>JAYWIR010000017.1:0-2400000 GCA_036172245.1 Raillietiella orientalis | reverse complement strand
TTCCTGGAAGGACCCGAAGGTCGACTCCCATTGTCCTGGCCCACGTCGAGAGCATCCGATTTGAACCGCTACCAGTGCCGCACCCGGATGAACGTAGACCAGCCAGCGTCATCTTTGCAGGAGGAACTCGGAACCCACGACAGCCCCCCATCTTCCGGCGTCGATTCTTGCAGAGTATTCAAACCCGCGACGCCTGGTGGTGCCACGCGCTAAGACCTCAGCAGCCACACTGTCTCCTACACGGGCAAACCCTCTTCACTTTTGCACCACCATCGGTCCCAAATCAACAGTAAGCACTCGCTCCAGCTTCCTGGAACCAGACCTTGGATTGCAATCTCTTCAGCTCTGTGGATCCGCCGCAGATGAAAGGCCTTTCACTTTCCTGTTTTATTTGACTGCCTTTCCACGTTGTGGATCTCCGCTCTCCATGTTTTGCCTTGGAGGACGATATTCCTTCTCTTCATAAATCATCTTGCATTCTTTTCCTTTTCCTTTTTTTACCCGCCGCTACCTTGGGTCTTCTCAGAAACTTTGTGGAGGTGGCCATGAATCCTTTGAATAAAGCCGCGATCGCGCTTTCCCGCAGTGACGCTTTATTTTCATCCCGTCTGCTTCTTCTTCCGAAGAAAAAGCAGAGGAGCTGAAGAGACCAAGAAGTCGGCTAATTGACGACTGGGATGAAGCATGGCACCTGGCGAAGATAAACAAGAACGGCCGCCTTCGTTCTGAACGGCTGTTTTGCTCGATATCATCTGAAAGCGGGTGATGCCCTCAGGTCAATCTGGAGATCCTCATATGCTCCTCAGGTTTAACGGAATGCACTGCTCCATCAAGAAAGCAGAATCATCTCTCAAAAGTACCATCGAGAGGGAGCGTGACGCTATCCTTTCCCCATCCTGATTTTTTCTCAGAACTACGTGGACTAAGGACGCTCTGTTGACGCCCCGGGCGTGGCAAGACGTGCAGAGCTCCCGTCGGTGGCGCCATTCATCGGACTTTTTTTTGTGCGGCGTCCCGCAGAACGCGAGATGGTGCTGCGCAGAACTCGTCTTCATCTAGAAGGCATCCAATCGAGAGCACAGGCCCAACGCTGCCCTTCTGAGTGATGTTCCTTCTTGTGGCCTATCCACACGGGACACTGGCAGCGTATACGTACGAGCCAAATGACCCGTGGATCCTGACAAGACATGCTAGGCTGCTGGTAGGAGACGAGGCGCTCCTCTTGCTACTGCACCGACCGCAATGAGTCGAAAATCTCCTTTCTTTGACGATGACGAAGACCCACGTTATCTCGCATTGTGAAGTTGCTCTAAGATGAACGATGAACGAATAATAGAAGGAAATCGAGGAACTGAAATTCGAGAAGTGATCGAAAGACGCGCTGATCCCGACGTGAATTGAAAAGGCGCGTTAGGAAAAATTTCCGACTCAAGACTCATTCGGAAGGCCATCATCATCTCATGCATACAAGGAAGCGGATGCCACATGAGCACACGAATAAAATGCGAGCATAAATGGTGACGTATGCGAAAGGATACCTGAATCGAAGAACAGATGTGGATGTAGTAAAACACGTTCGAAAAGTAAGTTCATCTTCCATCGAGAGCCAGGAAGGATTCTGGGATGAAAAGTCTGTTGTTTTCAGATGGAAAACACTAGACTTCCCTGAATCTTCTACCGAAACTTCTGGTCGTTTGGATTTGCCGGCGTATTGGCACCACGGAAAGGTCACTTCCTTGACATTCGGAAACCACTCGAGGTTCGCATCGGCGGACGTGTGGGGATGCAGTCTTCGCCCCCGTGGTACCACGCGTTGCGGGTTCGAATGTGCGTAAGGTGACCCACCCCGAGAATGGGTGCGTCCTGGGTTTCAATTCCACCCCTGCAAGATGGCGCTGCTCGGCCTGTTCGCGTGCTGTCCTGGTTGACACCCGGTCACGCCAGGGCGTTTATTTATAGAAAAACAAAACATCCATGTCTGTGGCAGGACGTTTGGTCCTGCCACGTTACTTATAACTACAAGAAGGAACCTGCCGGGAACTGGCATGCAGGCTAGAGGGGTTCGCCTCGACAGCACAGGGGAAGTATAGTGCCTCTTCCTGTGCAGCGCCCTCACGCTGGCCGCATCCCTAGCAGCACTTTGCTGCCTACGCGAGATCTGGCTGCATTGAGCAATGCCGGAAGAGACCAGGACGATAGGGACACCTACCTTGCTGTCCTCTTCATGAGGACAGCGTCAAGATGGCCCCATCTGGGAGTCTTGAAACAGGAACTTGCCAGCATCCTTATAAGGATGCAGAGGACACCCTCCAGCACATAGTGATCCCTTCCCGAACTCCTGTTTTTTGACTGGATTTTTTTTGTTTTATTTTTTCTTTTTGTTTGTCTCCCAAACGTCTCTGGAGTTGCCACCGAGGGTTCCAAGGGCCGCAGCAAAGAGTCCTGAAAGAGACCGGAGGGCAACACAGTCCTCTAGGAGGTGCGGGAGGGATTCCCACCCCCATGCCTTGCACAGTTTGGGTCCACACACACCTGTGTACACGGATGCCGACGGGTGTTGTACGGGAGGTCCCGGTGCAGATGCATCAATGCCGATTCCTGACACTTCAAGGGGAGGGTGCGGGTGTTCATGAGCACCAGAGGTCACTGCAGCTCTTTTTCCGGAATACCCGGTAGCAGCCCCAGCGCAAAAGTTCATGAGACCGAGCACTCGGGGTAGCAGCGTCGGTGAGCTGGCCCGTCGTCCACTCGTTCAGTTCTCTTCTCCTTCTGGAGACTTTCCATAATAACCTCTTATTCAGCTGCGAGGCTGCTGCCCATGTGTTCCTAAAGTGAGGACAGCGCGGCGGCAAGGGAGGTTCTTGCCCACATACACTTCCAGGATCTTCCAGGATCTCCCCAGACTGTTAAGTTGACAGAAAACGTCGCACCTATTCCGCGCTTGGCTCCTGGATCCCTGCCCACGTGAGAACGGTTCCGTGCAACCAGGTACCACCGTTCGCGTAGTGACACGAGATCTACCCATTGTTCCTGATCATTGACCATTGATCTTCTGCCAAAGGTGCAGTCCTCAGTGGATGAGGCTGCGTGGACGGCGTGCCCAGAAAGACGCGAGTTCCAGGATACCGGTGGCTTGCTGGACGAGGAGGCGTGCAGGTTCGCACCAGGTGGTGCTCCACAACTTCAGGCTGGCGAGTGTCCGAAACGGGAGCTGTAGCTCCATTCGCTCCATCTTCAGAAGGAGGCTAAGGCCACCATCCGGGCGTGAAGCGCACAAGTCCTTCAGGCGGACTCGGGGCCTCTCTTTACCCCAAAAGGGTGATCCGGAGGAGGTCTTTCGTCAGATTTCTGATGCTGCATGGCGGGAGAAAAAAAAAGCAGAGGGAGGAGGAGGGAGACTACGTCTTCCACACCGCGGCCCGTTCCGGCAGGTAAAGCGTGACTCTTTGGAACGGACCGAACGCCTGCAGTGCTTTCTGAAGACTTTTCTGATGCAGCAGTGATGGAATCCGGAAACCGGATGCCCTCATGTACTGGCAGGGATTAGAAGTCGACCCTCCGGGGTTCCTCCAGGAAACAAGGAGGCGCTTCCTTTCGAGGTTCGCTCAGGTTGCGAAAATGGAGTCGTTACCATGGAGCCGATTGATACCCCTCTCGGGGATTGCATTTCCAGAGCTTCAAGAAGTGCTCTGCTCCCTTCGGGGAGCGATCCTTCAGAGAAATCGGGGATCGTCCCTTCGGGGTTCTCTTCAGAGGAGGAAACCAGGAGAGGATCTTTTCCGGATCCCCTTCGGGATTCCTTCCCAAGCATGTGAGAGGAACGGACTCCTTTCTCCTCTTTGGCCCTCCTGGATTCATAGGGTGCTCCCTCTGGGCTGATCCCTGACTCTTGAAAAGCCACACGCACCCTCGGATGGCGTGGACAGCGGTCAATAAGAGTTTCGTGAGCCTTCCTCCACTCCGCCCTCCCCCCCTCTAGGAAGACGAACGGTTCTTCACCACCGTTTCCAAACTGGAAGGAAAGCAAAAGAACCCAAAAGGATGTCCGTCATCCTAGGTCGATAGGAACGACTTCCCGTGAGGTCGCTACCAGCCCTTTTTTTCTTAAGAAGGAGAAGAGATCCGCTCATTGGGTACTCGAGACTCGTTCGTTTGGGAGTGGTGAGCTCTCGGGGCACGTTTAGGTGAGCATGACGAAGTGATTGTCACGATCGACCTCTATGTCTTGGCTAGTCATCTCAGGAGACCTTACAGGTTATTTCCTCTAAACGAATTTTCTTGGAAAGCAAAAAAAAAAAAAATCGCAGCCTACAGCTGAATGTGTACAGCAACAAGTCTGTTTAGATACAAGAGGAAGTGGTCCATTTGAAGAGAGCGCTCCCGTGTTACGATCACCCTTCAGAATTGGGAAACCACGAATGAGATCATACTCTGCCGCTGCCTCCAGCTGCTAGCAGCGGATGGCAAACAATTTCGAGGCGAAACCTACAAGAATTCACCTTTTCCTGATTTCATCTGACCTGCGCGTCAGTGTGGCAGCCGTTAGCGCTCACCTACCTAAGCCTGTCAAAGGATTCGCCAAAAAAGCCTGGAGCTGAGGGAAAGAATAGGGGGAGAGGACACGGCTGGAGCTTCACTCTTCATCCGTTCGCTCACCTTTTTGGCAGCATTTTGCTCACAAGAGTTTGGATGGGAGAGAAACTTCTGAGGGACCACCGGGGCTCGAAGCTTCCAGGCAAAACCGGTTCACGGAATGCATATGGTTGCCCTCCTTGTCGCTGCTTAACTTCTCAAGAGAATTCGTTTAAGGGAAAAAATGACCTGTAAGGTCATTTTTTCCAAGGCATTCAGGTCGATCGTAAGAACGGCTTAGTCATGCAAAGCTGAACGTGCCCCGAGAGCACACCGCTTCCAATCAAACGACTCTCGAGTACCCAATGAGTAGTTTTCGAACGTAAAGTAGAAGTTTCAGTAGAAGATTCGAGGATTTCCGGTGTCTTTCAGTCTTTTCACTTTTCACCCCAAAATCCTTCGTCGCTCTCGATGGAAGATGAAGTTACTTTTCGAACATGTTTACTACATCCGCGTCTGTTCTTCGATTCAGGTATCCTTTCGCACATTTATTCTCGCCTTTTATTATCGTGCTCACGTGGCATCTGTTTAGTTGTATTCATGAGATGATGATGACCAAGTGGCCATCTTCACCTCATTAATTTGATCTTCTTATCGGTGCTTACCTTTTCACTCTCCGTGGATAGGAAACTCCAACCGCCACTTCCCTCATCTACTGAAATTCTACCTACAGAAATCCTCCTCTACGAGATATTTGCATCAACTGGTACTCGAACTCTTACCTAGTGCTTGCCTAGGCAAGAAACTTTCAACTCTTGCCTGCTGCCTTAAGGTTATTCTTGGTGTAAAAGCAAACTTACTGGAAACACGTCTGGATGCGAAACTGGTGAAACATGGTTGCAACAAGATGGTGAGGCATTGAGTAACCGCTAAATATATAAAGAAACCATCTTCATCTCCTTCCAGTGGCATTGCAGTTCAGAGGAACGTTCCTTTCTTTTATCCTGTGACTCGGGTCAACTCGCAATCCCGTTAGCTGTTTTCCTCGTGGGATGCAACTGCGAAAGTTCACCGTGTTCCCTAGGCCTTCAGGTGTGGATCAAACACGACTTGGTTTTGGGCAAAAAGCGTTCTTTCCGCATGCAATCTTGAAACTCGGCTTTCAGCTTAACCAGCTCAGCCAAACTCACTTTTCATGGAACTCTGATTTTCCAGTATTGTAGAAAAACCAATTCAGCGGGCTGCAACCACTTTTTTGAGCTTGCCTCAGGTGCAGAATCACAATCAGCATCCTTCCCAAGAAACGGTAAATTTAACAGATAAATGCTGCCTTCGATCTTTCCTAACTAAACAACAAGAGATAACTATGGAAACGTAAGAAATTCACAGGAACTGCCGGAAATGCATGTACTTTTTTTTTCCAGCGGCATCATTTCGAACTAGGAGAATCTGAATCCCATGGACCAGGAGTATGCGATCAGGGCTTCTTCTGTCCAAAATTCGTGAGGGTTCCTTTCTGAAGTTTCACCTGTTCGAATCAAGGTTGCTACGTCGAAAGGAACACGCCTTTTCCAAATGAAAACATCTTTGTCCAGTGGATGCAGTTTCAAGCGCTAAACGGGCGATATTTTCCGAGAAACTTGCTTTCCGCTGTCTTTCATCTGAATCACTATATGAAGATTTATGGACCACAGAGATTGCCAACTATGGACTCCAGAGCTGCAAGCGAAGTATCGCCAAAGTGGACCTGCTGCCAACCCCGTTCTGTGTTTTCCGAGTGCGTCGTTCATAAATTCCGTGTTCCTGATACAATTGACTCCACATGTCATCTCAGTAATTCTGAAAAATTGGTTGAATTTCATTTCTGGAAAAGGATTTTTTTTTTCTCTCTTTTGTGATGCCGTTGAAGCACACAGCTCTATGGGCCGTCAAATACAATTCGGTCTCGAACAGTGTCACAAACGCTGGGGGGAAAAGTGAAACGAGCAGCACTTTCCCGTGGTTTTGGAAGAGGCCAGTCTTGAAAGAGATTAATTAATAGGTAGATTTGCCAACAGGATTGATCGGTTGAAACTTGGACAACGTTTTATATCAGCGTTGACCAACATGATGGATTCTCAGATCCACAGCTGCACAAGCACCTTTTTGAGAACAAGATCTTGGCAGAACGATCAGGTCTTTGATAGATATCTGCGCAGTCAGAAAGGTTATGGAATTTAATTCGGAAGATTTGCCATAATGATCATTTGCAATTATGCAGTTCCGATTGACATCTACTTCGCGCTGATTAATGATGCGCCGAGCCGAAGATTTTTCCACTGTGACCGGGGTCGCCCATTGTTGGCTGACTTTATTTTTCCGTTGTCATCTGGGCATCCCATTCTCTCGCGCAGCGTTGGTGTGCAACGTAAGATTGGTACCTTCGGCAGGTTTTGAAATGCCAGATTTGCAAACTGCACGCCTTGTTAGGACTGATCCTCAGCATGAGTGATCAGCATGGAGTTTCTGCCGATTCTCGCGTGCTCCTGCAAAAAATACTTCGTTGTCCAGAGAAAAACAAAAAGAAGTTCCATTGCGCGTCCGGAAGAAGCGTGCTCCAAGATTTCAGGGGGCCTGCAAACCAGTATGAGGGAATCATGACCATGAGGGGAGTGATGCAGAGTAAAGCCCTGTTCTCTCTGCGGCTACGAATGACAAAGGAAGAGAGAAAACACAGAAAAACACTGCTTTTGGATTTGATTTCAAGATGTAACTCATTCTCAGCAGGCTAATGGCTGCTCCCCAAAAGGAATGCGACCGAAGAAAACACTCCTGGGAAACACAAGGAAGGGAATACATCCGGAAAGATGAATAAGTAAATGAGGAGTGTGGTTAGTTGGAAAATCTGCGTTAAGTGTCCGGATTCCCCTTGGATTATTGAATAATTATGTTGCTCGTTATCACTTGGAGGAAGGAATGTAATCCTTGGGAAAGCAGGACTCAGCACGACACCCTTCAAGAAGATCAAGTGCCTATCATGGGCATCCCGGTTTCTGGAGCTCCATGTTTGCAAATAGCTCTATATTTCCCGGGTAATGGAGATAACAGCTGATCTTCTCGGAAAGAGCAGCTTCACAAAAAGGCTGTATTTTCATTCTTACGCAGCATGCAGCAGTGCGATATTCTCGCACGTCAGAACACGGCATCCAATACTTGACCAGTTCCTCAAGCTGGGAAGAACAACCTTCTCAGAACACACGCCAGTTTTCCAACGAATTCCTGAAGAAATTCGGCGCGTCTACAAAGAACGTCGCAGCTTCCATAAGGCATCCAGGATTGCTTCTTTTCACGCAAACACTTGAGTCTAGTCAGCTCGAGTGCAGTTACCAAGATGGTATCGTGTGGGCACAGGAGAAAATGTTTCAGACGCAAAATGCAGGGTGGTCCAAGACTACTGCGCTCCTGAAAACCACTTGCCCAAGAAGCTGGCAAAGTTATTGTTGTCATGGTAATATGCCAGCGATTTCTGCCACCCCGTGCTACTTTTGAAAGCTTTCGGATTCAGAGCATGATGCGAAGTTAGCGGAGGATGACAAGCTGCTAAAGATGGAATGGTTACATGCTGAAACGAATCCGATTCCAAAGCTTTGCATCTAAGAATGGCATTGAATGTTCTTGAAAGGCAATCGCTTAATCCTGGTGTTTGAAGGATATAGCACGCCCGATGTAGGAGTGCATCATGTAAACGAAGAATCTGCTAAGAAAAGTCGTTGAGGAGGAAACACACAGAGTGAAACTAACAAGTTAATCTGGGAAAATTGCTGGCTGGAAAGAAAGAAGTCAAGTGAATTAGCTGTTCCATTTGGAGGGTTGAAAGAAATCTAGCAGCTACAATCTTCTGTGATTCCAGAGATCCCCCTTTCTCACTCAGCGAGCATGTAACTCTTTTAACACTGTGCTGGAAAGCTCTGGTTCTGATATTTCTGCCGTTCTTGTCCAGAATGCTCCCTTTAAGGCAGTATCGGTCCTGAAGATGCTCTTAAATACTGATTTATTTCTTCGCAGTTTTGCTTCTTTTTTAAAAAAAAAATCGCTGACATGATGGTCCTACACACCCACGAATTTAAGCCGTTTACATGTGACCAACATCCAGTAATCAAAAGGCAGGAAAGTTAGATGTCACTTCGAGTATATACGCTAATCGAAATGGTGCACTCCTTAGATTGCGCGTTGCCAAGGAGCGACTTCTTCCGCGATTGGAATAGTCCTTTTCCTTGATGATTTTCGTGTGGAGACTTCTGGGCAACTTGACTTCGAGCTGATCTTCTTGCGTGTTTCAGCCACTTCATGTGTCGGAAGTCCGATGGGGCACTGCCATGTTCGACGATCGGTAAACTTCACACGATTGGTGGAGAGTGAGAGTTTCACGAGAAGGTGCTAATAAACTCCGAAAGGGTAAATAAAAATTGGGATTCGAGTAATCCGAATTTGAAATGCAGCATCTCGTTCGGGCGAACACGTGTGAAGTAAGCCAAATGAAATCATCCCGAAAGTGAGCACTAAACTTTTTTCCTTGTTCCTTGCCTTCAGCTCCCTACTTTTCGTGGTAAGAATCCAGGTATACGTACAGAATCTAGGTATCCACCTCACAAGCTTTAATACAAATCAATCCAACTGAGCAGCTAAAATCCATGATTAAAGTAATCACATACCTTCCGAATACAGATTGGAAAACTATGGAAAAGTCCTTTTAGTGTGTAGTTTCCGAAATTCATGCTTGTATATGGACTCCATGCTTACACATGGGGAAGCAGAGCATGTGTTTTTAAGACTATGCTTTGAAAGCTGATGCCTTTGCTGTCAGGTCCTCTAAATCTTTGCTCATGAGCTCCGTATTTTGCTGCACGCCCTGCTGTACGTTATTTAATAGAACTTGATCATCCTGCAAGGGCAGCTAAAGTTTCTGCTGAGTGAGATCTGCTTGTTTCAGAGTCCTGTTGAAGTGGCAAGCTCATTCGGGCTTGAGATGGGCCGCTTTTAAGTGGCCCACTCTGCATTTTGACTCAGTAGAAGCCCTTCTTTATTCCCCTCCTTCTCTTCCCTTTCGAAGACTTTATTCGAGATTGGTGGAATGATTATTAGCAAGCGGTTGTCCCTCCCAGAGAAACCCTACATGTTCAGGCACGATTCGCACCATTCGCACCATCTACGTGTCAACTTCGAGCCTCCATCAACCCATTTCCTTTCAAAAGCACGCTATTCGCTACATCCTTGCAATTTGCAATGCATGAAACTATGGAAGGAGGCGAGTGCGCAGTTCAGCTGCGAACCTGGGCAAAACCAAGCCAGAGGCATAACTTTGCATGTTTTGCTTCAATTCATACGGCTGCTTGCTGGCATACTTCTCTTGAGCTCATTGTGCGCAGTTTTGCTCATGAGCGCGAATACACCTTCAAGATTCCGATGGCGCGTGTCAGAGCAACTGCTCAGTGTTGATCCCATTCAATTTGTTAGAAGGCCTTTTGGCTAAGATCAATTTGTTAGAAGTGGCACCGCTCGCCTACTTCTACTCCAAATATGCGAATGTGCGCCGCTCATGAAATCCAGTACAGGTACGGCAGCTCATTAGTGAAACCAAACGTGGCTCTTCATAGTTTGCTGTTTTAAGTAAAAGGCCAAGCTATCGTTCTTTTTTTCTAGGGAAACGCCTCGATTTCCCTTTTGAAAAATTTCCGCCCTCTCTGAAGCTGAAAGATGAACCGCAAAAGTGCAACCATTATTTATTTCGTCGCACATTTGGCAAAGTTCTCAAACCGCCACTGTAATCTGAGAGGTGCCATTGCGAAATTCGAAATTTCCCATCGGATCCTCAACTGAGAAACTTCTGTTTCCTTAAAACGGGAACAACGGGCATCCTGCGCGGAGTCGATCGCATGCACCTATTTCGAACCACCATTACTCGATCTCCCGAACTTGCATAAAGTAATTGGTACACGAAATATGATCCTCCGAACTTGAATAAAGTAATTGGTACACGAGAGATGATCCTCCGAACTTGAATAAAGTAATTGGTACAACGAGAGATCGCGGCTTGAGGATGAACACGCTCCTTTCACGAAGCGGTTGGCTGTCGTTGGAATGAAAATTTCGTCGTACACATAGAATACATTTCAAGCTACCGATGATTGTACGACTCTGTGCGTGGCATGGTAAAATGCTCAGGCAAAAGGTGAAGGAGGAAAAAAAAAAAATGCGCTGTCGGCCAAGCGAACAAATCATACGGCTGCAGAAGTTTGCCTCCTCCTCCAGCTTTGTGGGCATAAAAAGCTTCCTACCATAACTTTATGCTAGGAAAGCATTAAAGAAAGGATAATCAAAACAAAACAATTTGACTTGGTTGCAAACAACTTAGATTTTCCCACGTTGCGTTCGCATAAATTTTTCTCACGATATGATGACTTCCGAAGAGGTGTTGTTCCTCTGCTGAAGAGCGCAGACTCCAGTGATTTAATTGTAGCAAAGTCCTCTCTAATAAATCGAACCAAATTATTTTTCTTGTGTTCACAAGGATAATTTTTACTGCAATGTTTGCGATTCTTCATTGTGATGATGTGTGTTTCGAAAAGCTCGTGGAGTCAACCGAAACAAATTTGATATCACCTTTTTGTACAGGCAGCAAAGGAGATCAAGGATTTACTTCAACTTTATTAGAGATGCTCAGCATAAAAGATGGGAAAAAAAAGATGACCTTCTCTTCAAGTTAATTTCTTCAAGGCATAATCATTAAGGATGAAATCAGTCTTCCCTTTCATCAAGTAATGAAATGATTACGCAACGGTGCGCCATGAGTCACCATGTACTGTGTACGTGAAGCAACTATTTCTGAAGACGCTGATACTCTACACAAAGTGCTATTTCAGCTCATAGGACTTCTCTTCATTCGTCTTGTTCGCAGGTGAGCCGACTGTCGCTTCTCCGAACATCTTTGACCCTTCCGAATGCTAGTGCTGCTTTATTAGTCCATCACTCTCTCTCTGCAGTTTAGTCACTCGCAAGTGGTGCAATTCGGAGAAGCTGTTTCTTCTGAGGATGCATCGACAGCGAGCATCCGTAGCTGCTCAGATGAACGCGCTCATCTCGAGAGGAAATTTCGCCGATGCTTATATTTGAACATCAGCGTGTGCACGAAAGATTTGGCTTTCTTTCCCCTCCATTCACAGACTCCTTCAGGTTTCCTCATCTTCTTTTCTCATCTTCCAGAGAAAAGAATTCGAGGTCCATTTCGTGTTTTCGAGGATCCAAGTGGAAAGTGGACGGGCCCAGGCAACGTCGAAACTTTTCAGCGTCCGCGTTCGAAATCTCTCGTAACTCTGGATCACTAACGGCGACTTCCCAGTTTGAATGGAATTGTTTTCATTTGGTTTTCGAGAATGTTCCACTCCGAGAAAATGCCGTCTACCCTTGCGTGAAGCTCACAATGGAGTTTCCGGGAGCTGTGGTCCGGACCGACTCATGCGCTGTCTTCAGCTTGCTTGGGCTCTCACCTGACTGCTTCACCTCCTGAACTTCCAGCTTCCTGAGTGCTCTGGAGTTTCCCTCCTGGATCCGTGAACGGATCCTCCCGACGAGTTTGCGCACCAGATCTTGTTCTGTCATCATTCGTTGGGTAGTCAGCTGAAGAGAGCGCCTGGTGGTTTCCGCATCGGTTTCTAACCAGATTGAATCGAGTTTGGTTAGTTGGTTCTCGATCTTTCGATCGCCTTGGTTTTGCACCTGGACCTTCTTCAGCCATTCAAACCGAAGGTCAGTTTTAGAAAGATGAGCGGATAGAATTTACATTTAGAAAAATGGAATCATCGCGATTCTATTCTTTCGAAATGTGAACTGAAGAGCAACGCATTTCGAGGACAGTTTTCTCTTTTATGGATGTAATAGAACAGTTCACAGTGTGTGGAAGGATGACCTTTTTGAAAATGTATCTCAGAGTCCTTCAAAGTGACCCTCGAACTTGTAATGGTCCAAAGAAAACTATTATTGATGCTTACAGAGGGAATGCTCACGTTCGAAGCAAATTAATTTATTTTGTAGAAAAAGACTTCTGTGAAAAAAGCAAGTTTTGGTCGTATTCCAAATGTGCTTATTTATCGGTATTCTTATATCTCTTGATGTTTTTATTGTATCTCGCAATAAACTCTGATTTGTTGCAAAACAAAAACAAAAACAAAACCCGGATGAATGTTTTTGAAAATCTTTACATCTGCCGCTGTTGCGTGCTCCATGACACTGTTTTGGCCTGCAGGCACTGGCTGCACCGCTCTTACAGGAGCTAGTGTACTTTTTCCTTCCTATCCCTCAAAAGAGCTGTGATGCTCCTGCTAACTGTTTCGAGTTGCGGGGAAACACTTTGGAGCTAATTAGGCATCATGAAATTCAGTCAGCGCGTACTCTCAGGAACCAAATCACAAATTGTGTTCATGAACTACTGGTGCCTGCTACAAGAATGCGGCCATAATGCACTGGAGTCTTCTAAATTTGAGGTTCATTCCAATAACATTGCATCCGATGCTACACACATAAATAGGAAATGTAGAGATTTCTATCCTCAGTCTCCCAGGCAGCTTGAAAGGATGTTTGTCCTAACGGCTAAAACAAAACGGTTCGTTTTAGCGAGTCATTCTGGACTGGGTTCAAATCTCGGTTAATGAAACCGACCGGGAGTTTGTTTCGATGCGTGTTTATCGCCGACTTTCATAAGACGGCTTTCAAATTTTCTCCCAAGTCTGCAATGATCTGGAGACGCCGTTTCAGGTGAAGCAACCCTCCTGTTGCTGTCCTTTTCCCATTTGAAGCTATAGACGAGCGAAAGTTGTATACCTGCGTCTTGTTTCCTTGTCTCTGGGCATCCACCTCTTAGATTAGAACAAGCAGCAAGATCGTGTTTTCTGGAAAATCAGCGGAATTTTTATTTCTCAATTTTAATTTGGCTTCTTGGATCTTCATAATGCATACAATTGCATTGAATTTACCATGAATGTACAATGAAGCGGATATCGTCTGAAATATATTTTCAAGGTACATCATATGCTCCACCTGGAGCAGAATCAATTTCTTCATCTGCCCAGCTATTTGAAAAGGAGGCGCCCCGGTGGCATTTTGGAGATAAACGAAGCTACTTTGAGAACACCCTTGAATCTCATTTGAAGACGATTCTTCCATCTTTGCGAGGATCTGCTCTTCATTTACGATAGACCGTTTGATGAACAGGGTACGAAGTCACTTGAATACTTTAGGGTTTGTTCGGCAGGTGAGTTTTCCCAAAATGCTCTTGATGAGCTCGAAGCCACTGAGGTCCACGTTGGAAAGATGAATAAATAAATGGCTTCGTTTATTTATTCCTTGTCTTCAATAATTCATCCAGCAAAGAGGAAATGACGCTTTTGAAGGTACCCCGAAAGTCTCCCCCTGAAGACAACGAACCTTTAAATTTGAATGCATTTTGGAGAGGTGGTTTCCAAACCACGCTGAAACTAATGGTTCTAAAAACAGAGGATCCGAGTTCTTTTTAAGCGCTAGATTAACGCCAAGGTGTTAAAAAAAAAAAAAAAAAAAAAAAGGAAATGTGAAAAAAGTGGACCTACGGTTAGAACTGCTTTTCCCTGCTGTTTGCATTGCATCGGAAACAAACGTTTGGCAGTCGCTTGTTCTGTGTCAACTGAGAAGCTGATGCTGGACATTTCAAACAAAAGCACTCTTTGGTTTGGAACCAAAGAGTGCTTTCAAGAGATAAGCAGAACTGAAATGTGTTTATGACTTTCATTCCGCTCCCTCTCGAGTGTGCTGCAGCCTCCAGAGAGAACTCGCATGCTGCAGCAGAAAAACTCTCAAGCCGCATATCTCCTTAGCCATCGGAGAAAACCAAGATGTTTTACAGGAGAAAATCGCTGTCCGTTGCAGCTGTGTCAGTTGACAAGGAAATGGGGGAAAAAAATGAAAACGCGCAAGTATCCAGAGATTCATGGCTTCTTCCCTGATTATCTGACTTTCTTCTGCGAGTTTGCAAACAAAAGCGAGATGCCCCGCGTGTGACGCACCATTCGTGTCACGCGACGGGGATGCCAAGGCAATCTTCCTCGCATGACGGCGTAAACCAGCCCGGCAACGCTCGTCGATCCTCATTTTGTGGTACCGTGTCCGCTCAGACGAAGTTCCAGGAAGAACAGGAACACAAGGTTCCGGTAGGTCGAATCCTGTTCCATTCAAATCATGGTGTGCCAAATGGCTCAAGGAGATACATCCATCAACTATAGAACTATAGAACTGCATCAATTGATTAAATGTCAAGAATACGCTTAAGGGTTGTTGTTGTTTGGAATAATAAGCGCTTTTCATTTTTTCTTTTTCTTCCAGAGAGAAGTGAATATTCTACTGTTGCAGCATTTGGGATAATTTCACATTTTCTTTAAACACTCCATCCATGCTTAACTCATAGAATTCTCGTATAACGCGGAATGTGCCTACTGTACGTTCAATAGTACAAAGGACTGTTCATCCTTCTCCGAAAGGGCATCTCTTTAAGCTTCCGAATAAGGAAAGATCATATCGTTGTGTCTAAAATGAAATGGAAATGGTTGGTACATTCCAGTTTCGGAAGCTCCTCTGCACTACCGGAATTCATCTTGTATTCAAGGAATCCGCGAATTCTATTCTGGAGTCTGTATTCTTTGAAGATCACCAAGGTTTCCTACCAGGAGTCCCTGAGGACCGTTATCGATCCGCTGAACTCACCGCTCACCCTCGGTCTTCGACCTGGATGTCTCTTCCAACACCAAGTGTGGTCCGCGATCTTGCAATCTCAGGGTATCGATGCTTCCGATCTGTGCAATAGTCTGTGCTTCCTCATCAGGTCCATCGAATGGATGGCAGCCATTTCGCTTCCGATAGCTCCATGTCGAAAGCCTCATCTTCGTTTCTTTTTCAAGGTTCGGGTCAGGCATTCGAGCCTCCTGCGCTGTTTGAGGAAATCGGCGGATCCGCTCGCAGAGGAAACCTCGGTCATCACATCTCCAACCAGACCGCGTGTTCCATCTGTGATCCACCATTCACGGTCACAGTTCTTCAAGCCTACCTTGCAGATCTCCTTAGAGGGTGGTACTCCCAGTCCGCCTTTCTTCACCGTCACGAACAGGAAGATGCATCTCTTGGGGTGTTGATTTGTGAGTCGACATTCGAAACTGAATCTGAAGACCCAACCCATGACCTTCTAACAGAAGGTCATGGGTTGGTTCTGACCTCAGGCTGAGAAGCCCAGCTGGGAGGAATAGCCTTCTGCTCGAGGACCTCTTTCTCCTCGAGGGATGCTGGGGACCTGCTGGTACACCAGAAAGGGGGGCAGGAGACCAGGCGAAACCGCGCGCCATCAGACCTCTACGAGACTCTGGATTCGGCTCTTGGATACGGGTCACGTGATTGCTCGGCAAGCTGCGGAGGCGACGAGGGAGGAGGCGGCTTTACGGTTGTGGGGAAAGGCCTGCTGGACGACGGACGGAGCAATAGCTTGAGCGGTGGACAGAGGTCATTATGGCTCCTGCGCTCGGAGCTTCCCGCAAACCGTCGTTTCAAAACGGTGGCCTCGTCATGGAAACAGCACGACCACCTGGTCCGCACGAGAATCGCCAAGCCCATCATCTCTCGGCGGGAAGCGTCTCGGCTGGAGAACGGAGCCCTGCCCAAGGACCATGGTCGGGATACCCGCGAAGATGGATGGAGTTTCCCGGCGCTTCCCGTCGAAGCTTCCACATCCCGGTCTCACTCCTGTTCCTCTGTCACCATCGGACTGCCATCCTGATAGCGGGATGCACCTTGTGCTCCCCCGAAACTGGGAGTGGTCGCTACGACGCCTCGGGGGGGGCGTGCACTCGCTGCAGGATGTGTTGGGAACCCTGCCCGCACGCGCTTTCGGAATGCGGAAGGCTGGAGCATCCCGTGGGCACCCGAGCTCCCCGATGCTGCTGACCCAGAGGATCCGCTCGAGCGGATGTGCCAGCATGTCCATGGTCGCCAACCGCCTCCTCGCTGGCGATTCCCCGCCACGAGGGGTGCCGGGCAGCCGAAATGGAGGGCAGTGAGGCGGCCCGATCGGGAATGTGTGGCGGCAGGGGGCTCATCCCGACACCAGTGGACGCATCGTGACTCGCTCCTCTCCCTTCCCTGCCCAACGAAGGCCCCCATGGATCGCTTGCGGTGCCACGGGTCCGCTCCCCACCATCTCCCATTTATTTATTGATTGATTTATTGTCCCTTCTTGCTTGTCCTCCTCTTCTGCCCACTTCCATCCCCAGCGAGGTAGTTCCCTTCCTCATCGGGACAGCGTATGTGGATTCTTCTCCAACTGTGTAAATCTTATTCTATTTCTTTGAGAGGAAGCCATCGAGAGTTGCGTTCTTTCACTTCGTTCGCCAAAGTTCCACGAAATCAAGAATCCTCAAAAAAGTTTCTCGGTATTTCGGACTGCTTCTTTTTAGCACAGATGATCAAAAAGATGCTCCAGCTTGTTTCCTTCGCCATCCCCGCTTGTCGCTTTGCAGTTTCCTGATCTTACGGAGAGCGAAGCGTCCAGCTGTCCAGTATCCAACACCAGAGGACCAAGTCCCGATTTTTTTCTTTTTTTTTCAGTCAGCGGCCCGTTTTTCCGAAAAAAACCTTTCCGGGTGCTGATCGGAGTGAATCTTTCTGAATTCACGCTGACTCTGACCGGATCTCAAGCGATGTTCATTCAGATCTCAATGACTCTCAACTCCACAACGCACACGCCGCGTTGTCGTGATGAATGATCCAGGAGACCTTCAAAGTAAAGGACGCTTTCAGTGATACGAATGACGGTCCTACGAAGGCATTCTTCAAGAGGCTCGAGAGCTTCACTAAACAAACGGAACACAGTCATTAGACGAGCATCAGTTTTCCTTCAATTATCGCAAGTACTTTAGGGAACGCTCAGTGGAATGAATGAGGCTTTCCGCTCCAGATTCTTGCACGCAAGGGCATCAGCAAGCGTATACTTCTCCCTCCCGTGGGTACCTGAACCTGGGGAGGTGGCAACCATTTAGCTTTAGCTTTGCTTTCATCACGGAAGTCGATGCCATGAATGCCAAGCATCTTCAGCAAGCGTTACAGTAATGGTCCTTCCGGTCAGCGCGAAATAAACGCCTGGAAATCAGTTCTTCGGAACAGATCACGAGGAATCGATTCGGTTCGTAGGAAAGATGAACCTGGTTTATTCCGATTGATCGAAGGCACCCGAGCGATTTTTTATCAATCGAGAATTCCACCTTCCCATCCAGTGACCGGTTGTCAGGTTTTCAAGCCTTTATCTTTTTCAGATGTCAATTACGGCCGGTGGAAGGAGGATAAAGTGATGACGAAGATATCTTTTGGCATCCTGCGAAGGTCCTCCCATTGAAAATCTGCACACTCTATCTCCGTTGATTTGAAGTAGAACAGCCGGAAAAGAATCAAATTGCGATATTGGAGGCTGAGTTCTCTTGATGTGATCCGTATTGATCATCATGGACTTTACGTAGTGCACTGCCTTCGAATCTCAATGGTGATTGCTATCTACTGAGCATCTTGGATTCTTTTGAAGTGTCCTCGTAACAGAAGAGAGACTACGTAGAGGATGTGAGAATGGAATGTTCCAAATCAGGAGAGCGTCCATAAATTTGTGCTGGATTCAGTTTAGAGAGTTTCATTTGTACTTCGTGTATTGTGCCACTCGTATGCTGATTTCAATACATTCTTTTTTTTTTATATGTAAATTTTGGACTGTTGGAAACGGCAGCATCCTTTGTACCTTGGAATATCTAGAAGCAGCATTTATTTCTTTCATTTCCTTCAGATGTTGCTACCAGGAATGGGAAAAAATCAGCGTTCACGCATACAGGCGTGAAAAATCAAGTCCTCTAAAAATCCTTAGAAACCAATTACGTCGAGTCGCTTTCCCTTCCACTGCAACCAAAGTGACGACAACAAGATCTCCATCAGTTGAGGAATTTTCACGGCATTTGTTTTCTCTGATGTTCGTCGCGCTCTTTCAATTGAGATCTAAAATCTAAAAGGAAGCAGCAAATTTATATTTAAAAAAAAAAAAAAAAAAGAAACAAGCAGATAGTTCCATGAAATGGTTTTCACGTTCTAAACGGTGTTCGAATTTGGAAAGCTGGTTCCTGCGATCGCAGTGTGTGTTGGTTTCCGCAGTGATGAGTGTTAAAGTTTTGGATGACAGAGGAGAAACATTCAGTAAATTTGAATGTACCAAGGTAACGACCTATCTAGCAAGTTCTCCTTGAATTAGTCCTCATCTATAGAATCACTCCGTAGACATTTAAAGAAAAAGTTTTGTAGAAGAATCGACATATTGGGGAAAACATGTTTGCTGAACACACCAAAGTTTTCTCCGATTCATCTCTTCTTTAATTTCCAAGAAACCAGCCAAAGATGTCGATGGTAAGGACCTGCCAAAGCTGAATCTTATGGAAGAAAAGTAATGGACGTTGACAGGAAAGGGAGCAACGATTTGAAATAGTCCGGCTAGGTATTCAAGAGAAAGGAAGGGATTTGGATACGATTTCTTGCACTGTGAAGTTTCCATGCCAACGGATAAGAAGGTCTCACTATCTGAGTTGCAGTTTGCCATTTTGTGCAGAACAACAAGGCGGGATTTATTTGCTCGAACTTCCGAGCCAGGATTGGATTTAGCTTTTAACCATCCAGGAGAAATGAGGGTAAATATTTTAGAAATGTGCCTCTTGTTGCAGTTACCGTATGGATTAATTTGTTTACATCTTGTTCACCGCTTTCGAGGAGAACAAGGCTCTTTGGAAATTTAGTACTCAAAGACTTTCTGAATCCGCTGTTCTCCCTTTGTAGACGTGAACGAGACAGGAACAGGAACAGTTTTTTAAGAAACTCTTCCCCTTCCATTGATATTGTCTTTGCCTTCTCTGATGCCTCACTCTAATTGCTTCTGTTCTGGGGAACCCAGGATTTCAACTGAATTTTAATTGGATGCTGTGCTGCACTTTCCTGAATCTCTGGATGCACGAGCACTCTTCTTTTCCAATGAAAACTGTGTACGTCTTCTCTATTGTCTTACATTCTCTTGCTAAAAAGGGAGAAAAAAAGCTCTTCCACTTCCCTGCTACCTCTCTGACTCACCATACTCACGAGAACTATCTATCGGTATTTCAGATTACTGGTTGTTCATTCGGTACCGCATCTTTCCGAACACGAATCTTCCTTGAAGAGTCAGTCGAGAGAGAACTCGTACGATTCTTTCGGCGGTTGCTTGCTGATGGAGATTCCATTTTCCATCACTTTCGCCTTCGAAGCCCGTAACGCATGCTCAGAGCCGCTTCTCCGAAAACGCAAGGGTCGCAGAATTCCATGGAGATCAAAACACTCAGTCTGTGGGAACGCCGAGAAAGGGGCAACTTTCCGGATCAAACAGACTGCAGTCCTGCAGAGAATCTCAGAGGCGCAAACGATCTTCCGATACATCTCGAAGCAAGTCATCTCCCAAACCAAGGGGCGAACTCTGCACGGCAGAAATTCATCTCGAAGCTCAAATACGGAGTTGAAAATCACGTCAGCAGAAGTCCCCGTATGGTGTAAACCAGGCTACGCGCCGGCCTCAGTGACCGTAAAGGATAAAGCGGTTGAAACGCAGGAGCGTAGTGCACGAAATGTCGTAGGTGGACGTGCGCAAATGAGATTCAAATCCAATGATCCGATTACAACACTTTCGTAGCAATTAAAAACCAATGGCGAGAGAAAAATGCGCAGCGTCCAGCAGACAGGAGAAACCGAGGTGCGCCCTTGGGAGGGGGGGTGGGTGGGAACGACCTCACGATGGACCATGGATTAAGTTGAATTATTTATATCCCTGTTTTGTAAACATGGGAAATTCTTCCGGCAACATTAGCAGTTCGGATATCGGAATCCGTCCAGTCACACATACGCGAGATATTTCTTGGGCACCCGCAAGGACGTTTCCAGAATTATTGGCAAACGAGTCGGATAAAAAAAAAAAAAGGTGAAAGTATTCCAAAGCTGTGGATCTCTCTCCAGAGATGATAAGAAATCACACAAAAGCACTCAATGCTGTCAAATTAGCGAGAGCTAACTAAGCACCAAGGAAGCAATGAGGCAATAATAATATCTTTCCGTGAAATGCTACAGAAAGAAAGTGAAACAAGATTCACTTTTCTTAAAAGCTTCCTGAAAGGCAAGAGGTCAGAAGCATTCAGGAGCAAGCGAAAAATCAGACAAATTCCTTTCGTTCGCATGGTGGTCTTTTTTTTCGGCATTCTATAGTGTAGAAGACAGACTTGACGCTTAAGGGTCACGGAAATGAGATCAGTATTCTAGAAAACAAGGTCAACTCAGAATTCTCGACTACTCTAGTCATGTGGATCCCTTTGTAAGATAAAAACGCTATGCCGTGGATGGCAAATCAGTGTGAAAAAAAGTCTGCAGAGGAAGAGGAACGGAACTGGAATGGAGTCTCATTCATGGGGCTCAGAAGAACCAGAAACCTGAAGGATTGTAATTATTGGAGCATTCAGCCCTAGAGGTTTATGGAGTTCTGCAAATCGAATAAATAAAGGTAGGATCAGAAGACCAAACAGCATGCTTGCAACCTCAACAAATCAGACTGATTGCACTGATGATTATTTGCTGCTGTGGAGGCGGTCTGCACATTTCTGTCGGACTCGATCTCCAGGCTTCCTGGAAAGCTGAGCTGCTGAGTCTGTTTACTTCATGGGAGCAGAAGGCAAAATTGGCATGCAGTCGGGTGGCTTTGTCTCGTAAGTGAAAGCGAAAAGTGAAAGTGAATCTCTGCCTCCCTCTCTCCTGACGTGTTTTGTTTATCGCCGAAGAAACTGATAGCAGCTGTTGCACGAGAGTAAACGATGGAAAGCAGTTGAATCCAGAGCAGGTGACTGCATCAAGAGATCGCGCCAGATGAAAATTTCCTCCAGACGCACCACGGTTTGCGGAGTTCCTTTTCCTAGTTTCCACCATCTCGGGACACGGATGAGGCAAAGCAGATTTGAATGAAAGCTGCACCTCTTTCCCTCGTGCAAAGACAGATCGGCTCAGCAGACGCCTAGTTTCCGAGAAGCCGAGAGGGTTCCTTTCAAGATGGCTTCCAGTTTCCGGAATGCTCAGTGCACCATGAAACCTCCACACGTAAGTGCACGGAGCGCTCATTGGTACGGCAAGCTTATTGGTACAGAATTAGGAATTCCATCGAGGGGTCTGTTTTTGAGATTGGGTTATCGAACTACCCGGATGCCTAGCGCGAGGAACCAAGGGCTACTGACCCCACACACACAACTCTGATGCTTGAACAGTTTGGAGATGACCCCGCGTTCTTTAGTCGTTACTAAATCTGCAAGGCGTTCGAGATCCCGAATTAGTTAGTTATCAAGTTAACGACACTACGGTAAGGTACACCTTCAACAAAAGAAGTATCGAGAAGTGTTCACTTAATTTTCTTTTTAATTATATGCAAGTATGAATTTCCAGTTTTAAACAGTTCATCTTCATTTTAAAAGTATAGTGCACCCTGTATAACGCGGATGCGCTCGCGTTATACGATCCCATCGATCATGCATGAATTATATGCTGGTATTTATCAAAAATAGAAGATGCATCTCAAACATGGTACGTATTGCTTCGTTATAAAGCAAAAATTAAAAGTGTTTATTCGTTACTTAATTTGTAGTATAAGAAAAGTTGATACTGAATCGACGAAAATAAGTTTGTGCCCTGCCGTATCCCGCTGTCGAAAGGTGCATCTTCCTGTGCTATTTTATTCCCGAAAATTCGAATGGGAAGGAATTCAACCTACTCAGCTCATGTGTTCGTGTTCTTGGAAACAGCTGAGGTCGTGCAATGCCACAGAATAAAAATGGATGCACGGCGCCGTACCGGACTGGTTCACCGCGTTATACGAAGCCTGCCTCCGTTTTTTTCATCGCGTCATACGGGAGAGGTCCACCGCGCTGGACTTGGATCGAGTCCACTTTCGATTGAAAGCTTGGATTGGATTGTGTTTCGATTCGGACTAGCACCCTACGGATTGCCATACGTTTCTGATATCCTACATTTCGATGCCCATGAGCGTTCTTCAGGAAAAGGGAGGCAGCTTTCAAAAAAATGACGAGCCCACCAAGGCGATGCATGCATGACTGCAGGTATCCTTAGAAACGGCAGTCGGGAGAACGTCAATGGTCAGATCGCCTTGCTTTGCAGCTCTATCTCTTCATCTTCATTTTGGGCCTAATTTACCAAAAAAAAAAAAAAAAACACTCAGAAATGAATTCTTTATTGACAACGAAGGCGGAGGATACGTAATCATATCGATGCAGAAAAAACTCCTCCCAGCCAAAACCAACCATGCAAAAAAGGGTTGTAAACTATAAACTCGAAACAGGAGAGGACCGTAAAATCTTATCTCGAGAGAAAGAGAGAGAGAGAGAACTTTATCTACATGGCTAGATGTCAATTATGCCATCGAAGCACAAAATAAAAAATTTCAATGTGACCCATGTCATTCTTAAGCAAAGATGATGCTTTCAAAAAATGATAGCATAGTAAATTTATGAAGAGGGGATCAAAAGAATGCTGTTCTGCTTGCACAGAGCAAAGTACCCTCCTTCTTGTCAACCTTAAGGGTTGCATTTGAAACCCAAAGAGATCATTCAGAAACTCTGGAAATTTCGGAGGGAAAGGCATCGTCGTTTAGTGAACAGAAATGCTTCTCTCTGATCTGATTGGAATGAGCAGGGAATGTACGTTATGTACCCATCGAGGGTAGCGATGCAGTCTGTTGCTAAGCGAAGACGACATGTGGTATTTTCTTCACGAATTCTTCACGAGAACGGGAAGATTAGATGGCCCGGGTTTTTTTTTTCCTTTTTTTTAGGTCCTTAGAGGTGCCTTACTTCATACGAAATTCATCGCGGCTGTTGATAGAATGACGCCAGAGTCCTCGGAAAGTTTAGAAAATGCGATGAAACACTGATAGATGCCAGAAGATTAGAGTTCTTCTTGGTTGAGGTTTTCTCATCACTTTCTAGGCAGACCGTTCGAATGGATATTCAGAAACACGCGATCTCTGTTTCACCGCTGGAGCCAGAGCCGCGGGATCACTCGAAGAATGCTTCAGAATTGTACAGAAGATCTGGAAGATGAAAGCATGAAGGCGGAAACAAGCAGCAAGAACAGACGCCATCACATTTCTGAATAGGGAATCCTAGAGGATGGGTCTCCTTCTGCGATCGGCATACAAGGTTCGCAGAAAAGTCATCCTGAACGAGAGATATAAACATTCCTGCAGGTATGCATGCAAGAAAAAGACAGATAGCTCTGCAGGCGAGTTGTGGCGAACTGACATTTCCTCACAATATCTTCATCACTACTTGCTGGCCTCCCAAGACCATCCGCATGTCACGCGTTCTGCGATGGCCGATGCTGAGGGACGACTTTCCTTTGGAAAATGCCATGATATCGAAAATTTTGGAAAAATCCCAGAGAGAGACTCATGAGAGTTTGTCTGTTTGTTTGTTTGTTTCAAAAAAAAAAAAAAAAGAACGAAATCTTTGTGATTTTTCTTTTTTGGTAACAGTGTCTCAGTGTGCATTCTTTCCTTGCACAAGGAAGTTTGAGGAAGAAGTAGGGATGACTCTTCATTTGACAAGTCCACAAAGTCCTTTTGTGCAGCTTCCTCCATCTGAATCCATCATGCTTCTTCAACCTTTTAGGAAGAAGCGAATCGATCTACTGAAATTAAAAGGATGATGGATGGACAGGAACTCGGTGACTTTCCATAAAAAGAGTAAGGTTAAGACTTGGGCTGGAAGGCGCGTAAGGACAGCCATGGGTGACCTTCCAGGAACTTCCATCCTCAATTAAGGCCGTCACAATGAATATGGGGATCTGGGATGCGCCGTCAATTCCAGGGGCAAGTAGCTTCATTCGGAACCGATTTATTCTCCATTTTGGAACATTCTTCCTAAAGAACTTTTTGTACCTTCACTTATAGTTCATGCTTGTTCTGATAATGTGGTCATTACTGCTTTCATTTTCACATATGTCTTAATGTACGTCATCACTCCCTTGTATTAATCGTCGGAACCCATAGATAATGTTAATATAATCGGGTGGGTCCCAGTAAAATGCGGATCCGTACAACGCGACGAAAAACCGACAGCAGTCCCCGTGTAAAAAACGCGGTGGATCATCCCCATAGGACGCCATGTGTCAGTTTTTTATTTTGTGTGGTATCGTGTCAGCAGCCTAGCTGCTTCCAAGAACACGCACACATGACTCAAGTAGGTCAAGTTCCATTTCATCCCGATCTTTGCAATGAAAATAGCACAAGAAGGTGCGTTTTCCGACCATCGAAAACGCTGAAGATAAAGGCTCGTGCAAATCGATCCAAAATCAGCGAGACAAGAAAAGCTTTTTGAATAGTGAATAAGCGCTTTCAGCTTTCTATTTTTGCTTTAGAGTGAAGTAATAAATACTCTACTGCTATAACGGACAAGATTCGATTTTTATCTTTTACGGATACTACCAAAGTATCCATGGATGACCCATAGGGCTCGTATGGCGCTGATTCGTACAACGTGGAACGTGAGCATGCAGATGTCTACTGCATCTTGAGAACATTCCCCCATTCCCTATTTATACCAATGCTTGGCGTGCTTTCGAAACTAGATATTTTGAATCAGGAAGAATTTTTGCTGTCAGAAGCCAGGATCATGAAACCAAGACGTTTTTGTCGCAAAGGGTTTTTGTTTCTGTCCTCGAGGAGTTCGCAAATACCAGAAACGTATGGCCGGAGATAATAAATGCTCCACAAAGATAATCGCTCATCAGCCAAGTAACAAAGTCCGTGATTGGAGAAAGACAGAGAGAGAAAGAGGAAAAAGTGCGCAATTGATCGGAACATTGATGGTAAACGAAGACATTCTTTTGCTCTCAATGTTCTTTTGCTCAAGTGAGAAAAAAAAAAAAAAAAAATGCACTTAGGCTTCTGATGCTTGCATGCGCAAGGCTAACTGCATCCGAAGAGATTCCAAGGATGGGAATCATTACTTTGAGGGAGCAATAAGACCTATGCGGGAAATTTCGAAACAGGCCGTCTGCTGATTAGTGTCGATAACTGGTGCGACAGTGACTGAGGATGAAAAATGAAATTTAGAAAGACTCTTGCAAGAGTTCCTACTGGCATCTCTTTTGTGCAGTTCCCATCCACAAAGCGGATTGGAAAGCCACGCGCGCATGCAAACTTGGATTGTGAAAGATCTCTGATGAAATTTCAATTTTTTGTTTTCCTTTTGTTTTGTTTTTTTTGCTCCTCCGGTTAACAGCATGGCACGAGCTTTTTTCTTCCCCACATCCGTGGAGCCTGAAGATGAGAAGAATCTTACGTCACCTTGTAATCTCATCCTCCTCGGGTGCAAAGTCAAACTCTTTTAACACTGAACTCCAGAAGAAATTCTTTCGGTGTAGAGGTCTTGAGTTGTCGACAAAGGTATGAGCAAAGACATGAACGCTGTCCTAGATTAAGAACCACTTATGGGAACAAGAACAAACCAAGCGACCCGCATCATTGTCACATAGCATTTTTGAGCGAGGATGTAGCTCTCCCCTCCGAAGCAATGAAACTCCCCTCCCTGAGAAGCATGATGTCCTCAACTTGGAAACACAGATCGTATTCGTCCACTCGACAGCCAACAGCAGAGAGATGAAGCAAAAGCAAATGCTTCAGTGCTAAGATGGTAAAGATGTCAGAAAAATTCTCCCCATCTGAAATTTAGACCAGTCTAAACTGATCTTAGGATTATAATCCAAGTAAGAATCAAGAGAAGGCGGCTGCTGGAGCAGATGCAAACGGAGAGGGAAGCCAAGGAGAAATCGTTCCGTGCTGAAAATGTTCACGAGAATCTCGAGTTGCCGGAGAGTTCGCGAAAACCCTTTAGCTGCAGATGTCGTCAACTTCGGCTGACAGAGCTGAGTCTCCTAATTGGCTCCGAAGATTGATACTTGACAACTTGGAAGACTGATACTTTGCCGGGCGTAAGATCCTGCCTTTGTTGACATTGCTCGGTGACATCGTTGCTATCAATAAACACCAAAAGCTACTGATAATTAAGTATTTGCAAAGTGAAGTCTTCTGAAATAAGCTTCCGCCAGTCGACATGACATCTGTCTGCATCGTGGGTCCTTCAGAGTTTACTCGCAAGCTTCACCCTATTATGAAAAAGCATTACAAGGATTTGGATCTAAGAAGACCTATCATGCCCCTTGTGCCAATGGCATGATAATTGAGAACCCTGAATTCACGACTGCATGTCACTCGTGATAGTTTCACGCAACGAAATCCGCGATTCCTCAGGCGTTCCAGAATACAGCTGTTCTCTTTCAGACATGATGATTTTCAACATGAATGATTTGGTCAAATTAGTATTTCATTAGCATCTGACTTCAGCAAAGGGGAAGTTACGTTTTTCGGGATGAGCTTTCCAAAATTAGCAAGAGGTGAAACTTGGAGTGACCGTGGTTTCTCTCCGGAAAAATTGCATGAGCCAAAAAGGTGACCATTATCTGCCTCCGGTCTCCCTATTTGCAAATCGACTTCTCGTTAGCACGGAGGAATTCACTTCGCGGAACATGATTGACGCACATGTCTTGCGAACCGGGAAACGGAAACCGAGCTGCGACGGGAGAGGACGGTATCGTGGAGACCAACTCTCGGAGAGCGATGGAGAACGGAGTTGGGTTCCTCCAGCATTCTTCTTACTTCTGACGAGCGAATGTCCCCTTTTAGTGGGTTCGTGAGGTCACAATTCGATGCACTTTTCCAGGCGCTTCACCTATCGGATTTCTTTACCCAAAACCTACCCTTTCCTCGGGACGAGCACGACGGAAATGGCTCGCCACTGCTTCGACATAGGAGGCAGACTCCTCCTGAAGATGCACCCGACGTCCTTTCTTGAATTCCTTCGACTGCTCCAAAACATCTGTGCCGCTCTCTCTCGGTAAAGCACCGTGATTGCGCCGACACTCCAGGCAACCGGCGTGTCCTGCAGCGATTACCCACTTCTAGCGACTGATCACACAGATGAGCACGATGCCATCGGGGCGAACGGGTCTTAACCTGAAATTCAGTCGGATTTGAATTTCGTGCCCTGGTCCTGCTCGGCGTTGCTCTCTGCTTGCTCGCTCATTCCTGCATCACGGAACCATTCATTATCTCAAGGGGGAAGAAGAGGAGAAGCTTTTCATTTGCAGACGTTAAGGAATCTTAATTTATTTGGTGCACTTTTCCATCCGTGCTTCATGGAAACTTCTTCTTCCAGGATATTGACAGGAGGGCGTGCAAGGTCAAGGTCACCTGGACTGAAATAAGCGAGCGCAGGAACAGTAAACAAATGGACTAATGGTTCGCCTGTTTGCAGCGGCACGGACTGGATGCATCCAAGTGCAGGACCTGCTTGATGATTTCGGGAGCTGCCTGAACGACGTTTCCTCATGGAATATGCTGTCGGGATGGAAACTAGAAGAGAATCTTCCTTCTCGTGCTACCTCTTCCCTTTACACACTGCATCCCTCGACCCTTCACGAGGCTCGTCAACTCTTTACGACTGAAGTTAGGTAGGTGACCTGTGACCGATCCGGGAATCATCCCTTGGGAAACTGTGGGTTCATCCTGTGAGAGCAAACATAATTGCTTGCACCAGGAAGGCGAAGAACGGGGAACACAAAGTGTTCGATTCTCACTGTACGAGGGGAGTACTCCGTGAGCTCCAAGCAAATTCGAAAGATGAGAAAACACGTTTTCTTTATTTATAGCTGTTGGTGAGCTCCAGAGGATAGGGTAGCCATGGGAACGCCAGTTCAGATGTACTCGTCACTTCCCAGGCGCTTTGTGGAAGGACTCGCGAGGCGAGGAATCCGGCGGTCACCTCAGCAAAGTGCTCGAGCGAAAGCGACACCCATCGAGCGCTTCCTATTTCGGCGTCACCCCCCTTGAAGGCCAGTCGCAAAATTGATTCGGGCTGCACATTTTTTTTTTTCTTTTTTCCCTTTCGGGCTGTGGAAGAAGGAGGTGATTTAGGATCTTTTCAATAGCCTTCTCGTTCCTTACGGGCGCGACTTTTGCGACGAGCAGACAGGCCCATCGCAAAAGTGGCAGGAGACGCGAGCGTTCTCTGAGAGCAAGCCTTTTCGCATGCAGGTAGGTGGACCACGGTGGGATGCGCACACCCGCTCGCTACCAGGATGGGAAGCTGCGTGATGCCGTTCGGAAAGTCCTCCTTTGGAGTCACCCCGAAGAGAGTTGCCGTATTCCTCTTAACACGTTTATCTAATCAGGACTTGTTTCCATGACGCCACAATTGAACCTGCAGTATGCCTTCGCGACGTAGCAATTAAGGTGGCAAGGGTCAAGCAAGAGTAAAACTCTCGCTTTTATTTAAAAGGAAACAAACGAGGGCTTTAAGCCAACACTACAAGACAGTTTCCGGTGTCCCTCACACGTGTCTCCTAGATCGCAGAGTTCTCCTTTCGGTACATGTCCTCTTTACAGGAAATGGAAAACGGAATAGGGAACACCGGCACACTGTCCTGCTTGCACACTGGCGCTCGCAGATGTGCAAGCAGGACAAAGACAGAACAAATCATTTTTATCTTGCTTGCCTTGCTGCTCTGTTCGAAGAATGCTGCAGTCTCCCTGGAGTTGTTGCTTCCAGAAATCACGAAAGGATTGAAATGGCGATAGCCGAAAAGCACATGCATTGTAAAAGAAGTGGTGGATGGTTATGCGTGTTCCTAAAGGAGAACCATCTGAAACGCGGCTCCGATGGAATTTATTTATTCCACTTTATTTTAATTTTTGATCTTTTGCTCCAGAGAGGCAGTGAATCATCTTCAAAGGTATGAACGGATGCTATTTTCCCATGACCTCCGCCTTCACTGCGCTGAGTGCGTTTCGGTGGATCCAAAGGGAGGCGAAACCCGTGGTCCCTAACCTCCGGAAAGTTGCACATGGTTTTCTTAGCTTTCGGAAATTTCGTCCACAAAACTTTCAAGAAGAGATCAAGAAGAGAAAGAGAAGGATAAACAGGAAACAAATGCTGGAATTTAGAGCACTTGAAGGCTGCTGTAAAGCAAAGAAAATGGTTTGTGATCCGAGAAATCCCTTTCTGGTTCCTCAAGCTTGTGATCGCTTGGAGGAACCAGAAAGCAGAAAAAACACCTGGTAACTCGGAAGACGCCCTCGAAATTGGCTGCCGCTTGTTGAACATGAAGAATTCTGTTTGAGGAAATCATTCTAATGCTTAGAAGGGTCCAATGGAGGGGACAGAACGAAGGCTCATCCACTTTCAGGAAGAGTCTTCGTGCATTTGCATACATCCTACGGATCGTTTACAGATTGGGGCCTCTCTGGGTGTTTTGGATGGCATCTGAATACACTCCCACTTTCCGATGTCTCATGCAAGCCTACATGAAACGTCCATTGATCGTATTTCTTTGGAAGTCGAGTCATCATCAAAGCTTCTTCCTCATTCGGATTGCGATTTTCTCAACTTCTGGAAACCAAAAAAGCACCATTCGTTTCCTGACGAATCCTTTATGATTCGGTAACACATTTTTACGCAGAAGGGCGTTGGTAAGATGCATCCATTAAGATGCATCGACTTAATTCCCTGCCTCCCATAGGCAGCCGAACGGGAGTCTGTTCTTCGTCTGTCTCCTGATTATGCACGATTCTGAAGAAGGTTTGTAGTCGGATCTGCTACTGAAGAGGATGTCATTTCTTGTTCCAGATGCGACCCAATGAGTCTTCTGTCGTCCAGTACGTCACGTGACTCAGGTTTCTACGACAACTAGGCTTTTTGCCAAGCCAAAAATGTGACAACTAAAATAGCTGTTGACCACCTCGCACCCTCACTTCCTCAATTCTTACTTGAGAATGCGATTAGGAGCACTTGAAGTCTTCAAGAATCGTCTTGGAAACATGGCATCCAGAGAGAAGATTTTCCTCATCTTCCGGGTCGCGCGAGCTCACGGGTGAGTTCTCATCGAGGGCGAAGAGCTCCAGAGACGCTCCGCAAATACGACGCCTTCGTTTGAAGAACAAACCTACCTGACTGTTCCTTTCATCCAACACGTGCCCACGTGTCCACACTTGGAGAAGAACCGCCTGCACGAAAACAGGCTCACTTAAGCACCGAAAGTTCTAGAGCGCGTTCCTTGTTTTCTCGACGAAATTCAAGGCCGATAGTCCGCTAGGGTCTTCCTCAACGCAGTTCAGTCTGCGCGTGCCTTTCCTTGGATGCCAAATTTAACACTTTTACTTTTGCTGCATCCAGATTTGCATTCACAGTCATAATGCTAATGGCCATCCAGGGTACTGTTACCATCTAGCCTAATGCCTGGAATCGAATGACCTGAAGGTATTACAGGTGCTCTGATCTCTTTGAACAGAAGAATTACGTTGCGTCTGAACTTTAACAGCGTTCTTCAGGGGCGCTCTGTTCCTACCAGCAGCGAAGGCACTCAGAGGAAACAGACCACTTTTACTCTCATCTTTCACAGTCGTTTGCGGACTAGATGAGCTGGTTTGGAGCAGGGCTTCTTCTTTATGAGCTTCCGCGTGTGCAGCATTTTAATTCATCAGGATCGGGGTTTCCTTGTTTTTTTTTTCTTTCTCCTCTTCCAGTGCCATCGAGCGTACTTTTTCCCAAGAGTAAAGGCTGAAAAAATCTTCTGACTTTATATCCTTTTAACGGACCACCGCCGTAAGGTGTCGTGCTGGTCGGCTCAACTTATAAAGGCATTCTCACATCGGCTGCCGAAAGCCCTGCTCCCCTCTCCCTTATTTTCTGAACACGGGGGATTCTTTTTACAACAACCCTCCTGATTTCAGGCAGAGCAGGACGATCTTCGGAGGCTGGAATTCGTTCTGGAAGTCAGTAAAGTGCAATTTCGCTACGCTTTCATCACAACACATGTAAGATTGTTGTGAGGGGGAGCGAGCAGGTGACACGGGACGAAGTGCTTCGGTCCAGAAGCTGCTTGATCTTTTCCCGCGCGTACGGTGACTTTTATTGACTTCGCGGATGCCTCATAATTGAGGATTTGGGTGGATGCGAAGCGCAGAAGGCACGCATCGGTTAAAGCGATCCGAGATAAGGAGCACCGCCCTCTCTCTCCTCTACTGAGGATGCCGCTTCCCAAAGGACTCACCCGCCACTCTTTTTCGGATGGAACGGGCGAGCTCACTAATGGATTCACTTACGGAACAAGGAAACTGCGTTACTCGATTGGAAATGTATATTGGAGAAACCCACCTAAATTCGAATTATCGCAGGCAGCTTGAGGTGATGCGCGCAAGCGCCCATATCTGTTCGTCTCCAGCGCGATGGCATGGTCGCAGCTGCCGGCGCCACCGCCCTCAAAGACTTTTCGACCGGGGAGGCGCGTGTGTGTTTGTGTTTTTTTGAGTCGCATAAAAACCTTCTTACAAGAAGAGGCTCTCTTCTTTCGGATTCAAAGGTGGAGGATTATGGGGGAAACATCCTGCCTCTCTCTCTCTCTCTCTCTTTTGATGGCAGCTTCCGAGGCCAGATCCGAACGACTTGTCGTCCGGATTGCATTCTCTTCCTGGACTCCTGCTAAGGGGAGAAAGGAACGAACCACATCTCTGCTTCGAATCGCGCGAGGGACAAGGACGGACGGTTCTGAATTCGCTCTGCGCCTGCGTCCAGCTCTCCTCTCACGCGTTCGGTCACCAGCATGGCGTCCTGCGGCAACCGAATGAACAAATCGCGCTGAAACTTCTTGCTTTTTTTTTTTTTTTTTTCATCTTATTTCATTCTTCGAGATCTCTGCTGCTCTTCCGCTCATCTGAAAGATCCCGAGAAAACGCCGGACGGGCGACGATCTGCACTCTCATCGGCACGTTGTCTAGCAGCCGGCGCCTGCAGCTTCCACATCGGTGGCGCGCGCAACTGCTCCCTTGAACCTCGGAAAGTGCTCTTCTTCGTGGTGAGCCGGGCAGCCTGGAAGGCCTCTCCCTCAAGTGGAATGCACACGCTCGGAGAGAACGATCGGGGGTACTGATTTGCTTGAAGCTTTCTGTTTAGGGGCTCCGCCTATGTGATACATGACAACAAGAAGGGCCTCGAATTAAACATTTTTGTAATTGAAGGAAGCATCTACACCTATCAGCAGAGGATTTACCCAAGAGACAGAAATAAACCTGAAAATGGGAATGATTTATGGGTGCACGGGAACAAAGTTCCGCAATAATGCCGAGTGGAAGTAACCAACAAAGCTATATTTATTCTTCTGAATGCTGGAGACTTCTTTCTCCTGACAGCATACGCCCAAATTCTGGGGAGTCAAGCCAAGATTTTGATTGTCTTCATGGCAATACAAGTCTTCATTAAAATTCTGGAAAAAGCATTATTCTCCACCCTACTTTTGATATCCGCTGCCCCTCCTTTTACTGACAGTACGATTTCTTACTGTTGAGTTGCCATGATAAAGTTCAGGTCAATGCTGTCAAGCTGGAAACACTGATATAATTGATAGATTCTCCGTAGGGAACAAGTGAGCATCTGTGGCGACACCTGATGATGTAAAAAAAAAAAAAGAAAAGGGAGAGGGAGAGAGAGAAAGAGGGAGAGGATGGAACAGTTTCTGTTTTTGTTTAGGTCATTATTATGATAGAGAAGGATTGTTGAAGCGTTTCCGTCAGTGGACAAAGATGGAGATGCTTTGTCAAGCAGAGTATTCTTGCCCATTCTTATCTGATCAGTAATTCATCATTGTGTACCTTAATTTGTCAACGTTTCGGTGATATAAATAGAAACTGTATATTAATTGATGGGTAAGAAAGTACCACCAAATACTCTTCATCCATCTTCTACTTAGAGCTGTTTATACTTTCTAGTTCTGCGCAATGATGCATACCGACAGCTAATGCACCTCATTTCAATAAGTGGTCTCTCCTGGAATCAGGGACGTGTGCCGCTCGGAATTCCATTGTGGGCACCGGATTGGCGCTGCATTTAAATATTCGACAACTCAATCGCAGCATCTGGTGCACCGCTGGCCGATGGCATCAGGCAAAGAGGCGTGGAACAGGTTGAATCGGTCGGGAAGGGAATCGGCGAAACAGAAAGGTTTGGTTCGACCCCCTTTGAGGTCGAACCAAACCTTTCCCAGCCCCCTCCCCCCTTCGAGGTTTGGTGGCTAATGATGCAATTGCCGGTTTCACGTATGGCAACCGTACCAGCGCACGCAGCTCTCTTGTGCGTTGAAGTGCACGCTATGGCGCTCCCGCGTCGCACGCACGCGCGCGCGCGCGTGCGTCCTGCGTCCTGCGTTCTTCCTCATTTCACATTTCGAAAAAAAAAAAAAAAAAACCGAGTGAACCCCCCGAAGTGGCAGACCGCGCTCTCCGACGGTTTCCTCGGCTCTCGAGTAATTAGAGGACTGGTTTGCAGTGCTCCGTTCGCCTCAAACGAATGAAGGAACCACCACGAGAGAGAGCAGGCCGAAGTGACCTTGGGATGCGCGAGCGCAGATCTGTTCCGAGTGGTGAGCTCGGATTTTCCGATGCGGCGACTTAAATGGATCAGCTGATACTCTGTACCGAACAGCACTCCCACGCTCGCGCGTTCAGCTGACTGCGGAGATTCACAGCAGAACCGGAGGCGGGATGAAAAGAAGAAGAAGGAACACGAACACGGTCAATGAAATTCCGATCCGCGAGAAATGGAATTTCCTGTTTGCCAGGAAACGTGCAGCTACGCTGAGACTTGTCAAGTGCGAAGTCTACTGGCCTGAGATGTGTTGGGGAAATGTCAAGAAAAACACGCACACCCACATACACGAAAAGGAGAAAAAAAAATCTTGCGGACGGGAAGGGAAAAAATGCCTGCACTATTCGCATCTCGTCAGAAAACCAGAACTCTGTGGGAGGCCCCTGTGGCGCAAGGAGATCATTTCATTATAAGCGCAGAGGTGCTTGAATTCTTGTTTGCAAAGAGCAGCTTGCACCACGTATCTGTGGACTTTCTGGAAAACTTGAATACGTAAAAAATCTCCCTCTCTGCACACTCTGGCTTGTTCTTCTCGACAGGTCCGCTCTCGCACCGCTACGACCACCGCTGCTGCTCTTCACGGGTTTCGGTATTGCCTCCTTCATCTGCAGACGCTTAAGCGCTTCTGAGTCTCGATGAACGCATCCCCTGCGATCCGCACCGTTTTTCGGATCGCCCTCTCCATTGCTGCTTTCCACGTCCCCTTCCACCCGCTTGCACCAAATTTTCCTTCCGCCGGTCCTCGGGAAAGATCTTTCGGTTCCAACGCACCGCAATTAAAACCCGGTATTTCACATGCCGGGTTTCCCCTCTCTGGACGCATCCGCCTGCGTGGCATTTCATTCATTCAATTTCGTGAATGGCCGTAATTCACCACAATGATAAAGGATTTATTAAAGCTGAATCCATTATTTCCGGTTTCGCAAGCCTGAAAATTATGGGGGTGATGAACACTTTTTCCCGACTTTCCGTCCCAGCGTGGTCGCGACGATTGCCACGACCGCAAATGATCGGTTCGTGTCCTTCCATTCCTCTCTTGTGTGGTTTGAAAATTAGCGAGCGGAGGTGATCCGCAGTCGTTTCCATGCGACTGGCACGACTGCTCCTGCCCAACAAATTTGCTTCCCAGAAACAAGTTCTCGGCCGTTTCGTCCAGAAAACGCCACCGACTTGCTTGGGTTCCTCGCCCCGCCCGGCGGGGTGAAGGCGCCTTCGTTTTTGCGATTAGGCAAGCGGCCGCCACTCTACTACCTATTATTTCCGTCCATTCACTTGAATCTCTGTACTTGGAAACAAGCCCTGGAGCGGAAAACAACCGAAATTCTCACTGGACGTCCCCACTTCAGCTTGTGTCACCTACAGATGGTTTCCTGTGTGAAAATCTTTTTGGCGTAAGCAACTCTGGATTCATCATGAACAGCCTCCGTTCGAAAGGTCCCGGAGCTCATTTCCTAATGATGTTTCGGAACTCTCTAAAAGAGACTCATCATCTCAGCTATGCATTAGTAAAACCATTGTATCATTTGTTATCATTGTGTCATGAGCGCGTGTTTTTCAGATGTCTTTCTTCCATTTCTTTCTCTGCATGTGAATTGCGGCTGGACTCCGCTCTTAGTACAAAAATCAGCAAGTCACTTGCATCTATCAAAAAATGCAAAAGATGACATGCAGAAAAACTATCTCGACGTACAATATACCTTTCGTGCATTCGTACCGAATGCAAAATCCAAGTACGCAACCGCATCTAAATTCCATACGGAAATAGACGTGTATGCGAAAATACATCGTCAATACAGGTAAGATATCTGTGCAGATCTTGTACAAAAGGTGATCCGCATCTGCATGAGAGTCTAATGCGAAAGACCGATAAGAGATGACGATTCAAACTATGAGTCACTTGAATAAAGGTATCTGTGTTTCCAATAGAGGGAAGATTCTTTGTTGAGCTATGGAAAAAGGATGCATCCGTCGGTGACCTGATCTTTCCTTGTTCCCACCCCTTCCGAATTCTGGTACTCTAGATCCTGGGAGGAAGAAGAGAGGCTTGAAACGGTACGCAGCTCCAAGCTTAGTGACTCCTTCTCAATGAGTCTGAAAAGCGTCTCATCTTGAGCGTCGAAGAAATTCCTGCGATTCGTTTTCATATCGAAGGAAATGTTGAGGTTACTGTGCGCCTCATGTCCGTATCATCTCTTGTGCTTATACTCTGAAAAACTTCATCGCCAGCTCATTTTTTTTGACACATCGCACTGTTCTCCTTTCCCTTTTCTTCCTTCTGGACGCGACGGGGTAGCGGACGTTTTACGCGTTCTGGGAGGAACCACCTTCGTTGCCCTCGACCTTTTCCAAGTTTGCTGAAGGCAAAGAAGTTTCAAGGAAATGAATGCAGAACGGGCATTCTATCTCTCTGGATCCTTACAGCATCCGAACCTGGGAGCATTTCACGAAAGCTGCAGTGGCAGCAACGATTCGTCTCCCAAAAGAGTTTTCCTCTCCTGACAAGGTGAGCTGGACCTTCCTTCTGCAGGCTGAACGTTTCTCTCCTTAGAGTGCTGCCCGAGATGAGAAGTTGCAGCGCATTCAGTTGCACCTCGATCACGAAACAGGAGCGAGAATCGTCGGCGTGGAACCACTTGGGATCTCTTTCGGTAGTGCACATGGGGAGGAGGGGAGCTTCCAAAAGTGGGGGGCGCCGCAAGATATGAATCCCAATGCAGAGTCCGGAAGCCTCAAGGAAGATACATGGGTTCCACGCTGCAGGGGCTGAAGACTTCCTGCGCGCCTTCCATGGCGAGAACGGAGCAGAGCTGAAACTGAAGGCATCCAAACGGATAGGAAAACCCCATTCTGCAGCAGGGATGATGGAAATACTTCTGGATTCTTCTGTTTTGCTGCTTTCAGGAAGGGATCCGGGAGAAAGAGTCCGTTCTTCCTACGTCATAAGAGGTAACCCCGAAGGAAACCTTCCACCCTGGTTCCCTCCGAAGAGAACCCGTAAAGGATCTGCTCCTGGAAGTTCTTTTCCAGAGGGAACCCGCAAGGGAACCGCTCCGTCTCCTCCACCTCTGAAAAGGACCCCGAATGGACGCTTCCCAATTTCTGTAAGGGACGCTCCCCGAAAGGAGCAGCGCGCTTCTCGGGCATTCTGGAGAGGTTTCAATCCACCAACTATGTGGTACGCGATGGAGGGTCCCTCTTTCAGGGGGGGAGGGAGGAGGCGACTTCGAGGGGAACCACGAATAGCTCTTTGCTTCCTAGAAGCACCCCGGAGGGACGGTCCCCAACCCTGGCCTTCCAACCCCAGACGGTCAGCAGGGGCATCCGGTTTCCACCGATGCCCTAAGCTTACAGGCCAACCAACGTCATCTTGCGGGGGAGACTGGAAACCTATGACGCACCCATTTTTCGGGGTCCATCCCTCCGCGTGGGGATTCGAACCCGCAACGCTCGATGCCACGCGTGGAGGCCACTCTAGCCACACGGCCGCCAGTGAGGACAGAACGTGGACCGACGGGGAAATGCCCGTATTGAAAACTCCAGCAGTCTGGAGGTGGCACCTGATGATTCGTAGAAAATATTCCTTAGAATGCTTTCTACGAATTGTTCTTGACCATTGTTTTTAGTTATACATAAATCGAATAAATCAATCGACATTCAGAGGATTGTAGCCATCCAGAAGGTTTTGCTTCAGGGAAACCCCTAACTTTATGGGTACCCCCAAACCTGAGAAGTCACACGTACCCTAGGGTGGTGTGGCAATTACCGAAGCACCGAAACATTTTTGGTTGTGATTTTCTTTCTCTAAAAGCAAACAAGGATTGCTTTTAGAAAAAGGTAAACAACAATCTTGACATGCTGAAGTCTTTTCTTCGCCCTGGAAGGTGACTTCTGGAACCTCCAGCTAAAACCCATCTTTTTCCTCTCCAGCCAAAGCGATCGCTGAACTACGAGTTGAGTTCACCAGGTGAGATAAACAATATCAGAACGCGGAAGGGTTGACTGTACTGAGCAGCAGCTGGTCCATGCCTTGCGAGAGCTGATGGCATCAGTAAGCTGCAACAGAAAGACGGCGAGCGCATTCTCTCTGGAGTGCCATCACTAGTTCCAAAGTGATCATCAATAGAGCCGTTGCATACAGAATGGCTTTTTTTTTCCAAGAGTGGAGGGCACGAACATAGGGACAGCGCCGTTTCTACACCCTCACGTTCCCTCAGAGAACGAAACCGCTGCAGACTCCCAGCTGCGGCCATGGTAGCCATCGGAGCAAGCTTTCTCCTTGGTATTTTTCGATGGCACAAAGCACTTTCAGACGGATGGAAGCATCCAGGAGAATGCTGAAGAGCAGCTGCCGACTACGAAAATTGGGAGTGATTGCAAAGTTTGCATCAGTAATTATGAGTCCAAATCGTCGTCAGTCTGCTGACACATTGCCGATTCTGTGTGATGGTGAACAGAGGCTCTGGTGAACCATGACTCGAAGATGACTCGAGCGTGCAGCTATTGAATCTCCAGACCGGGGACATTCAGACGAGGTGGAATTTTTTTTTTCTTTTTTTTTTCCCCATGGCAACGAATAAAGAAAAGAGCAGGCACTCGGCCTGTGGGAAACTGCCATCGGTCCTTGTTCGCAGAGCTCGGAAAGCGCCCGAGAGAACGCTTTTCATTCCGGCTGAGACCTCTCAGAGGCTATCGAGAAGTCTCCGGAGAGAAAAACAAGACAAAACAACGCCTAGATTGAGTGCCCTTAGAGATGGGGCACCTCATCGGGATGGATAGATGAACTGCATCCCGAGGAGGGAAGCACTTTTCAAAAGTGAGGTTGACCTCAATGGAATAAAATGCTCACTTGGCCTCAGAATACTCAGTCCCCTACTCCGTGATCGGTAAGCCAAATTTAGAGTTTTCCGCCCGATGTGGGTCACCTGCAAGTATGCAAATGCATCATCTGATGTGATCACATATTATACAGCACACACTTACGTACGAGTTATTTAAGCAGAGGTGTGGCATGTAGAGTGTGAGTGGCGGGCCTTCCTTGATTTGACCTCTCATGTCAGATCCCTGGGCCGCAGCATGTTTCGGGAGAATGGAACTGTGTTCCTGGTCATCTGAACTATCCGGGAAAAACAAAAAAAAATACGGAAATGCATTCGTTAGAGTTTCGTCTCTCGTGATAAATCTTGCTGGTCGTTCTGCAAGGCATGACCGATTGATCTTCCCGGTAGCAGGCGGAGGGGAAGAGAAACAAAACTGCGTCACAACAGAAGAAAAAAAATGCTTCTTAAACTTGGTAACCACCGAAGCACTTCTCAGCACTCTGGCATGGGCTCAGAAGAGAGAGTAGCTAGACTGGCAGTGCCTTCAGCCAAAGGCGGGTTCCTAAAGAACATAAAAAATGCTAATGAGACAGCGAAAGCGATCCCGGAGGCTGGCTCCACCAGATGACCCGCTAGCAGGAATAGTTTTCTCTTGTCTCACCTGCTTGGGAAGCAGATCTTTTCGTGGCGGCAGCCCCGTACTTACTCTGCGTGCATTGAAGTCTCCCATGGAGCAAACGTGAATTTTGCATGCGGGCGACACGCGACAACGTGCGGATCACACGCACGTGCGTGAAAAGCAGTTCACGTGTGTAATCCGGGAAGGTTTAACTTACTAGCACGTACACATAACGGCCAACATGTCCGCGTGTGATCCGCGTGCATCTTTGCGTACGCAAATGATCGCATCATTGTGGCAGCATTGACTGCCATTGGCTGTCATTAGCTTCCCCAGTGTGTGTCCTGATGTCATTCCTGTAGAGGTGTCAAACCTGGTCACAGAGTCCTCTCCCTATTTGGTCAGGCGACCCAGCTGCTTGACTGAAAGTGGAGAGCGAACAAGGTAATGCATGGCTTGGATCCACCGAATCATTCAGTGCAGCATCCGTTCTCATCCTTACCACATCCCCACATGACTTCTTGCTATCACCATGCCATTGCATGACACTGTCTTGTCGGCGTGAATATAGTATGACGCATTCCGATTCTCCATGTACAAGAAACACAGTACAGACTGCGTTTCTTAGACTGTACATGTACTAACATTGAAACAAGAAACAAGAGTTCTGTACGATGATTACATTATAGAGTGCCAGCTCGATTCCCGTTCTTTCACCCAACTTATAACTCCAATAACGTGGGAATCGCACTGTGGCATGTTGTTCCACTCAAGGTATTCAGCAACATCACATTTGGAAACAAGGATGGTGTGTAAAATCTGCATTACCAGTAAATAAAGCCTGTGTTGCCTGCGTCGTAAAAATTACACCCAGTTACTATGTAACCGAATCATTACGATGTAATGCACCGTGCTAACAAAACCTTGCTACAGTGCATTACTAATTATAAAGTCCTCCATATATTTTAATTCATTATGTGACGCCATAGTAATCCACATTGCGAAATGCTCATTGCGCATTGCTCTATGAAAGCAAAATCATGACAGAATATTATTCTTTTGTGCATTGTATACAATGTATTTGTTTTGTAATACGATTATCATTACGATTTAATGATTCCCACGATATGGATGTAGGCTCCATTGCAATATTGTGCCATCATGAGCAACTTCCAATCCTGATATTGCAATATGTGTGTTTTAATTAAAGCAATTTAATAATCCCACACTTTGAAAACACTTAATTTTCCATGTATTTCGCAATGTGCGTGTATATGCACACCATACGTATCACACTTTCACTCACATCACACGATGAAATGGATGAGCAGCAAAATATTAAACATGGCTTCCACGGTAACAAATTATGTTTGTAAAGTACGTATACAATACATTAGAAAAAAAAACATGTATTCAGTGGATATCATCGCGAGCAACATAGCACGCATCCCGCGGTCCAGAACAAGGAGCAGAAGACCCGAAACCGAGTACCTGAGGCACATGAGAAGGTCGGCACCGACAGGTGCTAAAGGTGAAGCTCTTCTCAGCATTCGCTCTGATTAATGACAGAAATCATCGGCAACGGATGCGGGCGCGAAGTGTTTTTGAGTTCGAATTTTCAATCGATCCGGAACGATGAGCGGATGTGATGAGCCGCTGCTTCTGCTGCGGTCGCTCGTTCGTGGAACCCCAAACCGTCGATGAGTGCCCCCGGTTTCCGAGGAGGCATCTCCGGCGGCCTTGTGAGATCTGGGATGGACGGCCAAGTGAACCTGAACCCTGTTCTGACAGCTTGGGTTCCCTTCAAACTCCGAACCTGGACTGCCGACTCTCCTCTTTGATTCCCAGCGGGCTTCGGGCACCGAACCCTCCCGGTTCCCGAAAGTGCTTTCCTTCGGCTCGTGGCCACCACCGGCTCAGCTGTAATTACTCGGATGACAAGCAAAAATCGCTCCCTGCGCGTGCGCAGCTCTGCTAGGATGAGGCAATTGCAAAACGAACGTTTTCCACACTTGCACGGCTCCGCATGCTCATCTTGGCTCCACCTTACCCACTACCGCTGAGAATGCGGGATGATCACCGTGGATACCGACGATGTCGTCAGGTGCGATCGGAGGATCACGTCGAAAATGTGGGATCAACCGGAAGTTGGGGAGATTCAGACCGGCTTATATAATTCTGCCTCCATGCGAACTGCAAGCTGAAGACATTCTGAGCCACGCGCCCGCGTCGGCGGCCGAGTGGCTACGGAATTCGCGCTTGCGCGTCCGAATCCTCCCCCGGGGAAGGAGCGACGCTGAGAAATGGGCGCGCCGAGGTTTCGCCCCGAATGCTGGTTGGCTGAAGCGGCTTCGGGCGTGGGGCTGGCACGATGGCTGCAGAAGGGGCGCCCCCGTGGGCCAGCCGCAATCGGCAGTACGCCACGGGCATTCCTTCAAACGCCGAGGATGGTGGCGAGAGATCCTCTCTGCACGTTTCGCGCCATTCAAGACGGCAGCAAGGATCTCTCCTTTCGACAACCAAGCAAGTGGTCTTCGCGTGCGAGCCTCCTCCAGACACCATCCAGACACCCTCCCGTCCCACACCGTCCATGGAGACGGATTACGCTTTCTACCTCTGAAACGAACCCAAAGTCACCTACTCCATCCATCCCATGACCGCATGCAGAAAGAAGTTCGAGGTTTCCACATGGACTGCTTGCTTTCGCTCATCCAAGAACCCTCTGCAGTCTGGATGTCGCTGTCAGACTCCTGCCGAGATGCGTGCCGATCAGCGACCTCAACGCCCAACTATAGAAAGATGATGAAAAATGAGCAATGTGCCTATATATGCGCAGAGAATGGAAGAGGTAGATATAATGGAATAGATAGATATATAGATAGACAGACCGACTCCACGATAGACTCCACTCCACTCCAGACTACCCTTACGAAGTTTTCCTTAAATGAGAATTCCATAGTTGTTGGCATCGTGAGCCACCATCTGGAGAATCTCACATCTGACCGAATTCGAATCGCAGCTTCGAAATCTTGAATACTCTTCCGAAAGCAAGGCGTTGTGGATGGGATTTCTCAACTCGACAACTCTCCAAAGTGCTAAGGCATATGTCCTTGGTCTGTTTTTCCTATTCCTATGAAAATGACAAAACTCTGTGTTGTACACGATTTCCGATCGAACGCCAAATCCACTGCCCCAAAAGGGGGGAAGATCATCTCTCCCTACCTATCCACACAGAGGATGCGCGTAATCCGAAATGATAAGGCCATACGCAGCACAATTAAACTTGATTTCATTCTCTGAAACCGTACACATGGTAACACGCGATGTGTTTGTTCCGTCCCTGTTGTTTGATAGTTATTTTGCTCGCCAGCATGTCATTTTGATGTCATGGACCTCTTGTCATCTTTCATGACCACGCGGTAAAGTTTGCGACTTGAATGTGACTCAATTCTTGTGTTCTGTTGTGATATTTTTAAAAACGCAGCTTCCGACTATGGACCGATTTGAGTGAGATATGTAACTTAGCCGTCTTTGTTCAGTAGCGGCAGATTCAGTACCGAAAAGAGTAGCAGTTGCCTTGATGCAGAATGGCATACAGCAGAAGCAGTTCTTACACTTCATTCCCTGAAAATATCTAAAAAATTTGGAAAACAGAAAGTCCAGTGTCACAAGCTAAAGTCTTCCTAGCATTTTATTTTTCCTGCACGCTTTGTTTTTATGAAGTGATGGACTGTTTGGGGTTCCTGTTTTTTTTTTTTTTTTTTTTTTCAAGCTAAAAATGAAGCGTTGTGTACAGTGTTTTCTAGTTCCTGTTGTGGAATGTTTTGTCGAAAGTACCCATAGAGATGAACTTTTTGGAAACTTCAGTTCTCCCCATGTTCAATGGTAGCTTGGTCATAGTTCTGAACTGACCAGTGAAGCTGTGCACTTGTTATCGTGAAGCGATGCTACAGTAACTCAAAGTAAAAACCTGTGAATCTGTCAAGCAGGGATCACTAAACGCTCTGTTTTCCCGTTCCGAATCTCAGAATCTAATCACAGATTTGGAACTTCCCTTCGTGGTTTTCCATTTCATGGAAGATTTATCTTCATGAACATTTTTATTGTCTCTTGGAGAAATTCCTGCACGGATGCGTGGCCAACGTGCAGCCAGGGACGCCATCTGGATGCGTCCTCGCGTACCGCGCCTTCCGATCTCCGCAGTCTGCTGAGTGAGCAGGGGGAACTGAACTTCTTCGGATCGGATGCTGCACCTCCCAGCGCAACGTTCCTTTCATCGTGCAGTTCAGCAGCTTAGAGGACGCTCTTCTTCTCCTACGAAATGAGCAGGAATTCTGACCCAGTCTCCAATCAAATGGCAATTGTTTTCCCCATTGTGTTGGGGCTAATGACAATGCTAATGACAACCTTTGGAAGCATTGGGGACAGTTTTTGGTGGAAAGCTTTCATGGATCTCAAACTTAAAGGCTGATCTCAAACTTATGCTGATGCAGGAATATAAAATAGAGGTGACAGTTGCAGTAATGTCTTTCTCCATCCAAGGTTTCTCGGGATTATTCCACTCCCACTTTCGCTATTATTTTCGTTACCAAGTATCTCATCCGCTGTTCCTTAGGATGCAGTCACTCAGGTCATCTTCGTGAGGATGCTAGTTTCTCCAAAAGGCGCTAAGCACCCGTGGAGGAAGTACCATTCGATGCTTCATGGAGATTGGCACTGCGTGCTAATTCCAGAAAACATTGGATGGCGCGGTGATGGTTGGACAATTTCCCATCAGAGTGAGTTCGGAAATGGAAAACGTGGGACGTGTACAGGAACACTTGTCGAAATCAGCTGTGTGTACTCACCTACTCTTCACGAATCCTGCTTGGAATCGGAAACTGGATTCTAGTTTGTTTCAGTGCGGTGACCAGGATTTGGAATCGGTGATAACCAGTGCTTGGATTCCTTGACAACGCCCTTTTCCTGCACTCTGCAGCATGTGTTCCATCTACGATTTTCGCCGAATTATATAAGTGCATCCACGAAGAAAATTACGCACACCTTTGCAATTAAAAACAAGAGCCATAAAACACGCTTTTTTTTTATAATGGCATCCCTGACTTTTTGGAAGCGCATTGAAGGGTACCAGGATATGGAAACGACAGTTGCTATTACATTCTGAAAGAATCCAACAAAGTCGGACGAGTTGTACAAAGTCTGTACGAGTTCTCTAATTCTTCCAGCCTTTGCACCTTGGAAGAGATCGTGTCCTTCTCGTATACTCTTTAATGTGCTGTTCGTGAAACCATCAGAGGAAACACAAAGCAAACAAACTTTAAAGCGAACAGAGAGAAACTTCAGCGAAACACTTACATCTGCAAGGACAAAACAAGACTTCAGATGATGTGAGGATTAGTGGAAATTGAAACCTCCCAAATCTCGATCCATAGGACTAGACAAGCACTTGAAAATGAGTCGTTCAAAAAAGGGTAATGTGCCACAACCTCTCTAAACTGCATACAAGCATCATCCAACTACAAGAAGAAACACTTCTTTGGAAAAGTGCCCGTGTCACATGAAGTTTGTGACGCAAATACTTTTCTGTGACGGGGATGCCAGCAAGGTCGTTCTGGCATCCAGAATTGCATCAATCAGGAGGTACAGATGGGAGATTCCTAGCACTTGGTGGGTTTCCCAGTTACACAACAAGGAGAGTTTGACTTATCACTAAGGGAAACAAAAGGAACAAAATAGGCGTGTCGTCTAATTGCCAGACAACATGAGGCCAACAAAAAATCTAATGACAAATGAATGTCTGCTCGCGAGCGTTGATACTTGATTGCTTTCCGATGAATGACAGCGAATTTCCTGGAAGCAAATAGGATAAGTACTCTTGTAAAATTCATGCAACTTATGTTGCGACTTGGATTCACTCTCATCCTTCATTCAAGCATGCAGATCAACACATTTTCAGTGTCGTGATTGTCGAGGATTGATTTCAATGAACAGCCAAGTCTGTCCTCCCTCAAATATCAATGGATGCTGAGCTTTCAGGATTGAATTCGCTGGTTCCGTCCATTCCTAGGATGATTCCAAGGTCGGTCGACGTTTGGTTGTTCCGTGGGAACTCTCACCAGCTGCATCACCAGTGATGTCAAAAGAAACAAGCATGATGCTAACTCTGTCCAAGAAGGTGGTTATGCAAATTTGTACAGAATATCCGAAGGGGTAAAGAGGATTTGTTCTCCTTGCAACTGGTGTGCTGGGTACCCATTTCACTGTATGTCACGTCTTCCAATGCTGAATGTTGATTATTGGATTAAGGCAACAAATTTCAATGCGAAGTTCATTAAGATTCTGATTAAGCAACTCTTGTAATTGATGCACCAACTGGTCCAGTATTCATCTAAGGCACCCATTTGACATTTGACACTAAAGGGTTTAAGGTTCCAGTACTTTTTCTTCCTCCTGAGACCTTTGTTTTTTTTACCAGTTTATATTTTTCTCTCTTTGACGACAAGCGAATGAATGGATTTCTTTGACTTTTGTGCACTAGATATGCATTCAAGAGAAGATTCGAATATTTGTATATTTTTGTTTCAGTGAATCTTTCGCTACAGTGGCAAAATTCTATCCGCGACCATTCTAGCCCAAGGGCAGCAATTACGGTCCTGGTGTTCCTCGATTCATGAATTGCTCCAGCCCGAAAACATCCTGGAAACGCCGAATCCTTTGTACATTACATCACAGCCCTTGATTCTTATCCTTTAACAAGAAAAAAAAAATTCTACTAGGTCTGGATAGGCGCTTTATAGAAGCATGACTCTCAGCAAACCCAAGCAAGAGCAGGAAAGGAAATCGAACTTTTGGAAGAGAGTGTTATCTTTTTTAGACTCATTCTGATTTGCGGTTCGGTTCGTGGCAATGTCAAGGATCCAACTTACTCAAGGCGTAACTTTGGAAGACGCCTTTCCCTATATTTCTTGGTTTCAGAAGGACTTTCTCGACTTTCACAGTACTTGTTTGCATGTTTTCCCAAATTTCTTCCTGTCCTATCCAATGCATTTACCTTTGGCCTGTTCGAAACCTGCCTACAGTAAGACATCACTTGCCCAGTCCTGCACTCTCACCTCTTAGCATCCCCATTCATAGTTCTTCATATGGGATAGTATTCTTGAAAAGTCACTCAATGAATTTTTGCTATCTCCTGGAGAGCATCCTCATCTGTGCAATTTCCGTTTGTTTGTGTTCTCGATAAAGGACTTAAAAAAAAAAAAAAATTTCAGTTGGCTCCCTGTCTCCTCAGCACGTAAGGTGTTTGTGACATCTTACGTGTGTTCCTGATATTAAGTAAAGGTTTGAGTTATTTAGGTTTGTGGAACTCTCGAATTACATGGCATCTTGACCGAGCAGCGTGCGCAGATTCCGTGGACATTAGCCGTTTCCGCTTGACTGTGAAGCGGCAGGCTATTTCTCTTCAAGAAATTGTCACAGTGGTCCAGTGCGAAGAAAGCTTTTTTCCACTCCATCACGTTTGTACTTTGTCAAATCTGCTCGAGTAAAATAAGCATCATCTTCCAAGTGCTGTGGTTTCTGCCCGCTCTGCAAAAAAAGCTTTCATGGAGATTTTTTTTTTTTAAAAAAATTCGTTCCAGGATTTATCCTCTCTCCTTTTTTTTTCTCTTTTTTCAAAAAAAAGAGCATTTCAAAAACTTTCAGGATCCTAAATTTCGCCCCGGTTTGCTCCTCCACAGGAATTCGAATACCTGAATAGCTTTTCCGCGATTCTCTTTGATTTGAAGAGTACTGTAAAAGCCCACTTTGATGAATGTGGAGAAATTTCTCCTTCTTCGGCGTTTTAATTGGGCTTCAGGAACTGCAGCATTCTGGAACAGAGATGGAAGAGGGCAGGGCTTTTTAATCTGTCAGAACTTATGAATGCGTAGATTGTTCCACCCGAGGGAATGTTATTCCGAGTAAATAGAAGGCGTTGTCTTCGATGGTTACAAATCGATTACGGAAAAATTTATTCATCCTTGTTTCGCCGGAGGCACTGCTAATTTTAAGTGATTCCCGGAACGCGCGTTACAGTTCGAAGCTACAAATCAATGGAAACAGGGATGGATCGAAATTGGCGGAAAAATTGAAATAGTGAACCAAGAGAGTGCAAGCATTTCTTCTGCGAGGAAGGAAATCTTCCTCGTCCTCCTTGCCGTTTCAAAGAGCCTCTTCTGTTAACATCCATGAAATTCTTTCATGACATGGGCAGCAACGGCACGTATAACACCATCGGCTTCAGATAAAGACCGTAATTTCCTTACATCCGCTGCCTTCCCATCTTGAGCAACTCTCATTGATCAAAGGCCCGTCAATCGAGGTACTCATTGCGTTTTCACATTCTATTAGTGTGGCGTATTTCTTGCCTGACTTCCAGCCTTCCAATCTTTTAAGCAGGCGTTGTCCACTTTCTTCGCAAGCCCCCCAAGCACCCAAACTCAAAATCTGCTAAATTAGCCATTTGGTCTTTCAAGTTTCCTCCTACTAATTGAAGTGGTGCACAAGATATATTTTTCTTCTCAGCACGCAGAGATTTATTTAATTTCTGAAGAAAACCTTGCCGTAATGGCTTCTTCCTTTTGCATTTGAAATTGAGAATCTGTGTGCATAAATCTCCTTAATAATGTATTTTGCAAGCAGTTGAAATAGGTTGAAATATGCGATTTATCAAAATCATCAGGAAAAAAAAAAGTGCAAGAATTCCCACAAGGCACTTCATGGAAGCTTTAAGAAAACGGCGCCAAATCAAATGAATCAGGGAACCATCAGCCTCATTCTATTGAAGAAGCCACTGTGGAAGCCAAAGATAAGACAGGGAGGGAGGAACAGGAAAGCTAAGATCAAAGCGGCTTAGATTCTGGTTCTGTGGGCGTTGTCTCTGAAGGGTGATGGGGGGATTGCAGAACGGGTTCCAGGATCCAGAAAATGGACTTTCGGACCCTAGGATATTTGGTTGTTCCACGGAAGGGCAAGGAAAGTCTAGCTCACGAAGAATACCAAGGAACAGGAACCCGTGGAGGCGATGGAAGAACAGAGATCGTTGCAAGCTCTGATACAAAGGGCCATCTTATTTTTGAAAGTGGAGCGAAAGGGAGCTGGAAGTGCAACCGATGCCTTGACCGTGGTCTCTGCTTCTTTCTGAATGTGGCATTCACAGTGTGCGGTCCAAAGTGAGAAGGGATCTGATAGACGAGAAAAAACAAACTTTGATTTGATCCGTTCGGCCTTTGAATTTCCACGGAAGTTCCAATTTTTCGTTTTTCGCATGTAGTCTTCCAGGATTCCAAGCTCCGTCGAATTTCTTTGCAGAAAGTTTTTCCTTTTGTTGCTGTTGCTGTTCTTCTCTTCCTCCTCCTCCTTTTTGACAGTGGATGATACATTGCTCGCTTACCTCCACAGGAAACGGGAACTGAATCGTGTATGAGATTCGCGTGAAATACAGGCGGTTATCGTGCATACCGCAACCATTGTCCTTCTGTTACTGCATCAGGCTAGCAAGACTTCCAGGCATTTTCCCGAGAAAGCTCTAACCATTGCGAATCAAGAGATAAGAAGAATGGATCTCTGAACCTCTGAATGTCCTCTGAACTAGCGACAAACTTGGAATTCAGATAATGGGATGCATTACTTATTGGGCAGACTCCTGACGGACGGGAAAGATTTCTTAAAATGCGCGTATCAAATGCCCTCTGTCTCAATAAACAAAAGCGAAATGGACTTCTTGCCACTCAGAGATTCTAAACATGTCGTTTTAGTCCACGGAAAACTTCCTTTGAGGTTTTTGCTTTCAGACTGCAGCAAGCGAAAACAAACACACAACCGTCGCAACCGGCCGCACTTGCAGTAGGAAACGCCCCCATTCGGATAGGTCGTTTTCTCATGTGATAGGCAGTTGTCCCTGTTTTTCCATTCTCGTGCCATAGATCAAGCAAATTTACAGGAAATCATCGATGGAAGCGGAGGTGCGGGCCTTCTCAAGTTACGGCTTTTTATCTTAAGGAAGCGGAAGCCAAACGTAAAAAAAAAAAAAAGGGAGAAAGAAAACGCGTCTGGGACACAATAGAGAGTCGTGGGGCGATGTGAACGAAAGAGAAAGAAGAGTACGAGAGTAATCAAAGACATTGCAGATTGAAGGGCTCGTCGGAAGCGGGCGGAAGAGTTGCAAGCCATCGGCACGAATGCAGGCATTCTGCAAAGGATGGGAATGCCCACTGTCTCACCGACAAAAGAAGAAGAAAAAAATGGTGAGCTCAAGAACAGCATCGACATTCCTCAACAGCACAAGTCAAGGTGGGGTCACATGGTGGGGTCATCTGTGAGTGAGACCTCAATAGAGTGATGCAACTTTCAGAGAAGAAGAGAATAAAGAAAAGATGGTGTTTAGGGAGGGTCGGACCAAGTGAAAACACTATACCATTCTCGGTACAGACGGTGCCTCTCTCAAGATGCATTGAAACAAACAGCAGCATCAAACAGCAGAGCCAGAAAAAAAGCTGAAACCAAGGACGATGAGAGAGTATGCAAGGAGTGTTCTGATGTTGAGATCAAATCCAATGATCTCCGATTCAGGAAAATCTCCTCGATTTAAAGGTACGGTCACTCTTCCAAGAGGCGTATTCTAAATATGCCTTCACCTTCCGCATCGGGGAGACCAAAGCAAACAACTGAAGGTGAGTTATAAGGAATGTGGGAGACTATTGATTTGAACCGCTCAGATTACTCTATTTAATAGGAGGAGAAAGCAGCTTCCTCTGATTCATTTTCTCCATATCTCTGGACAGAATGCTCGAAGATCAACTCGGATGAAGAACGCTAGTCCGAAAACTCCAGGATACTTCCTGGTACCGACTTTCTCTCGATATTTTCGTCACAACAGAGATCTTCCTGTTTGTTTTCAGGACTGCCCTCATAAATGTGCGTTTTCCACTAATGGGTAATTAAAAAAAAAAAAAAAAAAGATAAAGCAAAGAAGTGTTGCATGCTTCGAGCCATAAAAGAGATTTTACTGGTCTGGGGAAAAAATTGTAACCGCAGTCCTCAAAGAGACTCGTTGCATCCCTAAAAACAGAAACAGTCATTATCACGAAGATGAAATATTACTTAAATCCATTTTCCATCGATCATGAGAGCACGGGAACCCTCACTAGTATTTCTCCCGTGATCATTCTCAGCCTTATCCATGCTGCTCACGAGAATCCCTCTACACTGAAATTCATGGACTCAGCCCGGAACTACGGAGAAGAACGAATACCCCGGTTCGTCCTGAAGATCTGAGAACTGCCTGGAGTTTTGCAGTGAAATGCTTGAGGTAGCAACAGGCATCCGATGTCCCTAACCGTCACAATTCCAGAAGTGAACAGTGTAAGTGTCGTCAAATGAGAATCGTTCATGAAATGCAACAACCATGGGCCTTGAGGAAGCTGAGCGTAGGAGACGGAACGACAAGCGCCATCTGTATCAACCGTAAAAAGCGCATGAACCTTGGCAGTCTGGACCACTTATTGACGAATGGCTTTCGGTTGTTATCCTGATGAAACGAAAGTTGATACTTCATGTTTTATGTGCCAGTGTCTTCCTTGAGTCCAGTCTTTGCAGGAAAGAAAAAGATGGACGATGTATACGTATGGAGATGTATTCGATGGAAAAAATGAAGCAGGTTCGTTATCGAATGTTGAAAGAGTACAAAAACGGCATTGGAAAAATGAGAAACGCATGGCTGTGTGAGAACGCGCAAAAGTAGGTGAAACGAGGAACTCTCAGGGTATCCCTGAATCGGTGCAAAGAAACCGCTCTTTCTGCTGGATCAAGGAAGAAACTGACATCTTGGCAATTTGGTGATTCTTCGATGCTGTCCGTGACGCGCTTTGTTTCAAACACCAATGGCACGGAGACGACGCACATTTTGCATTCTATTTGAAGTACACACTGGCCCTACTGAAGGAATTTCGAGGAGTCCAAAAGCCAAAGTCTGGTCCGTGTTGCGTTATGGTCGCACCAACTCTGATGACTTTTTGCGCGGACGGATGAAGACGGCCTCCTGGTTGTTATGGCATGGATTTTCGACATCGGGAGGCCAGATCTCTTGTCGATTACATCCGAGTAAGCAGAATGCGAAGTTTATGAGCAGACTGCTATCGAGAAAAGACCAACTACTTTCTGGAAGCTCGTGTCCCTTTCCACCAGAACAGCAGGATAACACAAATCTCCACCCGAAAAAGTTTATAGTTTGTTTTTAATGAATCTGCCTATCTGTCCACTTGTGCGTGATGAACCCCACGCATATTACAAACAACACATTCAAGAGTCCATCGACGATCGCTCCTAAGGATAGATTTCCAGCATGATGTGGTCTCAGGGAACGATGGAATTCAAGGAAAATACTGAAAACATCCCCATAGACTTTTAATAGGTAGTCGAAAGATGATAATTGTTGGGAAAAGAGGAATGCTGACAAGGTGATGGTGCTCTCTGGTTTTAAGGGCAAAATACCTCTTGGATAGAGTGAGATGAATTGCGAGATCAAAATTGGCTGCTTTGAGGCAGAAAGTTCCACAGAGTTCACGAGGCTTTTCGAAATGGGTGTGGCGCAAGTGCAAACTGACGTGCTTCCAAACAGCGACCAGCTGGAAGAATGGTTGCTGCAGATCCTTGCGAGATGCGACTCTTCGGTTCGAAGGCGGGAACTGGCAGAGAGCTAGAAAAGCAAAATGATCGTCCACGAACAACAAGCTGACTGGTGAGGATGCACTGAGTGCGTTTTCAGCAAACGTTCCTGCTGGGTTTGGCGTGAAAAGGAAGAAAGAGATGCGGACCGGACTTTCTCTCGAATTCGCAGGAAAACGCTCATGCAAGACCTAAGCTGGTAATGTGAAAAATGGAATTGCCTTTCAAAGCATTCCATTTCGTCCCGTTTCGTTTCATCTGACAAGTTGAAAGATCATCGGCTTTGAAGCTAAGACGAAGAGTTTCGTGGAAGAATGACCATGAGCAAACGATGAAAGGTCCTCCTCAATGGTACTGAACAATAGTTCCATCGTTTGGAATAGTTCGGTCGTACATTCTTAGATGCGATGGCTGCAATTTACTGCTCTGGAGAGTTCCCTTTTGCTGTGGGCTGCAGCACACAATTCGTGTTCATTGCCATTCACTTCCATTGTGAGACTTCTTTATAATCGATGCAGAAATGTTTTATGGTCTGCTTCGGGAAGCCTAAAATTAGACAATACCGCGAAGTAATTAGAAGCTTCAGGAAATAGAAAACGCAATCCATTTTAAAGATGACATCTCTGGAATCGTTAATTGAATTATCCAAGGAAAGAATTGTTCTGAATTTGGTTTTCATACAGAGTTTTAAGAAATTTTCACAGTTACGAGGTCTGCTCAAAAAGACCCCATTCGACGAAATCAGGAAAAAATTTAACGAGCATGAGACCGGAGATTGGTTACTGCCCAGGGAGATGAAAGTAAAGAAAAATAACGCACCCCTATTTGTGATGAGTAGCATATTCAGCGACCACTGCTCTGCGATAGTATAAGAAAAAAAAAGAAGCTGTCAGCGTTTCTGTCATCTCTGAAGTGGCTGGTGGAAAACACAGGTGTCATTATGACCGCTTCTCTCTCAACGCTTAGGGATAGGGAAGCAAAGCAGAAGAACTTTCTTGTCACGTAGCGGCAGCTGAATTTACTAACTTTGAGCTGAACGAAATTACTCAGCTATTATGTCCTCTTGAATTGCCAGCTTGGGAACCGGAGCAAAATGAACTTGCATTGGCTTGGAAGAAAAAGGAAGCAGAAAGAGGCAGGAGCGCTCTCCGCTGCCTTTCTGGAATGTGCTTTCATTTCGGTGCTGCACCTTGAAATGATCACTGACACCATTGAAAATGAGATTGCGCTTTGAACGTAAGAAAGGCATGTTTCATTGGGAAGAATACAAGAGTTAAGGAAAAAATTATGGGCTCATTATAAAAGTTTTGCACAGAGTGGGTTTACATGAGACTATCTGAACAGCACGGTCGTCAAACAAGATGAACACTCGGGTAATTTCTATCGAGTCAATTCTACAATCAATTTTGAAAATAGTTGTAGGAACAGGATGCAAAAACACGATATACTGAAGCCAATGAGGAGATGATTAAGACATTCAGTTAATGTCATCGGCTAGCAGCCGATGTTTCAACTCATTTGTTAAGCTATGGAGTGCTTCGCTGAAGGTTGCCAGGGATAAGAATAATGACGAGAGCAAACATTCATAATGTGATGATAATAATGGGATTAAATACATATTTGTTCCAAAAAATCCTTTTCAAAGTATCTACAAAACAAAAGGGCGCCTATCCAATTCACGTCAATCTTCACAAACGATTTCTCCTTCCCACAGCCATTTCTTCTATTCATTGTTTCGAAAAATGGAAACTTTGCAGCTGTATACATTGAAAGTGCTTTCAGAACCGCTATTCTGATTCTGGAACTTCTTGTTCTGAATCAGTGTTTCCCAATCAATGTTTCCCACCGTTGCGACTGCCTTTGGAGCTGGTCCAGGACTGGACCGGAAGGCCCGAGTACCATCGTCGATGAATGTGCTCCTTGTTGATGAGGATTCGTTCTTCTACTTCTTCAGAGGAAAGCTCACCAAAACATTATCACCCTCGTGAAATCAAGAAAATCAGGATTGCCACAACAAATTTCTTCAGAGGTAATCGGAAGACTGGCCTGAAAAGACATACTGAAATATTGGAATGCATGATTTCCGCAGATTTAGCAACATTTTCTGCTTTAGTTTCCTTAACTTATGAGTAATGGGTGCAAATGACCAGATCTTTTTTTTTTTCTTAAAAAAAAAAAAAAACTAAACAAAACCAACGAAACTAGAATAAAAGCATATCCAATTTTATGCTGAGATTTCCTCTTCCTTTTCGTGTTGAACCCATCGGAGGCATCATCGGAAAGTGATGACCATGAAGTTTTTGAGAATTTTCCCACTGCAAGGAAGCGGCAGACCCTTTTGAGTGGAGAATGAGAAAAAGCAAAAGCCACTGGAAAGAGATGGCAGCTGGAATCGCAATATTTTCACGAGTGGTACTCAATTCAGCATTCAGTACACGTCGAAATGTGTCGCATTAATGATGTGGCGCCATTCACTTTGTAAAATCTCCCACACACCGACCCAGCTGTAAGCTTTTACTCTATCTCATCTCAATGAAACTCTTATCCATCAGAAGCACATCATCATTCCATCTGTAACCGGGCACCTAAAAGTCACCTTAAAATAACAACATATTTTACTATTGCAATTGTGTAGTCGTTTCGTTTCGTTATCGTGTATCTTATCACAAATAAAACACATAATAACGCGCATGAGAGCATCATGTAATCAATGTAATGTGGAATGTGAAAATTTTATTTGGCTCGGCAAGCTGGCAGAGAACTGTAGCAAGCAGTGCTTACCAAGTACAACTCGGAAGACGTACACTTGAAGCGGTAAATAAATGCAGGATTTTTTTCAAAAACTGAAGGAGACTTGAAATCCATGTGCGAAATGGTTCGCCACACATCCTGACTGAGGGTTTGAGCTCGGGAAGAATGAAAACCGAGCTGGGCGTCCTGGGCATTTTCGGAGAAAATATAGGAAAAGAATTGAAGACTTCGATTTCCGCAGTGAGAAAAACCAGAGCTCGTGAGAAGTCCGTCTAGTGGATGAACATCAGAGCAGTGGATTTTCCCGATGGATCAAAGCTTTCTGGGACTTTCGGGAACGACAGGGTGAGCAGCTGAAAGCTATCGAAGAGAATGGACAACAGCAAAGAAGAAAGGAAATGCATAATTCGTGTGCAGGACATGAGCAGCACAGCGTGCACGCACACGAGAACGCGAAATGCCTTGCACAAGGGAGCAAGTTAAGGGAATTCGGATAAGATTTTTTTCTGTCTTCATGCCAGGAGTATTGGATCCTCACGTTCGTTGATAATTGCAACCGAGGAACTTATAAACAAGAAAGAAAAAAGCCGAAAATGCTCAGGATGGGGAATTGTGAAGTCCCTAATTTCCCTAATTTCGAGCCTATCATTTCATCTTTTACGAAGAACAAGTTCTTCACAAAATTCGCGCGTTACATAGGCCCAAGAAATGCCAGCTCCAATGTAGTTTGGGTGCAAACACAAAAAGCCAGAGACTTGAGATTCATGGATGTCTTCGGAGTAACTTCGTCTCATGGCATCACTATCCCGAGGCGGAAAGTCCAGTGGATATCCCGGCTGGATTGCACGCATGAGGCCACCATAAGGTGTTTCATTTTTTCCTCATACAGCCTCGGGATATTCACGCAGTACATCATGGTTCCAGAAGTCCCATGTTCCTAATGGACCGATGATGATTGCCCTGATTTCAACCTGCATTCCGGTCTGCTTCATCTGCTGTGCGATCTCCCAATATTTCGTCTCTTCTTCAGTCCTCGTATGACTAAATACCTCTTCTGTATTCTCAAATGGACATGAGACTTCAAGGATCATGACCCTGTTTGCTCTTTGCTGCACTAGATTGGGCCACGAGAGTCGCATCTGGGTACCGTTCGGTTTGCGGACACCAGCTGCCATCCTGCAGTATCTTGATATTCGTGATGTGATAAAGTTGTTTGGACCACGGTAGCATCTAAACAGCTGCTAAGAGTTCTTTTCTGACCACAGGATTCGGGAGAAGTGGAGGAACTTCGAGAACTGCAATTCCAGGATTCCTGAATCGATAACCACTCTCTCTTCTATTGTAGTAACTAGCAAGTACATCACTAAGTAGATCAGATGAGTGCGTAATCATAGAGGATATTGAGAAGGAGGGTGCTTCCAAGAGAGGAATTCTTAGACAGAAACCAGGGATGTTCCAATAGTTAAATATCAATTCAGGGACGGTTACTCGAGAGTTCATTCCATCGCTTCCCAACGGTCTCTGGGTTGCAGTCCTTGGTTTTCTATGATGCGAATAAATAATGTGTGCATGACGATATACAGTGCTCCATATATATCATGAAATTATGACACCGAGGTGTGCACATGAATAGAGAATTGTATCTGCTGTGCACTGGCACAGTTAGCGTGCACTTACTGGGAAAATCGTTAGTAAGGTCCGGTTAACTTGTGAGTTCCAGAGACGTGGGTTAAACGACCTTTTTGACAAGGAAAAAGGTCTCGTACAAACATTCAGGTACAGAATCTAAGGAAAACAGCACGGATGGGTTTTGGATTTCTGTACTTGTAATTTTGAATAAGGTAAACTTCTATGTATACGTAGGTAAACACTGAAATTTGAGATTACGATCTCAATGAATTTTTTGAAAAGAGCCAGTTGTCGAGTCTGCAGCAGCCTGTACAGAAACATCAGGAGAGCAAAAGACCCATGAGAACCTTCTCACATTCTTTCTGTTGATCTCAACAACATCTGTTACTTTTCCGATTTAAGATACAGTCGGATGTCGGCAATCCTGGAAGCACAATATCGTTGATATCACAGCAGTGCCATACACGGTGTACCACTTTCTGCTCACAAAGCGGTGGAAAGAAACGAGCCTCAGAGGGGAGCTGACATCAAGTTAGCTCTGCAAAACCAAGTTATCTCACTTTGTTTGCGTGAGATCTGGGAGTTTCAGTTCCCTGAAAAACTGTGGTTTCCGTTGCCGGATGAGCTAATCCATACCGCTAAGATGGTAACTCAAGTGATTCCAGTCAACTAGCTGTCCTTTGGTTTCACACCTTTTTCAACTGGAAAATCACCTGTTTTCAAAGATCCGTTCATCAGTTATGGAAATGCAGGAGTTTGTATTCTTCCTTTTAGACCTCCTTCTAGCCTTTTGCAATGGTGCGCTGGTGATTGGTACCGGAACAGCTCCGGCTTGTTGGCAGCTTCTTGCCGCCTAAGGTTTTGTCATTACCATGTTCCTTTTAGTCACCTTCTGAGAAGGCAATAAGATGGCTCCATTGCGCGGAAGATTGCTTCTGAAATTCGAAACCGAAACGCAAGCAGGACAGAATGCAAGTTGAAGTTCCCAGCCCCACTCGAAGTTGCATCAGGCTCTGATGGAGACGTTATTTATCTGTCCAGAGAAACCGACAAAGTTTCCGGATGACTCCGAGATGTGCGTTAATTTCAGCTTCTAGCTCCCTGAGTCCATTGGCGGACGAGATGGGGGACCGAGAGCTTCTTACTGCCTTAAGCTTGAAGGGCGTCCTGGGGGGATTCCTACCCTTTAGAATCTCTTAAGAATCGAATTCACTGAAAGAATCATATTTGTGCCTGCATTCTCATGGAATTTGAATGACATCACGTGTACTCTGCGTTCTCCAGAGGTTTCGTATACGCAACGATTATTTTTGTGCTGCACATGCATTCGTGCATCGCAACTTTTAAAGATCAAACATTCTGAAAAGTTCATTTTGGAAAAAATAAATGTGAGCTTGTTTGTTTTTTCTCCCTTGCATAAGAGATGAAAGAAGAGAGGGAATGTCACAAAAAGAAAGTGGACCGCGAAAGGCAAGCTGAAGCTTCACCTCTACAACTGACGAGAGGAAGATGGTTGGAAACGAGCGAAAAGCGCGCTCATGAACAATATCGAAAGAGTTTCTTGCAAGAGGAAAGGTCAGAAAAGGTAAATACATACATGTTTGCTATTTCGAGGGGGTAGATAAAGATTAGCCCACTAAGGAATTCATTTCATCTTTTCATCTGTTAAGTATTTGGGTACCCTGACATTTCGATTTCAGCCTCCCCGCATCCTTCATCTTTCAGTGTTCTTTCAAACTTCTGAGAAATGTCTCGAGAAAAAACACATCGAAGTGAATTGCAAAATCCAGTTGAGTTCGCGTCCGTCAGGAACCCAAGAAAGCATGGGCAGTCACAGGTACTGAACCCACTCCTATCTCGAAAGTCTAGTGACTTTGGTTGCTACTTTTTCTTTAAGAAATAGCTGCTTCTGCTTCCTCTGACTGGTTAGTCGGAAGTTCTCACTTATCAGCTGAGATGCTGAGCTTCCTATTGCATCATCTCTTCCACAACAGGATCTCAAAAGCGTATTAGTCTGGATTCTAATGATTGCCATCTAAGAAGACCAACAGTCTCTCTTGCTCCTTTTGTCTCATCCCTACTGTATGAAAGATATTGCAGTGTGAAAAAACTGTGATCCCCGTGGCTGGAATTTTCACATTTGCAGCGCGTGATTCCGTGATCACCTCTGCCTTGCACTTCAAAGATATTTACCATCTGGATTAGTGCCTTGGAAGAGTGTGTTGCAAAGGCTTTAGTGTCCCCAAAACATACAAATCGGACCGGGATGGAATTAGTGACAGTAAGCACAGTATACTGTGCATGCCGTTGCTGGACTCGTGCATCCACTGAATGGTCCATATTCATAGTGGGTTATTATTCAACGTGTGGTAACTACCATAAATTATGATCGCCAGTCTAGCCTAATATTTTGGGGACTCATTAAGTCAATAAGCGATGAAACAAAGACAAAGTGCCTGAATTTTCTTTTTTTGTGTGTTTCAGGATCTGCTGTTGTCAAAATTTATTCATGTTAGCGCCTAATTTGCAGATAGCGACTTCTTAACGAAGCGGCAATTCATCCAAGAATCATTCTTCGACTTTGGAAAGGAAAAAAGAAAAAAAAAGACCGCTAATAAAAAAGAAATAGGTTGCAATTGCAGCAAAGCTCCTAAAAGTCCTCTGCAAGTCGCAGTGAAACAAATTACCGTAACACTGATCCTGTTATTATGCTGAAGAGTTGTCGGTTGCAGCCTTCTATCCGATGCTGTGAAAGAACATCATAGAGACCCAATTAAAGAGGAAGGTGACAGTGTCACAATATGGAAACCTCGTTGATAAAACTACTGCAGGAATCGGGAAATATTCAACAAGAGTAGATGAATCGACGGACGTTAGTGACAGTTTGGTTAGGTGTTGGAGTTCTGTGAAGATTGCGCAAGTAATGATAACCATGGATGAAAGTACAAGACACGCAACAAACGCGAAACTCAAGGATTAGGGTCACAGCTTCCCCAAGGGCTCATTACTCAGGAGAAGAAGAAAAAAACTTGCCGGAGGAGCTGAAGTCGGGATCCTGGGTCACTTTCCAAAGATGTTACCGTGTAATTCTAGATAGCTGATACAGAAGGAGGGTTTCGCGGACGAGATGGAAGTGCATCATACAACGAAACACCACAGCATTGTCTGCCATGGCGACCACTGCAGTGTTCTTCGGGTGAAAGGAAGCTCAGCCGCTCTCGAAGGAAGCAGGTTCGGAATGAAATATCCCGTGTCGGACGGATTAGCCCGGAATGAATGATGGCCGAAAGAATAAGTCTGCCTTTCGGATGCACTTGCGAGAGTCAAGGAACGTGATCGAATCGGGTGAGGAAGCCAAGGGATGCCCGGTACGTTTGCATGGCGAGGGAAGAAAAAACCGGGCGCGCGTGCGCCAGAGGTGAAATCGAGGCGAAGAAAATGTCTAAAAAAAAAAAAAGTTCACTGGGTCATCTGGACTTGAGAACTCAAAATAGTGGCCCAAAGCTGGCGATCCCATCTCTCAGGATTCGAAGGCACTCCTGTTTCCCGACGATTTTTCCGAAGAAAAGAACGAAACAAGATTGATCCCTCTAGACGATGAAACAGACTTTTGGAAGTGGAAAGTTGTCTCAGACGAAGAGCAGCATCTCCTAAAACTTTAAAAAAGTGGCTGGACATGGATAAAAAAAAAAAAAGTCTCATTATAATCTTGCTGAGGCACAATAACAACGACCTGGAGAGGGTCCATTCGGAGGACTTTTGAAGCCTTCTTTTGCATTGACTGCCTTGAAGCGGGCGTTTGAGGAACTAAAACAGAGCGGAACATCCAGCCATGTTCAGCTAACGCGCATCTGCGAACCGTGAGAACGTGTCCATTTTTTCCATTCATGCCGCCGCCCCCCATTCACAGCGAACCCTGCTTCGCATGCATGAAGTTAAAGCACATCCCTGGAGACGGATCAACCCACAGCATCCGAAACCTCGGTTTCTTAAACGAAAGTGACCATGCTGAAAAATTATTCCAAAAAAGAAAGGGGGTGGCAGGTGGGATGGGAGTTTAAATTTTGCGCGTTCAAACATCCTCAAACAGAAACATCTGAAAATCAGGAGACGCAACCGAGAAATGGAATGCAAAGAGGTTCGTGAGAACGAACGATGCTCATGTTCCATCCATCTTTACATACGGCGAGGCTGATGTGTTCCCTTTCTCTGCAGCACGCAAGCTGCACTGAGAAGCACTTTGTCCTTGTTTCTCCGTTTTCCCTATTCCTTTCAAAAGATGCTTCAAGAGACTCATCCAAAGTTTGATTCCCTATTGTTCTTCGCCCAGTGGAGGAGAGAAAACACTCCACTCTCTACGCTGCAAAGTCGTTCCTGGTTTCACGCATGCGGCTGTAGACCATTACTACCTTGTGGAAGACGAGTGGAAAGCGCGTGTTGCAGGGAAGCCGTGCTTCGAAAGAAGTGTTTTGCTGCGGCAGATCAGCGGCGCCGCATCCTCGTCTCCTCTACGCAAAACCCGTCTTTGCCTCCAGAGAATTTTGGCTGCCGGAATCCTCCCGTTCTGCCACGTAGATTTCGTCCCGACGTCAGGACGGCGGACTTGACGTCCTCACGCTGGAAAGGATGAAGCGTCAGCTCCGATCCTGAAGAACAGCCAGTGGCGTAGAGGTTTCGGAGCACTCTTTGGTGCCGACAGCCGGGTCGGAAGGACTCACCTCTTTCCTCGCTTTGCAGCCACCGGAGCCTGCCGCGACGCGGCCACTAGCTTCGGCGGATGGCTCCCTTTGCGCAGGAGCACGCTTGGATCTCCTGCTTGCCGACGAACTTCGGCGCCTGGAAACAGGAAGCATCTCAGACGTGGGCGAAAATCGGCGGCACGAGTCTGGAAAGGATGTAACGTCTGCAATCCTCCGATTACGTTCGCTGCTCGCTGATGGAGATGATGGATTGCCCGAGGGAGACCCTGTGGGTCGAACAAACCTCTTTTGCCACGACGCTGACGTCCGTGCGGGATGGTCAGGAAAGCCATCAGCTCGCAAGGTGGGAAATAAACTCCTAGATCGCAGGAAAACAAAAGCAGTTGGGATGCCGGAAGGCGACTCAACTGGTTAACGCTTTACTCCCACCGCCCTCTCCAAAGGACTTCTTCTCTAGGTCGATCTCCTTGGAATCCCATTGGAGGAAGTGGTAACTTTCGCGGTGTTCTTGGACGGTTCTTCTCAATCGGCAGAACTCGGTGCTGAGACGGCCTCATTGGACTGTCCCCTGAACCGTGTTCCCCCTCCACTACTGGACCAGGGGAAGTGCGGCCCTAGATTGTGGCAGGTGTAGCCAAAGGGAAATCTTGCCGCAACTGCTTTCCGAGTGTGTTGCCCTCCGGTGCATGTGGCGACGTTTGACCACATCCCTGAACTTTCCATGAGACCACTACTTTCCTCTTCACGCGTGGAGGGATGTCACCTGCCACGGCGATCGCAACTTCCGCGGAATCGCGGCAGGCAGAAGGCCTGACGACAAAATCACAGGCAAGGAATGCAGGAGCAACAGAGAAACCACCATCTCCTTCGTCCTCTCGTTCCTGAAGATGATACAGAGCCATCCTTGGGAGGATGCAGAGGCCACCAGGAACATTTTAGTACCTTTTGTTTAGCATTTATTGATTTTTTTTCGTTTATTTCCCTTCCCTCTTTGCGCAGACTTCTTCCGGCGACTGCCTCCCCTCCGGAAGATGCGAGAATGGTGGAAAATCGCACTGTCGCCACTCACCTTCTTGAATGGCTCTTTGTTGAAATTTGCATTTGTGACAACAGGCGCCCCTGGCGTGACCGGGCGAAAACATGGATTTCGTTCGCGTCTTCAGCTGTGCTCTCTATTCCTGCAGGATTGGTAGTGAATACTCGCGTGCAGCCCGACAATTTTGCCTCTCCCGATCACCCTTTGCGGCCCATTCTAGCCTTATCACAAACAGGTTGGTACGTTTGTATAAGTACCGAATGCGCTACGACACTCACCCCTAATCGACCGGTTCTGCGGAGCAAGGGAGGCTTCGCGTACCCTGCCTTCGGTGACCCGCCGACGGATGCATAATCCCTCCGCGTTTCCAAGGGTACACTCGTTCGAACCTTGAAAATCACCGTCATTCAGGTTTATTTTCTCGAAGGTTCTGTGGCCATACGGACGGAACACCTAAGAGTTTCCTAACGGTGACCTTTTATGGGAACGACGGAATTGGAGCTTTCGGTGGTCGGGCGGTGTGGCGCAATCGCGAAAGCGAGGGCTGCGGTGAAAGCCCCTGCCAGGCAGGGCACTTGCAGAAGAGTGGTTGGACCGTCAACCTGGAAACGAACGCGCACGGAGCGAAGGAATCTCGGTTACGGGAACGGAATCTCGCATCCCGAGAGCGTTCATCATCAGAAGAGAATGCGTGTGGTTTCATTCCTCCGCCTGTGGATTCCAGGCCGCGTCGTGGTGAGCCTCCCTCCGTGCCCTTGTTGGCGCTGTGTCTGAAGGATGTGGAGAGGAAAACGCCAGTGATGCACGCGGATGTTTTGATCTTGAGATTCGGGATGGGAAGAAAACAAGACGAGAAACAAAAGCAGCGGAAAGAAACGTCCGGGGTTCCGTGTAACAGATCCGGTTAATTGCTTTAGCGAGAATGAGCAGGCAGGAGGAAGACGAGTGAAGGAGTCAACACGGGTGCGACGTAAAAAGGAAATGCATTTCACAATCCTTTTACGTGAGACTCCTTTGAAATGCTGACGGCGCGCGGGGACCTCTAGGAACAGGGAAGGTCTCCCCGCCAACGGAAATCGACGTGATGCTGTCCATGCGTCGAGATCACTCCTCGATGCAGCGAGCCATCAGTTTTTGTCACCAAGCACGGATGAACGGGAAATTCGAAGATTTCGGAAGAGGCGAAAGGGGTCAGTTCCCCGTGTGGACCGCCGCGTTGGCACTCGGCAAATACATCTTTCCAGTCTTTTCGCCCCCTGCTTGATGAACATGCGAAAGAAGGAAAGAAAGAAAGAGGCACGAGGAAAACACAGCTTTGCAGAAAAAACAAGATCTCGTGATAAGATCGAGATGGGATCACGGCGATCGAATCGCATTTTGAAGTTTTTTTTTTTCCCGGCGAAAGCTGAGCGCTCACTGAGCTCAACGTTTGGTCCACCGAGAAGAAACCGGTCCGGTGCAAAATCTCGAACCATCAAAATCCTGAAAGATCATGAGGAATAAACACATATGCCTAGTCTACGTAGATTGATATACAAACGTATTTTGGCATATGCAGTCATTATTATCTCTTAACAGCTGTGTTATTCAGGGTAATACCATTTGGGCATATATATTTATTAAGATTTACCAACATACATTTTATTAATGTAACTTTGAATTTATTAATAGAATTTTACATCAGCAATATAATAATATCGTTGTCATAATCAACAATATAATTATGTCGCTGAGATAATCAACAATATAATTATATTGTAGATGTAATCAACAATTTATTAATTCTATTAATAAATGTGAAAATTATATTGATGGAATGTATCTTAATAAATCTTGATATATATGCATATTAAAGGTTATAAGAAATAAGCATACACGATTATTATATATATTCACGCATATAATAACATATGTATCCATGATGTATGATTGTATGCGTTTTTTATAATATATACTTTTATGTATGTGAAATGCAAATACAAATATTCAATTTCAAAAAATGAAAAATAATTGTGACGACAATAATGGAAAAAAATAAAAAAGGCAAACAAATTTATTCTAAATATCTGTTTATTAATCTATTCAGAATAACCACGTACGTTTGTTTCTTATGATCTTTCGGGATTTTGATCGGCAGCGGGAAGTGTCAGAGTTGGTACATGCCAGTCCAAAGACGTACTCGTTCTGGTAATTGAATGATTTGCATCCAGAATCTTCCAGAAATTCCGGTCAGCCGATTCAACGAATCATTTCTGACACTGGCAATACTGCACAGATCAGCCCGACTGTCATGGGATTTGGATTGCAAGTGGTATCCGAAGAAAGGTGGCTCATCGAGTTGCTTTGCCAAGGACAGAATTGTGGAGTATTTTTAGAGTAGCCTGTGTAACTGTCTTTCTATGAGTTCTTTCGTCAGATGGATTCCTTCTTTGTACCTCAAGATTGACAAAAAGTTCTCAGAAGTGAAACTCTGAATTTTTTTCGGATTCATTCATCTCAGAGATCTTGAAGCTTTGAATAGTTCATGAGGGGATTGAAGATGGACATTGGATACAGCAAGTGCATCCCTTGATGGAATCTATCTTTCAGAGTTCGTCCACGAAGAGATTCCTGTGGTACAAATGCGTTTAGGATGGCGAAGGCATCCAGTTGATTCGGGGTCTCTAAGGTTGTTCCTTCTGTAACTAAGGTTTTCTAGCCACAGCTGCCATGGTTACGTCTCCAGTGATGTCTTTCTTATCTCATGCCTTGTGGACTCGATTAATTCCAAGCGTCTCGTATGGGCATTTGTCTTTCTGCATCCTTGAAGGATATTGGGTTCCCTGTGATTAGAGAATGGAGGCTCTATGCGATTTTTCAGAATGGGTGGATGACCTACGGCTTACCGAATGAACCATCCTAGATCCTAGGCACACTTTTAGAGAAAAAAGAAATTTCTGCTTCGATCCAGAAATGTTTGTGGATATCGGAAGCAACCAATCAGTTTGAAAGACAAAGCAAAATAGAGAGACAAGGAATTCGTTGACTACGCGTGATACAGATGGGAAAAAAAAGGGGGGGGGGGAGTTGTGAATCCAAACATCCTCAAACAGGAATACCTGAAAATCACGAGCCAGAACCGAGAAATCGAAGGGAAATCATAAACCGAATTATCATCCATTATTTTTTGTAATAATATTCACGAAACGAAACCTTTTTATTTCATTCCCTAATGATTCCCATTGTATCATATATTTATCAACATTATATACATTCTCAACAGCCATGAGCTCCAGCGTCAATCGGAGTTTCCGTTCCCGAAATTTCGAGACGCGCGCCTGAAGTGAGCCAATCCTACCACGAGCGTTTGGAGATGGAATTTCATTGGAGCCTCTCTGTGGCTTAGGAGCCACCGCAACGTGCTCTTCGCCTTCTGTCGCTTCTCAGTGCGTTTCCAGCTCACCCGCCGACCGTCGCGGTATGCCTCTTCTTTGATTCCTAATTAGTAGAAGAATTTGCTGGATGCAGAAAGACGAAGGCGAACGGATAAGGGAGAGAAGTCCACAAGAGATTTAGGATTGTCTAGATCTAGGAGAGATATGGGACAGCAGATCACCCACTTTCAGACCATCGCGCAAGACGCAATGCAAAGTGGGTGTTCCACCTTTCCGAGTGGTTGGAATGCGACGGATGCAGACGATCCTCTTACCAAGTGCGAACACACGAACTAGCGGAAAGAAGGAATCTCTTGCCTTTCCTTGAGATGCGAGAGCTCCTAGAAGATCTCAGCTGAGGCAGGACATCGGGATGTGCATGTTGGATGGGTGCTACCGTGCATTCTATTTCTGTGGTCGATGCAGACCGGTGTATCATAAAATGTTGGTGCACTAATAAGATGGGTGTCTTCCTGTAGTCAACCTGTCAAACATGCTCTCTCATTCCTCTCACGTAAGCCCTCATGCCCGCACGCTCTTGAGATAAAGGACCGCACTCCCACTGGAGCGAGAAGGCCATGCGAGAAAACTTCCCGGAGTGCTCCGAAACACCCTTGGAGTTCTCCCCTCCCCCCTCCTCTTCCACACACACACTCACACACACATACATACATACTTTTCGTCATTTTCCCCTCTCCGATCTTGCAACCTCCTTCTCATGCTCCCGGGGCGCTCACGAGCGGACGCAACGATCGGCTGCAAGAGTACGCGAAATGTCACGAAAGGACGCTTGTATTTCAGTCACCACCGAGGGATGAGAATCCTCGTTGCCGCCTTGACGTAAGCATTCCTGATTCCCATATCATCATCAGGCTCCCAGTAGCTCTTCAGCCGTAGCGGAAAGCATTCTGGGAGGGATTTCGGCTTGCTCTGTATATAAACGGGACGGTTCCCACACTGTGCGTGCGTGGTAGGCTGCTCAGAAGGCGGCTGAGCGCCCACCGAACAGTCGGGCGCTTCTGGGTCCGTCCTGTAGACCTTTAAGGAAGGGAACGATTTTCCGACCAGAGCGCAGCTCGCGGCTCCAAAGTCTTTGGAGCACCCAGCTGCAGCTCATGAAAACCGCACCACCGAGGCCTCGAAGCACGGAGCAGCCGACCTGTGACCGTCTCCTCCAGCCTCATAAATCAACGGAGCTGGATTTTCTCTCGTTCCCCCGTTCATTTGGATTATTCCAGATGGGTGGACGTCCAAGACCTGCATTTGAGGAACCGTCGGACCGCTCTGGGGGATCGCCGCGCGTGGTTTCGAAACGACCGAACACAAAGAGCGTTCCCCCCTTTCCATTGAGATGGAAGCAGGGAATCGCGGTCAGGGTTTCCTCTTCGACAGCATCGAAAGAGAGGTCTTGTTGCCAAGCATTGCTGAAATAGGTGCGCCTACTGCGACCTTCGGGATTCCTATTCCAGACGACGCGCCAGCTCACAGACGCTGCGACCCCGAGTGCCCCACCTCGAGGGCTTTTGCGCTGGGGAGAGCTACTGAGAATTCCAGAGTAAGACCTGCAGTGGTCCCCAGTGCTTTTGGACAAGACGTACCCTCCCATTAAAGTTGCAGCAGTTGGCGCGGCTGCTGATGCTGCACTGGGGTTTCCCGTGCAACGTCCACCGGCATCACTGGACACGAGGAAAGAAGGATAAACCCGAACTGTGGCAGGTGCAAAGAGCGTGAATTTTTTCTCACCTGCTTGTGGATCGAATTGCCCTCCGGCCTCTCTGTGAAGGCATTGCCGCGACCCTAGGAGCCCCCGGCGGCAACTCTAGGGACTTTTCAAGACCCCTCCTCCTACGCAACGCCCTTCGGCCCGCCGCCTCGCTAGCAGCCATCTGCTGCCTGCAGGCTCGTAGCGGCCTGGAGCCACTCAAGAGGAGGGCACAGTGACAGAGATGCCATCTACTTTGTCGTCCGCTTCATGAGGATGGCCCACCTGAAAAATATGCAAAGTGAACTTCCCGGCATCCTCGAAAAGGTGCAGAGGACCTCCCCCAGGAGGACGTGATCCCTTCCCGCGCCCACCCCAAAGTTTATTTATTCATTTTTGTTTTTGTTCCTTTTTTTTCTTTTTGTTTTGTCCCTTCCCCTCTGCTGCCTTGGCGGACCCCGCCGGTCTGCATACCGGTAACGCGGCAGGTTTGTTCTGTCACCAGTCCAGCCACAGAGATTATGGATGTTTATTTTTAGATGAAACAAACGCCCCGAGGCACCCGGATGATAATCTACATCCCTCCGCTCTGCTCTGAATGGAGGGACTTCGCTAGCTGGCTTACGCTTTTAGCTGCTGTCCACGTCGGCCGCAGGTTTCCGGCATCCCCTCCACCCTTGGTGAAGGGTGGAGGAGATACCGAAGATCGTGGAACACGAAGCCTCAAGCATTCGAAGCTGTTCTTCGGTGAACTGAAAAATTCAGGGCATTTCAGCTCCGACAGCATTCCGAAACTCACGTCCAACAATCATTAGGAATTGCCTGAGGAATTTTATCTCGGGAAATTCCGATCCCAGCCGTGCTGGCTGGCCGATCTCAGCCTCACATCTTAATACATAGGGAAAAGTAGGGAGAGGATTTTGGTCTGCAAGGAGGAAAAAGAAAAACAACTGAAAACCTGGCTGCAGAAAATGGAAGCGATTTTTTCTTCTCCCGAAGCATCGAGGAGAAGAAGCAGATTCGAAAAAGATTCGAGTTCCAAGATTCGGAAGCGCTTCTCCCGATGCAGCTTCCACACGTGATCTTTTTGTTTCATGCTCTCATTGTGAGATACGGAAAACTTTGGTCGGAAAACTTCAGTCCAGTTGTCCACCTTGTGGTACCTTGTCTGAGTCATTGAAAAACGTTCATTTCTTGACCTGAATTTATCTTTAACAATCTCTGAATGGACCACACGATGCATTTTGCATGATTTTTTTTTTCTTTTTCATCTAGGAATTCGTTGATTTGATTCCTGCTTCCAGTTGTCCAAGCTATAAAATCCGAGGTCCCTTCTTTCGTTATGGTTTTCTGCACGACTGTGGTGCGGACAGACGGCCCGATGGAAATTTTTTCGAGAGCCTGTTAGTGTCTTCGAAGGAGAGGCGATCCAGGAGGGGGGTCGCTTCCAGTGGGCCAGTTCTCAACCCTCTCGGAGAAAGCATCGGGGCCCTGATTCGAATTGATGTGACGACAAGACCTGGGTCGGGATTGCCCGAGAAATTCTTCGACGGTTCGAAGTGCCATCCACACGAAACGGGTTCCTTGACTGCTGCTAAGTTCGTCTTCTGTTAACATGCTCTGCCCTTCTTCACCCGGAGCTATTCAACTTTCGTCCGTGTTTTCGTCACGCATCTGGAAGAATGGAAGGATTGCTGATGAAACAGCGGAGATGATGATGAAACCTCTTCGGAGCTGTAATCTACCACAGTGAACGCTTGAGGATGTGACGATGTGAATTTGCTCCTGACGCAGGATTTTGCGTGGGAACGCGGGAGAAATGCATCTCTATAACGAGTGGGTTTCTCTGCTTCTCGACCATCTCTTTTTTTGAGATGTCTTCGTGCTGACTGGCGGGTTGATTCGCTGGCATGGCACTCAACGCGTATTCCTGCTGATTTTTATTTTTATTTTTTTTGGCTTTTTCCTGTCATGGAGAATTCTGGAATTGATTTTTTTGATCAAGTTCATCGACCAATTCCGTCTTCGCCAACAAATTCTTGAGGAATCATCGCAATGATAGCTTTCGTTCACAAACTCGAACTCTGTGACGCCGGCACCACTACCTGCCAATCGACTTGCTTGCGATGATCCCGCAGTTAGACACTTTGGGGATCTACACTTCATCCAAATAAGCTAAAGAAGTGATCTTTATCACCATCGTTGCCCGTTTCCTTGGCTGTTCTTTTTGTTACTGTTCCTTCAGCAGTTTTTTCTGGGGGGGACGGGGGGAGGGAAATAAGGGGTTGTCGCTTTCAAGTTGGTTCCGAACTTCTTGCCCGTATAGTGATTTGGAGGCAAGACCAGAAGACCTACGGAGTTCTGAGGCATTGAACAGACCTTTCCTCGAAAAAGAAGCTGGTGGACTTCATCAACCATTCTTTTACATGTTATTTTGTATGTTAGCTTTTCTCTTTTGTTCCCCCTGAAGCCTCTCTTTGAGAATACGAAACTTCGCTTACACCGGGAAGTCTGTTGCAGAAGAATGCTCACAAATAAAAGGGAAAAAGGTCCCTCATCCATAAATCCCACTACATTCATTACTGCCCAGAAGACCACTCAGACAGATTCGCTTCGGCAAAGCTGGAAGCAGTTGAAAAAAATAAAAATTAAATATATATATAAAAAAACCCAGTCTGTTTTCGGTTTCCTGGAAACATTTCCTACAGGTCTCCTCAGGTGCTACCATACCGTTCCTATCTCTAATTAACGATGTCGATGATCTCTAAGTAACGATCCCTATCATTCTGATTCTTTGGGACTTAGTTTCATGCCGCGACCATTCCGCGGAAGCAGCAGAGATCTGCGACAGTCGACACCGCATTCCGCACAAAGAAGCTCCTGTCATACCTCGGATCGTTCGCCGATGGTCAGAGAGCCCTTGCCAAAACGTTCACCGACCACGTACCGGAGGACAACACGAACAACAGGTGCAAGAAGGATTCGGCTTCACCGCATCTGACACGGTTCAGCGCCATACACACCCTCTGGTGCAGTGGTGTCCGAGGACGTTGCACCGAGGAGCCCAGTCCAGAAACACCATTGCCGATCGCAGCCAGTTCAGGAGAGCTGTGGGCCTGTTTCCGTAAACCGCAGGGATCTCTTCTCCTTCCAGAGGAATTTCTCGAAGATTCGAAGCTCCGAAGAACGTGCTGAAACCCACGTCACTCGCTCAATGAAATCCCTAGGAACCCCGATGTGCCATCCCTTAAGAGTTTCTCCTGAGCTCAGTGGCTGTACTCAGAGGAATCCACAGCAAAAAATGGTCCTCTGACAGCAGATTTTTTTGATCTTTATTGTTTTGATTCACAATTAGATGACATGGGGGTAGCTCTTGACATTCTTCCGTGATTCCTTCTCTATTCATCTGAGACGCTCGTCGTCCCTCATCATGCTGCTTCTTCAGTTTCCTGTCCTCTGTTTCGCGAGAGCTGATCGCTGGTATTCTCCGACTGCACTTGGCTGTCAGTCTTCCGCGTGAGATGGTCTGCAAAGATGTCGCTGGAGTACCGGACAAACGAAGCCACCTTATCGTCACCACCTTCTGGCAGATGAGATCACCTTGCTGCGGCGATTTTTCACAAGAAGTGGACTGAAAAAAGGCGCTGTGACCGCAGCAATCGGTTGCATCCGCACCACCAGTGACAGTCTGCCATGAGCTGGAACAAGTTCGCGGCGAAGAAAGGCCACCAGCATAGCAGCAGCCCTCATAAGGGATATTCTTCTTCCCCTTCCTCTTTATAGTTTATTTTGTTCTTGTTTCAAAATAAACGTCCCTGAGCAGCCGGGTTCAAACATCGTCCCCAAGCGCTTCTTCGGAATTCCGAGGTCCTGTAGTACTTCTTTATTATCTGGATCCCTTCATTCCCTTTCTCGGCGTCGATTCTTTCCGAGTATTCGAAGCCGCGACGCTTGGTGTCATGCTCGGATACTGTGACCGCATGACCTCCGACGCGGTCCAGAAGAAGCTGTTCTTCTTTCAGCATCCTTGGAAGTGGAGTCTAGGCGAGCCGTGGGCTCTGTAAGATATTTCGGAGTAGCGAAAGACTTTTCGGGCTGGGGTTTCGCATTTTCCTCCAACTGACCAAGTTCTACCAGTTCGTTGACCAGTCTTTGATCGATTGGATGCGGCCAAGCGACATGTATGAATGTCCCTATGGAAAAGCTTGCGTGGAACTTAAGTTTGTTTGCTTGAGAAGGCACGTCTTCGTCTCGAGGTCCAGATCGTAGGTGCTGCTGGAAATTTCAAAGTGGAAAGTCCCTGCGTAAACTCTTCTCCTCTCTTCTTCCTCTCTTCTTCCTCCTCCTCCCTTTGTAGTCAACTCGGAAGTTCTCAGTTGTTCTCCCGAGCTTTCGGAAAACCGAGTTTTCCTTTTTTTTCTCTTTCCTTTTCACGTTCTCGTTCCAATGATGAAGTTATGGCAAACGAGGAGGAATGATTTCGTATCAAATTTCTAGGATCAGGCACACCGTTCGTACATTCGAGACCATCAGCACGTTCCATTGCATTCTGCTGGCATGCAAAACCGCATCCTCAACTAGCGCGCACAGCATAAGGTGGAATTTAAAGTCAGTAACGCTTGCCACTGCACTCAGGAATTGGTGTAGCAGCCCAGCTGCCCTCTGCACACTCAGGGAACTTCTTGCTCAATATTTCCGAAGTCTGCCAGCGCAGAATGACTCTGTCTGGTACTTGCTCTTCTGAAGGGTAAACATGAGCTCAAATTGTTTGCTGCTTCTTGCCTGATTAAGAAACATTTTTCCATCTCAAAGTCCGTGCAACACCCCCTCGGTCCACCTGCTCCAAAACTGTAACGCCACGTCCATAAATGAACCTTTTCCTCTTATCGTCTCTTCAGCTTGAATTAATTTCTGGGTTCTTATCTGATCGAGAGTCCAATCTTATCCAAGTGGATCTTCTGTCCAATCTCGCGAGGCAGGTGTGGTAGGAGATGCGTTTCAACTCCCATTTCTCGAACGGTCCTTCGGTTTCGGCGTTTATCAGGTGTCGTGGCTACATATGAGAAGAGGAATGAGAGAAATCATGCCGCCTGCCCGAGAAGGAAGGGCCGAGGATCTCGGAGTTCGCTCCCTTTCTATCTAGGGGAGACCTCAGCGAACAGAAAAAGAGGGATCTTTGCAGGGAAAGTTTGCATTTTATTTCTATGAAGAAAAATTAAAAGATGAGAATGATGATTGGCTGGAGTCTAAACCTTCCCTCCCGTCAACTCGAGTGGGGCGCAGCTCCAGCGCTCAGCAGCAGCTTGAAAGAGCACGTTCGAGGTACGGGAGTGGCCAACAACAACAGCAAAAATTTTCCTTCCTCCTTGGGGACGAACGCGTCGACCCCTCCTCACAGGTTGCGAAAGATGAATTTGCCTTGATCCTGCCGTAGCCAGGGTGTTCGCGCTTTAGTTCAGCAGCTGCGGCCCACCCCACCATCCATTTAACGTGAAGGACGCGTGGAGTTCTTGCCATCCTGGATTCAAAAAATAGATTTTTTGTTGTTTGCCTTTTTCCTCGGCCGACTTTCCGACTGGAAGCTCGGGATCTCCGCGACAGGCTCACTCCTCTTCTCATCCGCAGCTACGACACCTGATAAACGCCCAGACTGAAGGACCGTTCGAGAAATGGGAGTTGAGACGCATCTTCTGCCACACCCTGCGTCGCGATATTGGACAGAAAATCCACTTGGATGAGATTAGACTCTCGATCAGATAAGGACCCAGAAATTGATTCTTCCACGTGGATGCACTCGCTAAGGATGAAACCTCTCTCCCTCCTTGCTCAACGCCTCCGGAGTACCAATTCATCCCTGGGGACCTCACCATACCCTGGGCATCCGCAGAGCGAAGTTCCTTCCGATGGGCCTGAGTCCCGAAGAAATCCAGAGTCCTTCGATCTCGAAAGAATGGCGGGCGAAGTTCGGCCAGTCCGCCGCCGCGAGCACCCTGGCGAAACGTCCCGCGGCATCAAAGGAAACCCCGGCGTGGAGGACGAAATACATCATTCTGTGGTGCTCCTCAGTCGCCTGCCTGTGGTGATCTGTGGTGATCCCATGGAGTACTGCCTTGGAGCATTCCCCCACCCTTCCGCGGGCCGACGGGCGCGCACGCGACGAACGACGGCCGCCTCTCGTTTCTTGCGCAGGATGCAGTCCCGCTCCGCGGACAACCCAAAAGATTCCCTTGAACGGGCACCCAGAGGTCCCGGCGGCCGGAACGTCCTTCAGATCGCTCGCATCGGTGCGCTGTTCCTGCGTTCTCGGATCCCGGAGGCCTCCCCGAGCCACCTTCGGAGCACCCTGTCCGCGTTTTTGCCACCACCGCTCCCTGCGGAGGGACGTTGCGCTGTGTGGAGAGCGCTCTCCTGTGGCTCTCGGAGTGGGAGTCTCTTAGCAGCTCCTGCGCGGATTCCGCGCCCCCAGGAATCCGGCGCGGTGAGAACTCGTTTTTACGGCTAGCGGCGCCACGCAACTCTTGGAGACGCCGCTGCCGGCGTCCGAGCTGCACCGGGAACGGCGCGCGCTAGCGGCGGTGGACGGGCGCCGCCGCGAGCTACCACAGCGGAACCAAACGCATCGGAAGCTACCGGATGCTTCCCGGACATGGCCGGTCGTCCTGGGTTCCGGGACTCAACAACCCTCTTGCCGGGTGATTTGACAGAAGACAGCCAGCCAACTCGATGACGAATCTTCGCTGCGAAGTGTCGCGGTTTTTCCCCGGAGTTGCGGAGAAACCTCGCCCGTCCGTGCGTGCAGGCGGCTCGGCTTCGAAAAGAGCCGCGTGGGGGCTTCGGCGCCTCTTTTCGCGCGAAGGGCGGGAGGAGCACCAGGAAGAAAAAGTTTCCTTTTGGCAGAGGCGGCGGCGGGCCGACCGCGAGAGGCGGCCCCGGCAGGGCTCCTTGGAGCTCTCTCGGAACCGGCATCCACTCGAGGAGCACGGCTGATCCACGGCGCGACCTCTTCGCGCTCGTGCCCGCGGGACCCGCCCGCTTGACGACGGGAAGCGCCTGAGTCGCTTCGCCCGGAGAGAACGAACGCTGGGCGCCAGCCGCGAGCGGGAGCCCGGATCGAGCGAGGATGGCGCGCACACAAAAGAGGCGCATCCCCCCTCTCGGAGAAAGAAATTCCATTCCGGGAGATAAGGAAGTGAAAGCCTTTTTGTTTGGACTCCTCGAACGGGGGAGCCACATAAATCGCACGCCTCGGAGGACGCGAGATTTGTTGTTGTTGTTTTTATTGTTCCGAGGAGCTGGGAGCCTCAGAAGCCAATAAACCCGTGAGCGCGCCGCCCGTGGATGCGCGAGCGCGACCACCTTTCTTTCCTTCCGTCTTTTCCTTTTCTTCCCTTTCCTTTTTTTCCCTCCATTGTGGTTGTTTCGTCTTGTTTTGTTTTTGCCCTCCTCTTGCGCCGTCCACGGGAGGAACGCGTCGGCACCGACGCCCGTCCGTCCACTGACTGGACGGTGGTTCTGCTTTCGCCCTCCGAGACGCACGCCTGAGCCTCGCGACTGACTCATCCGCGGAAGCGCCCAGGAATGGACCGAAGGCGCGTGGGAGAGCCGACCCGGACTGGGGAGCCAGCCCATTTGCCAGAAACCGGGACCCCCGTTCATCCACCTACTCATCTGTTCCTTATTCGTCTGTTATTTATTTACCGTTTATTTTTTATTCATTTATTACTGGACGCTTGTTTGTTGTATCTTATCCATCCTTTATTTATTATGCATTTGTTGTTTGCTTTTTATTGTTTATTTTTTATAATTTCTTATCTGCTGTTTAACACTTGTGCTTATCTATTGCTTATTTATGGTTTGCGTATTCTTCACTATTTTTTTATTATTTATGATGCATTGCTCCTAATGTTTTATTACAATCACTCAGTCATTGCCCTCATTGTTGTTGATGATTTTTTTCTGGATCACCATTCGTTGTTTTTTTCTTATTGATTGTCATTTTGACTGTTCATTTTAATCAGTTTTTAAATGATATAGTTTAGTGTGTTGTTTTAATTTTTGTTTTGGTTAGTTTTAATCATTTTAATGGGAAGTTCTAATTATTAATTTCACAAAGTCTTTTTTTAATTATTTGTCTTGACGTGTTGTTTTAATTATTTGTGTCGGTTCGTTTTCATTTTTTTTAATAAGTTCTCTTAATTATTGACTTTGATAATCATTTATTTTAATTAGGTGCTTCCCCATTAGGTGTCTTAAATCCACTGTTTTAATTAGTCCTTTCAATTAGTTATTTAATTTTTTACATTGTGATTGTTGTTATTTCGACTATTTATTTTATTTAGCTTTTTAAATTATTTTGTTAGTTTGTCGCTATTTAATTTCTTATTGTGAGTAGCGGTCATTTAATTGTCTATTTTGATTGGTTGCTATTCGATTATTTACGTCAATCAGTTTCTATTTAATTGGATGCTTTAATTAAGTATTTTAGCTTATTTTAATTTATTTTAATTATTTAATTTATTTAATTTTAATTTATTTTAATTATTTAATTTATTTAATTTAATTATTTCCTATTTACGTTATTTTATTTCTGTTATTCAAATTATTTGTTGTTTTAATTATTTATCTTGATTATTTGCTTATAATCAGTCTTGTTTTAATTGTTTTGCTTATTTATTCATTGAATTATACATTACCATTCATTTAATTATTATTTTAACGATTTGCTGACGTAATTATTTATGCTTGCGAATTCTTGATTTTTATTAGCTATTATTGTTGATTTGTTTTCTTAATTGTCGCTGTAGATTGTTGTTGATTGCTGATTGTTGTAGATTGTTACGATTAAAAACTGCCCATTTACTGCTATTATTATTTTTATAATTATTCACAGGTGCTCTTCATTTTCATTTGCTATGTACTATTATGCTTCGATTCATCAATCACTAGTTCTTCTATCAATTACCACTTACTAATTACACTAATTTACCATTTACTAATTTTTCCATTCATTTATTTTTACTAATATACTAATTGTTATTATTTACTACGTATTTGACACTTTATTATCTCGCTGTTTACTGTTTACGCCATCTACGAGCGCGCCTGCGCCTTCACTCGCACGCCGGCAGCGTTCGCGCAGTTCTAGAACGGGAGGCGCCCAGGGGACGCCGAAGGCGGCGCGACCTCCTGTGCGCACCATGCTCGCCCAGCGTCGGCGCGCGCCGCCTGGCTGCATCTCTCGGAGCGCCTCGGGCCGTGCGTGGGAACGTCGGGGCGGTTCGCGCCCCCCTCTCGCGGCGGATATCCGGACCCGCGCGCCTGGAACCTCGCGCAGCAGGAGGGGAGGGGAAAAACGCTGGCCACCCCACGGGCCCGCCTCCCTCCCCGGCGTCCTGCGCGGGGGGGCAGCTGGATGAGAATTCTTAGGCGGTGAGTCGATTTGCGCTCCGAGAGCAAAAGAGAGAGAGAGAAGAAAAAAGCTCAGGAGGATGAAATGCTCGTTGCCTCCCGCTGGACTTTATCCACGCCTGGCTACAAGCAGCGCACGTGGATGGGGAGATCCTCCATTACGACCTGTTTCAGAGCCTTTTCTTTGAGTTGCCCGGTCCCAGACGACGAGGCTGCCGCCTGCCTCTCAGCGGGGGATTGCGGAACCGAAAACTCCACCCGAGGCGAGGAAACAAAATGGCAAAGCTGGAACACGGGACGCGCCGGCGACCGGAGGTCGCAGCCTCTCCGACGGGAGTCGTGGACGCGGAAGACGTCCCGGAAGCGCGAGAGCCTTCCGAGGTTGCCTGCGCTGCGCTGCGCGCGCGGCAAAAGGAGCAACCGGGAAACGGGGGAAGGTCTGGAACAATGGGGCGAACGCGCGGCGACCCCAACGTTCGTCCGGCAACCCCGTGACGCCGAGCCAGGGGCGAAGGGGTCGCCTCCAGCTGCTTCCTTTCCCGCCACCGTGCGGCACTCACCGCGAGAAGGGTGGCTGCGCGCACCGAAGGGGAACTCCTCGAGCAGGGAGGGGGGCGACGCCGCTTCTTCCCGTACAGGAGTACAGCAGCTGCAAACCTTCGCTCTCAGGGAGGGAAGGCAGGAGCCATGTAGCCCGGTTTTTGCCACCGGCGGGGGAGGGGGAAGTTCGCCGTCACCTGCCCGGAGTTCTCGTCGCCTTGGAGTCGGGGATCAGCCGCCGTGAGCCTCCAGGGCAGGGCGGACCGGACTGATGCTCCGCCTGCTAGGGGAAGGACCGACGCGGTCGCGTGGCAACCGCGTTGCGCGGGGGAGGCAGGCGGCTGAACCCCTGCTGCCGCCCTGGAGTCGACTCCAGGGAAATTTCTTGTTGCGCCTCGCGGGAATTATCCCGTCGCCCCCCCCCCCCTCAATTGGATGGGGCACGCTGATCGCGACGGAGGAACCGAAGGAAGTTCCAGAGACACGCCTCCAAGGCGGGAGGGGCCCGCCTTCGAGACGCGAGACTGGACTCCCTTCTCCCTGAAGGAAGGACGTGCCCAGGACAGCCTCCTACTCCTTGGAAAGGCTGAGGGAAGGGCCAAACCGGGGTCATTGCTTCCCAGTCCTGCGAGATGACGACCGCCCAGCGGCGACGAGGCCGAGGAAGCGGAGAACTCGACCAGGAAGGAGTTTCGGTCCCCTCCCACTTCCTGGAAAGGGGCAGTTGCAGAGGGAGCACAAGCGGCGGCGGAAGAGAAGGTTGTCTCGCGGGTGACGACCGAGGGAGGAAGATGAGGAGATGCCAAGAAGACCAAGATGGCAGAAGGTCTGTCTACGTGCGTCTCCTCCCTGGGGGAAGAAGGTTCACCCCTCGAGGCGTGGCCGGGGTCAGATGCTTCTCCCTCCCCAGTGCCAGGGGCAGCAGCTGCCTGCCCGGGAAAGGGAACCCTCCTGGTCCGTGACGAACGCGGGGCAGAAAGCAGGAAGGGGAAGGATGGGGAGGACGAAAGGAAGAGGGGGAGGGGAGGATAGGGAAAGGGAAGACCTTCTGGAATCTTCCCACGGGAAGGGAGCGGGCCGAGGAAGCGAATCGTGCTAGTAGGGAGCGGAAGGAAACCCTCCGCCCCCTTCCATTCGTCAGACCCACCTAGGCCGGGACGGGCCCGCTCCCCTTAGGGAACTCATCCTCTTTTTCTTCCCTGATCCCGAGTTCCGGGCCATCACCCTGGGGAATCAACCCCTTCATCCCGCCTCTCTCATCCTTCCCTGCAGCCGCAGAGGCGCCACCCTCATGGGGTGGGCGGAGGAGGCGAGATCCGGGAGCCCCTCTGATGCGCAAGAGAAAGGATGTGTCCTCCTTCTTCTGAAGCTACTGGGTTGCCCCGAGGCAGGCCAGCGGCAGCTCCCTCACAGTTCCTCTAGCAAACTGACCTGATCTTTCTCACCTGCCGTCCAGCGTCTCTCCGGGAAACGAGGCCTCCCCCACGACCCCTCTCCCCGGAGGGGGGGTGAGCATTGCCATCCGCAACGACTCGAGGGCGTCTGTCGTCTCGCATTGCCCTGGGGCTACCCCGGAAGTCTCTTCGGCGAGGACTCCTCACAGGACCGCCTTCTTCCTGAGCGGGAGAGCGGAGAGGCTACTGTCATCACGCAGAGTGCGGCGAGGTGCGCCTTTCTCAGGGCGGCGTGCCCGAAGTGGCCACAGGAAGGTCTGTTGCGAAGCGGAAGGGCCGCCGCCTCGACTCGCGGTCCACACAGAGCGGACCTCGCCGCCGCCACAGTCGGGAACTGCACTCGAGCCTCACCGGTAGTGGCTTCTGGTCACCCCCTTCTCATCCCTCTCACCCTCCCTTCCACCTCTTCCCCCAGGCAAGTTCGCGCCAGAGGCGAAAGCCTTCCCAGGCCCGACAGTCTGCAATTCTTAACGCTGCCGCCGTCTCCCCTTCCTTCTCCCTTCCTCTTCATCCTCCCTTCCTCTTCCTCCCCCTTCCTCTCTTCCTACTCCTCGTCGCCTCCTAACTGCAACCGGGACCAGGGAGCCGCGAAACTCAGCGAGCCCGCCCACGGAGACTCTGTCGGTTCCTCGGGAGGCGGTCCCAGCACCAGCAGCCCTTCGCAGTTCTTTGCATCCCGACGGGCGGAAGGCACGAGCGGGCTTTTCTCGGACGCCCGATCTGCGGACCAGGAACACCGCCGCTTCCCCTGGGAAGAGCCTGTCCCTCCTCCCGGAACCCACCGCGTCATTCGCCGCTGTCCGCCTGGCCGAGTAGTCGCGCCGCCTCCGCCGCCGCCGCGGGCGGTTCGTCCCGAGGCCACGTGCCGACAGGTGGGCGGAGGCGCTTCCCTCCTCAGTGAGGAGGGCGCTTCCTCGCGCACTTCTGGGATGCCCCGAGGGAGCTGGGCTCTCGGCTGACCCCCAGACTGACTCTTCGGGGCGTTCCCGGCGACCCTCTGCCCGGGTGCAGCGGCAGCGTCCAGAACGAGCTATGGGCACGCGGCCGCCACCCGAAGAAGCCGCACGCAGTCTGCGCGCTGGGAGGCAGGAATGGGAGGGTCTCCCGGGGGCGACCTCGGAGAGGTCGGAGCGTCACACACACATCCGTCCGTCGACCTGATCCCCCTCTGCTCCCTCGCCGGCGCCCTTTCGTCCTTCGTCGGCATGCCAGGTGGACAGGTCGTCTGAAAACTCGGTTTCTCGGATTCGTCTCGATCCCTCGTCGCCAAGAGCTCCTCCTCCGAAGGTGTAGTCATGGCCTCACCCTTGCCTGGCCGACGACCTCAGGGAGCTGATGCAGAGCTACGCATCCTGAACGCCCGCTGTCCCCGCGCGGCGACCGCGAGAAGCAGAGAGAAGACTCTGTGCGCTTCCCTCTCGCGACGAGCACGCTCCAGACCGTCGCCATGCAACCGTGCGTCGCTGCCCCCCCCTCCTCAGACCCATGAGCTGGAGGTGGCTGGGCAGCAGCTCCCCGCGCGTCCTGCGCGCGCATTCCCCATTCCGTCCAGAAATTCCGAAGGGTTCCCGGCTTCCACCTTGCGCCGGAACAGTGGGTGTCCGCGCTCGAGAGCTCTGCCTAGCAACGGGCTGCACCGCTGAGAGCACGCGGCCCGCGAGCGCCTGCAAGAGGCCACGCCGGGCGCCTCCTTCGATCGAAATCTTTCGAGCGGAGGTGCGCGATCTCCCACCCTGGACCACTCCGGACCCTCCTCGCCAAGCAGCGGCGAGTGCGCCGTGGGGGCTTCGACCGCGGCGGCTCCCGCCGGCCACCGCCGGACGGCGAGGTCGCGCCACGCGCTTTTTTTTTTTTCGGTTCCTCCCCTTCCGAGCGAGACGCCGAGCAGTAAGAGCGCGCTGCTGCAGGTGCCCTCGTTCTTGTGCACCAACCTGCTGGCTCCCCCGCTTTTCCTGCCGCAGGGGTCGTTCTCGGGAATCTCCCGGATTTTTTTTTTGTTGGCTTGTTTCGTTTCGTTTTCCAGGAAAGTTTTCCTGGAAAATCCGGAAGTCTTCTTCTACGTAACCTCCTCTTGGGTGCCCTCTTCATCCGGCTCAGGGGGTCCTCCGCTTCTGGACAGAGGAAGGGAAGAATCGGACGGGGCACCGAGGTCTTGTTCCCGCGCGCAAGCAGCCAACGAGCCCGGAGGGGCGAGCGGCTGCCTGCAACTCGGAGCTGTGGAGGGAAGGGAAGGTAGGAAGGAAGGTAGGGAACCCGGGATCCGGCCGCCCGGGATGCTCCCGAGGACCAGCTTCCCAGCACTTGCGCCTCCGTGTCGACGCGCGCGGCGACTTGCCAGAGAAGGAGAAGTGCGTGGAGACGCCGCTAAGCACCCGACGGCGCTGGCGTCGTTCCTCCGCTACTCCCCTTCGCGCGCGAAGATCGCGGACGGCGGGAAGCGCGACCGATAAGATCAGCCTCACATTGCCAGCGCTGCCAGGAGGTTCGGTGTAGCATCCATGGCGTTTCTGAGCCGCCGCGGAAGGGTGCCTCCGCCGCCATTCTCCCGCAGCGCCTCGCCGAAATTCCGGTATCTGATCGAAGGCAAAGCGTCTCACCGCATGTCGCCCGAGGCGATTTCTCTTCGTCTTGGGTTTTTCTTTTTCATTCTTCTTCTTCTCACCGTTGCTGTTCTTTCACACCAGAGGGAAACAAAAAAGGAAAGAAGAGATGGTGAGATACGTGCCTCGCTCTCCTGCGAACCGAACGGGAGCGAACCCACGCGAGCCGGGAGCTGCGCAGCAGGAGCGCAGGACGCGCGCGAACGACCACGCCGGCCCCCGAAGAAGGAAAATTTGTAACCTCCCGCCGCCAACGCGGCTGGCCAAGAGGCCAGGACGACCGGCATGCCAGGATCCGAGCGTCCGGGCCGCCGAGCGCCGCGCATCTGCCCGAAGCCAACCGCATCTTCGGGCTCACAGCTTCCAGCGCATCGCTCACGGGCGAAAACTCCGCGGGTATGCCGATCGCTCAGACTCTCAAAGAACCTACTAGTGCGAGAGAACGCCCTCCTCCCCCTCTTCCAGTGCGGCCGAGGCCCTTCCCCCCCCTCCCCCCGGTCATTCTTGCAGCTTCTGTGTTGTCGGCGGCGGTTAAGAGACCACCCGATGGAGCCCTCCACCGGGGCCTTTCATCGGAGTCGGGTAGATTTTTTGGATGCTGGCCAATGCGGAAAGGGAAAAATCCCTTTGCCGTTTCCGTCCCCCGCGTCCTGAGTCGTTTTTTTTTTGTGTGTGTTCTTCTCTTCATCCAAATCTCCGGGGGGCACTCGAGAGTCAGAATGCTCCCCTCGACGGGACGCGGTGGGGCCCGCGCATACACCGGCTGCGCGTCTCAGTCGAGGAGCGCCCGACACCTTGAGGTTTCGTCCCCGAAACTCTCGAATTCAGTCCCGAACGTTCGATTCCCTTGGAAACCAGTTGCGTGATTGTCCCGCTTGCAGGGAATACGGGGTCTCTGGGAAGACATCTGAGAAACTGGGAGGGAGACCATATGTATCCATCAAAAGAAGGAGAAGAAATTTTTGGATGTGAATTCTTTCATGCACGAATCTTTCCAGCGCTTTCCCATCTGGGACGTCTGCATCCAAAGCGACCAAAGTGGGACAAGGCGAATACAGCAGGGTCCTTCCAGCTCCTTGAAGCCTGTTTTGGCTGCTTGTTCTCTAGAAGAACACCTTCTCATGGACGGAGAGGTTCAAAGGAAAGAGCTGGAAACCTCAGAGTTCGCGGGGAGAGAAAGAACAAGGTGGGCTCCCCGGAAGAGACGGATGCTGGGGTTTCCGCGGAGACCACCTGTGCGCTGCCAATCAGCGATCTGCAAAAGAGGAGGAGGCGAACGAAAAATGCAATAATATAATAATAATAATAAAAAAGAAAAAAGAAAAACGAGGATGCAGGTTTCCTACTAAATCAGATGCAATCTCATCGTCCGTAATCAAGAAGACGTGCGCTATGTCCCATCTGGGCGAGAAAACATGCAGCAAGAGATCGCGGCCCTCTCTCCGTTTGCTGAGAGTGATCTTTCACTTGAGCTGCTCTTTTCATCCGAATCCCCCATGCGCGTCTTTTTTTTTTTTTTTTTTGTTCTTCTTCTCTTCATCCAATCAGAGTGAAATCAGGATATGAAATAATTAATGCGAGAGTCATGCAGATGGGAACCCGAATGGAGAGAACGCCTCTGCAAGAAGATTTGCATGCCTGAGCCTGACAGATTAATCGCCAGGATCGTCTCTAAGCTACACGCGTTCGATTCCCCGAAGCAGTCCCGGAAGAAGGGAAAAAAATCGATCTCCTAAGAATTCCCTCACCGTTTCCCGATCAGTGGCTCTCTCGCTCCAGGAACCAGACGGGCCTGGCAGGAGGTTTCTCTACGACCGGGAAATCCGATGTGGCTGGACCACCTTTTCCCCTTTTTTCTTTCTTTTTTTTTTCTCTCAGGAAGACAGTGGGAAAGGACCTCTGAAAAGCAGAGGCTGCGAGTTCTTGGAACATCAGGAAACCAAAAACTGCAGGACTTCAGCGCATTCGTAGCTCCAAGGAATGCACGGGTGGACAGTGGCGATCATGGAGAACACAGGGAATGGAACGTCCAGATCCAGAGCCAAGTGCTGAACAACCGTTCCCCCTCAGTGGGGAATTCACAAAATTCTCTTTGACTCTGTCCCATAAGAGGGGGCTTGTCACTCTTCAAGTTAAAGAGTCAACCCCGGAAGGACCTCACTAGGAATCCAGGAAGAGCTTCGAAGAAGGGAGTCTGTATCTTTCTCACGCGTGGTAGAGAAACCCCGAAGAGAACCTCTTCTTCCTTGTTCTCTCCGGAGGGAACCGCTGCTCTTTTGCTTCTTAGCCATCCGGAAAGGATCCGCTCCTGGTTTCCTCCCCTAAAGAGAACTCCGAAGGGACGCTCGTCAATTTCTCTGAGGGACACTCCCCGTAGGGAGCAGCGCGCTTCTTGATACTCTGGAGAGGCAACCCCCTGAGGGGGTATCAACCGGCTCCATGATAACGGCTCCATCTTCACAGCTGGAGGAGAACGTCGAAGGGATCCGACTCCTCTATTCCCGGTAGGACCCCAGAGGGTCAACTTCCAATCCCGGCAAGTCAACGGAAGCATCCAGGGGTTTCCGGCTTCCATCAATGCTGCACCCGAAGCCTACATGCTGACCAGAATTATAGGTGCTCCCCGAGGGCAAGGAAAGGCCCCGATTTTCACAGATGGAGAGGAACCTTGAAGAGAGCCGACTCCTTGATTCCTGGAAGGACCCTGCAGGGCCAACTTCCAATCCGGTATTCAGTGTCCACCAGTGCATCAACCTAAGTCCGTGGGCCAACCAGCGTCATCCTGCCGGGGGGATGAGGGGGGAGGGAAATTCCCTTTTCTCGGCCACGACCCTTCCCCGGACGGGATTCATTCTACCCCTTCCCTTCCCTGCGACGCGTGGGACCACGCGCACGGAGAGACCGCAGCCACACGGCCGCCTCCAGCGCGGGTCTACACTGAGAGCAGGCCATTGACACCGATGATAAAGGGATCCCCCATTATCGATGAGGGTCTCTCCAGGCTGCCCGGCAGCAGCATGCGGTGAACTCCAGACCCCGGGGAGGTTCTCATCTCCGTCAGCAGGATCAGCTCTCCGAATCGAGACGACGGTGAAGAGCTCTACAGGCGCTGTGCTGCAAGGCGATTGCGGGCGTGCTGCAGATGTGCTGCGTAATAGTCCTCGATGATGGGATCAGCACGCTCGGATGTTTGCTCGCAGCTCAAAAGGAGTAGCCGGCTGAGAATCATGCCGGTCCACTCAGATCCTCATTTCGGAGGTCTCTTTGCTTTTTTCGGTAGAAAAAAAGGATCAGGAAACGAGGATCATTGGATGATGGAACGCTGATTCATTTCTGCGGCTGCATCTTGTCACGTCCTTCCAGCATCTTTCTTTTTTTTTTTCTCTTTTCTTTGATTGGCCGAGAGCACTCTGCATTGCCTCCCTCTGAGGGGACATCGGAGTGTCTAGGCAACGCTGGCTCTTTTACGCTCGCTCACCCGAGATGCACGCGAAAAGGGGAAAGGAGGAGTAGGAAGATGGGTCGAAATCCCAGGCTCTGCGTCGGCGGGAACCGTTGCTCCCTACCGACGCGCACCCGGAACCTGGAGCCATCCCGTAGCCAGCATCGCGCCGAGACTCGAAAACTCACAACGTGTCTAGCTCAGCCACGGTCCTTGACGAATGTCCTGAATGCCCGCGGCGCTTGGCGCCACGTACGTCGCTGCTGACGTGGCGTCGCTGCTGACGTTTCTGCCGTGGATCCCTCAAGATGAAAGCGTCGCCTCCACGTATTTCTTAGCCGTCGCTTGCCACTGGCTGAACACACGGTTTCCGGACACATCTCCCGCCATGTGCCCCTTCGCAGCTCTCTCCTAGAAAGCCTTCTTTCCTCCTGTCTTCACATTCTGGATCCAGGGTTTATCCCGAAACCAGGGAGGTCCATGCCTTTCTTCTCTTCTTCCCCGCTCCTCTTCGTATCTCTCTTCGTTTTCCCATTCCGTTCAAGCTTGCTATTCCTTGCAGGTGCCGTTCCCTCAAGGGATCGGGAAACGGGACTTACAGTGCTACTCTTAAGGCTGGAGCCCAGCAGCATGGCAACGGGTTTGCTTTGTGCATTTCAGAGCGCATCCGCACCGAGTGACCTGACTTTGCTGTCTCAGGGATGCGATCCACGTAGCTCTTAGCGAGAACTGGTGCGGTCTCGGTCGCCTCGACTGGGACGCGCAGCCAGTGTTCCAGCGCTTCTTCCTTCCCCTTTATTTCCCTGCTTCTTGGATGGGTTGCGCAATCTTCTTGGACGTCTCGACAGGGGCATCCCAGAAAATCCACTGGAGCGACCCAGGTGGTTTAAGGAGCGGGGGGGGACAGAGTCAGTCCCAGGTGCCATCCACGTTTGCTTAAACGTTCGTGAGTACTGAGGGCAAAGACATCGGACTGCAGCTTTGGCGGTGGAATCCAGACTCCGCTGAAGAGTTTCCAAAGACATGAGGTGTGGCAAAATCCTGCCTAGGACTTTGGTTGGCAGAATCGTCTTTAGACTCTTCCGAGTAGTTCCTGGAGCTTACTCTCCATTCGAATCGAACCACCAAGCAGCCGGTGAAGAGAGGAGAAGCGGAAGGAGGGGGATCCGGTAAAGGGGATGACTAGAGGATGCCCTCTAGCCAAAATGACCCTGACCTTCCCTCGAACTCCAAACGGGTGAGGAGTCAGGGCTGCTTGAATGCCGAAGATCGGACTATCTGATGACCATCAGCACGCTCATTTCGGTGATCGCAACTGGAGCTGGGAGATGAACCAAACCTCGGGTTGCGGGACGCCCTAGGAGAGGGCGTTCCATCAACTCCCGTGGGAGGTGCCGGTTGGCAGGATCGTCAGGGAGGCCACAGGCCATGGGAGCCGTAACTCGCTAAGGAGTGCGCGACCAGGCAACCCCAGGGCCGGTTGCGTAGTCGCGGCGTTCGAGCGAGACAATCTCCTACACAGGACCGCCGGGACAGAGCCATTCGTGTCCCCCGGCATTCCGTCGTCGGAGATCCCCGGGTGCGGGAGAGCGTGCTGGGGAAGGTTTGGTTGGGTTCGAGCTCGCCTGGAGCCGCTGCCGTAGTCTCAGATCCTGATAGTAGTCCCCGAGGTCTTATGAGGAGGAGGGGGAGTTCACGAAAATGGCCTCTGAGCGCGGGCCAGTCGACCCTCAGCCTCCGAAGAGCAGTTCTCTTCAGTTCCTCCCCCGACCACGTGGCAGCTCACGTGAAACGGCTTGCCAGTGCGGAAGCATCGAGGCGCCGAAGAAGCTACCACGGCGGCGAGTGATCCGACGGGTGGAAAAACGTTCGAGAGAGGAAAGAGTGGATGGTTCCGCGTCACGAAACCACGGGAACCCATCCGAGAAGGAGCCATGGCACGGGTCCAGCCGGGGATTCGCAGAGCGGCAGAGCGCTCGAGTGCTACCCGAAAGGTTTCTGGACCGCGACATCCCCGACGAGGAGGCTGCCTTACCGAAGGGCACCCAAAGGAGCACTTCGGGAGATGCGCTCATCTTCGTTCATGGAGCCAGAATCATCACTGGTGTTTCCTGCCTAGGAGGCGAACCGAACGGCATCCCGATCATATAGAAGAAAGGGAAGCTGTGCAAAAATGACAAGATCGCGCCGGCAAGGGGAAAATCGCGAAGTTTCCGGAATTTCCTCCCGTCATGATCCGAAATTGCATCCTGGAATGAGCGAGGCAAAAGAGAAAAAAGGAAAAAAAAAAGGAAAAAATCTGAAAAACTGTCGATGCAGAGTGGCCGTTTCTGAAACCCCAAGATTCTTGGATGACCGGAAGGCCCGCTCTCCGCGACGCCGAGATTGTGAACTCCTTGCTGCGTAGCGGCCGTCACCTCCCCGCGGAACTGCTGTGCGTCGTCGCCGCCTCGGCAAGGAGAGCGCCCGTGATTGACTTAAATTGGGTAATCTTCGAGGGTGAGGAGAGCCCCGCAAGGAGCCACACGGTCCTCTGAGCGAAGGGGCGACGGGATGAAACGCAAGATGGTCTTTTGAGCTTTTTAGATGTAGCGTCGTTCATCTTCGGACCAGATGAGTTTCGGCGTCCGAGGTCCACTCATCCTGCTTCCTGGACGCGCGCTTACGGGATCCTCCACCGTTGCGCTCTCCGAGGCGAAGGTGCGCGAAGGGAGGTGGATTTTTTACTACCCGCCGGAAAGGGAACGACCTTTCCCCCTCTTCCTCCCTCCCCAGATCTAGATGTCTCTCGTCCTTCATGTGCAGCCTCAAGCTGCTGGAAGCGAGGATGTTCAGCGCTGCTGGACAATCGAATCGGATGCGTCGGAAACGTCATCGATCAGCCTCGTCGATGTAATTGCTGGCGAAGACGCCCTTTGTACCAAGGCTCACCTCCGATGCATCCTCCGGCTGCTAATTGGCGTCAGCTCCAGATGGGCTTGATGAGGAGGAACCCCCTTCGCCCAATTCTCGTGACAGGATGTTAATGGACTCCAATTATCCGCAGCGCTGATGGGTGTCCCACGTGCACATTCCATCAGCAGGCCCGATGTCTGGAATCTCGTCTCCTTGGACGCTTCCCTTCCTCTTCCTCTACCTCACCACCTCCATCGTCGCCGCCTCCATCTTCACGGTTCCTTCTTCACTCCACGATGCTTCAGGAACCAGTGGAGGGAGCGCTCTGGAGTGAACTGCTGCCAGGAGCGAAGAAGGAGAGGCTCAGTCGCAAATTTTTCCACTTGGCCATGTCAGGTCGCGTTTGTTTTCTAAAAGATAAACCAGTTGGGAACACGCTGGTTCCCAGCCGGAAACAAAAGAAGTTCAAGGGGAGGGTCCATCGACACACAGACCGGGATAATGAAAAGTCTGGAACGGAACAGGGGATCGGGGAACAACAAAAAAATAAATCCGGTGGGATGGGGACAGGGATCTTTGAGTTCTTTCCGTATAAACCGGGATTTGGACAAAAAGCACCGAGAAAGTTGCGGAGCCAACGGGGATGGGGAATGAGAAAACAAATAAAGGGAGACAGAGGACAAGAGCCATTGGTGTCCGCAGTTCCTAGCTATCCTCAAAACGGAGCCGGATGCCAGCGATCTCCTCCACTTCTTGTTCCAGGTGAGGCCACCTTGCAGCCGCCCTTCTGTAGGCGGCTGCCATCCCAGTTAACTCCCTTCGCTGTGTGGTCGTTCCGAGAACGTGGCGGGCCGTGACGATGGCGCGAGTGCAACCCGTGGTTGCGACCACCGCACCAGTCGAGAGTCCTACCGGCACGAAGAACGGTCGCAGCACGTCTCGGGAGGTGTCCTCCTGATGCAGGAGTGCTGCTGCCACAGTTCCTGGAAGGCACTACAATCCAGGAGCAGGTGCGGCGGGATCGACTCCACCGATCCGCACCTGGAGCAGTTCGGAGATGCACCCCCTGCGGAAACGCGGTGCCGCTGTTCGTTGCACTGGGATCTCCAGCGGAAGAAGAGCAGCAAGGTCTGTTTCCAGGAGAGAGGGAACACTGAAATGTCTACACAATGGAGAAAGAGCCACAAGTGATTCTGGGGAAACACTCAGAAGTTTGCCCACCGAAGGAGTTCCGTCGCCACAACACGCGGAGTGGCAGCATCCTCCAGCTTGCCCGTCTTCCAGCCGCCGAGGAGTCTGGTTTTTCCCGCATTGGCGCAGGAAAACTCCCCCCTCGCCTATCGGTTACTGTCGTCGCTTGCCCTGAGGGCAGACAGGCGAGGGGTGTGGCGGCAGCCAAGGTTGACCACTTCACCACGTCCTCAATCACCATTTCCAGAAGTCGCGGCTTCTAAGGAAGTAAGGAACGGAGGGAGGGACAATAAATAAATAAAAAAAGACAAAAGTAGAGACAGAGGTCTTTGGTTTTATTTGTTCCCTTCTTGGAAGCGGCTGTATATGATGGCGACCTCACTGACGACTTTTTCTGGAAGATGGGGCCACCTTGCAGCCGCCCTCATGAACAACGCGGTTGCCATGCTGATGGCCTCCCTTCGCTGCAAACGAGACTCCAATACATGGCAAGGAGGCTGTGATCACAACCAGATGGTTGCGATCGCAGAGTCCATCTTCAGTCTGCCTTGGGAGAAGAAACTCCGCAGCGAGTCCGCAGCGCTGCCCTCCGGGTGGCGGACCGCCGAAGGGAGTCTCCGCCATGTATCCACTAGGGCACCGCAGTCCAACAGGAACCAGAATACTCCAGAAACGGTTCGGGGAAGGCAACTCCCCCGGGAACCGGGCTCCTGAACCGGCATTCCCCAGCGCGGAAACAGCAGGACATCCTGTTTCCACTGCAACGAGAGCACCGTCGTGTCCATGCTCAAGGGAGGGATCAAGAACAGTTCTTCAGGAAGTGCCCGAGCAGGTCGCTCCGCCGGAGGGATCCCTTCTCCCAGGAATGAGAGGTGGCGCCACCCACCAACCTTCTCGTTTCCCAGCTACGTCGAGGAGGTTGGTCCTTCCCGCGCGATGGTGCGGGAAATCTCCAGTCGTAAAGTGTTCCCCACTGAAGGTGGCCTTCCGGGAGTCGCCGTCGACGCAGATCCTTGTGGCGGGAGCAAAGTGCCCCAGCGACATCCTAGAGGTCTGACGTGGACTCCATGCAGGCGGCCTCTGTCCCGGTTCAGTCTGTTCGAGGTTTTCGGGAAGATCCACCGAAAGACCGCAAACCACGGCTGAGAGCGTGTGAGGAGCTCCTGCAGAAGCCGAGCCGAGGCTCTCAGATGCCTATCCCGAAAGAGCCGTCGTCAAGGATTCACTGGACTTCGGCTGACACCGGCAGATCCTCCCACGCGTTGGAAAAGAGAACAGGAACGGATTCCTGCAGTGTGGATTCAGCGGGACGAGAATGGAGTTCTTGGAACTATGTCTTTGGTACACTTAAGATTGGGTCTGATGATGCGATCGCGATCACCTGTTTCATCCGCGCCATCATCGCAGCCCACTCCGTGCTGGGTTCCCATTCTCAGCGAAGAGAGGCCACCAGCCTGGCAGCCGCCTTGATGAGGGCGACTGCAAGGTGACCCCATTGATTCATCCGTACGAGATGAGTTCGGTGCACTCAGTGCGTCATGATGCTCCAATTCTCCACGATGCATGCTACGGTCTCCGCGCGCGCGGCACCAAGCGTTGCGAGTTTGAATCCCACCCAGGGAAGGGTCGACGTCGAGAAATGGGGATTAAGTGTGGGTTTCGAATCCCTCCCCCACACAGGATGAAGCTGGTCGGCCTGTAGGCTTCGGGTCGGCGGCACTGCTGGAAGCCGGAAACCCCCTGGATGCATGCCCTCGTTGGCTGACTGGCCGGGATTTGAAAATAGAACGTCGGTGGTCCTTCCGGGAAACGAGGAGCCGGCTCCCTCCGGCGTTCTTCTCCGGCTGTGAAAATGGAGCCGTTACTCCGGAGCCGGTTGATACCCCCATCGGGGGCTGCTTCTCCAGAGTGCCAAGAAGCTGCTGCTCCTTTGGGGGAACGACCGGAGAAATTGGGAAGTGTCCCTTCGGGGTTCCCTTCAGAGGAGGAAACCAGAAGCGGATCCTTTCCGGTTTCCCTACAGGATTCTCACCCAAGCATGAGAGAGGAACGGACTCCTTCTTCCTCCGTAACCTTCCTGGATTCATAGGCTGCTCCCCTTTCAAGGCACCTCCTAACTTGAAGAGAAAAAAGCACCCTTAGGGACCCATGGACAGAGTCAAAGAGCTTCGTGAGCCGCCAGATGAGCAGTTCTTCGACGCTTGGAGGACGAAAAAAAGGGAAAACCGAAAAAGAAAAGCTGGAAGGAAAGCAGCGAAATAGAGGAGAGAACCCGAAGGGATTTCCATTATTGCTTGACTTGCATCCCGGAAGCCCCGTGGGGCACAAGGAGGTCCAGAGTCTCACTTAAAGACTTGCGAGCTCCGCGTAAGGATGTTGGACTGGGCCTCCTCACGCTGGAGAGGACGGAGCGTTTTAGCCCCAACTCGCAAGACTCGTCCTCGCGGAGAGACTATGGACCACACCCCAGTGCGCATCAGCACAGCTCCTCTCTAAGAGCGCAACCGGCTCGTGTCCCTCCTCGTCGCTCCCAAGAGGTTACCGAGGCGTTGCAGGTATTCTCCAGCTCCAGAAGATGATTGCCCTGGTGGAGGAGAACGCTGGATCTCCTGCCTTTCCGCGAACTGCAATGCCCGGCTTCAGGAGTCCCGTCTTCGTCTGGGGAAAGATCCACCGCGCGAGCGAGGGGGGAGGTGCCTGCCTACAAAAAGGCATCAACGCTCGCAAGCTGCTGGAGAAGATCGTTCGCAACCCCGCAGAAGATGCGGTGATCCTCGTCTACCTCCCCTTGCTACCCTCCTTAAGGGACTCAAGGGACAGCGTGATCCCGGCAAGGTGGGAAGCGACGTGCTGCATGGAAGCGAAGAAACTTCTGGGAGCATGTGGGCAGCCCGGGAAGTGACGGACGCTGCGACTTCGTCCCACCCCACAGAATTGTATGCTGGGGAGAGCTGCTCGACATCCTCCGGAGGAGGTGGACCTTAGTGTGCTGGAGCAGTGGCGCCCTCCCCTTCAAGTGGAGGAGTCGGCGTTGCGGATGTTGCATGGGGGGATCCCGTGCAAAGCGCACCTTCACCACTGGACACGGGGGGGAAGCGTGGACGCTCAGAATGCGACAGATGCGGGAAGAAGAAGACCCTCTCGCACCTGCCGGTAGACTGTGCTGCCCTCCGATCCTTTTGGGATCGCCTCGCGACGATCCTAGGAATCCCGTTGGGCAGCCCCAGGGACATCATCAGAGGCCACTTCCTCCAGCCGCGTCTCTCGCAGTTCTCTTCTGTCTCCGCAGGATTGTGGCGGCCTGGAACTCGGGAAGAAGAGGCCAAAATGGCAGGGACGCTATCCACTGGGAGTGGATCTTCCATAGGACCTCCTCGAGATGGCGCTATACGGACGGAAATTGCCAGCATTTTGAAGAGAATGCAGAGGATTCCTGACAACATACTGTGATCCGTTCCTTGCTCCTCCCCCTCCTCCCCGTTTGCAATTTTCCTTTCCCTGTTTTGGTGCGTTTATTTTTTTTTCCCTTCCCCCACATTTCCGAAGCGGGCCTCACCGGTCTGCGTACCAGTCCTCATCAGATTCATTGCACGTGGTAGAACCATCGGGTCTACCACACCAGTGTATTTTTATTGCTATACGTAATAAATGCCCCGGCATAACCGGGTGATAGCCATCCCTTGGCTTCAGCAGGAGAGACTCGTTGATAGCAGCGAGAACGAAACAGTGCGTCAGGGTGACCCTTGAGACCACAGCACCCGTCAGGCAAATCATATCGACATCATCATCATCGCTGCTTCTTCTGTTACCACCGTGTTCTAAGCCGGCTAAAGCGGCTCGGAAACCGCACAGCCTGGCAACGAATTTTTTTTCACAGCGTGCCACGATGCGTGCACCGTCCGAGGGGAAGGAAAAAAAAGTCTCGAAATTTCAAATAATCCATTTTCAGGATATATAAAGATAAAAATTGCTGCACGCGATATCGTGTGAGATTTTCATACAGAGTTGCGTGGGAAAAAGAAAATACATGCACATGGATGATAGGACAACAAGCATTTCATTTATATCAGTCGTTAATATAGTTATTTAATGTACTTTTGATTGTTGTTGCTCCGCTCCTGGAAGCGAAGCTGCTGGCTCGCATCTGGTTTGCATTTTGTCACCGTTCCTTCTTTCAGGAATGGAAAGATTCGTACTCGAGTGCAAAGAGCTGGGCAGGAGCATCTCCTGCGACCTGGACAGGAGCGACCGGCTCGCTCGCTGCTGGTGCCCCTGAGCGGCCGCAAGCTGCTGAGCGATTATTCCAAGAACCTCTTCTGGACTCCCAAAAACGATTCGTACTCGGAAAGGGGAGGAGGAACGGACCTCGCATGCATAGGTTGCAAAAGAGGTCGTTCGAAGGGAATGATGCCATTTTTTCAAGCTTACAGAAGTCTTTGGCTTGAGCTCTTCGTCATCCACACTGAGATTTCCACCTCCATTAGGTCCAGGCTCCCCCAGCGCCTTCTTCAGCTCAATAAACCCGTTTTCTTGTATTGAGCAATGCTGGAGTTTGGTTCAATCAAACTGAACATGTAAAATAAATTGAGCCAGGAAAGATTTGGATGATTTTCGACTGCATCGACGGAACACCACTCGAAATGCCTAAGTACACCGCGTTGAGTCTCTCATCTTTCCGAGATCTTCAGATCTTCGTTCCTTCGCCGACCATCCACGTTGCCACAGAGACGTCGCGGCAGAACTCCCCACTCTGAAATCCTCTGGATGGCAGAAAAATTTCTCCGCACGTCCGCAGTTGTCAGCACGCTTTCCCCATCTACCATTACGGAATGGACGTCCGTCTACACCATCTTTAGCCCGAATGATGTGCGCAAAACATCACTCTGTGGATGAAAAGTGAAGCGAGGCACCCATCTCCCCATTGGCCACACAGCCGCTCCTTTCTCATGCCTCTTGAAGGACAAGATCAAGAAATAATCCTTACGAAATTGATAAAGTACTTCTTGCCCACCACCCTAAGCACACTTTGACCGCAACCAGCTCCATGTCCCACAGAAAAAAGACACACAAAAAAAGCTGCTTTATAATAATAATAATAATTCTCAACACACACGTGCACACACAGGAACCAGCATGCACGTACGTACGAGGTGCGTTTCAAGAGTGAGGGCCGATCGGACATAAAGAAAGAACATATAAGAGAAACAAAAATGTATTGGTGGTGCGAAACACATGCATCCCCTTGTCATTTTTAAGTCCCTGAGTGTGGGACCAAAAGAGTGGACTTTATGGAGCCCGGAACAACCATCGCTTCGCAAGTCCACTGTGGAACACGTTCGAAACTGAAGCGTGCCATTCAGAACCGGCGGCGTGGAATGCTGAGATCAGGAATTGTTCTTCTTCACGACAACGCGCGCCTTGGCAACGCATGCTGTTCGCACACTCCAGACAATCCAGAAATTCAAATGGAAACTTTTTGATCACCCACCCACCTTACAGTCCTGCCCAGTGACTACTACGTCTTTTTGCACCTCAAGAAGAGGCTGAACGATTCGAGGGGGAGAATGAGGAGTTGAAAACTGCGGTGCTGCTGAATTGACTGTACTCCCAACTGGGGTGGCGGAATTCGATGCAGAGGGTTTCAAAAACCTTCTTCGGCAGTATCCAAAGTGTTTGAAAAAAAAATGCTGACGACGTAGAAAAACGACATGGGGATGCATATGCTTAGAACCACGAATACATTTTCAGTTCTCTTATTGGTTCTCTCTTTATATCCGAAGATCTCCTGCTTTTGAGATGTGCCTCGTATATAGGAACCAGGCGTCGCCATCAAACACGCAACAAACTCCTTCATCCGTTCACCTCATTCATCCAGCCCATGGATGGGTATCGCCATGGACAACCATATGCCATCTAATCACCAAGCAAGCTACAGAGCCATGCCCCGGTAAAAAAAAAAAAGAAAGAAGGAAAGGAAGAAAAGAAAGCTTGAAGAAGAATGCAGCATACAGCTGCAAGAAGGTTTCCACCGGGTGGCCCATCTACGCTTAAAACAAAGACGAGGGGGGGGAAGAAGGGAGGTTCACGAAGATTGCAGTCGCTGCACGTGAGTTGCAAGATGGCAGAGTTTTGTGAAGATCTTCTTCTCTTCGCGGTAGATACCAAGCAGCTGTCGGGTCTCGAAAGAAACGCGAGGCGAAAAACCCCACTTCTAAAGGCGCGTTATCGGGGATGGATATGGATGACGGGGCTGGGGCAGACCACGCGCGCACCTACGCGAAAGCTCTCGCGACCTTCCCTCGGGATGCCCGCAGCATCCTTGCAGACACGTTCGGGCACTCCATGGGCCTGGCGGCGGCGGTGGTCCTCGGAACGAAGCGGAATGCGCTCTCATGAGGGGGCGGGCTGCGGGTCTCCGGTCAAGAACCGGAAACGGCGAAGTCTTGATGAAACAGGAAAACACGAAACCAAATGAAAAGAAAGGAAGAAAAAAAAAGGACGCCTGCCCATCCTTAAAACAGCAGCAGCTCACTGCTCCGCTCTCTGCTCCATGGGAAAGGCACGAAGAATGCGCGGAAGAGATGCAAACGGGGGGACGCTCGTGTGCTGTCGGTGAGCGAGTCCGTCCACTAGGGAAAAAAATAAAAGCCTAGCGGCGATGCTCGAGGTGTCTCGTTCCGCACCCGCTTATGCAAAAGGAACCTGTTTCTTTATTATAATTATCATTATTTTATTTTATTTTTCTGCTCCCCGAGAGGCTCTGACACGAATCGCATCATTCCGAAGTTCATTGCAGCAAGCAGCTGACGGCATTGAGACGGAGGATGGGGTGGGTAGGGGCGGGGCGTGGGGGCCACCTGCCTTGCTTGCCGCCAACTTCCACATCGCTTCTTCGTTCCCCTCTCCTTCCGTCTCCTCTTCCTCTTCACGCCAAAGGACCGACCAACAGCGCGGGAGCGGTGCAGAGCCGCGTCGCCCGCCATTTTCTTTTCATCGCCCTGCTTGCCCACGTGCGAGCTCCCCCCCCCCCTCAAGAAGAGCGTAATGACGCGAGGAGGAGGAAGAGGGTGGTGGTGGTGCGGGAGGAGGAGGAGGTGCTCCCAATTCTCCCAAGGCGAGCGGCTCTTGAAAGCGTCATCGGACACTCTGTAAACACTCCCGCGCCTCTTTCGCTTTGTCAAACAAACGCAGGTCTCGTTTCTGCGGAAAAAAGAATCGCTGATTCATGATGAGAGCGTGATGGAGGATGCAAGCATTCCTGAAGCACCGCGGAAATACCGCTCTACCCTTGAGGCCATGGCACCTGCTCTTTGAGTGATCTGTTTTCCCTTCTTCTTCCCCCCCTCTTCGACAACAGCCTTCCTGAAGAAAGGTGTTTCTTTCCTTGCCGGTAGGTCGCACTGAACAATCTTCACAGAGACGACACTTCGTGACGACACCATTTCTCCCCGGGCGACGATCGACCCGTCCCAGCGGTGCGTGCGTCTCCATGGTGAAGTTTTTCAGCCGGTCACGCTGGGGCATTTATTTTATTAAAAATAAATCAGTTCGTAAACGCTGGTTCCCAACCGAAGGCAGCAAGAAACAAAGGGGAGGCTCCGCCGGCACGCAGTCCGGGATAACAGAGAGTCCGGAACGGGGAGGGGCAAGCGGACAACAAAAACAAACAAAATGGGTGGGAAAGGGGCAGGGATCTTTGGTTTCGCTCCCTATTCACCGGGATAAAAAAAAAAAAAGCACCAAGAAAGTTACGGAGTCGGACGGGGATAAGAAACAAAGAATAAAGGGAGGAAGGAGACAAGGATCCATCAAAGTCCACCGTTCCAAACCGTCCATCTAATCGGCAGTGGATGCCGGTGATCTCTTCCTTGGATTCCTTTTCCAGGTGAGGCCACCTTGCAGCCCTCCTGATGTAGTAGGTGGCTGCCATCCTGGTGACCTCCCCTCTCTGCGGGGTGGTTTCTAGAGCCTGGCACGGATGCAACCCATGGTTGCAGTAACAACGCCCATCGAGAGGCCTCTCGGCGCGAAAAACTGCCGCAGCACCCTCGGGCGGTGTCTTCCTGGTGCAGGAGTGCTGTTGCCAGCCTCCGCCGCAGTTTTTGGAGGGGGGCACCGCAGTCCAAAAGCAGGTGCGGCGGGATCGACTCCGCCGACCTGCATCTGGCACGACAGTTCGGGGATGCAACCCCTCCGGAAACTCGGTGCCGCCGCTCGCCACACTGGAATCCCCAGTGGATGAAGGGCAGTACGGCCTGCTTGCAGGCGAGGGGGAACAACGAACCGTCCACACAATGGGGAGGGATTACAAGTTTTTCAGGAGCAACACTCAAAAGTCCGTCCCACCGAAGGAGTCCCTTCGCCACATAACGCGAAGTGGCAGCATCCACCAACTCACGCGTCTTCCAGGCACCGAGGAATTCTGTTTTTCCCGCGATGGTGAAGGAAAACTTCCACCTCGCCGGTTAGCTATGTCGTCTCGCCCTGAAGGTAGATAGCGCTGCGGCAAGGGGTGTGGCAGCCAGGGTGGAAAAATTCACCGCGCCTCCGCAGTGAAGTGGCGCGGCGCGCGGGGGGTGAGGGGTGACTTTTTTTTCGAGTGGACGACGGGCAGGTTCCCCGGGAAAGCTTTGGGGTATTTCCCTCAAGACTCACAGGAGCACCGTGAGGAAGAACGTGGCGGGAGTTGAGTCGAGGACGCTGCCGAATTTCCGTCCACTCCTGCTTGCCCAAGAAATGCTTCCACCCACAGCCATCCCTGCTCTGCTTTCAAGCGCACCGTGCAGCGGCCCCGGTAGCGACCTCCCAAACAGACATCCGCAAAGCAGCGCCCTACTAGGGTCCCGGTTTCCTCCTCCTGGCGCGCGCGAGCGCCTCGGGAAAAACTTTCGACAACGGGTGTTATCGAGTTTTCCTTTCGACAACGTTCCTGGATCAGCTCGAAACCAGTTTCATCTTCTTTCGCCCCAAAGCATTGGGGAACTTCAAATCGCTGCCCCAGGCAACCCAGTGGACAGCCAGCGATGGAAATGCGAAATTTCGACTCCCGGTTCCTTCCTGGATTTTGCGGGAAAATTGGTCCGATCTGCTCCTGTGACTCGATGTAAAACGCAGTACCCCGAGTGATGCCAGCAAGTCCAGCGAATTTTTCCAGGCTCCTTCGTGCGTCTCCAGTGACACTTCTATTGATATGCAACTCTTTTGCGTCATCTCCCATTTTGTTCGCACAGAAAACCATCCACGTATCCCGTGGCAGATCTTTGATCCCGTCTCCTCAGTTCGCTGCGCTGTGCTTGCTTGCTTGCCTGTGTTTCGACACCACTGATTTGCACGAGATTGGCCTGCTGATGCCAAGCGAAAATGAGAACATGCTTGAAGGAAACCTGACCCATCTCAAGAAAGAAATCTCTCTGCTGGCTCTAAGAGAAAGCCACGAGAAAAGCATATATTTACTTAATCATACATTCATATTAAGAATGTGTATATATTATAATCTGAAAGTGACTATGGAAGACGCAATATATATATATATATATATATATATATTCTTTTATTTCTAGAATCTTTCTATTAATTTCACGCCAGCGAACCACGATGTCGTGCTTACTTCTCTAGAGTTCTCCTAGATGGCACCCACTTGACGAATGGTAAATTGATCTCCCGTGAGGTAAATAGACGCCTTTTTTGGATTCTACTTTCCAGCGGTCGGTCTCGCCGTACATGCGATTCAATTTGTTATCGGGAAACGTGAAGAGCACGCGCTGAAACTTCACGAACACATGCAAATCGTCCTTTTCGACGGACCGATGCTTGGATTGGGAAGTTCGTGTTTCACGTCGCTCTTCCGCGTGTTATTTGAACGGGAAACCGCGCGCAGCTTCCATTCTCTGGAACGAACGTGTTGCCCTCACACTTGCTGGCGAACGATTGGATTTCACTGGCAGAGGCATTTTCGTGTTTCTCCACAGCCCAACTCGTGGGCATCCAAAGTAAAAGTGATACAAGTAGAAAGGGAACTCGGATAAAACAGCGTCACTTCATTCCGAGACGGATTCCGCGAATGTCGGTGAAAACGAGGCGTGAACGAAAACACGCACCGCTTGCTCCATTTCGTGGAACGCCTATGCACTTGCAAAAAGTGAGCGAAGTGGACGCTCCCAATGGATGTGCACGGTTTCGGCACGATGCCTCGTCAATACAGTGGTGGATTCACACCGTTCCCGTTCTTGCCGGTATAAAACTGCAGAAGAATGACACTCCTTCCTCCAGTGGCTCCGAACGGAACCGCGAGACCAGCGTAATTTTTATAAGAACTCGCAAAGACGAGCAGAAGAAAGACGCTACTTGGTAGCCAATCTCTCTTCGCGCCTCAGCATTAAAATCCCTCTTTTTTTGTGAGTCCCGCTTTGGCCGGTTGAACGATTAGTCACCGACTTCGCAAGAACGGATGACTTGTTTCGACGAAAGCGGAAATCGCTTTCTGGGAAACAAGCCACGCTAGTGTTAGGATGCGTATTGGTTGCATGGCAGCGCTTCTTCCGTTAGCGGAAGGACGATTTCCTCCGCACTTCCGTCGTGCGCACGAGTCGACCATTTTGTGGTTCCTTTCCCTTCCTCCGCACGAAAGACAAAACGTTTCGGTTCGAGAAGAAGCTAAACGTGCAAATCATGAGCCACGCAGAATCCTTCCGTGCGGGGGAGGACGGGATCGAGCTACAAGTACACGGCAGAAGACCCAATAAGGATGAAATTCTTATGAATTTTCTTCAGAGGAATCATGAAGCCCTCCCAATCAAAGAGATTGCGGCAAACTGGTCCAGATACAACTTGCGGCTTGTGGGTGGCAGACTGTGACTACGGAAATGACCAAGAGACTTCTGTCCTGGCTCTGGCCTGACAATCCGAGAGTACCACCTGAGATCAGAGAGGGTCGCCCGGTTCGTCTTGTTGGTCACCTAGGCGGAACGCCGCTTTTTCCGACCAGCACAATGTTCTCCGCGGAATTGAACGCAAGCAAAGCGAAAAGCCAGAAGGCACCACGAGTGGTGGAAAGCAGAGAGTTCTCCTTATCCCGCGCATTGCTCCGTTGCCGATCTGTAACGTGGCTGCCAAATCTGGTATCCATTCTCGAAATTAAATGCGCCAGGAGGCAATCGATGTCTGTCTGCAGAAACCGCTCGCCTCTTGGGAAAGGAATGTCGGCGCGTAACAGCCGAAGAAGCACACCCTTGGTGGTGCATCGCCGAAGTTCGGTAAGACGCTTAAAGTTTTCAGCCTTTACTGTTGCTCAAGGAAAACATCAGAAGCGGTACATCGTGGTGTGGTACGGCGAAGAAAGGAGTTCCGAGTCACGAGAAGTCCACGAAGTGGCGGAAAGCCTTTAACCGCGTTGCTAACCCCAGCAAAGCCTCTAGAACCAGTGGAGCAGTGAAAGTGTCCAAAGTGACTTATCGATAAACCTCCATAATGAGGAGTGTTCGCCATGGTTTTCCACGTGCGAACCGGGAAATCGAAATGGGCACGTTCTTCCCGCGCAACTTTGGAACCATCAGTTGACCGTGATTCTGTGAACTCCTGTTCTAAATAAGCACTTTGTGACAGCGGGGGCGTTGGCTGCGAACCATCAGTCCGGGAGCGTTTAGCAGCACGCGGAGGTTTCCCTTACGAAGGTGCCTTTCCTCACAAACGGTATTCTTTGTTAGATTGATGTTGGCTTAGCAAGACATATCCCCATGCTCGGGGTTTCCGGAAGGTTACCATGTGGAGTTTAAGAATATTCACCAACGTGAAGCTTGGAAGCTGCTCAAGGTCTCTTGAAATGGTACGCGGATCACTGATGCGCCAGAATACGTGCGCTTTTCATTCTCAGTATTTTTATTACCTCCCCCCAAAAAACAATAAACCAGAGTTCCATTAAAATTAGAGGGCATATATCTGAAAATACGCCGTCAGTGATGCCAGTCGCTAGTGTCGAACCTAAGCGAAGAGCACGGCAAAATGGAATCGTGGAGACAACATTTCTTCGGAAACGCAAGGGTAAAAAATTCGGATCTCTGCATCGGAGAGAATGATGCGAAATTTATCTTTATTTTTTTTGATCCACTTTCAAATGACAGGATTCCTTCAGGAGTGGCAACAGCGCTTGCGATTCTTCCCTAGAAACAGAAAGCGAACAGAAGAATGTAGGAACGCAGAAATGCGAGGAAAGCACTGATTGATACCTAGAGGTCCACACTCGAAAACTGCGAGGCGGATCAGCAGTGCAGAGCGATCTTCGCATGCGTATCCATATGGACGACTTTTTATTGACTGAACTGCGCAATGCTCTTCGCCTCTCGCGACGCAACCTAGCAATTCCCACCCATTTCCTGACACCACATTGTTTAGCGTTTCCTGAGGGACAGGCGAACCCATTTCCTAAATAAAAAGCACCTACGCAGTAGCCACGGTGCAAGTTGCCGCTGATGTTAAGACATGATCACGGGAAGAAGACCCCTTTTGAGCTGCAAGCAGCAAGCGCTGTGTGAGGAGCAGCCTTTGCTTCTGAAAGACACGTCTTGAGTGCGAGCTCTTCGTCAGAGCTCAGCCAGTATGAAATCGGATGGAATCTCGCTCCAAGTGTCGAACAACCCAAGGAAGAACAGGGAGAAGACAGAAAGCGTGATGCAAACTCCAGGTGGAAAATCGAAAACTGACATCTGATTCATCGCTCTGCAGAGAACTGTTGAGAGGCAAAGTAGTTCGGTGGAGCAAAGCACAGACTTTGCAAGAAATCCAGAGTTTGGAGAACGGTGATGAGTTGAAGTAGAGAGAGCACAGCCGTGCTCCAATATATAAAATCATTACTGAATCATTTCTTACTGCTTATGTGCCTTTACATAACTGGCTGCCGGGGGACTCTGGACATTCTTTCGGAGTTACTCCTCTGTTTACCTTGGGCGCCCTTCGCCCCCCTCCATGGTGCTTCCTCCGCTTCCTGGCTTTCGTACGGTGGGAGAAGATTGTCTCCGGCCAACTGCATAGCGACGTGGGCTGCATTGATATCACTTGAGTACCGGATACGCGCAGCCACCATCCGGTGCCTCTCAGTTCCACCAGCACAAATTCTTACTAGGAAAACGCTGCTATGGATTCGTGTGTTTTCTGAGTAATCTTGCTGCGTTTCCAGTGATCATCCCAGCAAAGTGGGAATATGCTCAACGATAACCAAAGGTAGCTTTTCAATGATCACAGATAGTCATCATTAAAGTCTAAATGAAAGGCTAACGCGTAAAGGAACATGACATATGCATATATGATTTCCAAAATGTGCTTCGGTACTTGTGGTACGGAAAGCGAACGCATAAGTTGATGTCCTTCACACACTCTGCAATAAGGGCGAGTAAATAAGTACACATTATCTGAACATGAGAAAACAAAATCATCCAAAGACGTCAACAGCGCTACATAAATCCCTGCAAGGAAGAGTGCATCAACTGATCTGTGTCTGCATGCACAGCACACCTATTCGCTAGCGTCTTTATCAGTTTCATAATTCTCGAAGCACCTGCAAAAGAACATGCAAAAGCACACTTCAAACTGATAGGCCTCACCACAGTTTTCTGATTATGTTTGTGTTATCATGAATTTTAACCGATAGCTTTTACACCACCAGTTAAGTGTTCCGTAACTGTGTCCGTTGAGAAAAGCACTCAAAGCAGTTTACTCATCTAAAACTGCAAAAGAACAAATCAGCTGCAACTTCTTTAAGATAAGTAATCATCTTTGTTGTTTCCTTTTTGCAGCCTCGATTTCGTTGCTTTCTTTGGTTGCGGAAAGAAGATAAACGGAATCGGATGCTGGGTAGCCCCAAGACGTACCCACCGTAGTTTCTAGGTCTGCATTGGCGTGTTTTCAAAAACTTTACAATAACATGATTCTTAGTTCCACAGGTAACTGGTCTTTCATTTCTAATTTTGGGAAATTTGATGGTATTTTGTTTCTGCAATTTTTTTTTTTTTTTAAAAAAAAAATAAACTTCAGTCGGTGTTATTATATACCATCTCATTTATACAGACCATAAAATCCCTATTTTTCAAGTATCCAGCCATATATAGTATGCATAGACATTTCAAGTATGTCATGATTTGTATTCGTTGATGTACAATGATTTACGTACATAACAATGCATTGGTAAAAAATTCGAATTGGATATTTTTTTTCCTGCTACGTAAAGTTTCGTAAGAGGAAATTGATTCAGCTGGCATTCATCAGGGCGCTAATGAATGCCTTGCTTCTTAAACATTCAGAGGAGGCCATAAATAAGTAATTTTCTCAATACTTTGATTACAGAATAATGATACAGCGAGAAAGAAAAAAAGTTGTTCAGAGTTCCTAAGAATGGATTCCGGTCTTCGTGATGATGGTTGGTCCACAGTACAAAACTCCATGTTCTTGCATGCTTGGACTTTAGGATTAAAGGATCGATAAATTACAACTCAATGAATGGCACACGCACATATACACAATTGTGTGTGTGTGTGTGTGCGTGTCTTGCGTTTTGGCTCGTTAGGTGGCATAATCCTGGTCATCTGGTCGCCTCTTGTTCCAGGCGGAAAGGCTATGGAAGAGTTACCGAGAATGCTCCTTGCTTCCCCAATTTAGCATGCATCCCGGTATACCTATGCCAATGACACCCCACTGATACTGAATTACTGGTTTTATTCTTCTTACACGGATTCCCACTTGATCCGTATTCATCCTTGACTAGATTAAGCATCTCGCCTTTGGTTTCCGTGCTCCATTCCGAAACTGTTGTTATGATCTGGCAGTATCCCTTTTCCCAATTTTCTCTCCATGTCCGACTTTTGAGCATGAGCGATCCCACTTTGAGTGAGGCGAGCCGAGTTCCGCGCGGAGTCGACTTTGGGACTTTGGATCTCCGCAAATGCATTTCGGGTGTTCGTTTTGCTGATTCTGCTTGAAGTCTTTTGAAGACGCAATGCCTTTTCTGCTCCAGTGGTCAGTTTCCTCATCCGCGAAAGCAGGAGAGAAAAAAAAAAAAGCAAGAAGAAGAAGAAAGCGCCTCGACCTCTTAGAAAACTGAACTGAAAAGGTTGGAGTGGTTCTGAAGCACATTCTCCGATTGCATGCGTACTTTCGTGCATGTGACACATGCTGCTGCTGTCAACTTCCGTTTCTGGTTTTTCAACAGATTTGATGAACCCATCGTGTATTTACAACCATTTGCTTATCAGTTCGAGAGAAATGTGCAAAAGATGAGCCAATTCCATTTTCCTTTCGGCGCTAGAAACACACGTCAGAATGCCAGTGGAATTTAAACTTAAAATTTAAATTTAAAATTTTTTGTTACTGAAAATACCAACCGCCACAACTTGCAGCAGTGCCAAGCAGCCCGGAAGAAAGTCTCGATTCGCGTGTGATTATGACATATTCGTTCACAAACGCTTTCGGCTACGGCATTCACTGAATGGAAATTTGCACACTGCCGGATATGCAAAGTGAAAGAGGCGCGTTTACGTTGCTGGCACTCCAATGGAATCCTCAGCCGCTGTATCCGATGTCGTACTGATATCAGATATCTCGTGCTAGCGATAGCGACATGCCATGTCAAAATACCTGCAAAGTACGCACAATTCGAGCTCCCATCTGTATCCCCACCGGGAGAGCTGCGTGCGTTTCTGTAGGGTATGAAACCCAGGCAAAGAGGGTCGTATTTTACCTTTGCAATTCATCTGTCCAAAAAGAGAGCATTTACCGGAAATGACGTGTATTTTTCTTCTTTTTTTTTTTTTTTTTTTCGTCTTAGGCTTGAGATAGTAAAAAAACACCTTGCTTTGTAGGCTCTATGCCAGATGTTTGGTTACACCTTACAAAAAGTAGTGAGCGCTCTTCTCGGGTTCCCGACTTTGGAATTCTCAATGCTTCAGAACATGGAAACCAACTACACAGAAAACATAATCTAGCACACATATTGGACCTAAGAATCACCTGGAGTGACACTTTTACAAATGGGTGCTTTCGTATGTGAATCAGTAAGTCTCCTCACTTTACCTACATTTTCACAAAGCCATCTTTGAGACAGTTCCCACACGAAGAAGTGTAGTTACACGTGCTTTGCGTGTTTATTAGGAGATGAAGAGCTGGAATGCACATCTGTTGAATGATCATTCATAAGGCATCTTTACTTTTCTCGGGTCACAATCTCGGGACATTTTCTAGTTCACGAAAGCGTGCAAACGAATAAAATGCACCATTTGGGCCAATTAGAGAGTCTATAATCGCTCTTGTGCGATTTCACCCGGGTCTCATAGAGTTGCGTGTTCCTTCCACTGCGTCCAGAGTATCAACAAATCATTTAAAAAGTCCACCTATAGGTCCAGCATAATGTGGCAAAAAATAACTTCAGAAAAAAAAGCGTCTCAATGACTAAAGTGCTTTCGGTTTCATCCACTAAGTGGTCGCGCTTTAGTCAGTTCGTTTCGTCTTTTCACATCAGTTACCCCTTCTGGGGACCCCGGGAGCAGTTTTTTGACTGGCAATTCCACTGAAAAATGTGGAGGGCTAGACAAGCACTTTCCATCTGCATTCCATTGTATGAGGCGTGAAACATGAGACTCTTGTAGAAGCCTCGATTAAGCGAATCGGAACGGAGACTGGTTTGGATGATGCAAAATTTGAACAGCCAAAGAAACGTCGAGAACAGAGAGGGGAAAAAATGGTGTCAAATGATCAAGATGACGGATGACAAGTATACGAGAAAGGAGAGATGATCTCCCCAGCTTCCTTGGTCAACGAACTTGTAGACCGTAGTGGAATCCGGATAACGGACAGTTCACACGGTCGTTGTTTGACCTCGAGCATCGCTGAACGTAAACATCTCTGCATTTGTACACATCGTAGATCGCACACAGCGTCCCGAATTCTGATTGCAAGAACTCAAAAGTCCACCGTACTGAATCATCACTTTTATGCTAAAAGTTCCGCTCGGCAAATTCAGTTCGCCCTGAGACGTCTCCTCGGCCTGCAGCATCGGAGACAAGTGTGCTCCTCTCTCAGACACGTTTACTGTATCCCACTTGCCCACACGAGCCACACGAGCAAGGAATTCAGACGGGCACAATTACTTCGAACAATGATCTTTTGTTACAGGAATAGGCAGAGGGGCGTAAATAAAGAAAAGTCATGTTGGAATGCCAGTCACAAAGATCTGCTGCTGGTCCAGCATATCACCAATGTGATAGGCAAGATAGTTCAGGAAGTCTTTTCAGAGCACCCTAACGGCAAAGAGCCCATCACCCCCCATCTTCGCATCCTTTCCTAGCTGTGTTTCTGATATGGTAATCGATTCAAATACAATGTGTTACATCCGTGAATGCTTCACCGAGATTGCATGGGACTCCCTTGAGTGCACAAGCATCCAAAATGCTTTCATGGTTTTTTTGGAATTGTATTGGAGGAAGATTGAGTATACCGAGGAACAAAGCCGCTCAACGTCTTGTCAGCACGGTTCGAATTAGCAAAAGGTTTACCTTCATCTCTTTCCACGTGTCATTACTGTCACAAGAACGTATTTGGCATGACTCATGATATACATGCGAAAATGCATCTTTATCGACGACACCAGTCAGTGTCTTTCCGAAATTTTACTACATTTTAACACAACGATGATTCTGTACGTAGAACACAAGTCCACATCTCATGAACACGGTTTCCATCATAGAGATTTTTATTGCGTTTTAATTAACATCTGCATTAAATCGCAAGCAGAGGTGACACGAAGGGGAATCTGCATTTTATATTATTTTTTCTTAAAAAAAAAGGGCCGAAATGACAATTGGAAACATGCGTGGTCCGGAAAATACCGAGAGCAGCCACGCCATGATCATATTGCAACACCGAAGAAACCATCTCCACAGTGACAGTGCATGTTTCCCGTCATCTTGACATTCCGCTGCTACCTAAGTAGGAAGAGCTTTCTCGAAAAAGTGTGTACGCTAGACTCAATCCCGTAATGGAATGCAAATTATGAATGAAAGCTGTTCATGCGTGCTGCTACTGTGGAACTGATGATTGCAGCGCTTCTTTTTTTTTTTTTTTTTTTTGAGACTGACTTTTTGAATAAAAGTTCGCAAATCACAGTGATCAAAGAGAATGAGCTAATTATCTGATACATGCAAAGCCTTGGCTTGCATCAGACACGAGAGACACACGCAGTTTATTAGCGGATGCATTTCCATGGCAGCAGCAGCATGGGCACAATAGCTCACACCCTTGAGTTTGGAATAGATTTAATTTGTACGACGATCTTGTAAAGGATCATTGAAGGGAAATCTTCAGATACCGTCTTCACACATCAAAGTGTGTACAACTCAGATGCATTCGACGGATTCGCACAGAATTCAGTACATAGTGGTGATCTTCGACGTACATATCTCTAGTCGGAACTGCTGAAACAAACTTAGTTGAAAGGAATTGTTTGCTTACATCTCTGCAGCCACGTTTCTGGAATGCATACTTCTTCATAAAAGACGCAGATTAGCACTCATGCTGGAATAAACTCTACTGAATTCTAAAGTGGACTGATGGAACAACAATGATGATTAGTATTACTTTCGTTTGGGAAAACCAAAGTAATACTAATCATTTATTACGGATACCTTATCAGCAAGCTTCTTCCTGTTCTTGAGTTCTTTTGAAATCATTTAGTTTTCTCTTAGGGAAGAAAAATGTGCTTTTTTTAAGCAGTTTCCTTACTTGCTTTCCTTGTCTAAATCGCTGATTTGAGTGTTTCCGTTTGGCAAGACACTTCGTTTGCGTTGTTCCCAGAGACAGGCCAGCTGCTTTCTGTCCCTCTTACTTTTGCTTCTCGAGATGACGTCCGAAGGGAAAAGTAATAAGACTGAAAGCTTGATGGAAACAAGGTCAATGCGAAATTTACAAACTTGTGAAAACTAAAGGGTGAAGAAGCTTATCCGGAAATGCAAAGCAGCGTTTAGCATCCAGAGTAACCGTTCGCAAAACTCGACAGGATCAGAAATGGATGTTGGATATTCAAAAGTCCACTATAAAATTTCTTGGTCATTCGCTAGATGAGCTGGACAACGAACGCTGTGAACGACGAGCTGTCACGTTTTGGTTTGTATATGCAGAAGTACCAGTAACTAACCACGTAGTCACAATGTTGACTGATCTTTGTTTACGATTAGATCATTCACCTGCACGTATCCATGGTATTCTCAAAAATATTTTTGTAACTAGAACCCTATGATTTTCATGTAGAGATGTTTCTTTCTACTACATGTGTAACAACGAGCTTAATAAGCTCCCTTGATAGCAGTCAGAGGAGATTATAGACTTCGTTTCTGTTCTTTGAAACCAATCTTTGCAAAATTCGAATCTTCGTCGAAAGATCTGTTTTAAATTTCCAGGGGAGATGCAAAGAGGTAGAGAGATCTTTGCTTCCAGGTTCATACCATGAACACGTCTCAAGAAATGTGCCGCAGTACATTTGAAAGATTGGAAATGATGTCCACACAGTATTTGTTCCCTAATCCAGTATTTATCTTCATTAAAAATGAACTCGTAATGAACATGGATGTTTCGAATGCTTTCGTCCATCCAACATTTGTTCCTCAATCCCACATTGCGGACCGATCATCTTTTCGTCAATTGGTTTCATTAAGATGATCATGAGGACCTAAGACGAATAGACAGATGAACTACGTATTTCTAGGACTGACTATTCGATAGCATCTTCTTAGCCGCCCAAATCTTCATTATTTGTACAGATTTCTTTTCCTTTTTTTATGATACAGTAATATTGATTATTCGATTGCAGTAAAACATTTTATAGGACGGGGTGAAAAATTCATGCATACGCATATTATCGATCTTGATGACTTCCTCAAGTTTCATGATACACGCTTCAGAGCTCACCTAATCTTCCTCAGACCTTGAGATCTTTCTAGTTTCCTGTTATACATGCAAAGAAACCAAGATGCAATTAGTCCTAACGAGGGATCTACATAGAAATACTCCATTTTGGTAATTACACCAACCAAAATAACTTATGCGCAAGCATCTCCGACTTTTAGAGAACTATTTTGCATTCCCTCGAAGGAAACAACCAATTAAGAGTGATTAAAACACATCGGATCATTCAGACGTAACAAGATCTGTGGCTGGCATAATTGCTGCCCTGCAACTGTCTTCAAAGAAGTTGAAAACGAGTTACACAGTGTGCACAGAAATGGTGTTTCCAGAAGGCGTGTGCGAAGGCGACATCGATTGAAGGTTTACAAATGAAGACGATTTCCTTCAACAGCAAGAGAAAGGTTATGTGAGGTCATATAAGATACTTCTTAAGTGGAACACCTCAGGAGAAAGGACTCTCAAAGCAATTGCTGAAAATTGCCTCTGCTACTTGGGAAGATCATGATGAAAAATTTCGTACATGGAATTTAAAAACGTTAAATGACACTTCCAGAAATTTCCTAGGGTGACGCGGCTGCTTGGATGGCAACCGAAATAAGTTCATGTGAACGTCTGCTTTTCGATGAAATGCGTTCCTTTTAAGGGAAATTTATTTAAGCTTGCCACTTCTCTATGAAACCTGAAATATCATATCTGAAATATCTATTCCTTCTTAAAAGGAAAAGAAAGGAGGAAAGCATTTTCATTTTCAAGGCAATAAAGAGAAAACAAAGAAAAAAACACATCCACGTGATATTTCTAAATTTTAATAATTTCTTTTAAACAATTGGCTTTTCCATTTTTTTTTTACTTCAACTTTCTATCTATTTTGCCCAATTTCCAAATTAATTCTTTGTAATTATGGAAACATGATCCGTGCATAGTCTGTCTCACTTGTATGCTACATGTGCAGATAGTCTCAGGAAGTTCTCACGTACATATACATGTACGTATGTACGGATGCATACGTACATACTACATATGTGTATCATTTTGCAGATTGTAAGACACATCGAGATTTCAAGGAAAATACCAATTTTTAGAAATATTATGCATATATTATACACTACGAGTCCACGTTTTGAGACCCCAAAACTTTGAAGGATACCTGATGGCTATTTTTCACAAAGAAGTTCACTGTTTGCCCCACGGCACGTACACTGAGCAGGATTAACTATATAGTTAGCGATCAATAAGAAATGTATTCAAAATTACTTGCATGATTTCTAAATGAATTAGATGAATTTTGATCGAACTACTTTGTATTCAAAAAAACGTCTATTTTCTATTTAAAGACGATACAAAAATGAGCAAAGCAAATGAAATGCATTTGTCTGTGAAATGAAGGAAATAAATCGGTCAAAGAGAGTCAGTTTACTTAACAAGTTGCAGGCAAGCTGCATGGTGTACACAAAATGAGATACCCGAATGGATACACGTATGAGAAGAAATAAGATGAAAAGAGCCCATCTCGAAAAAATGAAAAAATAGGTGCATGTATGTCCATATTTGTTTTTTTTTTTGTATTTCAAACTTTGGAATGTGCGTAATGAGCTTTACACAGATATTTGTTTGTCCTGAAATCTTGACTTTGTTCCCAACACCAAGTTCCAGCTGGAAGCAGAGGGGCCGTGGGTGGACAAACACGGAAGAAATAGGAGTCTGTATCTGGAGAGCTGAAAGATGAAAACAAACCCTAATGAATCGGAGCAAGTTTCCAGGGATGAGAGAAATACGTCGACGACTGCTTGGAAATTTCCGTTGCCGTTTCCGTGTTCCTACAAAATGGAAGAGGAAGCATTTAAAAATGAAAATGCATTTAAAATGCGGGAGAAAAGAAAGTTATCAAGAATCCGAATTTAAAAACATGAGAACCCGAAACTGCCATTTTTCTTCAGCATTCGTTCAGCTTTTTTTTTTTTCCTATTTCCTATTTCCTATTTTTTTCCTAAAAAACTCACTTTTCCTTGCATTTATGAAGAATGGAGAGATGGAAAGGCATGCACTGATCATTTGATTTTCGTCTCTTGGAAAAACAAAAGCAAAACTTTCCGAACCAGTGGATCAAACGAGATTTCCAGCGTCCCCTTTTTAATCAGTGAGTGTCAACACAAGTCAGTATGATTACAGTGCACAGAAATTTTCATCCTTCAAAACACGAAACGTCAGGATGGGACGAAGTGCATTTATCTGCTCGGCATTTGGCATCTTCGTTTTCCTGTGCAGCCTTACCGAGAGAGGCGTAAAGTATTTAAGGCGAATTAGCAATTATTTGAAATGACAAAAATTGAAGCAAATCAGATGAAAATCGTAACGGAGCTTAAAACATTTGTTTGGAAACTTGTAGTAGAAAAACAAAGTCGCAGCATTTCATTTTGTTTCCAATCATGCAACCGTGCAAATCTGTTGTGTTTGTCGTTTCAAGCATAAAAAAAAATGTAAATACGCTTCAAATGTTATCTGCACTCTGAACCTTCGATAATCCTAATGTTTGAAAGGAAACAGATTTTGGTGGTGAAGTTGCGTTCAATCCAAGTAAATGGGAGTTTGAAACAAAAAGTTCCGATTGAAACGTTCGAAATGTGTAAATTATTATATGTGGGAACAGGCTGGAGTAGTAAAAAGATTTCGTTTCGTTGAAAATAACGTATTTTTTCCAGTTTTGCAAAAGTAAACCTCATAAATATGTAAGTTTGTTGCCAAAGTACTGTTCAATCAAATTGTAAGGAAGTTGGTCGTGTGAACTTAAGAGTAAAATGGCAAGATGTTGCGAATTACTTCCCCGATTATTCAAAATGTAAACCTTTTTATCTGTTGTGATGTGATGAAAAAAAAAAAAAAAAACTCGACAAAATGATTTGGGTTGCCCTTTAAGTGTTAGTACTTTGGCTGCTTTATGTAACGAAGCGTGTTGAATTGATGTGGTATGATGACAACTTGAAGCAGTCACAATTGTTTTGTTCATGTGCTTTTCAGAGTTATCATTGATAAAGTTACATAGTATTTTTATATATATCTATTTTTGTAAGCAACTGTTAAGATGACAAGTAGAAGCAAACATCACGATCTTGAAAGTTTGAAAATGCTGATCAATCAATGGAATGCAAATCGACTTGATTTGTTTGCCCTTTCAGAACCCAATGCCGTAAGTAGATATTTTTAATTTCAGAGTAGTATTTATAACAAAGCTCTACTATTAAAGGTTTATGTCGCATCATATTGTTTGTGTCTTTGGTCATGTTTCCCAATTTTTTATTACAAATACTTTACCCCAAGTGGTTTTGTGTCTACTGTTAAAGAGATTTACAGACAGTTGGTCTTCATAGGGTGTTAATTTGAATATTAATATTAATGGAAGGATCTATTCACTATTTCATAATTTTCGAGTATTTAAGTATCGATAGTGTTTTAGTCATACTTCAATTTAGGGAAATCCAGTAGAATTATTCTGTAATCTATTGCATCTTGAAGTCAGACTTTAACCATTTCAACATGATATGTATGTGTGAAGCAGATTATTGGAGAGCAAACAGTAATTAAGGCTTGCATTAGTAAATAATGTAGCACATAATTATGCAGGGCCTTGGGTCGAATTCATGGTATCCATTGCAGTAGTACACAATAACTTGCTCATTTTTGTTTCACTGTAACATTCATGATTAGCACACATTCTCTAAGGAAAAAGCTACATTTTTTTGTCTTACAGAAAAGCATGCACTGATACAAAATAAAATGATTAAAAGTCATAATGGATTCCATTAATTAAATAGCACGTATTTCAAATTCTTTTAATCACTTAAAGGTTATAGGCAATTTCCAATAACCAATTTTTTTGATCTCTAATAAACAAATTGTCTTTGAAAATGAGTGCATAAAAATGATTGGAAATAGACAAATTGCAATGCAACAAAAGACTTACTCAAGTGCAGTACAAGTATTTCTATCCACCTTGCATAAAAAGCAAGGTTTATTCAGTAGGTTGAATTTGAAAGTATATTGCTCTTATCACTCCTTACTGAAATTCGTGTAAACATGATTATCAAAACGAAAATTTCAAAAAATTACATTGAAACTAAATGTTGAAAGCATGAAGAAAATTTGCCCAAGGGAGGAAGCTTCAAAAATTAGTGATTCGCCCTGTGAATTTCAAACTGTTTCTTATATGGTGCAAGCCACTTGAAATTGCAAAATTATGGATGAAGTGACAGCAGTAAAATGATTATAAATTGATGAATTGTATATGTGATGTGTAAGTTGTCCAGAAAGAATGATGCATAGAATCTGAAAATGTCTAGGTATGGTCTAAGAATGTGATTGTAATAGAACACAAGCATGTCTTAAAGCAACCAATTTGATATAAAACATTTTTTGATATATGGTAATACATCAAAAAAAATTCAAGGCAAAAAAAATCATGTTTTATAATATTTTCAACATTAATAAGCCCAAGTCCAAAACATATATCGGAAGTACATTTGGAAAATCATCTTTTTTTTTCCTTTATTAGTTTTCTTTAAGATTTCTTCAATAAGGATAAAGGGATAATGAATAATTATTAATTTAACAAAGATTTGGACAGATTTTGCAAATGTCTTCAATGAGCTTATTGATCATGAATGAGTTTCTGATTTTTTGATTTGATTGATTTTGACAACACATTTAATTACTTTTTCTGCTTTTCTACATGGCGGATAATTCTGTCTTACAAAAAACTACACCAAAGAGTAGTTATCATGAGGGAACTCTCCCCAAAATGAGGAGCTATGATGTAAAAAGAAAAAAAGATATCCCATAGCTTCAAGATGTTTGGAGCTTTAATTATTATGACAAGAATCATGAAAAATTTTATGATGTATATATGGACATTAAGTTAACTTTTAACATACAATGTAATCTGCAAAAGTCATTAAGTTATGTTTACAATTACTGTGAATTTTCGTTTTCTTAAACAAGTTTTTTTGTAGCACTTATTACATTTCTTCCATATTGATGTGACTTTATCATATTATAGATTTGTTTCACATGCTTATTGTTTTAAGAAATGATACTTTATTCAATGATTCACCAGTTTTACTTGACAAAGAACAAGGGAAAGCTCAAACAAGTGCTTAAAGTAGATTAGTGCAACAGCACAATTGTTCTACTTAGATGGACAGGAGTGTTATGAAAGTAGCTGTAAACAAAAATGTCCGCAGAAAACAATTTGGTTAATATGGTTGGACAGCATGTTGATGACAAATCTTCCACATAGCTTGAGTGCTAGCCATCTCTCTTAGGAACACTTGTAAATTTGTTATTTGAAGTCTTTCATTTAATTTCCGTTTTTCAATTTCTCTCTCCCCCCCCCCCGGAATTTGAATGATACATTAGCTGCAATCAAACTATCATTCTAAAGGTCTACACTAGTTTTTGATTCATAATAATTGTCTTTTTATAGATTTAGGTGTATTTTTTTTTTCTTGATATTTTCATATATGGAAACAGAATTAGGAAATTGTCCTTGAGCTTGGAATTTATAAATGGCTTTGAAAAATAATTTTGTTGTTTTTGCAGAATGTTGCAATGAAACTTCTGCTTGTGTACATGGTTTAGTTATTAGAGATTACTAGTCAGATATATTAACGTATTGGTGATTTTAATACACAGGAATGAATTTTGCTTGGTTATTTATTTGCTTCTGAAACATTGCAGAACATGGAACAAAATAAGAACCTTATGCAATTTTCGTAATTTATACATATTTATATCCAAATTATGTAGAAGAACTGATTTGGATTCTGAGTGTTTCCATTATGCTTGTTCATATATAACTGTTTTTTTTTTTAATCATTTAATGATTTATGTGTATGATGTTTTAATATTTTATACATTTATGGTCTTTCTGTTAGTGCATTTCTCAGAATTGTATTGTTAATCTAAAGGCAATTATGATTACATTGAAATGAATCTTTGAAGGTGAAACAAATCTATTAACCTTTTTCATATGTTCAAACCCTCTTGGTGTAGACAGTGTAAGAGTATCAGAATGCATGCTTGGTTACACAAATTTGTTTTTTATATTCAGTCAACTGCTTTTGTGGCAAAAAGAGGACTTAATACTTGGGAATTTCATCAAAATGCTTACTTAGCTGAAGAAAATTGTCAGACTTGTCTGCTAGCACATCCTTACATTCACAGGAAGGTTTGTACATCTTTGAGAAAACATTAATTCAGAGACACAAGCAGTGGGTTGCATTCCATTTGATTATACTTTGTTTCTATCTTTGTATATTAATAAGTGGACTTCTGTATTTAAAGTTGACATTGAAGAGATGCATAGATGAAAAGGCCAAAGGATATAATCCAAAGATTGTAATATGGAAGAAGTAGGAAGTTAAAGTAGCAATCAGGAAAAGCTGTTTCTATGAAAGTGTGACTGGAGTGCATGTTTTCTCTCCCTTTCTCTAGCTGTATGGACAGCAATCTGAAATTTGGGAAGATACATGAAAATAACTGTAGTAATGAGGAAATTGTTATTAAGGCATATGGTTATTAGACACTTCCTCTTAAGTGCAATTTTGGAAAATGGTAAATTACTGTTGTAATTATGTTTAAGTTAAGAATCTTTATAGACATAATATAGTTTTGTAGATCTGGAGGAACTATTGGGAAAAAGTGCCTAAAGTTTATGGAATAGTAATGCTTTCATTACTGTTCCATAAACTTTAGGCAGTTCTTTAAATTAGACATGAAATTGAATGAGAATTTTCAAGTAACAGAAGTATGTATGTTTTAACAGTTAATTATGTGTATTATGATGTGTACATCTTTGAGCAAGTACAATGTTGGATATTTGGTCAACATCATTGTAAATATGGTACTTTGTTTTCCGTTTTTTGAAATGTGACACATTTTGCCAGATTAAATTCAAAAGTTTTGGCAAGGTTATTGACCAGAAAAAAATTGTAACATAGAGGTGAGCTGTAATTCTCTAGAGTTGGTTTTCACAAAAGGAGAATTTAAAGCATGGTTTTATGAGAATATCTTAACAGAAGCATGTTGTTCATCATAAAGTCAAACCTCATTTCCGATTGTAATTATATTTACATCATGTTCTATATCAACACTGTGTACTAGTGATGCTATCTTACAAATCGTTTCAAGTAGCTTGCAGAATTAATTCATGTGTATAGATAGATGAAAAGATCCCTGAATATTTGGATTTTTTCAGTTTCATTTGATTTTGATTGCAGGACTTGGAATTCCATGGTGTTATGCGATTTTACTTTCAAGACTATGGACAAAAAATTGCTACAAAATGTATCCGTGTGTCAAGTACAGCTACAGCACAGGCTGTGATTGAAACTCTAATTGAGAAATTCCGTCCAGATATGAGAATGTTATCAAGTTGTGAATATGCATTGTATGAAGTCAATGCAAGCAAAGGTAAAGAACAAATGTGGATCACGAAAGAATACTTTTCTGCCTTGTAGAGGAGAGGCAGTTGTCACCTGATGAGAAGCCACTATTAGTTCAGCTGCAGTGGCATAAAGATGATTTAGAAGGTCGTTTTCTTTTAAGAAGATTGGAAAAGAACAAACCACTTCCACTGAAGGTTACTATTATCCATATGTGTATATATATATCCTAGTTTGTGTCAGGTTCCTCCCAATTCTTTTGATGATAGTAGCTTCAAGAGAAAGCTGTCCAAGCGTGAAAAGAAACAATTAAAGAAACAGGAAAAACAAAGAAAATTGCATGAAGGTGACATTGATGCTTCAGTAGCAGACAAATTATATAATGGTAAATTAATCTGTGTTACAGATTATTAGAAATTCAGTGTTTCAGAAATACCAGAAACTAGCTTCACACGATCAATCAGTAATCCAGAAGCTGTAATGAGGCGAAGACGTCAACAAAAACTGGAGCGCAAGTTGCAACAGTTCCGCAGTAGAGATGGTGGTCCAGATACTGGTGGAACACTTAAAATATATGGAGAAGCATTGTGCAAAGATGTCCCATATAAAACCTTGTTGTTATCTGTGGAAGATACAGCCCTTCATGTGATAAAAGAGATGTTGCAGAAGTATGGATTGGAAAAAGAAGATCCAATGAGTTACTGCCTTGTTCAGGTTGACTCTGTTATGCTGGTCAAAACAAAGTCTTTGTAGGTATTTTGTGCTAGTGCTGATTCCAGTAGTCAGAGAGGCTTGAATAATCCAAATGCAGCCACTCGGGAGTACATCTTAGATGATGATGAATGTCCTTTAGCTATCTTGATGAACCATACAGCCCATCAAAGTGATGATGCCATCATGTTTCATGTCCGTCGAAGACCACCAGATTATCAGCACCGAAAGCGAAAAAAAAAACCTAATGTTATTGGTGCAGAATTGGATGATAATGGAAATGAATCTTTGCCGTATCTTTTGGAGGTTGACTCTGGTATGCATTTTTATCTTTTGTTTTTTTTTGGCTTTTGCTCAAGTGAGCTTTTGTTAGAAGGAGGGCCTAGCGGTACCTGCACTCGAATCTTCCGTTTACATCAGAACGTTACAGAAATTGGCAGTGATAAACCAGCACAAGGATCAGGACACTCACTGCAGTTGGCAGGACCAGGCATTTGCCCACATCATTGTGTTTTAGCCTTGATGGATAATATTGTCACGGTGACTCCCAGCTGTAAAGAAGCTGAAACATATGTTGATGGCAGAAGGATACATGAGACCACTCTTCTTCAAGTATGTTTGGCCTAGTTTTTAGAAGTTGACTCAACTGTGTTTGTTCAGCATGGGTCACTTGTTCAGTTTGGCCACACGCTAATGTTTCAGTTGATTGATCCTGTTACAGCTGGTCGCATGCGCAAAGTTTCTGAATCAAGCATTCGGTGAGGTACAGCTCCAATATGTTTTTCTAGGAATGTACTGTAGCACACAAGAGCTGCCAAGGAGGCAGAACTTTGAGACAACTTTTGATGTAGATGGAAAAGTAGAAACTGTATCCACTGGAACTTACAGAGAACAACAATTCCCTAGACCTGACAAGTCCATATCTCTTGTTCCTGGAAGTCAGATCTTGCCAGCAGTGTTGGAATTCCAAGAAGCCACTGAGGATGTTTTATGGGATGCTATAATTACTCACCTAGATCCAAGTTTGGTGCAGTTCAAATTAGCACCCACTTATACTCTATACATGGCCACACGATTTCGTGCTTCCACTCATTTTAGACCAGAAATTACTCCTCAAGAAAGAGCCATGCGTCTAACTTCCATGCTGACCAAGGTAGCTCTTTTGATGCAGGCTGTCATACAGGTAGGTGCAGATTGTTTAATCATCTTCAATCAGCTGTCCATAGCAATTCAGAATTAATATTGGAGCAGTAGCTTTCTGGATGGCCAACTGCTCCGAATTCTTGCATTTTCTTAAACAAGATCGTCACTTAGATGCATACTCTCTAGATGCTCAGGATGTGCTAGCAGAAAGCGTGCAGAATGCTTTTTATTTGCTTGTTAATGGCTTACAGACTGATTTGGGACGTTACTTACCCTCTATGTTGTTAGACTCAGATGATTTCCGTGAGGAAGAAACAACTACTACAGGAGTTTTAGCCACATTAACCAGTACAATGTCTTTGTTTCGTAAATGTCGTGTCAATGCAGCACTTACAATTCAGCTGTTTTCCCAGCTTTTTCATTTCATCAATGCGTGGCTATTCAACAAAGTAAAAAATTTGTTAACTGTGTTGTGTTTAAGTAATCTTTTGTTAGATTCTCACTGAACGATATGCTAACTACTGTTCTCATATTTGGGGCGACCGACTAGAAAGGCGTCTTGTCCGCATTGAGGTTTGGGCTGAGAAACAAGGTTTGGAGTTGGCAGCAGATTGTCACCTAGCAAGAATCAACCAGCTGGCCTTCTTCCTACAAGCTCCAAAGAGCAGTGCTGATGATGCTGCTGCTATTAGTGCTACCTGCTTCAAGCTCAATTCACTGCAACTGCATACTTTATTTGATAAATATCATGTGGGTCCGGATGAACCCAGAGTATCTGCAGAGCTTATCAGCAATGTTATTAAAGTGGCTATGAACTCAGCTGATGAACTGCTAAAAAGTGAAGGCCGTGAAATTCGTTTAGAGGAAAATCCAGAGTTGAGATTACCATTTTTGCTCCCAGAAGATGGATACAGTTTTGATATTGTGCGAGGAGTCCCAGCGGGACTTCCAGAATTTCTTGCTCCTCTTCAGCAAGCAGGACTTTGTCGAATGACCATACAACCATCCTCTTCTGGATTCTGGACTATTTATATGAAATCACCTGACCGAGTAAGTTTCTTATTACTTGTAATTTTTATGGTTCTTTTTTCAGAGACACAATGGCAGCATTATGAGTTTGCAAGCAGCACCTGAGAACCAACGTCCATCACAGCCAGAAGTCATGACCATTCAATTCAAAAAATCAGGAGGAGGAATGGGACTCAGTATTGTGGCTGCACGAGTAAGTTTAAATCACACTTGTGCTTGTGCTTGAAATACCCTTCCAGGGAATTGGCCAAACAAAATTGGGCATTTATATCAAATCTGTTGTCAAAGGAGGAGCTTCGGATCTGGTAATTACTTTAGAAATTTCAATACTTCTGCTAATTTAGGATTGACTTTGCATCTGATAATTTAGGATGGACGCTTGCAGAGTGGGGATCAGCTCTTATCTGTTGATGGAGCAAGTCTGCAGGGAATCACACAAGAACAGTAAGACATTTAACTAATAGTGTTATACAAAATGACTGTTCTGGGTTTAGTGACATTCTTCACTTGGTCAACTCCCCATTACAAATTTAGTCACGAATGTCTTGATCTACAAATAATTTTAACCTTTCATTGCACACTAATAGGTGTTTAAATTAGTTAGAAACATAACCAGTCATGTCTGTGTTGATGTTTTCCGTCACTGGCATTCTTAGTTATTGTTTTTTCACTTGAAGTTATTTGTTTTGTTTTGTTTTGTTTTCCCCCAAAATCTTGGAAAACATTCATTGGACATAAATGTATTTTTATTGCCCGGAAACCTAGAGATATTGGAGCAGTTTGTAGGTGTAACTGGAATTGTCATTTTTCATGGGATCTCCTAAGTTGAGTTTGTGGTAGAAAAATTTCATTTGTTTTTTCTACCTGTTATCTTCAGTCTTTTAAAATCACTCTAAATCCTTAATAGGAAAAGAGAAAACAAGGGAAGCATGATGTGGCTGCATCTTTAAACATCAGTCCCATGACGTCGATTGTTTTTTTTTCCAAAAATGGCGATTTCCGTTATTAACAAAGTTTAGAATAGTGCTCTTATTCTTTATTTTACAATCATGGATGAAAGCGAAAGTATAAACTCTTCATTTGATGTGTTGGTGAAAGGAGATCAATATATCTTAAATTGAACTTCTTGTGCAAATGCTAGTGATTGCTTTCATAGATCAAATTATTTAGTTTCAGTGGATGCGTGAATGTGACGAATAGTGTGGTTTATTGATTCGTTTTTTTTTTTTTTTTGCGCGTTAATTTTGCAGAGCTGCTGAAATATTGATGAACACAGGAAATTTGGTTACTTTGGAGGTAGCGAAACAAGGAGCAATATTCCATGGCTTAGGAACCTTGTTGTCTCAGCCATCTCCAATATCTCCCAGAAACGCAAATACAGGTGTTGTCCATCTGTCCTAAATGTTATTAGCCTGCTTCTGTTTTGAATGTTAGGTGTTCCTAAATTTCAACCATTTTTCCGATCAAGTGATAGAGACATTCCCAACTCTGTGTTAAAAGATATTCGAAATATTAATCCTGGTTCTGGAATAAGTAGCTCGAAATCTGTACCCTCGCTCAATGGTGAGTATTTCCTCTTGTTGCTTTCTGTTAACACAAACGCCTTTTAGTTGTTGATCAGCATGAAGAAGCAGGCAGCAAACCAGCCAAATTACCAGGATCATCAGTTAGCATGGAAACATCTTCAACGTCTCTGAATTCGCGTTCAGATACTGGGAGGTATCCACAAATCACCTCGATTTCCATTTCCTATTTATGTCATTTTTAGGGTTCCTCAAAACCTTACTCATACATTACCACCCAAACCTGGCTCACACTCTCACTCTTCTGCGCCTACTCTCCCTCCAAAGCATTCCGAGGAACAATATTACCAGAATATACCTCCTGGTGGCTTTCATGTCCCACATCAGCCACCACCTACACGAGTTCTTCCACAGCATGGTTCTCAGGCACACAGTGACCACCATGTCCCTGATCGCACATTCCCCTCTCAGTTCAATGGTTCCGTTAATTATTCAAAGGAAGCTGCTTTGGATGAAAGATATCGACATAATAAGCATGATGTACATTTTGATAGCATTCCACCCGAAAGACCTCCGCTTCCTAAGGAAGTCTTGCAACCTGCTCCCATGGTTTATCCTAATCAGAAAAGAGTTGATTGGTCTCAGAGGTAAGTGTTTGTGTTTTTTGTTCGGTTAGATGTTTGTTCTCAGTGGAACAGTTCCTGCTAATCATAAGGGATTCGGAGCTTCTAATCCATGGGAACGCGAAGAGAAGGAAAAGGTGACAAAGTTTACATTTCCACCACATCAGAATGTGTTTTCAGGAACAGGCAAGGCGCCTAGCCACAGCTCGCAATTACCGAGATCAGCAAATCATTCTCCTAGAGACCACAGCGTGCCGTACTGTGAAGCAAGAAGAGCAGCTGCGTGCATTGCGCCTGGAACGGGAATTCCAGAAGCGAGCTGAGGAAATGTGTAACCAGGATGAAGATGACATTGATGAAGAGGAGGAGGAGCACACAGAAAAAAGTACACCTTCATGTGTGCCTGCCATGCGTAATGGTATCTTCCCAACATACAACTCCAGAGGGAACTCCTCTGTAAGAACTCAAAATAATGTTCCAATTGCTGGATGTACGCAAGCATCTCGTGAAATGTCACAGGCGGCTTATATTGCGTCCAGCGAAGATACTTTAAATCCTTCTGCTCATGATTATCCACAAAACTATACCGTATCGCGGGACTCCGTGCAGAGCAGTTACATTCCTCCATTTAACACAGTGTCTAATGCTGCTCCTGATAAACACTTCATGGAGCAGAACCTATCGGTTTCCGGGAGCGAGCATATTCCCCATTCATTAGTCCCAACACGTAACATTCCACAAAACTCTTTGGCCTCAACTCGCGAAGCAAAACTGGAAGAAATACGCCGCAAAGAGGTGCAGAAAAGGAAGGAATTAGAAGCCGCCCAGCAAGCTGAGCAGCGAATTTTACGTGAAGCTCAGCGCCGTCAGGACGAAGAAGTGCGTTTGCGCCTCTATCAGGAGAATCATACATCACATTCCCCGGAACCTCCGGAAAGGAGTTCTTCCTTCAATGCAGCTAATGAAATTCTGTCGAATCCGGAGGTAAGTCGAGCGTGGCGCAAATTCTTTTTGTTTTGCACTTGCAGCAGAGATTTATATCGGAAGCGGAAGCCATGTTCCGAAAGCCGGCCGCTTCTCCTCCTGATGCAGTCGCATCTTCCGTGACACCTGGTGTTATCGGCACTCAAGAAGTGTACAAGTAAGTACGAGTGTGTTTGGGGGGGGGGGGGGGGGGAAACAAACCCTGATACGCGTGTTTCCGCAGAGATCCCCGGCAGAAGCGCTTGGAAGCGAAGCAGCAAGAGCTCAATCGCGTGAAAATCTCTGGTCCAGAAAAACTGACTTTCCGTGAAAAGATGAAGATGTTTGCTTTGGAAAGCGGCGAGCAGATCACACCTCGTGATAAAGTGAAAATCTCCAGAGCACAGAGGGAAATCGAAATGAACCACGAAGCCGTCCGGTAGTGCCTTAATGTTCATGCTGGCCGTCCATATGACTCTTCAAATTATACATACACTAGAACAATTTATATGCATTTGACGATACAGAATAAACGATGACTTTTTTTTCCTTCGCGTATGTGTTACTTCACATGTACTACAACATACTGTCTGACATGTTTTTTTGAAAGCTTCCGTTTTTTTTTTTTTTTTGGTTTTTTTTATCGTCCGAAACTCCCGTAAATTCAAAATGTGGGCGCCAACCAGCCAGCAGATTGGAGGAGCTCTTCCTGACTTCTCGCGAGACCGCAGTGACCAACCCTCAGCCTTCAGTGCCGTGTTTGGGGCACTTCCAGCCGCTTCCGAAGGAACCGTCGGTATATCGCGCTCGGATCGGACAGTTAGCTGCCTCTTCGAAACACTGTAGGTGGGCTGCGCAGGTGAGCTGTAGGTACGGTGGTGCACCCACGAAACGTCTGGGGAAGCTGTCCGTAATATGCTAATTTTTCCGCTACCGAACTCTTGTTCGGCTCTGTTTGTAAACGGGAACCGTCATAGAATCCGCACTTCCCTTTCTTCTTCCTTTTTTTAAGTGGTTGATATTTAGAAAAGTGTTGATCACCTATTAGGGAAATGGAGGTGTTTCCGTGCTGCATTGCACGGGAAACTAATCCCAATCGAGCTATTTTGAACAAGGTGTGTGTGAAGCACAGCTGGCGCAGCTCACGTGACCTTTGGCAAAGTCTGACCTTTGAGATGGGTTTGTGTTCCCCCTTTGCGACGACGACGTCAACTTGTGAAGGCAATTAAACGTGCGTAAAACGTTTGAACCTTTGAAACATCTGAAGCATTCGTTTGAGATCCCTGAAGTTACTTCCGTCAATCATCGGTTCTGTCGTTTCTGATATTATCTTCAGTAGGGTGATCGTTGACGAGGTAATTGCAAAAAAAGAAAAACAAGGAAGCAAAGTAGGGTTGAGTTGACAGCCAATCTGGTCACAATGTACTTATTAGACCGTGTGCAATCGTGAAGGCAAGGTACCCCAAGAAAAGTGAAGACCTGGAGCCTTTCGAGATGAGAAACCCGGATGTGGGGGGCGAAAACCCCGCGAAAGATTATGAGCACACAAGAAAGGAGACTTTCAAAAATAAACTTGGAAAGTCGGCAAGCAAAATGGTTGAGCAGCAGCCACTGAAGGCGCCTTTCCATCATAGCCACCTGCAATGCTGGTGGTGGAGAAAAAAGCAGAAACCACAGCCTCAAACCACGTGATGAGGCTCTCGTTGCGTGTCGATCTTTCCATCTCGGGTTTACCCAGGGTACAGCATGATGTAACTCACAATTATGCAGGCAGGTTTTTCAACCCTCTCGTGTGATCATCCCGCACTAGCGTAAAATACCACGGTGGAAAGGACGAAGCCTTGCATTCCTATGTAAGGAATGTCGATCTAAAACGGAGATCCGGAGATGGGAAGAAATCCAAGGAAATATGATAGGGTAGGAAGTTCGCTTGAAAAAAAAAAAAATATATGAATGGAGTGTCTTTCGGAATGGCTGAGAAGCAGAATGTGACTGCAAGCAGTAGAATCGTAAACCTGTCAATTCTTCAAGGGTACTTGCAAGAAATTGATTGACCCTCAGCTCTTCATGGGAAGGCTGCGGACAGTCACCTCGGAAATATTTGTTAGTCTCTTGACACCGAGTCTTGCCCGGAAGAGAGCCATTCTACAAGAATTTTCTTTTTTCAATGATCAGGATGATTTTAGCCCGCAGGGGTGTGCAGCAAGACGCACACAGCCAAGAGAATGATCATTTCATGATTGTGGTGGCATCAGGGAGGAGACGAGGGAGGGGAGGAAGCTTCGATCCCTAGATCAACTCGCCCATTCTGATTACGCAACATTGGCTGAAGACTGCTTCCGGTTCTCTTCGCGAGAGAAGCCACCTGCTGTTCACCACAAAGCCTGATTCCTGGTATCCCTGAAATCGTCAGCGATCTTTTGCAAGCTCACTTTCGTTCCTGGGAAACCTGAATACGAGAATCCGAAACTTCTCGTCAATTTCATCTCATCTTGAACGCACATGCACGAAGAAGAAAAAAAAGGAAAAGGGAAAACTCACCGTGCTGGTCTCTGTAGCTTGGGAGACGCTTTGGTCCCTTCGTAGTACACTTTTCGTCTTCAAAAAATCACCGTTTTGATTCTTCGCGCGCAGAAGACTGGGACGCGTCTTGCTCTCGGAGTCTCCTCTCCTCGATAGGACCGAAGTCGATTCGATTGGAGAGGATGGCTCATCGTGCTGAGATGACTCTGTGCAGTGTGTTCCTAAGCTTGGATAGCCATCATTACTCTCATCCGTATGATTAATCATGGCTCCAGAATTAGGCATGCCTTTCCCATCATCAACTGCTCCTCGCCAGTAGTGACACCACGGATATCGCGATCTTTCTCCTCATCCGACTCGAGAGCCTGCCCCTCGATTCATCATCTTTGCGATGCCTCCTCAGACAAATCATACCGGTCCTGAGGCTGCATGGGGTTAGATACGCATCTCCACGCTTCCGTCACGTTGCTTCCAGGAGGAAATCCGGCTTGTACGCGCGCCACCCTGGGTGGGGTCTGCGACGTTGTCCAGCGCCAACGTTCCTGCGTCGCGGCGGCGGCTGTCGTCCGCAGTCGAACGCGCTTTCACTCTTTGGACTTCGTCCGGTTCGCCTTTCCATGCTTTCAGCTCGAGGGGACGTTGGCTGGGAAACTTTCAACCGTTCCGTCCTGCTTCCTTCGGAGACCGGATGGAAGGCTCTCGTCTTCGGAGCACGGGAGCGGCCTGGAAGCGCGACCGACTCTCGAACACAGAAGAACCAGCACTCCCGTTCTGATCGCGCGTTTCCTTCAGACGGCAGCTGCTGCACATCCTCGTACTGCCTCCAGCCGACGGCTTTCCTTTGCAGCCGGCCATCGTGGAAGAGGGCTCACTATCCTGCCGCTGCTGACTCCTTGTTCGGCCTCGTGGCTGGAAGGGAAACCCTGGGTATTCAGGAGGAGCCAGGGCGGTCCGCCCTCTTCCGCCGAAGCTGCGCTCCGGGGTCGGAGCAGCAGAAACACCACCTCTCTTTCAGGACGAGGCGGCCCGGACGGCCTCTGAGAGATTCTTCTCGCGAGGCACCCTCGCCGCAAGGCTCCACCCGGCGGTCACTCGCAGGGAGACTTTCGCGGTTCTGATGGAGCGACCGAGCGGCTCGAAAGCGAGCGAGGTCGGAGTGTGCGCGGGTGGCTCCCGATCCGAGGACCTCCTATGGATGTCTCTGGAGCCGACGTGCCTGAGAGGATGCTGCACGGCGGAGGCGGCAAAGACTACCTGAATTCCTGATTCTCAGGGAACGCCTCGGGGCTTCGACGGAGACCTTGAGGTTGCGTCTGGGAAGACAGGACGCTCCCGAAGCGGAAGGAGGTGGGGGACGACGGACCTGCTGCCGGGCTCTGCTCCGGGAGTGATCTTCAGATGTGGATGGATCGCGGATCCGGGATCCAGGGGGATTCCAGCTTCCAGGGGATGGCCGCGATTCGGAAGCTGCGGCAGCCGCAGACGGGGTCACGAGCCTGTGCCGCAGGGGGTTCCCCGAACGTCCTCGTTCCCGCGCCGGTTGGAGATCCCCGGGTCGCCAGAGAACCGCACCCGGAGGAGTCGGGAAAGCGATGTCGCCGATGGGGCACGAGAGTGCGGAAAGGCGGAGGGACGGGATGCGGCCTCGGAGGGGAGGGTCACCACGAGGGCACTCGGCTTGTACCTTTCTCCCTTTCCCGAGGAAAGAAAGAAGCGGAGGAGTCCCGTGCTGGCCTAAAGATGTCACGGAGGAGTCTCCCGGGAGGATCAGGGAGTAGAAGGAGGTACCTGACGCCACAGGGCAGGATTCAACCGAAAGGGAGAAGGCACGCGCTCTCTATCGCAGGTCAGAGGCTACCCTGCCGGTTCATGTGGCAGCCTAGAGGAATAGTGGGCTTTCTCCTCCTGCTTTCGGGACATCAGTGGGGCTGCCCCCTCCCTTCCCCCCTTCAGTGACCTCCCAGCCTCTACGTCAGCCCTCACCGCACCAGGCAAGACCGTCAACGGGGGGGAGACGAGACTCCGCCCGCGAGGGCGCAGGGGTCGGCCTGTGGGGAGCGCGCAAGCGCCGCTCTCTCCCTCTCCTCCTCCTCCTCCTCCTCCTCCAGCTCACAGCTCTTCCGCCGCGGGAGGCTCCGCGGGGGACGAACCGGGAGAGGCGCTTCTAAAAATAGCCCGCCCGACGTTCCGGGAAGGCGCCTCGGCGGCGAAGTGGGGGGGAGCTCGGGTTGCCACCGAGAGCGGAGGCGGGCGGGGCTGTGGGACGCTCTCCCTTCCCCCACGCCCCCGGTCCTCCCCCGCGCTCCATCGTTCGCTCGCTCGCGCGCGCGCGCGCGCGACCCCGTGCGCGGCCGCCGCCGCAGTTGGGCGCTCGGCACGCGCGGGAACTGAGCGCAGATCCGCGGGCCCCCTCCGCCCGATCCCCGTGGTTCTGCTAGTTTCCAGGACGACCGTGCCTGTCGGCCCGTCTCCTCGCAGCGCGATGCGGGCGGTGCTCTCGGCGCTCCCCTGGCTGCTGCTGCTGCTCCTGCCGCCGCCACCGGCGCGGTGTATCACCCTGCGGAAGAAAGAGGAAGCCGTCATCGAGGATGTCAATGCCAGGGAACTGAGGAGGCTGCTGGACCAGCAAGATCTGGTTGCCGTCTTCTGGTGTGAGTAGCCGCGCCCTCTGTCCCCTCCTTCTCCTCAGGGGGCACCTTTCCCCGGTCGCGCTGCGCCTTCCAAAGATTGGTGACCAAGACGGGGTCGTCAGCCATCCGGGCTCACCTCCGGGGATGATCTGGGAACTGAAAGTGGAGACCTTTCCCAGTCTGGGGAGCAGGAGAGCCAACCCCGGTTTGCCGCGGGAAGATCAGGCTGCCCCAGGGCGCGGCGGGAGGTGACCTTGCAGAGGTCACCGGAAGATGAAGAAGGGGAGGGGGAAGGCAAAGGAATGGGAGGGACTGGATAGCTCCTGGGGGGCAATCCGGCGGGGGACCTCCGAAGCTGCCCGGCGCGCGGGGCAGGGACGAGGGCTGGCCGGGAGGGCAACCGGAAAACGCCCCCCTCCCAGAGGATGGTATCACCCCGGAAACAGCGGGAGATCGCGAGCGGATCTCCCCCCTCGGGGCGAGTGGCACCTCCGAGGGCACGCGGAAGGCCCTTGGGGCGGCGCTTGCTCGCTCAGGGCGAGCTGGCGACGAGATGCGGAGCGGTCCAGAAGAGGATGAGAGCTGAAGAGAGACGCCGCCACTTCTTCCGCCCGGGAAAGCAGGAAAGGGAAGCCGATCGAATGCGCCCTCCGGAAGAGCAGCGGTTTCCGTGAAAACGCCGGAAGAGAGGGAAGACTCGTTTCCTCGCCGCCGGAGGCACCCCGACGCCGAGGTCGTCGGATCTCTCGGACTGCCCCCCTTGCAAGCTCCTGAGGTGTGCCTCTTCCTGCCCACCCCACCTGGACCTCCCTTGCGGGCCGGCAGTCTCGCCCGCACCCGTCCGCCGAAGAGGACGACAGCTTCCGTTTCAAAAGAGCCGCATCTAGAAACCGACAAGGAAAGGAGACGCGTCGTCCTTCCGAACGGCAAGGCAAGCGGAAAAGGGGAAGGCAGCGGAGGAGACGCTGGAGACCCCCTCAGGAGATCGCATCATCGGTTCATTTTCCTGGAGGCTCCCTCTCGGGATGGAGCGGCCGGCCTCTGGACCCTGGGTCTCGACCTCCTCGGACGGCGGAGCGGAACAGCAGGACGCAAGAAGGAGGAGGAAGGAGCCCCCGCCACTGCCCCCGGCGAGCGCTTCCCGACAGCCGGCAGCGACGGCATGCGCCTCGTCACGAATCGCATCAGGGAGGGGCCGCTTCCTCTCTTCCCTCTTTTCCGTTCATCCAGGAAGACTCTGACAGGACGACCTCCCATCCACGCTGGATCTAGACGCTGACCGGGATGAGGAGCCAATCCTCCCCCCTCTCATCTGTCGCTCCGGCTGGCCACTCTGAGTGACCAGAGCCCGGCTGGTCAGCTCTCCTTCCTCGCCGCGGGACCTCTGAGGAATCGCCGTCTGCTGGGTCGCGCCGCACGCGTTACGGCGCGCCCGACACGGGTCCGCACGCCACTCGATGGCGGGAGATTCTCGAAGCTCCAATCAATTCCTGATCTACGAACACCCGGAGGTTTATCGGGAACTCGAGGTGGGGACAGTCGAAGAGTGTGAGAGGGCCCAGAGAGCAGAGGGGTGCATGCAAACACTGGCTGGACCCCTCACTGAGGTCGCTCACAGAGAGGAGCGCTCCTAGAAGGTTTCACCAAAGAGGACGGAATTCGTCCCCCGTCCTCTTCCTTCCCGTTCCAACTGCTCCCTCGCGTCTTCTGCGGTTCCATTCCGAATCACGAGCACACCGGGCTTTCGAAAAACCGCGAAAGCGAGATCCCCTTCGGAAGAGAAGCTCTCCTCGTACAAGCAGTTGGAGGGGGGACGCCACCATCTGTTCAGATTGGTGTGCGACTCGCCTTCGAAGAAAATCCTCTGAAAGGATGGGCCGAACAGACGCCGAAGATCCCTGCCGCCAGCTGCTTGTACAGCTGCTTCAAATCGTCCCGTCCCGAATAGGACTTTGCGGCGAAACTCAGGGAGGTTCGACGCGAGCCTGCTCTAGGAGGCTCTCAAAACTTATGGCGAGCTGCCTCAGGGCTGCATACTCCGATGCTTGAAGAAAATCGCTTTCTGCATCGGTTCTTCCCAATCTTGGGGACCCTGAAGATTTGGATCGCCTTCTATCAGGGAGCAGCAGCGGAGAAGGATCCCGTCCTTTTCCTCCTCCCCTCTTCGTCTGTCCGTCTATTCAGGCGGTCTCCACAGAGCCCACCGCCGCTCTTGGCGAAAGTCTCGATGCTTTCAGGAAGAGTAGCAAAAGGCGAAAAGCTGCAAAGAACGCGGTCTTTCTTGCGTTTCGCTCGAGTCATAGTCATGACTTGCCGCGGGAACCTTCGTCCTCTTTTTCCTTTCGAATTAACCTTGGAAAGTGTGAGAAAAATCTCCCGCCAACGGTCCTTGTGGGCATCCATTTTCTAGACCCGTCATGCAACAAGTGATCCAACTGTTTTTCTGCTCTTTTTGCAGACAAGAATCAATGCAAAGAATGCGAGAGAGCTCTGGCAGAGCTGGAAGACATCGATGATGACACGGACACTTTTGGGGTGAATTTCGTCAAAATAAATGACAGAAAACTGGCCCAGCAATATGGAGTCAATTCGTTTCCTACACTCCAATATTTTCGAGCCAAGGAACCCATCACCTACACAGGTAAGCTCTCTGAAAAAATCCGAGAGGTTGCCCCTAACACATGCTTACCCTTTAGGTGACCTCAAAGACAGCCAGAGGGTTCTCGATTTCCTCACCAGCTTGGATATGATAGAGCTGCCAGATCAGATAGAGGAAGTGAACGCCAAAATACTTGACAAAGTCGTGAAAGAGACGAAATATTTGGCTGTGCTGTTCTGTGAGTACCATACACGACAGTCATCCAGTGTTGCATCTAAGAATGACCCGGTGTTTGACGTGTCCTCCTCGGCAGCTGCAGACCAGGAACGAACAAATCTGCGAACTCTTCTTACCCAGAGATTCTCTGATCCTCCGCGTATTCATTGATTTAGGCTCCCCCAAATTTCTCAAGCCCCTCTCACCGACTCCGATAAACGAGCAACGTCTTTGCGGCAAGAGTAGGAACTGGTGAAGGCATCTGTCCCACCCCTGACACGCAAAGCTCATCCTAATGATTTCAAGCCGTGAAAACGTTTCTTTTTTTTTTTTTTTATCTTCTCTGGAAACGACAGCACCATTTCTCAGTAGGGTTGGGGCCGAAGTCTTTTTTCGTCTGCGGGAGATGTGTTCCACGACTCGCGCAGGTAAAGGTGCCAATACCAAGTTTGCATGAGGCAAATCTAGGTCAGTTCTGTGTAAGTACACTGCCTCTCGGAGACCCAGTTCCTTGAAGGACACATCTCACCGCACTCGTCTCAGTGCTTCCAGACGAGGCATTTAGGAAAGCAAAAGACTCACTATTGGGATCAAATGAAGAACGAGTGATCTCACTACCTTTCTGGTGTTCTTTCCGGATGTCTTCCTTCTCATTTCTTTTTGCCATGCTGAAGTTTCCTGGTTCCGATCAATTCATCACTTCATTTCCTTCTCTACGCTCTCGGCTGGTTTCCACCCCCGCTTGCAGCAGAGGTTTCTTGCGTCTACCGTGACTTGCTCATGTCATGCCATCTCCCATATTCAAGTTGCTGCTTTCATCCCAGACATCTGCAGCATCCGAAAGTTAGAGCGTTTGCTCCGAGTCCTGCCCCTCACCTGAATGGGGTCTTTCTGGAATTTGATCGGGAGTGCTGTTCCTTTGTTCCTTGTTGTTTCGAAGGCATTCCGAATCACTGCCGGCTCGACTTGTCTCGATCAGCAGCACGGAATGCACTCGACCTAACTGCTTTCTCGCAATATGCCCCTTTTCCTTCGTCCTCTGTCTGAAAAACCAGATATCTTTCCACAAGAACGAATCCTGAGATCATATTGGTAGGCAAGTGCACCATCATCAAGGCATGCTGGGAGGATTAAGAATAAGATTCTCATAAAATGCGTTGAGTAAGCTTGTGCTCTGGGATGCTGATTACAACTTCCCATGCAGGCTGAACTGACTGAATGACTACTCGATTTTCACGATCGGTCGCAAGGAAACTCTTCCAGTCTGTCAACAGCCCGGTGGCTAAATGGGATATCACCGCCTCTTTTTGAAAAGCATTTTCCACAATCCTTTTGCATGCGCGACGTGATACAGAAAGCAAGCTAAGAAATTTCATCTGCTCCAAAAAAACAATCATCGATTTGCAAGTTTTTACGATTTTTCAGTTTCTATTTTTACCGAATGATGGCCTCAAAATGTATTTTTGTCTGGTTGTTGTCAAAATTGCAAAGTGCTTAAATATTCTTATGGAGAAGTGTATGATCCAAAAATAGCAGTCACTTTCCTTTCCAAGGGTACTTTTTTCCTTCCTTGCCGATCCCTTCCCACGACGATTCCCCCATACAATCCTTCTCATAACAGCACAAATAAATGGAGTGATCTGCAAAATCCCCACGAAGGGTGGTTTGCACGCAAAGGTGGCTCACACGGAGTGTGTGTGTATGTGTGTTCACGACCTCAGGATTTGAAGTCGTACACGAGCTTGCTTGTACACAGACTGCCTTCAGAGTTTGAAGCTGCATACACAATTTTCTTATTTAATTTCGTCAAACACCTAAAAGTTTCGAATACAAAATCGCAAAACCTTCCTCTAATTGGAATACCTAATTTTCCGTGCATCCCTCCTCCTTTTAAAACATCACTTCAAGTTCCTCTGTTCTGAGGACTAACTTTTTTTAGATAGCAAAAACGATCAGAAAAGCAAAAGGGTTCTTGAAGCGCTCGAAAACATCGATGATGAAGCCAACGAACTGGATATAGGATTCGTCAAAATAGATGATGCCTTCCTTGTTGATGAATATAATCTGGAGCAAATCCCAGCACTGGTGTACTACAGAAACCAAATTCCGATCGTGTATGCAGGTAGCAGCCTTTCACAATGACAAAGAGGGCCCAAACTTATGGTCTCCATCCTTTCAGGGAACTTGCAGCAAGAAAAGGAAGTTCTGGAGTGGCTGATAGAGCATAAGACAAGTGCGTCTGCAGAAGACATTATAGACGAAGTCAGTGAAAAGCATCTGGCGACCCTGATTCGATCTGTAGATCAGCTCGCTGTGATTTTTTGTAAGTAATCATTCCCCCATTATCATTTCGTCTTCCACACACCCCTGGGATTTGAATCGCACTCCACCGTTGGCACATTTTGCCTGAAGCCCAGTTCGAGGCGTCCCTCTACACAACCGTGGTCACTCCACATAGTGTTTGATGCGGTGCGTGTTGCAGGCATCACGCCTTTCAACGTCACACAAAAATCTCAGCAGAATATTCTCGGAGAACGAACGCGCTATCCCAGATTTCGCCAGCATTCTTTGCTGTGCAAAATGTCGCATAAAGACATCTTCAAAAGTCAGTGGTGTGTTGTACCTGCATTCCTTGTGCTTTTTGTGCTTGTACTCCTGGAAAGGGATGTCTGTAAAACGGTTCCTGCTATTCTAAAGAGCCAACGCTGAGCCAAAATTGGAACGTTTCAAATATCACATCTCATCCAGGAAGCATAACTTAAGTACTCCTGTGATCCTCGATCGAAGAAGAATGGAAGTTTCTTTTCTACGAAGAAACTGAATGCAGCTTTCTTTTCAGCTGAGTTGAAATAAAAGAGCTCAGCATGGAAGAAAAAATATGGCGCGGTTTCAGAAAACTCCCACTTCACTCGAAACCCAAGAATAACAATAATGTAGGTCACTATCAAATCCCGTAAAATCGCCGTTATACTTTCGAACGATTGCTCCTTGTCATTTCTGCTTCCCAGATGAAGGGAAACAATCCTGGAGCAACTGAAGAGGAAACTGCATCATAACACTCCACAGAAAATGAACAGGAATTCAGTCTTCTGGATTTGAATCCTTATCATGTGCTCTCCTTGTCCCGTGTTGCATACATGTGTTAGTGTGTTTGCATTGCATTTAAAGATGAGAGATGGTTTCTGACAACCGTTGGGAGTAGCAGCTCCAGAGTTGCTGCGTTGACTGAGGATCGCGCTTTCAGAGTGAAGGATTAATGGTAAGAAATAATAAAAGAAGAATCCCATGAAAAATCCAGTGAGAACATTCCGCATTCCATTCGATACCATATCCTAGCAGCAGGTACATAAAGAGCAGCCGCTCGTAGTCAATCTTCATCTTCGGAAGACTAGGTTCCATTCAGATGCATTCTCGACAAGCTTCCTTACTCCGTTTTCAAGTTCCTTGTGTTCGATTATTTCGATTTCCTTAGATCCGTTCTCAAGGACCGAACATAAGAAGGAATTCAGACAGACACCTAAGAACTCTGCAAGAACTATCGAAAGGCATACACGGAATCGTTTCGTGCGGAATCCATTTTGCATCTTGATGTGATACGGAACTTTTCTAGAGCCTGCCTCCAATAACCTTATGGGAGCCTAATTATAAATACTTTCCACATGAGGAAGACAGCTGCAATCTCCCTAAAACAACTCTCAAGATTACTTAAAATCCCTGTTTTGACAGCTCTTAATCTCCACCGATAGTTGGTTGATGTTGGTACATTAGCAGTCCCGACGTAAGAAGCAAGCATGATGCCGCGCGCTCGGTGTATACAGGTCTCCCTAGTGTTTTCAAGCACGGAAAGATGGATTCCAGCAGTGGTGCTGCATCCCTTTCAAGTTCGAGCAATTATCCCGGATCAGTTACAGCACACAAAAGACCACATCCTTCGACTACTCTTCCGCGTGGCGCTCAAGTGGAGTAACGAATTCGGGGTGCACCTTCGGTTGCCTTTGACGCCGATGCTCCAAGTGAGATGGCTTGAATCGAATCGCCAAAGGAGTCCTTTGGCGATTCGATTTGAAGTTTCCATCCCTCCTTCCTGCGAACGGAAGGAGGGATGGAAACTCGTTCCAGCGAGGTGGACGCCGGGCATCCCTAAACTCGAAACCATAATGGATGCGCGAGGATTCCATCCCTCAGCATCAATCGATACCCGCTGTTTATTGTGGTTCAACTGTTGAAGGAGTCTCGTGATATGAAATCACGAGTCCCTTTCAGAGCTCTTGGCCCATTTGTGCTTGCCTCTGGACAAATCATTTCGTTTGATCTTGTCTTTTACAGTCCAAACGAGCGTTCGTTGCTACATCAATGCACTGATTTTTTTATTTTTTGATCTCTTTCCTCATCAATTTCTATGATCCTCATCCTTACGATGTCTCCCAAGATGATCCGAAAAATCCAGAATCTTTGGACGCTCTGGAAGAGCTAGAGAGCATCGATGATGAGTGTGACCAAAAGGGAGTCCTGATGGTCAAAATTGGTGACCTTCATGCAGCTCAACAGTATGGTGTTGATGAACTCCCCAAATTGGTCTTGTTTGAAAAAAGAATTCCTAACATCTATGAAGGTTGATTTTCTTTCTTTCTTTTCTTATGCTTTCGAATAAGCGAAGAGATTGCAAGCATAAATTCCCATAAGAGTTTGCATTTCCCTCTTTCTGTACTCCTCTTTCTGTCTTTTTAGGAGATTTGAGAGAAGAAGAAAAGGTGCTCCAGTGGCTCTCAGAAAGGATCCAAGCAGATGATATCGAGAGAGTAAGCGATGAAATGCTTGACAGTCTCATAGAAGAGTCGAAGCACCTCGCAGTTCTTTTTTGTAAGAAAGTTCTTTTTAGGAATAACTCCCGGAAATTAATGTCTCTTCCAGATGACAACTCCGAGGCTTCTAAAACAGTCATAGATAACTTGGAAACGATCGATGACGAGTGCGATCATCACAACATCGCTTTTGTTAAAATCGATGACAAATCTGAAGCCATCGAATACGGACTGAAGCGCCTTCCCGTCTTGGTGTATTTTGAGAGGAAAATTCCATATCTGTTCGAAGGTGAGCCCGTTTGCTCCTTCTTTGGAAGTCTTTCCTGTCTGCTCAACTGGAGACGCTTCAACTGGAGTTTTGGTAGTACATTCCGAGATCCATTTTCCACTCAAAAAGAATGGCTGCCACTTAGGCGACCTGGTCTTGGACCGCTGCAAATAGAAGGCGTCTAGCTCGAATCGTTTTCCTTTTATGATTGTTCAGTATCTGAGGCAACAGAATAGGGAGTGATGGTTCGAAGCGTGCAATCGCGCAATCTCCACCATTGAAGAAATGGTGGAGATTGCGTTTCTCTGCTTCGTGCCTCTCCACAACCGTTTCTTTCAATCCTGTTTATTTTTGTTCCGCTCTTGAAAACGATCCGCTGGTCACATCACGCGGACTTTATTTATTATTTCACTATGAATTGTTTGTCTTTGAGTGTCTTCGTGCGTCGGTTTCCAAGATTGTAGGGGCCATGCAGGTCTTTCACTCGGCTTCTTTGAGCGCTAACCAATCCAGCTAGGGGAACACATATAAAGAAACTTGATTGTTTGAGAAAACAGTTTATAAAAGAAAAGTAGCTGGAAAGCACTAAGGATGAATGTAGCACTTGAAGTGACTTCCAAGCAGACCCTTTCCTCTTTCCCACCATGGATCTGGCCTGAAGAGCATCAGATATATGAACTACGGGAACAAAAAGAAAAATGTTCTGAGCCGAGAATTGTCGCAATTAAAGATCAGATTCCGGATCCAGCATTAAAAAGATTCTCATGCACTGGAGAATGTGCTCAATTCTTAGTGAGATCTGGGAGCTGCAGTTTGTTTTTATTCTCGCACCAAATCATTTTGGATCCATCCATTCGGCAAAGGTTTTTCCAGCCGCCACGAGAAGAGTTTTCGACCAGAAGAAGCCAACGGATTTGTAGAGCTTGAAGATCTGGCTCTAGAAGCTTTCCGAAAAGTTCTCGAAGGAGGAACTAATCTCTGAAGAATAGAAACCCTAGGAAGAGGGACAACTTAGCAACCAGGAAGGGATTTCCAGAGCAGCGTCTTAGCGAGGAAGTCATGAAAACGACATATGCTGGAGCTGCGTTGTGCTGCATGGCTTGTCGAGTTCACTTTCTGTCTTAAAGATCGATTGCCTCAGTATGATTACTGCAGCAATCGATCTTTTCGGGTAAGAAATTTCTGATGCGCACGATTTTTTTCCAATGCTCTAGTAACGAGACGGTACTCAGCTTCAGCTTTGACTCTGTACATAACGGAGGTCCTGGGGTGAACAGAGAATGGAAGTCCACATCATTTGTTCGTCCGCATATGGCCACATACTCTGTGATGAATTTCGATCTTCATTCTGGATCAAAATGTTGCTCCCCGGTAGATTTGGAAGCGCCTGTCTACGTCCATCGGTCTCTCGAGATCGCTATCTCGGTTAAAGGCAACCGTTTCACCTGTCTCAGGGCTCACCAGAGGAATCCTATTTGGAGGATGCAGCTTTTCCATGTTCTGCAGCGTTCATTGACCAAACACTGCATTCTGTCCACATTTGTTTTCCGTGGTGCCCCTGTTTCCAGCAGGACCACAGTGTTGAATATGGGAGCAACGATTCCCCTTTGTCCAAGTTGCAGCATTTGACGGGAGTTTTTTCCCTCTTCTAATTCTCAACAAACAGTCGATCTCGCACTCCAAGCATACGCTGATCTTAAACTGGAGAGCGGAAGGGAGTGTTGCTGTTGCAGAGGTCAGTGTTCCTTGACCAGCTGAGAAAGGTATGGAATGTCTTCCTGGAGCTCAGAAAACTCTGGAAAAGTCTGTGGTGACGTCAGCAGTGCCTCTAATCAAAGTTCCTGTATTACGTCGTTTCCTCACACTTCAGAAAAAATCTCCTCTCGCAGTGTTTCCAGGACGTGACGTGAGGCCAAGTCCTGATGCAGTCAGGCTGCTTTGACAGACGAAGAGCGAGCACCCTGGCTACCAAGCGATGCTTGCATTCTTGAGAGCTGACTCCACCAAAGGGTGGTTTTCAGTGGATTCCTGAGGAACGGTCGCGTACTCCAGCTGAAGCTTATTGTGAAAATGCGGCCTGTTATTTCCGAACCACGTTCAAAAGGCAACGAAGACTCCGGAAGGAGTTTCTGCGCGCGGGTGAGCTCTCTCGCGCTCCCGTCTTCAACGCGCTCGCCCCACAAACCCGACGAACGGAGATATAGAGACTTTGAACCTGAAGTCCGAACCGGACGGTTCCATCCATCGAGAGGGAGGACGATGGACTGTCACCAACAACAATCTTGAGGACCGAAAAGGGCATTTTTAACTCGCCTGAGAGTTTTTGGCAAAACGTCACAAGAACTTGAAGATGGGACGGCAAGGACATCAAAGGTGCATGGTCAACGCTCGTCGACTTCAGACCTTGAACCACCTTCCCCGTCTTCTGATGTCCAGTTGCCTCCTTTCACGAAGAGGGAGTGAAAAGAACACTCGGAGAAACCTCAAGTTTTCCCGATGACACGAGTATCAGGGCTTCGAAAACAAGTCTAAAAATAGCAAAGTCCACAACCTGGTCCAGTTAGCTCAAAAATTCCGAAAACGAAAAAATTGACCCACCTTTCCAGTCAATCTTGAAACCCCCAAGCTCCACAGTCCTCTGGGAATAATTTCGAATCGACTCGCCTCTCCGGTTTCTTTTCTCTGACATTTCAACCTCGTAGGAAGCTGCTAAGGGTGCACGATGAACCTTGTCTGGGTTCTCCTATCAGGGCATCCCAAATTGATCCCCAAAAGCTTCTGTGCAAGAAATTCCAGATTTTCCAGAATTCTTGAGCCGCCGCCATGCCTGGATAAGCTACGCACCTTTGGTTCCCATCGCAACGGGCGCGCGCGATTCTGAGACAGTCTTTTTCCTCACGTGAATCCACGACGGCCACTCCTCTTCTTCGCTCGTGATCCAGCGTGTAGAGCTTCCCTGTGTCCCAAGAGTCCAGCTCGGCTGAGCACTGTTACCGATGAGGCATGAGCTGAGTCTTTCAGAGCGGAAGCATCTGGAGAAGGGGGAGGAGAAGGAAGCTGCATATGGATGCACTTCTCGTGTGTGTCCGCGATCCACTTGCCAGAGCACGTGGCCAAGAATGCTTCCTCTGCTTCGGATGCTCCTAGCAGGCGAGATGTCTGACTTTCTTGCTTTTCCATGGCAGGAGACCTGGCTAACGAAGACGAGGTCTTAAGATGGCTGATCCGGCAGGCGAATTCGGAAGAGATCGAGAAAGTCACCGGGGAGATGTTCGAGATTTTGGTGCAGAAGGTCCCTCACTTGGCCGTTTTGTTCTGTAAGGATTTTTTTCCTCTTTCTCTTTATCTCTCTTTTCCTTTTTTGTTCTTTCTATTCCTCTCGAGCCAACAGCGTCCTCTGTGCAAAAGCTTGATCTCGATCAACCCATTTCTCCAGAGCGGAGCTGTGGCTCATTGGAACTTTTTGCATGCAGCTCATTTTTGTTTGTTTCTTTTTTCCTTCTTCTTCTGTTGGAGATGTCAATTTCCAGATTCGGAAAACAGCAAGAAGAGCAAGAAAGTCCTGGGAGAGCTGGAAAAGATCGATGACATATGCGATCAGCACAACATTTCCTTCGTGAGGGTTTCCGACGAGGAGAAAAGCCGGGAATGGGGCCTTGATAGCCTGCCTGTTCTGGTCTACTTCGAAAAGGAGGTCCCCTACATATACGAAGGTAGTCTTCTTGATTCCCTTTTTCTGCCGAGAGGAACGCGTGGGAGGCGACTCGTTTTCTGCTCGTCTCTGTCCCTACGTTTTTCCCTGGGATTTGGTACTTGCAGAGCGGTTAGAACGAAGTCTTAAAGAGAGCCTACTTTGGCTTTCGCCGCTCGAGGCGGTTGCGCACCTGCAAGTTTCGGGCAGCGCCCGATCCGCTTCCTCGTGCTTGCGGACTTGGGAGGCGTCTCCCGGTTTCGAAGGGCGACTGCGACGGCCGCGCTCGCAGCCGCTCAGGGACTCAAAACCTTTCCTCTTTCCTGTGTTATTTTGAAGGGTCGAAGAGGTCTTCTGATCAGAAATTCTTCGGGAGGGCCTACACCACCATTGCAGACGTGACTGGAACAAGGAGAGAAATTTTTTTTTTTTTTTTTAAGGCCAGTAGCGACCCCACGAGGAATTCGTTACTGTTGGCCTAGGACGATGGAAATCCTTGGGTTCTTCTTTCTCTTCTGTCTTCTCTGTTTTCCTTCCAGCTTTTTTTTTTTTAAGAGTTTTTTTTTTTTTGGTTCGCTAAGTACCTCAGAGCCGGTCGCGTGCCTCGCGGTGCACGTGGCTCTTTAAACACGCTGTTTAGTTTCCACGCCTCTCCGCCCGCGGCAACCCGCAGGGGGGCGTGTAATTCTTCAGGATAGGGGGCATCCGGGATGGGGTCCGCCCTATGAATCCAGGAAGGGCTCGGAGTCCGTTCCCCTCACGCTTGGGGAGGGATCCCCCCGGATGGGGGGAACGCACCTCCCACCCTGGTTGTCTCCGAAGGGGAACCCCGAAGGGAATCTCCTTCCTCATTCTCTCCGGAGGGACACCCCTCCAATGGGGAGGGTCTGTCCTCTCCATTTCAACTTCTCCGAAGAGAACCCGGAAAGGATCCGCTAGCAGGACTTTCTTCTCCGGAGGGAGCCCGTAAGGGAACTGTTCACTCCTCTGAAGAGAACCCCGAAGGGATGCTTCCGAAACTCAGAAGGAGCTCTGCAGCTTCCCTGCAAGAATCATTCTCGCTTGCTTCCTTGCACTCTGTGAAGAGGAGATGACTCGGAAAGGCCCAGCAACAAGAAGGATCCGCTCCTTTGAACAACTGGAGAGGTGCCCGAGAGGGCTTCTGCTCCATCTTGAAACCGGAGGAGTCCCCCCGGAGGAGGGTCCGCTCTCCGTTGCACGACAGGAGGAAGAACTCCCCACTCCTTTTTTCCTGGAAGGACCCGAAGGTCGACTCCCATTGTTCCGGCCTTCATCGGGGACCTACGGCTTAATCCACCGCCGGTGCCACTCCCGAATGATTAGGCCAACCAGCGCTATTGCAGGAGAAACTCGGAATCCAACGACGCAATGGCGTCACTTTCTGCCGGTGCATTCGAGCCCGCGACGCATGGTGCCACGCGCGGAAGCCTTAACCACAAAGCCTCCGACGCGGGCAAGAGAGGAATTTTCGCACCACTGGTTGGAATCCTGAAAAAAGTCTGCTGCACTGCAGACACAGCAGCAACGATACCGCGATGAGCGTTTCCCCTTAATCGTCCCTGCTAACTGCACGCTTCGAAGATATCTGGATGCGAAGTGGGATCGCAGGGGTTACTCACGATCGCATTCGTAGATGCTATGGCACTAGATGTTAGGGTACGCACACCCACCTGGCGTCGTGTTCAGTATTTTGAACCACCGAGTAAAGAAGAACAAGTGCATCGAGAGCATAGCGATCGCTTGAGGTGCTCTTCATCGTTTTGGATCAGTACGCGTGTCCACTCCAATTCCCGTCTTCCCCAAACGTCGTCCGAGCTCTAGATGAACACCCACTTAGCTGTTTGTCCGCAGGAACAACATATCTGAACTTTCTTTCACGAATAAATGATTCGAATGATGCCGGAAGCAGCATTTCAAAGACAGCTGCCCCAACCGAAATCCCACTGCATCTGGAAAAACTGGAATTCCGTAGGCAAGTATAAGGTTCTTTGCCTTGGGGCGCTGCTCCAGAAAAGGGGGAACGGACTCAAGCTGATCTCATTTGGAATTGTCTCCATCCAACAGGACTATCTGAAGCAAAATGGTTTCATCCGTAGAGTTGCCATTTTGGACGCTACCACCGACACGCAGTTCGAAGGTGTGCTGAGTAGGGCTTGTGGTGGTCAACCTTCCTGCATGATTTTCATCTTCTCTGCTTCTGGAACTGTTGTTTGTTTGGTTTTCTGACCGTTGTAAATTGTGTTGCTCGTTATAAATCCGCCCTTGAACGCCTGTTGCGCCCAGGAACTTCCCAACTGGACTTCCAGTTGGTGGTTGCTGTTGGTTTCCAGTTGGTTTCTTGTAGCACCATCGACTCCGGTGATAGGCCACGGTAAGTTCTTTCATCTGAGTACCTGCGATGCGCAAGAGTTGACACCGTGGGTATTTCCAATACTCGAATTCGTGTCAGTAGAGTAGAATTCGGTACTGCAGCATAATAATGGACAATGGGAAATCGGGCAACTTTCGGAGACTTTCGTGACTGGGCGCTATCTCTTTCGAGTCCTTGCATAGTGGTTTCGTTCCTTGAAAAGCGATTCCTCTTTCCAATAAGGAACGCATAGAGAGCGGCAATGAAGTTATGGCACAAAAAGGAGCAGAAGTGAGCTACGCCTGTTGCTCTCGAATCGGGTGGATGGGTGTGCATTCTGCATTGACACAGGGGCGAATCGTAAAGTTTCTTCAGGAGGGACAGTTGAGCAACGAAGTCTTGGAAAGCGTATCGCCCGTCGCCCTGCTGTAGGATTCTTGCAGCAGATGTCCTGGCAGGAGTATCTGAGGCAAGGGGGAGAGAGATTGGTTGGAGCAGAGGACCTTCATGACACTGCTCATCTTTTGCTGCGTGGGTTAATCGAAATGAGTAGCGATGGGGAGACCAGCATCGGAAAAGAGATGCACCGACTTCTCTTTTGCATCAAGGTAGAAGCAATAGAAAGTGGTCGTTTCTGAATCGGACGCCAACGAATTCAGCAGAATTGATGCTTCCTGCGTGGCAGAATGTGGTTGAGTTTTATTTGTAGTGGCACTGGCCAAGTGGCGTTTGCAGTTCTTCTCAAACAAAGGAATGTGAGGGGGGATCTTTGCCTTTCCCCGTAGGAGGAACAGATGAAGTCGAATCAAACGAGAGATTCTCTCGCTTGGCCCACTTTCCAGTGAGGACTACGCGTGGCAACGTTACATTTCAAACGCTATCGAAAACGCCGCGTTTCTGAATAACAGGAAATGCCCCAGTGTCCTGCGCCATCGTGCTTCCGGGTCTCGTACAGGATCCTTGGATGAACGAACTGCAGGTCCGCACCTTCCAGCAGACACGCGTGCTGACAGGATAGCAATTTGAGAGACCAAGGTTGCACTTTATGGAATCCTTTAGCGGCTCCTCTGTGATCATATCCTGGGAATGCCGGTCTATGCACGCCCAGTTTTTCTCGGAATTATGTTGAAAGCTCTCCAACATTGATTGGAATGCAACTCCAGGCGCTTTTACCGTATGTGTTTGCAGGTGACCTTGAGGACGAGGAAGAAATTCTCCGATGGCTGGTTGCTCAAACTCAAAAGGATGAAATCGAGGAAATAAACGCTGCGATGCTCCAGAAACTAATCCATAGATTCCCTTACGTTGCAGCACTCTTCAGTAAGAAAGATCTAGTTCTTTGTCTTATAAAGCGAGATGACTTTAGTTTTTTTTTATTCGCTGCAATTTCGAGATATTATCTTTCTAAAGTTCGTTGAATCTCTTGTGGAATTCCAAGGAACCTCTTATTTTCTAATTTTTTTTGGAAAACAGACAGAGCACTTTGTGAAATTTTTCAATAGAATTTTCTATTCTCTAGTGGATGAAAGCAACAAGAATGATTTGCTTGTGCTGAAGGAGCTCGAAAACATTGACGACGAATGTGACCAGCATGGGATCGTGTTTGTAATGGTCGACAGCGTTCCGGAAGCCAGGAAACTAGGGCTGTCCGTCACTCCAGCTCTTGTCTACTACGAACACGGGGTCCCCTCCATTTACGAAGGCAAGCTGAGGCTTCGTGATCGCCCTTAATTGGTCTTTATATTTAGGGGATTTGAGTGAAGAGGAGACGGTTTTAGAATGGCTCATCTACCAGAAGCAGAACCCCACGATAGAAGAAGTGACGGACGAGATGTTAGAGAAAATCATCCACGAACACGAATACGTGGCCGTATTTTTCCGTAAGATTTGCATTATTTTTATTTTTATTTTTTCGAAGTAACCTCCTGGCAAAATCAGTACCTGAGTGCCGAATCTAATTAATCGAAGATATTCTAAAAGCATTGCAACAGAAACATAGCGATCCTCTTTTCCCTGCATACATCTAAGATTCTCGCAAGCCTCTAATCGTAATGCTACATACAGAAATAGTTTCCGAAGCTGACACCAGAACCCAAACGGCACTCCTTTTTTGATTCTTCATGAAATGTCCAGGTGGGCAGAATTGCCATCAGGATAGCGTGTGTCAGAAGATCGCACGCAACCTGGAAACCATTGATGATGAACTCGACGACCACGAAATTCTTCTCGTGAGCACGAGCAAGACGCATTTCGCCAAGAAGATGAACGTGAAGAACTTCCCAGCTCTGCTGCTTTTCCGAAATCAGGATCCATTGCATTTTACCGGTAACTGAGAACTCCCAAAGAACTGAGTTGTCTTACGCCATACATCTTTCTGTTCAGGAGACCTGTTGGACGAAGACGAAATTCTCGTTTGGCTCACAGATGATAGAAATCTCATGGTAGAGGACAGAATCGAGAGTGTAAACAGGAAAAGACTACAGAAAAAGATAAAATACGCGAATGACCTTGTGGTTTTTTTCTGTAAGTCTCCCATTTCGTGAAATCAGAGTGTATGATCCAATAACTTCCCATCTCCCGATGCAGATGAACGGAACGATCCAAACAGCCACAGAATACTCAATAAGCTGGAGAACATTGACGACGAGTGTGACAGCGAGCAGATCGAGTTCGTGAAGACCTCCGACGAGCTCCTGAAACAAGATTACGAGCTGGACACTTTGCCCGCTCTGGTGTACTTCAAGAGGAAGCAGGAGCCGCAAGTGTACGAAGGCAAGTCGCGCATGTGCAATCACCACTCCTGCGGGAACCGTTTAGGTTCGGTTTCTCCCAAAGATTCCGAACACCCGTAGAAACCAGACCCCTTTTCGGAACGCGATAAAAGAGCAGGAAAGTCTTTTTTTCATGTTGCTGAGTGTCCAAGTTTTCTTAGGCTCACCTCAGGCCCTTGCATTTTTTTTTCACAGGTGACCTGCTGGACGAGCAAACGATCTTGAAGTGGATACTCCACCTGAAAACTCATGACAACACCTTTCTGATAAAAGAGCTACATTCCGTATCGGAAGTCAACAAAGTGCAGAAAGCTGTGATCTTCTTCCGTAAGAAAGATGTCGCTACCTGCATTCCTCTCTAACACGTAGCTGGCACATAAGATGACAGCGCCTACAAGGAGTGGAACTCGATCATGGAAGCTTTGGACGACATAGCAGAAGAAGCGAGGCAGAACGAGATCGAGATACTGCACACCTCCAACCAGATGATAATCAGGAAGTTCCGGATAGACAGCTTACCCACGATCGCCTTTTTGCAGGACGGGTCACTCACCATCTACGAAGGTACGTCATCCCTCTGCTACCGTTGCACCGAAATGTTCCGCTTTTTCCAGGCGACTCTTTCAACGAAGACGACCTCTTGGAATGGATCCTTTATCCTAAACAATCCGACTCCATCGAGAGCATCGATCGTGCTATGCTGACAAGGCTGGTGAACGAGAAGGACTACTTTGCTGTGGTTTTCTGTAAGTGTGGATTTGGAAGCGCATTTGCTGCACCGTAATCCGAAACGAAGAAGAAGAACCAAAAGTCGATTCCGCAGTTCCTCTGAATGCAAATTCTCTGCCTGGCGTCCGCAGTGCTTCATGAGAACGATGTGCGCCCGTGTATGTGTGTGCGTGTGTGCTGCTTGCAGCTTTCTTGCAAGAGGTAAGCTTCTTGCATGCTTTGCCGATGCAAGAATGCTGAATACGATGCAAGAATTTTTAAAGTTGCTGGTGCCAATTAAAGCGCGTATTCTCTTGGAAGGAGGAAGGCATGATCTGTGGTGATGGTTACGAGTACCTGAATCCTTCATTCTTTGTCTTGTACCGACGGTCTTCGAAACGAGCTTTTACGCAAGGTGTCTCTGCAGTGTGAATGCACTCAAGAAATTCCTCAGGCTGAGCCACTTAAAACGCGCCTGCATCGAGCCCCGCAGCGTTTCTCTGCAAAGCCCAACTCGTTTTCATGTCGCTCACTCTGTACTAGCGAGGACCCTCTTGGGTACCCATTGCGAGGACCCTCGCTGATTGACTCCACCGGAGGCCGCCATTGAAGGTCAGGAGTGGAACGATAGCCACTCAATACCTTCCAGCAGGAAGAAACAGGATGCGATTTCAACTATCGTATCTACGAGGGTGGTCCCCTTGAAAACCCTCAAGCATCTAAGTTTCGCCGCAAAGCTTGCCTCCAGACGGATCCGTGTCAAGTCGCTCGGGCTATAGTACCTAAGTGTTCTCAATTGAACCTAAGGGGTGCGTGACTGCGTACTCGTTCCTGAGGGAATCTGCCTCGAGCAGCAGTGTTTTCTCTCCTCCTGGAAGTTTCCTTCTGCTGTGAGCAAACTCGAAGGAGAGTAAAAAAAAAGGAATCTTCGAATCCAGATGTTGAGAATGGAGCTGTTTGAAACTGTTTACAGCTTTGGTCTCAAATACCCCTTTTGTTTACAACGGGTGCTTAGTTGTAAACAAAAGTGGTTACTTCCAGGTCAAGAGAGACATAAAGAGAGATGCGCTTACAAAGATGAATCAATGCCTATTAATTCTTGAAGTGGAACCTAAGAAACATAATCTGGAAACTCCCGATAAGCGAAAAGCAAGGACGAAAGCATTTTTTTCTGTGAGCCTGATCTGGAAGAGTGAAGGTTTCTTCTGGCTTGTCTTGGAAAACTCTATCACGTTTACGGTCCCGTGCCCCAATTCGTTATCCACGGTATTCATACATGCAATTAAATGTGGGCATTCCGTAATGAGCAGTTTGTACTTACCAAACTTCAATCACCAACCACTAATTTACTTGGTATTCAAAGTCCAGAATCTGGTTCTTGCACTGAATTCCGCAAGGGGAATCCATTGGTAACGTGTCTGTATGTTTCATGGTTCCGTGCTTCACAGCACACCACTTGTCTTCGACTTCAGTCATCGGGCATCCAGGTCACATCTTTATCTAGGTGCTCGTGCTGATAAACTGTGTGGTCAGCTTCCTCTTGCATCTCCTGATTTTCCGTCTCTGAGAAACCGACTGCTTGAAGCTTCGCCGTCAAACGTCTTCTGATTGTCTTCAGTCATCCCTTTTTCCGGGTCGAATGCTGCTGTGCGGCGGATTCCCTGCTTCCGTTTGTCTTCGAAGTTCTTGAACTTCACTCTTCGATCCCCAGTGTTTATACTCTGATGCTGTGCTCTGCTTTTTGTTTTTTCGTTTTTTTTGCATTCCCGAAAGGGCTTTGTGGTCCTCTTAGCGTACTGTGATGCACATCAAGCAACACTTTATTTTCATTTTTCTGTTGCATTCCTTGGAGACTGAGATCGCGGTCTAGAATATCAGTCCGGAATCAGCACAGATCGTGTCTCTTTCGGCTTTCACCTATGAGGTTTTCAAGTTTGAAAACCCTGCACCATATCTGCATTCCGATGATGTTCCTTTACCCCCTGAATAGGCAAGCGAGCACCTATTTTTATCCTTTCGTGTTCTTTATACAGATACTGATGCTAAATTCCGTTTGGGAGCAGTTTTTCCCGTAATACTGTGCTTCCAGACAAAAACGACGTTTTGCAAATTTTTCATCCCAGTGTGCTTTGCTCTTCACGCGCAAGAGTCCTCTCCAGATCTCTAAGCAAACAGATCCCTTGATTCAAAGAAACACCGTAGTGCTTCAGGAGCTCCCAATTATCAGGGATGCTTGAAGCTCGAATTGCATCACCATGCATTTGGAGACTGCAGGCTTTGTACGTTTGGCAGCCACGATACATCTCCAGATAAAAAAAACGGGAAGAAGCTTCAGAAAGTCCGAGCAAACGCAATTCAAGAAATTTCCTAATGTGCTCCGTTGAGCGTGACTTCTCCAATTCAGTTTTCTCTTCCTTCCAAAATTCCACTTTTTGCGTATTTTCTTCAAATTTTAGAATGCTTCCTGGAAACTCTTTGTCTCCTTCCCTTGTTCCGGAGTTTCCAAGCTGAAATGCCCTCAAATTAGAGTTTTCGGGAACTTCGAAAGCCCACCCGAACATCAACTGACGTTTTTTTTCCTCCTTTTTCTTGCTCATTCATGCTTGTTGCTGAAGAACAAGGTCGGAAGGTTCGATGCTGCAATCTGGCCCCTGCACACTTGATCAGCGGCAAAATGAGCTCCGGTTTTGAGAGGCTTGTGGCATTTACTAGCACAGGGATGGACAAGCGGGGAAAGAGTCAAGAAATTGATCTACTGCATCCAACTGGTTCTTCCAAAGATAATGTCATGGAAGGTCTTCTGGGAAGAATAATCATATTTGAAGATACATCCCGGAAACGTTGCGCTGATTCTTGCAGCAATACAGTCCTGTAATGCTAAAATTTTGCATTTGGATGCAGTAGCCAGACAAGATTCTGTGAAGTGCCTTCTGAGGCAAACAGCTTATCTAACATGTGTTCCCAGTTTGACCAGGGACAATTTCGTCCAAAATGAAAATGCTGGAATTGGATCAAAGCCATTCGGGAATGAAAAGTAACAGTTCTGTCAAATTCTACCGTAACTAAGACATCCCTCCAGAATCCTACACTGCCACTGCTGACTTGATTCCTACAGCCTCATTGTATCATTCAGATAGGGCCTTCATTGTTGATCACTTTCTGATTCGAACAGATGCCTGCATCACTAAAAACACATCTTTAATGAATTCCCCCAAATGTCATGAACCCTATCAGATTAGGTCATGTGCACAATGATGCCCACTGCCTGTTGCCAATTCTGTTCGTCCTAACAGCTCTAAAGTGCAGTGCAGCACCTCAGAATCCATAATTTGGGGAAGCTCCACCGGTTTGGAATGGAGTTTTCCCGAAGTGCCCTCACAGAAAGCACGTTGTGCCGTTCACCTGTAATCGGTATCTCGACTTCCCAGGTCTCTTTTTCCATTTTCGCGTTCCTCTTTGCTTCTTCGATCCTGGGAGGTGATGCAGGAGACATGGGATCTCCTCCCTCCTGTGAGTTGGTCGACATTGGAAGGAGGAGAGACAGAATGGGAAGAACAGAATCCGAAAGACTGGCCGCGAAGATTCGCGCGAACCGGTGAGGTGGTTTTCGTTCTGCACGCGTAGTTCGCGCGCTCCACACGCGAGAGATGACTTCCCGCCGGGCTGCTGGATGGAAGTGCTTCGATGCACCGAGCACCGCGATTCTCCCCTTGGAGGTTTGCTCAGGTTCCGCTGTTTCCTGGGTCTGCCCTAGTGAACTTGAAAGCGCGCTGCTCCTCGTACCGAGCTCACGGATGCGAACGAAGATGCTGCCGCTCGCGTGGAATCCACGATTCACACGGCCATGCTGCTGTGAGCTGCCCCCAGCTAGCATGTTCGCGGCCTGTGTGGACTTACGTTGCTGGCTGTGTGGACGGTACTGATCGGAGATGTGCAGTTTCCGGAGGCAGCCGCGCTGCAGATTACTTCCACCTGGTTGCACTTTCGAGTTTCTTTCCAGGGATGAGCTCGTTCTATCCCTGTTTGGTGCATCCAGCTCCCCTCATCTGTTGATAGTTGGTTCCTGCTTTCGTTCCGCCTCCTCCCTATTCGTGTCCAATTATTGGCTCGAATCTCTGGCGACGAAAGTTTTCCTGGAACCGAAACATGCTTTAGGGTTTTTAAAACTTCCTGGGATTCTAAGATGGAAGAGGTTGCCGCAAGAGCTTCAAAATCAGCCCTGAAAGAACAAGTCCATCTTACTCTTCTCAATGTGGTCCTTGTGTCTCACATAATCTGCCGAAGCCATCCACAATCTGCCTGCGATCAGAAAAATTCCGGAGCAATCTTTGCGAACCGAGGCTGCGCCCGAGCTATTCTCAAGGGATGTCTTACGCACAGATGCGGATACAAATCGAAGACGGACTTCGCCAAAGGATGGGAGAGAACCAATTTCTCGATTGTTTCTCTTCAGTGTAGTGGCAACAAGGATTCAAGCGTTCTGTACTCCTTATAGAAAAAAACAGAAATCGCCTCCAGATTTTCAAAATCTCCTGAAGATTCCTGAGCTATGAAGGTCTGGACTTGAAGGACCTCGAAGTCCACGACATGAGAAAACAGAAAAGGACCTTTGTTGATTTTGTTTATTTCATTCGTGATACATCCTTGACTCATGAAAAATGCTGAATGCGGCTAAGCGCAAGGATTTCTCGGATAACGCCCAAGGTCACTTGAAGAAAAGAAACGAGGTCAAGTGCAAATCAAAGGATTGAAAGAAAATTCAATTTTTCTCGTGCTCCACTGAGAACTTTCCAGCCTCCTCAGTTCCAGTGGAATTCTCCTTCTCTTCTCATGAGTTCCAATGAGGTCTCGAAATGGCGCTTCACAGCAAATGCGAGATCAATCACCCTGACCCTTTTATTTTCTACCATATGGTCCATCTCTACACCGCGACGAGCACTGTTTTTTGCATGTCCTTTTCTTCGTTTCATCCAAGTGTTCCTCGCTTTTCGATTAAATAGGTTGCTCGGATAGCTGAAGATGCTTAAATCATATTAACCAAATGCTTCAAATAATAATTAGGGTCAAGTTCTATCTCTTTTAGCAAAAGTGAGGCAAAGTTTTTTGTTTTCCTGATCACAATTTCTCTCTGGTTCTGTCTTCCTTGAAAATCTGAAGTTTCGTGGAAGCTCTCCAGCTTTAAAATTTCCAGTGAAGAATCCCTGAGCAGACTCGAATGGTGTTCTGGACGAAGTATCTTTATACTTTTTTAAGAAAGAAAAACGAAAACCCCATTCGTCCTCTCGCTTTATGAATTCACCTGCGTTTCCATTAGCGTGAGATGGAAATCGCGAACTTCATTAGATTTATTCCTTTTAACTTGTGTTGTTTGTCCAGACAGTACACTGTCCAGATACATAGCCTAGGGTACGAGTCGAACTAGCACCCCAGTTCGGTCTATAGGGAACGGGTAGACCTAACAACCTAGCTCGGTCAATAGGAACAAGCTTGGAACGCTAGATCGGTTTAGCAAGCATAGAATTCCCCACTTGGGGATGCTTGAGCTCATCGAAGATTTGAGCCAGCCTGCAGCATGGTATTCACAAGGGAAGTGGATAACTAAGAAGCTTGGCTTTAACCTTGCTCAGATGGGCGCCCGATAAAGTGTGAAGCTACTAGTAGATGCGGGAAAGGTCAGAGAAGATCAGGAAAATAGGGGATTCTATTTTCTGATGTTCTCTTGCCCCCTGAGAATGGAGATTCGGTTGCTAGCCAGTTGGAGTTTAGATAGTAGCTTGGTTTCTGAAAAGGCCAAGGTACTTCGCGTGTGCTGTTTAGAGCCTCAATTAACATCAGCGGATTTCATCCTTCGATAAGATGGTGAGGAAGGATAGAGACATCAATTTACTCTACCTCAAAAGTTTTCCATCAAAAGGTGCAGATCAGAAAAACAAAATCTTGCTAACGGAGAGGAATTCTGCAGTTTTAGTCCTCAGGATGGATGCCGTGTTAAGCACACGTCTGGAATGAAGAAGGCTGTCTTCAGTAGATCCTGTCTAACCTAAGTTGAGAACAAGAAATTCCAGGGATAAGATGCATCGAGTGAAAACTACGGAAAAGAAGAACAGCTCCTTGATATTGGACTCCAGTAGAATAAGTTGATTAGTCGATTAGTCGACTAATCAACTTATTCTGATTAGTCGATCTGTGATAGAGAAAAAAGTGCAAACCAAAAATTCATCTAATGACCTGCAAGTGCCTCGAGTGTGATGAGAAGCCTCACCATGACATTCAGTTCGTTCTTGCTCAAAAGATAGATACAGTAAGAAAGATTGCATGTTCAGCAAGGGTACTTGTGGATTCTCACGGCATTTTGAGGCGACTTGAAAATTTGGGTTTTTTTAAGGGGAAGATCTATTTCTACAGAAAATTCCCTGATGGAAGATTCTCAGATTGAACAAATGGGTTCCAAGGAAACTTTCAGAAACAGTGAAAGAATTTCTAGAGTCCCAGGTAAATGAAATTCATTGAAGAACGCCTAGAAAGAATAAAATGAGTCATCTGTATGGTGTCTCATGAAGTTCCATGGAAGAAAATGAGCATTTGAGGAAGAGCTACCCCCTCAGAGACAGGTCTTGTTGCAGAAAGCACAAGTTGAAGACGCTGGCAGAGATAGTTGTTGAACTGATTTCCCAGAAAAGCATGAGCTTATAATTGGCTACCGATACTGGAAGATCCTAGAAGCGGTGAGTTGTTCTCCATGTAACCAGACTGTTCGTTGGTGAATGAAGCTAATGACCGACCTGAAACAATGGATCTGAAGTGACCGAGTGGTCTATGGATCAAGATAGTCGCTCTTCCATCAAAATTTGGTGATGCGTTCACACAGAAAATTGAAATAGATCATTATTCTTATAGACAGCGTTCTAGCTTGGATGAGAATTCTAGCCTTGTTAGACGCGGCTGGTGTTGGAACAAAATGGTTGCGATTCTCTCGAAGGCAACCATTTGGCAAAAGCATTTTAGGTGCAAGCAGTAGACATGGAAACGAGCATGAGAAATGTGCGCTTTGCCGAAACGTGTCAAAGGCACATCTAGATCGATGTCCTTTTTTTTTTCTGACTCTCCCAACATCAGCCATGCTCTGAAGCTTCCAAAGAGGTTTTGGAATTTATGGCCGTGGCGAGAAAGAGAGCAAGAATCCCGAGACTTTGCAGAATTATTTTGTCCGTTTGGTCTCCACACAGTTGCGAGTTTCCTGAAAATTAAGACTCCTTAGTGCTCGCTGTGTAATAAACGTCGGCGACTGTGTCCAAATCTTTTGCATCCAGAAATTTTTAGAAGCACTGCACATCGTGATGTCGAAGCAGGCACACGCCCGTTCGGAAATGCCCAGCACTTGCGGAACACGCGATCTGGGCGGCCAGAATTTTTCTGCGACTCCCAACCTCATCTGTGAAAGATGTAGTGCGGTGACGACTCGAACGCAACGCTTCATGTCTTCGGCATCCAGAGCTTCCTCAAGCTTGGACTCATCTTGAATTTCATTCTGTTTTATTTTTTTTTGGTCTGTGTTCTTTCAGTTCAGGAAGGCGAGCAGTCATCAGAGCGAGTCCTGAAGCATATCGAAACCATTGATGATGACGTAGCGGAGTATGGCATAACCATCTACAAGATCTGCGACAAAGTCATGGCCAAAAAGTACGGCTTCAAGGCCGTTCCCGGACTGGCATACTTCAGAAGAGGGAAGAGCCTGAAATACGAAGGTAAGGAATCCGGAAGAAAGAAAAAAAGTGGTCCTAATTGTGGGGCAGGTGATCTTCTGGACGAGGTGGAAATCTTCGAGTGGCTCACGGAGCCCACCAACATGGAGCTCGACGATAGCATAGAAACTGTGAACAGGAAAATGCTGGAGAGGTTCTTGGAAAAATATGCTTATGTGGCGATCTTGTTTTGTGGGTATAAATTCTCTTCTTCACGTGCTGCGGGAGTCGAACCCGATCGCTTCGCTCCTCTCCGCGTTTCGCGCGACAGCTCGTTCCCGTCGCGGATCGGCGCCAGTCGTCCCGTGCCGAGAATGACAGCCAGCAAAAGCCTGCAGACCTTTCGGCGCCCTTCGGATGGGCCTACTCGGGGCTTCCAGCGGGACCCATGGATGTGGGCCCCCGAACTGTCTTCCCTTGAAGCAGAAACTGTCAGCGGGAATCTCGGCGTCAGGGAGAGACGCGCCCCAGCGCCGACGGGACGCGCGGCCGCCCCCGTTGGTTCGAACCCGGCTGCGTGGCGAGCCGCCGCGGTTTATTTTTAGTACGCGCGCGAGCGCCCGTGGGGAAGCGAAGAGGATCGTTGGCACCGTGTGGGGATGCGAGTGTAGAAGTTAACTCAGCAACCCTCTTCCCCTAAAGGCAGGTGATGATGCGGAACCTCTGAGATCAAGGGAAGCGTCGAGTACTCACGTCAGCCAAGCTGCAGCCGAATGAACACACTCAGGAAGGAACGAGATGCTTTGCATACGAGGAAGGAGGAGGGGAAAGGGATTCATATCGGAATAACTGTGGAGTGTTTTGCCCAGGCGAATGAATCGGGAAAATCAGGAATCCTCCGTAGCTCGATGATGAGTGCGGAAGGAAGATGCTCATTGCACACAGTCAAAATGGATTCCAAACATCCATCCACGTTGAGAGTATCTTCGACGCAAATCGAACTTGGCTGAGGTGGCGGTAGAATCTGGACCGAGGACCGAAGACTGAGGAGACCGGAGATCCAAAAACGAGAAGAAAATTCATGCTTCCTATGAAAAGGAAACGATTTCAAGTTGGACCATTTTTAGATGGAACCTTCGACAGCAGCGTTCAGAAGTCTGAAGATTTTTTTCGGGAAAAAAACATCCTCTGGAATCAGTAGCTGATGAAAATCACGGTCAAAGAGGAACGAACTTCATTAAGGCCGCCGCGCTGGGAGCTACGCAGGGGAAGTAAACGAGAATCCCCAACTAGAATAGGCTCGCATCTAAGATAAGAAGATTTCTTGGAAAATAGAAGAAAAGCGCCAGGTTCAAAGTTCTTTCTGCTTGAGGACTGAACCGAACACTCAAGAAGCACTCTATACTTGTGCAGAATTCGCTCGTGGTGTGAGCATGTTTGCAGAGCTGCGTGCGAGCACGGACCTCAAGAAAGCTCAGATGCAGGAGCCAAGGTCACTACGGCGTGGTTATTTACAAAGAGCGAATCTAAAGAGAATTGACCCTGTGCACATGGTACTTATGGGATTGTGCATCTAAGCCTTTCGCTTGGAGGCAGCAGCATCTCGAAATACCTGACTTCTTCCCTCCCCTCCCAAACACCGGCCAGCCTCAATGGCTTAATTTGGATCAGCCGAATCCTCTGAAACCCTCGAAAATTTTTCTCAAGAAAATTCTCCAAGAACGGAGTCGCAATGCAGATAATTTTTTCCAGGTAGCTCCTTCGTTCCCATGCGGCCGTTCTCGAAATTGTGGGAACCGCCACGTTCAATTTCTCTCCTCGGTCCCAAAGTGTACATTTTGCTGCTACACTTTAAGATCTCCTCTAGAGGAATGTGAGGATTTTTCGCAGAGAATTTCTGCTTTTGCATAACACACCATCCCTCGTTTGTTTTTTGATCCTAATACAGGCAGTTCTCGATGTACGAACATTCGCTACAACGAACACCACAATTTCAAGATTTTTTTTCATGTGCGTAACGCAGGCAACAGCGACCATAATTGTAAGGTTGCTGACGCCCTAAACTTGCTTACTCAATACGACAGGATGTGAAGGAAACAAACCGAAACAGTGTGTGGAAAAACTCGTGTCCTCAATCCGCGAAGAGTTTCACTGATTTCGGGGAACCATTGGAATCTGCGGCCGTGGAGATGGGCAGTCAAACGGGCCCTGACCCGGCGGATGCAAGAGAGTTGCCGCATCCTGAGGAACGAGCAGCCGACAGCGCTAGAAGCGAATCGAAGGACAGAAGGAGCATCAGAAGAACTTGACATTTCGCATCCTTCCGGGACAGTCACGACGCAGGACGTGGCTGCGGCTCTTCATATTCATTTCGGAGGGATTCGGCGATGTTCGAAGAACAGGATCTGGAGAGAATGGCGGGAGCGGAAAGAGAGGCCTCTTGTCTGACTCGCTGAGATGCGATTTTTTCTTACGTTTTTAAAAAGGAAACGAACCGTGCAATCTCCTGTCCGATCTATCCTGGTTTTAAAAGAGTGGACGAAGCAACCGCAGCCGTTTCAAGAGAAGTTCAACCGCCCACCTCGTGTGTCCAAAGTGACACGCATGTGAAAATAACGCACACTGTTGGAAACGTGGACAAATCAAAGCTGAATTCACACGCATGTGCATAATACATTATGTAATTCTGTTTAACTGTCTCCAATTAAAATCAACTATCAACTATTGTATCTTGTTTCCTCTTGGTATTTTTTCAACTTTATTGCACGTTCGTGGAGTATCGTTATAATACACATTCGATGGTTCATGCAATGCTTTTCATATGTAAAAATGACCGCCAACATATAGGATCGCACCGTGTGCGCAAAAAGTGCACACTTGGCTGTTTTGACGCACAACAAACTAAGACAGATGACGAACGACCTCCAGGAACGGGACTCGGGAACGTAAATCGGGAACTGCCTGTACACGATAAAATAAATGCTCGAATAGGTGAAATGTCGATGAATAAGCAAATATTTATTTATTCATTTTTTTTTTTTTAAAAAAAAAATGCAGTTTTGTTCGTCTAATGGCAATTCGATCATCTGAGCATCCTTGGTCCAAAGGGAAAAGTGTGGGGAATCCCTAGGATTGATCGGCACTCAGTCTGTAGAAGATTTTACGTGACAATAACCGCACCGGCTGCAGGATTTTTCTTTGACTTCATCTTACCATCTTAACATTCTGTTTTTTTTGGCAGTTTCCTTGTCTTCCTCACTTGGACTCATTGTTCCCTGATTACTTGGGTCTATCTGTTCTCACAGAGTTTTTATTAATTTTTTTTTTTAATGATTTGGAGTGTAATCTGAGTTGATAAAGCTGCAGCAGGTTATTTTGTCGTTCTTTCGAGGCTTCACAGACTTCACCAGAATCTATTCTTTCTCAAGAGGCCTCATCCAAGCACAATTAATAGATAATAAACGCATTATGAGTTGGCATCACGTTCTAATAGATTGACTTTGGTACCGATTCCTCCTGGCAGCCTCCAAGCTAAATTTTGCGAGTGCATCTGGAAAGGCAGGACCAGCGGGTCGTTCCTTCAGAAACGCATCTCTGAGGGAGGTTTACCAAGTGGTCGAGAAGAATCCAGAGTCGTGAAGACGTTTCGCACGTAACCACAAACGTGTAGAGCACAGTTGCTTGAATGTGTTCACGATGTCCCTCGTGGGATCAGCGAGAAGATGATCGATTGGAAACACGGCTGCGCCAGCCCTGTTCTGAAAGGAATGCTAGACAAAACATCTTCTTGCTGGAACACGGCATCCTTTCATGTAGCATTGAATCACTCTTATGGAATCGCGAGGTGTGACAGGCCACGTGAGAATAGAGCAAAAATAAATGAGTCAAGAGAACCGAGAAGCTTCTGCGGAAGTATTCAAAGAAAATGTTGCAAAAGATGCGTTTTAAGGTAATTCCTTGGGTACAACAGATAGAACCGTGAAGGAATTCACGGTGTCTACCGGAAGAGGGTATGGCAGCCAAAAAGGAACATGGCCGAAAACGAACTTCGCACCAAGACGTTTAAAGAAATTCATCAGCCGCCGGGAATGGCACCTTCTCGTGATTGAGATTTCCACAGCATCGGTGCGCTTTCGATTCCTATGGAACCAGTGGAAAGATGACGCGAGCTGACGGTCCTTGCTTGCACAAAGCCATCCAACTAAAGGAAGGGCAGCAAAGCTTCAGCACATCATCCCAGGTAACCCAACTGGAAAGTGCTCATGAAAGCCAAAAAAAAAAAGCAAGGAGCTCATTATCCAAAGGGCGCGGATTTAAGAAACAGCTTTCTGATAAGTGCTGCCGTCTCAAGCGCTTCATTGCACACGCTCTGGACGCGTTTCTCGGACACAAAGACACATCATGCACTGATCTTGCATTTGCTGATTTGACTGTTTGATGAGATGTAATTCCCGAAATGAAGGAAAAAAAAAAAAACTGAGATTGCACAATGCATCTCGTAGAAAATTTAGCGAGCGATTACTTGCAGATAATAAAGAAGAGTGCAAACACTGCGATAAAGTTCTTCAGGAATTAGAGAACATCGATGACGACGCGCACAGGGAAGGAATCAAATTTGTGAAAATAGACGACACCAATCTGGCCAAAGAGTACGGAATCCACGCTGTTCCCTCGCTGCTGTACTTTCGAGGGAAGCAAGAAGAACCGATCATCTACGCAGGTAAGACATGAACCTTCTCAAACTCACGTGGGACTTAATGTCATGGAGGTGATTAGCTCTGTTTATCAAATAGGAGATCTGAAACAAGAAGAAAAAATCCTGGATTGGCTTGTAACACAAAAGAACCCATCCACAGTGTCAGCTATCTCCGAGAAAAGCGCGGAAGATCTTCTGGAAATGATAAAAACAACTCAATCCTTCGCCGTCATTATATGTAAGCGATAATCTTTCTTTCTATCTATTATAGCAATCTTGCATGATGAATTGCGATTCCTACGCATTGAGCGAACAGTAGCGTATTCGACATGGACCGCCGCCTTTTTGCCTTAGGCACCATTGGTGTTATTTCAGAAGAATGATTTTTGGTTCATGATTTTCGTTTCCATCCTCCTTAGGCTCGAACTACTGGTCCGAAGAAGAAAGATTTGTAGCTCGTCTAAATGGGTTCTTATACAAGCTGAATATTCTTCTTTGAGGATGCAGGATTTCACGTTCTTTCTGCTTTGTCTTCCGAAATTCCAACCTACCATGGTCTCAGAAAGTCATCCAATCTCCAATTTTCAGCTTCCGTGTAGTCTGCCCAATTAGTATAAGAAGACATTGTTTCCTCTAGCACAAAGCATCACTGCTTGGTGTCTTCTGCAATAGCACTCTTACAAGTTACATGCTGATGTGCAGCCAGACCGGGTCACTTCTTTGCTTCCAAAGCAACTGCATCACCTCGAAATCATCAGAGTATTCACGAAACAAGAAAAGATGGATGCAGGGTTCTATGCGTTATCCAAACGTCCAAGAAAAGATCCATCTTTTTTCTTCCTTGCTCTAATTTTTGGAATTCCCTTAAGTGTTAGATAAGCAGAGTAATAACAGAGAGGAGCACACATCTGTGAAACTGTTTCTGCCTCTGTTTCTTCCTAATGAATTTCTGCTTGCCTACTGTCGGTTGCTCGTTCACTTTATCCAATTGCGTGAGAGATGCATTCGGAACTAACGGCTCATTGGTGCTGGATTAGTGATTTCGCCTGTTTATCCTTCATAATTAATAGTGAAAAAAATTCCACATGTTCTGAAAAAAAAAATTGCATCACAGCATCCGCGAACTTTTTATTTTTTCAAGGATCTGACAAGAAGTATTTATTCCTGTGTGAATTTCTCCAGGAAGTGGTAGGTTTTGTTCTAAAAAACCATGTTTCCAGCTTGGACGTTGCTATGGTCGTCATGGACGGGATGCTGCATGCAGCCTTGAACGGCTTTCACTGTTTTGATTGATGGTTCGCGTCGTACTTCGAATTCATTCGATCGCGCTTTTGAAACCGGAAATCGTTCACACCCTCCTCTGCGGTCGCAAGTCCTCCGCTCAGATGACGCAGTCCTCTGCTCACCCGTGCAGCTCCTCTGCATTTCGGTCTTCACGAAGATGTGAAAATCAGGCGGATGAAACTTTGTTTCCCCATCTGGGTTCAGTACGATCACGAGCAAAGAGGTTTCCCGGAGTGGAGCAGGTTCTCGCAGCGTCGGACGGCACCGGAATGCCTGCACATCGGATGGCGGGCAGTCGCGCGTCCTGCGGCGCCAAGCCGTTCAGAGGCACGTTTCTGTGCTCGGTCCATGCGGGGGAGGCTTTAGATGGATCGGGTTCGGACAGCTGGGGTTTTCGCCGTCTAACTTCTGTTAGGTGTTTTGGAACTTCGGTGTGATCTCATCCATATGCGGGATTTCAAAAGTTATTCCACGTTCCCGATCTCCTGTAGTTCCGAAAAGCTTGAAAACATCAGAGAGCACGGATTTCGCAAGGAGCACGCGCCTTTCTGTCGCTTGACCAGTGCTCCCAGTATCTCATCTTCTTTCCCTAACTTAAAATCTGTGCTTTGGTCTTGATGTGTAATCAGTTGCCTCGGGAAGAAACGGAGGTTTGTTCGGTCTTTCTAATGGAAAAAAATCGGCAAAGAATCCTAAAGTTGAAGTTGGATGTCGAAGAGATCCGTTTTCGTTCCGCTGGTCCACGATAGCTCTTTTTGCTAAGCGGAGGTATGTTGTTCGGAGCAAGACACACAAGCAAACACTACCAGCGGTTAAAAAACATTCATATTTTGCGAAAGGTGTTCGCGACTAAAAGCTTTTCCTTTCACTCCTTTTTCTGTCCCAACCAAGGGATAAGCATACGATTCGCCTTCTTCTGGACCAGGTTCGGTCTTAATGAACAGTTCTATTGTTGATCGACACCAACTACCATCCCGTGGTATCCTTCCCCGTTCTCCTGACGGCCCACGATGATGGAAATCCTATTGGATTCTTCCGTTTCCGCTGTTTTCCCTCCAGCTTTTTTCTTTTTCTTTTTTCACCTTCGAGTTTTCAGCTTGTTGGTTCTTCATCTTACGGGCGGCTTAGAAGTTCTTTAAACACAGTCCACGCACCCTCTGTGCGTGTCACTCTTCAAGCTCGAAGATGATCCCGGAGGGACCCCTCTGTGAATCCAGGAAGGCTTCGGAAGAAGGATTCCGTTCCTCTCACGCTTGGGAGGGAACCCCGAAGGGAACTATCCCCTTCCTCATTCTCTCCAGAGGGGTAGGTCACCTGGAGGAGATCACTTCATTATTCCTTCTCCGAAAGGAACTCTCAAGGGGGCAGCTCCTGGTTTCCTCTTCTGGTGAGAACCCCGAAGGAACGCTTCCTGATTTCCCTGAAGGGTGCTCCCCGAAGGGAGCAGCGCTATTAACACTCTTGAAAGACAACCCCCGAGGGGAGTTGACCTTCGGGTCCCTCCAGGAATCAAGAAATAGGGAGTTCTCCATCCGGTCGTGCAATGGTAGCAAAACCCCACACCGGGGATACCCTTCTTCTGGTTGAAGATGGAGCAGGAGCCTTCACAGGCACCATGGTAGCGGCTCCATTTTCACAGCTGGAGAGAAATCCCAGATGGAACCGGCTCCTTGGTTCCTGGAAGACTCCGGAGAGTCAACTTCCAATCCCGGCCGGTCAATATGGACATCTAGTTTCCTTCTTCCATCAAGTCTATCAGCCAGCCAGCGTCATCCTACGGGTGGGGGGAATCGAAACCCACATGGCGCATCCCCCATTTCTCTGGCGTCGATCCCTTCCAGGGAGGGATTCGAACCCTCAACGCTTGGGATACCAGGCTAGGAGACCGTCGCAGACACACAACCACCGTGGTGGAACTAGAAATCAGTTATGTATGACGAAAGGGCCAAGAGGAGGAAAGAAGCAAGAAACGGAAGAGGGAGTGGTAGGGACAAGCAGAAGATCTCCAAGATCGAAGGGAGCAAGGAGACCTGTTTCCCAGATCCCCATCCTGGAATTCCACATCCTTCCTTACTCGAAGGCGGCATTCTCGTGAGCGGGAACTTTCGCGATCGTTTCGTTTAGAACACAACGACCCTGGAACATGTTCGAAATATGGAAGGAAGAAGAAGAAGAGGGAGAAAAACGCCTACACCTGGGGTTACTGCCTACACACCTACACTCCAGATCACACACGTTGTTGACAAAAGCCTGCGGGAAGCAATGGAGCTGACAGCATCGCCCAAGATGTGAGATGACCGCACCTTAAAACCTGGCGGACGAAGAATCATCATGGGTTCGTTTCGGAGAAGGAAAAAGGAAAAGCTCTTTCGGTGCCTTGATGGAACACGAATGGCGGGGGGGGGTTCCAAGCAACGAGTCGTCAAGGCAGATGTCCTTGGCTAAGCGGGCGAACCTGTCGGCAGGTCCGAAAGTGGCAGGAGCCAGGCACTGTGGCGTCATTCCCGTTCGGTTTCAGACACGCCCCGCGGCACCATATGAGCTCAAGCGATCTGGCAAAGCAGGCGTTCGACTGCCCGCGCCTGGGAGAGGCCACACGGTGGAACGCATAGTGCATTTTCAAGTGAAAAGAACAGTATTAGTGAATCAGCGGTTGATGCGGGCGTGGCCTGGAAAGGGAGAAGACTGGTGCTGCAGATCCGAATGCTGAAGGGAAGCTGCTATCGACTCTTTGGTGCACGCGACGCAAGAAGATTCCGGCAGCCACCGCGCATGAGTGCCTCAGCGTGATGAATCGCTCGCTGCAGCAACTCGAAAGCGTACTTGTCCGCGTTCGATGGGATCCGTTTCCTAGGAAACGTTAGCTCTAGGAAGGAACGTTCAATTCCCTCCTGGATTCCGTCATAACAGAAGCATCCAAGAGACTCACGTTTCCACCGTTACACCTGAGTAACCGTGCGAAAAAATATAAGTACCTGGACATGCTTTAAAAAAAAATGTCACTTTTCAGATGCATGAAATGGTAAACAGACCCAAGATGAAGATGGGTATACCCTTCTTGTCAACAGCCCCTTGCTCTTAAACTAAGTATGCGGGGCGAATATCAGCAACAAAAAACAATGCAAAAACAAACCTAAAACCCTAAACTGGAGTAGTTGAAGATGCAGACTGAAGAGCATTCTTGAGCTCGGCGGATGGGTCAGATTCCCTCTATTCAGCAGCGTCTCCTCTGACCACGTCTTGAACAATCCTTTCACATCTCTTGAACAGCCTTCATTTTGCGTGATTTCTCCCTCTTCAGCCGAGCCCTGCATTGCCCTCTCATCCCACCAAGAAGAGAGGCTTTGGCCGACCGTCGCGACATCAGGCCTTTGCGCGTCTTCCATGCGTAGCACGCGTTTGCCTAAGACCTCAGTTGCCCGCACAACGACGCGCGCTGCTCCATCTTGCCGCTGAAACTCTAACCTTTTCCCAGATCAAGACACGGGGTGCAGGCAATGCGAAAGGCTGCTGGTTAAACTCCACAACATCGAGCATGGGATTCTCAAGCACAACATTGAAGTATACAAAACTCAGGACAAATACTTCTCTCAGGAATTCGGGATCAAGAAAACGCCGGCGCTCTTGTACTTCGGGGACTCCGTTCCGAACGTCTATGAAGGTGACTATGACGTTCTCTCCCCCTCCCCTTCTGTTTATCTTTTGTTGCTGCAAAGTTCGTACCATTTCCTGCTCTTTTGCGCGTGCGCATTGTGTGTGTGTGTCGATTCGCTACTGTGTGTGCTTTCCGGTTAAATGAGCTGCAATAAGCGCCCACTCACGAGCTGACAGACTGAAGGAACAAGTGTCCCATTCGGCCATCTGCGGAATCCTAACAGCGGTCGCTGATCTCCCTAAAAAGATCATCAGAAAGATCTGCTGCTGCTCCTCGCAGAAGGAATCCTTTGTTAGGGCGGGTTGTTTCTGGAAGTTTCAAAAATGACTTGCTACGTAAGGAAATTAGTTCGGGATCAAAAAGTGAGCAGGAAGATGGTGAGCTTTATATTGCTCACCTGCGTTGGTGCGTTTATTCTGTTTTTCGGAGCAGAGCATCCCAGGAATTTCAGAGAAACGCCAAGTGCAGTCCTCCCGAAAGCAACACTTGGATGTATATTCCCCCTCCTCCCTCCTCCCTTTTTTTGGACGGCTGGGCGTCTTTCAAAAATCAAATCGTCTCGTTCAAAGATGCGGTTTCGTTCGCACCTGCGCGAACGCTGTTCGGGTTCCCTTTTTTTTTTTGGTCCGCCAAATACTCAAGAAACGTTCGATCCCCTAGGGGAACCCATAAAGCTCTTTGAGTCCACAGGCCACCTGAAGGGGCATGTCACTCTTCAAGCTCGAAGGTGATCCCGGAGGGACCACCCTATGAATTCAGAAAGGGCTCCAAAGGAAGGAGTCCATTCCTCCCTTCCTCTTGGTACAGGAGCCCCTCTTCTTCCTTGTTCTCTCTGGAAGGGGTTGATCCTCTTTTGCTTTCCCGAAGACAACCAGGGAAGGATCCACTCCTGGAATTCTTCTACGGAGGCTCGCAAGGGAACCGCTCCTGGTTTCCTGCTCTCTTGAAGAGAACCCCGAAGGAACGCTTGCCAGTTTCTCGGAAGGGCGCGTCCCGAAGGGAGCAGCGCGCTTCTGCCACTCTGAAGAGGCAAACCCTCAACAGCCCCATGGTAATGGCTCCATTTTTACAACCGGCGGGAAACAGTCCCGAAGAAAACCAACCAGCTCCTTTGTTTTTGGAAGGACCCCGGATGGTCAACTTCCGATCCCGTCCAGTCAGCAGGCGAATCTGATTTCCTGCTTCGACCAGCAGTCTATGGATCAGCCAGCGTCATCCTGTGGGGGGGAATCGAAACCCACATGGAGCATCCCCATTTCTCTGGCGTCGATCTCTCCCAGGGAAGAATTCGAACCCGCAACCCAGGCGCGGAGACCGCAACAACACGGCTGACAACGTGGGTTAGAACGCCAACTCCTTCAGGGCCGGCAGTGTGAATTCGTCGCTCGGTTTCTGCATTCCTGAAGGTTGCAAATGCAACCAGCCTGTAGAATGCATCTGACTTTTTTTGTGTTTGCTCCGAAATTCTGAAAAATTCTGCCGCGAGATGGGCGGGGAAAATGCCCGTTCGATTCGTACGTCGGCGGAACAGTTGGCGACAAGAACGAAACTCGAAGAACGTCTGGGAAAGACGTGGATTTTCCTGAAAAGCGAGAGGATGGATCCTTCTTCGAACCCAGAGGCGCAACTGAGCAAGGGAAACTGTCCTATCCAGAATGCGGGGGACGCGTCCGCTTGTCTCTGTCTTCAGTTGCCACAAATCCAGGAAACTTCAAGGCTCTGGAACTCTCCAGCCGACGCGGGGAAGCTCCACTTCCCGACTCTATTTTGAGGTTCAGCAAAGAGGACCTCATTGCTCTTTGAAGAACAGCGTGAGTGGGCCCATTGACTCTTTTGATAAGGATGGCACGGGACGTGCCTGAGACCGAAGCTCGCGCCATCAGTTCCAACAGGAAGCGCACTGTCCACGGCATTCCAGACAGCTGCATGCACACAGCAGAACGACCTCCCCATCCGAAGTTTGGAGCAATGGGGTGGCGGTGGGAAGCTAAATTACGACTTCACTCCTCTTCCTGCTAGGGGGGGTGCACGAACGAGCATCTCGGAGTCTCACCCGCAGTGTATATTCTGGGGCTCGCCCTTTCTCCCAGCGGGTGCAGTACATCCTCCGCTGCTTCGCTCTGACGTGGATGAATTTTTCAATCCATCCTGAAAGTGGAAGAATCCGAGAGAACTGTTCTGCTCGATCTCCGAGGCAATTGACGAAGCCTTCGGCCGCTTCCCTCCTCGGTCAAAAACTGGGTCCGGCACGACGTTTGAAGTGTGCGCTCTTCGCAGCATCCTTGTATTTTTGGGCGGAAACTGCACGTGCGACACCAAGGGACCACGCGCTGGCATCAAGTAAAAGGTTCTCTTGTTCCTCCTTGGGCGGCTGCTTTCGTGTGCGATCCACCTACGCCCTGTTGCAGGACTTTTTGTGCAAGTATCGGGTGGTTCGCCTCAGCGCATGCGCTATCGTTCAGCTTTTCGAAATAGCACGATGCAGAGCACATCCCCTTTTGAAGAGTCTTAGAACGTCCATTGAGAAGTGCTCCCTACTGGTGGCACCTAACGGGAAACGATCACGGTATGCAGCACAAGCAGGGTAGACCATAGAAAACAGGCCATAAAAACTTCTTGGTGCAGTCCTTCAGGAGGTCTCTCGCTGTCTTCGGTGGAGGCCCCGAAAAACGAACCTGTGCTAGGTGGGCGTCGGGACATTCCCACCGATTCGGCTTCGTTGTCCTCCTTCGGAGCTTTTCTAGCGGCACTGGATTCCGAAAGAGAAGATGCAGAAGGAGCCTGGATGAGATGAAAGCAAGGAAAATGCAGCTGTGTGGTCTCTTTGGTCTGCTTTCCTCTGGTAGGGAAACCGAAACCTGAGCAGCCACCACATCAGCACAGAGTCTAGTGCGGTCCATCGAAATGGCGCGCACTAAACAGTTGCTGGAAAGAAACTTCTCTTCTTCCTCTGCGTCACGCGGAGATTGAGACCCAAGTTCGCAGTTTGCATCCAGTATGTGAGTACCAGAAGCTGGACGGCATGTCAATCCATTAAGAGTCGACCACCGAGGATGAATCGCAACTGTGTGCATGGTCTTCGTTGCCTTGGAAAATTGAATTAGTCCGCGTGGAAGAGAACTTCTTTAGCATTGCTTGAGTTTCCCTTCTCTCTTGCAGAGATCGATTCAAATTTATCAACAAAAGTTATAGCTACAATGAACCGTCGAAGGAAAAAAACAAGAACAAATAAAGAAATAAATGTGTGCTCAAGAAACCTCATCAAATGCGACGCAGAAAAGAAAGGCAGAGGAAGGCAAATCGATGGGAAGGAAAGAACAAAGGGCAGAGTTTAGAAGGGACTGTCCACTCCGGCAGGGAACAGATTCGTGGTTGCTCGTCCCAATTATTCCTACCGAACATGGTGTTGGCTGCGGTGCACTGAAAGCAGTGGCAATGAGGAGGTACCTGCTGCGCACGAAGAGGAGGTCCAAGAATGACGCGTGTGGGATACGTCACTGTAGGCGCGCGCGCGCGACGGATGCAGCGAGCGAACGCGAAATGCTCTATTTCGCAGCAGCTCGCACTTAAAGAATGGAACCAATGAGAAACCTTCTAAAAGCGAAGAATGGTCTCTGTGGGTCGAAGGCTCGCTTCCTCCTCGTGTAATGAGTTTTATCCAGGGAACCCTTCGCAGGGCGTCACCCCGGTATCGGACTGCCTTTTGCTGAAGGAGGGGATGCAAAGGGGCGGGAGGAGTCGTTCGGTCCTCGGAAAACAAAATCGTAGTCCACCGGAACTCGAATCTTTGAGAGTGGCTGCAGTGAGGGCAGGCGTGAAGCAAAGCGGCCGGGAGAGCTCAGAGCAAGTGCTCGTGAAAGAAACCAGAAGAGGGAACGTCAGGTTCAAGCAGAGTCTCCGCAACATCTGAAGATTTGGAAATCGATGCTAAGAATCCATTCAGTCGGTTTTTCGTATCTTCAACACACTTCAGATTCCTTTGAACGCAGCCACGGAAAGGAACGAAAATAAGGGAATCATTGACCAGACATACCTTCGCGGACTCTTCCGTTTGCAGGGTCTGCTGATCTGCTTTGGGGCGAATATCCTTCCTGCCGGCATCCTTGTAGCTTTGCCCAACTCTTCCTCCCTCTCCAGGTTGGTAACGCTCTCCAAGTCTCCAAGACTTTCTTCTCGAGAAGGCAAGAGAGGAGGCAATCTTTAGGAAATTGCAGGACCCTCCTGCGAGCAGCAGCAGCACTTGTAAAAAGCAGAAGAGTCTGCAATGATCTCCTCACTTGTCACTGTTTCTTCTTCGGTACGCGTAAAAATACATTACGAAGAGACGCAGACCACCGTCTATTTCTCTTAGTCGGAAAGCCGTACAAGCTCTCTGTACGTTCTGGAAACTTCTTGGCGGAGCACTTCTGGACTTCGCAGAGGAAGCGTAAAACTTCGAGAATTTCAGGGATGCTGCGTGTCAGCAAAAGAAAATTAAAAAAACAAAAAAAATCCGGACACTAAATCTTCCGCTGAAAGCAATCGCTCGGTATCCAGCTCGACGAATCTAGCCCCAGGCTACTCAGACCGAGAACCGAACTTTCCCTCGGCCTCTGGACACTTTATCCCCAACCACTGGTTTCCATGTAAGCCGAGCCTCGATTCCTCTTCCGGTGTACTGATTCCCTCTTTGTTCCCGTTCGCATCGCAAGTCGGATACAGGCAAACGAACCGACTGCGCTCCAGCGGAGCAGTACGGAAGCTCTGAAAGTTTCTTCATTATCGGGCAGGTGGCGGAGTGCTTGAATTCCAGTGATACCACGTTCCTTGTCGTTCCACTCTAGGCAGTTCGCTTAATAATAGAATCTCCTTGGCGTATACTCGCGCCAAAAACATGACCCTTGCTAAGAAATCGTTGTAACCAAGGAAACATGGACGATGAGGAAGAGATCCTAATGTGGCTCATACAACAAAAGACGGAAGATCGCATCGAAACTGTCAACCGCAGCATGCTGGAGAAACTCATAGAGGAAGTGCAGTATTTGGTGGTTTTCTTCTGTAAGGTCTTCTTGCACGAACAGGAACTAATGATCTACTGCAATCAGACAAGCCGAATTGCAAAGTTTGCGATGCAGCGCTGAAAGAGCTGGAGGACATCGATGACGACTGTGACCTCCACGGCATACAAATGGTGAAAATTAATGACCCTCAACTGGCCAAACGCTACACCATAAAGACCTTTCCTGCGATGATCTATTTCCGGAACGGCAATCCTCTGCTATATGACGGTGAGTTCTACGGAGTCATTCCTTGTACACTTTCTTTCCTTTTTTTTTTTTTTTCCTTTGGAAATTTCCCTTTGGGGCGCTCCCACAGGAGACCTGATGAACAGAGATTCTGTGTTGGAATGGCTCCTGGACGACGACAACCGAGAGCTGGCCGACGAAATAGAGTCTGTCAACGAAAAGATGCTAAAAAACCTCATCGCTAGCTCGCCGTACTTGGCGGTTTTCTTCTGTGAGTATCCAAGATCACAGAACACGTGCGCGTGCACGCATCCGCGCCGATCCGCCTACTGTGGGAGTCTGCCGCAGGAGGCTTCCCGTCGTGAATTCCTGCAGTCGCGTGTCCGGGTTCTGACCTCAAATCGGGTCACGCCCCGCGTTTCTGTGCTGGGGCAGAAACGTGCTTTCCACTTCCAATGTGCACGAGCGTCCTCTGTGTATTGCGTGCGTTCTGTCTGGTCCTTCTTGCTCTCGAGCTAGAAGGCTGAAGCAAGCAAGAAGAAGAAGAGTCTTTCAAGAGAGCGCTTGTTCTCTTTTTCTCTCTTTTGACCACGGCGGCCCAAAACCGAGAAAGGATTGACCCCACTTTCGTAGGTCTCACGAAACATCCAACAGTTGATCACATCACCTCCAGACCTGCTGCTGGTCGAGTTGGTCTGTCGGATGTTGGAAATCCTCAGGGGTTCTTCCATTGTCTCTGTTTTCTCTGCAGGCTTTTCTTTTTTTTTGGTTCTCGAGGAGTGCTGAAGGGCCGTTCTCCCCCCTAGGAAAGAGAAGGGGGGGGGGGTCACAACCTCTCTGACGCTGTCCACTCCACCCGAGGGTGCGTGTTGGTTCTTCATTTTAGGAAAGGCAGCCCCGATGAGTCCAGGAAAGGCTCTGGAGGAAGGAGTCCGTTCTTTTCACGCCTGGGAGGGAATCTTGAAGGAAACCCTCGCCCTGGTTGTCTCTAAGGGGAACCCCAAAGGGAAATTCCTCCTCGTTCTCTCCGGCAGGACCCGAGGGGCCATTCCTCGTTTCTTCTCTGAAGAAAACCCGGAAAGGATGTGATCCTGGAATTTTTTTATACGCAGGGAATCTGCTAGGGAACCACCCTGTTCCCTCCTCCCCTGAAGAGAACCCGGAAGGGACACATCCCAATTCCTCCGAACGGCGTTCCCCGAAGGGAGCAGCGCTCTTGGACTAGCCCTTCTTGGCCAACTTCCAGTCCCACCCGGTCAACAGAGGCATCCGGTTTCAACAGTGCCTTCGCACCCGGAGCCTACAGACCAACTACCGTCATTCTGCGGGGGGGACCAACCAAAACCCACGACTCATCCCCATTTCCCAGCGTCGGGCCTTCCCCGGGAGGGGTTTGAACCCGCGACGCTTGGCACCACGGGTGGAGAGCGCAGCCGCTCGGCCTCCATCGCGGGCAATCCAAGTTTTTTTTTTGTTCCTTTTCGAGGCTGAAGCTCTTTTGGACCCACAATGGTGGCTGAACCAACACGCGTGTGGGTCGCTCCTATCTGTTCTGGGGTCTCAGAGGGGGGGGGGGGGAAAGGGGGAAGAGGAGCATGCGAATTCTCACACCCCTACCGACTGAGACTCCTTCCAGCTCTTGCAGGAAGCTCGGGGGTGCAAGAGGAGGAGTACCACCACTTGGCCGAGCTGCGGCCAAGAAACAGCGACGGAGTCACTCATGGCTCTGAAGCTTCGAGGGTTGCATCCTTCCGCTGGGGAACACTCAAAGCGGAAAAGAGGAGGAAAAGTGGGCTTTCTGCCATCCTTCGGGCGTCTCCAAGCACCCGGGGGCCGGAAATGTCAACAGTGAAACCGAAGCGAGGAACCCGGAATCTGCTAGCGCGAAGTTTCCTAGGGTCACTCATGGGGAATCGAGGGCTCCGCATTCTAAGGGCACAGCGGAGATCACATCGTTTTCCGGCCGTAACCCGTTTTCCCCAGCCTTCTGCACCATCGAGGCTGGAAACGGTTCTTCTTTGATCTTGCATTTTACAAACTCAAGAGCGCGCATGATGTGTGCGGCCTGCCCTCTTGCCCTGCTTGGGCGTGGCTCGATATCCCAAAAGTTCATAACATAAATTCCCCCCCCCCCCCAAAAAAAAAAAAAAAAAACGAAAACTTCAAAAAAAAAAAAAGCTGGAAGGAAAACAGTGAAGACAGAAGAAAAAGAAGAACCCAAGGATTTCCATCGTCCTAGGCCAATAGTAACGATCTCCTCTTGGGGTCGCTACTGACCTTGTAAAAAAAATATATATTTAAAAAAAAATTAAATAAAATAAATTCTTCAAGATAGGGAGTATCCCGGGAGGGGACCGCCCGATGAATTCAGGAAGGGTTCCAGAGAAGGGAGTCCGCTCTTCTCATCGCCTGAGAAGAGAATCTCCTTCCTTATTCTCTCCGGAGGGACCCCGGAGGGATCCATTCCATTTTTTCTTCTCCGGAGGGAACCCGCTAGGGAGGAAGGAACCGCTCCTTGTTCCCCTCCTCCTCTGAAGAGAATCCCGCAGGGACGCATCCCAATTACTCTGAAGGGCACTCCCAGAAAGGAGCGGCGTGCTTCTCTGCATTCTGGAGAGGTACCTCACCTACTCCATGGTGCGACACAGAGGGTTTGCTCCTTTGCACAACAGAACTCCACTCCTTGATTCTGTTTCCTGGAAGAACCCCGGAAGTCGACTCCCGATCCCGGCCACGCTTGCATCCGGTCTGAACTGCTACGGGGGCCGCGACCGAATGAAGGCCAACCGGCGTCATCTCGCTGGAGGAACTCGAACCCACGAAGCACTCCCATCTCTCGGCGTCGATTCTTGCCGAGTATTCGAGCCCTCAAAGCCTGGTGGTGACACGCGCGGGGACCTCAGCAGCCACACAGTTTCCGACACAGGCTATATCTATAAATCTATTTCATCATTTATTTATTGATACTGAATGAACATTTTATGATTTTTCGGGATTTCGGCCGGCATTGGCTCTGCACGCCCCCTCCTGTTCATCTTGATGACCTCGCCTCCGTTTCCGCAAAAAGGGAATCTGCCATTCCCGATCCATCTGCAGAGATCTCTCAGGAGACGAGAAGGCGAAATGATGCCTTCTCCTCGGCTCCTGAGAGATCCGAGCAGTTATCGGGATGGTCCTTCCCTTCATGGGCGTTTCCGTAAGACGACCTCGGATCTCGAGCTTGCCTCACCCGTTCGGCTTTCCCGGACGCAGGGAGCCTCTCCTCGACAGGGAATCGCTTCGGGATTTTTTTTCCACCTTATTTCCCTCTTAGACACGAAGGACTGCTCCGAGTGCCCGCTCATCCTCTCCAACTTGGAAAACATCGACGATGAAGCCGATGTCCTCGGAATCGACTTTGTGAAGATCTGCAGCGACGAGACCCCGCTAAAATACGGGATCACGCAGCCTCCCGGTCTGGTGTACTTTCGCAAAAGCACCCCCATCTTCTACGACGGTCCGCAGGCTCCATCCTTCTCCCAACCTTGGTGAACGTTGAGTTTTAGGCGACCTGCTGGACTCGGGGAAAGTGCTGGAGTGGCTGACGTCTCAAGAAAACCTCCAGATCAAAGACGAGATAGAGGAGGTGAACAGAAGGATGCTCGAAAAGCTCCTGGACCAAAACGACTTTGTTGCAGTCTTCTTCTGTAATCTTGCTGGCAAACGACCCGCAGCGGTCTCGAGGGTGTTTTTCTTTTTTCTTTCCTCCTTCCAGATCAGAACAACTGCCCCAAATGTGACGAAGCCCTGCAAGAACTGGAGAAGATCGACTCAGAGACGGACAACTTGGACATTCTGTTCGTGAAGATAAAAGACACGAGGTACGCCCGGAAGTACGGGATCAACAGGCTACCAGCACTCATCTATTTCCGCAAAAAATTCCCAAGCATTTACCGAGGTAGGTCGAGTTTAAAAACCACCTGAGAGCCTCCCAAATCTTGACCTCTTCTCACTCATCATCCTTCGTGATTCGAGGATTCCGTCGACCCTTTGATGCGAGCTGTCCTCTCATAGCATGTCTGATTTCTGAAGGGAGGAAAGAGAAGAGGGGAGAGGAACGAAAATAGGGAGCGTTGGCTCAGAGTGGCAGGCCGTCTCCAAGGGGACGCCCTCTTTCCAGACCTGCTCCTTGAGAAAAGTTCTCGTGGGCGTCGCCCAAGGAGGAAAGAAGTAAATGGATGGAAAGAGAAACCTGCATGGGTTCTGATGTAGAGAAATCAACTTGAACACTACTGCCATAGGCAGTCAGACAACGCAAGCCGAAATCCGTCCTAAACGTGCCACACACCCCCTGGCGTTCATCGCGTCGAACAGAAGAAAATCGGGGGATGCAACGCGCTTCACTTTCGTGGTCATCGAGATTGAGGGAGATGAGAAAGTGCCGTCTTTTGATCTACCTCTGTATCTCGAAGCGGCGTGCCACCAAGAGTCGTGGTGTTTCCAGTCCCCGAGACGGCCGGTCTGCCTAGCTCCAGCACTCGAAGGCGTACTCAGCGCGTCTCGCCCTAGAGAGCTCCACGAGAGGCAGAATCAGGCGGAGAGCCGCGGACAAGATCGTTCTCTTCTTCGCAAGGACACCTACGAAGCCCCAAACGCACCAGAGTCCACCCCGAGACGGGTACTCTGTTGGAAGATGGTCCCTTCTCTACTCACGACGTGAGCCATCTAAAGCGCTGGAATTCGACGTTGCCACTAGACTAAGTCTTCTGCGGTGCACCGCCACCCTGGGACGTTTGGAAAATGCCTCTGGGAGAATCACCGCCTAGAAGACGGTGTCCTCCCAGCAGCCAGTACTCGTGGGTTCGACCTCCCTCCTTCCCTGTCCTATTTGCTCTGCAGTCTTCCTTCTGTACTCCTGAATGAGGACATTTCGACGACGCCTCATCAGCAGAGGGTGTTCCGCCCTCTTCTGAGCTTTCCTGGGTCTTCAACTCTTGGATCCCGCAAAGTCGAAGTGCCACTTCCACGAAGGGCCAGTTTGGAGGAGCTTCCGAAGAAGGAAGGAATCCGTTTGGCGAAGACAGGTTCCAGCCGTTGCGCTTGTTCCAAGAGATTCCATCTCTCTTGTGCTCGCTTGTCCCCGGAGGAGCCCGGTCAGCTTCTCAATGCGACATTTCCCGCAGTCGTCGCCACTGGCCTTTGTGTTCAGTGGAGTGGGAACTGAGCGATCCATTCCCTAAATCAGCACGATAGCTGCGGCCTCCGCGCGTCGAGCCAAGCGTTGCGGGTTCGAATTCCTGCCTGGAAGGGATCGACGCCAGAGAAATGGGGATGCTCCATGTGGGTTTCGAGTTCCCCCCACAGGATGACGCTGGCTGATCCATAGACTGCTGGTCGAAGCAGGAAACCAGATTCGCCTGCTGACTGGACGGATCGGAAGTTGACCATCCGGGGTCCTTCCAAAAACAAAGGAGCTGGTTTTCTTCGGGACTGTTTCCCGCCGGTTGTAAAAATGGAGCCATTACCATGGGGCTGTTGAGGGTTTGCCTCTTCAGAGTGGCAGAAGCGCGCTGCTCCCTTCGGGACGCGCCCTTCCGAGAAACTGGCAAGCGTTCCTTCGGGGTTCTCTTCAAGAGAGCAGGAAACCAGGAGCGGTTCCCTTGCGAGCCTCCGTAGAAGAATTCCAGGAGTGGATCCTTCCCTGGTTGTCTTCGGGAAAGCAAAAGAGGATCGACCCCTTCCAGAGAGAACAAGGAAGAAGAGGGGCTCCTGTACCAAGAGGAAGGGAGGAATGGACTCCTTCCTTTGGAGCCCTTTCTGAATTCATAGGGTGGTCCCTCCGGGATCACCTTCGAGCTTGAAGAGTGACATGCCCCTTCAGGTGGCCTGTGGACTCAAAGAGCTTTATGGGTCCCCCTAGGGGACCGAACGTTTCTTGAGTATTTGGCGGACCAAACAAAAAGAAAAAGCCGGAAGGAAAGCAGAGAAAACAGAGGAACCCCTAAGGATTCCGGAAATCACACCCCCTCCAGTCTGTCTCTCCTCCGCTTCTGAGTTGGTTCTTCCTCTTCAGCGATGTTTCCCCTCAGATTTTTTCCCCCTTTTCCGAAAGGCGGAAAGATGCTTGTTGGTGAAGGAAGATTGGAGCGATATTCGGACGAAACGGAGGTCACCACCAATGAAGCGCGTTGCTTCTCATCGCTTCTTTCTTTCTACGTTCATGTTGTGCGTGGGTGTGGTTTGTTTTAACCCGCGGGCCGGTCTCCAATTGACCCCCGTGAAACTCACCTTACCTTCAACAGATCCTTGGAAACATAAGTGCAACGTACTGACCAAAGATGCGCAGGGGTCATCTCGACTTTCCCACGTCATTCGCAGAGTGGAACTTTCGAGTCACCAAGAGGCTTACGAACTCCTCTGAAAAGTTCTTAGACGTCTTTCCCTGCGTTCTCCTGCTTTTTTCTCCTGTGAATTGAAGACATTCGGACATCCGGTTTACGTGACTCACTGAGGGGCGCGCGCACACTCCATCTTATTCTGAACGGCGAAGAAGCGCTCTCTTGCGCACCACGCCTCTGGCGAGCGACTGACTACGCACGAGCGCGTGCTTATCGGGGGTGTTCGCTGCTCGATCCACATAGGTCTTGGTCCCACCATGAATGAACAGTGCACGTATGGCCATCCACTGCATTCCCGTGCCTTTGTCCGGCCACGCCCCCTTCTCCCGCCGAGTCACAAACACCCCAGAGCCAGCCTGGCTGCACGCCCAAGAATGCCTCATTCCGTGTGGAGGGCCTTGTGATCTCGTGATGCCGAGAGTTCGTTTCGTTCTCGACTCTTGAAACTTTAGCAAGCTTGAGACATCATCATCTTCATGCTGATCATCTTCGGCAGCGTACAGCTGAATGCGATCGTCCATCCAACTGGTGGTGCCTCTTTTCGGCACGTGACGTTGTAGGTAAATGAGCACGAAATCCTTCATCTCGCTGCTGTGTGAGAAACGGCGGGATGAAGGCTGAGCGCCGAGTGCTACTGGTGAAGAGTGGTAGGCGGATTCATTCCACCAAGCACTCTTCGTCAGCACTCTCCCCGAGGATCCTCCTTCTCTCTGAAATACCTTTGCATTCAACCAAATCTGGCATCGCGAAGCTGCGTGGCTGAAGACAGTGGGTTCGCAAAATTTCCTTCCTTCCTTCCTTTCAGGTGACTTAAATGCAGAAGAGCAAGTGCTGGAATGGTTGAGGAAAAATAGGTACCGTCATCCGGAGCTGAACCTCTTCATGTACGCTCTGGCTGGAATCACAGGAGCTTTCATCGCCTATACCCTCTTCCTTATGTTCTGTTTCAAAGGAATGCATCACAAGACGTCTTAAAACCACGAGATTTTTTACCAGAGCGCGTCACCGATCCACCTGCTCGTTCCATGATGTTTCCCCCAATAAAGAATGTTTTCCGTACAGTTTATCGAATTCCTTTGCTTTTAGATGGGTGTAACCGGGAGCTGACCGACAGGGAATCTGAACTCGGAGAGAGGTTTTTATTCGATACTTCTGTTGTTTCCAACGGTTTTAGAAATTACGATCAGGTTCCTCCCAGTCAGTATTCCGTTTGCATGCGTGCCTTCCTTCCTTCCTTTCTTTTCTTTATGAAAGCGACGTTCCTTCTTTCTCAGCAGGAATCGTTCGAATGGGCTCAGAAACTCACTAGCTTCGGGGTCGAAGCACGCACTGGGGCTGGGTTGCCACCTTGAGGTCTTCAGCACGTCGGATCTGCAGACGAAAGACCTTTCCAAAGGGCGCCACGGAAGCCTTGCTGATTTGCCAGCAGCAAAGCGGTGCTGCAGAGCTTTCACAACGAACAGAAGCAAAAGGATCCCAAGCAAACAAAGCGGGAACAAAAGGGACAGTGCTAGAAGAAGCCCAGAGCTTTCACTAGGAGAGCAGCGAAGGATTCTTCTTCTCTTTTTTGGTTCGCTAATCGCATCTCGCAAAACTCCCGCTGGAACATGCTTCAGCATCCCTGCTCCGTCGACCCTCGTTCGGATGAATGGACTGCGTACGCATCGCCATTCACTGAATTTTCACGTTAGTTTCCAGCCGCGCTCGTTCCTCCGGAAGAGGTGCTGCAGGCTATGTGGAGCGCGATAGCTCCTCCTCTCTGCCAACTTCCGCGTTTCAAATTCTGGACTCTCCTGATGATTCTCACCCGGTAATGCCGGGGCATTTATTACGTCAGTAATAAAAATACATTTTATGGTAGAACCGTTGGTTCTACCACGCGCAATGAACCTGCCGAGTACCGGTGTGCAGACCGGTGAGGTCCGCTTCGGCAGCGTGGGGGAAGGGAAAACAAGAGCCCACAAAAAAATAAACAAACAAAACGGGAAGGGGGGGAAGTCAAGGAGGAAATTACGGTACGCTGCCAGGCGTCTCCGGCATCCCGTTCAGGATGCTGGCAAGTTTTCCTGATGAACTCCTGACTCTCCTGATTAAGGAAAAGTATTCCCGCTGTATTCTGGGCAGCTTGTTCCCAGCACTCCTCTGTGTTGTGTGCAACGCCGGGAGACGACTTCAGGCTTGCCGACGAACGGAATCAGCGATGACCCCTTTTCCTGCCTCACGTTCTTCCGGAACATTTGGTTGGAACCTGGGAGCAAATTTCCGCAACTCTGATCGACGCGAGAAGCGCGCGGCAAGACGGCAAGTGGCGCCATCTCTGCGCTCGGAAGGCGGCTGCCACCAGGGCGATCGAGACCACGTGATCCTCTGAGCACTGAAACGCAATGACGTGTATGGCACGAGGCACTGGGAGGTCCACACGTTTCGGAGACAGCAGCTAGAAGGGGATGCACTTTCATCCTCTTTTACGGTGCTTTGGGTAGCAAGGAGGAACCTGCGCAGGTTACGATTCGATTCCTTCGGGGAACACACGATCTCCCGAGGCAGCGACGGACTTCTCCCCAGGGATGCCCCCAGGAAGTTTCTTATGTTGGCCGAGGAGCGGGTCGGTTGCCCATTGAGCAAAAGTAAAAGAGATCTGACTGGTTCGGGAAGCGGGAGACCACCGGAGGGCGGCAGGTTGCTCGACCCTGCTATCCATCCGACCAAGAAGGGAAGCCGAATGTCCAAAACTGCGGTTTCCCATATTGAGATGAACGAGTATCGGAAGCGCAGGAGATGCTCGACGTTGGAAGAGACCTTCGAGCCCATTCTTCGACGGTCCACACTTGGCACTGGATCACGTCCCGATGGATTCTGTGTAGCGCAGACAGTGCACTCCGATTGCAGATCTCGTTTTCCACGTGAGGAAGTTGCGGAAAATGCCCTCTCGCTTGTTTGTTTGTTTTTTTTCTCTTCGGATAAATCCTTCGTGGAAGCCGCGCTTTCGAAATGCGTGCGGAGGAGCGAAGTCGAAACGAAACAGCAACGAGCTGCCACCAGGCGCAATGTGAAAGCAACGTCGCCACCCAGAAGCACGTCTATACAACTGCCTAAAAGGGGACACGTGACGTGGGAATGTTCCCAGCATCCTGATCTTTGGCTGAGGTGCTGAAAAAATCTCTCTTTTTTTCGGTCGTTTCCGATCCCCCGAGAGATTTCCCATCGCGTCGAATCGTTTCGGGCTTGCGCGAGAGGTGAGCCTGCGAAAAACTTACCTTTTCAGAGATCGTGTATCGCTGATTTGATTCTTCAAGAGTAATTACTTTTATTAACAAGGGGTAATCAAAGAGTCTAGGGCGGAACGCAGCGTGAAAAGGAGCAAGGGTGAGAGCTGCGGTACGTTTCAATCTGGATATTATAAATGTAATTTTATATCGAGACAGGATTGAACCCTAGAAGGGTAACGTGGTACCATATGCGACACACAGGAACTAAAACGTGCAGACTCCCTGCCATGGTCAACCCTGCGGGCATGCCGTTCCAGCTACGTGCTACCAAGCCTTCAGTAGGTGCCTGCAGCCGCCACTGCGTGCAAATCGGTTGTTTTTGTTTCATTTTGTGCCCGGCTATGTCGTATGCGACACCACGCCACCTTTCGCGTTGCACATAAAAATTTGCACCCGGGGCCTCTCATAATGGAATTTTTACACAGAATGATCTGGAAGGGTTGATTGGCGTGTGAAAAGGATAGTGTGTGAAAGTGATTGTAGTATCAATGTAATGAAAAATTAGGAAAATAAATTTACCCCACCCCTTGTGGGACTTGGGGAAAATGGAAGGGTTGATTGGACTCTGTGGAAGAAGAGAAACTAGTTTGGAAGAGTTTGCATCCGATGAAGACCGAGATTCAGATGAAGGAAATACGGAAGCAGAGAGCTATAGCAGCAGCTTGTAACACCTCACATGGGACACGGGTTACAATGCAAAGATCTGCCTCGTTCTTTGCCAAATTCGATTTCATCTGTACTGGGTAAAGAGCATCTGAGGTTCCAAGATGTTCCGAAAGGACCTTTGACCATTGATAAGCGCTGCGAAATGCGCCCACGTTCCGCCAACCGGAAAGGAAAAGTAGGTGCCTGCAAAAAAGTCATACGTGCGCAACACCGAAAGCCCTCACGTTGTGAGTGTGCAAATAGCTTGTAAAATAATTCGCAAAGATAATAGCAATTCATTAACGAAATAACATTTCGATGGAAAAATATTAAATTTTCATAATCATTTTAATCGCCACGTAACCATTTATGCCCAAAATCGTCACGTTACCCTTCTAGGGTTAAATCTGTTTGAAAAGGGAGGGCAGCGAGGTCACTCAAGAGCACTCTGGTCGTTCCTTCGTTGGGGACGAATTCGTTGGGCAGAGGATTGTGGGTTGTTTTGTTTTGTTGTCATTTGAAGTTACTAAAGATAAGTCGATTGAATAGCTGCAGGGAACGGTATTGAAAAGGAGATTAATGGTTAATGGTTACCGGTAAGAATAGTAGGAGGGCTGAGTGGTTTCTTCTCTATCAGTACAAAATCAGCCGAGATCGGAAAATGCATATCCATTATGCGTATGTCAACGAGTTTAATAGGAATACGTGTAGTAAAATGTAGTTCACTTTTGTCTGGTGATGATACGCTGGCAAATTAATGCCCCCAATCACTAAAGAATGGAAAAATGACGATGGGCTGTTTTTTTTTTCTTTCTTCCTTTCCAAGTGTGAGATGGTGGAGAAGGCTACAAGCTTAGAGGTGGCTACTATAGGATTCGAATACCAAGTAGGCACTGATTTTGAAGGAACTGCATGTGTGGAATGTGGCCCATAATGGTCTGCGTGGAATGATGTTTTGCATTCGTAAGAGTCAAGAGAGTGAAGGAGTGGTGAGGTCATCATGTGAAGAGGGATCTGACAAAAATTTGCTCGAAGCGTTTCTTGAAGACATTTTATTATGAGTGGTACGAGGCAGGGGTCTGCTCGAATGAACGGCTGAAGGACTCTTTTGCCTGCTCTAAGGCAGCATTGGTGGCCATCGCGGGTGAAGAATTGCACTGGGCAACGCAGCGTTGTTCTAGGATTTTGGATTCCAGATTAAAGTGAAGAGTCCTTGGTGAGTTTAGGTGAGAACTGGGGTGTATTTTCAAGATCATGGGAATGCAGGAAGATGTTCTTGGGGGGCGGAGAATGAAGAATGAATCTTCATGATTAAATTGTAAAATAGTGGTGATCGTGAAATGAAGAAAAAGTCGCTAATGGTACAGCAGCGCAATTTTCACGGGGAGTTCCAATAAACCTGCAAGCTTGCGATCTCGATGCTGACTCAGATATCCATAAGGTGTAGAGGATTTGTGGTAGCAATCGACTGAAAACCGTACATGATTTGGGTTTAGACCTGGCTTGGACTCATCTAAACTCATTGTTTATAAGGTATGTGATGGTTATTTCTTTTTTGGTTATGATGTATAGTTGGGAATATATTGAGTGGAAGAAGAAGTGATTTTTTATATTAGTATTTTGGTTTGTAGTGAGAATGTTATTGTTAATTATGAGTAGTAGCTTAGTGACTATTATTTTGGGTTGGGATGGATTGGGTATTATTTCTTATTGTTTGGTTATTTTTTATATGAATTGTGGTTTTAATTATGCAGGTATGATTACTTTTTTGAGTAATCGTATTGGAGATAGACTTTTATTGATGGGTATTGGGTGGTTGTTGATGGAGGGTACTTGAGTTTTTGAAAGATTAGACATTAATGGTTGATGTTTTTGGGTGGTAGTGCTTATGAGAATGACTAAGAGTGCGCAGTCAAAAGGTCATGTAGGATTCATCTTTACATGGGGTCTGAACTTTTTTCTACTAAGAAAGGGCTGGGAAATGCAAAAAAAAAAAAAAATTAAGTTGCGGAGAATCCTAAAACGTGCTGATGGTGACGCGAAGCGTTTCCGAGGTGGTAATCGTGTTGAGTGTGTTGCTAGTGAAACGTCGGTTGAGCACATTTCAGGGAAAGAGCGCAGCGGTGGGTGGGGTCAGATGGTCGTTGGGTGAGGATGGCGGCAGTAAAGCGTCCAATTGACTGGTCAAGGTAGTTAGGCAAGGGATAATTGTGAATTGGTCGGAGTAAAAGGGTGGGTTATGTTGAGTTCTGTAATCATGTTGGGAGTGGTAGTGGGACAGTGCGTGATTACCAGTAACTGGGAATTGGGACGTGACATGGGAGATAATGGGATCGCTGCTATCTGTGTGTTATTTGAAGGGAAGGATGAATAAGGTCTTAATGAGTGGGCGGGTAGGTGTGGATGGCTCTGGTGCGGTGCGTCCTGTAGCTCAAATGATTCCCATGAGGTGTGTACAATTACTCTGTCGACGGAAGTGGCAATGTATAAATGGGCTTAGGCTGAAGGTGGGGGGATGACTGACGCTCCGTGGGTTAGGAAGATGAATGGCGTGAAATTCTTGCGTGCCCAACAGAGGCTGATTGCCTGTTTTGGCAGGTGATTCTGGATTGTTTTAGGGATGGAACGTAGAGTATGTGGGATATTCGCTTCCTTCCCTTTATCGGGGTGCGGATTTCTTCGTCAAAAGCTGTCGACGTGATGCTTTGCTTATGGGGAGTGAAGTGAGGGGGACGAAGAGTTTAATTGTAGTGTGTACAATTGTGAGATGATGTGGGAGCTACTCGAGGTATTGACAAATGGACTGCGGTGTTTCTGACTGTGCTGAGGCAGTGCGGTAATTGGCCACTTGATTGGTGGCATGGACGAAAGATTCTATTCAGGAGAAGCTGTCCGATTTTGCGACCAGGAAGAGTTCGGATAAGGGGCGCCGTCACACACGGCTCACCACATTAACGCATTCTCGAAGGAAATCGGAGTTGATGAATGCCTACTCCCTTTGGAACTGCTGATGGGCACCTTTCGAGGGATCCGCTGGTGCTTGACCGGGAGCCGGACGAAGAAGAGAGGCGAGACCACGCAAACTCATCTCCAGACAAACGGCTTTGCTGGCAACAGTCGAGAAGGGAGGCAAGAGACTCCATCTCTCCCACTTCTCAAGGAAGAGGACGAAGCATTGCAACTGCCTGAGGGCGCTCTGCTTCGCTTTGTCCGCTTCATTCCTTGTGGCCCCCTAAAAAAAACCGTTCGCCCTCCCGCGGCGCTTGGCGACAGAAGTCCTCCGTCGTTCAGATGGGAAGCGGAGGGTCGAGTCGGAAGTCCCACCCTGGCTCGCGGGCTGTCGGCTAACCAGCGTCGCAGAGGCGAACGAGCAGCAGCTCCTCGTTTTTCCTCTCATCCCGTTTTATTCGTTTGGCCTTTCCTGGTTTGCTGCAAGCGAAAAAGAGTTCCCGGCGACCACGGAAAACCTCTTTGTTTTCACTGCAAACAAGAGGGAAGTGGAAGCAGATAATCCCTTGCTGCTTGGGGCTAGGACGTAGACTTTCGGAGGGCCCTCTCCAAAATCCTAAGCGACCTTTCTTGCACGGAACCACCGAGCTGGGAGTGTGTCCCCGGGAGAAGAACAGCGAACGCGGCGCCGAAAGGATGAGCTTGAGCTTCCGCGGCCGGGAAGGAGGGCGCTCCAGCATGGAAAGACTGGAAGCCATACATGACAGACACGTTGCAGCCTCCTCAGGCATCCTGGAAGCGTCTCCAGTCGGCCGGAATTCCCACCGCGTTCCGGATGCAGCACGTTCTTTTGCAGGAGACTTCCTGAAAGCCCTAACGGTGCACGCGCGCGAGCTCCACCTCTTCCATCCTGCGAGGCGGCACCCCGGATTCGCGCGGATGCGGAGGTCAGTCTGGAGACGGCTCCGAAAGGCTCCCAGTGCTTCCCTCTCCCTCCCCTAGATGCACGGGGAATGCTCGGGACCGAACGCTCGGGCGAGCGAGTCCGGGCATTCACGAAGGGGCGACTGGAAACGCGACGCGAGGAGACCGAAGCGGCACGCCAGTCCGGGGGGAGTCGCCGGACCCGGGGAGCTGTATCAGAGGCGTCCGAAACAGAGAAGAGCTGTACAAGAGGACCCTATGTACTCCCAAGGAGGCGGCAGCGGTACCACTAGCGGCGCTCTGCGTGCAGACGGGAGTCTTCCGTCACCCTTGCAGTCCTTCTCGTTCCTGGAGATATGAGCGCGCCGGCTCGCCTTCTAGACCTCGCGTCTGCTTGTCATACTGGTGGGGGAGAGAGATGGACATCCCTCAACTGACGGGTGACCTCGTATCCTTTTGTCCAAGGCCAAAGGATACGAACCCGTTAGAAAGAGAAGAATGGAACCAAGAATAAGCTGAGCAAGACCAGTCTGAACACGATCAGCTTGAGAGCTCAGGAACCTATGACGTCCTTCCTAGTCACGGAGGAGAGTGAGAAGTGGGTCAGATTCCGTGGGGTGCCTGGATACAAAGACCTGGTCAATGAAAAATGGTCACTGTAAGGGAAGGGGGAGAAAAAAGAAAGAGAAGCAAAAGAGGGAGAGAAAGGGGGAAAGAGAACGAAGAAAAGGAGGGAAGGACGAGGAAGGAGAAGGAAGAAAAGGGGAAGAGGAGAAGGAGGAAGGAGAGGGATGGAAACGTAGGAGGAAGAGGAAGGAGAAGGGGATGAAAAGGAGGAGGGAAGAAAAGGAAGAAAACGAGGGGAACAGGTAGAGAAAGAAGAAGAGGAGGAAGAGGAAGGAAAGAGGAGGAGGGATAGTCACTTCCTGGTGTTGGCGTTCGGTTTGCGCGAAGCGTGAGCGAATCTCGCTATGCCACTGAGCGCTAAGTACCTCAGGGTCGGTCGCGTGACTCGCGGCGCACGTGGCTCTTTTAAACACACTGTTTTGTTTCCACGCCTCTCCGCCTGCGGCAACCCGCAAAGGAACGTGTAATCTTCAGTGTAATTCTTCAGGATAAGGGGCACCCCAGGATGGGGGTCCGCCCTATGAATCCAGGAAGGGCTCGGAGTCCGTTCCTCTCACGCTTGGGGAGGGATCCCCCCGGATGGGGGGAACGCACCTCCCACCCTGGTTGTCTCCGAAGGGGAACCCCGAAGGGAATCTCCTTCCTCATTCTCTCCGGAGGGACATCCCTCCAATGGGGAGGGTCTGTCCTCTCCATTTCATTTTCTCCGAAGATAACCCGGAAAGGATCCGCTAGCAGGACTTTCTTCTCCGGAGGGAGCCCGTAAGGGAACCGCACCTGTTCACTCCTCTGAAGAGAACCCCGAAGGGATGCTTCCGAAACTCAGAAGGAGCTCTGCAGCTTCCCTGCAGGAATCACTCTCGCTTGCTTCCTTGCACTCTGTGAAGAGGAGATGACTCGGAAAGGCCCAGCAACAAGAAGGATCCGCTCCTTTGAACAACTGGAGAGGTGCCCGAGAGGGCTTCTGCTCCATCTTGAAACCGGAGGAGTCCCCCCGGTGAGGAGGGTCCGCTCTCCGTTGCACGACAGGAGGAAGAACTCCCCACTCCTTTTTTCCTGGAAGGACCCGAAGGTCGACTCCCATTGTTCCGGCCTTCATCGGGGACCTACGGCTTAATCCACCGCCGGTGCCACTCCCGAATGATTAGGCCAACCAGCGCTATTGCAGGAGAAACTCGGAATCCAACGACGCAATGGCGTCACTTTCTGCCGGTGCATTCGAACCCGCGACGCATGGTGCCACACGCGGAAGCCTTAACCACAAGGCCTCCGACGCGGACGTGTGTGGAGGATAGGAGCAGGGATTTTTCCACGGTCTTGGGAGGCCTCGATCATGGCTTTCCAGAGCGAGAGGGCTGCTGGGAGCGAGCCGCACAGAGGTGACCTTCGCGCGCTGGTACTAAAGCTGCTTGAAGGGCGCGACTCCTGCGCGGTCCGGACCCGCCCTTCCACCATCCTGCCGCGAGCTGGAAGTCCTCCCCTCCACAACGGGCCCGTGGTGATTTTCTGGAGTTCTGCCCCGCCACAGGACTCGTGGTTTATTTTGGAGCTCCACTCGTGGGGCGATGGCGGACCCGGCGCCAGCTGAATACGGAAACGGTGCTCGCCTTGCCTTCGCGCGGGGGCGCTTCATCCCAGGAACGACGTCGCCTTGGAGTTCGCCTCCTTCTGCTGCCGCCACTTCATCCTTCTGTTCTGGAACCACACCTTCACCTAGAACGGGAGGAGAAGGCGTGAGGAGCGCCGCCAGCGGGTGCAGAGTGCGTTTTCCGGCCGCGCGGCATAGCAACTCCCGGGAGACGAGCGTCTCCCGGCCGCTCCCGCGACGGCGCTTCCGAGGGCGATCCCCGGGAGTTCCTCAGACTTGCGGAGCGTTGACGGTGGCTGCCGGATCGGCTCAGTCCTCTCCGAGCCCTCTTCTCCAGGACCTTCTCGGTCCACGGCTCTTCTGAAGTGATTGCCCTCAGAGAAAATGGAGATCGCCCCAGAGGAGACCGTGCCCATCGGCCGCTTCCTCATCCCCTCCAAAACCTCGGAACGAGAGTTCGGTTCGTAGAAGGTTCGGGAAGTGGTGGCGCTGGACCAGTCTGCTGAAGTGGAAAGAGAGAAAGGCAAGAAGGGAAGGAGCGAGCGGGTCGCCTACTCCTTCCGGTGCTCTCAGCAGGCGTTGCCTTGGCGACGGACGGGACGGAAAAGCGTGGAAGTGGAGCCACCAGGCGCGGCTAGGGCAAAGCTTCCCGAGAGGATTCCCTTTGGCAGTTCCGCCTCAACCCTCCAGCCTCCGCCTTCGGCGAGACCGAAGCGCGTCCGGATCGCTCAGTCGCTCTCGGGAAGAATCCCAGGGGTGCGGAACCCTCCGGACCGACTCCTCCGTGCGGTGGGATGGGCTCCCGCGCACGGCGCCCTGCCGGTCTCCTGGGTTTGGCGCAAGCATCCGCGTCTCTCGTTCCCTGCAGCATCAGCCGATGCGATCGCTGATGCTGGACCAATCAGCTGAAAGTCCCCTTCCAGCGGACGAGCGCTGCTCCCGACCTACTCGCGGTCCCGCTTCCCCACTCTCTCTTCTCGTCTATCCCAAGCGGCAGCCGGAAGGGTCGATTTCCTTCCGACCAAAGTCGGGTCTTCCCGCAAGGACCCGACCCAGATGTCATCCTGTCTCTCTTGCGGCGGGGCGCTGCTCCTCCTCTACGGGGACTTTGGCACGCGGGCGCTCTGTGTAGCATCCTCCAGTGTCTCTCCTCAGCTCTCCTGGATGCATTTGGAGCTCCTTTTTCCGAGGCAGAAAAGAGGAGTGGCATTTCCCTCCGCCTTCTCCCCGTGACTTTTCCGAGGGAAGGCCCTCGTCATCGGCGCCAAATCGCTCCTCCGTTCCCGATCGATCCCTCCGACAAGACGGCTCGAGACGACGTGTCCTATGTCTCCTGTCGTTTTCTTCAACCTTCTTGAAGATCTTCACCCCTGACGGATCCGGGTAAACGCGACCGAGGTTCGCGATCCGAGATGCTGCGCGCTGGCTGCGTGACCCCGCGGCGCGCACTTCTATAGCGACCACGGTTTTGGCGAGACTTCCGTCGTGTCGGTGGCTCCGAGGACCAATCGTGTGCGTGAATCCTGAGGGGTTCCCGGAGATCCTCGCAAGAAGGCTTGAACTTCTCGAGGTCACCTGAATTCCCTCCCCTCCCCAACAGGGGAGATAAAGGGGTCCCATGCTTCCATCACGTGCCAATTCTCTGATCTCTCTTATCCCGGAGAATGTTTCTAATCCAGGATCAGAAAATCTTGACCATTCCTTTACGACATTTTTCTTTCCCTTCCGATCTCCAGCCTTGCATTTCGTTCCCTTTTAAGAGAAAGTGGGGTAGGGGCAACCCTGAGTTCCACCTACGCCTTGAGCGAAGAATTCATAAGGGTCATGAGATCCCGGTTGGTTGGGGGTAGCACACTAGATTCCAAAGGAAACTCACCAGAGGAGATTCAAGGCTTCCAGCCACCGGCGCCGCTAGCGTCGCCCTGCAACCTAATGGAAGTCTTCCATCACCCTTGCAGCCCTTCTCGATCCTGGAAGGATGGTCGCATTATCTCGCCTCCTGGACCTCGCGTCCCCTTGTCGTACTGGTGGGGCGATGGAAAAGCAGATGCCTTCCCTCTCCCTTCTTCCTCTTCCCTTCTCTTCCTTCTCTATCTTTCCTTTTTCCCTTTTCTTCTTTCTCCTCTTCTTCCCCTCTTTTCTCCTTCCCTTCCTGTACCCCCTCCTCTTCCCCGTCTCTTTTTCCTCGTCTTCCCCTCTTCCTCTTCCTCTTCTGCTTCTCTTCTCTTTTTCTTTTCTCCTCCCTCCCTCACGGTGTCCTCTTTGCATTGGTCACACTGGTCGTTGTGTCCAGGTACCTCTTGGAAAGTGGCTCGCTTCCGGCGCACCTTCGTAGCTGGGAGGGATTTCCTTTCTCCGGAAACCATGGGCGCTAATCGTGGCAGGCACAGGGCAATCTTCGCCGTTTGCTGCCATCTAAGATACCCTCACATTTCGGATCCCGGCGCGCAATTCCACATCAGGTCGACGATCGCGGTCCTCAGGACGCCGGTGGCTGCGGTTGCGCTGCTCACGGTAAGCCAGCAGAGGACAGCGCCGCTTCGCCCCAGGGCCGGGAGGCCGGGACGGGACGCCAAAGACGTACGCCTGTGCGCGGTCGCCCGGCGAAAACCCACCTGAGCGTCCGTCAGCCCTAGGGACGCGGCAAGCAGCCTCCTGTCCGGCTTGCTGATGTACTTCTGGACTTGGAACCTTCTCTCCAGCCCTTTCCTCTGGAGGGCGGAGAAAACTGCTCTGGACCAGGTGCGTCGTTTCTTGCAGAACTTGAGTTCCGCGTTTCCGTCGAAGGTTCTGGGGGGGATGCGCAGCGCCGCCTCCTCTGGAAGCAGACGGCGCATCAGAAGAGGACCAGCCTCGCCGATCCAGCGGGAGAGTCCCACGCGGTCTGGGCGCAGGGACCTGGCGACCCCACCCCTGCGGGGAGCCAAGGAGAGGAAAGAAAGCGCGTCCTCTCTTGTCGCGATGGGGAAGTGGGGGCGAAAACAGAGAGACGGAGAATGGGGCTGCGGATACGAAGTGCGACCGCAAACCTTCGACCAATTCGACTCCCATAAACGACCCGCCGGAGCGAACGCGTATGGAGAGAACCGCTCGTAGGGTCGTGGGAGGAATCGGAAGGGGAAGGCGTGAACTCTGCTCCCACGGGCCGCCGCCTCCGCGGATTCGTTCGCTGCGGTGACCACGGATCGCACGCAATGACCCGCGCCAGTCCACGACTGGATTGGCCTTGAAGAACTGTGGAATGCTCCTTGGGTGCAGTCGCAATGTCTTTTACAGGACAGAAATGTAACCACGGCATCGGGGACGTTCCCTTCGTTTCAGGCCGTCCCTGTACTAGTGGAACTGTTGCCACACCTTGAAATGCCATGCACCACTTTTGTTATGAAGAATCACGTGACCTCAAAGAGCCAAGCCATGCCTTCGCGTGTTTTCCTTTTTTTTTTTTTTAAAGAAATGATTCCAGATTCGTTTGTAGGGATGAATTTGAATTAGAAATCATTCTCACAAGCGAAGCAGGAAACACCTTGGGGAAAAAACGTTCTCACGCCATGGTACAGCGGATGAAATGGTGTTTGCCTGAGGGAGGAAAAGCTCTCGCCTGTGAACATAGGAAGGGATGAAATTCAATGTGAGGAGAAGTGTCATCTTGTGTTTCCCAACTATCATCAACTGCTCCTTTTTTTTTTTCTCTGTTTGTGAATGCAGATGCATTTTCCTTCGATTGTTTTCCCCCCTCTGTGCCTGTTGTTTGAGGACAACACGGCTCGCAGATTGATCTCCTGCTTACGAGCTGCAGAGAAGGAAAACAAATAAACAAACAAACAAAAACACCCGTTTTCAAAGAAACAATAAGAAGAAAGCCTTTAGGGACGAAGAAACTTTTAGACACGTTCCAAATAGGAGCTGAGATTCTCAAGTTTAGCAGAGCTCCGTCGTCCACGCTGGCAGCCGCGTGGCTGCCGTCTCCGTTCGTGGGTCCAAGCGCTGTGAGTTCGAATCCCGCCCGGGAAAGGACCGACGCCAGAGAAATGGGTGCGTCGTGGGTTTCAAGTATCCTCCGCAGGATGAGGATGACGCTGTTGCACTATAGGCATCGGGTGCGGCACTGGAATCCGGAAACCCCCGGATGGCCCTAATGACGGGCCGGAATTGGAGGTCCTTCCGGGAATCAAGGAGCCGGTTCCCTTCAGGGTTCACCCACGGTTGTGAAACAGCCCTGCATCATGTCCCGTGGAGTTAATAGATATCCTCCTTGGGAGTTTAGCCTTTCCAGATTGTAAGAAGTGCGCTGCTCCCTTTGGGGAGCGACCCTGCGTATAACGAAGGAGATACGTTCCGCGCTATAAGTTATGACGGCGAGTGTTATAGGTTTTACACGGGGAATATCTTAGTGGTAGATATAATAGATATAAAGTGTATCCTGAACAGCAGCATATTCCACTTTGAAACAAACGAACAATCAAAAGCCTTATTTTTTATCGAGGTCAAAGCTCTTCGAGTGTTGCCATGGAATCGATGGAACGAGTCATGCTTTGAGCTCCATCGTTCTCGTTGCTGAAAAATGTATCTTCCTGCCCCATTTGGCTCACGAAAATCGGAACGAAACAGAACTCAGGCTACTTGAACCACACGTTCATAGTTTCTCTCTCTTTTCTCTCCTTTAGGAAAAAAAAAAAAAAAAGACAGCTGAACTGACCCTGTACCACGTAATCAGAAATGAATCCACAGCGCCGTACGAGGCTGATTTACCGCGTTGTACGAGAGCTGTCTTTGTCGCGTTATATGGATCTGCTCTATGCGGAAGTGCACACCTTTTCTGATAGCCATCACTCACCTCGTAAGGAGTGGGCTATGTTTTTACCTCTTAAACGCTGAATAACCTCAAAACGAATTTCCTGTCTCGGAGAGAAAGCCGAACGCGAATGAAGCTGCCAGAGGGTTGGAAACCAAAAACTCAAAACCGAATGAAGGGTGGATGAAGAAGCTGATGAATTCAGCGTTCTCCTCCGTGTTTCATGCTGCAATGGAGCATTTTTTTTTTGTTTTCAAACAGCTGCACACGAGGGCTCTCGACAAGGCGATGACGCGTAGGCCAAATAGTTATGACAGTACAAAAATGAAAACATCTAGAGGAAGACACCCAACTTGTACGATAACTTGTACTCTTATGGAATTTCTATAAAGTGGGAATGAAGAAGTAAAACCAGTTGGATTTCAAAGCTGCAACCTTTGTCTGACTAACACCAAGGACGGCGGATCTTGCAAGCATCAGTGATGAAAGACTTCTTTTGAAACCCTTAACCACCACCTACTTTCTAACAACGGAGCTTTGTTTGCATTAACAATCGTTCTTGTTGCTGCTCCCGCGATGGCAGCTGCTCAAGTCCAGGTTCCACTTGAATCTGCATTCATCACCCTATGGATACTCTGTGGTTTTCGTTTTTGTTCATATCAAGACCCAGTGACTCTTGGTCATCTCCTGATGAGAATTCCTTTCGCTCCAATCATCGGCAACGAGCTTCCCTATGACGTACCCGAAGGCATCTGCCAGGATTTCGTAGGAAAGCATCTTATCTCCGGTTCACCGAACGCTTCGACTTCCGTTTCCAGACGATCTTCCGCCAGCGCGTTTCTCCCGCTACCACCTACTGCTTTGATTACTTTGAGGATTCACCTCAGAAGCTGGGATGTTTTTTTTTCGTCCTCTCCATCACTCTCCAATGAGACTGATTTGCTCGAGATGCCTTTCGTCACCCTCCAGGATGACTCAGGGGAGTCCTTGCGCTGCATCCAGAGAGGTGACTCGAACCAGATCACCTCCTATCTGCAGAGCTACCTCTCAACGCGGGTTGAGATCCCTTCTCGAATTCAGCGGCTTGCTTTCTTCTGATTTGCATCTGCGAAACATCGCCCCGTTTCCTGGCCTAGCATTCAGGAACCACGTTTTCTGTTCGCATCTTCCCTTCGAGATCTTTCTGAAAACACCCGTTCCGGGTCTCCTCCCTTTGTTTCTTTTCAAGCAGCGCATTCTGACTTGGCTGCTTCCTTTTCTTCCTTCTCCTCTTCTTTCTCCTTTTTTGGGAGGTGAAGCTAGCGATACTTGGATGAGTTGTTGAGAAATGGGAATGGACAGATGAAGTTACTCCCGTATCCTGGCATTTCTACCTTCCAACTCTTTCGTGTTGCCCTCGTAATCTCTTAGTTGGGTGGATCCTCGGCAGTCGATTTCCCTTCTTCACTCGAGTTTCCTCGTTCTCAGCGTGCCCTCCGCATGCTCCCAGTAGGCGCTGCAGATTCCCGTCTCACTTCTGCGTGAGCTCGTAACGATAGCCTGTGGGAATATCGGTTGATCGCCATGATTGCGGATGGTTTTCGATAAAATGGTAGCGTGAAACCCAGACGGCAAAGGTCAGATTACAAGACGCTTCGTCGGGTGCATTCAAAACGAAAAACCGAGGCAGGGGAGACGAAATGTTTATCATCGATCCCGTTGTCAGGATGGGCGGCGCTTCCGTAATCGGCATCCTGGACGCCTCCGTTTCTTATGCATTCAATTGTGGACCTCTCTCGGTTGCATTTCTTCTGCGTCCTCCACAGTTCGTGCTGCGCCTGTGTCTCCTATGGAAGGACGAGGATCACGCAGATCTCGCCGAGTCAAAGTCTGAAAGTGCCGATTCCGCGGAATTCCCTCCCGAGGCGAGGGGCTCTCAGGTGAGCTGTTCCAAAGGGAGGCAATCACGAGGACACTGCTGCTCCCGTGCCGCGCTTGGAGTATCAAGGTGAAGCCGGTTCAACAAAATGCTTCTTCGGCGAGTTTGAGACCTTGAGGAATGGTCCATTTGACAATCCGTTTGAGAAACAAACAGATAAAAATGCCACCCAAATGCCCTTAAGGACGAGAAAAAGATGCTTGCGGATATCCAGCCGGCATCACTGAGGTGAATACAACCTCGAAAAAGGAAAGAAAGAAAAAAAAAAAAAAGATGATGAAAGGAGGAGAAAATCGTTTCATCTACCTTCCTGGATTTCGAATTCAGGGATTTTGGCAGTCGTGCAACCCGCAGGCAGGCTTTGTGAACAGTGGAGACTGCGGTTCACAAAGACTTTTGAGCCAGTTCTCATTTGGATCTCGGGAATCAACAGAAAAAGCATCACACCGCAGCTCAGAGAGTGGACCGCTGATTCACAAGATCAGAGCCAGATTTCAGTGCCCCACGGATTGGATCGGAGAAGGAAAATCAGAGAAACCGATAGACTTTGCTTTCCCTTCTTCCGTTCTCTTCTTTAGTATTCACAATAAAAGTTTTTGCATCTTCACTGGCCTGGAGGATCTTCTGTCACTCTCCCCTCCCCCACCCCCACACACAGCGCGTGCCTTCTGCCTTCGCAGGTTGCAACCATCAGAGAGGAGAAACTTCTTGGATTTTTATAATGAACCGTGTGGACCCACAATCACCGTCTGCTTTTCCGGCAGCGGAGCGTTTTGCAATCTTCCGTCTGTCTCTCTTCTAGAAACTGACCAAGCAACATGAAGAATGTGAATCTTTCAGGAACTTCGTTATCTCTGGTCCTAACCAGCGGCAGCTGACATCCTTCGGTATCAGTATCAGTATCCATCCTTCGAAAGAATCCACATAGGTATTCCAGAGAACTGATTTCTGAGGTGCGAAGCGAAGGACGGGATAACATTCTTGTTTTCCTGTAAGAATAGAATTGTTGGAGGAGGTTCTCTTTGTCCGTTGTCTCTGGTCCAACGATCATCGAACCAGAGAAAAGGGAGGAATTGTCGGATCTTAAATGCCAGCATATCCTTTGCGCTATTGCTCTCCAAACTGCTGGCAATTCTTCCTGCAGAGTCAGAGACCTGAGCACAATTCTTCAGGAAAAAAAAAAAAATCTTCCGTGAGTCCTGTGGTTCCAAGAAGGTTCCAAGAAGCATCACAAAAGCTGTCGAAGGAGATAATCCACGGGTCCGCTTGAAATCAGCAGAGGACGAGCGGCTTTCAGCAAGTGGTCCAGCAGTGGCCACTCCTGAAACCAGGAAGGAAATTGTTTCCATTCTGGTTTCGAGGTGCAGAAGAAAAGCCGACTTCACTGGAGGCCGTGGGTGAGTCTGCCAGGATCACCGCTTGGAGAAATCCGATTCGAGAAGGATAGAAAAGCAAACTCCTAATGAAGGATAAATCAGGGACAAAAGGATGAAGAGCAGAAATCCTTTGAATCCTCGCATCTGGCACGAATGCCGTTACGATTTCAAGAAGAGCTGCAAGATTCAAAAGCAAAAGTAAGGGGGATGCGTTCGTTACCATGCCGACAACGGTCAGGAATTTATAGAGCCTTCCCCAGGGGAGAGTTCCCAGGACTCCGCAGATACAGAGGAGGCAGGATCCCCAAAAGAGGATTTCAAGCACGAATCACCAGCAGGAAGCCACCGGAACTACAGAGTGAGTTGAGCTGAAATCCGTGGTCAATGTCGTCCTAGGAAACCCTTCCTGAACGGAAGGAGAGATGTATGACCGGGTCGCAGATGACGGCCCTAAGAAAAGTTCCGATGCTTCATCGCTTCGAATGGCCAGATCAGAAGTATGCATCTACCATCCAGCTTCTCATATAAGGATCCCTAACGAGCAGAAAGCCCATGAAGGAGGACGTACCTCACAGGTACCTCTCCGGAGCTTCTTCTCACGAGGGTTTGCCGAAAATGACTTTGTTTTGTGTCTCAAAAGGGCATCCTTCTCAGAAGCTTACAGGCACGACCAAGGATTTGGACTTGCGTCGGTCAAAGGTGCTCCTTCGCCAACAGGAAGCGTTCTTGGAGTCAAGATTCCCGGAAGTGAAAGTCGTCTCCATTGACTTTCGCTTTATTGCTCGGTTCTTTAAGTACTGGAGAACCGTTCGCCTAGGAACTCACGAAGCTCTTTGACGCTGTCCACGCCACCCGAGGGTGCGTGCTGACTCTTCAAGTTAGGGGGGTGGTGGTTTCGCAGGAGGAAACTACCCTATGAATCCAGGAAAACACCAGAGGAAGGAGTCCGTTCCTCTGTTCCGCTTGGTAGAGGAGCTCCGAAAGGAAATCTCCTCTTCCTTGTTGTCTCCGGAGGGGGCTGCTACTCTTTTGCTTATCCGAAAGGAATCTGGAAAGGATCCGCTCATGGAATTCCTCCTCTGAAGAGAACCCCGAAGGGACGCTCCCGAATTTCTCTCAAGAGCATTCCCTCCCGCTTATCTGGCGCCATGGAGAGGCGAAATGTCAACTAGACATCGATACTCCCCCGTGTCCAGTGATGGAGGCGCGCTCCTTGCATAGGGATCCCCAATGCAACACCAGGAACGCCACCTCTTGCCACTTGTGGTAGGACCGCGCGTCCTACTACGGTAGTTGCAAGTCGTCCTGCAGGGGGAGATAAGACTCGAAACCCACGACACACACCCATTTCTCGGCGTTGGTCCTCCACGTGGGGATTCGAACCCGCAGCGCTTGGTGCCGCGCGGGCGGAGGCCACCGCAGCCACACGGCCGACAACGCGGACCGCGTGTGGCTAATGTCGAAGTGTTTGCGGGGAAACCAGCAGCGCCGCTCTGGAGACCAAAGCCCCTGACGGCATTTTTGACGCCTTTTAGTCCTCTTCAAGGATCACGAGAGATGCCGATTCGTTGCTATGCATCGCGCTCCTCCCTATAACATAACTGGCTTTTTCTTTGTGCACTCTGGATGGTCGTCGTGGTTGCACCTGACTGATGACATCGTATCCTGGACGCTCTCTTCTTTTGACCCTTGTATCTGACGTCCTTCTCCCCTTCTGCAGTCCACTGCACTGTCCCTGGAGGTTGCGGCACTTGACCTGCACAGGCATCTCGCGACCACGGGATAACTGACCTTCCCCCAAAATTCTCGAGTCATTAAACGGAATCATAGGGACGCCTCTTTTGAATGGGATTCCTTCGTGCTTCCCCTTCCACCGGTTTCTGCAAGAACTTGCAGCATCAGTCGCTCTGGTCTCTGCCTGTGCCTGTTCGTTGCGCGTCCGCTGGCGACGCAGAAACTCTCCGTTTTGTATTGGATTGAACCACCCCGTGGCATGTGTCTCTTTTTGCCACAAATTCCTCCCCCAGATAAATGGATCACATCTTCCGGTAACTTTTCAAGTCACGTGCGCGTCTTATTATTATTATAATTATTGTTGTTGTTACTGCTTTAATATTCATAAGCAACCAGGTCCACAACCTTAGACGCAAAATCCATCGCCACTCGCGCCCGAGTCCGAAAGATGGTTATTCCAGATTTGCATTGGAGTATCCCGGGTGCTATCCAACCCGCATCTTTGATAACTCCCTTTCGGCGTTTGTTTGTTCGGCCAGGAAAGTGCTCCCGCTCTGAATCCAGAATCCCTTACAGCGCGCGCTCATTGCTTGTTCTGCTCCTGGCGACGATGTGCCTAGGACGCACTAAATGTGAAGGCGGATGGGAAAAACACCCTTCGGGACTTCTGACACGAGTTTCGAGTTTCGGGATTTCGGTGCTCCCGTTTCGAAAACACTTTCGTGTTCAAAACACACTCTCTTTCTGTAGATATGAAAGGAAACCATCCGGGGCCAGTGACATGCCTTGACTGCTTTTGCCTCTATAAATACTCCCACTGCAGCCAGGGAAGTCATCGACTAAGTTATTGGCCTCATTTAGGGATAATCGAAAAACAGGAACCTTCCGTGTTTATTGCTTTCTGGGATCCCTCTGCTCCCAGGCGCTCTTGGGTTTATGAACAAATGACATAACGCGAGTAACTGTTGAAGGTCTGTGTTTGCGATAAATAAATTCGTCCACGGAGGGCAGGAGGTCTGGAACTCAAGCCATCGGCACGCAGATGAGCTCTTCTGCAAGCCGTTATTCTTAGAATGTCTGGCTTGTTTCGCCTTGCAATTGAGTTTCATAAGCTAAAAAAACTTCCTCAAACCTCCAGAAGAAAATGATGTACAGTGTAAACAAGACTGCTTTAAATAAACCTGCGCGATATTCGTCGTATGCGCTTCCTGCTTTTCCCCTCTGATCCATAATCGGGATAATGACGATCTCCCGCTCGTATTCGAGAAGGGAGAGAGATGGAAGTTTACGCGCGTTTTGGGGTCTTCGAGTCTACGGAGAACAAACTCCAGGAGCTGCAACATTAGCCGAAGGTTATGGGGTGCAGTAAAAAAAAAAAAAAACATACTTTTTGCTTTCGTCTGGCGCACTGCACGTTTACGACGCAGGCGCCAGCGCCAGACACGTTCGAAGCCAGCGCTCCGATCGCCACCTATCGGCTGACATCGTGCCCCGGAAAATTTCAGGCACGGCTTCTCTAAAATCATCCCTTGTTCATTGAGCTTGCGATGCCTGCTATTTTCTTCTTTGCTCCCGGTCCCATCCCTGACTGGGATACAACTTTCGCTTGGGAGAAAGGGCTTGTATCTTGACACCAAGAAGGAACTGGAAACACTGTTCGTTTCTAGGTGCCTGCCGGTGCCTGCCGGTGCCTGCTGGAGGGATGATGTTCTTGTTGGAATTTCAAGAGTGCACATCGCGACACGAAAGAGCAAGAGAACAGCATACGTACGGAAAAGAAGAGCCCAGGGGAACGCGGAAAGGTTTAGGCTGACTCGGTCGCATCAAATACCATTGCGTTCGTCAAGAACCATGCTCAACCCATGGAACACTCGATTGATTTTTCTTTCTTTCTTTCTAAAACTAAACCCTGAAGGACACCACAGTGTTTCTGAGGGAAACTTATCGGAATGGACATGTGTGAAAGTAATTTATTTATTTTTTTCTAAACAAGAGCATGTGTCGAGCTCTTCAAGAAATTCCAGCATCACTCCGATTCTTAGGACGAGAATTCCTGAACCTCGAACGCAGATTCCTATCCCTAGCATCACTGTTCTCACAGCATCCGATCTGCGAGAGAGAACTGCCGGAAACAGAGAGGCCATCCCGCTGTCTTGGCGACGGAACGGAAATCTCGTGGTTGCCGCTGGCAAACTCGATTCCAATCAACACTTTTCCGGGCTCTGCTCGAAGAATTGCAGCATGCGGTTCCAAGTTGACCGAATGCGCACACGTGTCCCCACCTCGAGTGCACGCCAAGGTGCCAGAACGAAACCTCGCTGCTGCCTCGGCGCGGAGTCCTGGGCTCCTGTGGGCACACGGCACGCGCGCCTCTAGTCCGAGTCTGATGCAGTCGCTTACGATGATGCCCTCTCCAAGATGGGGATCGGAGAACACTTCCCAATGATTTCGCCCTTCCTCTGCGACTCTCCCCATATCTCAAGAGCCGGGCAGCACAAAGCAAAGAGCAGGAAGCCGCGTCGTTATAGCAGCGCCTTTCGGAAATCCCGTTCGTTCTAGGAACGCTCCGACTGGGGTTATTCCTCGTCTTGGAACCTTGCTCTCCAAAAGCGCTTCCCTTGGACAGCCGATTCATAGCTGCGTATCCTCTCCTGGCCAGCCGTTCCTGCGTCTGGCATTTCTCTTTTCTCTGCATTCATCTCAACTTTAATCTTAATGGCTTACCTAAATCCTCTACAGAGGATGCAAAACCGGGATTGCAAAGCAGTGGTTGGGATTGGTGTTTTCTCAGAGAGGAGAGAAAGAAAGAGGAGCAAAGTGGAAACCCGATGGAGGAAGAGCTTCCTCAAACAAGACTCAGCAGAACTGAACCAGGGCAGATGAGCAGATCAGCCATGGTTCAGTTCGAGAAGCCGGAACTTCGCACCGCGGAGGAGTGCATGTCCGTAAGGTGTTTTCCAAAAAACTTCAAGGGCATCCACGCGAAAACCGTCGCGATCTTCAAAGGAACCGAGAGTTTTCGAGAACTCCGCATTCGTGAACAGATTCTGACCCATGGGGCCCGAAGGCTCCCTCTTGATGCTGTTCCAAAACTGGTTCGCGGAACTGTGCTTGGTGGAAACAAAGCGGGATCTCCATCAAATTCCGAACATTCACCTCGGTCAGTCGGGTCGGTAAAGAAGCGAGGCGTCACTCGAGAAGAAGAGAGGAGTGAGGAAGGAAGAGAGTAGGCGCAGCGATGCAGATGAACACTGCAGCCCTTAGGAATGGAGCGGCACTTGTGACTGGAAGCTGCTGCGCAGCATCTGATTAGACTTGGCAAAGAAAGCGGAGGACTCACGGAGCCCATTCCTGTCCTTCGCCACAAACACAAGAAAGAGCAAGTGCAAGAAAGAGCGACTTGCACACCAAGCAAAATCCTATCCAAAAACGTTCAGGACAAAGCTAGAGCAAAGAAAGGAAACAAATCCTCGACGCGGCGAAAAACGGAAGAGCGCGACCGAGTAGGAGAACCCGTTCTGAGCTTCAGCCCCGAAGGGAAACAAATCACTCGATCGATTCAAAGTGAGGAACCACTGTGGATGAATGGCACCAGTGTGCACTGATGAAGAGTAATTCGTCCCTGGAGCGAGTGAGTGAGAGCACTCGCTTGCGTCAGAGACCTCTCTCACGCCAAGTGCACCATTCCTTCGCTTGCCAGTCGAGTGCAGCGCCCCAGCACAAGAGTCGAAAATGCACGAGGGCAGCAGCAACAGCCAGGGAACAGCGGCAGCTCCTCTCGCTACGTCCCTCTCGAACGCAGAGCGGTCAGCCGGACATCCACTCTCCTTCGGAACGTACCGACGACCAACGGTTTCTGTTGGTGTTTACTGTTTTCAAGTACCCGATTGCGAAGTGACGACAAAGATCATTCGGATGTGAGCATCCTCTAGTGTCGCCGCTTCCCCCCTCGGTTTTCAGCATCGGAAGTGACCGTCCTTCCAATGAACTTTTCTTTTCCGTCTCGCGATTCCAAATCCGCTTTGCACGGAAACCACGACGAGCGACCAGCCCGAGAAAACAACGCGAAAAGGGTCACGTGTCATTCCCAGATTTCAATCGAAAGACGTTTCCGCCTTGCGGCCTTCGAGTGAGCGGCACCGTCCGCTGATTTTCCAGCAGTGGACGACAGGACGCCAGCGGAATTTGTTTTCAATGCCAATCTGTTTGCCATGAAAGAATAATAACGTAATCGCACTTACCTGCTTCGCTAGAATGAGGATAAGTTACCAAATTCCGAAGATACGAGATGAAGAAAGGTGACACCCAGCCGGTCAGGCTGAAATTGTTAGCTGCACGGAAACCCTGACTGAGAGCTCCTCCGCAGTCTTTGACTTTTACTTGATTCCCATAGTTGCTTTCTGAAACCAGTTTGTCGCACATTAAAAAAACAGATATCGCCGAAGAATTCACTTAAGCTCATGATACCTACGTACTCATTTTCGCCTCTCCCATATGCACGAAACTGATACGTTAGATAACCCGAGGAATAAAGTCCATGTCGAAGTTTATGGCTCGGGATTAAAGCGTGGTAGTTCGGATCCTCTTCGAGACAGACAGCAGTTTTTATTTTAATAGGGAAGCCCGCGCGTGGGGAAAATCGAGGCATCTAACCAACTGCGCTGCTGCCTTGCGCATCAAGTGCTTGTGACCATGCGGTGTGATCGTACAAGTATCGTACAGCATGCTCATCGCAACGATGGAAACGCTCGGGATTAAGTGATGACCAGTGGATGCCTTTTCTTGAAGCACAGACTGATGATGAGACCGTTGAGCGCCCCAGTCCAACTTTACGATTCTCGATAACAGCTGAAGACATCAATCCCCCCAAACCTGGAACACCATAGCACGTGTGTTGCGTGAGCAACGAGAGACTGATCCACTCAGCATCCAAGGGAAAACGCCTTCTCTTGCCTGTTGTGCAAGTATTGGACAATTAGGAAGGGTTCTTAGGGTTTCTGTCGAAATGCGTTTGCTTGTGGACTGCGCAATCAGTGTGCAACGTGCATCGTGGGTCACCGGAATGGGTGGATCTCACGGAAATGCTGGTCAAAGTTTGAACGAGTACGTGATGCGGAGGCATGGGAAGCGAAATAGGAATCCTGAAAAATTCCGAAAGAAGATTCTGAAAACGGAATCGTACTGCGAAAAAAAAAGTACAAAACAGTGACTGCTGCATAAGTTCTTTCTTTCCCTACTCTTTAAAAACAGCAAACGGGGCATGTGAGCAGATTTTCAAGCAAATTTTGCTTCCTTTATCCATTTGTGGAATCAAAGGCAGATGTGAATGAGATTCATTGCTTTCCTCTCGATTATGGATGCGTAAAATGCAAACGTGCTCTTTACTGCCGCATCATGAAAGAGGGGATGATCTCACATGAAAGCCACAGAGAGAACGGTTGCAAAGATATCTGCACCCTATTCGAAGGTTGTTTCTGAGCACTCCTTGCGGTGCTCGGAAGTCAGTTCCTCAGAAACCTCGAGACTTCGATTCATGACGATTGGACGAGAAGGCAACTCAGGATCCACATTTGTGTACATGTGTTGTGCATTAAAGCAAAGTTGTAAAATCAATTCGATAAAGTTATCTTCATTTTTACGTCCCATTTTCCTGGATAACGTCTTTAACATAAGAACGGTGGGAGCAATATTCGTGATAACAGCAAGCGACTATGGAAGTGTTACAGCTTCCACTCACTTCAGTGCTTTAATGGTTATTCTTACAATAAATGGAAAGATACTTTTAATCCCACCAGCCGTGCTCAAGATATCGATAAAATGACCGACTTCCATGAAAACTCGTTTAAACACCGGTATCGGGAGTAACATCCGAACTCCTCATGCGCTTACTTATTGGCCATATATATCGCATCATCCTAAAAAACACACACACACACACAGAAATGGGCTGCAGTAGAATAGCTTGATGAAGGCATTGCGCCATACGAAGAATATGCTTCGTTTTGCGTGGTTCGGTTTCGGGGAAAACGAGGAACAAATAATGGAAGGCGTGAAAGAACCCACAACACCCGATTGGAAAGAAGGAGAGCTGGTGGTGTCTTCATGCCTTGTAATTACGCGACTGGTGTTGACTGCGAAAGTAAGAGCAGGAAACACACCTTACTTCTGATTACTTTAATGTCTCGAGTGTAGTCTCAGAGCACCGCTTCATCTGAAACTCAAGAGCCCCTCTCATTTGCTTCCTCTGTTCCGCTAACTCGCATCCAAACATCAGATCTCTTTCCTAAGTGAGCACATGATGGGTACTGATTGCTTTAATCCGGAAAGGGATGGAACACGGGCATGCTGATTCAATTTTCCTGGAATTTCCTTCACCCCCATGGGTTTTGCATAATTAAAAATGTAAACAGAAGACATTTTTCTGTTTACATTTTTATCCGCTAAGGGCACTGGAAGGGATTTTTCGTATTTTTCATAAGGCCGGCTTTCTGAGACACAGTTTGCTTTTTGTTCCGGAATACGCAAATGTACGAAAAAATGTACGAAACCGCTCGCGACTCACTCGTTGCATTCGGAGAAGCATCTCACAAACAAGCAACGAGCATCTCCATCTCGCTTAAAACCAATTTAAGAAGAGCATTTTGCGTAAATTGAACTCACCCGATGTGATCGGCTCGGCAGACAGTATCTTTTCTATGCTGAATGTCAACTCTGGTTTCTGCTGAGATTTGCTGTCCTCCTCTCCATTCTTCTGGTGGTACATGTACGAAGTCTTTGAAAGATTGATATTCTCTAGATCCATTCTTTGTCAAGTAAACTCTTTCCTCAATCACCTCTCATTACTAATTCTGGTTCGATTAACACAGCACACTACTATTCAGTCGCATTGTATCTTGGGAGCAAGGATAGTTTGTTTTGTTCCTGTCTATGAATCATCATGATGACTGACAGCTTGCATTTCAACACTTTTTTGCGAGCTGAAGTCTCGCATAATATAAACAAATCCAAATATTTCCACTATCTGCAAGATTTGCTAATCACAATCCCGATGCATAATTAAGCTTTTCAGAGGACCGTAAAACCCTGTGACCATGCTGTCGACTGGGATGCTTTTTATTCATTTCTTAGCGGAGTGCTTGTACTTCATCATACAGCATGCTTCGGGCCGCACTTGAGTCTTCTTATATCGCCTGCAATTGAAGCTTCGCGCTTCCCAGCCAATGTCTTGCTTCGAAGTGTTTACGCCCGCATTTCACATTATGAAACTCTCGATCGGCCCCACAATGCCAACACGGCTCTTTGTACCAAACGAGCAGTGCATTCGCTCCTTTTGCACGATAAACAGATAGCAGAATTTCAAACGCTCGACTTGAGTTGCTACAAGGACAGGACAGCATTTTTCTGCAACTGGAAACTTCCTTCGGGTTTGGAAGCATCTTTCTAAACCTCAGCCGACGCCGAGCTGGCACTCGTGTTTTCCTTCCTTCTTTCTCCTTCCCCTTCCTCCTTTTTTGCGTGTTTCGGACGACCTGGAGATGGGAATGTGCGGCAGATTTCATTTTTCACGCCTCCTTATATCAATTCCCTATAGAGCGACCATTCCGGAAATGGCGCCTAATGCTAAGCACGAATCATTCAAAATTGATTTCCGTAGATGGATAGCACTTGCAATGCTTTCCGGTGCAACACCTTGGTAGAATGTAGTGTTCTTCGATCTAACGGATCTTTGCATATAGAGCAATGTGATGGTGTGCGCGGCATTCATCTTTGTAGTGTTCTGAGGTTGAAATTGATGTGACTCGTTTCACATCTTGTTGGAAACATTTCGAATAGGTGAACTCGAGTCCCAATGGGATGCTTGGTCACATTTTGTTTGTCTTTGCACTCTGTTTCATCTTGGTCAGTTCTAAGACGAAATCACCGAACACTTTCTGATATTTGGCAAACTGTCAACCTTTGTGTGAATTACAAAATTTGCAATTCACACAGCTGATGATCCGCTTCCTAACTCAATACATTTCTTCAGTAGGGATCATTTTCAAATCCTGTAAACGCTAACCTTCGTATCTGGAGAAATCCCCAAACTACTGTACGTATCAAAACGTCAAAAATGCATCCGTGCAGCAGGGCTACAGATTTCCAGAGGTCTCTGAATTGTTTACCATAGCACTCCAGAGCAGGTGATTTAAATATTCTGGATAATTGCGCTTCTAGAGTGGAGACTGTGCAATTTTTTGTTCTTATCAGCAAATAAAATGCAATTTATAAACACAGAAAGAAACTTTCCCATTCTCCCGATTATGAGCATACAATGTGACCACTGATTGAATGACCTAAGAATAACAAGTCAATAGCAAAATACATATACTGATTACGTACTTTGAGCATTATTTTTTTTTTGCTTTTATGTTCCAGACTCTAGCAGATGCTCAGGTTGTGAACCGTGAATTCTGCTTTCAAGCGTGGCCTTTTCGTTCAATTTTGTGTGGTCATCTGATGAAATCCCCTGAGAATTCCTAGGCCATTCCTTGGTTCGATTGTGCCAAGTCCACGGAGTATACGTGATTTTTGGCTGAAGGAAAAATCATGATCCTTGCTTACAGTATGGTCAATTGGAACTATCGTTTTCAATCACTCTTCACTCAAAGCGTGTCCTTCAAGTAATGCGCTAATCAAGACGAACTTTCCTCCTTCGTTTTCCCGTTTTTTCCTGTTTTAAATAGAATGATAGCATCGTTTGGACTCGTAAAGCCTTCCGACCAATGCGAGATTCAAATAGACTCCCACGGGAGTTCTTGTGCAAACTTTTGTCGAAATCTTCCCTTTTACATTATCCTAAAAATCATTTAAAACAGCAGTTTAACATACATATGTATGTATAATATTGTATATCATACAGTCCGCTCACGTATAACGCGGGTCCTATAGGTTTTACACGGGGAATATCTTAGTGGTAGATATAATAGATATAAAGTGTATCCTGAACAGCAGCATATTCCACTTTGAAACAAACGAACAATCAAAAGCCTTATTTTTTATCGAGGTCAAAGCTCTTCGAGTGTTGCCATGGAATCGATGGAACGAGTCATGCTTTGAGCTCCATCGTTCTCGTTGCTGAAAAATGTATCTTCCTGCCCCATTTGGCTCACGAAAATCGGAACGAAACAGAACTCAGGCTACTTGAACCACACGTTCATAGTTTCTCTCTCTTTTCTCTCCTTTAGGAAAAAAAAAAAAAAAAAGACAGCTGAACTGACCCTGTACCACGTAATCAGAAATGAATCCACAGCGCCGTACGAGGCTGATTTACCGCGTTATTGAGAGCTGTCTTCGTCGCGTTATACGAATCTGCGCTATGCGGGGTCTACCGTACATATTAGATAACATGTGAATATGAATTATGCGTAGTGCGCGACGGCTTGTATTTGTCGTATTGTATTACTATTATGAACAAGAATTACATTCCAAGGCAAAATGGTTTCTGAGTATGGAATCACGGACGGCTTTTCATGCAACGCACAAAGAGCCGTCCGTGTAAACATTCCACACAAAGATTTGTAGAAAAAAAAGTATCGATACAGGGCAAGACCTGTTCTCGCCTGATACCCAAGTTTGAATAAATCATGAGTGCATGCAGAGCTAATTGGACTCATGCGGGAACGAATGCCATATGGTAAACTATTCTCAACAACAAGTCGACCTATGCTCATAAAACAGATCCTCTGCTCACGCCAAAATTTATGGGAAAACTTCGTGTTGCAGAAAATGAAGTGCGGCATTTCTTCTTCCTCCTCTTCTTCTTCGTCTCTCTTCCTTCCGCCTCGCTGACACCGAATACTCCATGCTTCTGTTGTTGTACCGATAAAAATCAATGCTCATCTGAGACGGAGCTGCAGATAAGATGCTGGAAATAACAGCACGGTGCCATTGCTTCTTCATCGCTTCAGCCTACCCATTCTTTTGGGGTTTCTTCTCATGTTCTTGTATTTATTTTCTTTTTCTTCTTGTTCCGATGATAGGACGATGTGGCTTTTATTCTTTTGTTTCTTAGTAAATATTATAAACGCCCGGTAAATATTATTGTTTCCTATTATTAAACAAACTCAAATATCAACTTTCCGGATGTCCATAAATAAACAAGATCACTTGTGAATGCAATGCCACCTCTTCAAAGGCTCAGTGCTGTCTATTACCACGAGAGAAACATGCCGTATCATGCTACAGCAGCAGCAGGAACCAAGAAGATACTTTGAAGATGAGGCAGCGGGAAAGGCAGAAAAATTTTCACAATAGAAGCTCAAGTAAACAAATAGAATAATCAATTAACCAGGCGCTACAACCCAATAGCAAGAACGGGGGGAGGGGAAGTCGATAGGCGACTCTTCCGCAAACCATGGATTTGCCGATGAGCAAATTGATGATTCTGCTAGCACCTATGGATACAAAACTTTTCAGCATCACACCTTTAACCGTTAGCCGTAGTTACATAATGCAACTCGCACCGATGAGAGACTCAAAACTGAAGAAATACCCATAGATCAAGGAACCTTTAGGGTTTTCCCTGCGTTTCAAGGGGGACTTTTTCGCGTTGGTATTGAGAGCTCCCTATGGATCGAAATACCTATTGGTAGCCTAAGATGCTAATCGAAGGGCCGATCTGCTTGCATCCTTCAGAAGTAACCTGCTGTACCGGTTCTAATTCAGGGCTTCTCTTTCCTTAACCATAACGTCCAACCGAGGATGTCAAAAATGAAATTCGTAAGGAGGTTTGAGTTCCTCATTCAAATCCACTCTCTCAAGAATCGATCACTGGCGTTCACTCCCATTGCATACTCTGCTCTTGATAGATTTCTTGGTAGTCAGAGAGCAGGAGAGAATTTCCAGCTGAATTTCTCACAGATTCAGTTCGAGTTGGAAATATGGAAAAGAGAGCTCCATTGGGAGTCAGCTATCAGTTATGATATCTTCGAGAACCAAAATGATAAAAAGTGTACTGAATCACATGAATTTCTTATCCACGGTTTCCTCGATCTAACGATTCACAGAAAGTGCATGCATTCAAGAACACCTATGAAGAGAACCATGTGCTATCCGCATTTCTGCTCAACGCAGCCTGCTGAGCTCCTATGAACACAGCTTCCGTATCGTTTTGCAAAAGAGTGTTTTTTTGCTTTCTGGATCAGTGCACCTTAGCTGACAGACTGATTCATTGAATCTAAAAGAAAATGTGCTTGCAATGGAGTTGCCTTACGGGTCTTTGACGAAAATTCATTGCTTGAAAATCCTGTCGTCGTTCGTTTCAGTTCCTTTTTGTGAACGTTTCTTCACGTGGCCAGCTCATTCCAAATTTCTGTGAAAGTCCCAAAACCGCAACCGTGATACTTTTTAAAAAAACAGAGAATCATTTGCGTCACAACCGATTTCGAGCGGCTCATGCATGTAAACGAAGCTGCCTGATGTTATGGCTTTCGAAAATCTCTAGGAAAATACAGTCCCTATGGATTTGACAGAGCTTACTGCCAAAAATAAGACTCGTAATTCCAGTCCGGGAGAAAAGTTCGACGTAAGCCAAAATTAATGAGTTTTTATGGTGCATTAAAAACTCTAACCTCAACATTTCTCTGAATGAGAATCTGCTTGTGTACACTTCTAGATTTTCAAGTGTTAAAGTCTCTATTGGTTGAAATTCCAAAAGAAAAGGACGTCTTCAAACACTCGAGTAATGCTTTGAGACCTTTTTCTCTTGGTGACTGAATCTCAAGGCTTGGTGTACTTTTCCCCTAATTGAGAAAAACAGCTGATTGAGAAGAAGAAGGAGAAACTACTCTGTAAAACATCAGACTCGAGTTCTATAATTTTATCCCATTTCAACCTGCTTCAACTTAGCAGCTGAAGTCCAAGCACAGTACAGAATCATATGGAACAAAACCAGAATTTTAATATCTATCATAAAAATTTGCCCAGCATACAAAGCAATCGAGCGAGAAGGGTCGCCTTGGAACTGGCTCTTTCACATGTTAGTTGCTCATCACATTAATCATGAGTGGATTCTACTCCATTGTGGTGTTGTCTGCAGTAATCTGGTAAAAGGAATCATGTTATTGTAATCAAATGATCTTCACAGATATTTCAGAAATCAGATTTCGACAAATCATTTTACACATTTTCAGGAAGAATACCTATAGCAAAGTATGTAATCTGGAAGGATTGGGGCTTGAAATTTCTCACGATGGAGGTTGCATGCGGCTGAACACGTCCTCAAAGGGTGACCAAAGAGATAACATGATCTTTGAGGAAGGAAACTGGGTACCCGAACTTATTTTGGGGGGGAAGAGGAGCGGAACACTTCAAATCGAATCTTCGTTTGCATCCATATGTTTGTGTCACAAAAGATGCATGCACTTTTTCCACACAAAAAATGATCTCTGTAATGGACGCCAAGAGAAGTTTTTCCCGTTGTACCTTAAGGTATACCAAAGGTTCCAGAAAACTGTCCTTAGTCTTGCCAATTATTACCTTAGCAATTACCCGTTTCCGCGGTGCAGTGGATATGTAGCACTTCCTCTGGTCTGCATTCTTTCAATCCTGTTTGGACCCTTTTATTTTCACTTTACACTGCGACTTCTTAGAATTTCTTATAAGCTGGGTTCTTTTCCCTTTTTAACAATTTTTTTTCTCTTCCCGTTTCAAGAAGATTGCAAAGAAGAAAAATCAAAAGACTAGAAGGAATTTTGGTTTTAGAAAAGATTACGAGTACTGTTTCTTGGTTCGGCCTCTTTTCAACCGATTTCTGTTTTGCGAAATAAGACTTGGAGTCGCCTTGGAACTGGTTTATTGGGACTGGCCTTGGAACGCCTTTTAACTGGTTGGATTTTAGAAAAGAAAACAGGACTTTGGACAGTTAAGGGTCACTTCATCATCCTTTCTTGATTCGGCGGCAGGGGTTGTCCTGTTCTCCAATGGAAAATCACGAGTTTGGATCGTGAATCCCTTATTGGGGGATCGAGCACATGAATTTGCAGGATGTTAAACTCGACTTTAATGTTTCTGGCTGGCCTGTTGCAGATCTCATCGCGAGCAAATCTCTATGAAGCAATTTCGAATGGCTCAGCTTCCAGGAGCACATTTTGATCCAACAAAAAGAATGAGAGCCTTTGAGCTAATTACGAGTCTTTGAGGAGTCCTGATGCTGGGCACGTTCTGAATTCTCTGGTTGATTTCCCGTGGCCCTGTGCAACTTACTCAAGCAAGATGGCTTACCTGCAGAATGTGTATGAACAGCATACACCAGTGTTTCACTCTTAAAAGCACTCAAGTTCATGAAATCGAAAAAGCTTACTCGTTGCACACATGAAAATGAGATTTTCCATAGGAACAGTAATTGCAATCTCATTATCAAATGTTACCGAAAATGTTGTGAAGGATGGCAAATGTGCAAATACAAACTGATGTGCTACATCCGGAATTCTGAGAACCCAACCATTTCCGCATAGCACACTTGAGAAAAGCTGAGAAGAGACAGTGACTTGCTTTCCGCAGAGGATGTACGCCCACGGAGTTTCTGAGCTGATCAGAGACCAAAGACGTTTACAACCTTGCATGGAAATCCATCTTCTTATGTGGCACTTTCTTGTATTTGTATTTAGTATTCAAACAGGGAAGATTTTATGTGCGAAAAGAGAAGGCAAAAGAATAGGTTCGTATACTGAGGAATCATCAAAAGATAGGCACCATCAACGAAAAGCAAGGAAAATCCGTGGAGTGCTTTTAGTGCCTTTTTAGCATGGAAAGAGGTCCAAGAGGCACCATGATCCGACATTAGGACTCTCAGATGAAATAGTTTGAATACAGAGCAATGAAAAACAGACATCAATCTCAAATGGCCCTAAATGCAAATAGGAAAAGCATACAAAAAATGTAAATCAAGAAAGCATGTAGTACAAAAAAAAGTACAAAAAAACAATATGTGTAACACATATCTGTAGTTATTTATAGAAGATATCAAATGTGATTGAAAACTGCAAACACAGATGAAATGCTACTCGATATGCAAAATGTAATGAAGCTGTTATTGGGAGTTCTTGCAAATCTAGTGCATAATATCTCCTCCCGTTTCCTGTTGCCTGTTTTCAGTCCATACATTCCCCAACTGCAATTTAACAAGAAAAGTAACCACCCCAGACAGAATTTTTCAAATTTATCGCAATGTTTTTATTATTGACAGTGATAAGCACATGAAATGTACCATCAGTGGGGAAAAAAAGAAAGAAAGAAAGCAGATTGCACTCACATTATCAGTCTCGTGAGAGTCTTAATCTTGTGGCTTTGATTTCGCAACGCTGAATGCAGTTTCTATGGTAAGAGTAAGAGAGAAAGTACTTCGACTGTTTAAAGTGCCTAAAATTTTACAGCGGTGAATTATGAGAAATGCCGAATCTGCTTGCTATGTGTAAACATACCTTCGTGTTTATGAAAATACACAAGTGTTTCCTACTCTTGTAATTTGGATAACATTCATGCGTTTGCATGATATTCATACACTGGACGATTGATATTGCATATGTACAAAACATATTTGCATTATCACATTCAACTTATGCCATTCAGCTCTTATGTAAATTAGATTTCTACAGAATATCATTTTATACACATGTATGTACGGAACAGTTCACTTTTATCGGGTAAAAAAAGATACAACAAATTGTACTTGGAGGCCAAACAGAAGACATCCGTTAAGGCTGTTGGTTTGAAGCTTTCTTCAAGGCGATCCCCTTTCCCAAAACCTTTATCTAAGCAAGGTATATCTGACACAGTCAAGAAATACTTGGCAACGAGTACTTAGGTGGTCCACGAATTCCATACATATGAGAGAGAAACTTTCCTGTCTATTTGAGTGAAGATCATGTTTGCTTTTGAGAAATTCTTTGAGTTTCCCCAGTCCCACGAGGGGTGGGGTAAATTTATTTTCTTTTTCATTCATTCACGTTACAATCACGTTCACTGAAGAACAGGGGTGTCTCGTGCGTTGCCTTCGATGTTCACTTCCTTGGGTCACCGCACTGAGGCTCTGCACTAGGGGAGACTGGGGATTGGATGAGCCTGGACGGTGTCCTCAATCCTTTTTAGGATGTATCAGTACGTCCAGGCGGGTGCTCATCTACAGTTCCGGATACCAATCTCCCTTTGGATAATCCCTTTCAGGATTTCCGAGGGAGACACGGCCGTCCTTGCTGTCTTCATCTTCTAACATCGTATAAGAATGGCGGTGGTGAAGAGGGTGATGGTCGTCCTGACAACATCGAGTTGTATCAGGGGATGTTTCCGGTCCCTTGGAACATCTCGGTCAGGATTTCCATCGTCGTGCTGGTCTTCATTCTTATGACCCTTTTCAGGGTTTGCCATTCTGGGTCCATTGTGGGGCAGATCAAGACATGAAGTCTCGTGTCCACGTCACCGCATGCCCTGCAGCCCTCGTCTGAGTAACTCTTTGAGTAAAGGCTATGTTTCGATTCCTGTTCCTTGCGGCTACCTAGGAAAGAATTTAATTGGAATGATGTTAACACAGATGTCCATTCAACACAGGTTAATCAAACATAATTTGGGAATTTTTTTTCTTCCTAATAACCAAAGGTATTATTAACTCTTCTTGATGTCATGATCGGAATGTGCTTCTTGGGCAGTTTACTGAGAATCGGAAATGTTCGAGATGAAAGCATTCTTCAAAAAGTTTCGGTGTATTTATTCCTAAGTGACATCAAGTATCTGGTTATTCTAAAAGATCCAGGAGAAAGTCAGATGAACTGTTTCCAGTTGGATGTTTATTTTGGAGATTCCGGTAGCCAGGATTCGTCTTTTTTCTTGTCTTTCTTTCCTTTTTTCTTTTGAGGGAAGGAAAATGGTAAGATATCAAGGATAGTTCGATTTCCTCGTTCGAATCCATTTGTGAATGAGTCTACAGAAAAATATCATTTTTTCCTTCCTCTAGATCAAGAAGAACAAAAGACCTTTCAAAGTAAATGGTGCCAATGTGTTGCAAATTGTTTGCGTTCATTGAACACTGCTCAAATGTACCCGTAGCGCGTTCATTCAAAGAGTTCTGGAGAGACCAGCTTCTCCAGCGACATTAGATTGAAGCTACTCACCGAGAAACCTACAGTAGGATCTTTTTTCTATTTTTTTTTTTTTTTTGGAGGGGGGGACTCATATAATGTGAGTTTTCAAGAAAATATTTGTCTGTTTCTTGGTATGTAACATGAACTTTGATGGTAGTGAAAGCAGAGCCGGCGATGACATCATCTCGCAGAGCTCAGCTTCTTTATGTTTTTATAGTTTTAAATACATTGCTGTCCGTTCGACTTTTGACTGCTTTCTGTGTTTTTTTAATTTGATTAGAATGGATGTGTATCCATAAACCCGACCATTTGGCTTCTGTTGAGGCATGATTTATGGGTGGGGCTCTTCATCCAGAAGAATCATTGCGTTTTTGGGTCGGGAATATTTGCAAGCACGAATTCGCATTTCCATGTTTGCTGATCGTAAACAGGGACCATCATCGAAAGACTTTTAATCCCGCTCTGTAAGTTCGAATTTCGGAGAACACTATGGACTTGCTGGGAAATTCGATGGAATGAATTTCGGGATGGGTAACTCGAAAGCATCTGTGTTGTGGAAAGCTCAATGTAGCACGGCCACACTGAGGTCCCCACGGATATTTTGGACTTAAGTGAGCTACCAATATCGAAGCACAGAATTAAAAAAAACAGCCCCGAGATGCTTGCAAAACGTAATCACAAATACTTGTAAGCAATCTACACAGCCTCCTTCTAAAAAGTCGCTGAACAAGTAGAATCATGCTCTGCGACTATATCACAAGAGGACTGCCAGTAAGCTAGTAAAAAATTCACGTGCCTCAATGAGACCATGATCATCTCTTTACTTGTTCAGCATCGCGACCTTGGACAATGAAGTTTTAGCGTTTGTGTGATACAAAAGTTGCTGCGAACGCTCTGCAGTAGAGTTAGAATGGTGTTGACACAGACACAGGAAATTCTCCTTGAACGTGTACTCTAAGCGTGCTTTTGCTGCCTGTCTCGCCGTGGATTCTCCTTAGTTGCTCCCAGTTCTTTTTTTAAAAGAATCTTCGACAGGAAACTCGGAACTTGAAACATGAATAACTGTAACAAGCGGACTATGAATTTATCATTCGGCAATCACTTTCTGATCTCGCTAGCACAGATGTGTAAATACATTGATTGTTCCCCGAGTGGCTTCAAACAAAATCCCATTTTACAGACCAGCGACTCTGTCAGGACGTTTCATTCTGTATTTTTACCAGCACTTTCGCGTTCCACGACCGTGAAATATCTCATAATTCTCACGGAACACATCGATCCCCAAACATAAGTGCACCTCCTCCTTGATGCGACATTCTTGCTTTTCCGTACAGTTGATGTGATGATCTGAGAGACTGTTTTGAATTTCATGGTTCTCTCTGCATGGTTGTCATTTAGCGAGCGAGGGGGGAATCCTGGATCTCCTGTACAAATCCCTGTGTTGATCCCGGATTCACTGCTCGCGGATCTACTGTACAGTCTACTGCGCAAAATCCGGGATCCTTCTCAAAGGAATAAACTGATTTTCGACTTTTCCTCTGCTCGCATCTTCTACACCACTTTTGGTTCGTCTTCTCTTTTCCCATGTCTCGAGAAATGCGTGCGTAACCTTCAGCTGGCGATTCATCCTGTTCTTGACGACCTGATAGTAAATCATAAGCATATGAATCGAAAACTACGAGCGATGAATAAACATGGCAATTGCAAATCGATGAGCAATGGATAAATAACGTCAGGATAAACAGGAAAGAGGATGCAATGGAAAGAAAGCAGTGCAGCAGGAAATTCGGTTTTCAAAACATCATGCCGTTCCAAACAAATTCACCGCGGAAATATTACAAAACTTCAGGCCGATCGCATTCGTCCGTAGTTACTTGATAATCTTGACGTTTTCCTCTTGTTGATAGTTTCTGTAAATATTTATCTCATGCAGGGTTCCTTCCAACAAATGAGGATAATAAATAGGACACTGCTTTTGTGTTCCCGAAGGTGCCAGCGGATAGGGAATACGTGGTCTCTCTCAACTGACTGACGTTCTTTAAAGCTGATTTTTCTCCAATTCCATTAAAAAAGAGAATGACGTGACCAAGTCTGATACGACCTTGGGCACTCGTTCTTTGAGCTTTCACGACAAAACCTTCTTTCCATCAAGAATGTTTTTTTGCACTGATAATATGTTGTACTATGATGGCTTGCTTACGAGTTTCTAGAAATGAAATGACTTGCTTTCCATTTGAAAAAAAAATTTTTTTGGTTTTGCAGTCGATGTTCCATTTCTCTAAGAAAAATAGGTAGATAAATTCAGTGGATCCTTTTGCTGTCACGTTTCTTGCTGTAAGTGGTTCTTTCAAACCTCGTTACTTATCATGAATTGATTCAATTGCAGATCTCCACTTGAGTTTTCCATCGATATTACTTTACTGAATTTCACAGGGCACTTTGGGACCTATTTTTCCTTTACATGCATTTCCTAAATAGTTGCAAAGGCATTCCATAATTCCACTTCAGTTAAGCTGGCAAGCGTGAACAAAAAAAAATAAGCAAATGCCTGCTTGTTATGATTACACTGTCGAATTTTTATATTCTGTTTGACTATCGAGAACGCTGCGACCATGTATTTCTTCCAAAGGTATATTAATAGCGGCAGTTGCGATCAAAACAAGCAATATTTTGCTCCTCACAGGCTTCACTATTTTCCATATTTGGCTGCTTCTTAATGAATAAGTAAAAGTCAGTTCCACTGATTCCTTTCAAATGGGAAGGCCGTCAGAGCATCGTTTTTCACACATTATCCTCAGTGAATTTCGATTTTGGACTTGCGTAACGGAATGAGCTGAATGTGTCTGATCAACATTTCCGACCACTTACAGAAATATTCAAAGACAAGAAACGAGCACGTAGTGTATTGGTTTCATGAAAACTCTCAGCTATTGAGCATCGGTTTGATTTTTAAGAAACCATATTCAGGAGAGGTGAATTCATTCTAAAAGAAATGAGAAGGCATTTAAATCTGCTGGCCATCTGGTTAGCTCTTCTTGAAACAATAGTTCTAAGTAGTTTCACGCGAAAGAACGATTCAAAAGGAGTCATGCAAGCATCAGTTGAGAGAGAGAGAGAGGGAAAACGAATAAAATCAATTACTAATCATTAGGAAAAGCGTCTTGTAATTTTCTTAATCTAAATATCACATCCTTTCTTTTACTTTTTTGCAAATTATTTTTTGCAAAGAATGGAACCGCAATAATTCAGATTATTGCATTGAATTGCAGTCCATTCTTGGAATGCCTTCCAAGGAATAGAGACAAACAAAACATTAGGTATTAATTTTTCTTAATCACTGCAAATGAGGTATTCAGTCACTTTCAAGCTACCTTCATGAGTTTGATGACAGAAAAATAATTAATAAGATACTTATCCTTGTGTAAAAATTACACAATCCTCTCTTCAAGGTAATCTTGCCAGTGAAGTAGCTTGAACGTATTTTCCAGCTAATGCTGCTTTGCTGCTTTTTAGAAATTTGTTTAGATGAACGTCGATAGCTCATAGAAACTGATCAAGGTTCATCCCAGTCACCAATAATCCACAAAGAACGAAGTGTTAACGCGTCGCTTCGGGGTTCCCTTCAGAGGAGTAAACAGGAGCGGTTCCTTGCGGGATCCCTCAGGAGAAGAAATTGCTGATAGGGGATCCTTTCCGGGTTCCCATGGGAGAAGAAAAAATGGAGCGGACTCCTCCGGGGGTCCCTCCGGAGAGAACAAGAAAAGGGATTCCCTTTGGGGTTCCCCTTCGGAGACAACCAGGGTAGAGGCGATCTCCATTACGGGGATCCCTCCCCAGGAGTGAAAGGAATGGACTCCGAGCCCTTCCTGGATTCAAAGGGCGATCACCACCAATCCCCAATTGCCGTACAAGAAAGGTTTTCGCAATTTTGTTGACTCACCAGAAAAAAAATATCACTGAAAAGGAACGATCTAAACAAAGATCGCTACCAGTGTTTCTTGTTAAAGCATGACTAGGGTAAATAATAGCATACTTTAAAAATTGTGGTTTCTGAAACTTTGTTATGTTAAAGTAGTGTTGTTTCAAACAGATTAAACAGATTCACGATTAAAGATAAATTGAATTGTTTTAATTTCATATTTGCTCTGAACATTTAGAATCATTTAGGGATTCATAGAAATCGACAGATGGGATAAGTACTTTCTTGCTATTTTCGGTTTGTGTTTATAACTTGAGTATTTGAAAGATACATATAAATTATTATGTTATGTCGAGCAAATGAACACCAAATTTATTAGGTGCGCGATATAGACGCAACACAGGTAACTTTTCATAGTTTTATGAGTGTCTATGACATTTTGTTTGCCATCATATCGGAATGAAATTTTGGAAATCTATCAATTGAGGTTCAAAAATAAAAAAGTTGGTGACCGTACTTGGCGGGAAATTTAAATCTGTTGTCATTGGCTCGAAACTTTGATCAGCACTTTGTTCTCTTCAGAGCCGAATGCGTTTCATTCTCTAAAGTGTCCCCAAACGAAGCAATGTTTGATCATTTTCATATGAAGAGAGTATTTCTTTCTTTGTAATCATCAGTAAGATGAACAACAAAATCGACTTTATTTTTTCCACGCTGCAAAACATTGCTAAAAGTTTAGAGAGTATTACACTTGATGATCTTTTGTGTAAAAGGTTTCCTAATATGACATCAGCAAAAGAGTACGTGTTGGACCAAAAAAACAAAACCCATGCTGCGAAGGTATGCTATGTTGTTCATGTGATATGTGCCTATTACATGTATGTTTATAAATATATAAGTGCAACCATTCAGATTGAACTTTTAAGTTAACTTGTTCAATCACCATTAATAATTTGTTCCATTGATGACTTAGTGTACAGCTACAAATCTTCTAGAAGAAATAAAAGCTTTAGAGGTACAGTATGAAGCCAAGATTGTGGAAGCAGAGTTGTTCCTGAGGGACAAATGCAACGAAATTACCGAAATTGAAAAGTATCTAATAGAATATGGGTTCAAACCTTCACATTTGAGGACTGATGATACAGCTGCAGAAACAGAAAAAAGCCACGAAAGGTCTCATGCAACTGATACATTAGGTAGGGAAATGAAGTTTTGCTACGTTTTATAAACTCCTAATTAGACATTTAACGTTTAACTTTAACTTTTTGTTGTTGTTTCAAATATTTTTAATTGTCTCACGATTACATATATATCAGATAGATGAACTCAATTGCTGAATACCAACTTTCAGTGCTCATTTGCAATTCATTCAGCTAATTTTTTTGTTAGATGCTGCCATATCTGATATGAAGATTTCTGATTATCGCACTTGCGTAAGTACTTTGAGTTTTCAAAACTGCTTTAAAGTATGTTTTGGTGCAGAACAGTAATAATGTAGAGGAAATTAGTCCAGGCTTAATAGTAAAATGTCGTAAGTCAGGCAAGGAATCTGGAGAAGAATCTAATGGAAACAAAGAACAGCAACTATCTCATACATCAAATTTCTGCAAAACGTTTCCTGCGAAACTGAATTTTGAGAATTGTTTCAAAGAACAGCTGAATGAGTCTTCACCTATTATACCTGCTGCAGTGAATGCCACACCCATCAATAAGATTCTTAGTTCCTGCACAACAACAGATATATCTGAAAATTTGATATCTGGACCCAATTTTACAACAACGATCGTTTTACCTGAAGAAACCATGGAATATTTGCGTAAATTAGCAATATGAGCTACACAGCATCTTGTAAAAAATGCAGGTTGTATCCTAAAGTTAGTACTAAGTATTTGATAGATATATTGAAACAACTTATCCACATTATAGAATTTACTTAAGCACATAGTATATGGTATTTGAATTTTTTTGCAACTGCATATGGTGGACTCTTAATTCGAACTTTCAGTCTCATGTCGAATTACACATACACTTGTTAATGTGTAATGCCATTAACATTGTTAGGATGTTTTTATTGCAAATAATCTCAGCATAGCCACAGACAGCATCATGTAAACTGTTTATCAACGAAAATTTTGCTGATCTGAGTATGCTTTGCCACAGCACCTAGAAATTTGCAGTCATCTTGTCGTACACATTTACAGCAAGCATTCATGTGCATGAAAACTATGCAGAACAAGTGCTTGAAACTTTGTGTTCATAATCATTGTGAAATACTAACATTTGTTGGCTTAAAGACAATACACCATATTTGGTTAAATAAAAATCCTTTCATATGTCTTTGTAAAGCCAATCTACACATCTCTGGAATTTGAATAGTCCATAGCTTTCAGAATATTGCAAAAATTCAAGCTTAAAAAAATGGGAAGAAAAAAAAATCTGCCAGGAATTAATATTTAATCAATTCACATCAGAGGTTTTTTTTAAAATTTTAATCAATGTATGACTGTTCAACAAGAAAAGATTATAAAACAAAATCACATGAGATCATTTTAATGGTAAATATAACAGAATACTATGCAAAACAAAATTAAAATAAGCTTTATGATGTAAGCATCTGATACCAGAAATAATTTAAGAAATTCTGAAGTTTGCATATCTCTTTCTTAAATTTGCAATTGCAAACTGGCTTAAATAAACTCAATTTGGAGTCTTACCAGCCATATCCTTAAGCCTGATCAGGACTCTGTATATTTTTACAGAGTAGTTATTTTAGTACTTTAAATAAAAATTTTAAACCTAAATAATTGTTAAGTTATGGCCTCCTAATTCTCTTTGTTCTAACTGTTGTTTACCTTTTATGCTCTGATTCATCACTCTGAAGGCATGAGCACTGCATAATGCTAGCACAAGTTAATTCTGAGCCAAGCACAAAATGACATGGTTTGTTCCATCATTATGTGCCACCAATCATATGATCTAAATGTGATCTATGATGAAGCAAAATGCACTGGTTTTAATCAAATTGTGTGTATTTTGCATGATGAAAGATCATAGTAATCCAGTCTATGAATTTATCTGGTGTATTTCTTAGAACAAAAATTATGTGCCATGTTCACGATAGTGTACTTACAGAAGCATGAGCAGTATCAATCTCTAAGAGTACCAAATCAATCCTACACATCTGGTTTTCAGTTAAAAGAAAGTTTACTTAAAAGAATTCATATGATGCTATTCGTGAATGAATTTGTATTCACTAAATGTGATACTTGACTTTGTACCACTATAAACTAATGATTTATTAAGAAATCATGGCAAACATAATTGCATTTTGTAACTGAAATTCCGCCAAAATTGCTTATAAGGGTTCCACATTATTAATACTCTTCATACAAATGGCTTCTGGCCATTCTGGTCTTGAAGAGAGGCTTTGTATCAAATTATGTACACCATCAACTTCTTGCTGGATGCTATCTTTGCTTATAGTATCCTATACATTAACAATTTTCTAATACAATTGCCTTCAAGCACTATTTATAAGAGAAGTTAATTCTGGCAACCAAAACTGTTCTCAGGAATTAATTTAATGTCTGCAGGCACTATGTCCTCTGGCAAAATTTAATGACTGGCTTTCCATATTTGCTAAATAGGAAAAAATTCTCAATAACATATGAACCTTCCATAAGTTATAAGCAGGAGTGAGAACATTCATTTTTACACATTCAAGACTAAAAATGCAAAGAATAAACAGAAGAATAATTGTAATGAAAATGCTTACTCATCCAACCTATTACAAAGAGTGGAACAAAGGATTAAACCCAGAAAATCTGCTAGCTGCTTAAAGAATTATCATACCGTGAGTAATTTGCAACTGGAAATTCTGCTTTCGATGCTTTATTGTTCAAAATATTTATCATAAAATGGTATGTTAACACAAATGCTTTAATCGACATCCTTTATAATGCTAACTTCTGTGTCATTTCCGTGGCATTTTCGTTCATCATAATTTGATACTCCCGAAATCTCTCTGAAATCCGCTGATTCATCTTTAAGTATTTCTCTACACAATTAATGGAACATTTGTCCTAAAAAATGCATCGCCCTCATAATTAAGCAAATCATATTACCTCTTTACTTTTGATATTTCGTGACGTAAAATCAAAGATACAGCTATCAAAGCACATTTCTGACAACTTGTTATAATTAATCAAAAAATCTTTAAACTGAAAAAGAAGAATTAAATGACACTTACTCATTCTATTACTAATCAATCACATACACTCAGGCGTTCACTTGAAATTATTATGTCCACAACTGAAATTACGGATTAACTGTAAAATGAATATCACGGAATATAGATATTGGTACAACCAAAAACAATTTTTCTTTATGGGATATAAATACATTTCTACCATTCCCTTCTCAAAAGTGCACCACTTACTTGTTTTATCTGTTCAGCCTCTTCATTTGCTTGCTCTGCCATTCCCAATAAAAATGCTTTGGACGCTTGTTGAGGATATATGATAGAATTTATGCAATATCTGCTCAAAAAGTTGTTATCTGAAAAAAAAAAATATATCTTCAAAAAAACGCATTGCAAATTGGCGGATGAACGTTTGGGTCACCATGTCCCACCCCGAAAGCAAGTTTTGCATCGCAAGTGGTTATTATAGAAATGTACTTTATTCGAGATACATATTAATACGAAATAAATACTTACCTCAAGACGATTATGGCAAATCATGTGTTTCACAGATCGCCAAGACACTTTCTAATTTCTTCTAAAAATAAAATTGAATATGAACAAAAACTACTAGTAAAGATTTTTTTTTCTTTATTCCAATTACAAATTCAGGCTCAAATTTGCGAGTCTCACATTTCAACTTATAGTTTTAGAATCATTAGGTGTAAGTCCTGTATTCCATTTTTCAATTTGGCAGTTACCTATTTGATTCATTGTTTTTTTCCTTTAAAGCCTTAGATTTATTCATTTATCACTTCCATATAATTTACAAAACTAGCGCATTCATGTTACATTTTAAGTCTACTCATAATCTCCAATGTGAAGATCATTTGGACTTTCATGTACTGAATTCCAAACGGGGACTCATCCTTACTGAACAATTCCATGGTGATCTCCAGGTGCTTAAACAGATTATTCGAAAATTTTATTATGCGCGAAGGCACATAATTTTGAAAAAAAATCAATACACATCTAACAAATTTCATCTCGTATTCGTTCATTTGATCCAAATTTTTAAGAGACTATTGATCTGTTGTATTTTTTACATTTGGTTGACTCCATTTTCAAACTCCTTGGTTGACTTGCTTGAGAATTTGAACTTTTCCAAAGAGCCTTGGACATCCCTAGGACTCAAAAGATTATTTCATAAAAAAAGAGATAGATAGAGATATTTGTATTATTTTTCCATCTCGCTAATGCTTATTTATGGTGAATTGATTGCGGTGAATTACCATGTTTAGAATATGCAGAGACAAATGGCAGTATAAAGAAAACATAAACGAATATATCAAAAAGTATAAATCAAGGACGTTTGATCAGTTACCGATATACTATTTCGACTCACGAAAATACCTCTTCATTAATCAAAATGTTGCTGCTTTTCACCATGAAAAGATTAAAGTCAAAAGTCGTCTTTCCTCTTTCTCCGGAATAGGTTTCTTTCACAGCTGCGTTAAGTGAAGTTAGTCAAAAGATGACAGTTATCAGTTTTAAATGAAGAAAAAATTCAGAAAATATGCTCCTGAATTTACAGATGATTTTCGTATTGTTATAAATGTGTAGTGGATGATGGTGGTAATCTGCTAAACGAAATCATCATTATAAGAGTTGCCGCGATATATATGAGCTGCTGGTTCCACGGCATCAACCATGTACTCGGAAAAGGTACGAATTTGCATAAGTTGCAATTCTTTTTGTGTGCCCTCGCCACATGTAAACGGACAAGTGTGTGATAGTGGAACGAAAACCGAAGATGGGGGAATTATAGTGTCACAGAAAACCTGGTCAAGTGTTTCTGCTCTAGTTTCCCTTTTTAACTTCAATTCTAAAAAAGAAACCTGGAAAGATCATGTTCCATCACTTCTGTGAAATCAGAGTGGATAGTTATACGGAAATTCATTAAACCATCCAACAAAAAAAGAAGTGGACACAATAGAGCCAGGAGTGGTTGCTTTCCCACCACCTTCCCCGTCCCCCACATCAAAATATTTGTTAGTTTCTCGTCTTCCTCTTTTCACATTCCCTTGCGTGGACCTTACACTGCTTCGAGTATGACCCCTAATGCCGTACCGTGCTAGCCTCAATGTGCATTGGATGCCGAGAGTGAACTACGAATGCGTGGTAGAGATCAGCTCGATGACGACCGCGCAGACGCTCAAAAACTGGTAGGCAGCAACTACACTAGCTCCAAGCAGCACACTCCCTTCTGGTGCGCGGAGAGTTTTCCGGATAGGTGATGCTTGGCGCGAGGCATCTGCTCCACGCGCCAGCAAAGCCAGGAAACACACACACGCCCACCGCAGCGTGCCGCAAAACCTATCCAACGGCTAACGGCACGTAGACCTCCTGACTGAGGTTCGCGCGGAGCTTGCTATAATAAGTACTCGCATCCCACTGCAACGCAGCAGTCATTCCCAAATGAGGACAGAGCGGAATCTTCAGATGTTGAGCGGTTCGGTTTGTCCGATAACATCCACTTTCGTAGAGAGAGCTCGTCTCTTCTTTCCAGCGTTGGGAACATGACCACATGGACGAGGTCGCTTCTCATGAGGTCGATGGCTACATGCCACCAAACCTCCCGCTCAGCAGATGTCTCCAGAGAGCACCTGAAAAAGAAACGACCTGTGAGGGTGTATGCTTACTGAAAAGAAGAGCGGACACCTTCAACATACCTGGAGCAGATTCGAGCGCAGTTGGTATGCAATGAAACCAGTGAAAAGCGACGGACACAAGCGGCGGGTGCGCTGCGACCGGTCCGTTCGCACACGGACACTACCTGCCGAAATCGAGTGACCCGTCATTTGTGACATTGGTGAAGATTCCTATCGGTATCCAACCAAACCCAATGGAATGTTCTCGCTTTTTGTTCTTGACAGTGCGAATTTCGAAAGAGAGTCTCGATTTGCTCGAAGCAGTGGGCGAAGGAGAAGGAAGGCCGTAGCAACACCGTCTATGCACAGCGCTGAGGTAGATGCGAATCGCCCGATATTTCATCCACGAGACTGTCTTTCGGCGTTCCCATCTGGGAATTTGTACCACGGAAGCACAAAATCTTCCAAATTTCAACCAATCTGGAAACTCATTCAGGCTTTTCTTTCCTAAGCGGTATGGGCGAAGAGCGCGTATGTTGCAACGACTCCAGAAGCAGCGTGGTTTCCACAAGTTTCGGGATGGCGGTTTGACACTCATAGCAGAACGTATGGCTCTTGAAGATCATGAAACATTGGCGAGGACAGAACCAAAGCCTGGTAGGCTCCGGCTGTGGAAGTTTCGTTGCACAGAGGGATTCCTCATTTTCAAGTCCTTTTACCCTTTGAACGGGGGATCAATGGGAGTCGTGATTTCTTTGCGAGCGGGTGCAGCAAAACCCCTCGAGCTGCAAACTTTGCAAGAGGAACATGAAACCAAACTTCGTGTCGGATCCTTGCAACAGCGACCAGGAAACAGAATTCTGCTTTCGTCGTCTTATCCTTGTCGAAAAGTACGTTCGCTCTCGTCTGCACCCGATGGGTGACGAGCGGAACCGCAACTCTGCCAGTACGCCAGCATAAGCGAAGAGAGGTGGCCTGAGGACATGCCAGGCGCAAGAAACCGTTTCTCCCTGATCGGAGCAGGCCGATGGCCGCTTACGTTCTGATGACCACCTCTCTTCTCCGTTTGGTTGTTCCTCTGATTCGAGGATGCGCAGCGGATTCGAGCGCGGTTCTCGTTGCACGCGACACGGGCAAGAACATGGCTCCGGTGCTGGCTGCTTCATTGGACCTGCGAAGTTCCCGGAGGACAGCGAAGTGAACATTGAAAACGCATTCGGCATCGCAATATGCGGTGACATTGCGTTTTCCTCCTCCCCTTCACCCACCTCATCGAACAAGGAACGAAACCATGGAAACGTTGCTGCGTACAGGATCGCATTCGAAATCCAAAATCTTCAGAGTAAAGATGCGAAGAGACTACGGCGTTGCGCTGCGGCGTTTAAGGCACAGAATCGACGGACTCCTCGACTCGCTGAAGAACGGTTGCCTCAGTGGGAAGCAGAAAGTTGCTTCGGTTATTGCGGACCAACAGCGCAGGGTGAACAAAACCCGTGCATTTAAAAAGAGGCTGGCAGCGAATTTGTACCACTACGGAAACGTGGCAAGCGACATCAAGAAGGAGTGGCAGAGCGCCGGATGCACGCCAACACCCCGAATGGTGTCCAGGCTGCTATCGGTGCACCGATGGATCGTGAAGGCGTTGGAGGTAAGAACGCAGCGCCCATGCGCAGCATGGTCGTGCGTCGTCGCGCAAAGCAACGAGCGATGGGGTGCAAGGGTGGTGAGCAAGTGACGCCGCCGCTTCTGAAATTCTCCCGCTTTTGCGCCTCAGGACTTCGTGGCCATTTTGCCGGAGAGCGACAAGCAGGAATGCTTGTCGTTCTCCGTGCGTCAGCTGATCACCCTGATCAGGGAGGTGTCGGGCTTAGCACTGGATATGGGCCTGGACAACGATGGCGAAGAAGGGACGAACAACGAGAACATCCTAGGAATACGGGTAAGGAGCGCGGAGCGCGTGGGCGTTTTGCACTGCTAACGTCTGTGTTTTCGTGGTGCGGCCGCAGGACAGCACGCTGATCGTCGCGGAGGACGACTTCGTGACTTCGGTAAGGGCAGACTGGGAGGGAGGTAAGCGGCGCGGGGTGGGAATTTTTGCTTTTAGATGAGCGAGTGGTCGTCGTGGGATGCGCAGGAGGAGATGGCGGGGGGCCATCTGCCGACGCGCGTGCCCGACGACGCGAACGGCATGAAGCTGCTGCGGGACCTGTGCTCTCTGCTGAGGACGCAGCAGCAGTGCAGGAAGTTGTTGGAATGCTTGGATGCGGAAACCATTTGGATGCTCGTGTACAGCGTGTGCGACCTGGATGCTGCCCAGGTCAAGGGACTGGTGGAGCGAATGATCGAAAATCCGGACGTGATTCTGGAGGTGCTGGGGAACGTGAACGGCCAGCTGAGGGCCGCTCTCGAAGAGAGGAGCAGGAGGGCAGAAGCGGTTCTGCAGCCTCTGGAACGCCTGAAGCATGAAATAAGATCCCTGTTTTCTCTTCGGGTGGACGAGCAGCGAATGCGGCAGCGTAGCTTTGTACGCGACAGCGAGGACTTGCTGACGATTGTGCGCTTCCTCTACGGCGGGGAGGAGAGGGCGCAACGCGTGTGCGAAGATCTGGAAGGCGACTTCCGAAGCTGGAAGAAGTTTCTGAGGAGCATTCTGTCCTTGGATATGAACCTGATCGGCCGCATCCTGGAAGAAAACGCGAGGCTGAGGGCTGGCAAAGCAACAGCATCCGAAGCAACAGCAGCGGAGAAGGAGGAAGCTTGGGTTTGTGGCAGCTGTTGGAACGGGAAGCCGGAGGCCGCAGGAAAGAAGCATGCGGGACTGGAAAAGGCGAGAGGTTTGCAGAAGGTACGTGAACGGGACAGCTCCGCGGCACGTGCGAGTGGGCGTTCGGAGACCGGTCCGGTGTTCGTAAGCGCTTCCAGGAAAACGGGATGGCCTGGATCAAAGTGGGCTGCCGCCAGAACCGGGTCATCGTGTTCCGGTGGAAGAGCGAACTAGCAGAGAGAGACTGGGAGAAAGTGAGGGGGGCCGCGGTTTGCGCGGACGCCCCCGTCGGAGAGCCGTGCGCGTCGTCGTCGTCGTTGGGGACGCTCGCGCGCCATCGGGGCTGTTGCGCTCCCGTCGGCGCGTGAGGGAGCGGGAAAGGAAGAAAAAAGCAAATGGCCCTGTGTGGCGATGAATTTGGGGCACGGTAGGACGCAGGGAGATGGTGGGTGAGTGGCGGAGGGCGCCGTGACTTCCCGTGTCTTCCACGAAGAAAGCTTGCCGTTCCCTTCGTCGCGGGACGCCCGGGTGGTCAACTGGCCCGCTGGGACAAAACCTGAACTCTTGGAACTTTTCGCAGGAAAATACGCAGGAGGAGCGCCAGCAGTGCAACGCCGCGCCCGTCTGCCAGATGCGCGAGCGACCCCATCACCCGCTGGCGTACGCCAGGACTCGACGGTCGCAGGAGGTTGGTGCCGAGCTTGCTGCGAGGAGAACCAGCGTGCTGGTGAGGCCGTGGTATATTCGCACCGGGCACTCCGCCATGCTTTGCAGAACATCCTGCAGGTCGAGTCGGGGGACTTGACGCAGGATTGGCTGACGAGGGTGCGCGCGCTCATCGGCAAGCTGCTGGAGCACGCGACGAAGAGAGCAGAAACGATGTCAGCCAGCCCGCCCGCTTGTTCGGCCCTTTCGCCGGCAGGCCGTCCGCAACTTGAGCTTGGCAGGGTGAAGGAAGGAGGCGCCGTAGAGAAGACGATCCGGCACGACAGCCCCGGGAACGCCCGGCTGACGGCGCAGCCGTTCTTGGAGTCTGCCGTGCACACGTGTGCCGCCGAGGGACCACCACCTGCGCAGGACGTAATGCTCGGCAGGGAAGAAGACGCTTACGGCGCGGGCTCGGAACGCGCGCGCGCGTGCCTTCTCTCGGCGCTCGAGTGCGTCAACTCTGCGCGTGCGCGCTCGGTCGCTGGCTCGTGCTCACCCCCTGCCTGCCTGCGTCCGTCACATCCCCTTCCCCTCTTACTTGCAGACGGGTGGTTGCGTGCTGACCCAGGCCTCCGACAGCTGCCTGCGCAGGTGAGCGAAGAAACCGAGCGCCCGTTCGCGCGCTCCCTGGCACCGCGCAGCGGATCGTTGCACGTTGCGCTCGTCTTTTGCTGCTCTCGTGTTCCTCAGGGTGGACGACGTGAGGAAGGTGTTTGGTGACGTCGGACGGAGGCGCGAAGAGCAAGACGCACGTGGGAGGTGAGAGGGGAGCCGGTGCACGGGAGCGAGGGACGCTTGGATCCGGGGTGGATGGAAGGGGAAGAGCAGGAGGCGGTTCCCCCGGGTGGTCAGAATTCGCGCGGGAGACGAATTTGCGCGGTGGTTCCGCAGGTTTCGCTCGCAAGACACGCAACCTCCTCCGACGCCCGAAGTTTCCCGCACGCTGCTGGCGGACGGCGGCCATGCGGCGGACGGGACGCAGGTGAGGCTCGCTTTCCCAGGTAGTGGCGCCGACAGCCGGCCAGCGCCGCTGCCGCGTTCCCTCCTCCCGCCATTCACGGTCCCGCTTCGTTCCAGCTCTCCTGCGATGCCGGTCGGCTGCCAGGAGGACGAAGCGCGATGCGAGTGAGCAGAGCGCCCGGCACCGTCGGGGGCGGCTCGAGCTGAACCACTTGTGGCGCGCGTGTCCGTTGCAGGAGCGGCATGAAGCAGTTGCTCACCAGCCTGGCCATCCACGTAGACGGCATGCAGTGGAGCGTCAGCGGGCAGTTTTCGGCATGCTGAGCACGGCTTCGGCGTCGGCGGTCGGCTGCGGCGGGGCCGACTTCAGGCGTCGTGGGCCGAAAACACTCTCCCACGCACCCGACTCCAAGAATAAAAGAGTTGCTTATTGCGTCTGCGTAATGGAAACCGCGGCCCGGCTCGGTGCAGGGGGCGATGGCACCAACAGGAACGTGCGTAACGGAAGGCGAGCAGAGCCATGAGGACACCAACCGTCCAGGATGCCTTTTGGCATTTGCACGCAGCCACGCACGCTCGCAACTGGTTGCACACTCCTGCGATCGGTTGGCCATCCAGAAACGACATTCTTTCATGTGTATCCACCACTTTCTGCGGGATTCTCGCGCGCCCTCGGTGCGTGGCGATCCGCTGCTGCGTCCACGCTCCTGTCGTGTCGAATTCTCGTCACGACGTCTCGACTTCGGTGCAGTATTGAATCACACGTGTTCGCAGCTGCAAAATTCCGCCCTCATCGATCCCTGCGAGTCGGATGCGATCCAGGTCGGAAAAGCGAATTCCGGAAACAGCGAGCTGCTTCACATTTCCGCACGATCCTTCGTCTCCGTAAGGGTTTTTGCGACTACTGTAGCAGTTTTTCCTGCAATTCAGATGGTTCTAAAGTGATGCTCTCGTAGGCTGGATGCTGCGTGATAGAACTTTCATTCCAATAAAATGGAATTGTCACATTGTAGAGATGGAACCAGAATCACCTGCCAAGCATAAGCGCGAATTTCCGTGTTTCTTACAGGCAAGCATTTTTCGCTGGTCAAGGGAAACACCGAAACGCGGATCGTTGGTCCGTGCTGTTTGCGAGGGAAGATCGATTCGCTGCATACTACATGGATCCGTTTTTCTTCTGAATTGCAGCATGGCAATGGGGGGAACTTCACAATGCTATTTCACTAGAAAAGAACAAACGAGCCCCAAAAAATTCCGTCTCCCGAATAGAAACTGAAATCGCAGCACTATCCTGAGACTTATCTACCTCTGAGTCTCCCCACGGGCACGATCTCTCAGAAGGGAAAACGGACTCCATAACCTCAGCGCTGCACATGAACTCCCTTTGCGAGTCGAACTGGGACTGGTAACTGGCTTCATAAGCACACTCTCTCCATGACAATAGGAGGAACGCACGCAGGCTTCCTGGAACCGAACAACAAGATTCGGATTGGTATCCAAAGCCTTCTTCATGATGCCGTGGAGAACGGTTTCAGGAAAACGAATAGCTAAGAGAACTTCCATGCACTCCCTGCTCTTTTGTCCCTTTATTTTTTACGAACAAATCGATGCTGCCATCTGTTTGCATCATGCAAATAATCGTAAATTTGCACGTAATCCGGGAACTTTGCTTTCACAGCTCGCTCTTTGGACACAATCAGTGTCCAAAGAGCTGGACGTTCCTGGTCGCTGACATCGACAAGTTCCCATTCCAGTCAAACATTTGAATGCACTATCCTTCAATCAGAGACAGGGGAGGAATCCACGCTCAAAAGAAGGAAGGAAGAATCATATGCACGTTCTTTCGACAACTTACGACAACTTTTCGTCTTTTGTGCCAACGGCTACCAAGTTCAAAGAAGAACTACGACCTGGCTGCTGTGGCGCAACCAATCGCTGGGCGCGTAGAGGATTGTGACAAGCAGTTCCGAAGAAGCAGCCCACTCTACTTTCCACATCGAAACGGCACTCTGCACGAATGAATTCAACAAGCAGGCCACCCCACACGGAGGCACTGTACCATTCTGTCAGTAGAGCTTTCCATCCGCACATCTCTAGATATCCTTCACTCCCTGCTGGCAGATCTGGTGAGTCTCCTGGAGCAGAGCATGGTCGAAAGGGCGCAAGGTTTTCGTTGCCGCACTCATCTTCTTATCGTGGTCGACATTTCAACAGGCGACGTACAAGCGGAGAGAAGAGGCGAGGTTACGCGTCATGGCATGGAGCAAGACAGTGAAGGACCCGCCTCATTCATGGGCGACTGGGTCATGGCCACAGCGGGTGCTGTCAGGCGTTCCATGCATTCATGCCCGCTGAGATGGCGCTAGCGGCTGCATCCCTCCTTGGAGGTGTCGCGAGAGGCCAATTCCATGTTCTCTTGCCTTACCTTTTCCATAGCTTCCCGCTTTCGGTTCTTAGACTTGCTCCCTTTGTTCCGGCCCTCCTCGGGGGTCTCCGGTTTGAATCGCTACCTGTGCCGCGCCCGAATGTTTGTAGACCAACCAGCATCATCTTGCAGGAGAAACTCAGAACCCAACGACGCAGTGGCGTCAGTGTCTGCCGGAGTATTCGAACCTGCAACGCATGGTGCCACGCGCGGAAGCCGCAACCACAAAGCCTCCAGAAGCTGGCTTCGAGACTTGCTCCCTCGTGCGACGGATGGAGCATTGCCTCCGGCAGCAACGGAGTCCAACTCTTAAGAGTCAGGAGCTTGCGATTTGCAGCTTCCCTTTTGTTGCCATAGCAACGCTTTCGTGTAGTGGCGTCCTCGGTTGCGCTTACTGGCGCACTATTTGAGGACGCGACCGCAGGTGCGATATAGTTGCCAGTCGAGTGCAACCTCGCATTTCCTCAAGGGCGGTGCAGAACGACGCACCACCTGGTCTTTGCCTGAGATAGACGCGCTTTTCTCCTTTTTCGTGTATGGAGTTTGTTTCTTGCTTATTAGGAGCAGCTCGCCACGACGCTCGCTCTTTGCCTTCCAGGCCACCTCAATCATTTCCAGGGGAGATTCTTGCTTCTGAAGAGGCCTTTTTTAACGGGAAGGTCGCGTCGCGGGTCACGGTTTGTTTGCTGTTAAGGCAAGAAGCCTTTGCTGCGAGTGCAGAGCACGCCCCCCGTATGTGCCTAAGTTGCTTGTAGCCTCTGCACTCAATCTTCGGGCAGCTCCTCTTGAGGTGACCCGCTTCGCCTCACTCGCCGCAAACTTTGAACTTTCCCACAAACCGGAGTTCGACGTTTGTTCCGTCGATCTCCAGTTCATGGGGATTTTTTTCCGTTTTGGCGGAAACGCGCGCCGCAGCAAACCCGTTGTACGTGGATGAGAAACTCTTCCAAAGATTCCCTCTTCGCAAAAGGACGTGCACGCTGGTGTGGTCCTCCAGAGCCGCAATCACATCGCCGTCGGACATGCCCGACTGGATGTTTTTCAAATGGAGGACGAAAGACCGATTTTCCGTGAAAAGGAAAACTCTGCGGCCTCCAAATGCTCAACTGTGTACGAAAAAGACACTGGGTGAGTTCTGACCTTTTGCAGTTCACTTCCTAGCGTTCGTTCCCTATCAGCAGTATAAGGGTCTTCAGGTCTTCCTCGCTTTTCCCAATCCCTAGAAGGATGGGTAAATTTATTTTCCATTCATACTACAAAACGCATTTACTTCAACAGAGGGCACGGATTTACTAAATTTTTTCTCTGTTGGATGTTCATTTCACTTCTTTGGGTCACTGCACTACACTAAGGTTTTGCACTAGGGGAGACTGGGCGCTGGGTGTGCTTGGACGATGGCATCAATCCTTTTCAGGATGTAGTGGTACGTCCAGGACAAACCTCTTCCACAATTCCTGATACCGATCTCCCTTTGGATAATTCTTTTCAGGATTCTCAGGGGAGATGTGGCTATCCTAGCGTTCCTCATCTTCCACTTTTGTATAAGGATGGAGGTGAATAGGGCGATGGTCGTTCTGAACATGGGACTGTAACATCTGCAGTTCGCTGGAACATCGCGGCCAGGATTTCCATCTTTTTGTTGTTTGGAAACTCTATGACCCACTTCAAGGTTTGCCATTCTTGGTGCATTGTAGGATATGGAGGTTGCCGGCCGACTGGTTGAGAAATCCGGTGGCTGTGGAGCACCTCCGCCGGCATCTCCGGAGCTTGACCGTTCGGGGGCTCGTGGACTGGGACGATCTGAAAAGATCGGTCCTCGAGTTCTGCAGCCGGTTCCCCTTGAGCCTGCTTCCCCGTGGCTTCGGAGAAGGTGTGGCCAGCAGCAGAGAGTTTCTGCAGGCCCGCCAATTCTCCCGATGCCCGGACGTCCGGTACCTTGCGGAGTACAAGGCCAAGGCCGAGCGCCAGGTCTGGCAGTCAGGAGCGGCTTGTCTGCTCGATGACCAGGGCCTGGAGTGCTCGGGCGCGGCCGACGTTCGCCGCCTTCTGAAGCGCTACTACTCCCGTTGGGAGCCGACGGAACGCAGTCTCTCGGAGCTGCTTCTGCCGGCGGATTCCCCTGCGGTCGACGAGGAGGAACGCGCCACTCTTGACTTGCCCTTCACGGCGGAAGAGGTGTCTTCCGCCATAGCGAGCCTCAAGAAGCGCAGGGCGCCAGGTGAGGATGGTCTGCCTGCGAAGTTCTTCCAGTGCTTCGCGGCGGAACTCATCCCCCTGGTGCTCCAACTCTCGTCGCTGATGCGAGACGCGGGCGATGTCCCCGCCTCGTTTCGCTCAGCGAAGGCTCGTCTCCTGCCGAAAGGCGGAGATTTGCGCCAACTGAACAATTGGCGTCCGATCACATTAATGAATTCGGACGTCAAGTTGTTCTCGAAACTTTGGGTGGCGCGGATGGGGAGGATCGCGGAGTCTTTGGTAAGTCCGGAACATACCTACGCTGTTCCCGGGCGGTCCTTGGACGCGAATCTCTTCTTCATCCGCACATGGCTGCAATTGCAGCATCGCGTGGCGATGGATCGTCTTGCGGAAGCGACGCCTTCGATCTCCCACCGACGGAGGCGCGGGTCGCAAAGGGAAACCCCGGGGGCCTTGGCGGTTGCAGTCGATTTGCACAAAGCTTTCGATTGCGTGAACCAAAAGCTTCTTCTTGAGCTCTTGGAACGTCTGGGTCTCCCGGCATCCCTGTTGGCGTACTTGCGCTCCTGCTGGCGCCACGCGATTACATCCATTGTTTTCAGTGGCTGTCGCATGTACGGCATGCCGGTACAGCGAGGAATTAGGCAATGCGATAGCTTAAGCCCGCTGCTCTTCAGCATCTATTTTGAATTGTTGCTGGAGGTTTACAGGCTGACGCTAGCCAACCTGCCGAGCTCCTGTCCAGGTACGCCGGCCGTGGCAGCCTATGCCGACGACCTGCTTCTCCTGTTGCCCATGTCCACCCCGGCGGCGTCGCTTGAAGATTTCTTTGAGTTGATCCGTCGCGGTGCGGGCGTAAGCGTCAACAGGAGCAAGTGCATGGTTGTTCCGGTGGGAGCGACGTGGGAGGGGCAGTCCGACTGGATCCGCCTGGGGATCCCCACGGGCAGGTACCTGAGGTACCTTGGCGTGCCGCTGGGCGACTTCTGCATCTCAGAAGCGTGGTCAGACTGCCTTCGGAAGGCAGACCGTGCACTTGGCCCGTTCTCAGGAGGCGAGTTCGTCTTGCCGGAATGGGCCAGCATCTGGAACACCTTCGTTGCTCCCCTCCTCCGCCCCCTGTTTTTTGTTTGCCCACCCCCCCAGGAAGTCAAAGTCTGGGCGCAGTGCCTTCTACGCAAAGCGTTGTGGGGCACTGCAAGATCACGCGCAAGACTTAAAGACTTGGTGGCGTCGCGTCAGTACAGGCTTGGGCATCCTCGACATAAACAGCATCGGGCTGCAGGTGCAGTTTCGTATGCTGCGGCTCTGTGTCAAGCTGTGGTGTACGCCGTGGTGCTTACCCGCACTCCTTATACTAAGGCGCTGCACGGGAAGCGAGGGACTGCTTCCGTTACTGCCCCACTTTCGGCACACCGGAATAGGATTTGGCTTCCCGCTGAGGCAGCTGTCCTCTCTGCCGGAAGCCCAAAGTTGGATCTCCTGCCATCCCATGAACATTAATGCATGGCGGCAGGAATCTTTTTCATCGTGGACAGCTTCCGAATTAACGCGCCCGGAATATCTTCGATGCCTGAGACTTCTCCTCAGTCATCCAATGGACGAAGTCATGTAGGACAAGAAGTCGGATCGTCTGGCCGCCACACCACTTGCCGCAGCGCTGTCTGCCCTCAGGGCAAGCAACGACAGTTGCCTACCGGCGAAATAAGAGTTCTCCTACACAATAGCGGGAGACAGTAAGCTCCTAGGCGGCTGGACGACAAAGGAGCTGGTGGATTCTGCCACTCCTCGTAATCGGGCGAAGGGCCTGCTTCGGTGGAGTGAACATTTAAGTGTACCCCCCGGAGAGATAGTGGTTCCCCCCGTTTGTTTGGACAGCTCCGTGTTCCCCTTAAAGTGGAAACAAGATGTGCTGCTCTTTTTACACTGGGGATTCCACTGTAATCGGCAGCGAAGCATCGTTTCCGGGGAAGCTGCTTCGCGAAACTGTTTGAGCTGCGGAAAGATCGAGTCCTTTCCGCACCTCTTGCTGGACTGCGGTGACCCCCGTGAACTGTGGGGAAGGCTGATTTCAGCCATCCTGCCGCAAGGAGGCACCGCCATTGATGTGCTGCGGCGCTTCTTCAGGAGGAATGGATTTTCGGTATGCGCGATTGTCGCAACCGTGTGTTGCATTCGCTCCATCGTGAAGGTCCGCTACGCCCTGGAGTTGTCAACGCAGCGAAGGGAGGCTCACCGGTTTGCAGCAGAATCCATGGAAAAGGCTGCTAGATGGTTTCATCTTCGTGACGAGGTGAAAGAGGACATCGCCGGCTTACAGATTTTTAAGAACGGCGTAATCCGGTGACCACTGCGACCTGTAGCCCACCCATACCCCTTCCCCGCTCGCTCTGCTAAAATGCCGGTGGCATTACTTTTATCCCGGTGCCTACCAGAGCGATCCAAAAGACCCTTGTCCCGGCGTCCCCCATTGATTTTTTTTTTCTTTTGTTTTTCTTTGTTTGTGTTCCCCGTCCCCACACACCGTTTCCAAGACTTATTCTGGCCTGTGTGCCAGCAGTCTTCTCTTGATCCTTGTTCAGTCGGTTGTTCAGTGGGTTGGGAGCATGGTTCCCAAGTGGTTTATTTTATATAATTGTTCTTTGTTTACGGTATATGAAATAAACGCCCCGGCGTGACCGGGTGAGAAATCTCCTGCTCTTGTTCTGCAGAGACCACATGGATCTCCTGCAGCAGCGCAAGGTGGAACGATCCTAGAAGGGCGGCCATGTCTCGTCTCCTGCCGGCGTCTGTCATGCCGTTTACGTTCCAAACGGCGATGCGCAGACGACGGCGGGAGGAGATTCCCGGCATTACTGCTGGGAAGATGACGGTGTGGGGGAACCCGCCTCTTCTGAGGCGGGTGAGATGGCCATGGGGGTTTCTGCCTCCTCAGGCACCTGGGGCACCTGTTCGTCCTCCACCTCCTCCATCCCCTCCGTGTCCGAGAGTGGGAGTCTCTCGGGCGACGAGTCCCGCGATTCTCCCACGCTCATGGCTCCCTCGCTTCCGGAAGCCATCTCTTCCCCTTCGACGGGGAAGACGATCTTCCGAGGTTTGGTGGACTTTCGTCCAGCCTTCCTGCGGGGTACCGCGGAGATGGAAGCTGCGTTTCCGGCCTCCGCCTCGGGGTCGGAAGTGACCGACTCCTGGGTGGAAGCCGGACGCCTGACGGCCTTCTTGCTAGCCTTGGAAGGGGCCGGCTGCAACGAGGCAGCCAGCTCTTTCGCCGCTCGCTCGGAGACGACGTCATCGAGCACGGCCTCGATGACGGATGACGCCGCTGGTTCGCTTCCCTCGTTTTTGACATTGTCAACAGATTTGGAATTTCTGTGCATACATGGGCAAGAATATAGAACATCGTCAAAATTATCCTCAATATAAGACAGCGACTCGCATCGTTCTTCAACTTTCTCGTGATCTATGAGCTCAGGGATATCAATTTTATTTGGATAAATGGTACACAAGTAAAGAACTCGCACGGAAAACATATACTTGTAAAACATTATTGGTACAATGCGACAGCAGAGATTTGGCATTCCTGAAGATATGAATAGAGCTTCTCCAAAGAAAGATCAGTACATTGCAAAATATAACAACAAAAGAATGTTATTGAAGTGGCGGGACAGAAGGAACTTGTACTGTTCCCCAGTAGATTACATGCCACCAATGCAGATGAAAAGAATGTTGGAAACAGAGGAACGAGGTATTGTGAAAAGAAAGCTTGAAGTGGTGTTTGATTATGGGAAAAAAAAAAAATGGATGGAGTGGACAGAAGCGAAGGTATAATTGCAGCACATGCGCTGGCAAGAAAGAGTTAAAAAAGTGTTACAGGAATATATAGACGCTGTGCGCTTGTATTTCTATTTATTATACAAAAAAAAAATGGAAGATTGAATCGGTTCCATTTTTTGCTCGAAAGCATTGAACAAATTATTGAGGAATCTTCAGCTCAAGAAACTGTGACAGCTGATCCACCATCTGCAATTGCCAGGCCACACGTGTCATCGGAACACATTTTCCAAATTGTATACCATTTACATCATCAAAAGATAGTGCATCGCGAAGATGTATCGTGTGTTCAAAAAAGGGCATGCGTAAGGAAACGCGATGTTGTTGAAACTGTGAGGTGTCACTTTGTGTCGCATCTTGCTTTGAACCAAATCATACTGCAAAATCAGATTGATTTCTCATGGGGTTTTCATTCTTCCTATGTATCAATTTTCTTTTTTTCCGTGCAATCAGGAAACTTTTATGAATATTTTTTTTCCTTTTTCCTACAATAGATGCATTTGCTGTACTTTTGACGTATGTATTCGTTTTCGCCAATTCTAATCCATGCACCCACGGGTGCACTTTGGAAAAAAGAATGACTCGCTCAACAGGTCGGGGTTTGACCTCAAGACTCTTGTGGGGGTCTTGAGGTCACCGGATTGGCACCGGAGTTCGTTTTTCCGCTCGTCCGTCGCTTCGCAAGCCGCCATTCGTGATTTGATGCTGGCCTAATTGAGCCTTATTGTTGCGTACAGCATTATTCGCTCATTTGTTTTCCATTGTTACTTTACCCGCTTTCGCTCACGCGTCGTCCGTGTTACTCTTAGCCTGTGCGAATGTTCCAGCATCCGTTTCGTAAAGACATCCAAACGTTTGCATTCGTGTCTTTATATGTGCAGATTCGAAATGTGTACAGTACAGTAACCTGCATTCAGTTTTGAGTAAACCTCTTTTTCTAGGAGTGCTTTGTCATTTTGACGCTAATACTGTCATCAATGGAATTGTCATCTGCATGGTGTATCGTACCATATAATATGAGTTACTTTGATTTAGAATATGACAGAACATTCACTAACGAAAGAAGGGGATATAAGACATTTGGCATGATGATTGATATATCCAATTCCATGTTATTTAGTGCACAGTATGCCATAAACACGGCATATGATACTTTTACCGCTGTGAATACTGTGCATGAAGGGACGTTCTATCCTTTCTTTCTCATCGGATATTCCGATATCGACTACGATGTACAGCCAAGAAGTGAGTATGAAATGGTTTGCATTCGGGATCATTCAGCACCTCATTCTCAAAGACAAATTTTTGCTCGTAAGTTTCCACAGGAGTTTGCTTATATTTGCAAGATTGAAACGTCAGCAGCAAACGAAAGCTGATGATGGTCGTTCAAGACGGGAGCGTTCCAACGAAGTGACCTTCTGGAAACCACCCGTGTATATTATTGTGTATTACTTCCTGTACCTTCTGTAGAAATCGGAAGCATTTTCGTTAATGTGTATCTGAGATGCTTCCGATTTTTTGAAGTGGAAAAACTTCTTGTAGAAATGTTTGCATTTTTTACCATTGAATTGTGAGTACTGTTATAACAGATGACTTGAAACATTATTCGTTGTCACGTATTCAACTGCCGAAGACATAGTGGAAACTTTCAAGCGATTTAGATTTTGAAGTCTTCTATTCAGATCAAGAACACAAGATATCAATTCCTATAAAACAAGTGCTTCCACTTCTATTTACATAGCTGATGTGTAATCTACATCAGATGTGCAGATCATAGATGTAAGGATCGCTTACTGTGTTTTGTATCGAAAATGTGAGAGCAACCTAGATTTAATCACATGAATTTTAACCAAAGTGCAGCGGCAGCAAACCAATTAAAGTAAATGAGCTCATGGATGTAACAAATGACTGAAGAAATCCATTTGTTTCTATCGTTTTCTGAATTTGGAATAATAAGATCAAGATCAAATTCATTTGGTTTGGTACAAGAAGAACGAAATATTCAATGCTGAAAAGGTCGAAATCACATTTGGGCAGAATAGCTTAATCCCGAATTCTTTTCTTCTTCCTTTCAAACCATCGCACATCTCTCACACAATAAGCAAACCGAATGTTTGTTTGGCAACCCTTCAGCACTTATATAAAAGGATCTCTGTAAAAGTAAAATTTCAAAACTGTACAGAGCTTGTTGGAGCCTGCACGCTACAATAACTGTTTCCCATAGGTTCTGTTCCATCCCTCTGTTTCTGTGGTAATTTTTGAAGGCCATTTTTAAAATGCTCCACTGAGAGTGAACCAGGATAAAGTCTTTTCAGATGGCTATGCAGTTTCGGGACAATAATAGTGTGAACGAAAATATGCAGACCGTTATCAAGAACGTAGTGAGCATCACTGAACAGGTGATGCAACTGGGGATTTTCTATGATAATTTCCTTTTTAACATGAATCTTCGATGTTACGTCGAAAAACCAGGCATACTAAAAGCTGTGCGCTGTTATTCTCACAATTTTTATGTTGATTTTGGTACAGCCTAGGAATTGTCCTCAGCTTCTTGCTTTCACATTTTGTGGAGGATTGTTTTGCAACATCAAGAATCACGTTCCACAGAAACTTCAAGAGGACACCTCACTTGAGACAGTGTAGCGAATCATTTCTATAATGTCGAAGATACAATCCGTCGGGGAAGGAAAGTGTTTTTCATCTGGTTTCTTTGAATTTGGATCTATTCTATCGACAATATCCATGAGATATACAAGGTCTATTAAGAAATAACAGCTTATGCATTCATTTCTGTGTTTCCTTCGCATCATCACCAGTACTAAAGGAAATGCGATTTCCAACTGTCATGTCAAAGAGTCATTATGCGGTTTGTTTTTTTGTAGAAATCTCGAGAGCATTCGAGGATCGCAGACACTGTTTAGAATTCGAGCTCACTTGAAATCGTGAAGTTAGCTCGGATTACGAACGAACGAACTAGATTTCTAGCGATTTTCTAGTTCTTCTAGCGAACGAGAATGCCTCATTCGCTAGAAGTTTAGTGAATCCATACTGAGACATACAATTAAGAATAAACTGCAAGTGGATTGTGAAGTCTCACGAAACGGATGACGAACTCAAAAGAGTCAGAGGGAGGAAGAATGCCCAGCCGTACAATAGCATCCGACTCTCAGATCTTTTGAGATACTATTAAAGTCTATGCAAAACTGATGGTGATGAGAGCAATTACTGCTGACACCACAAATGTCTTATTACCGTTCTGTAAGATATGGTTTCATACATATATTTCTTCAGCTCACATAAGAAAAGGAGAAATCAATCGGTAGTCGAAAGCGTCAAAATCACCTTGAATCGCTGTTTCCGTTTTATGGGTAAATCTATTCGAACTGCATGCACTGCTAATTCATTGGCGATCAAAGACTGCAGTCAAAGAAAAGCTTGCAAGAGTAAAAAAGAGATTTTTCTTTGAAACTGAATTCAAGAACCTCAAAACCTGACTTAAGGAAGATTGCGTGCAAATAGAAAATGTTTCATGATGCGTTGACTTAAATCGTTTTTGTCATGCGTTCATTGGAAATCTTCATTGAATCGCATTAGTAGGTTCGGAAATCTTGTTCTTCTGGAGGAACCCTTGCTCCAGATTTTAATAAGGTTTTTTATCCATAAAACTTCTCGTTTCATCAGACAACTTCCACACAAGTACAGAGCACAAGGTTCTGCAAATTCAGCAGCTAGTAATTCAAGTGCACACTACAAACGTGCAAACTTTATTTTTTTGTGTTTAGTTGGAGTAGCCGACAGAAGTGAAGATCTACGGAAAATACTGCCTGTCATACTGGAAATTACACATGGAGGACCTGATAATCCAGAAACAATGTATCACACTTTGGTGGGAGTTGCACTTAATATGGTACAACGAAGGTCTGTATCAGTTTCTCCTGTGTTTATGCGCTTTGAAACTCTTGAAGCAACTTGAAACAACACTCAAGAAATTCAATGGATAATCCTATTAATCGATCGTTTCGAAATTAGGAATTTCTTGATATTTGAATTTCAAGAGCGCATGTTCTCAATCATTGTTATAGTTTTGATGGAAGCATCACATTTATATCAGGGCTTATGCTTGTGCGATGGTCATTTACGAGAGATTGTAGCTTGCTCCTGTGGTTTACAGACACCAAGGGTTTCCTAAAGATCAAAACATTGAGTTACGTTGTCTTCATCTACTGATATGATAGAACAAACTACTGATAATAAGATGTCTTGATCTATCTAGTGTGCCACTCCATAACTGAGGTAACTGAATGAAGTTTTCATGGGAACACCCAATTGTCAGGTTGTTGCAGATGGAAGCCGTTATGTTTTTCGATTGTGCGAGATTTATTTAGCAGAATCAGCAAGAGTGTGGCCTCTAGGCAATTGGATGTTTCAGATGATTGCAATGCATCAGAGAAAATGGAGACGACATATGCATAGAACGCCCTAATGGATGTAATGGGCAAAATACAAAGATAAATATATTTTTGATTAAGAGGAATGCTGACAAATACTTTCCCCTCCATATGAAAACCACACCCTTTTCGTAGAAGGGTGCTGCATATTGTAAATTCAGAAAAGTGCCATCTTGAAGAAACGCAAGGATTTAAATGTAACGAGAGAAACGAGAGACTGTATGGTGTGCCACCAGCCGAGAATGAATTTCTTAACAAGAAACACTTTATTCTTATGAAAAAATACGAAACACCAATGGCGAAATATTTTTTTAGACTGTTTTCCTACGAAGGAGCACATGGAATTTTGGGGGGCACATTTGATACCGAAAAAAAACAAAACTGCGCAACTGCATTTTTTGACCTTTAAAAGTTAGGTTATCAAATGAGAGATCATTTCAAAATTTAAGAGTTGCAAAATTATATATGCGGCAATATTTTCAGCCTGAATAATGCATAATGTGTCGGCTGTCCGTAATATGGAATCTGAAAAGACAGCAATTCACTGTGAAGAGAATTCAAAGTCGACATGGTAGAAAACGGATTCCTCTATAAAAATACTCTGCACCATATATGTGTGTGTTCAAAGCAAGGTGTAGAAGGTTTTTGAAATCCCAGAATAATTTTTGTCGCCAACAGATGACAAAAAATTGGACTTAGTTGAGGTCCGCCAAACAGTACAAAATTGTAGAATGTTCATCCGGGAATTTGGATATGAAGTTTCAGAATGCAGGAAAAAAGTAGCAATCGGTGATTCTAAATCCAAACGTAGAAGTAAGAGCCGCCACTCCTACTGGAAGAGAATTAGAGAATGCCATGCAGGAAAACAGCATCATATTGAAACGCTTGTCTCAGCAGAAGAAAGGTTAGGTTGATTGGCATCTATTATAAGTGAGTTCACCTTTCTGCAAAAATAATACACAGAAAGAGCTTAAGAACTGTGAAACATTAAAAACACTTTTACAAGCATGTCCTGGAAAATGGTGCAGGCAAGGAGAACAAACCATATGTATACTTCGGTGGTAGCACGAGGGAGAGCACCCAAAACTGATACCCACATCTCTGGAAAGAAACTTCAAGAAAGCAAAGACTATTTACTGGTTCACTACTTATACATGACTACTCCCTGGTCAACTTTGAGAATAAAGTTAGCGATTGCATTAAACACAAACTCAAAATTCCGAAGAATGCACTTTGAACAATTGGATCTGAAAAAACGATTAATTACTTTCGTGATGAAAGTAAACATGCCATGAATGTTGTTCCTATAGCGAATAAGATTCAGAATTTTTGTGAAGACCTTTTTTAGGGAATGGAATTGGTTGAACATAATTAACTCCCCATGGTAACACAACAAACGTAGTTTGAAACTTTCTTATCAGTGAAAGTTAATCAAGAGAAGAAATTATTCAAGAATAGGTTTCATATCTTGAAAACAGATAGAAACATTCCTTTTTCTTCGTGGCAAAAAGTTTTTTCCTGGGATTTTCTTGCATTTTGATGATTATGTTAAATTACAGGTCATCTGCTAAATCGGAAGCAACATTGCTTGTAATATAAAAGAGTAGATCTCTAGAGAAAATGCAATTGCAATTAAGGTAGTCTTTTTTGAGTACAGATAATCCGCTCATTCATGTTGTAGATTCCTCCATTTTGCATTTACATGCATTTCGTGTTAACTACCGCATTTGCGATCAACGAAATAGTATCTTTTGCAAAATTTGATAATTTTGAAACATAGTGGCTGACATTGTGGCTTTTTAGGTCTTTTATCATAATATTCTCTGATGCATCTAGCAAGTACGAGTATCTTGTAACGAGAATCATAAAAGAATCATTGGAATGGAAAATAAAGGTAGATAAAATGCAATAAACTAATATAGTGAAAGCACCTCAGTGAAAAATATTATTTAAATCGATAAAGCACCTCTCGTAACGATAACAGGGTAGAACGTGGTTGCAAATATTTGATATCACTCGAAAGCAGTATAAATATTGTATGCATAGCAATCCTCGTCAGAAGAAACAAAGATAAAATGCTTTCATGTTTAACGCAGACATAATTTATATTTCAAAAACTACGACTGTTTCCAGAAATAAAAGTGTAGAGAAATAGTTCGAGACAGGCAAGTAAAAATTCTGTTCATTTGGAATTATTTTATACTTACGCATAATCAATCAAGCCCTGCAATTGCACATCGGTTTTTGAAGCATCTTCCATGGTCCTATGTTTTCTGTACTTATGATGTGTCAAATCAAGTTGGTTCTGATATGTGACAATTGATTGCTTGATTTGATGAATTTCATGCCTCTCAGTACACACTTGTCAGTTAGTGGTGGATGAACAAAATGGCACTTCAAATATTCTCAGTTTCAACGACACTTATCAGTTTTTGTGCACCTTTATGTTTAATAAATTGTCGTAGATTTCAGTTGTGTGCTGTAGGTAATGTCATTCCAATTTCAGGCAGTTATTTCCAGAGTGTATTAGAGAGAAGCTGCCAATCTTACCGTTTAAGTCAACAGCAAGGTTTTCATCAATATATTTTTTTTTTTCAGGATAGCATACTATATTGGATAACGAAAACGATGCATGCAATGTAAGACACAGGGAACAAAGCTGTTTTTGCATCAAACGGAGAATCTTTCCTCATAATGCATGCTTATAGACGTCGGTTTCCTCGTTTAACAGAATCTACTGATAGTGTAGGAATTTCTGTACTTGAATACGTGAGTTCTTTGATGAAGCATGGAAAGCATGGATTTCTGAACAAAACGCTTGCTTGAATAGATTGTTCACCTGACTTTCCGTGCTTCATATGTTTTCCTCTTTCTTCTCTTGCCCTTCGCAATATGGATTCAAATTGGTTTCACGTTCATTTCAACACACTTCTCTGATCTTGTAACTCATACTTATCCGAATTCCAGTTATTTCCAGATCCTACCAGATTAATTAGACTATTTATATTTTCTCTAATATGTCTGAAGTGATTTTCCATCATTTGATAATTTATATTTGGAGCCAAATATATTACACGTAGACTCTTACAATCCTAAATATTGGATCAAACCAATGGAAACATACGTGTATATTTTATTCTGATTCGTCAACACGTATTCGTTAACCATTTGACCTGTGCTCATTTTTTAATGCAGGATTTCTGCATTGAACGCAAATGCAAATAGGGATGTATGCAAATGATTATTTTCTCGGGACTTTCATGACTGACTGTACGGATGATTTTTCTATGAATTACAGGGGCAGTCTTATAAAATCCTTTTCCATGAATGATTATATCGTAATGATTCATTTTCTCTTCTGATCATCAATATTGACGTTGCATAAACAATGGGACAAAGTAGTTATAAATGTGCTAAATTATGAGCTTACTGGGTACTCGGTGATATGTCACTTATTGTATTTAATATTGGATCCTTCTTATATTATTGACATTCACTTTTAATATTTCTTGGATTTCAGTATCTTTACGTACATATGTTCATCGAACTGGCAAGCTATAGTGAACTGACTCATGACATCCTGCGTTCCACAACCTCTATGGTAATAGTATTTGATCCCAGAAGAGACAAGCAACTCAGAGTAAGAGTTTTCTTCACAATTCTGATGAAGAAATTTTAGACTCTTTTTATAATGAAAGTTTTCATGTAGAACAAAAGTCATTTTCTTGCATATTCACTGAAATTATTATTCCAGTATTTGGCTGACGTACTTTTTTTTTCCTTGCTGGCGTTAAATCCAAGAGATTGAAATTGCAACTTTAACTCGGCACAATTCGGCCATCATTTTTCTGTTTCATAATCCTAATAATACGTCCAAGAAAAAGGAGTTTGAGATTTAGTTTTTGACTGTCTCGAAATAAGGATTGGTTTTTCTTGTCCTTGTGTCTGTCCACATTTTTTGAGACCATTCACAAATGAAAGCTCGGAAAGAATCATTTTCCTGATCGTCTGGAGTTACTTTCATAATATGGCATCAAACGTGCTCTGAAGGAATGAGTTTTCAAATGAAATTACGTGTTGAGTACATTATGAACAGACGTAACACCAGATTCATGAATTTGTTCTTCTGAGTCCATGATTCATAGTATATTGACGAAGTATTTCTTGTATATAAAGAAGAGACTAATAATTACAGATAGGAGCACGGTAAAAATGTCGTGAACAATATCGTGAACATCTTAAAAATTTAAAACAAAGCGTCAGGCTAACGCAGCACGTTTCTTGTTTTCAGAATTTCGATTAGTTTTAAGGACATGTATTTTTGTTCAAAGAAGGGTCTACAGGAATGCAAATGGAATCAATATTGTAAGAATATGAGAATGAAGCTTGTTTTTTTTTTTTTCAGTTGTTAATGCAGTCTCAAAAATCACATGAATGCGGATGCGACGTCTTCGATATTATTTTTGCAATTGAATTCGTGAAACTTGCATATTGACTCAGACGACAGAGTAGCAAACAGACGTAATACGAAAAAGTTCATTATGAAAATGAGAGCTTCAGTTCATAAAATCGGGAAGAAGTAACGCTTAAACGAAGGCTAATAGATGAAATTGATTCGACTAGAAATGGTTTCGATGTCTACTGACAAAATTACCAGATACAGATGTGCAGCTGTCAGCATCGAATCGTGCTTGTTCAACTTGTAACACAATCAGATCGAGTTAGAAATTATGCATGAGCAAATAGATTCCTTGAAACGAGGATCCTAAGTAATCCGTTTGTACGCGTGTGCAGTGATAGAATGATATTAACAAATGAGGCTGAAAACAACGAGTAAACATATTGAACATATTTATTAAAGTCCTATTCCAGAAGACGTTACTCACACAAACTCTTTAGACCTCTTCAGACTGTAGCCACCGCCGATTTTTTAAGTGAAAATGACCTTTGATATGTGACCCATGAGCTTGAAAATGAAGTGCTAACCAGAAAATGCAGAAAAGTAGCTTGGAATGGGGTGATTGTGATAATTTCACAAACGTTGTTTAGCTTCAATTATAAATCATTCAGAATTAGATGCGAATATGTTTGAAACGCTGAGTGCACTTGAACAGCATGGTCTTTACACCTGTGGAAGCAAGCTCAAGGAACACACCAAGTACAACAGATACGAGTTGGAATGAATATGTGCGGGATGCATTCAAGTAGGAAAATGCGAGAATCAGGTTAGTAACATAGAGGAAGTAATTACAGAAAGTCACGAAGCTTTCTGATACAATATCAAATGGAAAGTGAAGCCGAAAACATACGAAGAAAGAAATTCTACATGAGGTGGAAAATATTTTTGTTTGATGAAAATATAAACGCTGATGGCATTTTGCCGCAATCAAAATATTTTTTAACTATGGATATCAAGAATTACAAATAGCAAGTAGTGATAAAACACTTACATAATTATGCTCGCTCTTGATTATTCTTAGTTTTCTTGTGTTCTAGTTTACCTTGTTTTTGCTAATTGTTTTCAGGTGAAGAAGGCATCAGCTCAGTGCCGTGAAGTGATTGAGTTTGAGTCCAGCAGTTTCCCGTTATTCTTTACAGCTTCATGCAGTGAATGGTTAAATTGAAATGGAAATTCCTTACTTCAATTTCATTTGCATTTCAAACGGAAGATCTCTGCTTTTGTAATAGAACACATAAGTCTCGTATTTGGAGATCTCAGAAGAAACTGGAGAGCATGAAACTGTGATAAACAATAACGTCAGAAAAGAATCTAGGGCTGAGAAAAAGGAGTGAATACAAACGTCCACATTCCTAGAAAAAAAAAAGACTACACAAATGCTTGTAATGCAGCATTAGCTGAGGAATCACAATATAGCGTTTATTACAACTTGAGATCATTTATATTTTAATGATGAATGCTGTTTGACAAAGACAAGAGGATATCGTTAGTAATTTCGCTCTTTAATTTGATATTGTTATTTGCTTTTTTTCGATAGTGGTGTTCATGAATTCATTGAGGAATCTTGATAGTTAGTATGTTTTTTAAAATGATCAGAAGCTAATTCATTTTAAAATGGATCTTTGTTTTTTATTTTTTTTTATAAACAAACACCTGAGAATCTTGCAACTGAGTCCATGTTTGCATCGCGCAGTGTACTATGAAGAATGCAAAAAATATTGCCAAATGAATCTCTATTGAAAAACAAACTTGAATCGATGAAATCAATTCTCATTGTTTCTGAGATTTTTTATATGTATGATGATGATATGATACTTATGTTTACACTGATTATGTCTGCATGTTTTTAGTTTCTCCACGATTACGTCGTTCACCCTCATTTGTATTCAGATTTACTCCACTACGAAGTAAACACCGAACGGAAAACCTTTTCTTTCGATCTTGACGAAACCATTCAAAACTACACATTCGTTTTATCATGCACCACAATCGTTTCTTCTCATGTTGATGTTGGGAATATAAACTTAGTCATGCCCAAGTTTGCTATCACATATCATACCCCAGTTTTTTTCAACCACCGTTGGACAACTATAGATGGAAAAATTCTGCACACTGAACGAAAACCAGAGGTTGGAACGCATACAATTGTAGCGCACACTTATGCATCTATGATGTGTTACTTGCAAGTCAGAGGAACTGGAGGGCTGGAGATGGATGGAGGATTTGGACATTCGCCCATTCGATTCACTGATGCCCTTCCTTATCTTCCCACAGGTATGAAATAGACGAACGCTATTTCGTAGTGTGCTCCTTCCTTTGAAGCCAAGACTCAATAAGTGCTTCTATTGCTTTTTATAGATATGTTGAATGAATGATGTATTTGCCTCTCCTCAAATGAAAAGAAAATACTTAGAATTTTTATGCGAAAACTCAACGCCATGGAAAACTCAACTTTGATTGGAATGCATTAGAATGTATTCTAATCAAATTTGTGCATTAGAATTCCAACAGAAAAACTGCTATTATTTTGAAAGTCAAAAAGCGAGCTCCGTGGGATATCTCTGCTACTGAAGAAATCTCTGATTGCTGAATTACATACGAGATGCAATAACAATGATTTCCATAAAAGTGCAGAATTCTCCCTGTTCACATACATACAATGCTAAGAGTGCATATCGAGCAGCAAAAATGGGGAAATATTAGTTTTTCATTAACCATAACTAAAACAAACTAGGATATGGACTGAATGAATCATCACTATGTATCGAAGTGATCAGGAAACCAGTAGTGAGATTGATTTCTCTGTAGAATACGCTATTACTTTCAGCAAAAGGAAGTTGACGGGTTCCATATTTGTGGCGGTTTTCATGAAGAATTCTCAAAAGACACTGCAAAAAATACCAAAAGCAAACGTGAGTTGGAGTTTTAAAGTCAGCAAGTGTGAGACAAGATTGCAAGCATGGACTGGAAGTAATAGCGTATTCACTTTTTTGCATTCATTTCTCTCAAGCTTTAAGACACAATCGATATCTGGAAATGAATTAAAAAATGCTGTCAATTCACAGGGTCACAGAGGAAACGGATGATTCATAATGATGATGCGTGACGAAAAGAATGTTCTCCTGAGAAGAAAATAATTATTTTTCAAATCAATAAGTCAGTTGGTTTGCTAGAGAAGAATTCCTCACATTTCAGCATGATGTGGGAAATTCGAAAGCTATGCGCAACATTTCGACGAATGAGACTAGACATAAGGTCATTTCAGACCCTATCAAAAGTTTGGCAAGTGTTACACCGTGTTAATTGAATATGAGAGCACACTCTTAAGGGATTCCGGCAACAGTACTGAGATCTTTTGGCCTACAGAGTGAGAAATTTTCCTGTTCGATAAGGATTACATGTTAACTTGATTCATCTTTAGAGTTGGGTAGCCTTATTAGATTGGAAACTTGCAGATCTCATATTACAACAGTTTATTGGAGAAGAATATGATATTTTAGAACGAGTAAATTGCTAAAGCACATCAAACTGGTTGTGTCTGCAGTATAAATTTCTAGCTCTATTTTTCATCATCCATCGCATTTTGATCACAGAATTTTCTTCTGATTTTTCAAATAAAGCATTGTATTTTTTTTTGTCGAAAATCATGTCTATTTTATAGAAAATTGTCTCCAAATGAAAAGTTTTCACCATTGGTTGCGCTAATCAAAATAGCTGAAGTAGTATCTGTGATCTCTGTTAGTTTCATTGTGCACAATCACTCGTCTTTAAACTCATGATTTCTAAGAATTACAGATACAATAATCCATAAAATAGACAAAAAATTTTCGACACAGAAAATACAATGTTTTATTTGAAAAATCAGAAGAAAATTCTGTGATAAAAATGCAGTTTTCTGGTAGTCACAAATAGCAAGAACCGAATTGAATGTGCTTTTAAAACAAGGCAATCTATTTTCAAATAATTAAGAAATGTATGTTCCAGCAGGAGCACGGCTTAGATCGGGCTTTTGAAACTTCCACTAACATGTTTGTGGAAGAAAATTTTAACGTGCCACTAACGTGCTATGACTACTGATGGTAGGGATTTTGTGCACAAAGGTATAGAAAGAAAATACAGACTTTCTGCTATAAAGAAATATTTCCATTGCTCCGTATGGTCCATGTTGATAATGAACTGACATTTGATTTAATTGCATATTTATCGTATTTTTGCATACAGAGTAGACATCTGTAGCAAAGGAGCAAAGAACCCACTGTGGATCATTTTCAGAGATCAGGGATCATTCTCAAATTTACACTAAGAAATGGACAACAATTAAAATCAAGGAAATACTCAGCCATGCTTCTGTTATTGATTGCTTCAATGAAAAATATGTGGTGTGTCGATATCGCATTTTTAATGGTTGTTATTTGAATGAAAAAATTCAGGTAATCTTCATGATGCATCTGAAGTAAAGTTGTTTATTGATGTGCATGCTTTTACGAATCAACTTTTTACCTTCATATTCAAGAAATATGTGCGAAAGCGTTCAATGAATTTGAGAAGCTGAATTTCTGTTTCACCTATCCACTGTTGTTTGTATGCATGACGTGTTCCTCTGAGACCCAGATGCCATAGAAAGTGCTTTTCTATTTATTTCTTTAGTATGCAAATACAACAAACAATCATCGACTCAAGTTTGTCATTATGCGTTATGACACATTAGTTCCTAATTATCTAGAAATTTAGCAAAGGTAATCCCCGTGTAGGCTTTTGTTTCTAACTGCATGCGTGATGAATCAAAAAAATCAACCTTTCGGTGAATATTTCAAAAAAAAATGTAAATAGCAAATGAAATGTGGAAATTTAAGGAAGTTAAACTAAACAGCAACTCGTCTGTTACTAGGAATGACCAACTTGCATTATTTTCTCTATGCAACTCCATTTGATACTGTCAGATCGATTTCTTCGGTTGAAATCTATGACCGAGATGGTGTTTTAAGAGTGGAGATAGCAAATCCCTCCAAAGACTCTGCTTATGAACTCTACATCATTGGTGGTGTCATAATCGACTATGGTTACGTTAAGGTACTTTTTCTTACTTTTCAGTTGAAATGAAAATCGGAAGGAAGTGAGGAAAGAAATGTTTCTATTGCTGTTTCTGTAGGTCAAAGGGTTTACTTCTGGAGGCATACCATTTGTACGACAAGCGGAAACTCCCATACGCATTATCCCTCACAAACGTAAGAATTCAGGCAATGCTTTCTATGAAATTTCAAGATAATTTCTGTTTCCTAAATGTCTAGGAGACATACTTACTTTAGTTTTGGATGCTTTAATTAGCATCTGTATTCTTAGATGTTAGATTTGATCTCAATGGAACAAAATCATTTTAAGATTAGTTTTCCATATCAGGACCAGGCAACTTACTGACTCTGAGATGCGTGATTCAATCCTGTTTCAAAGACTACTTCTTCTAAGCTACCTTCACGCATTTTTCCTTTAGTGATAGGACCTTTTTTTCTGAAATTCCAACATATTTCTAAAATATTCATCAATATGTTTGGTTCCAATATGACTGCAACTTCTTTCAAAAATGGTCACCTTTTCAACAGACTGAAACAGATGTTGCTGATTCTTACCATATTATTTACTGCTAGAGATCATTATGATTTGAAGCTTCTGGAAAACTTTGGTCCTTAACGATTAGGGCGATATGGAAAAATTAGTTCGGATTTTGACTTTGATTTCAATTTTGGAAAATTTCAAGGTGTTTTCATACTACGAATTCTAACACTCGGTATTAGAGGTTCAACAGGCATATTTTATTCTGTAAGTGTTCAGTCCAGATGCATCAAATCAATTGATTTGAGTGATTGCTTCTTCCGAGCAGAAATTTCACTGCAGTTCGTTCTTTATTTATCATCTTTAGAATCCGATTATAGGGTGTTCTCTGGTGTTGATTGAGGAAGCGCTGCAAGGCAATGTAACCGATAGGTTTCGATGATTTGCTCTGTTGAGATCTTCAAACGATCTGGAAATTGATTCGCTAACTACGCGTTGTATCGCATCAGAGAAACTCTTTACTACTTTTAAAAAAATCCAATCTTCTATCTCAATTCTGATTCGGATCTCCTATTTTGCACTTACAATGAAATATTTGCTAATTTGGAAAGATCATTATTGCCTGCTAACAGAATAGAGATGATGAAAGTGATTTAATAATTGTGTCGAATAGATCTCTCTCATGAAACATATTTCATGCAAACCAATATACTTCCATTCATGTACGTAAAACCTTCTCTGATCGTTTGGCTAGGAAATGAATCGAGAATACTCTGCCGCTAAATATCGTCAGTTTTCAGCCGAGAAAATTCCTAAGAAACGCAAGAGTGTTGTGAGCATTCGAAATGAGTAGGTTAATTAAAGCACCGGCTGTTCAAAGACGATTACACAGACATCTCAGCGCCTGGGTCCTCTGAAGGCAAAGCTTTCTCTTTCTAAAAAGCTCCACTAAAACTATAGACCCAACACCGCGAGAATTCACTCTTCCAGAATAAAGCAGAGTAATTATTCCTGAGAAACGAAAAATCGACAGTGATCTTACGCGATTGGTGTAGAATAGAGAAAAAGTATTGTATCCGCTCAGTAGCTACGTCAGTGGACATATAGTCTGCTGTGAACTGCGCTTCCATACCATTATGTCAGTTCTGAACCGCATCATTTGACGCATACTTTTACTGACAAGGAAAAAGTACCTGGAAAATGGTTTTCTCATTGGATAAGTGAAATCACAAAGACACTCGAAGCGAGAGAATGCTCGTGTATTTCGTGTACGAATAGTCTGTGTAAATTGACGGGGTTTCTTCAGATTTCTAGCCTGTAAAAATTAAACCTAAAGGACATTATCGTGCAGAAGAGTGACAGATGTGTCTAGTATTTGTTTTATTGCTTCATTAATACATTCCTCGCAATACATTTCCAATTAATCACCGTGTGCAATTTGCAAAAACAAAGCAACTCCATTCTTGTTTATCCAGAGTAGAGTTGAGATTCTCTACATGCTGGCAATATGCAAGCTAAATTTCTTTCCTCATTTATCTACTTTCTTCCCTTTCATTGTCTGTAGTGGGTTTGTGAAAGAAAAACAGTATCTCCACTCTAGAATGAATGTTTACAGAAATTTGCTATTTTCTCCTTGTCACTACTCAAGAATTCTGAACACCACTGTTAAACATGTTCTCAAGATAATCTACGTAATCCAGAGACTTTTGATAACTTTCATAAGAAATAGGATGATTGTTCTCATGAACCGGTGCTCATTTATTCGTGTCTTTTTCTGGCTTCGTATTGTGTGGTAATCTTTGCAGTTTAGGTTTCCTATCAAGTGATCAAATCATGGATCCCCATTAGAAGCTTTTTTGTGGCTGAGCTCTTTCATTCTAGAATCAAAGACTTACGGGTTTAGACGGAATTATAAAAACTATGAGCATTGAAAATTTTACTTTCTTATTTCCAGTCGAACCCAAAGTCAAGATAATATTTCCTCCACAAATGAAGAGTTGGGACACAAAGTTATTTTGTACTGTGAGTTCTGATTCACCTTTCAGCGCTAGTTTTGGAACAGATAAAAATGCCTTGATGATTCCTCACACGTAAGATACAAGCTCTTGACTACGAAGCTGCTTGAGTGCACCCTTTTTAACTAACGATTATCGTAGAGCTGAAGAATCACCTCTTTACTTGAGAATAAGTGGCCGTCTCACAGATCTCTTTAACAAAACTTATTACTGTACGGCACAAAACGATCAAGGATTGAAGGGTGTGTCAAGGAAATTCACTTTATCATGTAAGGAGTATCCATTTTTGCGAAATGAATAATAAATAATGGTATTCTACAGATGATATGGAATGCTACAAAGAAGATGAGATTTCATTTAAAAGTGATTGCCATGAATTTGTGAAATGGGAAGCAAAATCCGACGAGTCCGAAAGTTGCTACAAACCATGTCTGTATTCCTTGGTGCTTCCTAAAGACACATGCTCTGTCAGGTAGATAGAAGTTTATACATCTGAAGTAGGCATATAGGAATTCTGTATTTTAAAGTAAATTAAACTGTGGGTCTCCCGCTTTGATTCGTTCCTATGAGTAAGTATGATAAGTACTCCAGAGTCGTCTGAAGAAAAGTGCAGCTAACCTCGCTAACATTTGGAATATTGCCTGCCAAATGTAACCGGTTCCCCACTGCTCAGATATTCTTCGGCTATTGTTAATGTGAATACTGATTTCATTATCAATGGAAAACTGAATCAGCATATTATCATAATTAGGAAGTACTGCAATTTTTATAAAAGGCAGAATTCATTGTAGGAAACGTATATACAATACTGTTGCTAAATGTACATTGTATTTAGAGCTCAAAAAACTCGTTAGCGAATAAATGCTTGATCAAATGCTGTGAAAATATTGGACGCTAGCTAAGTGGTGCTGTATTGCAATGAGCGTGCTTTTTTTTGCTTTCGATGAAATTTTTATTTTATGCATTCTTAATGTAACGTTGAAGATCGAATATAACTACCCTTGTTGCTAAATCAATTTAAAATTCAGGTCTTTATCCTGTTTTTCATCCAGAAGGCGGTTAATTAAATTGAATACAATCATATCTAAAATATCATAGAATAAGCGACCAAAGTATAGGAGTTACTATTGTAAGTGAATTCTCTAAAGAGAAATCAATGCCTGTTCACTGAATGGCATCGCATATTGCAATTTTCAAGTCATAAAAGCTTCATGATCGCAAAATAAAGTTTACGTCCACATCGGTAGTCACATTCTAAGTGTGTACTCTTAAAACCAAATTTGTGGTGTACGCCATTTCGAGGAGAAGTTCGGAACTCTGAGGGTTAAAAAGAATAAATGATCTGTTGCTCCGATTAAACAAATCATAGAAAGCGAATTGAGCAGAACTTAAAAAGGCATCCTTTATTATTTTAGAATCAAATTCATAGAAGCAGAAATGGCTGCCGGACTTAATGAAACCATGGCATGCTTCTCGACTCAATCCATTTCTTTGGAGAAACTGGATAAAGAGGTGGACAATCATTATGTAGTCTGTGGGAACAAAAGTGGTGAACAAGGTAAGGGCACTTCGAAAATGGCAAACGTTCGCGCTCATGTCTTGGAAAGTAGTCTGCTGTTATCTTGACATGTCTGTCAAAGCAGTTCTGTTCTCATAAAGACTTGTGACGAATAATTACACAATCACTACTTGTGTTCATAGAAGCAGTGGAATCAGAGTACTGATTCGGAAAAATAAATGCATTCACCACCGCTCCAAAACAAGGAAATAGATTCGATCTGCTTTTATTGGAAGTCCATCTAAGAATTCGCGACCCTAGTTTGAAAGCGTATGCATGGAAGCATGTTTCAGAAAAGAACCACTTCTTAACTCTTCCCTCATTTCGGAAAGTACACACGAACATTTGAAAAGATTGTTGTGCATACGCAGAGGACCAGCCTGCTAAGATTCTCGTAAATTAATTAGGTTTTCCTACTGCTTTCTACCTTTTCGATTTTCCATCGCATTCCATTACAAAATGCTATTAATATGATAGGGAGAATTTCCATAGGAAAAGGTCATTATAGAGAAAATTCTCTTTCTAAATGCATAAATAGATGAGAGAAGAAAAAAAAAAGGAGCTCAGAGCAAGCTCTGAAGCTTAGAACCCCTTCCTTCTTCTCTGACCCCAAAAAATAAGGAAAAAAATTTGGCCTTCAATGTAGATGAAACATCTATCTGGAATCACTGTTGGCAGATGACGATTTTGTGCAGCTTGGAAATGGAAATGAGCTTTCACAGGGATAAAATACCAGTGGATTAAAGAGTGACTTCCAGATCAAACATGAGTTGCACTTGTAGGAGGTGCTGTTTCATGTGACTTATAATAAAAATAATGGATAAGTGTGAATACGAGCTCATTGCTCAGATTAAGCCACGAGAGTATGCAGAAACTTTATATGAAATATATATATGTATATATATGTATGTATGTATGTATACATATTTGACACTGGTCACTTCAAGGAAACCACAAAATCATAAACTTCTTTGCAGTGTGTAACAGGTGAAAAGAAAGAAAACAGTGAATGAAATTTTTTGGCTACTGTAAGCAGACTAGAGCAGAGCAGTTTTCTCACGATTCTGTATCTCATTAGAGGAGCCTTGCTGAGCAAGTGCCGATTAAAGGATACTAACTAAAACAAATCCAACCACATAATCCCCAAACTCGTAAGCCTGTGCATCTTGTTCCATTCAAACACTCAACAAATAGATGATTTTATTGGAATCTGTATTACAAGTATCTAAAGACTATGGTTAAGATTCCACTAAAGCATCTCATGAACAACAAAAGTTTGTTGTTTGATTATGATTGGTAAATTGGAAATTGAGATCGTAACTTCATTCTGAAGACAAATCCTAAAAGCTGAAACCAGAAAAAATTTCGCAAACAAAAGCTCTTAGGCCAAATAAGTTACTTATTGACTCATTTCTTTCTTGCTCAATATGGACGGCTTTTTTTACATCTTAATAGCAAGGAATATCATGATGCACTCATAAATCTTCAAGTAGGTGGCTGCCATTCTACTGTGTTAATGTCTCTAGCCTTTTGCATGCAAATGAGAAAAAGAGGACAGAAAGCTGTGCTCTACGCTGTTTCCAAGAAAGTACGCAAGGTATCAACCAGATTGTGGACACTGAAAGACAGGAAGAAAAAAATCGGAAAGGAAGAATCTAATAAGATGAAAGGCAATTTTACGGTCGAATCGAGAAGCATTCACGGTAAAACTGAAGAAATCGGTTCCAGGAGTTGCAGATACTCTTCACGAAATATTTTAATATTCAATTAGTTTTATTTTTTGCCTAATTCCGCTGAAAACATTTTTTGTCTCGGTTACGTAATCAATATGAAATTGTGACATATGTTTAAGTAGTTGGCATTGAAAAGTTTTTGAATGGAAATTTTGCATAATCAGAACAGCAACGTCGTTTGCTTTTGAAAATCCTCTGTACATAACAGAAGGATATGGTTATAAAGGTTGGGTGCTGTTATTATTGCAAAAGGCTAGCGGTTACAGAAAATTCAGTGTTATGCACACAACTGGCTGCAAATTCATGTGAAACGAAGTGTCTCACAACCACTGGATCTGGCACGTAAAAGAAAAATTCAGTACGAAACTTGGTGTTGGTTTTTTTTTCTCCTAATACACATCTTTATAATATGAATACTGTTTTTATACAACGGTGTGATTCCTTTTAAAATTCATCAGAGTGTTGAACTCTAATCACAGAAGATTTCATTGTAATGAATAATCTAAAACTATCTCCGGGAAACGCATAAGAAAACCCATAAGATCGAGAAACTTCATAAGCTCCAGCCCCTCTTTCTATGTTTACACCCACGAATTTGTCCAGGTTCATTGAAAAACATTGTGAAACAAATTTCGTTGATGCTGGACCGTGAGAATTTTTGTCAACCTTCGAATACATACCAGTTCTTTGCAATCAAATGCAATTGAGAAACATACTAGCAGTGCAAGCCGATAACTTACCCTTATACTTTATTTCAGTAATGCTACGTTTGCAGGGACAGGCCGTGTTGTCATTGTCAACTTACATCAGAAAATTTTGTATTCATTTCGATGTTTATAAGTGTGGATGCCCTTCAGGTAAGGAAAATGCTTCTGATATCTTATATTCACACAATCTGTATGCCCAGCTTGAATCCTATTCTGGCAACCACTTCAGATGAATTCGGATATTCATCAGAAAATTTTACTTCTTTTGAGTTTTACCATTCCAGAATCAATCCATTTTCATCGATTCCAGATCCTTTTTACCTGTGCGTTCAAAAAAGCTCTCTTCTGCGCAGGCGATGTTATTTATGCTTACAAAGCTGGTACTGAAATCTCGTCCCTTGCGTTTCCTAACTGCAGACAGCTGTACGGTCTCGACTCCCCTACACCACTTTGTACTTAATTCACGAACTTCTTTCTTTCTTCTCCTTATTACAGGGTACAATACTAAACACTTTTGATTTATGATAAACAATTGTAATATGATAAACAATCTTTCATAAACAATCGTTTATTTGAATTATGTACTTTTTTGCTTCCCTCTTTCCATTACGAAAGAAACATCCATCCCTCTCATTTGCACTCATCCGAATTACTTCCAATCTCGGCAACAGTATTGCTAGTTTTAACTGCAATACCACTCACGTATCTGAGCTATTAATGAGCATCTGGGCTAGTGAGCAGAGCAAGCTGCGACCGTTAATTTTTGCCATCACTCCGAGTATTTGTCGGATTTAGTGGGCAACTTATCAGGGACTCCCAAGCGAGTCAAGTGAATGCTTATGTTTCGGTGAATTCTTTTTTACAAGCAGTGCTTCTGTTGCGCTTTCATTACACGAAGATTCACTATAAGATTATGGCATGCTAGGATTTATGCAATAATATGTCACGTTCACATGTCTGTCCATCGCAAAAATCTGTAGTCACTAAACGTTTTGTTCCTTTGTTTCTAGAACCTAAGGGAGATGTGCCTTGCGAGCAACAACTACTTAAAGATGAAAACTGTGCATGTTCGAAGACTAAAGGAAACGAATGTAAAGGTTGCTGTGCATCGAATAACAGATGCGAAAAAGAGACCTGTAACTATCATTTTGCTTCCACTCCATGATATTATATGAATGTAATAGTAATAGTATAAAGTTCGAGTGAGTATCAAAAAATCTCACAAACAACATTGCTCTTGCATACGCTCAGCATTGTGTAAATTATGCATTTTGTTCTCATAAGTGATAAAAAAAACGCGTTCTGATAACTCTCAATTTTCGACAGCCTTAGATATTACCTGGAATGGTTTCAAACTACGAGAACATGATTACATTCGCGCAGAGAACTAAATGAAAGTCTATTTACATAGCTCAAATGTTTGTCACGTATGTGGTTTTGCGGAAGCTTTCATTTTTTTTCATCTTAAATTTTTTATTTTAGGTCCAGAACCAGGGATACCAGGTCAGTATTCTCAGCATATTTCAGTTCTTCTGCTGATTCCATGAAACAAGAACCCATTTCTAAGACTACGGTTACGTATAATACATTATCGCTTCCTACAGACTAAGAATAATTCACTTTCCTAGTTTCATAGCAATCATGACATTCTGATAAAACATTTTGCCTGGGAATCACACAGAAAGCTCCGTTCTTTTGAAAACTCTACAGAAAATGAATGCATTCGTCCAGATCTGCTTGGACACGTTTTTTATATTCACATTCAAAACATCCATATCTTTTCATATCATGTATTCATGTCACATTCATAATATTTTATGAATTCTAGGATGTTCGGGATCTAAAAAGGTTGGATATAATTGCCCGTGTTCAGGAAATGTTACGTGTATTGATGGTTTGGAATGCGGATTCAAAGGAGTATGTGGTAAATGCATTCTCAGAAATCGATGATTATTTTCGCAAATTCTCCTTTTAAAGAACATTGCACATCCACTCCAGGAGAATACAGATGCCCATGTTTTGGGGATGCTACGTGTACGTATCCATACAAGTGCTTGAATAAAATCTGCGGTAAGTCGATGAATGAAAACACGCCAAATTTTGGGAAGATTTAATTTGTCCAAGTGATAAGCGGCCCGAAGGGTGCACGTGCCTGTCTGGCGATAACTGCACAAGTGGAATGTGCTTAAATAAAGTTTGTAGTAAGTTCATTTCAATGTTGCAGATGGCAAGTCAATTTCGACCAAAAACAGAAATCCTTTTCAAGTCATGCTTATTCATGAAAAGTTCAAAAAAATTCCTCACTGGTATTCTTTCCGTATATGTGTACCGAAACCATCAAAATGAAATTAGTGAACCCATTAGCAATGCTCTTTCTCCTAGTAGTTTCGCATAACGGAAACAACACTTTCTAATAGCTCTTATTTGCAGCAATTCACTCATTATGCCCAAGTTCTTATTGATGGGTTTTATGCAGATTTCTAAAGATTATTTTATTTCGCTACTAACTTTGCTGGTCATACAAGAAATGTCCACGAATGTCCATGTGTAACACGCATAACTAGGACTGATTCGTAATGATCGCTATTAAGAGCCCTAAAACAGCTGGTGTTTGTTTCCCTTAAAGGCAAATTAGTATTTTTCCTTCAGTAACTGAAACAAGTTGCAAATTGTCATCCAAAGCAGGCAAGACCCCACAATACAGGCATTTGTCGTGGAGAGCATTCTCATTCAGCTACATTTTCAAAATTATCTATTGAGGCTTCAGTATAAAGAACCATGTTGCTCTCGAAGAGGAGTTTGAACCTTCTAAAAGTAGTCAGATTTTGAGTTTCTGGATCAGTATGATAAGTGTCCGTTGTTGAATTCTAGAAAGCATTTCAATTCGAATCTTTGAGACGTATGGCAAGGGCACTGCGGTTTCTCATTCCCGTTGCCGCAGCATATTCTCTATTCGCGAATCGAGTGGTTCCTATTTGAAAATCCAATTCTATGATCTCTTGCTCATGTGAAGTTTCTTGAGTTTCTAGTTGTGCTTCCCTATTTTAATTCAATCAACTTGAATGTAGACATGAGTACTGTAATCGGTGATGCGAAAGTATTGATCAGGCTAGGAATCTTCAGCACTTTATAGACTTCATAAAGACATTTTTCACTATACTAACATTGCATCGCTTGGACGATGAAACACGCTGGAAGATCGCATGTTGATTGTTCAATGCATGGGTTGGTTTTCGTGGAATCAACCCGAGCTCGTGGAAGTAGAATCTGTAATGAAACAATAACATGGAATCACTAAAACTACACGTTCTCGTTGAAATTTTAGAAATTTGAAACGTCAACTTGAATTCGAAAGCTGGTAACACTGAAAAAATAATCTCAATTTCTATTCTCTATGCCTTAGTTGATTGTTCGGTCGATTCCAAACCAGCAGGCTGCCCATGTGCTTTTCCTAAGGAATGTGCTCATCGATTAGCATGTACAGGTCAAGTTTGTGGTAAGATGTTTCGAGAAAATATAAACAGGATGTTTTTCTTTTGAACAAATATGAGTTGCATGCTAAAGATCTATTTGCGAACTCATGCTCTCTGATTGTAGCGCTGAACTGCGAGAGGTTGCCCCGGTATCCAGGCTGTCCATGCAGCACCTCTGTTTGGTGTGAAAGTAAAAGTTGCACAGAACGGATATGTGGTAAGTGCCTTGAAAGAAGAAACAGGACGTACTGATCAAGCTCTGCTTGCTCGGTCACAAAAATAAAAGCTTTCTTCGTATCACACACTTGATTTTGAAAAATATTCTATTCTAAATGAGCAAGTGCTTTATCCAATACGATAACTAAACAACGGAATATCTGATGATAAACAAAAGGTCGATTCTCAGCTGTATATTTAGCCAGATAAGAGTTTACCAAAAAAAAGTTTTGTAGATGTATGAAGAGAATGATTTTTATTATTCAAGAACTCAGAAGTTGTTCAGCTGAGATTGCCAACAGACAAGTCCTCTAGCCCAGAAGTACATCTGGAATTTCTTGTTTAAACTCCACTCTTCTGTCTTATTGGTTGTATAAATAAAAACTATTACTGATTATGGTGTGCACACTGAAACATTTCGCATTAACTCGGCATGTATGAAGATTTTGTGGTAGTTCGTATCAAGTTTCGTAAGTTTGAACTGGAAATTTTCCACTGGCCAAATATTCGATTTGTCATTCGATCTCACTCGTTTATTGGAATGCCGCTAATATTTGGGGGAATTCATGTCAAAGCAGGTGTAATCCTATTCGTGAAGCTCATGAATTCTTCGAGGAGGCTCTAGGTTCAAATTTAGGAGTTTGACAAACGAAAAATCGCTGCATTAATTTTGTCTCGTGAACATGCAGCAATCTACTTGCTCTAACTTCGTATTCATGAAGCGATGGATGTTCGCGATAGTGTTGGGCCCTCGCTACTCAATAGACGAAACTGCGGAACGCCGAAAAAGTCAGGTTTACTGAATTCCCTTTCTTACTACCGCTCTTTCTGTTTGATAATTTATCGAAAATAAACGGAACCGAAGCTGTCCTTCCATTGTAATGGCTGCCGACCTACATCTGAGTAATGCATAGCTGTTTCCTAACAAAGTTGAACAAAAGAAAGGAGTGGCAAATCAGCACCGACTAGCAGTTTTTAGTACATGCTCCTCAAGACGGCTTGATAATTTTTTTATATTTTAAAGACCAGTTTTATCAAAAGTTATTGCTGAGCCACATTTTCAATCTTTTTGATGTAGCTGATTCGTTTCCTACCATTCACATTTGTCATAAACATGCTTGATAGTTATCCACAATATCAAAGAGATGATCGTTTTCCACTGATTGGATAGCATAGTGTTTTGTTTCGTATTAAATTTCAGATAATCCAAGGAAATGTGCCACCGATGTGGACTGTGAATCCTATCACGGTTGTGTGGAAGGATTCTGTAGTAAGTTCTAATTTTTTTGCCATTTTTGCGATGTTGACGCTGCCAAAATGAAAGACATAAGTACGTGCATCGCTTTGGTGTATCTTTTGGCTTTTATGAAATTTCATCTGTATGAGTTTTTTTTTTTTTCTTCAACCAGAGGTCATTTGTACTGCAAAACCCTTGAAACCGTCTTGTCCATGCTGGAGTCCTGATGACTGTGCTATAAATTTGTGTACTGCAAGAAAATGTGGTACGTTTTCTGATTTCTTTACATTTGTCCTCTTATGCCACGAAGAAATGATTCCTTCGTTTGTGTGACATCGGAGAACTGCTTTTTTCTTCCTTTTTGAGTTTGTCTCGATGATTTTGTATTTCCATAATGGAACTCACAAAACGAAACTGAGACATTACTCTTGATAATGGCATCTCATAATGAGACATTACTGTACTTCGGATTTGTTACTGACAATGTCTGAATTGGGAGCAAAATTAATTGGCATTTGTCTTTTAACTGATTTTCAACTCCTTAAAGCACATAAATTCTTCGAGACTAATATGTGTTTGCGTAATGTATAAACAAAATCTTTTTGCTGTTTAAGCTATTATATTCCTCTTGATATTTTTTTATTTTTTTTCTCGAACACAGGTTAATTATTTTTCTGTTAAATCTCAATACGCTTGAATTGCATTGCGACACAAATCATAAGCATGTTTTTTGCTAACTCAACATACTTGCATTTTTAATTTGAAATACTGAAAGTGTGTCGGCAGTTTATATACGAAAATGAGAATTGGTTTTCTTATGTATTGCAGATGCCTGTATTCCTTCTTCGGGGAAGATCAATTGTCCTTGTCCCTGCGCACCTCGATATAAATGTTCTGAGCTTTCCAAATGCGGTAAATAACGTTTTCTATGTGTGAGTGTTCGGTCCATCTTGAATGCTTGACTTTGATGTTCAGAAGTACGTAAATTGAGCTGTCCAATGTGACTTGTGTAGTTGGATGATTTTTTTCTATTTAGTACACACAGTCTCTCAATTGTTACATCAGGTATTTGTTTTATTTAAGCATAACATGAAAGATAAAAATTCATTCAATAATTTGACAAAGGGAACCGGTAGCTCAAGTTCAGTTCCTTAACGAAATGAAGCGTTAAACGAAAACCACCGGAAAGGTAGAACTCTCTTATGGAGACGGAATGCAAATGATAAACGGAGTCTTCGTTTGCTTTGTTTCGCACTCTCGAAATCTTGAGGACGCAAATTGAGGCCACATTCTGAATTCCCGTTTCTCTGAAGACCTTCATATATTTGCGAACTGCAAAAATCGGAATACTAGTGTAATTCGTTGAAGCGAATTGGCCAAGCAAATGTTCGATGAGAAATTACTTATGTAGTTTCGCTCAGTACAAGGGTTTTGATGTGGTAACATTCAACGAGAAGGGAAAAGAGAAAAGTGTACTTCGATTCCAGCAACAGACCAACACTCGAAGAGATCGAATAAAGTCACGAAATATTCACATGATATAAATATCAAATAAGCATCGGAGATAATATTTAACAACGAGTGGGGATGCTATTGCATTGAAAATTACGAAAACTTGTTATCTGGAATTTGTTGTTTTTTTTTTGAATTTCCTCCCCCTTCTCAGTCTTCAAATTTTTTCATCCACCTCAATACTGCTGGTAAAAAAGCTGCTTTCTAAATTGGAAATTTTTCTGAAACAAGAGCTTCGAGCTCTTCAACTACTGAGAACAAAGCTTCAGTGAAAATATACCTCTCTTTTTTCTTCGAATTTAGGCAAACGCAGCATCAAGCAGAAGTCTCGGAAGGCAATATAGCAAGAGTTTGATCCTGTGTTGCTTTAATATTTCACATCAGAACCATCCACAAACAAGACTGATACAAAAAAGAAATACTGATCGATTCAAGTCAAATCAGATCGGTTTTTCATAACTCTTCCTTTTCATTCGAATCCAGAGATGAGTAGAAAATATTTATCACCAGAACTTCCTTTTGTTAGAACGTGAAATGAGTAAGAAAAATCAGCGTGCTTCCATTCGACTGCTTTTCTTGAAATGTCTCTCTAATAGTGAGCAGTGACAAAAATAAAGTAGTGCTCCTTTCATCAAGAGCAATTACCAAAGGATAGAAGGACCCCACCTGTTATGAAAAGAAACTAAAAGAGACAAAGGAATTCTGCTCGAAAAGTATCTCAGGTACTTGCAATTGAAATAATGAAGCAGATTCCTCACTTTTCCTATACGTTGGTACTTGAAAAGAAAACAAAGTCCTAAAAGAAATAATAAAAGAAAAAAGAAAATAAATAAAGTTATCGAAAAAACTATCAAGAGTTCTCTTGATAGTTTCTTAATTCCCTGACTTCCTGCATTCGAGGAGTGCTGCATGTACATGTATTACATGAACGCTGCCAAAGCAAATCCAAGCTGAGCAAATACGTTCAAAGCTATTTGCAGGTGTCTATTGGAGTGAGTACCCCTTCAACAGGGGATTGCAGAAAGTTTTGCAGCAACAGTTTAGCATATTTTCGATGATGCAAGCACACAAATGCCACATCGAAATGAAAATGGAGCATTGAGATTCTGTTCCCGAACGATCAGAAATAAAACTGTGGAAATGGAATCATCGCATGGGGAAGGATTTTTTTTTGTTTATTTCTTCCTTGAAACAGTGAAAACACTTCTTTGCCCACACTTTTTTTTGCACTTTTTCTGTGCAAAAAGTTATTTTCGAGTTCGAATGTTAATTTAATGAGAATCCTCAAATCGTTACGAACACTGGAATCCTACTGGTGCATTGGTCTTTTCTTTTTGTTTAATCTCCTCAAGTAATCCTAAAGTAATCTCTCAACACACTTTCCGTGCGAATGCATCATGCATCGTTGAGAGAGGAGAGCTTGGAAATCAACATTTCTTCCGACTTTCAGATCTGGGACTTGTGTGTTTCAGATCTTGATTGCAGCCAGACGATCAAACCTGTTGGTTGTACTTGCAAACGCAATAGTGAATGTGACAGTTTGACCTGTGAACGCGGATTGTGCCGTAAGTATATTGAGAACGCCTTCAGTATGATAGCGAAGCGTTTCTGAACACAAATTTCGTAATCTTTTTAAGTACAAAAGATAATTCACGTAGTATTCTCTTTCCAAATGATTTGAGTAATGAGTGGGAAACAGGATTCCTGTTGAATGAGATTTGTAGGTTTGCTAAAGCCCCACAGAAATCCCGTGAAGAATGAGATCTTTCGGAGAATTTAATTCGGAAGCTGCTGAACACGAACGCATTTGTTGAACTTATTAATATCCGTTACTTTTAGTGTCATCTGATTTCCTACAAAACAAAACTTTCTACAGGAGTCTATGACCTGCTAGTGTATTCATGATATCAAAGAATACTTCGATAATATGCATTCTTCAGAAGCAAGAATTCTTCATGTGAAATTATGTGAAAGCTTGATGTTTCTTTTTCCCCCCCCTTCAATTCACTGTTCTCCGACCCTCTAAAACTCGCGTGCGAAAGCATTTGGAACAGTCACGTCCGAGAACTACATGAGATTGCTGCAATTTTTTTCAGAGACTTGCAACGATTATCGTGGTGCCGAACATTGCCCATGTCTGTCCAACATGGATTGTGCGGAAGATCTGACATGTGCTTCAGGATTTTGTGGTTAGAGAAAATGGTTACATATATTACATTTGTCTGATCATAGCACTTATCAATACGGGTGCTTTAGAGCGTGAAGAGCGCATTCAATTCAATAATAAAATCACCAGACTCATATTGGTCCCGAAATTTACTGCATTATTTTTAATTACTTGAAAGTACTGGAAAGAAAGTTTTCTTTTTTTTTTTTTAAAAAAAAAAAATAAAAACAGATGTTTTGATTTTAGAAACACGGCCACAATGTGAAAAATCGTCGGTGTCTGTGTACTGTCCCTGCAATGGAAAAAAATGTGTCTCGGAATTAGAATGCAAGGAAAAATTATGCAGTAAGTACTCATTTCAGTAAAGGCATTTTGAGACGAAGCAAAAACGTCGGCGTCAGTGTTGCGCCAATCGCAATTGCAGTTGTTCACAATCATTTCAAAATTGTGATTGCTGAATTAGCAAGTCTCGCTTGGATTCGTTACAGTCGTTTTAGGAGAAAATTTTGGAAAGTTACTTCAAGATGTGTAAAATCCTCTGAACTTGGATTAAGAGCTGTGAAATAATGGTTTTTGAGAAGGAATCCTTTTTGAGAACAAACGTCATTATAAAAGAGAAGCAAGATTCATGATTTTTGTGCCACAGATGAAACGGATACCAATCTCTTTCGAGTATGTCATTCACTAAAGGATACTGCAATCAAGCATAGGTACAGAGAGAAACATTGCAGAGGATTGCAAACAAATTGAAATGTGAGGGTACAGAGAGGTAGCGTTTTTCCTGAAGATATTTCTTTGCTGCGTCTTTTGAAGAGAAAAATACCTTTCACTTAGCAAAAATCTGCATTCCGGCAAGCAAAGACTATCTGCTCGTTTCTGATAGATAGGCGATAGCTTATCCGATGTCTCAAGGAAACTGACCCATCTCAGATTCATATTAGGTTTCCGACTTGCTTTCCTAATCGTGATTCTGTTCCGAGTAGGTATGTGAAAGAACAGATGACCTCTTACGTGTTTTCGTGTCTTTCTGTTCTCTCAGTGTCCTTGCAAATTTCCAGTTATCGAAGAATGCAAATCAATTTTCAATTCGAAACTCGCGAATCCTGTTTGAACGAATCAGAAATTCATATCTCAGCAAATGCTCTTCCTTTCCTTTAAACTTTGGCAACTTGAAGAGGTAACAGCTTCTGCAAGATTTTCATGCTTTCCAACTGTCTCCTCGAATTGTTCCTTCACTGCATTTGCAAGTTCCTCGGTTTAAAGTAAAATGTTATTTTAACAAATTTACGGAATCTTCTATGAGGTACTTCTATGAGGTCTATCTTAAGATGCAAATACCCGGAAAGCATTCAAGAATTTTTAAAGCCTCAGAAATGAATCTACAAACCTCAATCTGTAGCGACAAAGTCAACAAATTCATGGTTTTTGCTACAGTTTTTGTTTGATGTGAATTGATTGCTAATTTCTCTTCAGACAGTTATAGGCGATTCGATTGAAATCGGGGTAGCATATTGCACTAAATGCTGCCATTTTTCGGCTGCCTTCTCTACATCATAGGGCATTCGGAATTCATCCAAAACGTAGCATATACAGAGCTTTCTGAGTTTCCATGAAATAATCTTTTAAAGCTGCATTAGTGTTTGCAATACAGGAGCTTTATTATCCATGCAAGACCATCATTAGTACTGGAGCATACATGATGTGCTTTCCTAAAAGCAGATGAAGGTGAAACACAACTGTTACAGATGAAAATACAAAATCGCTGAAAGTGCTTGGTTCTATTCCTTCCATACAATTCTAAAATAGAATGTAGCTCCCGTAGCATAATTTGGACTGAAATTTCAAGGATGTTAAAGGAAACAATAGTCTTGATAGTGTTTGTAGTCGTGTTGAGTCCAGGTGCAAACTTGTTCCTTTTCAGATCATACAGATTATCCAATTGCAATAATTTGTGATAGAAGCCTTTATTTTCAGTGTATCCTAAAGTAAAATGCCCCACTTTCCCACGGTACGGTGCACCTTCTTGTCCCTGCTCATTTTCAGAAGATTGCTCTTCTCACATGTGCAAGCATGGAAGATGCAGTAAGCTCAAACTCTTCTTATATGTTTTTCCCATCAAATAAGAAATCCATTCATTTAATCAAGAATTTCATAAAATTCAAAAGTGAATTTTCAATCGCTTTTCTGCAATTGTCTTGTTTTTGTACGTGAGCGGAAATTTCGTCAACCAAAGTTAAGTTTTCATGAAATTCGGAAGGAATCAAAGAAATTCTTGGAATTTCAGCCACTTGTTCGGGAAGAGGTCGAGATGTAAACTGTGACTGTTTCCTGCCTGGAGACTGTAGACACCCATTCACCTGTGATTCAGACACGCATGTTTGCGGTATGGTCTCATCCTTTTTCCGAATGGCATTTTTCTCACTTTTCTCACTCTATTTTAATAAGTCAATACAATGTATCTGCTCAAAAATGATGATAAATACAGACCTCACAAGGAAAGGAATTCCGTCTGATCCAGGAAGAACAAAAAAAAAAAAAGTCAAAATGTTTTGGCTTGATTTCCACAAATTCATTTTTTTTTTTTTTTTTTTTGAGTGTACTATCTGCTGTGTGTTAAATAAGCTTCCACGACATCGCTAGATGTCTGTTTTTCATAGTTCCAGATTGCGATTCCTCACTCAAATCTCCTGGATGTCGTTGCTCCTCGAATACTGACTGCCGAAATGGAGAGTGCAAAAGAAACATATGTGGTCAGTATTAGCTTTGCAATTACAAATGCAAGTTTACTTTTTATATAGTTTACTAATCAAGTTTACTTTACCCTGAACTCGAGAAGAGAAAACTGCTTTTGTGTCAAATTACTTCATTCGTATTAGGGCAGTAATGCTCTAGCTTTCCTGTATAGTGACCATGAATTCATCTGCAAGCATGCGTGAGCGAAACGGAATTATCCTATTGACTCAAACTGCGGTTATCGTTTTCGATACTACTACAATAATTGCTATAGTATCTTTTTAGTATTGTCAGAATGGCAAGGAACTCTGTATAAACACCGCTTGATTGAAAGAAAAATTGCGACGTCTTTGTGTTCGGAACTGGCTTTGTCGCTTCTTTGTTTCTTGTGGGTCGATCCTGGTTTCGTTGTTAGAGGACCCCTTTGACGTCTCGAGAGCAAGAGCAGAGTGATATGCTTTTCGGAGTTTTCTTTCAATATCTAGCAATAAAGGAAGAGTAATAATCTGATACATTTGAGAGCCCAACTGGTCATCGGAGTATTTGCTCAAGTTATGCATATCATATTCTGCAGTGAGCTTGTTCGAAAAGCATCACAGGAAGTTACCATGGATTACAGGCAAATCGGTTAAACGCTGCAAAGGAACCAGAGCTCGGTTAAACATTTAGTCACTAAAACAAGGCAGGAATTCGTTTGTTTATGCTACTCTTTACTCACGAAATGCTTTGATGAATCACAGTCTAGAGATTCCTCATCGCCATACTAGTATACGGACTGTTTTGTGGTTTTCCATTGTGTAGATATGGTGGCTCTCGGAGGTGTTTGGATTACATTCAAAAGCTTCTTATGCTTCGATGCCTGCTGTGTTGAGTACAAAATTAATCAGTAATTCGCAATTGCAGCATTTGTATTGCTAGGCTTCTTCACGGCACCGAGAGATTTGTTCATCTCTTCCTTTTTTTTTTTATTTAAAAAAAGGGATGAAACAAATGGGCTGTATTAAAGATTTCCTTTCTTGGCATGCAAGAGAAAGTTTTAGCGTTCTACTCCATGGAGACTCCTTGCTTCGTGCGGATGTGTGATCTTCGAATCATCGACTCTATGGAATGAGTTTGATTTATTTGTGTTCTTAGTGCACGCGGAAACCGTCGCAGATTTATAAATTTGTGTTCTCAAAAGCTCTGATGGAATGCCATCATCTGCCATTGTAAATTATTATATAGACAACAAACAAAGTACTAGACAAAAACCGAAATGTAAAGACGTATCAGCATACACCGTGAAAACATGTACCGTTCCTAGGTATGATGCTTCGCTTGCGCATTTCGTCTTATCCCTTTTCTCGCAACTGATATCATGTATTCCTGTTCGTAAAGGGATACTTACATCTCATGAATGAATTTATAGAATGAAAAAAAGAAAGGAGAGTTAGGTAATGATCTGGTAATGAGGCATTTGGAAAACCATGAGCTCATGGTTTTGTGTTTTGAGTAAGAAAGACCAATTTCAGCCTGGTGCACAAAGACGAATAAATACAGAGGATGCTCTTGCAGCCGATCTTCCGAATGCGGTAGAGCTCTCATATGCAAAAATAAGGTTTGCGGTAAGCTTTCTAAATTCATCTGTCACATTCCATTGACGGAAGAAATTTTTTTTTCGTTTTTTTTGTTGTTGTTGCCAACTCTTCAATATTTGTAATTACTCTATTGGAAGAAATCTGGCTAAGAGCGTTTATACACTCTTAATGTAAGTAATATTCACAAATATTCACAAAAATATTACAAAAATATTCCCATACAGTGATTGCAAATAGTGTTAAAGTTGTCATGATGAGAAACTCGATAGTATTGAAAAGCTATCCCATGAATCGCTGTCTCTTAGTTCCAGACTGTCGAAAAACTCCGCGTTTCTCTCTCTGCAGATGCAAATCACCTACAGACTGTGCAAGCGGAGTGTGTTACAATGGATTTTGCAGTGAGTTGTAACTGATTCCTTTACGAAGTGTTCGATCTCGGTAACTTACCTGATGCACATGAATATAGCTTCAGCTTAATCGAGGCCTTTTTGAAAGGATAGATTTGAAAATTTTCTGAGATCAGAACGAACGGACTGTCTGCCTGAAATAAACTGTACGACCAGCTGCTCAAACTGACGTTCTTACGTTGAGATGGAGGACGCATTCTACAAGAAGAGTTTTATTCATTTTACCAACCCGAATTGGTTTCGTTTCGATAAGTTTGTATCCCTGATCGTGAAAACAATTCATGTCACCTTTGTGTTCGCTATTATTGAACGTTATACAAAACCGAAATTAATACAGCATGTATGCAATATCGAATATTTGCGTGTCTCGAATCTGCGATGACTGATATTCCTCCAATTACAAGCTACAAGTATACCGACTCTGATGGACAAACTTTCCATTCCTCTCAGCAGCAGCATGTCCAGGACATGAAACTTCTAAGATCTGCTTTCGCTGGTAAAGCAATCCTACTCGTTCTTGCTTTATCTGGAAGGTGGAAAAGCTTGATAACTTTTCCGTATTCGGTCGTTGCGGTATGGTCAGTCTCCCGTGGGATATATAAGAACATATCCTTCTGGTAATGGGCGAGTTTCACGATCAAACTAAGTCCAAAAGTCAGCATAGGTTGCCACTTTTAAAGAATTCCACTCATTCATTTTTCATACATCTTAATTGTGTCGTTTTTGGTTGCATTATGATGAAAACTTGACGAATGAATTGCGCAAACACACTGCTTTCAAAACACTTCATCTTTCAGTAAATGAGACAATAAATAATGCGTCGTAAATGTAGGAATCGGAAATTCACATCGGAAAGGGAAAATCGTTTCAAGGAATTTGTAATAATATACTGGTGACTGAGTATGAAAAAGAAATTGCATTCCACAGGTTTCTAGATAAATGCAAAATATTGACTGTTTGCTTTTAGTGTGAAAAAAGCAGTACTTTTGCTTATGAGTGTTTGAATGTAAGCTTTGAATGTATCAAAGGATGCAATGTGTTGTAAATCACATTTTAATTTCAATTGTGTGATAGCTCCCTGCCCGAATGAAATAGGAGAAACAAACTGTGCATGTGCTGTTCCTGATGATTGTCAGGGAAGATGTGATGCAATAGCAGCAACTTGCAGTAAGATTACTGTTCTCAAAATTTGATTTTTTTCTACATAAATATCTGCATTAAAAAGGACCACCTTACAGTTACTGGGTTGTTACGAATGAATCTGCAATGCTAGTAACTTGTTATTTCGAGAAATCTCTGAGAACCCTTGGGACGACTATTGTGATTGTAAGAATGAAGTATACTTCCGACGAACAGTAAACTGCAGTTCGTTCAGTGATTGATAAAGTATCTCAGTTTGCTTGGACCGTTGCATACAACGGTTTGCTTGGACCGTTGTATGCAAATACTTTTTTCCTTCAAGTACACATCCCGCATTGCTCTCATGCCCTGTAATTTTGTTTCGGAAGAATTTTCGGCCATACAAGCGAATAATCGGAATTGAAAACGATGCTCTGTTCTTTCCAGTTAACTACTGCTCCTCCGGGAAGTTTCTGGAAGCAGGAAAGTCATGTCCCGCAAGTTATTCCTGTGTAAGGACTATTACGAAAGGAATATGTGGTAAGTATCCTTTGGTTACGAACTTTCAGATTCAATTTGTAATTTGCAAATAAACTTTAGGCTTGGAAAATAGAAATTCGATAAACTGAGACCATAATGAGACCAATACGGATTCTGCTCATTTCATATAGCTCACTGCATATATGCAGTAATTTCAACAGTCCACCTGCAAAAATTGATTCATGATTTCAGACAAGCTGATTACACGTAGTCTCAACAGCTCGGATTTTTTATTTTGATACGGCTTGCTGACGTCGGGGTCTTTCACATCATCGCCATGTTTCTAGGCACCGATTTTGTGCACCTTTGAATCTTTCACAATCACTCATGTTTCAGAAATGCCTTCAGCATTTTTTTCCCACTCTGTATTCCTCAAATCTTCCCCTTATTATTAATTAATTTAATATGTATTCAAATTATTAATGTGTATTTACTAATATCTGAATTGGCGTGGACTTTTCGTTTCCAAACTATGACAAACCCTTTTTCGTAATTCTCTTACGGTAATCATTTAGGAAAAATCGTTTTTTCTTGATTTGCATTTGATTGTAATTATTGTTTTGCAAGTACCATCTGCTGCATGCAAATCAACGGGGAGCACATGCCTCTGTCCTCATCCCAATCGGTGTGACGTAGACTGCTCTTGTGGTATTCTACATGCTGATCAGAAGAATCAAATAAACGAGTTCTCCATTTAGCAAAGTGTGTGTACCCTGCACCAAGATACTGTCCATGCTCAGTTCCCTCAAGCTGCGTGGGGAAACTGATTTGCAGATACTACGATGACTTCAGCGGGGTTTGCGGTAAGCATTCATTAGAGGCATAAACTGAGTTATCGAATTCCACTGTGAAGATGATGCCTGTACCATCAACCCATCATTCCCATACTGTTCTTGCAAATCCAGTTTCCAATGTGCAAGTGGAACATGTATCAATGAAATTTGTGGTAGAATTTTTTTTTAATCTTTCAATTCATCCATTCGGTTCTTTCATCCTTCTAATACCGCCTTAAACATTTGTCTTTCGAATAAAAAAAATATCCTTAGACGTTTGCCGCGGAAGAAATCGCAACAAATATTGCCAATGCGAAAGGCATGAGGACTGTGAGAAATCCTTGAGATGCTTAGAAGGAATATGCAGTGAGTACTCGAAGATTATTCTTGATGATACCAATGATTTTCATCTTCCATGTGACCACAAACTATTTCAAGTCCAGTAATTTAATTCATTATTAAAGAGTTTTTGCTTGTAAATGTAAGACGTCATGCACGCTGACGATCCTAACACGTGAACTGATCTCAAAGCAACGCTCTATCCAACAATTCGTTTCCTTCGTTTGAGTATTAGCAAGCACAAAGAAGCGGATATTCTTCTTTGTCTGTGAAACAACTTTAGAAATATAACAAACAAAATGTTTATATATCATAAATGAAATTTGAAGAATTCAAGCACTCATCAACGCTAGATATGGAAAGGCAAACGTTACAGCAAGTAACACACCAACTTCCACCCATCACTGCGGACTGGTGTTTTTTAACGAAGCACTCGTTTCTTGTTAGAGCTAGGGTGTGAAAGCATGACAAAAGATATTATATTCTAGGTCTCTCGGTATGCCCACCAAATCCTCCATTTCCCCCAGAATGTTACTGTTCTGAGCACTCTCAATGTGCTTGTGGAGTATGCTACAAAGCGAAATGTGGTAAGTGATTAGAATTTTTTGAGGGCAACGCTTTTCCTAACAATTTGTTTTCTGCAACCTCGTAATCCGTTCTTGGGTTTTCTCCTGTTCAGTCGGACTTCTTGTTAGAAACATGAACAAATGCTCACTGTTTCGATGATGATATGCGGAAAGCTAATGATCTGATAAGATGACTCTGAAAAGTCCAAACTGCATGCATGCTCTTTGCATTAAACATGGAAAATGTGCAAAATTCATAGCTATTGCGGAAACTGACAATGATTTCTCTTGTTTGTTTCTGAATAAAAAAATCTCCCTTACAGTTACTGCTTCCAAAAAGTGTGGCAAGTCACGATGCAACTGCAGGGAGGATAGAGACTGTCTCGAAGGAAGCATTTGCAGCAGTTGTTACTGCCGTTAGTTTCTTTTGTTCTCTTCATGTTGTTTACACGAGATTTAGAAACATGCAAATACGCATTCATCCCTGGTTGCTATTGCAGCAACTCTCGGCAGTGTGAAGGAGTATGCAATCTGAGCGAACTGAAGTGCACTCCAGGTAAGAGAGAGCGAATTTGATTCCACTCGCTTTCAACAACGATAAAAAGCAAGCGTTCTTGAGCAAATGCATTCATTGAACAGTTTGTAAACCACATGCCTTCTTAAGTCATGAATTTGAAGCGCGCAAAGTGCTGGATTCACGCTTGCTATTGCAATCTTTCGAACCTGAAGAGCACACGCGTTTTCACGCAGAGAAAATCAGATCCTCGAATTATGTCTTTTAGACACGCTCTGCAAATTCACTGGAGCTCCAGGATGTTCGTGCTACGACAAAGAAAAATGGTGTAAACATACATGTGTAACTCTTAAGGGACTTAGTTACTGCGGTAAGAAGTAATCTGCATTTAAAATCTTTTGTTCCATTTTGATCCCAAACCATTCTAGTGTCGTGAGCACTTTTCAATAGAAACTAATGAAATCTTTCAGCTTCGTATTTCTTTTACATACTCAATTTCTATAAGACACTACGCTCAAACTCTGTTTGTAGGAGACTGCAAGAAATCACCTTTCAGTCCCTTCTGTCCATGCGATAAACCTGATTCTTGCCTGGGTTTGCGATGCATCGAGAGCTTTTGCTCTCTGGATGACAGTCAGTACACCGTCAGGACTTTCGATTCATACTACCTTTTAAATCAGACTCGTGTACAATGATGGCAGTGAAACCGCCCACGTGTAGGTGTGCACATCCCAGTCACTGTCTAAAGTCATTATGTTTAAACGGGACGTGTGGTATGGAAGGTTTATTCCTCGTGATCAACTACTTCAGAAAGCGTATATTCAGCGTTTCAGAAGGAATGCTTACATGGAAACACTGAGGGCTGTCCCTGCGACACCTCGAAAGATTGTGGAGACAAAGATTGCCTTGCAGTTTTCGATGACCTCAAGAAATGCACCGGTACTGAATGAATCTTTCTGTATTCTCAAAAGCTGATGTGTTTAGCATGTCCCCGAGGTGGTGGTTGTCCTTGTAATCCTGGGTGCTCTGCTTGCATAATCCATGCAAAAGGATACCTTTGCGATGGAGGTTGTGCTAACTTATGTACATTCTATGTTTTGAATTTACATTTCCTTTTTCCCACTTTGTTCGGAAATCCGAAATCACGTCTTGTTTAGGAATTTGTGAGCAGCAAGCAAAACCTCCTGGATGTCCTTGCACGCATCACGACGAATGTGAAGAAAAGTTTTGCAGCGGGACAGCATGCGGTAGAATTTATTTCGTTCGAGCTGAGCGATTACAGAACTCTATAGGTTGTCTCCCACCTTATCCGGATGGGTGTGCATGTTCCTCTCCAGAAGAATGCTTCAACATCTGCGAAGGAAACAGAGAAACAGGGTTTCTGAGTTGCGGGGGTAAAGGTACACGCTGATATGAAGGCAGCAAAAAATCTTGGAAATGTGATCCATGTGTTTACCACAGAAAATTATTTCTCATTTTGTATCTTAGCCAACTGTTCCAGCAGAAAAGAAGCTGGTTGCGCCTGTATATCAAGTGCAGAGTGTGCTTCCGATTCTTGTGTGAAACTATTACCAAAATCAGTATTCGGAACATGTTGTGAGTAGTTCGACTATGTCTGCGATGCAGCTACAGTATTCAGATGCACAGAACAACTGTCAGAAGTCTCTGGAAGACTAAAAAATTTTCGCGTGAATCACTCCTTACTACTCTCTACTTAAGTTTCTATCAGCTCTGCTACTTTCATAGATTTCTCATCGTGTTGATATGAATGTTTCCCATTTTGATACCTCTTTTTTCTCTTTTAAATTCCAAGAATTGTCTCTTTCTGTGTATAGTTTCCCATGCCGTAGATAAATTTTGTTTCTTGCAACTCACGATTCTCTTGATTTCGTCTCACTTAACCAAATGGGGAGAAGCAACGATTTTGCGATCATGGCTGACAATATAATTCATATGCGATGTTGCAGATCCAAAATGTAGTGTGCCTATGAAACCTCCTTTTTGTAAATGCAGTTCTCCCAAAGACTGTAAACACAACGTATGCGGGCGAAAACTCTGGAAGAAAATATGTGGTACATTTTTTTCTCAGTTTTCTCTTCTGCAAACATAAAAGAGTCACTTGATTGTTTTCGCCAACTTTTCCCCAATAATTCCAGTGAATTGCGATGTTGCTCCCCGACTTCCTGGGTGCCCATGTTCCTCCAATGCGCATTGCCAAGACCATTGCAGAAGACGCCGCTGCACAGGTATTGTGAGAGATTCTGGGCTTATGTTGCTCCTGCGATTCTTCAAATTCTGTTTCGACTTCTTTTATATCCGAAAATTAATGCGTGGATCTACGATCTGAAAGGAAACAAGCTTTAGATGCATTTCCGGAAACATAGTTGCTGCTTGCATTCCTCTAAGAATCTTTCTGAGCCAGTTTTCACATTGGTATGCATTCGAAAACACATGTATATTTAAAGTGGCGTTTGGGTGCATGTTTTTCATTCCAACTTTGTGAGTGTAATTAAACATCCTTCGATAACTAATTGCAGACTCCGGATGTTCCAAACGCAAGTGGCGGCCGAGTGGCTGCCCTTGCACGACACCGGATCAATGCTTCTCCGGAAAATGTGTTCCAAGTGAGTCTGCGAAAGGCTTGAGTTGTGCAGGTAGGGTGCATATCCATTTGTTGTTTTCAACAGTCCACTAAGAAAAGCAATGATCTGTCGCTCCCCAAAACTTGAGTTTTCACAGGAAAGCGTATGATTGCATATTTCAGAGTATTGCTTTGCAATCGGGAAGTCTTTGTCTGGATTCCTAGCGGAAGGATGCCCATGCTCGAATGACTTCCAGTGTCTGAGATGGATGAAATGTAACGAGAAAACGGGAACTTGCGGTGAGATCCTTTGACCTCAACAAACTAGGTCAACGAAGATCAAACGGAAACAGATATTTTGCAGAGTTATTCTTGTCGGCGCATCGCTGCAGCGAAATTGCTTTTTCTTTTTCTCGTTTCTACAAATGAAGGAAGACTTCTCTTCCTTCATTTTTCGAAGACACTTAGACAATAAGGAAACCGTTCGTTATTTCAGTAGGAGCTCTCAATGATGAATTACGTTTACAATTCGAGACTGAAATTGAGATCTCGTGCCTTGTGACTTTCATTGTGACTAGCATTTTTTTAGCAGAATTAGCGATCATTACTAAACTCATAAAAATGACTAGATTATGGTTCATTCCGATTGCTTCTTCATTGTGCTTGGACACGGCTTCTACCAGCTTGCTTGGATCTTTCTCTAATTTAAAGGAGAATTGTGCTTCTTTTTCGCTTTCTTGGAGGTTCAGTTTGACAGTCAGTAATTAGAGCGATCCTGATAATTCAGATGGAAAAACTGCGAAAGTGCCAATCGTGAATATGGATCAAGTTCTAATTCAGCAGAGTGCAGTGATTTGATGATGGTCTGCTCCTAGTCACAAGTATCTTCCGTTCTGGAGTTTTTTGCAATTCACATATCGTTGTGAGCTGTGCAAACAATTTGTTTTGCCAATCTGCGTCTCTCGTTTTGTTATTGCAGCACTGTTTGTAGAATTTCCAGCTTGTACTTCACGAACGTGAAGAATTCGGAATTGGGGAACTTGAATTTGGGAATTCGGAACACCCAAGCTAGATTGTAGAGAGAACCCTCAATTAAAGCAAGGTATTCAAAATACGAAGTGTAGACCTTCGGTTCGCTATGCTATCATTTGCCTTGACTATATTATGTGCATACGACGATACTTTTCGAATAAAATTTTGCAACCACGAGTTGAGTTTTGTATATAAATGCAAGCTTCGAACTACAGCTCGAATAACACGAGAGAAGTACAAAGCAGTGGTTTTGCAAATCCACTACTCTAGATAAGCAATTCGGAGAACTCATACTTGTAAAATTGTTAACCTAAAGCTATGAGAATTGAGACAAAAGACAACTTGCAGAGGACTGCACTGTTATCCCGAAGCCCACAGGATGCCCTTGTGATGAGGATGGGGATTGTTTTCATCACTGCATCAAAGGACTATGTGATCCGAGTAAGTACGTTTGCATTTAGCTTTTTCGGACTCGACATTTTCAAGAGGAATCATTTCAAAGTAAAGCTCTGTTTGTGGATCTAACGGAATTCAAATTCCCTATTGAGTCTTATTGATCGCTATCATTCTCATATCTTTCAAAACTTCGCCACTTATACACGAAGCCGTTTGAGGGAGATCTCGATTCTGTCTTTCATTATGCGTATAATTGAACAATAGTGGATGCACTTTGCTTCTATTTCTGAAAAGGGCGTATGCAGTCTATATTAGTCTTCCTAGAGGTAAACGCATCGAAAATTAAGCCCTTCTCCATTCATTATAAAGTGATAAATGATGTAGTTAAAATTTGTGAGCAATCAAAGAGTTGAAGCACATTTTGATCAAATTCACTGTTTCGGTAAAATTCATAGACGCCCATTCTTCAGGCTTCATTATCTCAGTAAACTCAAGCTTTCTTAAGAGCACAGTTTTAGCAATGCTTTTGAAAAAAAGAAAGTTTTATAATTTTGATTGGTTGCTCACCGATGTTAGGTTTATGCTTGGGATTACATCGTCCTGATAGGTGTGCTTGCATGACGAACGATCAGTGTGTTAGTCGTTCCTGTTTAGTGACGTTTGCAACAGGTTTCAGAAAGTGCGGTAATAATTTCCCCGGTAGATTGCTTTCACCTATTAAACGATAAACCTCTTCTTAGTTCAGTGTCATCGAGAACCTCTTCCGGATGGCTGTGGATGTGGTAAAACATCAGAATGCCAGCACTATTGCTTGAAGGATGAAAGTACAGGATTCTTTGTGTGCAGTAAGTTTCACTATGGCAGAACTAAGTGTCTGTGTTTGCATCCATAACAACGAACACAAAAGAAAAATCCTGGACGCCTTTTGACTGCAGGTTTCTTGAGGATGAATAAAGAAAAAGACTGATCCAACTTGCAAATGGAAACTCTTTCCACATATCGCTTGTTGAAAGTGTGAATGGATGCAAAAATCACAGATCATAAGTTTCACAAAAAAAAAATCGCTAATGTGGAGAGCTCTGACTGTTCCACAACTCCGAAAGATTACTTTTTTTTTTTTGCTTTAGGATGTCCATGTATGAATGGTGGCAAGTGTGAGGTGAAATTCAAAAGTCAAGTAAACTGTACTTGTCCTAAGGAATACTACGGGTCGTTATGCGAAAGAAGAAAATGGAGTAAGTCGAACAATCTAAAATAATCCCGAATTCCTCGAAATTTCTTGCATATCCAATATGGATCACTGAGAAACCGTGCTTTACATGACCTTTCAGAATACTTCGGCAGCTTATCTTGGAAACTTATCTCTGAAGACCTTCTCATTTTTAGGTTTGGATACATTTACGATGATAATCCTTATTCTCTTTGCACTTGTTTTAATTATGTTGGCGACAGGCGTTCTGTGGTGCAACATTATCAGAGGTTAGTTTGGTTTTTCTTTGCTTCCATTTTAGCACCTTTTTCACTGAAATGAGACGTGCTTTCGGAGAAATGCAAGACATACTCGAAGCAGTTTTAACAGCAAACATGCAACTATATTAGCTGTTAGCGCTCTATTACTGTAATAATATTTGGTGTTCAATATGAAATCATTTTATATTTGTGCCTGAGTATTTGCTTTCTTTATGGATCCCTAGATCGAAGCCGAAACGCAGCCTGACTCGTTTCAATGTGCGTTTTAGTGCGGAAAAGCAGTATACGAATAATATATCAGTATTCTTGAATTCTGCTTGCGTGCTACTTCTAGAAGAGCTTCGAAGAAATGAGAAACTGCTTCGACGTATACACAGATGCATGAGACTTGCACTCGATGCCTCCTAAGCGCGGAGGTTTCCTAGATTGCCATTTTGACGAACGGTTTTGTGTTTTTCACGTCGAGCTTCTAGATACTCGATTTCCAGAAAACCATTCGGATAAGCAGGCATATTATGGATGACTAGGACAAAAACTGAAATCGCGCGTGCAAATTTCTCCAAAAGTTCGGAACAGTGGAAGATGCCAGCGAAAGTTGCAATCCGAAGTCTCGAAAATTTATTGATTCTATTCCAGGAGCTTCCTCAGTTGCTGTGCCTTCTGAAGACGAATATAAAATGCATCTGGAAATAAAGTGATCCTTTCACAAGATAACGTATCTGCCAGTCATTTCTTTACTTCGAGTTTTCCTGACTGTCTCCACATATGAAAACCATGCATTTGATGTTTCATGCGTTCTATTCAGCTACAGGTGGATTTGCAATAAATCGTGTTCACTGAAGATACTGTCCTTCGTTATGGTTTCCTGAGCACTGTTTGGCATCATTTTCCTTGTGGTGCTCCATGAACACAACTAAATGACATTCGCAGCATGCGATGAAAACTAAGGATCACTTGCCGAACTGCTAATTGAAAGTCGCGTCCCCTTCGTTTTCTCAAGCAAGGAGCGATTTCAAGTGCATAATGCGTTTCTACTTTTTGTTTCTCGATTTTATTAATGCCTCCTTGATGCTAAACAGATCTCGATCGAAATTTTGTGTGACACCTTATTTTGAAAGAGTTACGCTTAAGCATCCATGCTTTTTCTTTTGCACTTTTCGTTTAATTTTTTCCTTTGATTGCTGCTAATCTTCTACAAGATCAATGGACGTCATTGCTGGCCTATAGAACCTGCGCATTACGAATTCATGGAAAGAATCCCCCATCGCTAGTGCTGGCAGTTTTGCTGTGTACCCAAGCTTTAAGCGCGTTCTCGTATCGATAGATGTACATTTATGACTTCACCAGGGAAGGCATGCTTGGGAAAAGCCAATCCCATGTACCAACAGAAAGTTGTTAAAAGTTGCATCGAAAGAGTACTTGGCAAGAACTGTCTTCCAACAGTTGTCACTGAAGCCAAAACATTCAGAATTTTACGAATATTTAATATTTACTTAGATATTCACCACATAGCAGCAGCCTTCATGAAGATGATTGTCACCTCTCGTCTCTGCTTTCGACAGTTTAACAAATGGTGGGCATTCACGATCGAGAGGATGCAAAATATCGTCGTTGTCAAAGCTTTTACAGAAACTCCAACTTGTGCGCTGAATTGCCGCCTCAGTAATTTTTTGTAGCTGCTTTGCGAATGTGACAAAGCTGCTACTGGTGTCTGCCACTCACTATTCCTGGAGATCCATCAACACATGTCAAAACGATTCGATCCTCTTGCACTTGGAACAGTTCTAGAATGTAGTTCCCCCGGGAACGAGGTGTAGGTGTATATCACCACCTACCTCCCCTGAAGAGTTAGCACCAAACTGTTCACTAAAAGAGGAGGCATCGCAAGTTGTTCAGGGACATGCTCTGAAAATAGTCGCTTCAACAAAATAGTCTCTTCTCCCCAAGCCATGGAGTGGAGTACACTAGTTTGCTCGTCTTGGAGCTTAGTGACTCTCGAAGTGGTGCAAGAGAATTCTCAACCTTACAGTTGGAAACTGTTTTTCACCCGGGTGCGCCGGGGCCTTTATCTCTAAACTATCTGGGAACAAAGTTTCCAGACAAAAGGTACAGAAGATCGAAGGGAGGGCTCCCCGACACAGAGGTCAGTAAAACCAAAAGTCCGGAACGGGAGGGAGGGGACCACAAATACATATATAAAAAAAATATAAATAAAAATATGAGGAGGGGGGGAAGTTGATAACAGTCTGGCATTCCTTCGGCCATTCCTTTTTTTCAGAACTGGGGTTGGATGCCGGAGATCTCCTTTCTTACTTCTGGAAGATACGACCACTTGGCAGCCGTCTCCATGCTGTCGTCGGCTAAACCGGTGACCTCTCGAAAAATCGTCTGCCCCTCCAGCTGGAGGTAGGCCGTATCGATGGTGCGGATGCAACAGGTCGTTGCGACAACCGCACCCAACGACAGGCCGCCTGGAGTGAAGAAGCGGCGCAGCAAAATCTTTGCGGTGTCCCCCAGGTGCAGGAGAGCTGAAGCCAGCCTCCGCCACAGTCCTTGGAGGGCACTGCAGTCGGAAAGCAGATGCGGGGGCGTTTCCGCTGCTCCGCATCTTCTACAACCCCCCGAAAACAATGTTGTTACGCTGGTTGCAATGGAAGCCTCATTGCACCAGCAAGAGCACGTCCTGCTTCCTTGGAAGGGGGAACGCAGAAATGTTCACGCACGCGGAAGTGACCACAATTTCTTCGGGGGGCACACTCAAGAAGGGCTCACTTCGCTCCACCGAAGGAGTTCCTTCGGGATGTTGCGAGGCATGGCGGTGTCTGCCAGCTCCCTAGTCCTCCAGCCGCCCATGGGTCGGGTTGCTCCTGCGATCGTGCAGCCGACCTCCCACCCCGCCGGTAGGCAACTGTCATCTCTTGCCCTTAGGGCAGACAGCGCTGCAGCGAGGGGTGTGGCGGCCAGGCGAGTCCACTTGTCCTGATCCTGCAACACATCTTCCGCCGGACACAATGGGGAAAGGTGCACGCAATGAAGTTCGACATTGGGTTTACATATACCAGCAAGTTCTTGGGAGGGCGCATTTAACAGCTTGCTCCACCGAAGCAGTCCCTTTGCTCAACGACGCGGAGTGACGGCGCCGACTAGCTCGCTCGTCTCCCAGCCGCTCAGGTGTTTACTACTTTCAGCAATGATGCAAATTTCCCATTCCGCCGGTAGACAATTGTCATTGTATGTCATCATCGCGGACAGCAATGCTACAGGGGGTGTGATAGCCAGACGAACGGACTTCTTTAAATCCTGCAGAATAGCTCTCAGAGGAAGAATTGTGGGAGGAAAACAGTATTTCTGCGTCAACTGCAACGTTGTTGAAGCCCAGGAGACAAACGTTTCTTGCCTTCAAGCTTCTTAGTTTATTGGACGGCAGAAAATCCAAGAGTACACTTTTAGGATCAAGGCAGTTTGCCGTAGCGAAAAGTCAAATACACGTATCCTGTATTAGCAAGGAGATCGTGGCGATGAGTCCTCCACTACTGCCACAACCTCGAAGAATGAAAAACGAGGACGCACACCACGGAAAAGTCTACAACTTCCCTCACAGTGAAGCATTCGAAACTGTATTTACAGTTCGCTTTTCCACGGTGTTAGGATGTCTAAGCCAGCATTCTGACACGGCTCCATCAAGACACTACTCGCCTCCAGGAAATTGAAGAGCCCCAAAGGATTTCCTTAGGAGGCCACAAAGTCTTTCAGGAGTATCCGAGACCTTTCAGCTCTTCATAAAGCTTTTCGTAGGAGGCTCTGCTCCCGGATCTCTACCGAATGAGGGGGCGGAAAAAAAAAATAAGGGGCGGAGGAGGGGGACAACAAGAGTTTTACACATGGAAACCCACTCCTGCAAGACGAACTTGTTTCTGCTATGACGCTGCATGGAAACTCCTCTTGCTGTTCTGCTTTCTTCCTTTTCCTTGCTCTACCTCCGGAGGGCAATGTTTTCCAGGAAGGGGAGGGCAGGGAAGGGATCACTGCTCGCTGCAGGTGGTCCTCTGCATCCAGTTTTGGATAAGGACAAGTGCTAGTCTTAAAGTTCGTAGCCGGCCCCATCGAGAAACCTTCTCCATGGAAATGGCCGCCCAGTGAATGGCATTCCGGCTGTTGTGGCCTCGCATTAATGCAGATCATTTGGCGAGGATGCTGTGTATGCAGCAGAGAACTGCTACACACGCGGCTGCTGGCAAGGCGTCCCGCATCAGGAGGCGAAGGAAAATGTTCTTCGGGTCGCCGACCGGAATGTTTGGGATCGACGACAGTCGATTCCACATAGGGCGGAGGGCGACACACTGGATTAGCAGGTGGGGAAAGGTTTCCCTTTCCCCGCAGCCTGCACAACTGGCATCCACGCTCCCTAGTGTCCAGTGAGAGAGGCGTGCTCTGCAAAGGAGTCTCCAATGCAACACGGGCAACGCCGTCTCTTGCCACTCCACGGAGAGGGTGCCATTATCCCAACGCGCTGGGGGCCACTTCACCTCCTCTGGAGGTAAAGTGCGCTGGGCCGAGCAGATCGCCCCAGAGCACAAGTCCTTTAGGCGGGACACTCGGGGTTGCAGCATCCGCTAGTTCCCGAGTTGTTCACTTTTTTAACGATATTTTCCTGCCTATTTTTCCTGCCGATGAAGCAGGACACTTCTCACGATGCCTCTTTCTGGCTGTCCCTAGCGTTCCTTAAGAGGGTCAAGGGGGTAAATGAAGCCCACAGAAGTTTCCGTGGGTTCGAAACAGTCTCTTGCAGGGGCTGTCCAGCGTACCTGCCTCTAAGGAGGCATGAGTAGTCCGAGTCGCCGGAGCCACTGATCTTAGCTCACGCGGAAACTCCTGAAGTCAGGTAGTGCAGTTCGCGGGAGGAAGGAAATCTACGTATTCTTTCTCACCAGGGCAATCACCTCACGCAGCTGAAAACCACAATGGTTCAGACTGAGATCCTTAGCCTCAAGGATCGATATGAACCTATTGCAGTTGGTCGCTCCATTGGCGAGGAGGCGTGAGGGAACGCGCCATGTTGTACATAATCTCGCTGCAAGGGCGAGTTTGCGAATGCGGAGCTATCGCTCCATGTGCTCCACTGTCAGAAGGCCGAGTCCACCATCACTGCGTGGGACGCAAAAGTCTTTAAGTCGGACGCAGGACCTCCGTGAGCCCTTGAGGGCTTTTCTCAGGATATTCATCGTCCTAGTCTTTATTTGGGGTGGAGTAGGGCAAACAAAAAATAGGGGACGAAGGAGGGGAGCCACGAAAGCGTCCCACACCGCGACCCGTTCCTGCAAGTAAAACTTTCTGTCCCGGAACGAGCCGATCGCCTACTCCACCTTTTGGAACCGGTTGGACCAGACTTCTGCAGTTTAGAAGTCCCTTAACGGAACGTCAAGGTACTTCAAGTATCCGCCCATGGGGATCCCCAAGCGAATCAAGTCCGACCGTCTTGCCCGCGGCGCATCCGTAGCTATAATGAACGACTTAGCCCTACTCACCTCCAGGCCTGTCCTGCGGCTGAGCAACTCGAAGAACTCGAGAGCAGAAGCCGGGGTGGACCCGGGGAGCAGCAGCAGAAGATCGTCTACATAGAACGACACGGCCGGCGTGCCAGGACACGAGCTTGGCAGGGTTGCCAGAGTCTCCCTGTATGCTCTCAGCACCAATTCGAAATAGATGCTGAAGAGCAAGGGGCTCAGGTTGTAACCCTGCCTTGTGCCGCGCCAAACCGGCACGCCATACAAGTGCCGGCCGCTGAAACTAAAATATTTATAAGCGCAAAGCGCCAACAAGAGAGCAGATAGGCTAGAATGGGAAATCCCATGCATCCCAGGATCTCCAGCAGGAGTTCCTGGTCGACGCAGTCGAAAGCTTTACGCAAATCGACTGCGACTGCAAGGGCTCCTGACACGGCTCCTCCTCCTTGGCCTTCCCCCCCGGTCCAGAGTTACCCTAAGAATAAAGCAGCAGAGACGCGGTGGCTACTACCACCACTTCTGCGTCCTCAGGTACATCGAGATGGTGAGGGGAAGGTTCACTCACAGGACGTGTCAAGTGTGGAAGAACCACAGCAACTACGCGTGGTCCAGGATGAACAAGAAAAACCATCATTTCATATGTGGGGACGATCAAGACATTGATGCCCTCCAGGAAGCTGCCAATAGCTACGGGAGAGAAATCGTCAACACGTTGGCGACAGGAAAGACTCTCTGAAGGAGTGGCCTGCAGCCAGACACCCAAGATGACCTCCTAATGTTCTACTACGGAGCAATGCTGAGTGGTTCCAGAATGAAACATTGGACGGGCAATCGAACAGAAGAGGATTGCAGAGCATGTGCTGACGTGAATACAAGACTTCACGTCTTGACCTATCCTACAATGCACCAAGAATGGCAAACCTTGAAGTGGGTCATAGAGTTTCCAAACAACAAAAAGATGGAAATCCTGGCCGCGATGTTCCAGCGAACTGCAGATGTTACAGTCCCATGTTCAGAACGACCATCGCCCTATTCACCTCCATCCTTATACAAAAGTGGAAGATGAGGAACGCTAGGATAGCCACATCTCCCCTGAGAATCCTGAAAAGAATTATCCAAAGGGAGATCGGTATCAGGAATTGTGGAAGAGGTTTGTCCTGGACGTACCACTACATCCTGAAAAGGATTGATGCCATCGTCCAAGCACACCCAGCGCCCAGTCTCCCCTAGTGCAAAACCTTAGTGTAGTGCAGTGACCCAAAGAAGTGAAATGAACATCCAACAGAGAAAAAATTTAGTAAATCCGTGCCCTCTGTTGAAGTAAATGCGTTTTGTAGTATGAATGGAAAATAAATTTACCCATCCTTCTAGGGATTGGGAAAAGCGAGGAAGACCTGAAGACCCTTATACTGCTGATAGGGAACGAACGCTAGGAAGTGAACTGCAAAAGGTCAGAACTCACCCAGTGTCTTTTTCGTACACAGTTGAGCATTTGGAGGCCGCAGAGTTTTCCTTTTCACGGAAAATCGGTCTTTCGTCCTCCATTTGAAAAACATCCAGTCGGGCATGTCCGACGGCGATGTGATTGCGGCTCTGGAGGACCACACCAGCGTGCACGTCCTTTTGCGAAGAGGGAATCTTTGGAAGAGTTTCTCATCCACGTACAACGGGTTTGCTGCGGCGCGCGTTTCCGCCAAAACGGAAAAAAATCCCCATGAACTGGAGATCGACGGAACAAACGTCGAACTCCGGTTTGTGGGAAAGTTCAAAGTTTGCGGCGAGTGAGGCGAAGCGGGTCACCTCAAGAGGAGCTGCCCGAAGATTGAGTGCAGAGGCTACAAGCAACTTAGGCACATACGGGGGGCGTGCTCTGCACTCGCAGCAAAGGCTTCTTGCCTTAACAGCAAACAAACCGTGACCCGCGACGCGACCTTCCCGTTAAAAAAGGCCTCTTCAGAAGCAAGAATCTCCCCTGGAAATGATTGAGGTGGCCTGGAAGGCAAAGAGCGAGCGTCGTGGCGAGCTGCTCCTAATAAGCAAGAAACAAACTCCATACACGAAAAAGGAGAAAAGCGCGTCTATCTCAGGCAAAGACCAGGTGGTGCGTCGTTCTGCACCGCCCTTGAGGAAATGCGAGGTTGCACTCGACTGGCAACTATATCGCACCTGCGGTCGCGTCCTCAAATAGTGCGCCAGTAAGCGCAACCGAGGACGCCACTACACGAAAGCGTTGCTATGGCAACAAAAGGGAAGCTGCAAATCGCAAGCTCCTGACTCTTAAGAGTTGGACTCCGTTGCTGCCGGAGGCAATGCTCCATCCGTCGCACGAGGGAGCAAGTCTCGAAGCCAGCTTCTGGAGGCTTTGTGGTTGCGGCTTCCGCGCGTGGCACCATGCGTTGCAGGTTCGAATACTCCGGCAGACACTGACGCCACTGCGTCGTTGGGTTCTGAGTTTCTCCTGCAAGATGATGCTGGTTGGTCTACAAACATTCGGGCGCGGCACAGGTAGCGATTCAAACCGGAGACCCCCGAGGAGGGCCGGAACAAAGGGAGCAAGTCTAAGAACCGAAAGCGGGAAGCTATGGAAAAGGTAAGGCAAGAGAACATGGAATTGGCCTCTCGCGACACCTCCAAGGAGGGATGCAGCCGCTAGCGCCATCTCAGCGGGCATGAATGCATGGAACGCCTGACAGCACCCGCTGTGGCCATGACCCAGTCGCCCATGAATGAGGCGGGTCCTTCACTGTCTTGCTCCATGCCATGACGCGTAACCTCGCCTCTTCTCTCCGCTTGTACGTCGCCTGTTGAAATGTCGACCACGATAAGAAGATGAGTGCGGCAACGAAAACCTTGCGCCCTTTCGACCATGCTCTGCTCCAGGAGACTCACCAGATCTGCCAGCAGGGAGTGAAGGATATCTAGAGATGTGCGGATGGAAAGCTCTACTGACAGAATGGTACAGTGCCTCCGTGTGGGGTGGCCTGCTTGTTGAATTCATTCGTGCAGAGTGCCGTTTCGATGTGGAAAGTAGAGTGGGCTGCTTCTTCGGAACTGCTTGTCACAATCCTCTACGCGCCCAGCGATTGGTTGCGCCACAGCAGCCAGGTCGTAGTTCTTCTTTGAACTTGGTAGCCGTTGGCACAAAAGACGAAAAGTTGTCGTAAGTTGTCGAAAGAACGTGCATATGATTCTTCCTTCCTTCTTTTGAGCGTGGATTCCTCCCCTGTCTCTGATTGAAGGATAGTGCATTCAAATGTTTGACTGGAATGGGAACTTGTCGATGTCAGCGACCAGGAACGTCCAGCTCTTTGGACACTGATTGTGTCCAAAGAGCGAGCTGTGAAAGCAAAGTTCCCGGATTACGTGCAAATTTACGATTATTTGCATGATGCAAACAGATGGCAGCATCGATTTGTTCGTAAAAAATAAAGGGACAAAAGAGCAGGGAGTGCATGGAAGTTCTCTTAGCTATTCGTTTTCCTGAAACCGTTCTCCACGGCATCATGAAGAAGGCTTTGGATACCAATCCGAATCTTGTTGTTCGGTTCCAGGAAGCCTGCGTGCGTTCCTCCTATTGTCATGGAGAGAGTGTGCTTATGAAGCCAGTTACCAGTCCCAGTTCGACTCGCAAAGGGAGTTCATGTGCAGCGCTGAGGTTATGGAGTCCGTTTTCCCTTCTGAGAGATCGTGCCCGTGGGGAGACTCAGAGGTAGATAAGTCTCAGGATAGTGCTGCGATTTCAGTTTCTATTCGGGAGACGGAATTTTTTGGGGCTCGTTTGTTCTTTTCTAGTGAAATAGCATTGTGAAGTTCCCCCCATTGCCATGCTGCAATTCAGAAGAAAAACGGATCCATGTAGTATGCAGCGAATCGATCTTCCCTCGCAAACAGCACGGACCAACGATCCGCGTTTCGGTGTTTCCCTTGACCAGCGAAAAATGCTTGCCTGTAAGAAACACGGAAATTCGCGCTTATGCTTGGCAGGTGATTCTGGTTCCATCTCTACAATGTGACAATTCCATTTTATTGGAATGAAAGTTCTATCACGCAGCATCCAGCCTACGAGAGCATCACTTTAGAACCATCTGAATTGCAGGAAAAACTGCTACAGTAGTCGCAAAAACCCTTACGGAGACGAAGGATCGTGCGGAAATGTGAAGCAGCTCGCTGTTTCCGGAATTCGCTTTTCCGACCTGGATCGCATCCGACTCGCAGGGATCGATGAGGGCGGAATTTTGCAGCTGCGAACACGTGTGATTCAATACTGCACCGAAGTGGAGACGTCGTGACGAGAATTCGACACGACAGGAGCGTGGACGCAGCAGCGGATCGCCACGCACCGAGGGCGCGCGAGAATCCCGCAGAAAGTGGTGGATACACATGAAAGAATGTCGTTTCTGGATGGCCAACCGATCGCAGGAGTGCTGCAACCAGTTGCGAGCGTGCGTGGCTGCGTGCAAATGCCAAAAGGCATCCTGGACGGTTGGTGTCCTCATGGCTCTGCTCGCCTTCCGTTACGCACGTTCCTGTTGGTGCCATCGCCCCCTGCACCGAGCCGGGCCGCGGTTTCCATTACGCAGACGCAATAAGCAACTCTTTTATTCTTGGAGTCGGGTGCGTGGGAGAGTGTTTTCGGCCCACGACGCCTGAAGTCGGCCCCGCCGCAGCCGACCGCCGACGCCGAAGCCGTGCTCAGCATGCCGAAAACTGCCCGCTGACGCTCCACTGCATGCCGTCTACGTGGATGGCCAGGCTGGTGAGCAACTGCTTCATGCCGCTCCTGCAACGGACACGCGCGCCACAAGTGGTTCAGCTCGAGCCGCCCCCGACGGTGCCGGGCGCTCTGCTCACTCGCATCGCGCTTCGTTCTCCTGGCAGCCGACCGGCATCGCAGGAGAGCTGGAACGAAGCGGGACCGTGAATGGCGGGAGGAGGGAACGCGGCAGCGGCGCTGGCCGGCTGTCGGCGCCACTACCTGGGAAAGCGAGCCTCACCTGCGTCCCGTCCGCCGCATGGCCGCCGTCCGCCAGCAGCGTGCGGGAAACTTCGGGCGTCGGAGGAGGTTGCGTGTCTTGCGAGCGAAACCTGCGGAACCACCGCGCAAATTCGTCTCCCGCGCGAATTCTGACCACCCGGGGGAACCGCCTCCTGCTCTTCCCCTTCCATCCACCCCGGATCCAAGCGTCCCTCGCTCCCGTGCACCGGCTCCCCTCTCACCTCCCACGTGCGTCTTGCTCTTCGCGCCTCCGTCCGACGTCACCAAACACCTTCCTCACGTCGTCCACCCTGAGGAACACGAGAGCAGCAAAAGACGAGCGCAACGTGCAACGATCCGCTGCGCGGTGCCAGGGAGCGCGCGAACGGGCGCTCGGTTTCTTCGCTCACCTGCGCAGGCAGCTGTCGGAGGCCTGGGTCAGCACGCAACCACCCGTCTGCAAGTAAGAGGGGAAGGGGATGTGACGGACGCAGGCAGGCAGGGGGTGAGCACGAGCCAGCGACCGAGCGCGCACGCGCAGAGTTGACGCACTCGAGCGCCGAGAGAAGGCACGCGCGCGCGCGTTCCGAGCCCGCGCCGTAAGCGTCTTCTTCCCTGCCGAGCATTACGTCCTGCGCAGGTGGTGGTCCCTCGGCGGCACACGTGTGCACGGCAGACTCCAAGAACGGCTGCGCCGTCAGCCGGGCGTTCCCGGGGCTGTCGTGCCGGATCGTCTTCTCTACGGCGCCTCCTTCCTTCACCCTGCCAAGCTCAAGTTGCGGACGGCCTGCCGGCGAAAGGGCCGAACAAGCGGGCGGGCTGGCTGACATCGTTTCTGCTCTCTTCGTCGCGTGCTCCAGCAGCTTGCCGATGAGCGCGCGCACCCTCGTCAGCCAATCCTGCGTCAAGTCCCCCGACTCGACCTGCAGGATGTTCTGCAAAGCATGGCGGAGTGCCCGGTGCGAATATACCACGGCCTCACCAGCACGCTGGTTCTCCTCGCAGCAAGCTCGGCACCAACCTCCTGCGACCGTCGAGTCCTGGCGTACGCCAGCGGGTGATGGGGTCGCTCGCGCATCTGGCAGACGGGCGCGGCGTTGCACTGCTGGCGCTCCTCCTGCGTATTTTCCTGCGAAAAGTTCCAAGAGTTCAGGTTTTGTCCCAGCGGGCCAGTTGACCACCCGGGCGTCCCGCGACGAAGGGAACGGCAAGCTTTCTTCGTGGAAGACACGGGAAGTCACGGCGCCCTCCGCCACTCACCCACCATCTCCCTGCGTCCTACCGTGCCCCAAATTCATCGCCACACAGGGCCATTTGCTTTTTTCTTCCTTTCCCGCTCCCTCACGCGCCGACGGGAGCGCAACAGCCCCGATGGCGCGCGAGCGTCCCCAACGACGACGACGACGCGCACGGCTCTCCGACGGGGGCGTCCGCGCAAACCGCGGCCCCCCTCACTTTCTCCCAGTCTCTCTCTGCTAGTTCGCTCTTCCACCGGAACACGATGACCCGGTTCTGGCGGCAGCCCACTTTGATCCAGGCCATCCCGTTTTCCTGGAAGCGCTTACGAACACCGGACCGGTCTCCGAACGCCCACTCGCACGTGCCGCGGAGCGGTCCCGTTCACGTACCTTCTGCAAACCTCTCGCCTTTTCCAGTCCCGCATGCTTCTTTCCTGCGGCCTCCGGCTTCCCGTTCCAACAGCTGCCACAAACCCAAGCTTCCTCCTTCTCCGCTGCTGTTGCTTCGGATGCTGTTGCTTTGCCAGCCCTCAGCCTCGCGTTTTCTTCCAGGATGCGGCCGATCAGGTTCATATCCAAGGACAGAATGCTCCTCAGAAACTTCTTCCAGCTTCGGAAGTCGCCTTCCAGATCTTCGCACACGCGTTGCGCCCTCTCCTCCCCGCCGTAGAGGAAGCGCACAATCGTCAGCAAGTCCTCGCTGTCGCGTACAAAGCTACGCTGCCGCATTCGCTGCTCGTCCACCCGAAGAGAAAACAGGGATCTTATTTCATGCTTCAGGCGTTCCAGAGGCTGCAGAACCGCTTCTGCCCTCCTGCTCCTCTCTTCGAGAGCGGCCCTCAGCTGGCCGTTCACGTTCCCCAGCACCTCCAGAATCACGTCCGGATTTTCGATCATTCGCTCCACCAGTCCCTTGACCTGGGCAGCATCCAGGTCGCACACGCTGTACACGAGCATCCAAATGGTTTCCGCATCCAAGCATTCCAACAACTTCCTGCACTGCTGCTGCGTCCTCAGCAGAGAGCACAGGTCCCGCAGCAGCCTCATGCCGTTCGCGTCGTCGGGCACGCGCGTCGGCAGATGGCCCCCCGCCATCTCCTCCTGCGCATCCCACGACGACCACTCGCTCATCTAAAAGCAAAAATTCCCACCCCGCGCCGCTTACCTCCCTCCCAGTCTGCCCTTACCGAAGTCACGAAGTCGTCCTCCGCGACGATCAGCGTGCTGTCCTGCGGCCGCACCACGAAAACACAGACGTTAGCAGTGCAAAACGCCCACGCGCTCCGCGCTCCTTACCCGTATTCCTAGGATGTTCTCGTTGTTCGTCCCTTCTTCGCCATCGTTGTCCAGGCCCATATCCAGTGCTAAGCCCGACACCTCCCTGATCAGGGTGATCAGCTGACGCACGGAGAACGACAAGCATTCCTGCTTGTCGCTCTCCGGCAAAATGGCCACGAAGTCCTGAGGCGCAAAAGCGGGAGAATTTCAGAAGCGGCGGCGTCACTTGCTCACCACCCTTGCACCCCATCGCTCGTTGCTTTGCGCGACGACGCACGACCATGCTGCGCATGGGCGCTGCGTTCTTACCTCCACCGCCTTCACGATCCATCGGTGCACCGATAGCAGCCTGGACACCATTCGGGGTGTTGGCGTGCATCCGGCGCTCTGCCACTCCTTCTTGATGTCGCTTGCCACGTTTCCGTAGTGGTACAAATTCGCTGCCAGCCTCTTTTTAAATGCACGGGTTTTGTTCACCCTGCGCTGTTGGTCCGCAATAACCGAAGCAACTTTCTGCTTCCCACTGAGGCAACCGTTCTTCAGCGAGTCGAGGAGTCCGTCGATTCTGTGCCTTAAACGCCGCAGCGCAACGCCGTAGTCTCTTCGCATCTTTACTCTGAAGATTTTGGATTTCGAATGCGATCCTGTACGCAGCAACGTTTCCATGGTTTCGTTCCTTGTTCGATGAGGTGGGTGAAGGGGAGGAGGAAAACGCAATGTCACCGCATATTGCGATGCCGAATGCGTTTTCAATGTTCACTTCGCTGTCCTCCGGGAACTTCGCAGGTCCAATGAAGCAGCCAGCACCGGAGCCATGTTCTTGCCCGTGTCGCGTGCAACGAGAACCGCGCTCGAATCCGCTGCGCATCCTCGAATCAGAGGAACAACCAAACGGAGAAGAGAGGTGGTCATCAGAACGTAAGCGGCCATCGGCCTGCTCCGATCAGGGAGAAACGGTTTCTTGCGCCTGGCATGTCCTCAGGCCACCTCTCTTCGCTTATGCTGGCGTACTGGCAGAGTTGCGGTTCCGCTCGTCACCCATCGGGTGCAGACGAGAGCGAACGTACTTTTCGACAAGGATAAGACGACGAAAGCAGAATTCTGTTTCCTGGTCGCTGTTGCAAGGATCCGACACGAAGTTTGGTTTCATGTTCCTCTTGCAAAGTTTGCAGCTCGAGGGGTTTTGCTGCACCCGCTCGCAAAGAAATCACGACTCCCATTGATCCCCCGTTCAAAGGGTAAAAGGACTTGAAAATGAGGAATCCCTCTGTGCAACGAAACTTCCACAGCCGGAGCCTACCAGGCTTTGGTTCTGTCCTCGCCAATGTTTCATGATCTTCAAGAGCCATACGTTCTGCTATGAGTGTCAAACCGCCATCCCGAAACTTGTGGAAACCACGCTGCTTCTGGAGTCGTTGCAACATACGCGCTCTTCTCCCATACCGCTTAGGAAAGAGAAGCCTGAATGAGTTTCCAGATTGGTTGAAATTTGGGAGATTTTGTGCTTCCGTGGTACAAATTCCCAGATGGGAACGCCGAAAGACAGTCTCGTGGATGAAATATCGGGCGATTCGCATCTACCTCAGCGCTGTGCATAGACGGTGTTGCTACGGCCTTCCTTCTCCTTCGCCCACTGCTTCGAGCAAATCGAGACTCTCTTTCGAAATTCGCACCGTCAAGAACAAAAAGCGAGAACATTCCATTGGGTCTGGTTGGATACCGATAGGAATCTTCACCAAATGACGGATCAATCGATATTGGCAGGTAGAGTCCGTGTGCGATAGGCAACGGACTCTATCCGACCGCAGCGCACCCCCCGCTTGTGTCCGTCACTTTTCACTGGATTCGCTGTTTGCTCACTGGGGACACTGCTGAATACACACACACGTATATATATGAATAAATATATATTCTTTAATACTTAAGTGAACATCATCATGCAAGTTCACAGGAATGAACACATTTTCTCAACAGAATGGGAGCTTGGGTGTGGACTTATCTACAAATATAACATGATCAACAGATACATATATATGGATACATGTTTATATGTATGTTTGTGTTGTTCGAGGAGCATGCACACAATTGCGTATCAATACATCTATACGACGCATACCTATGTATATATCAATATACATAATATTCCAATTTCGTTGTCAATAGCAATAGGTATACGTTGATGTTGAAACACTGATCTTCATAACAAACTGAGTACATCTGGCAATTCATAGTGATGCGTACAGACAAAAATGCACACAGTTTCCCTGATTTGAATCGGCTAGCATCAATGTACACATGGAGAGATAACAACATGTTTGACTTTCATTGGAAAATCAGCATACATGCGTGTATCCTTGCTAGTCGCTCAAGCTAGATATCCTTGTATCCAATGTTTCTTCAGATTGATACTTTTGTATAGGAATATGCGCGTATACTTATGCATACATTTGTATACATGGATTCACATTGATATTCATAGGATGAAATCCACATCTCTATTGGAATCAATATACACAAGTACATACATCAGTATGGAAATATTGATATCTATGGATATGAGCAGTGATTCATTCATGTATGCAGATACATTCAAATCCCGTGAAGGCTTTCACTCCACTTTTATCAGGACTCGGGGATTGGATAGCAAACTCGTTTAGTCCATGAATGACCTCACATGTATGTGCAACTAGCGAGCACAGTCTATGTCGAATCAGAAGCACAATGCATGATTATAATTGCAGCCCTGTATCAAAAAACTAAAGGAATTTTGAAACCAAGGTTTTCATATAGAAGCGTGTGACAAAGTAACAATCTGCAGATTTCAAGATTGTAAATGGAGTTACTGGGTGATGAAGGTGCTATTTCTTGTTCAGAATGTAGGACTTTATTCCATTCAGGTATACAATGCTCTTCATTTGTGCAAATGTTGTCTAATGATCCCCTTGAATTTTTATTGAACGCCAATTTGAAAGCAATGAAAAGGATGAGTTCAGCAAGAGAACAGGTGTTTGCAATGCACGAAAGATGAAGAATGCTGCCAATTTCGTAATTTTTCGTGCAAATCTTATTTCGAATCTTGTAGCTTGATCAACAGTTATTCAGACTGATTTGCATGAAGTGCATCTATTGTTTAGTGATTCCTGGATGAACATAGTGCTTATCTTTCCTCAGAAGCGAAGTGCTTCTGCAAAACTCTTGAAGAGAGCATTTTGGAAACGAAATCATGAAAGAATTGCTCTTGATGGCAACACTCGATTTTCTTTCTATGGGGCAATCTGATATCTGGGTCAGTAACTTGATCTCATAAGTTAGTAAGAGAACATCCCTTAGCACTTTAGTTTTTCCTCCATTAAGCGTTATGTCGATTGATTTGAAACGAAAATATTCCCTTTGAAAGACATGCATTTTTTTCTGGATCTGTCTAAAATAGACAGACCCGAGTGCAGCTTGTTTTGTTGGAAGTATATGATCAAGAATCTTCATTTGTTAACGCATTTGGTTATCATTAATTGGACTGAAAATCTCACCCGATTGTACGAAAGCATTCGAAAATCCACTTAGCCTGTATTTCATTAAGAAACTGTGTAGATTCAACCATTCGAGCATGCTGCATCAATGTGATAAGTTGAAGATGTTAGCCTCAATTATGAACTTTTGATGTAAACCTTAGTACTTAGGAGGCTACAATCTCTGTCCACAATGCTTATTTTTAAAGTAATCATTTTAACATTCGTATCATCCTTGATCATTACATCACGAGAATTTCAAGTATCCCATAAGTAACTCATGTAATTATCTATCGGTGGAAATGGTTCTATGTCCCCGATTCAGAATGTTGATCTTCATTGTTTTATTATCACTTCCTATCCATTTTTCATATTTGTAGCATGTTTCAACAACCAGAATTTCCATTTTAGAATGCCGAAAGTGATAGCTACAAAATGCATCATACGCTGTCTAATAAGGACTTATAATAATAATCTTCTTCATATCCTGTATTTTTATGAGCATTTGAATGTTTAGAGTTTTTTCGGTCTTCACAATTAGTGTATAGTGTTCACACCATGATTATTATGCAGTAATGGTGACAGTACAATGATTTGCATAACTCTATAATAATATTTATATAATGTTTCAAAATGCCTATTGTGAAATCATGATTACCACTGCATGTGCAATCATAATTTTTGCTCAACTCGTATTATTATGGATTGAACCGTAAAGTAAACCTAGAATAATTATTAGATTACCATAGCATGACGATTATATGGAATTAGTAAGTGCTCGAAATGCATTTCCATTTTTCGTTATTCTTCCAATCTATGTATTCTGTTTCTCATCGAAGATGTTTACAGCAATGTGTAAGTTAAGTACGGGAATATTTATGGGAATGGTCGCATATAAATGTGAAGAACGCCACTTGGACGGTTGAAATCAGTAAATCGGATAATTAGCTACCAAGAAGAGGTTGTTCCCCTGATCATTAGAGTGCTTTCAAATAACTATGGATATGAGGTCGCATTCTCATTCGAATTTTTGGTATCCACTTACATGGCTTCAGTCAATATAATCGCGGATCCACTATGTCGTCATGTTTCACAAGCTCATTAATGGCAGACATTCCCGCAAAATGGTTCCACTTAGTTTCATATGAAAGCATTCACTCAATACAAGCAATAACTATGTGGAAATAAGAAATCAGTGAGCATCTTGCCATTTTCAGATGTTGGAATTACATCGTTCATATCGAAATTACAGGACCATATTACTAGCGAATGTTTTCTGACGTATGGATTTGTTGTTCTGTGAATTCTGATTGAAATCTAATGTACAGAATCAGGAACAGACGAATTTTTCGAAGCTCTGTTTTCCATTCTTTTGAGTCTACTTATTTTCTCTTGATCCCGTAAATCAAGCGTGTAAAATAAAGAACGAATTAAAGGAAATCGGCACGGGATAGGGTGTATTTGTTTATGCAGTAGGTTCAGAGTAACAGTATCAACGCTGCATCAGTGAGCGTTATGAGAATAAAGGTGATTACTGCTTTCTGCCACCAAGCGTTGTGATTTGTGAAGTGGCAGGAGATCAGTTGATGTTCTTTCCTCAGGGCAACGATCTGCTTCAATGGGAACCCAAGAACTTTCATAAGGTCTAGGTTCAGAGGTAGCAACAACGCTTTTGCAGCCAATTGGGCACGCGGAAAGTGAGACACCAATTTCGCATCCAGTTTCTGGTCACCAAGACCATCATCCTAAACTGGTACTGTAGGTCTATCTTGTTTAGCGTGAGGATGACGAGTCCTGCATCCCTTCGTGGTGCGACCAGGTCTTTGAGGCGAACCTTGGGTCTTGCGGTGTTTTCCGTTTTCCGTCTTGCCTCATAGAGGGCGTCAGACAAGAAAAAACAAAAGGACTTAGATACAGGGGGCAAAGGAGACGGTTCATATGGAGACCCATCCCTCCAGATACCAGAGGTCCATACCGTTATATGTGCCTTTCGACAGATTCAGAAAACGAATCTGATCAACCCAGCTCTAAGAGCACACAACCACCTACAAGTGTAACTGAGAGTATCAAGAACACAAATCTCAGAGTCTGAAAAGGGCACAGACGAAGGTACAGGTGATAGTGAAGGAGAAATCATGGTCGGTAATACAATAGGAATAACTACTAGACAACTGGCTCAAGTAGATAGCGACAAACGAGGTCCTAGGGTAGAGATTAATCCACCCGAGTCTCCTGAACGCCCTTCAAATACCAAAATCTTTGTGTGAAAGTAATTGGAGCAATCCAATTGATAATCGTGATACCAGATACGAATACATTTTGAGGGAACCAATATCGTCTTGCATACATTATTGGAGTCAATTTGATCTTAGGTCTGTAGTTGACGATATACAAAATACAATCTTAGAAGAGATGCAAAAAGTTTATGTGCATTTGTATACTTAGCTGCTCGAGAAGAAAAAACATCCTTACTAACCAGTGTGTGAGGAATATTCTAATAATTCTAATGCTATCACTCCTAACATGAACTGACAGCTCTGAGTCTGCATGATGCATGATGAAGGTTCAAACTAGAGTTGATACATATGCTACGCGATGAGTTCACTGTGGGTGCCTTATTCATTGACACCTACACAATAGAAATGAGTATTGTGACCCGGAGATGCACTGCATGATTTCGTTAACTAGTTATTATCAGAGTGGTCTGAAAGGCTGGAAAGCTGGAAGTCTGAGATTAGTACTTATTTCGTCAGACAAAATTAAGCAGCCACAATTTTGAACCTGTTATTCTAGATTCTAAAATTATAGATTCTAGATTTGCTAAAAGGAACATCATTTAAAGACAGAAAATAAGCAAAGATGTGTCACATGACGTCTGAGGCCCTGAATTAAATCTGATGCTTAATTTCAACATTCAAGTGATTAATATATTACCAGGACAAGAAGGCTAAACTGACTTTCAACACTTGAACCGAGAATTCCGGGGTTCTGTCCTTAAGAATGAGAGTAACAGTAAGCTAAATGATAGAGTCAGGATTAACATTATTGGTGATTCGTATGGCATTTATGGATGCTCAGACGACAGCTGGTTACCTGTCTCCCAACTCCTTCATGGCAAGTTTAATAAGATGTAAGACGGGTTTAGATCGGTAAATAAAAGTGTGTTCTCCGAAATGTGTAAGAACGTTTCTCTACGGCCCTGAATTCAAGAGGTAAGCGGACGTGGTGAGGCTTCTCCTTACGCCTGCAGCATTGTCGCCTCTCGAGGCGATAACAGCTATGTACCGCTCCCAGGGATCTAAGCAGACAAAAAGCTAAGCCTGGTGGGGACAGAACAGGAACGCCAATCTTAGCTTGTTCTGTTTTCTGAGGGTGTTGGTAAGATGACCGCAGCTCTCACGTCAAAAAGGAGGAAATCTTTGCATCCTGCATAAGATGCTGAGCACGCGAGGCAAATGAGGATTCGCCAGCTGGACTGCTTCGTTCGCTCCTCTCGAGCGGTCTTTCGAGAAGTTTATTGCAAAACTTAATTTACAAACAGACAGCCGTTTGTATGAAATGGTAATTCCTCCGCAATGGGACTAAATTCTTGTCTGGAAAATCGGAATTCCATTTTCACACTTGTGAATCCAGAAATTTTCTTCCGGTTTCAAGTACCGCATGCATATATCTCCCAAGGAGCATTTTCATTGACGACGTTGTAGCAATGTCGTAACGATTTGCAACAAACTTCCACAGAGACCAATCGAATGAACAAAAAAATTTATATTTCTTCCAGCCTCCTATGCTGTACTGACATTCTACGATAATATTCTACTGACTCTACGTTCCCTGACATGAGACATGGAGGTCTGCAATTTGATGGGTTCGCTCGTCTTGTTGGTTTCAGAGCTCTAACACCTATTGTGGAATGAACCGCTACTGCTTGCATGGTCTAGAGCACTAACACTACATGTACTGTTAAAGAACTTCTACGATTCGGAGTCGAGCTCTTTTGCGATTATTCGCGATTCATTTCTCAACACCTAAAGCACTTTTGTGGCACCCATTTGCGTCCACTCAATTTTTGGATGCAGAAGGGCCTCATTCTTCTATCACTGCTGGTGAGCAATTTCAATCGTAGAACCCTATCTGAATGCAGCATATCTTGAAAAAAAGAAGCTGCTCCGGCAACAAGCGGCGACTTGGGCTTCCTCATTTGAGGAAGCATTTTTTCCATTGTCACAAAGAGGATGTCCACATTTTATCTCGTTGGTCTGTAGCTGCAATCTCGGAACTTCCATGGGACTAGTTCACTCTTGCTATGGCATATCAAATCGAAAAGATTCCGTACATAACTTGTCGCAGCTGTTCCTAACCACATAAATCCTTGCACCTTACTCCTCAGAACGACTGCCCCTAGACTTTCCTATCGTTATTGTAAAGTCCAAAAAGTATGTCAGGAGAGAAATCTTTCTAAATGCGTTATTATGCTGCTGAAACTGCAAGCACCGCGACTCCAGCCATTGCGAAATTTTCAACAAAAACGCTTGCATGTAGCACTTTTCCCTAAGCCGATTCTCCAAGAAACAAGAAAAATGCATGCTTACATGTTTGCATTGGGGCATACAAAACTGCAATGCATAATGCTATGCATAGGAAACTGGAACTCAGCTTCCCATGATTTGGTACCAATGCAGTGGATGACAGCACTCTAGCTTACACACATTAAAGTTTGACAATGAACATTGAACATCCAAATAGCCAATGCAAATATCATTGCAAACTGATGTTTTTCGAATCACAAGTACGCATGGTACACATGCTCACCAAACAACTTGCCATTTTAAAATGCTCTCTTTATCAAGCCAACTACATTTTACTCATGCAACATAGATACAAGTAGGAGCAGCTTAATGGAATGCTGCTGGAGCTTTTACCAATGCAACAGTGTGCACAATTCAAGCAAAAATCAGTAAGCAGTTCCCAATTGATAAAACAATAAGCAACAGCCACAGATTAAGCTGCATGTTTATGGATGCTTGTGGAAAGACACTCAAAGAGAAAACAGAATGAAGGCAAACAAATGACTCAGATGAAAACAATTTTTAAATGCCAGTAATGATTTGAAGACACAATGCATCCATAAAATTGATTGCAATAAAAACAATATTTTGAAACAAAATAAGCATTGTTTGGCATTCAAGTGAATTCCACTTGAATGCCAAAAATCAGAAACAGGCAGGTTTAAAGAACAATAAGAAACCTGTGAAGCTACATTTTGCATGCAATGCAATTACAAGGACATGCAATATGAAACAGTAATGCACATCATTTCTACATAAATGGAGAAAAACCTAGAGAAAGTCCCCAAGTGCATTTAGAGAAAGCAAAAACACACACAATCCCAATCACAAGCAATATACATCAAAAAACATGAGGAATAACAAACATTTAAGCATTCTGTATCTTCCCCATATTTGGAAAAATGAAAATGTTCTAAAAGTCCCTTTGTTTTGATAGTCATGGTGAACATACGTGAATTTCTGGAAATCCTTCATTGTTCCACCTTAAAAATATGTCAACAAGTACTTATAAGTCCTCACCTTTTTTTATGTGTCTCTCCCAATATGGTTCAAAAGCAGGGAACTTTCCTACCAGCTGAATGACCCATTCATATCGCATCAGAACCTAAGAAGAGCAAAGCATGGATGTATGCCAGATTTGTTGACAAAATTTTCCAAATGTTTATGAAAAGCTTCATCACATAGATCACATAAAAAGGGGATCTCAAATTTAAAGATGCCATGTTTATAAACATGTAAATCTCTACCAGATGAAAGTTGAACTGAACTGAACGTGACTGAACATTTAAGTTTGACATCAGCCATCCATAGATAAAATCATTAAAGTTTCCTCAGATGATGCAGCATTTTCTATTATTACATCCATAAGGAACTGTGAATCATGAGAAACCAAGACAATTTTCCAATTGGATTTCAAAACTGAGATGCTGCATGATTTTGTTATGCACTTTGAAAGAACCTGACATGGATAATTTGCAACATGCCTCTTCACATGCACAATACAGAATGGAAAAAACCATATTGTAGCTGTCTTCACCATCAGTATGAAGTTCAAAAACATCGCTGTTAGCATATTCTATTGCTTCAGCACAAAGAAAAGGAAAACCTTGTTCCACTTTATCAGCATGCTTGAATCATCCTTAAGACATGCCAGCATCACTTGAAATTCAAGAAATGTTTTAGCTGCATTGACCCATTCCAAGTGCTCACAGCAGAGCAAAAAATCTTGGAATTTTGGGTTCTAGAAGACACTTTATCTGATGAGTGTTACACAAAGAATACATTCAATGACTCTCCAAGTCCTATTTGATATCCAATAGTCCTGATAATAATGACTTTCAAAAGATCATAGCCAATGTCTTACTCCTGAGAACTTCAAAAGTGAGACTGATATCAAAAAATTATGTCTTTGTATGTGGATTGTTTACCTACATTTCATTCACATATCCTTTAATCTATGAGACACCCCAGAATTCAGACAATCCAATTGCAACCCAACCATGTTTAAGAAACATAAGGTATGAAAATGTATCACCCTGTTATCATTGCATGCATATAGCAATAAGCAGGGATCAAACAGGAATTTGACCATAAAAATGTTAAGAAGGTTATTACTTAGAGTTATTTTATTTAAATAACAAAATGATAACTTCTTGCTATTCCATTTGTTTCCAGTTCAACTGATCTATTCTTGGCATGCACACCATTTGCAAGCAATTTTAAATGTAACCTCACAGAAGTGCATTTCTCTGGATTCTCAAACTAATCTGTCATGTTAAAGGCACACTTAAATTTGGTAACAGCATGATGCAACTAGTATTCCAAGGGACCACTGCCAAATCAATTTGTTTCTCATCATTACTACTGCCCAATGATCAATGTTTCAGGCCATCCACGCTGCAGCATTTGCATTCAAACACAAACGAATTTCTGGGTTCACTGCAAACATCTGTTTTAAAGCTTTTGAATGCTATCCTGGTTTTGACATTGACAGTTCTACCATATTTCTCATCTCTCCTGAAGTGCAATTTATGGATCTTATGGAAGTTTTGAAACTCCCATAAGATCCATGAATCACGCAGGCACTTCAGGAGAGATAAATCATCATGAATCACCAATGAAGAATAATTATTTTGCAGTTGGAATCGCATGAGACAACCAATGCCATCCAAAAAAACGTTCATCCCATCTCCAAAAATGAAACACGAAACTGAAAACTTTAGTAATGTATTCTATGTTATGATTACCACTTTGTCATTCTTCCAAATGAATTGAACGCCCTTGTTAGTAAGGAGGAAACAAAGCCCAATTCCATGGTTGAAAATTCAAAACAAACAACTTTTGTCCAAAATTGATTTCCATCAACAAATATATGGTTAGCATTGCTCAGATGCTTCACTCACAAATACTCGTGAAGAAATTCGCTTCCCTTACAGCCAAAATTTTTTCAATGTGCCACTAGTCAAATTCTAAGCAAAAGTGCTTTCCCTAATTTGCTGCAGAAACAATAGTATACAAAAAACACTCTAAACCTACATTAACAAGAAAACCAAATGCACTAAAGTCGACAAATGCGAAGTGATTTGCAAGCTCAAGTTCGAAAACTTGCAGCCCCCATGCAATTCATATTGGAATTTCTCAGAAAAATTCGGAACGCTGCGAACGATCAGGTGTCAACATAGTTGAGTTCCTTCTTATTTTCGGGAAAGATCGTGGGTGTTAAATATTAGATATACGATGAAAAAGGTCACCTCTTGTTCGAAATATCCCGCTCTTGAACTGTCGAGCAAATCATCCCACTAATGATGGTCACAGAAAAACTGTTTGCAACTCGTGGAGCTGGCTGTCGCCATTCATAGCACCTTCATTCATTCGCATTCCCAGAAATCCCGAGCACGACTCCCGTCCCGCAGTTCTCTGCCCCCTCGACCTTCCAACTGGCTCTCAGCACACCGTTCTATCTCAAAACTCGCAACCCTTACGCCAAGATGCTCTGATAACAGTGACATGGACACGCACACGCAGTGCACGCGATCGGCAAACAGGCAGCAAACGAACACCACGTCGTGTGGTCCAAGAAAGCGATGCAGTGCAGCAACACTCAGCATCACGAAACGAACACCACGTCGTGTGGTCCAAGAAAGCGATGCAGTGCAGCAACACTCAGCATTACGAAACGAACAGTTCTACAATCGCTTTCATGACTGTTTATTTCCGATCGAGGACCACAGGTGGTCAGTGCAAACCAGAAAACTCGGAATGCCATCCAGAGAAAGACCTAACTCCTAAGAAGAGAAAATGCATGCTCCGGTTGCAGGGGGCACTACAGGAGTAGTCGCGTGGACAAACGTAGTTGTCAGCAAGAAACAAAGCCTTCGTGCAAACAAAGTCACAGAAATGATGTGTGTGCAAAAACCACACTGTCGCATTGGGCACATCGTTTCAGGAATTCTTTCTTGACAAAAGATTCGAACTGTGACAGAGGGACACGAGCAATTCCGAGCACACAAGTATTGACTAATAATCACGGATCTCGAAATCAATTCCAATATATGAATTTTTGAGGGCGATTCTTTTTTAGAAAAACTTCCTTTTTGTCGTTACAACCCGTTTCTAAAGAAAAACAGCGAAAGAATCAACATATCGTTCGTTTGAAGCAGTTAGCAACTTTTTTGCATATTCTTCTTCTGATGGCAGTTTTAGCCACAGAAGGGGTTTACTTTTTTCCCGGAAAGCAAGCTTACTCTTGAATATACCATTCGGCAAGCAGAGTGTCCTCTTTCGAAGATGGAATCACGTGGGAAACGCGTTTGTTGGCTTCGTTATGTGCTAATTAGGAAGTCAGTGGAATGCAAAAGTAGTACTGAATTGCAGAATGTACATGCCCAGATTGTTCACTCTTGACTTGGTAGCCTTTGCCCCAGCCTCATATTATTCGTCATATTCAGGTCACATGCCCTCTCCTCCAGTCTCACCTTTTCCAAATTGTTGGAAATTTCCATGTTGAAATGCATCTCTCTACAGAAGAAATCGTTATCCAACACATTCGAACCAAGGTTTCAAGAGAAGTACAGGGACACTTTTTTCTTTATTCCTATTGATCCATAGAAAGAATATCTAGTTTTTCCGCAGGAGTTGCGACCACGCTCAAGGGCACGGATTTTCAAAGCAATTCTTTCGTGCTTTCACAAGAGATCATTGCACGAGTTAAGCACAAAAGGTTGCTTTCTAAGGAAGAAGCCTTTGTGTAAGCTGTGTTACAGTCTCGTGAGAGGTTTCCATAAGTTCAGCTAAATTTTCCTCAGATCGCTGAGTTCGCACGCGATAGATAGTTTTGAGTGCTGTTTCGAATTGCTGTGTTTGGCAACGGGTATCAGAATGTATTGAGGTTTTGAACCGAAAGCTTCTCGTTGGCCGTGCACACCATTTCACCTTGTCTTTGCAGTTTTTGTTTGGGAACACTTTCGCAAAACTCCTCAGGGAGAGAAGAGAAAAGCAGAGAATATGATGGAAGCTTAGCCCTTCATTTGTTTGTCTCCTTTTTTTTTTTTAACGTGATTGCCTGTCGGGATAAATCCCTCAGAAATCCTCTTCTCTTTTTCTAAGCACTCTTGGATTCTGGGAGTTAGCTTTCGGTACCAGGACAACGAAAAAAAAAACGTATGGAATGGGTACATGCAAATCTAAGGAATGTACACATCCTGCACATTTACCGTATCCAGTCGGCTCGCTTTTACCGTTAATTGAATTTGTAAACAGTTCGTAGGCCACATGTAGAAATAAGTAGAAGAAGAGTTCAGTCCCAGACAAGCATCATCACTCTCATGTGATAGATATTTTATGTGGAAGGAGTCTGAATTCTAAAATCAAGATGCATCAGCAATTGTAGCTTTCCGCCGTAATTGGATCCCAAGTACATTTGTCTTGCTATGGAAAGAGAATGCTATTCAGCGCTCTTTTAACTGAGATCAGCAGAGGGTTGCATCTTCACATCCATCGGTGGGAAAGGAGTCTCGCCAGAAACCTTCGGTAGGCCTTTGTAATCCGTTTAATGATGAGAAACGGAGATGACAGGAATAGTGATGGTAACATCACAACTAGTGAATGAAATCATTGGTAAATGAAAGTAGCGATACCTCACATTATCACTACCACTGCCAGCAGCACCTAGAACGCGGTGTTCAAGATATTAAAGGATCCATAGGGTCAACCGGTACACAGTTCAGAACTCCGACAGGAAAATTTCAACAGCGGTTTTTCTCTTTCCTCAATTTTCATAGCTTTCCGATACATCGACTCCACTATCGTGGAGAATCTTGCAGGTGGTCACGAGTCGTACAACCATGTGAATTCGGTAGGAAAACTGTCGTCGAATATGTTTGCATCTCCAAACTGAGGACTCAGGAACTCAAGGTTCAAATCCTGACTGAAGTGGCACTTTGATCACAAGTCCAAGCTTTTCCACAGGTATTCAAGCAGTCTCTCAAGATTGCTCTTTCTAGTGCAAATTGCGTTCTCCGGACCAAAGGAATGAATCCTTTCATACCTGCAGGGTTTCAAGAAATTTATAACCGCTTCTTTGCATAAAGCATTGTCTGTTCTCCATGCTTTGTTAAGACATGCAGTCTCCTGTACGCAAGGTAGACAACTTTTCAAGACTGAAAATGAGGATTGTTGTCTGATGCTAGCAAACCAAGATAAGAATGTTCCTGAGTTTAAATATAAGGATGTGAACAACTCCAGGAACATGAACGCCCTTTGTTGTTTCATAAAGTCATAGCTGGTCTCCTTTTCATCAGCAGGGAGACTTCAGTGTCCATTGCTGGTTCACAGTATTAGCCGACTTCAGCTGCTTTTCCACAGAAGCATGGAGGTGTTTCCATTCGTGGCTTGGAGGTGATATGGTCTCTGAGAATCCACCTGGAATTGTACAAGCTCATTAGATGCAAATTCATAGGGAGCATATGAAGCATTTATTAGATCTCAGAAGAGGGCAAAGAATGAATGTTCTGTTTCTCTACAATACATTCATTGAGTTTGCAAGATGTGCAATCCAAATCTGTGAAGAATGAAATGCTTGGAAACAATTAGAAACTTATCCATCACGCATCAATCTGGCTTTCTCATGCAAGAGGGAAATCACACGCAGATATGCATTTGCTTAAACAAGAGCAAAACCTCACCCTAATAATGAAGATGTTACAGAAGTGAAACACGAGGGACACTCCTTCATCCCCGCCGATATCTAGGATGCAGCTATACGTAAAACTTCTCGCATACTGCAATCGTTTTCCATCTGAATAATTAGTAGTGATAACCAACATATCCACAGCTTGTGTATCGTATATTTACTATTACGACAGTAATGGTAATCATCATTGCTAATACTAGTCTGTCTCTTTTTTTGAGGGTCTTTTGGACTTTACACTGATATACAAGTCATTTCTGGTTAATGTCGAAAAATACCAAAATTCAACACAACGTTGTTTGGAATGGTACACAATTTGATAGAACATTCTCTTCATTCTGTCGTTGCTTGGCTCGCCTTATAAACCCAGTATTTCAAGTGAGGAGCTCCAAAAATTAGCCAAAAGGAAATATGGTTGTAAACATGCAAAAGTAGTACTGAATTGCACAAAAAATGGATGATCACAAGTTGAAAGTAAATCAGTGGATGTTCCAACAAACCTGAGGTTTGCATTTCCTATTAACCATATGTTCACTAAAAGTCAAAGCAGAAAAAAAGGGAAGCTGCTTCACAATGAACATCTAAACAGCATACTTTGAAGATTTAAAGTGGAGAAGGCTGTGGAGAAACGGAGCTTTTCTGTGAACATTTGGTCATGAAAAGACCAACATCAGCCTAGTTTACTGCACGGGGGCACATGTTAGCATTCTGCATGTCCTTAATGTTTCGATTGTGGCCATCGATTATACCAAAGTGAACTAGCGCAACCGCTTGCCATTGCACCAGGGGATGTATCGTTTCTCGGCCTTTTGGCTAAGATCAAAGTGTAGCACCAGGGGATTTTTCCTTTCATATCCTGCTAACTCTCGATTAACATTTCACAAGAGAAGAATTCCAAACCCTTAGCCACCAAGAGTTGGCCCGTACTCGGCTTCAAGTTTCAAGGAAGGCTAAAGATTATTTTTTTAATTCCTGAAGATGCTCTTCAGCTAGTAGTGCAGAAGACAACCGACTGTGTTTTTTTTATTGTCTATAAGCAAAACAGTGCATATTGAAGAAGTGGATATGAACGACATGACTGGAGTGTTTAGTGAGGTTGCATTACGCGTTTTGCGTGTTGCTTGAGAAGAGTTTCAAACCAGCCTGAATGTTTCAAATATGCAAGTGATGTTACGTGCATTGGAAAGCATCGTTCACATCGAACACTGCAACGCAGTCATTTCGGAGACCTGTCGCCAACAGATACACATCACTCAATTGTGGGAGCATTAATCCCGATGATTCTGTGGAGAAAGCTTTAGAGAATTTTTTGTAAATTATTGTTTACAGTTCTCTCATGAATTACCATGACCAAGAGAGAGATATACGCATAACGGAATGAGCCTCTTCATGAAACGTGTCTGCAGCACGTATCAAATGCTGTTGATACGTTCTTTAGTGAACAACCATTGAAATTCTATGCACTTGCTGAATATACATGCGCAGAAATTAATACACTGCCGTTTATGCGTCCACACAAAGTGGAAACAAAGTTCTTAGCCTACTTATTTGAGTACACTAGCGGTGTTTTGATTCGGAAGTCAAGAGAACTTATATAGCCAACAAACACAGAGTGCATGCCTATATTCAAGTATCACCTGTGATCAGAATGGATGCCCTTTCGGTGGAAATGGGGAGGAAATCCAGTCGCTTGGATCATTGATTACGAAACCCCCTCAAAATCTATTGAAGGTTTTGAAAAAGTTATTCACCAGAATAATCTCTACACAGCCCACGGTGCGTGCCTGTGTGTCTGGCGTCTACTCCTACGTTGAAGAACACTCCATCAAACGCTACGTAAAATCCGTGATTCCATATAGCCCTGATGAGGCGCTATTGACTTTCCATATCCTTTGGTAATGAATAGTATATCGCTGATTTGGTCTTTCCTATTGAGGATAAATGCTGTACCTGAAGAGACAGCTATGGTCTTCCTCATCGTAGCAAACTGGAGCTATCCTCGGACACAGAGGCAGCCTTGCCAACAACAGTTGCAAAAAGTTTTCCCTTTTTGATGGTTCCATTTCAATTTTGATGAGATCAGGAGTGATTTTGTTCTTCCTTAGATAAGTTGTTGCTGCCTGAAAGCATAGAGGAGTGAATGCAAGTTTCCTAAGGGAAAACAAAAAGCAGACAAAGTGGAAATAGAGGAAGAACAAAGAGGGGTGGATCCCTGTCATCCTCATGCTTAGAGTGGTAATCGGTTCTGACACGATGAGCGGGAACAGTGAAAGCTGCTGCATCTGTGCAGCCTCTGCTAATCACAGTGGAACATTGTGATAGATTGTTGGCTACGGCATATTCTTGGATGACGCGCATACTCCGACGTAACCTGGCACGTACCTAGGCAACCAGTGCTTCCACTCCAGCTCTGAATGATCACTTACGAAGCAGTCCGAGCTTGTCAAGGAAGAATTTTGCATTCCATAGTTTATAGGAAGGTTGAAAAACGAAAGGCAGCTGCTTCAAAGGAATGGAATTGAAGACATCATCAAACAGTGAGCTGGATAACCGATAAAATGCTGTCTCATTGGCCATAGAGATCCTCCTTTCGACTGTCACGTGTTCTGCTCCGCTTCCCTCACGAACGGAACGGCTTCCTTCTATACCATGATGAGGCTCGAAGATAGTTCGCAAGATGGAAAGGAAGTTGTGGTATGCTTTCTTTAGGTCAAATGGGAGCTACGATAATGCGATTCGTATTTCGAGACAGTTCTCGAACACAGAATTAATGGGTTTAATGTTGTTTGTGTGTTATTTAACAGGAAGAATATATGGGAAATTAATAAGTGGTTGGGTTAGTAATAATAAATATAGGTATATTGGTGTGGTGCGTTCGGTAGCTCAAATGATTTCTTATGAAGTATGTATGATTGTTGTACTAATGAGTGTGGTTGTATTTATATGAGGATATGGGTTAAGGCTGGAAATGGGAATGTGGTTAATGTTTTGTAGTTTGGGTGGATTGGTTGTATGATTTGTTGTAATTCTATACAGCATCAGAATGTGAGAACATTCTGATGCTATATGCGTATTGTTGAGTGAGTGATCTGAGAGTAATGGTAGGCAAGATGAGCACACGCGTCGGAGGCGGTAATTATGTATGGCTCCTGTGCGGAGGCGACTGATGTCATTGCTACAGTTTCCTTAACAGATGCAGGTCATCGATTCCCTTCGCATTTTCATTGTGTATTTTGAGTATTTGTTTTGGAGAAAGTTTGCTACTTCCTGTCACCTGTTTCGGGTTGAAATAGAGGTCATTTTCTTGTTGTGAGTAATCCGCTTCCACTTGAGAATCGCTTCATGTTTGTTCTTAACCTTTGTTTTGCTTCGAGACTCTGAAAGAAAACAAAATGCCAACGGAAAATACCTTCAATGATAACAGTCCTTCTCTTTCGGAGCACTGCTTTCCCCACACGATCAAGTATTTAGAAGTCTTTGATTCTCCAGACCATACATCCAAACCTGTAAAGTCCAGATAATAGATCCTTCCTTCAAGACATAACTGCAACACTTTGCTCAGTTGAGTTTTGCTTTTCGTCGCACGCTGCCTTTTGTCATGCAGTTTTCACGCCTTCTTCAGAGTAAATGCATGCAGAGGCCACCATTGTGTTGCAGTACCAGAACATACTGACCCAGAAATTTGGTGATATCAAACAATGAGCATTCATCCGATTATCTCCAGTTCCCCAATCGATCCTCTAGATCCGAAAAAGGGACTCTTGTCTCTGAAACTGACGTTTCCTTTGTACGGTTGAATGCATGGCTGCATGGAAATCTTAAAAGTGGCCTTGCATGGCAATGTAAGTGAAGAAAGGATTGCAGCTAAAAAGCAAATGTACAATGGTGTATAATGGTTCTGGTTCTGCCACAAGGCTTATTCGTTGTGAAGAAGATATTCGATGAAGAATTTGCGACACATGTCCTCTCAGCTCATTGAACGTTCCGCGAGCATAGCTGCAAGGCAATGAGGCAGTGTACTGCAGCGGAAACACGTCGAATCCTTTAGCCCAAAAAACTGTTACAGGAAATTAGCTAAGGTTGTCATTACCAGATCCTTATTGACGTCCACAACGTGATATTTAGAAACACTGCTTCTCTCGTGATAATGAGAATGACCAAAATCGAATGCCTTTTCTTCGCTGAGATCAAATAGTGTGGTGACTATGGAGGAATTGATGTTGAGATATGTGGTGATATCTAGTGAGAAACAACGCGTTGTTTTGACATTTCAAGAGAAGAAACATGGCTCACCTTTGGACGGATACACCATGACCCTAGGAGATAGCAGACTCTCCTTTTGGTGTTTAAGAGATACTGTCGACTCGAAAGGAATAGACAGAATAGTGGTTGTGAACTTGCTGATGCTGTGGAGCGTATCTGTTACCGAGTTGTAAACTGAGAAGCTTATGCTCGAAATAGAACAGCCCTCTGAAGAACAGCAGAAATGGTAAAGGCTATACTGATAATCAGAAGCGAGGAAATCAACACTCGAGAGCCCGTTTCACGCTTTTTCTCTGTGGGCTTGAATTCTTGGTTACCCAACTCATCTCCTGCATCCTCAAGAGCACAGAGCGCACATAGCAGCTCAAGCAAACAACAACACGAGGTTATGCCTGCAAAGAAATCACATAGTAAAATAAAATTGGAATGATAAAGTAAAAGGCGTCTCGGAGCTTCCAAGGAGACCGAAGCTGTAAGGAACTGAGGCAAAACTGTTCGTATCTTTTCTTTTCTGAGACATCCCTACGATGTCTCAGAAACGGAAGATACGGATCCTTTCGTCGACTGCGAAATAGAACACGGAGCACTTTTTGAACAAGAATAGGAAAATCATGTCCTCTATGAATCTCTTAACCAAGAGCGTTCAGAGCAAAGGTATCATTGCTCCCCAAAGCTTCACAACGAACTTACTCGAAAGCGTAGATATGAACAGAGATTCGGTGATTTGTCAGAAACTTTGAGGAATGGTATCGATCCATGTAGCACTGCTGGGAGTCCCAAATCATTTAAAATGAATATTTCGAGTAGTAGAGGTCACCCAATATTACGTTTCCTATTAATGACTGAATGAACTCAGTCAATCCGTCTTTCTTAACTAGAAAAAAAGAGCATTCATTCTCTTTACAAGGATACGTATCGCTTACAAATAATGAGAGCCATCTTTTCCAGTGTGTATGTATTCAGAAATTCAACTTTGTTCTGGTATCTGATCACCACTTCAAAGTGGAAATCTCCGTGGATACGTTCCTGAATGTTTTCTTCCCCTTCAAAATCCATAGTTTCTTTAGGAGCGTATACGTAAGTATAGACACTCTCGACACCATGCAAACTGAGCTGAAACTAAAAACAGAATTTTTTTTTCGATTGCTGCTAATAAACAGAATGTTGTACTCCTGACTCCATCCATGCACTCTTGGAACTTAGATTTGAAAAGATAGATTCAATGAGTGAAGTTTTATCAGATTTGGTATGTTAATTGATTTGGATCTTACACGTTATCAAGGCAATGTGTTGAAATTGAAAAAAAAAATGCCCAAAGTCTATTTCACGATATCTTACTTGAAATGCATGAAATTCTACTTGTCGGACATTCCAGTTGAAGTGTGTATACACGTGAGATGGTAGATAGGATTTGGGAGACTGATGCACGACAGTGAACAATCCTCATTCGAAGCCGTATTCATTGTCCTTGTATTTGAAATACCGGGCCGTCGAGTATATTTGATGTCCACCGTGATTGCGATGAGCCATGCTGTTCAGTAGTCTCTTAGCGGTTTCTGCCCTGAAATATACCAGTTCTACAAAAAGTTACTTGCTCACTCTTCAAATAGAGTTGCAAGGCTTGAAAGAAATCAAATGCGAGCTTTCAACCTGCTAGAAGCCACAAAGTCACTCAGAGCTAGCTGGAAGATAACAACATATGGTCTTGGGTAAGGAACCTTTCATCTTTTGCAGCTATTCCAGTAACCACTAAAGTACTCAGTACTGCAACGAAACTGTAAAACCGTGATGACCATGAAAATAAATCCATGTTCTCAGGAAAGCAAGATAATTTTTTTTCTTGGAGGCTTCTTCCTTTAAAACAGACCTTTTTGCGGAATGCTATCTGGCAAATCTCGATTCCATTTATCCTTAAACCGCACTCATTTCTTCAGCCTTCATTGAGGTTTTCTCCAGTTCGCTGGATTTATTCCTTACGTTCCACAAATGCTATCAGAATTCCGAATGCCTCTAGTTACCAAATGGAAATGTATCTATTGCTTGCAAAAAGAAAAAAAAGTACAGAAAACTTTGAAACTTTCATCTGAAAAGGGTCCTTGAAAAGCTGAGTTGACTGTAGCTATCCATGGAGTCGACATCCACCGAGCAGCATCAGATACGAATTCACACAAACAAAGGAATAGCTTCTAAGCACTAGTCTCGCTTATGTTTGCTTAGAAAGGCAAAAGATTTCCATACACAAATATATGCTTCATATAGTCACCTTTGATAAAAGAAACTTTTGACACGAACAACCCTTGATGTAGTCAACATTTTAAGTTTTCTGTCATTCGAAAGAAAAGAAACTTTTTTTTTTAGTACACTAAAAGGTGCGGCTTATATGGCAGTAGAGTCGTGGAATGGAATTCCGAAGAGCGTTATTGCAGATGCTTTTAAGCATTTGTTTTCATCAACTGAAGAAGTCGAGTTGAGTTTACCGATCGGCTATTTCACTGATGAAGATCACATGCCCATGGCAACACGATCCAATCCCATAACAAGAGAGAAAATGTAGCAGGTGATTCTGAGGTTATGGAATGGGCGGAAGGCGAAAATGAATGAAATCATGTTCATGATCTTGGATACCGTTAGCAACGCTCCTATGGAGCATGCGGAAGAGAATTTAGATGGGAGTTACCATGTTCAAATATTCGATATGGACAAAGTTATTGACCACTCTTCCACTTTAGCTATGGAGTGGTCAGAAAGTGTCTGCCTGCCTCCTGCTCATGATGTCCTCCTCCTGAGAAGAATGCGGGAAAAAGCAATCGTGAAGAAGTTTGAATCAAATTAAATATCGTATCATCATTTACCATACAGTATCATTACTTTTGTAATGTTACTAAATGTCTTCACTCGATTATAAGAATTCATGTCACTGTTCAACACTTTGGTTTCTTTTATTTAATTATCCAAGATTAATTTTTGGGATTTCGACTACACACCTCGATACAATTGTGAAAATTTGGATTCCAGCAAAAGTGACCATATCGAATGCGCACTCTAGTTATAAACGAGCTCTATTTCAAGAAGGCAGATAAGACGTTCATTGAAAGCAGCCTCAAAGATACAGAGGTCGAACTAACAAAGTTTAGCGCTTCAAACCAACAGCAAACTGTAACAGTCATGATGCCCATCTCAAAACGCGAGTAGTTGAACGATCTTCTTTAACAAGAAATGAAAACAACGAATTGTGCATGATCACAACCAACTTTCACTCCATATCTCACGCTGCTTTTAAGAGAGCACAATGTGATAGCAGCCGCTTTCCACAGAAAGCAGCTACAGGGCATCCGTAAGAAATGTAAGCACATGTGTTTTCTACTATAGTTTTCAGAGTTCCAAACGAAAGGACAAACGTATCGCGAAACAGCGCTGCAGGCACAAAAGAGGAAAGAGAACAATACCAGAAAGGATCACAAAAATTCTCGTGATTTCGCATAATTTTAATCTTCTAAAATGGAATCGGGTATTGCTTGATAAGAAAGAGGGTCAAAGAACATAGACTTAACAAAAGAAAAAAGAAAAAATATGATAAATTCGTTGCTAGAGAAACAAATGCTCCTGTCTAGCAACAGTCTCAATCTGAACCATCCACCCGGAGAGCCAATAAGCAATAAAAGGATTATGTATGGATTGATGGTGGAAACAATAGAAGGACTGAGGGTCAGATAGAGTCCAATAACTTGTTTGGACTCTTGACATCTGATTTGAAGAAATCAAAGAAATTGCTTGCCCAAAACAAGGTTATACAGAGCATTTCTGTGACGATATTCCGGAAAGATTTGCTCGGAAAAAATTCAGTTTTTCCCTAGGGAACGAGAAAGTGGAGTGTCTTATCTACATACGCATCTCAAGGGAGGTTAAAAGGTGAATGATACAAAAAGGGTTTGAGGCAACTTTTCACATGCAAAATTCGTAAGCGCACCATACTTGAAGATACAGATGTGAAGAGTACAGGAGTTGCAGAGGTTTCTTTACCAGGTGCAAACAGACTGTATTGATTCCTATGAAACAAGGTAAAAGATCCATCTGTCAATAGAACACGTCCGGCAATGTCAAAACCAGATCCTTTTAAACTTCTAGAAGGAGATTCTACATTTGGCAGTGATTTTTTGCAACTACTCTGCTCTCACTTCCATCTTAGGAGAGAGATACAACTGCCACTTGACTGCCCGATTCGCGAAAACATGCGCGAAAAAATTTTTTTTAAAGGATAACTTCCAAAGCTGTAAGATTCTTTGATTACATGAACGTACTTGCTATTCACACAGTCTGCCTCCAGATTCGAGAGAGACTTCAACAGAGAGTAGGTGTAGTGTCTCAGCTGAGGTTCTAGATATTTTTCTGCTATGTTCATCGCAGTATACTTAACGTCATAGGATCCATGAGTAAAAATCAAGGTAAGCGCTTTCAGTCGAAGATCGTGGTTCTCGCTTCTGTTAGTCACGGTGCGAATCAAGAGATTCTGCACCTGCAGGACATAAATATGAAACGAAAATATGAAAGGTAGCATCATCGTTAGTTGGACTGTTCTCTCCAACCTCTGGACTCAAAGAATGTTGCTCCTTTTTCAAGGAGAAGAGGGCATGCGCTCTAAGGTAGGGATTCTTGCATGCATCGAATGCGATTTCCCGGAAAACTCTTCTGGTGAAGTCATTGGCTATGTTGGCGAGTGTCAACAACGAAACCAACTGTAAAGAATAACTCTTTCCGTCTGAAACACATGCTTTCTAAAGAGGCAGTCACTTACTGGCTGCATGATCACGGATGAGATTTGCAAAAACTTGCAGCTCTTCCCAGGCGCAGTTAGAGTTGAAGGCTTTTCCGATTTTTTCTCCCGTTCCATAAGATACTGTAGGTCCGCACGCCTGATTTATCAAGGCTCCAAATCCGATCAGTGCGTGTTCATAAGTGCTAGCAGATTTATCATATCGTTCCAGAACCTCCTACAAAAATAGAGAAGCAAACTGTTCAGCAGGATTTACTAGCAGTTTGGATAAATACTGAAACGTCATTCTCGCAATAAAATGGATTCCGAAAAGTCTATCACAAATTTATCGATTTGGAAGAACACAAATTAACACATATGCGGCACACCACCAGCAGGATTTCCATGGTCGCACCAGAAACATTTAGAGTAGTTAAAGAGATCATGAAACACCTTCCAAAGCTAAATCCTGGGATCGAAATGCTTTTTGAGAAAATTTATCGGTGTCTGTACCAGAGTACATATGTGTTGTCCTTCCATACTAAAAGGGCTATTGAGAATCTGTGGAACCCATTACTTTGCAGCATAACTCATGGTGTTTCGTACTGTGAATACCTTATGGGTGTTTCGTTGTTCCTTTCTCTTCCTTTCTCACAGAGAGCTCTCTTTGTTCACTTGCGAGCGACCACAAATAATCCTGGAAGCTAAGCGGGCGCAGACAAGTTTCCGTGAGGCTTCATCGGTTCCTTTACTTCAACGGCTAACGCTCTCTAATGGAGCTGCTTTGAGTGCAGTGGGTTTTATTTTAACAATCTGACATTAAAATGCTGATAATTTTGCTAAGTGATAATGCACTCGTGACTGATACAGAAGAGGTACAGACTAGTTCCTCACATGTCTACGACAGTGAGACCAAAGAAAGTCGTCAGCCCGCGTCGGAGGCCTTATGATTAAGGCTTCCGCGTGTGGCACCATGCGTCGCGGGTTCGAATACTTCGGCAGAAACTCTGACGGCACTGCGTCGTCGGGTTCCGAGTTTCTCCTGCAATGGCGCTGGTTGGCCGAGACATTCGGCAGTGGCACCGGCGGTGGATTAAGCCGGAGGCCCCCGATGAAGGCCGGAACAATGGGAGTCGACCTTCGGGGCCTCCCAGGAATCAAGGAGTGGGAAGTTCTTCCTCCTGTCGTGCAACGGAGAGCGGATCCCCCCACCGGGGGACCCCTCCGGTTTCAAAATGGAGCAGAAGCCCTCACGGACACCTCTCCAGTTGCTCAAAGGAGCGGGTACCCCCTGTTGAGGGGTCCCTCCGAGTCGTCACCTCTTCACAGAGTGCAAGGAAGCAAGCGAGAGCGATTCCCTGCGGGATGCTGCAGCGCCCCTTCTGAGTTTCGGAAGCGTCCCTTCGGGGTTCTCTTCAGAGGAGTGAACAGGAGCGGTTCCCCTGCGGGTTCCCTCCGGAAAAGAAATTCCTACTAACGGGTCCTTTCCGGGTTCCCTTCGGAGAAGTTGAAATGAAGTTGAAATGGAGAGGACAGCCTCTCCCCATTAGGGGGGGTGTCCCTCCGGAGAGAATGAGGAAGGAGATTCCCTTCGGAGTTGCCCTTCGGTGACAACCAGGGTGGAGGTGGTCTCCATTCCGGGGGATCCCTCCCCAGGCGTGAGGGGAACGGACTCCGAGCCCTTCCTGGATTCATAGGGCGGACCCCATCCAGGGGTGCCTTTTATCCTGGAGAATTACACGTCCCCCTGCGGGTTGCCGCGGGCGGAGGGGCGTGGAAACAAAATAGTGTGTTTAATGTTCAAAAAAGAGCCACGTGCGCCGCGAGGCACGCGACCGGCTCTGAGGTACTTAGAGAACCAAAGAAAAAAAAAAAAGGTAGCTGATGTGGCTTTCCTTTCGATGAGCCGAGAGCCATGCCTCAGGAAGAACTTAGGACCCCACAGGGGTTTTGATTTTCGGGAGGCAGGTGATTGGACTAAGTCCTGGTCCGGCAGTTTACGACGAGCTCACCTCGTTTGTTGGACTCTGAAGAGTTGATGAGGCGGACGTCGATCGTAAGTTGCAGAAGATCTTGTATCCCGTGGCTTGAGCTACACCCGCTGCAGGAAAGCTTTTCGTTCCGGCGCGGATCCTTCCTTGCAGCATTCGGGATGCTGCTGAAGGTGGCGGGCACTATGCACTATGCACTTACTATGCACCTATGTCATTTCGAGAGTTCCGTCGGCTTCGACAGAAGATGAGTCGAGTTCAGGGGATGCGTGGTGAAGAGCCTCGCGTTTGGTAGGGACAGATGCTCTACCATGTACCATGGGTTGCACTCTAGACCCTATAAAAGAGAGAGGGAACCGTTACTTCCGAAAGTACTAGTGTCTCTTTTTTTTTCCTCTTCGGTTATGCTATTTGATCGCTCTCAACAGGGACGTGCGCAGCTGTTCACAAAGTCAAAGGTCACCCAAAGTTTTCCATGAGTAAATCCTAGAGGCATTTGGGCGAATCCCTGAGAAGAGCTTCTCAGGAATCAAACAGAGGATGGATCCTCTGATCTCTTGATTACTTTGGGGTAATTTTTTCTAGAAGGCGGTGGGCAGGAATTGCCGACTGCGCGTTCGGGGTGAGTAAAAATCCGGCTTACCGTGAAGAGGCTCTTTCATGAGCAGGAGGAGGAGGGTGAGCAGATGGTCCAAGACGCCATGGTCCTGGCTGCTGGATGCTGGGGTGCTCCAGAGCAGTGAGTTCCCTTAAATAGCTCGTGGTCTCGGTGATATGCGAAGCGAAGTTCAAGTGGCTCGAGGGTAAACAAACACCTCTTTCCATCCTCTTTGGAGGGCAGCAGCTATATTTTGTCCCCCCTCCTTTCCCCATCACTTCGCCTCTCGACCTGCTCAGGTTTTTGGTGTTTCCTCTGCGCTACAGCAGGGACGGTCTACTGGTTCTGTAAGCAGGAAGCACCATGCAAGAAGTATCGGAGGTTCTCTTTTTGGGTCCAGATAGTCCCTTTCACAAATATTTCAGCCTTCTGATGTTCTGCTTTCCACTGACAAGTAATTTTTGAATAGATGGGACTTTTTTTGACCTTGCCTCCACTTTGTAAAAAAAAAAACTATATTTATGTGAATCTTCCTGGAAGTTCTTATTCCAGATTTCCTAATTTTTCCTTTTTCGTTTTTTTTTCTCCTTCTTCCTTCTGAACCATTCGTCTCTTTTCATTGTTTTCCTCCATCCGATGAATTGTGAGAGGTGGAAGCTGCATTCCAACGGAATTACCTGGACTTTGGGTGGGATTCAGCGGTCGGAATCTTCCTTGCGTTTTGTCCTCATTGCATCTTCCCGTTTCTCTAGCAAATCGTTCATCTAGTAAAAATATTCGATCGTACCTGCATCACAAAGTCAGTGCACTCAATGCGCCAATGGCAAGCTCACCGATGTCTTGTTAACTGATGACGCAATCCGTTTATTCGTGACGATTTATTGTGCATCTTTGGCAGTACAAGGTAAGTCGAATCGGGAGCGAACCAAGCGATAGTAAGAGAGGGATCCTGCTGTGGACTTCTGTGAAAGTCTTCGGCAGAGACTCCCAACTTGCAGAAACCTCCAAGAAACGCTCCAAGTATCCCCCTTCTCCAGAGAGCCATATCGAAATCGTAAAGGCAACATTGTTCTTTTATTCTCTTGAAAGAGAGACTAAAAGTTTCTTTCTACTGGTGATTCCGAGGCCTAAGCTTTTCAGTCTCCAAGCTTCGCTTTAGTTGCATGTTCACCAATCTCACCATCCTTATTTGGAAACGTCTGTTCACGTACTTCGATCTTCAAAGAACAGATGGGTGAGGAGGTGGGGAGGAAGGAGTACCTTACTTGCACGAGCGTTCCCACGAAACTTTACACGTAGCAGGGAACATTTGGATTAGCGGAGCTGGGTGATCCTTTCCCGCGTTTCCTTGGAAACATGAGCTCTTGAAAACTAAAGCAGTATTACGCTCGCATTTCCATGGTTGGTTGGTTGTTTTTATAAATGCATGCGAATTTGTTTAGCTGCACACATTGATGGGTCTGTGCACGCAATAGTAGGCGCACGCATCGTGCATTCATGGTGGTTGCTTGAATGCACATGCAGTCACAGCACATTCATTCCCAGGCACATGTACTTAAGTGTATTTGTGCATAACGTGATGCATACGCAGATGTCCCTTTGGAAGGAAAAAGCCGGGAAATCGCTGTTTGCAAGTGCTCCTTCCACAGCCAGCGAGCATTCACGGAGCTGCCATAGAGACGGTGTCTTCCTCCTTTGGACCGGTTTCAACCATAGGTGATCTTCCAAGCATTGGAAGTTCTTCGCAGCTGTACTCAATTTCAAGGATTCACAACAGTGGAGCAAGAGCACACTCGAAGCGTTCCTAAGCGTGCGAAACCTACCCCATCGGTGTGATCCCTCTATATCCTACTGGGAGGAAGGAGAACCCCTGCAGATTCCCAGGAGTCCAGGGAAATGGAAGATAGGAACGATGCTTTGTAGCTGTCTTAGGAAAGCTTGAAGATTACAATACTCAGGCAGGAAGTTAGTGGATACAAGAATTCCTTCTGTGGATTACACTGAATTCTGTGAAATGTCGAATATTGCGGGAGACCGCTCAGTATGATGCTTGTTGGACTTGCTCAGAGTTTCAGGAGTAACTCGATGCCTTGAAAAAAACGGAAGAATACTTTAGTAAGTTTTGTGTCCAGCTTGTCCTTTTTAATAGGAATTTCTGGAAGCAAACAATCACGCTCATATGTTTGGCTTGGGCGTCGAGCGTGATTAGAGAAAAAAATGAAAGCAATCCATCCCGAAAAGTGTCTTTCTTTCTCGGTGACAGAAAGGACAGAGAGAGTTCGGAGATATTCCAAGTGAAGGATGGCTGATTATGATGCGACTAAGGAGTTCTACGGTTTCCATCTGCTGATCAACTTGATATATCTCAAAGGAGCCAAAAAGTGCAAAAAACTCTCAGTGATAGGGTCTTTAAGAGAAAATCTCCTTTTGCATTTCATTTCCCAAGCTTCTCAGCTCCACTCAATTTTAATCAAGAAAAAACAGACTGTGCTTTCCCGCAAATTGGGCGTGTCTTTCAGCTCAAACATCAGACTCCGAGTATTAATATCTGCAAATGCATCCGCTCTTTCTGAGACATTCAAATTAGCCATGGGAGATTCTTGGACCTTACTCGCTCACGGAGTCTTCACAGACACAATTAGCATTTTGCACCTTGAATGTCGAAAAAAGATGAAAGCAGCTTTTTCTTGAATGAAGGGAAAAGACTTCATCAGGATAAACAAAAAAATGAACCTTTTCACAGAGCATACTCTGGGAATATTTATGAAATTCCTTTATGCTCTCTACTGAAAGCCAGGAGTGAATCGAATCTGTGATTTTTCTGGATGCGAGTACGAAGCTATGTATTTATGATTGGTAATAACATGACTATCCTTCATATAAAACAATATCCAGAATCCTGCAAATATGGTTATTTTTGAAGAGTTTTTGTTTCTCTTCAACCCTCAGTACCTACCTATTCCCTAACAATTCCTTCCGTTCTTCATCTTTCAGATCTTTTTGTTCTTCACAAAAGAGAGAATCATACTCACTTAACACTGACCACTCTTTGAAAAACCAATATTCCTAGCTCCTTGAACGCCATCATGTAGGCATCTTCCAATAAGATCCCTATTTCCATCATTGATCGGCTTAGAATTTTAAAATACTGAATCGGAATGCTGTGCCTGCCTTTAGGAGAAAACAACATGCTTCTCTGAAATGTGAGAAATGGATCTGAAATGGCGTATTTCTGTTAGGTGTGTTGGTGAGTTGGCAGAACGCTAAGTGATCGTTGTCAGTTTAACACCAAAACTGAAACAGAAGAGAATTGCGAGAATGGAACTGTGATGCTACATTTACCATAAAATAAAAGAAAACATGAAATTGGAACTGGTGAAAATGTATACCCGTCAACTATCTTTAGAAACTATTAAAGCCGTAAGCTTGTGAGCTAAAACAAGGTATTAGGTTTTTGCGATTCGCGCAGGAAACACGATGTATTCTTCCTCTTACATTTACAGCCAACCTCGGTTCGGACAAGATTACCGTCCATGGTCATGGTCCTTCATGAAATTTAATTTCAGATGCGCCGCATTAATTAGAGGACAATCGAATCATCAACCAGTTTGCTAATCACAGCTCTTCTATGATTTATAACTTATTAGACACCTCTTGTCAAGCATTTTCTACAAGAGAACGGACATGTTTTTTTTTTTTTGAGGCACCCAACGAGCGTTAAAGATCACCGAGGGCCTTTACCGTTTAGAACGTAGCCAAGATCAACGAGGACACCAATAATCTAATTAAGCGGCGCAAGTGCTTTCTGATCATCAAGGCTCTTCCAGCAGTTGATCTCTGATGCTGCTTTGATTCCTTCTTTCCTCATGAAGATGATGCAAACTTTCGCTCAAGCTTGATTTCAGTTTGATTTCTCTCCTTCGATAAACGTGCTTCTCTCAGCAGCTCGTGTTTAGTTCATCGTCATCCCTTGGGCTTCCGTGGGAAAACTGGATCTTACCTGTGAATGTCTCGCTTATGAATCCCGAGCAGTACCCATTTATGTGAGCAAACTACAGAATCCACCCCTGTGCCGAAGGAAGCGGCAAACAAATGCGAATCTGAAGGAAAATTCACCATCAGAAGAATCCTCTTTATTCTCTGAGTGCTTTTCATTTGGTCTTGCCAATATACGCCTTACCTATATGAATTTCAGCTCGCAATTGTTTTCTCTCAGATGACTAGGAAACTTCTCTTCGCTGCAAGGCGTGTTTCGCACTAGCAAGCTCCTCAGAGCCAGCTCAAGGGTAAGAAACTGGGAACATCTGTCGTCGCAAACTGGACTCGATTCTCACAACTATGTGTACTGCACACTCTTGCATAATATGGGAAAAGAATGATGTTTTCCATGTTGTCCAAGAGAACAATGTTTCCCATGTTATCTTCGGAAACATCGCGAAAGCGGCGGTGTTTTCTGAAGACACTAGTAGACCGTTGCTCGAAAACTTGTGTCTCGAAAGCGCTCCTGTTACGTCTCCTATTGTGAAAGTCCTACAGCAAGCATAAGATGTTTTCGGAGAAGGATATTCGAAGAACATGATTCTTGATAAGAATTGATCTTGTCAGCCAGAACGATACGATTGTTTACAGTGCTGTTTCGCAAGTTGCATGGAACGTGTCAAAGCGAGTGGGATGACGGCTATCAGCTCCTATCCTCTCTGCTCACGCAATCACGAAGCGAGATCTAGGAATCCCATCGTTTTCTCAGTGGATGCAAACATTTGCCTTTGAAACGTGAAGAGAATCGCAGCTTGAGGAAACGATGCATTGCTTAGGAGAGTGGCTCATTTTTTCTCAGGCTGATCTTAAATATTGGATGACTTCATATTCAGAATTCACCGTCTATGATGGTCAGAATGCCTGCCCACTGGATTCCTCAGGTTTTCGATCAATCAAAGCCAGCACTGCAGCATGTACCATAATCATCAGTTCCGAAGATAGTGTTTACAAGTTCGCTCATGCATTTTCCACTGCACAGACGAGACTAACGCGGGCGTTGCTCATGGTTACGTGCTGCTGTGAGACACGTGCTTCTCCGACCACCCGTCCACAGGGCGGCGTGCGGTGCTATTTGGTCAGTGTTGTCTCTGCGCGCGAAAGCATTCACGGAAGGAAATTCTTCTACAGTTTAAAAAGTTTTCAGAATGAGTAGCAGCATGATGAAAACAGCGGCTCGCAAGTGTAAAGTTGAAAACCATTCAACACGGCGGTGATACGAAATCGAGTACCCACTTTCGGGTCCACCAGAAATAAAAGCAGGTGATAATTGTGAAATGCAACGATCTCTCAGATTGTCCCGAAGAAAATCTAGGAGCGAACACTTAGCTAGAATCTCAGACAAGATCTGGAGTACATTGCAGCTGATTTCGCAAGATCGAGAATTCTCTCAGAAGGGAGCCTCGAGAGTTAAAGCTGATACACGTGAGCGATGACAAAATCGTGCACCTGAGAGGCTACTGTATCTTGTGCTTCTCCGGCGACGTGATTTCTTATGCGGCAACCCAAAACAAGGCTGCCTCCTAGCAGCTTTCAAACCGCCTCATGCCCACTGTGCCTTCGATGGTGGAAGCCAATAGGAGAAAAGTTGCATGGTAAGAAAATGCATGTGTGCCTTCTTGGCCAAAAGATTTATTCTTCAAGATAGGGTTTATCTCTCGATCACGTCGGGACGTTTATTATAAAAAATAAACATGTGTAAGGACACAGGACCTACATTGTCTGAAAATGCTCTGCACCCAGGCCGGCGAGGTTCTCTTCGGCAGCGGAGGGGGAGGGGGCAAACAAAAAATAAAAATAAAACAAACAAATATATACAAAGAAATTGGGAGGATTGAGTAAAGGATCACCGGGTGCTGAAGGGCGTCCTCTGCATCGTTTCCGGGATGCTAACAAGTTCCATCCGAGTATGCTGCAGGTGGGGCCATCTTGCTACCATCCCCAGGAAGCGAAGGGCGAAGCAGATGGTGCCCCTGTCGCGCCGTCGTTTTGGTGCAAAGCTCTGGGCCATTATAATCCTTCGTAGGCAGCAAGAAGCTTCTGGGGATGCAGCAGGCGAAAAGGCATCGCGTACGAAGAGGCTCTTAAACACGTCTCTGGGGTTCGTTTATGTCGTTGCGTAACGCAAGCACAGGGTCCGGAGAGCAACACAGTCTACAAGCAGGTGAGGAGCTGGGATTCACGTTCCCCGCACCTGCAGTTGGGGTCCATAGCCCCCGGTTCGAGTGACACCTGCAGGCGTTGCACGGGATACTCAGTGCAACAGCAGAAGTGCAGACCCCTGCCACTTTAGAGGGAGGGCCCGATGGTTCCTCAGCGCTGGGGCCATTCGAGGTCTTCCTGTAAGAATACCAGCAGCTCACCCCAGCGCAATAGTCCTTTCGGTAGGGCACTTGGGGTCGCAGCGTCTGTGAGCTGGCCCGTGGTCCAAACACCTAATTTCTTCGCTCTTCCACCGATCTCCCATCGTAACTTCTATCTGGCCGGCTGGTTACTGCCCAGGTGCTCCCTGAAGGAGGGCAGTGCCTCGACTAGGGAGATTTCTTCAAGATAGGGGTACTTCGGGAGGGGGCCTCCCTATGAATCCAGGAAGGACACGGAGTCCGTTCCTCTCACGCCTGGGGAGGGATCCCGGAAGGGAACCTCCACGCTGGTTGTCTCCTAAGCGGAACCCCGAAGGGAATCTCCTCCCTTATTCTCTCCGAAGGGACCCCCGAGTCCGCTCCATTTTCTTTTTATCCGAAGGGGAACCGGAAAGGATCCACGATCAGAAATTTCTACTCTGGAGGGACACCCCCCTAATGGGGAGGGTCTCCTGCTCATGACAGCTCGCTATGTGATGCCTTCCGATCTTTGAAGATCTTTCGATCGGGAAAGTCTGTTTCCTTGATTCTGCACCTCCGGTCTCTATTCGTAGAGAATCGATTCTGAATCTAAACCATCCACTGTTCTATGACAGATCTATCAGCACGACGGGTGCCATAGAGATAGGAGAAATCTCTTGTCATTTCCTTTTTCCAGTGGCTAGAAATACCAAGTTTGTTGTCCATGTTCACAAGGCATCGAAGATGATGGCGATTCTCACATGTGGAGAAATGAGAGCTCGTTTGGAAGCGGGATGAAGGTTTCGCAGACCGCGGTTGAGTGATGGTTTTGGCCTTCTGAGGTGTATACCAGTTTGATAAGGTGTCCTCAAGAAGCTAATGACTTTTTGGTTATGTCCAGAACCCTGAAGGCTAGGATTGTGCGCGCGCTCTCTCTCTGGTCTGAAGGCCACCATGGGTCTGACAGCACTTGTCCTCTGCTCATCCAACCAACGCCAGGTATTCGGAACGTGGATGCCACTGCGCCACAGTCGCAGTGGCAAGAACTGCCTGATGTCTGCTGCGACACAAAATCGGAATTCAAGGTGTTGACTAATGCAAACGCTGCAAAGAGTGAACTGGGACCCGCAGCCCAGCGTGGTCACCTTACTCTTTACACTGGCACCACCGTTATCGTGTGGCGTGGTTGGGTGCAGTCACCAGGACTGCCATTGCCCACCACCAGGTTCAGAAGATAAAGCGCTACATGGAGACTGAGAGCAAAACGGGAGAGTCTCAGATCAAATACAGATGCAGGAAATGCCAGATAGACATCCTTTCATCAAGACCGTCGAGCCACGTCCGCAGCATGGAGCCCTCTTCACCTGTTCCTCACCAGGTCACTGCGGAGGTCTTACCAAGGTTCTTCTCCAGCAAGCCGGACTGTGGCGTGAACCTCTCCACGGGGGGAGGGCGGATCAGGCAAAGCGAGAGCTATCCTCAGCAGGAGGCACAAGAAGGTGGAGAGGGGTTTTTGAATGGTGCTCGTCCCTAAACTCATCAGGGAAGGAAAGTCGTGACTGCACCACGCAAGAAAAGGAACAGAGGCCGGAGGACATGAAGGAGGAAAGCATGCAGAAGGAAGTGCTGCTCGAAATGCCTCCATGAAAAGACGCAGAGGAAGGTAGTCTCTTTGGCAACCTGGATTCGATCGAAGGCTCGCTAATATTGAACGATGCAACGATTGAAGAAGAGAGAGCACAACTTGTTTCTATTAATTACAGGATACGGAGTGACTCCCCTTCCCTCACAGATCCCGTTCAATATCCCACCGTTCTAGACAGCTAAGAGGATGAACCGGAGCAACGGGTTCAGGAACCTAAGAGGATGCAAGTTATTGACCCTCTCTCTGGATGCCCATCATGCGCAGTCACAGGGTGACAGCTCAATGCTAGGGAAGACAGAGAACCTGAGGAGCAAGAAGGGAAAATGGAAACGAACCATTCCTCGATAATTCGCCGAAGAAAGAGCGCTCGCTTTCAGAAGCTGATGGAGGATAAGGAATTGCGCTGGAAAGACGTCCTCATTGCGCACCAATCATCGACGCTCGAAATACGCAAAGTCTTAAAGACAGTGACCGAAATGAAGCATGGAATGAAGCTGAGAGTCGACCCGAATGACAAATCCTTCATCCGGAAATTTCACATCATGAATAGAAGAGTGTCATCACGGGCCAACAGGATCACACATGCAATATCGAACCGGATACACCGGAGAAGTACTTCCATTGGGAGCAGCACCAATTCGATGGCAATCTCCCTGAAAAGATACTGCTGGTGAGAACCAAGGAAATATCCTCCCTTGATCTATCTCCCTTCCTACAGGAGGAGGTTGCTGCATTGCTACGCAACTCCGAAAACTCTCCCCCGAGACAACATACGCCGGTTAAAGGAGCGTGGATCATGAAGCGAAGCGACTAACGTAACTAATATTCAACTTGCTGAAGAACTTTCGTCGAATCCCGGAAGATTGGACATGTGCAAAATGGTGCTCGTTCCGAATAGCTCCGTCGCAGCTGAAGACGTCTCCAACTGGAGGCCAATCTCCATCGGCAGTAGTGCGTTCAGGCTATACGCTGATTGTCCGGAGTCGTCCAGACTAAGATACTGAATACGGAGAACGAGGTGATTGGTGCTCAGCAAAAAGGCTTCTTGTCTTTTGATGGGGTGCCTGAGCAGGACTTCGTCCTCCCGACTCGACTTGACTCTGCTCGCCGTCGGTTCCAGGACATCTGCGCAGCCTTTATAGACTCAGCAAACGCCTTCGGGCACTGTCCCGTGAGACGATTTTGGAGACACTAGACAAGTTCCGAGGAGGGCAACGATTTTATCAGCATCATAGAAGGTATCTAATCCGGGAACTCCACATATACCCTGCTGGTGTCAATGACGACGAGGATCTTCCCTTTGCGTCGAGGGGTGAAGCAAGGCTGTCCTCTCAGCTCACTCCTCTTCGTCATGGCCATGGAACTGATTTTCCGGGCGATTAGGGGGGGAGTACGGGGAGGATCTGAGTACGCCAAGATGGCAAGATCTTGTGGTTTTTCCTCGTAACAGAAGATGGATGCTTTAAAGACTTTCTTCTTTCCCAGCATTGTCCACTACCAGAGGCTGGCAACGCATCCGAAGGAAGAATAGCAACGCGTAGACCGAGAAGTTCGAGGGTAAAGTCTTGGATCTTTTGGCCCGGGAGGCCAACGAATGTCTATATGAAGAGAGAAAGAAGGGCTGCCTGGGATGAATGAAGCTGGCTGATAAATCGGACATTTCATCGTGGACAGCTGCCTCAAATTACTCACCGCTCCAGACAATATGGTCAAGGAACTGGCTCAGGAGACACTCCGTGAGGTAATCTGGAAGAAAATCCTTGAACCACCATCGAATGAGGATCTCTGAGAGTTCGTGACAGGCATTTCCTCCTGAAAATTTTCAAGGTCCAGCGGAGGCACTGGGAGTTCATGGACAAGAGGCAGGAGAAGGAAGGAGGAGAAGTGAAGCCCATTGGAAACACTGGTGGAAAGCCCAGTATAACAATCGGCGACATCACTTTCAATAGCAACACGAGAAGTTTGCCTCCGGCGAGAGTGCAGCTCAGAGAGCACATAAAAAAGGCACATGAATCAGAGAAGGGTCATGCAGCGGGTCTGCATCGCGTGTCAAGATGCTTTCCACAACCAGAGAATTCTTAAGATTCCCAGACTACAGATTCATCCACGCGGCTCATCTGAATCTTCTTCCCATCAGGGAAGTGATCAGGAGGAAGAAAGTGGATCGTGCATGTCGGCGCTGCAAGGTGTGGGATGAGACGTTTCCTCACACTATGAATCACTGAAAGAGTCAATCTGGTCTGTTCACTGCGCGATATGATGCGATCCTGGGGAGGATGAAGTAAGCTGAGGTGGATGTGGTGAAATGGACTCTGGTTTCAGTAAACCTAAAAGTTCCGGGGATGCAATTCCTTCTCCCTCGAGCCCCGACTTGGTACTGCAGAAAGGCAATTGGATCGTGGTCCTGGATGACTGCTGCCCTTTCGAGGGTGGCGAAAAGACGTTCAGCTCAGCCACGTGACCCTCCAGTTAACTTAGAACGGGAAACACCGCAAGGTGCATGCCTTCATCGTCGGTCCACTCGGAACCTGGGATCCAGAGAACGACGTGGTGCTACACGACCTCGGAGTTCCTAGCAAGTACTAGGAAAAGATGAAGCACCTTATGATGGCGTCGTTTATCCGATAAACTAGGAGCATCTATTGAAATGCAGAAACTATATTTGCAATTTCTGCTGAAAACCTTTCATGATCCTGGAGATCTAAGTTGCATGCAAACCATGATTCTCCTGCACTATATTCTCAGCTAACTTGTATGCTGCCATACTGAGGATTTCAGAAAGCTGTCCTTTGCACAGCTTTCGGGAATAAGATCTCAGGAAATGTTGTAGGTGCTTTCTCATGCTACAGTAGACCGAAGAGAAGTTTTCCATAGCCACCGGCATTAACGAGGTCTTCCATATTCAAGTGCTTATGGGAAATAAAATGGACCCTTATAGAAAGAACCAATAAAAATAGTCCCAGTTAGCATTATATCGTTGGAGTGTCTGTCAACAGAGATAATGTCTTTTGTAGCTCCTGAAAGATGAATCCTGGGAATGACGCCCAGGAAAATTCATTTCCAGCTCTCACACTGCATCATGACCCGTGGAAGCATGCTCTTATATTTAAAGTTTTCTTCAGCAAAGAGCTCAGTTTCAAGTTGGAAATTGAAATTGCATACATTTATGGAAAAAGAAAACAGTCATTTGAAAAATAGGAAACACGTTTAATTTTTCTTTCTTATCGTCTTCATCTTTCAAAAAATAATGTTTTAAAATTTCCACCAGGATGAAATAGGAATGAAATTTTCGATGCTTTAGTCAAAAAAGCATTACTAAATTTTTTGGAGTGTGAATAAAGAGAGACATTCGTTTCGTTATATTTCATTGGCACTTGCAAGAATACTTTGTTGCATATGAATCCGATCTGTATAAGGATAAGCAGCGAACTCATCACATTCATGAATTACACGAAGATACTGGTAATTTCAGTAGCAAGAAGAAATCTCTTGCAAATAACTCCCACAGGAGAACTCTTTATTTACTCTGCTATGAATTTCCAGACTGGCAATACTTGCGAATTTCCTAGTAGCCACAGATAAAATTATGCTATCAAGGCTTTTTTCTGTCTGTGGACTTTCATTGGTAGAACTTATTCTCAAGGCTATAGTAAGCCAAAGCTGGGTTTCTCATTGACAGTCCCACAGCAGTTTATTTTCTCTATTATGGCATGAGTCAGCTGACGCTCACGGGATTGATCTGTTAAAAAATTTGGGGAAAAATGGTGTATTCACATCCACATATTTCCTCAAAACTCTTTGCTGTTGCTCTTAGTGAGAATTCATTCACTGGAAAAGTTTACCAAGATTCACATTTAGTACAGAGGCATATCCTCTTATAATGCGCACTCTAGGTCACAAAACCTCAGGAGTAAACTTTGATATGTTGGATTGGATTTCTGTATGCAACAAGGTATCTAGGTCTCCCTTTCACTTTTTCCAAGTTTGTTGTGGATAAAATACTAATTTTTTGCTAAATGCAAAGCAGGCGGGCAAACCCATTAACAAGATTTTAGTTCTGGTTGCTTCTCTTAAGCACAAAGATATGTCCTTTAATATCGCAATAGAATCACATAAATGCTGAGATACCAAATTCATCTGAAAGCAGAATTGATTATTAGCTTCTGATAAACCGTTTCATTCCATATCACTCCATTGCGCTCAAGGCGCCCACTATTACTTCAGCAGACAATGGGCACCAGGTGAATCCACTGTAGCTGCTCCATTTTCTTGTCAAAGATCTGAAAAAAAAAAAACGGATATTTTTCTAGTCTCCCTCCTTTTTTTCTTTTTGCATTATACATGGGTTCTCAACAAGATATGCAATTGCATGCAGTCGCTATTATATCATGATTCTGTCAGTGTTCTTATCGTGCGCTTATCATCCTACAAATGTTGCTGTTTCTTCACAAACAACGTATTCGTAGCTTTCAAAAGCAAATCCGAAGAAAGAAATCCATACTATTGAATTTTGGTTTACTCATGCTCGTATTTTGACAAGCAATCTAGCAAGAGGGAGTGTCATTTTCACGGGGATGAAATAACTATGCTTCCTTAATAGTAGTAGTAGCATTAGTAGATAGAGTTAGCAGTCCAAATTTAAATTATTGTTGCCAATCTGACACCCTCTTCATCACTTCTTGGTTTTTCTGGTCTCCTTTCGATGTTACTTTATTAGCAGTTCATGAAACGAAGCATCCACTGCAATAAGAAAACCCAGGTGGTCCCATGTTTTTCATATTGGCAGTTTGCCCTTTCATGTAATCCTATTTACTGCAGCTCAATCTTTATACATAAAGATGGTTACGAAGTATTCTCAATAGGAAAAGAGTATGAAAAAGAGTATCAATAGAAAACAGTATGAAATAGAAAAAGAGTATGACTACCAAAAATTTACTTGTGCATTCCTGCGCACACTTTCATGACATTAAAGTGACAACTTTTCTCAGAGAATTCATATGAAAGGAGGTTTTAAAAGAATCACAGTTGGCGAGCATATAGCATGGAGAGATGATTCCCAAACTGAGGAGACATGATTCCTAAATGTTTAGGAGAGGAATTACATTTCCTAATTAATCAATCAAAAGGAACTGGATGCTTCAGATTTCATCTAGGGCAATTTGGGGCCAATGGTGCTGCAGTTGTCAGTGTACAACCTATAAGAAATAGATGACTAACTTTTTTATTTGAAATTTTGAGGTCTCTTGCACCTAATCATATGGAGAGAAAAGACCTATGGATGAGTCTGTTGTGGGACGCAACGAGGTATCGCCAAAGGAACGAGGAATCGCCAAAGGAACGAGGAATGAGATGTTCACTAAGAATTTCAGTGCTTGTGAAAATCGAATGCAAGAAAAATTAAGTCTGCGAGAGCAGTTGAATGCAGTTCTCTTCAGTGAGTGCAAGTATGAAAAAGGGCTTGTTGAACATTGAACGCCTTTGGTGCACGTTTTGTTACTAATTTTCAGATGAACATGTGGTACCGTTGTTGAATAGTAAGAATTTGACTCTCAATCACGCTGAAAGTTTCTCACAGAATAGAACCCAGAAGTGAAAAGCTTGGATATAAGAGAAACAGTTCCGAACGGACTTGCCAACATTATCTGCAAGTAAAAGTACCCAATTACATATTGTGCGAAAGAAAATTTCTTGCACAATTTGTAACTGGATCTCTCCAGATCACTTGCATGACTCATCCAGCATGCACCAAACTTCTTAAGTACTGCAGTCTCAATTAATCTGTTGAAATTCGCTTGTACTACGATAACTGTTCAGATAAGACTTTGGATAAAGGAATTGTCGAAATTGTCAGTCTTATCCTTGGGGCAAATTCTTTAAGAGTATAAATGCTGCATTTTTTGTGATTCAAAATCTCTGATAACGTAATCAAGGTAGTGCCCTAATGTTGGAACGATGTTGATTGGATGATGAACGATGCTTTCTGAGAGTTGAATCATATTCCAGATTAGAACTATATAATTTCCCCAAGTTTTCTATGGAGAAAGCACAACATTTACAGGAAAAAAAAAAAAAAATGTAAGATTGATATAATAAAATGCAAAACCATAAGAACGTTGCTCAAGTGAAATGTAAGAATAATGCAGAACACATGCGATTGGAGACCTGAGCCTCTCTAAAATCTCAACTCAGTGAGAGAAAAACAGATGATCACAACAACAATGGAACGTTAGAAATCATTATGCTCCTTGTAATCCCACTTTGTTATCATGCATGTACAAAGTTGTCGTTTAATCAAGATACAGGTTTTCACTTTGCCACAGTTGCAAAATTTGCTATCCAACTCACATGCCAGGATTGGGAGAGCTTTTGATCTTGAGACAGCTAAGAGAGCAAGGCCTGCTTTCCCCTGAACTTGTACATGGCTTTAAATTTTTGTATCAGATTAGCTTCGCAATAGTGCTCTATTCAAGGGTTAGATAAAAGAGTACCATATGAACATTGTATTCCTAGTTTGAGCTGATGCAATTGATGAGCAAATTTGATGTTGAAGATGGAAAAGATCTATTCACATGTTGCAACTGTTTGTAAACTGCACTCAGCTTTTAGGAGAAAGGTTTCCAATTCCCTACAGGGATGTAACAGCTAATCTAAACGAATATAACGAGCACTGCAATTAAAAGAGAACCAGAATATTCAGGCCTAAAGAAAATGGCTATGAGAGCAGTGATTGAGAGAGGTTTAAAATCGTATCTGTTTCCAATGCATCGAATATTTTACAGTGAAGATGGAACTTTCAATGCTTCTCATAGATCACATTTCAGTTGATATCAGGACCAGATGAGAAAGGCACTTGATCTCTCTTCAGATTGGTTTTCTTAATTTTCTGCAAATGGCACTTGCAATGAACTAGCAGAAAGACTTTTTCAATTCGTAAAAGCCACACAGGAAGTAAAGAAAACATATCCCTAATTTACATTTAGTTTGTGGGGATTGCACTTTATTCAAAGTAGCATGAAACTTTTGGATACATCCGTAAAATTCAAATCATCGGCGTTTTTTTTGAAAAGTAGTCTTCTCCATGAAAGGTATCCACATGTCTTCCTAAACTTTTTCACTTTTCACAGCACTGGAATGAAACCTGAAAGTTCAGCAGCACAACCTTGAAGTGCCCAATCTTGGTATGAATGTGGACACCCAGCTGGCAGAGAAAAATGCAGTGCATAATTTGAAGCTTTTGTGCAACCTTGTTTATCTGCTATTCTCAGGATTGCAACATTGGAGACCAAATGAGGACTTCTAGGCAATTTCTGTTATGTTACAGCATGCAAGTACTTGCATCATGGAGAATGCCTCTGTAAACCAATGATCATCTTGTTCTGATTTTCTTGATGTTCAGAAAGGCCGGAAATTTGCCGGAAAACCAACCCATTTCACCAATGTTTTGTAGTCTTGTGGCTTTGCTTTCAGCAGCATGATACGGAAATTTTAATGCAGTTCACATCTGTAGGACTGCAGTTTCATTCTTCTGACTGCAGATGTTTAGTGGAGACTCAAAAGTTACAATGTAATACACTCCATGCTACTCCAAGTATTTTCATATTATATATTTTTCCTCTCCTTTAAGAAACCAACACAGGACTGTGATAAGCTGCTTGCTTCTTATGATTTCAAATTCATGTGTATTTTAAATTTGCAGGAGTCTTTGTTACCACAGCTGTCACCAATACTCAGTATAAGTCATGTTTTGAAATAAGAACAGATTAGCAATCCTAGTGAAGTCATTATATTTTACAAATTCAGAAATACCACAGAGTACCTTTATTGTTCCCTAAGCACCAAAGAAATCAAATCTTTCTCTTCACCTCTATGCAGCATGTCTCCTAAAAGAATAAAAGTTCAAAATGGAAGCAGTTCAAGTAAACTGCTAACCCCTTCGATCTTACAATCCGATGAGTAATCAAGTAAATAATGAAACTTTACAACATGAATTTCAGCATAAATACCAACATCCACACCATAAACATATTGTACTATGGAACACAAACTGCATTTATCTATTCACTGGAATTGTTAGCTCAACCAAATATTGAAGAATAAAAATTAAGTTAAATTAGGGGTGTTCTGGAAAATCATGTGTTAGAACACTGTTTCAAACATTTCCTCACACACCAACTAAATACTGCTGACACAGCCACTAGTGTCATCACCTGTGTATTCCATCCAATGCCAGGAAATCCCCTTGGTGATGACTTGACTGCTAAGATTCCCTGAATGACATGATTCTCAAAACACAAAGCCTTTTCCTCTTTGAAATTTTAATACCAAGATTGAAGCTAGCAAGAACATTTGCTCATTCTTTTTATATCTAGATAATGGACGAATGCCATTTGTATCATTAATTTAAGAGACATCTTTGCATAATTCTTGTGCTGGGATATTTATGTGATCTACTGCAGAAAATGTACCCTCACCTGCAAATTTCGAAACTTTCTCTTTGTTGTGGTATATGTGCAAGTGACGGTGGAAAACTGCATTTTCACTTATAACCTTACAAATGTCACTAGTTTCTAGGAAAACAAACGCCTACTGATATACTAAATAGAGGATAGACTAATTTATGGCATTGCTGAAATTCCACAGAAGGCATTGTAAACTCTGCAAAAATGTGATTGCATTTGGCAAACAAGTAAACAAATAATCCACAACGGAAAAACACATGAACTTATTTATTGCGACAGAGAAAGGTCAATACCGATGCACCTTCAAAACTAAACTGACAGAATACCTGCTTTAAGCAGGGAGCATGAGCAGAGGTAACTTTAGAGAAATCTGAACGGCCACTCGTGTACTCACTTGACATCAGTCTACCAGGAGAAAGAATTCAAGAACTCTGTGATTCATACCAACCTTCCTTCGTTCATCACTCGAGCTCTTGCCCCAACCCTAAAGCAACACAATAGAAGTGGAAGCTTTTCATCTTGTTTGCATTTTCTAGTTCCTTAGAAATCAGAAGTACTTCATGAGTAAATATACGAAATCATGTTGAATAAGAAGAATTTCGAGAATTCATAACTCGACCCTGCTCTTACGGCAGTCCTCACTTTGCAACCGTGATGTCCAGAAGCAATTGCGAGGCCGTTTTCAAATTATTTTGCGCATCACGCAATGGATGATTCCTGGAAAATCCCAAAAGTCCACAGATTTTTTCAAAAATCAAACCACGTTGGTCGCTGACTGTGGTTTTTAGATACACCAGATTCCGAGCATTTGCTCACATTTGCTTATACTCAACACAGATTGCTCTAAGCACCTGAGTAAATTCGCATCACGGGAACGCAGTAGTACCCCACGGTTTTCTAAAACAAAGCTTCTTTAACACTGAAATCCCGGTTCTTTGATCGTGCTTCAAATCAAGAGCAGCAGTACGATATTTCTACTTTCTTGGGATCAAAAAGACCCAATAATAGAAAATGGGGACTAAGACCCAATTGCATTCATTCAAGCCCATTTATGTTTCGAAAATTCCATCAATTGCGAAATTCTCGCAACTGAAACCAGTAATTAAGCGCAGTGATGGAGTAGAATCTTTTCTAATTCTGAACGATATTAGGAAAAATTATTTCTATCTCCATTGATCAGAATAATTTGGATGCGTCAAAATCCAAATCCATGTGGGAACTTTCAACGTGTAAGCAAATATGTGCTTTCGAAACAAAATGAAAAGGACAAGGCTAACCAACGATGACAAATGCATAACTCGTGCTCCCTATTTTTGGTAATGTAAGACCATTTACAGGAGCGGTATGCAAAATTAAGCGTTAGCTGATTACTCATAATGATCTGTCTCCATTTAAAAACGCAGGAAACGGGCACAAACTTTGCAGGTATTTCCCAAATTGGAGTTGTAGGTAGGAAGAATACACAAAGCATCCAATGAATAAACAAGTAGATTCTGCGATAATGATCTCAAAATGACGAAAAATGAGTTTTTCAGCATGAAAAAAACTGCGTAAGTCATTATACCAAAATGAGTTTTTCTTAAAATATGATTGATCTAGAATCACCTTTGTTTTAGCTGATTTTGAAGTTCTCTTTGATCTATACGCACACAATGAGTGTCGACGTTTTTGCTCTCTCTACCTTCACAGCCGTTTTTTGATCCATTTCTAAAGATGCAAGCAGTAAGCTGGAGATGAAGAGTAGTCTGATGTCAGACTGAAAATATTCTGATTTTCTCTTGCGTAACATCTGATGCTGATTACGCTTAGCTTCCCTTGTGCCCCTCGCAAAGTCAACAAGAAATCTCTAATTTCACTGATTTTGTGATAACAATAATTTTATAATAGTTTGATTGGAGGTTTATCATATGGGTGATTGTGATGAGATTACTATGATCTCACAAAGGATCATTTGTTCGTAAATGTAAAGAAACCAAGAGCAAAACTCAACATAGGAACTCATTTCTAAATGAAAGGCATGAAAAAACATCCAAGGAGAGGAATGAATTTAAATTAAAAGTACAGTATTCACCAGAAACTTCAAGTCTTCTCCAGCAAAGAAAGGAAAAGACAAGTCCCTCTTTCGAATATGAAAATGCTTTGCTCCCCGAAAGTAGACTGCAGTTTGAATTTGCTGCCAAAGGTCTCAGAGCGAATATCAAAGAAGGGATGGGTTCTGAATGTGAAGCAATAGTGGGAAAAGAGAACGTCTTCTATAACGAAGGTATCATTGCTGTCCTGTAAGAAATCTCCGAACCCTGTTTCCGACGCACTTTGGTTGAATACAGACTGCAGAAGACGCAGATTCCTGTGTAGAGTGACGTGAATTGCATCGAGGTCGCATTTTTTGATCAGATGAAAGCGAACGGATAGGAAAGTTGTCAAAAGCATATACAGTAACAGATACAAAAAACATAGAACTAAGAGATAATAAGAAAGAAAAAGCAAAACAGAGGACAAAGAGTCTATTCATAGATGAAGGAAGGAGTCCAATGACAAGTTTGGATAAATAATGAGGATAGATGGAATTTTTACTCGAGAGCATCATTTTTCTTATCTGCAATGCATCTAAGTTGGTATCCGCATCGGAGAAAGCACACTAATAGGGCTTGAACAAAAAGCCAACGACTGATCTTCAAATTTAGGAAAAATCTATTTCCTAAGGAAATTATTGATTGGTTTGGGAATGCTCCTGAAGCTGAGCTCAAATAATCACTTTTGTAAATTCATTTGGAGATTTAGGCATACCATGGAACACGGTTGGGCTTAAGAAAAATTGAAACAAATGCTTTTGAATACATATTCATTTAGCGTTACTGTTCTCTATTTATTCGTTATAGATGATTTGAGGATCGCGTAAGCATAAAGTGAAACATTTAGTGATGGGATTTTGGTTTGCGAAAGGTGTCCTTCCAACATGTTAGCAGAACAATCAAGGATGCAAGTAGTAAAAAAGTAAGGTATGAGGAAATTTAAAGCCTTTAATAGAAGAAACGTCTTCTTACCGGTAATAAGGTTTTCATGACTGTAATTAAACTTAGCATTAGCATGAGTGTGGATGCAAGCAGACGAAGACCAAACGTGGGAATATGCCATAGCACTGCACAACATGAGTCGGGCAATTACAAATCAAGAAAGTATAAATATGCTGCTTTATCATGCCAAAGCGATTCGCTTTGGAGGAAATGACAGCAAAGTTTTCTCATGAGTCTGATTGATGTTCACGAATAGAAGACTGGTAAATATCAGTACTTCTCTATCAAAGTCCCTTCTCTTCCATTATAAGGGACCGAACAAAAGAGGAACTCTTCTGTACGATAGAACAAGAAAATTCTCTGGGAATTTGTACTTGATTACAAATAGGAAAAGAGAAATCGATGGACTTCAGGTAAGACCTCGGAGAACAGCGAAAACTTTGAAATAAGAAATAGACAAAATCACAATCTTGATTTTACCGATTGCGGAGATCAGAAGCTCAAAATTGCATTCCCAGTTTTGTGGGACAAGCGGAGCAGATTCCCCTTCGGATCAATTCGTACGCTTGGAATGCTCCTCATAGCAAAAGCGTGGGCATGCGCGGACGCAATCCTGGAAAAGTGAAAAGAAAAACGAACCCTATGAGGCAACTTCAAAAAAACAAGTAGAAGATCATAAAGCAGACCGAAAGTGCAAACTCTTGAAATGCACATGGCGGTATGACTCTCACAAGGGTAGAAGAAACTACGAGGTTCATTGTGTTGAATTGTAATCTAGTGAATAGATGGAATTGTAATCCAAGATAGTAGACTTCGTAGCTTTATGTCTCCAATGCCCAATTACATGATGTAAAACAATCTCGTGGAAAGCAACTGGGTATTTTCTGTCTGAATATCTTACAGAAACCTTGTTATAATTTTGTACAAATATTGTTTCGTTGTTTTCGAGTTGTCCTTAAGAAATATTTATGCTGATTACATGCTGCTATGAGTGTGTTCACCAAGAGAGAAGCTGTTGTAACATTCAGAGATAATGAATGAAGCTGCCGATTTCTGAAAAAAAAATCTTTGCCTAACTGTGCCTTAATTTCAAGTCTTTATTGATAGCCACTTAATAATATTTGAGTGCCATTATGGGAGCATGATTTTTCTTTGGATTTCAGATAAGCTAGAAAACTAATTTGTGTTTTATGTCCGTGAATTATCATTTCGTGTTGCTCTACCTTCTTGTTCTCTTGCTTGCTTCAAGATGGTATGAAGCAGCAACGATGAGGCGTCTGCATCGCCTCATCAAAGTGGACATTGCGAAAAACAGGGATGGGGAGGAAAATAGTCACTTTGCTCCCTATTACTATGGTTTGCTAAGCATTTAGCGTTACGGATTCATTTGCAATGTCTACTTTGATGGGGACATCTGCAACGCCTCATTGGTGCTGCTGAAGATAGTAATCCGAATCAATAACCAAGATTCATTCAAGAAATACTGAAAAGTGCATTAAGTACAGAGTGAGCACGCAACAATGAAAGTTCAAATGATGATCAGCAAGTCACTCAGATGATGATAATTTCCACGAGAAGCAAATTCAAGGACTTATTTTATTGAACTGAATTTAGATACTTATTCTTGATTACTCAATATATTTAAATATTATGACCAATATTTTAAACACAAAATTTAGTTTGCCAACTGTGCTGATTTGAAAAATGAAACCTATATGTTAAAACTGAACACAAAAATGGAAATCTAATGTTTTTTGTGTACCTAAGTTTAAACTTAACAAATTTAGGTTCCACTCTTTCCTGGTACAGTCAGCAATCATTTCTCAGAGTTCGCTGTCATTCATGCATATGATGTGACCTCGGAAAACCATGATGTGGTGGCGGGGAATACAAAGGAAAACACATCTGTAAAGCTGGCAGTTACAATGGCGGCTAGATAAGGAGACAATATAAGTACTTAAGTGGTACCCCTCAATATAAGTGCATGCCATCGTTGTTGTGCTTTTTTAGGTTTAAACATCACTGAAGTTTTCTTCAGTCGTGTTTTAAAACACGTTGAGAAAACCTGCTGGTGGGCGAAGAGCCCACCAGCAGGTTTTCCGACGGCATTTCTTTCAGCAAAACAAATAACTGGGTGACAATACGATGCAAGATGAAGAAATCATACTTCATCAGGATCTTTGATAGAGTACGAAGAGAATGATGAATGAATTTTCATGAGGAGAATTCATAAGCATACAAGCTGAATTTGTTATGTACTATCCAATGAACGCGAGGAGAAACAGCAAAATCACATCCATCTCTACTCCTTCATCACGATCGCTCACAGTACAAAAGTACCCCATCTAGGTCACTAGGTGTACTCATGTTGGGCGAATGGGATCAAGTGGTAAAGTGTCGCATAGAGAAATTGAATCTTCCAATATCGATTGGATTCATTGCTTAGCTTAAAGGCATTTTGCTTCGTCGCGGCGGCGGTCCAACAACCTGCAGAATTTTCGTGTTCGGCCGCCGCTTTCAGACTTTTTTCTCTATCCTTTTTTCATTTTCTTTTTTCAAGACATTGGTAAATGTCTGCTTATCAAAGCTACTCTTCCAAAACGTTCAAAGCTTCATTAAGAGAATCAGCTTGGAGCTCCTTTCTTAAACTGAATCAGAGAAACAGGAGCTTCAATATTTTGGGGAAGCTTTGGATTGTTTGAGGGGCGAAACAGGAGTCATGATCAAGAGCACCAGCTGATTCGAATATTGCCATTTCACTTTCGTGCCACAGAAGAAAAAGAAAATTAGCATTTGACTACCGACAAAGAGCGATTTAGAATCTAATTTTTGTGACGATTTGTTGCTTTGAAATTTGTCCTCGGTTAAATATGGAATAATGAAATTGGAGGCTTTCAGCCATTTCAGACTTCAGTTTGGTTAGGGACCTCGGAGGGGCATTCCACCTTTGGATGAATAAATCTTCAAATATGCACTTTGCTGCTTGCAGACGAGGAATGGCAAATGAAATCTGTAAAAACCCACGGTCCTTTGCAAGTAAGATTTTCAGTGGATGTTTGCAAGCGTATAAGAAAAATGATGAGAATTTTCACAAAAGCTTCGCATTTGGGTATTCCATTCAAAGTAATCGTTCATGAGGTATGAAAAGACCTGTAGAGGAATGCCATCTTTCGTCAGAACTCTTCGTGCAGCTGTTGAATTCAACAAAATGTTTCGAAATTTAACAAAGTTTCGAAAGTTAAATTCGTCCTAACTTCAGTACCGTGTTTCATGGATTTGTGCTCACTGAGGCATCATCAAGAACTCGGTGATCATTTCAAGGAACGTGAAAAAGGGGTACCTGAAAAACAGGTAGCAAGACAAATCAAGAGAGAAAATACGGCGGAGAAAGACAAATTCGAGATGAACGAATCTATCTACTCTATTCATTTTGGCCACGATTGCCTCCAAACCACAAATAACTTAGATATTGCATGTAGCTCAAAAAGGCGCTAAAATGGTGTGGTCTTACGAGGCATATTCACGACATGTTATTTTATTCACATTTATTGGATCTCAGATTAATGATAAAGATTCATTTGTTCGTTTATTATCATTTGATGAATGGAAATGGGGACTGAGCTGAAGTTCCATATGATCTTTTCAACAGGCGTTCCTTCGTTAGTGCTTCAGTTATATTGAAACGTTGTCATACATCTACTATGTGGGTCTTTTCCCTACATTTTTCAGAGGCTCAAGTAGCCTTTGCTTGTTTTCAATGGAATATTCACAGATGATTCATTTGTTATCGCCCAAAGACAAGTAGCAGGTAAGATTAGTGAGGATTTAGATCCAAAAACCGATTGCGCTGCGATCGTTAAGAACGTTATCCCGGTTCACCCTGTGTTTGTCATCGGATTGGCACTATGGAAGCTTGGTTCATCACGGTTCGACTCTTCTCAATATATGAAGCCGACCCTTAGCTATTGATTCTTTAGAAGCTGCCAAAAAGAGTTTTCCTATTCGGCTTGAGATTCCTTGGGTTCCTCTTCTGGTATTCGGTGGATCGAGCATTCGAAGACGGGAAAGCTCATTTGGTTTACCGAGCATTGAAAAGCATCATCTTTCTAAGTTATTCGATCATTTGGTTAAACTTCTTGATGGAATGGATTGCTTTCCCTTCACTGGCACAACCTGGATGATTTGGAAATTTCAGCCTGCATTCGTTTCTGTATTTTGCACTCATTTGTATATACACTGCCATACGTTGCTTCTGTCTCTGTGCCTTTTCCGCGTTGCAAGACCCAGGTCAGTTCTTTTCTTTGAAATTCAATGACTTTCTTATGGGATTGCTCACAAAATTTCCTGGTTCGTGTTCCATGCATCATCGTTCACTTGAAATACATTGTTCCATAGCAACACGGAATACGAAAGCACTTGCTACATGAAACGAATCTTCTAAATTCGGTGTTTATTTGCACCATAATGTGCATTCCATGAAGCTTTTTGTGATTATCTCTCATCATGATTTGAGATGCTTACCCCGACGTTCGAGGTCAGGCAGCAAGACGGAACTTTTCCATTTTCAGAGTTCTAATTACCCTCATCTAACATCGTGAGGGTCAAAAGGCATTCTATGCAGTGACCAATCGCTCTCCTCGTTATCGAGCACTGTCATTATTTTATACGCCTTTTTCGTTTTTTGCCGTAATTAACTTTTGCTTGCAGGGACGGGAAGGGGGGGGGAGGTAATGGCTGTTTCTTCCATGCGCACAATCCTACTCAGACCACATTCCCTCTATTAGCTGGAAATTATTTACTCCAAGAGTATCTAAGGGAACTCGTTCTTAGTGCAAACATTTTTTCTTTCTTACGAAAATTCCATTATGGATGCATAGAATTGCCCACCAGCAGGTTCTCCGACGGCATTTGTTTCAGCAAAACAAATAATTGAGTGACCATACTATGCAAATGAAGAGAATTCAAAAACTCGAGTTAACCGACATCACACTTCAGTGTTTTCTGAGGGTAGCGAACACAACATGTCCATGATTTCTCTTGTGACACCTCATTCTCAAGCAAGAGTTAGATCACTGATATTGAGCCATACGAAAGCATATCTCGGCCCTATTGCAGGTTCGTGAAAAGTCAAGCTTAGCATGCAAGCAGGAGAGAAGATGCAGAAGGGGTTTCAAATTTTGCAAGCCGTCGTTTCAAAAAAAAGGAAAGAAGAATATTAATGTCTTAGCTCTTTATTTGCACATAAATGAATGTTAACAGGTGCTTCGTCGCCACATTTCTTTCGGATCGTGTTTTGTTTATCCTCCAGTACCTTTCACTAGTTACCTACACAGCCGAAGTTAAATTATTAGCATAACTGCTTGAGGTTTTTTTTTTCCTTATCTGGAAGCTTTGTCTCCAGGTAGTGACAGCTAGTTGAATCTCCTGGCTATTTTATTCGTACAACTGATGGCTGAGATGGATTGCCCTAAAGCGAGAGAAATACGTAGAATTGCAAACAAAAGCAAGCGCAGTCTTTTCTGCTATTCGTAACGGATTCAGGACTGATATCATTAATAGACCAGTTAATGAAATGATTAATTCTCTGGCAGCATAATCGAGCGAAAACGGATTCAATACGCAGAAGAAAATTCTGCTGCAGATGCTGATGCCCTTGACACCGCGTGCTCGAGATATCAGTATACTGTGTGCTTCACGAGTTGTAGAATCCATGCTAACGACACCCCCAACTGAAAACAAGTGCTTTCAGGAGCAACCAAACCAAATTCTTGAATAACATCGGAGAATGGTTGTATGCAAATTCTCTCATCCAACATTGGTAAGATATTCCTTCTTCAGGTGAAGTAGAAGAATCCTGTAGGTGTTTCAAGTTCTCTGCTCAATGTGAGCACATGTTTGCTACCAAATTTTGAATATGAGAAAGCAGTAAATAATAAATTTAAAAAGCTCAGTCTTTGCACTCGTGAAGAAACTCTGTGAGGTGAATGGATATCCAACATAGGGAGCTCGCTGTGTGATTTAAGAGTATTATTTACATAATTGAAGCATAGGCTTTCCTATTTCGACATAATAGATGCCAATAGTCCGCAGGTTGTTTGGTAAGATTTGAAAGAACAAAAAACTCCCGGGAATCTGATCTCTGTTTGGTTTCCCAGAAAACCTATACGTCTTTCGATGTTTGTTTCTTCATGTGTATGAGCAGCATGATGAGCTAAAGCGCTTAATGAAACTTCAAAAAGTAAGCCGATGAAGATTATAAGACTGCTCGTAAGATTCCTCGTGCTTCACAGCTCTTCAAAATGGATGCCACAGCAGCTTCGTCAGAATCATAACTGAAACTCTGAAACTTTATTCAGACACCTCGAAGGAGCACATAGTGCCTGGCTATTGGAGAGAAATCGCAACAGATGGTTGATCTTTGGACCGATGTGATTCGACTGGGAGACCACTGCTTTTATTTTCTGTATCGTTACTTCGATGTCCCTTCTATTAAAGCAAAACATTTGCAGCTTACAAGCTCTGTAACGACAACCTCAGGCTCAGGAGAATCTGATAATTCAAGATTCTCGATCACGAAAGCATTGAAGGGGCCATTGTGGCTTTTTTTTTTTTTTCTTAAGAGTCGAGGCTGCAAAAAGCAGATTGATATTTGATGGGTATGAATTGGCAGTAGCTCCATAGTGACTTTGACTTTTCTAGATGATGCTTTTTATTTTTAAATGTGAGCAACCTTTTCTTACATGCAAGTGCACGTTTCGTTCCTGGGATTAGCGGTTCTACGGAGGTATTTTTATTTAAATTGCCTCGCCAGGTCTCATGATGAAGAAGCAGCTGTTAAATTCCAGGGTTCGAGTATTCTAGATAATTCTATAATGCAGGGACTATCTAGAATAAAGCGATCCATGTATCTCTCTTTTAAATCGATAATGGAGAACTCTAACCTCTGACATTCCTCCTGAGAATGCTTTCCTTGTAAATGAAGAACATCAGGTTATGAGCACCGGTTCATGAGCAGAAAAAAATAAAATATCAATGAGGGTACATCTTTTTCCTGTGAATTTGGATTTTTCTAAACTTTCTTCTTTGCTAAAATTTGAATTTCTTAGCGATGAATTGCTATGAACTATCGAATGAACAAAGTCTGACTACAAGTTCATAAGTTTTGTCTTGGCATGATATTTGCAATACAAAAGATCAGCAGGAATTGGTGACCTTGAAAAAATGGAAAAAGTAGAAGGGATTTTGAAAGCTGCATCGATGCATGATGCTTTTGACGTTTTTAAATCTTTGCAATATTCACGGGACTTGGTAAAGCAAGGTTTTGAAATCAAGTGGTTGTTTGGCCAAATTACTTCACAGCAATTCCATATGATTAACAGAGTCAGCACAACAAATTTCTCAGCACAGAATAAATGAGAAAATTATATTTAGAGGCTACCATCAACACTCACGAAGAGAAATGCGTGCTTTCATACTGAAAACATTCGAATTTAATATAATTACTGATAAATGTATGCACAAAATCTGTAGTTTCATGGAAAACGGAGTGAGATCATGGATTTAATTTCAATATAAATCAATGGAGAGAACTTCATTCCCCTTTATTTTACATTTAGATGGATACATTGTGAAGATGCTCTTTCCACTAACTGATTTCTTACGGAGCAGTAAAATTCTGAATTCTGCGTCTGTGAGAGATTGCTTTTGCATGTTGCGAAGATTTATTCATTGCATCTGCTTTAACGGATATCAAAAGATTCTTCAAGAATAAGGATAAAGAAGATTTCGATAGTGATCTGATAGTGCGGATAGCCAAAAACCATTTTTCAAGTACTGTTGTTACTATAATTTCGGAAAATTGATCCACCTTCGGAATAATTATGCAGTCATCTCAGAACTCTTATACAAGGAGTCAACATGCATCTTATTTCTGCTCTACTTTTGTATTTTTGCATGTTCTCAGGAAGAGAAAACACTACTTTCAAGAAATGTCTCAGAATCAGACCTTTAAACTCGTTAACCAGTAGAAGAAAATTTCCTCGAGTTCTTGCCAATTCAGTGTTAAATTACAAGTTGGAATTCTGCTTCACAAGTATTGAATGAATTAGATACTCTTGCGGTATTCTTTCCTGTCTAATGATTTGTTTGTTTGCCCATTTTTCTACCTGGAAACTTTATTCACATATGAATTAATTGAAGCATAAGTTTCCATTTCAGAGTTTTGAAACGTCTTCTTGATTTGATATGGCGAAGACCAAAAACTGAACACTGCAACAACTAATTCTTGGTTGCTTGGATACGACTGTGTGAGTCCACTCGGGAAGACTTGTGAAGTTCTTAGCCAATCGCCGCAAGCCACAGTCTCCTGTTTATCTGATCGTCTCCGTATCGCTTTCCCCTCTTTTCCAAACGCAGTAAAGCTTGGAAGATGGATTTCTGCTATGAAAACAATGAAGAGAAATGCAGTGAGGAATCTTTTAAGATTCCATAAGCTTATCTGAGATCATAAATGCTTCCAGCATTGGCAAAAAAGTAAAAAAAAGAAAAACCGAATGATCCAGAAGGAAATCAACGAAGGCACCTGAAAAAAGAATAATCTCTACTTGGAATTTTCTCTATTTAAAATAAAGCTTTTGTGATAACATACAAGTATCAGTTAGTAAGTACACAGTTGCAGGCTTGAAGTTCAAGCGGTAAGATTGAAAACTGCTTCCGAGGAACCCACATGGATAAAACAACTAATCGCTATCAGTACGAAAAGAAGCTTGATACCTTTCACTGAGCCAAGCATCTATCCTTACAAATAAGTAGCTTTTCCATGCCGGCAGAGTAAGGCGGTAGCACTTATAGTTTGCAAACCTGATCGGTTCGCTAGTACTTTTATGCCTTCCTACAGCAAAGTTCGCTCATCACTCCAATCGCCAACGGAGAACATTTCCGTTCTTTCAGCTGCAGCAAGCTGAAGGTGGGTCTCTTGATAAAACGTCCTTTGTATCATTAAAGAAAAAAAACACAGAGAACTACTTTTTTCGCGTGAGAAACCGCATGTTTTGAAGTGCAGTCACTTTCCACAAACGGCCATGCACGGGGATCATAGCTCACACACTTACAGTGTTGCCAGTAGGACAATAAAAAAAATATTCAAAGTGCTTGCAACAAAGCAATCTCCCTGTGCGTGACACAAACTCACTTTTCTCGAGAACAAAACGCCAATGTGCCCGGTTTCATTTCGTGCCTTGATTGCAGTTCATGAGCCCATTTTCCAAGATCGTGCTTGACAACAGCGAGAAGTCTGCAGAGGCCGAAAAGATTTCCATCCCGAACAGAAAAGATACTCTCACCTGCCTTCTCCTTTCCGATTGCCACAAAGAGCATTAGAGCGCTTGGGAAAAGCATCTTGAGAAAGGATCCACAAGAGGAAAGTAGATCCATTAAACGCTCTTCATCACTCTCTGGAGTAGCAGTCGTCATCCTCATCGCGTGACCACGCTTTCCGCTTCACAAGGTGATCTCAAATTTGGATTGTAAAAGCGGCCTGCTTTGCCAGAATCTTAAGAACTCTCTTGAAGCATGTTGTGGTTTGATGTGAGAAGCAAACTGCAAGCCTTTCGAAAAGGTCTGAGCTTTGAAGGCAAGCAGCTCATCCAAACAAATGAGATAGCAAACCTGAAGGTTCTTGGGGCACTAGCAGCTAGAAAGGCGGAGGGCATGGGTCTCTTGAACCTGGAGGCGGGAAAGAATTCGGTTAAAGCGATTCAACGGTGCTGTTAGCTGTTTCCAGGTTGGAGTTTCCAGTTTTCCAGGTTCCCTGGAGGGAATGTCGGCACTCTAGATAAATCGCATCGTCGACTCCGTGTTTATCATCGATGAGTGCGCGGCGATGAGGACAGTCGAAAGCATCCTGGGCCTTCGAGCATTGTGAAGACGAAACAACAGGAATATCGAGGACCTTCGATTGAAGGATCCTTTGCGCGTGTCAAAATCATGCATCGCAGGCATATCGAAGCTGTTCTTTGAATCTCCATCTGTAAACCAATGGAGAATACGAACGTGAAAATATGCAAGAGAATAGAGTACACACATGTACATGCATGTACACCCTTCACATGCGAAAATTAAAGTCTTTGGTGAAACGCAGGTATCCCTGGATAAAAACCCTTCTGATAAACATTAAAAAAACGATCATCGACAAGGGATTTCATAAGGCAGTGTGTTCTGGGTCGTGCTGGTTTCTGGTGATTTTGCTTTGAGTGGCTTCGTCTACGCATATTTCGCGTCTAACCCTTTCCCCTTTGGCATCAGTTCCACTGGAGCGCGTAGTTTTCACTCCACCTTCACTCTATTAGGATTCACGAAAAATCACAGCTTGTTTTAAAAGTAACCAACAGATCCTTTCCGAAGCGCCATTAGGCGTGCGGGATAACATCTTCAATTTCTTCCCTCTTTCTTTCCTTTTTTTTTTTTTTTGCTCTTTTGCACTCGGTTCGTAATGTGCTCGCAGAGTGAGTCAAACGTAAATCAGGTCGGTGTGCTCAATAAAAGAGACGAAACACGCTGACATGTTTTTGCTTGGAGAGGGCTAGGGAGAGAGTTCCACGTGACTCGCCCGAAAGCTTTCCAGGATACTCGAAAGTGTTTTCGTTCCGCATTTTCCATCGCAGTCCGCTATGGCGGCGGATGGTGCTAAATGGCTAGGAAATGGCTGGGAAATGGCTTCCTGATTTATTGCAGCATGTTGTGACTTTACGTATCTCTTTCCTTCATCCTGTCATATATCTTTTCATAAATAGAAGCTCGAAAACTCATCAAAGCCGAGTTCCACCGCTTCTGTGATGGTTAGCTGCAAGAAAAAAAAAAAATCCCGAATGTGCTACGAGAATTGGCCGCCAAATTTCAGGACGAAACAAAACGCCTTGGATGCCGGAAACAAATGTTCCGAAAAACGTTTTCGAAATTTTCGTTTTCCCTTGACCTATTTCGTCGTCGCCTCAGTAGAAACGGAAGCCCTCTTCCAGTAGTCTTAAATCCCAGGGGGGAAAAATGACCACCTTCATTGACTGTCCTCTCCACGTGAGTTTTACGGGAAACTTGAAATGAAAAGCTGTAAATGAGACATCGCAATGAAATCCGATATTGCAGCCGTGATTTAGCATTCTATTCTTTAGCATCTTGCATCACAGATTTCACGCCATGGAAGTTTGCCTCTCCTCTTCTTGATTACCCTCCAACGTGCCGAGCGCTCCTTTTCCTCCCAACGTAGGACGAGAACCTAGGTGCATCTTCTGCTTTTTGTGTGCTACTCATTCTCTCATTCTTCTCAGGTCACGCTTGAGAGATGCTTGCTTAGCATAAAGGAAGCAAAAGAAAATATTTATCTTTGCAAGATGCTTCTGAAACATTTGTTTGCTTGTATGTTTTAATTGGTTGGACCTTCAGAAAAATAAACTATTTACATAAAAGATGCAGGTGTTACTGAGACCTAAACCACAAAAAAATGAAACGAATGTTTTAATTGCACGAAAGCAAAATTGGCACTTCAGTTCTTAGTCTAGTCCCCTGGGCGGTCTTCACGCTTTTCGGCGGCAACTAATGGGCGTCTTTCCCGAGAATAGAGTTCTCCCATTGATCCCCAGGCCAGTCATGAACTGCCTTTTTGATCTCTTTATCAGAAAAGAAGCGACACCTCTTTTAGCAGCCTGAAAAAGTGAGACTCGCTCGCCTCCAAGTCTGGAGAGCACAGAAGGTAGGGTGTGATTCAAACAGAATATTTGTACCATCTCCAGCGTAGAACGGGCGTTGTGACCTTCACTCGCCAGTAGCTATCATAAAGCATTGTCGTGCTGCTGCCACATACTTCTGGTGGGTAACAAATCTTGATCTCTGCTTCGAAATTGCTGGATTATCTTCAGGCAGATCAAAGTACGTTTCATTCGCTACCGCTTCCCTCCTGTCCACGTAATGTTCAAGAATTACTCCTTAATGGATCCTGGATACGGGGCGGAACTCTTTTTGGAGGTTTCAAGGGATGGAAATTCTTTGGCTGAGGTTATGGTATCATCTTGCACTTCTGCCTATCGTTACGAGAAAAAAACTGTTGAGTAATGGTTCATTTTACACAGAAAATATACGCTGTAGATTCTTTCACTGTTATTCTGATATTAAACACGAATGCATGGCGGATGGGCTTTTAAAATTTCATGCTCCATCCTATGATCCAATCCCTTCTCAAGAACAGTAACTGGACTTAAAAGAACGATGGAGGCAATGTTGATATCTATCACTCCTGACAAAATTCAGTTTTCGATGCTTTTGGTATTCTCCGGAATTAAATCAAGACTCCAGATGGCCGAAAAGAATCTGGAAAAAATTGTTTGCAATTTGGAGGGTATTTAGGCACTAACGTACATTTTCTCCATTTTGCGACCAACTGGGGGCATCTTCTCTTCTGTGTTTTCAAAACGAATGGAGGATAACACCTGGATCTTCATGGGGGATCATCTAGGACTCAATGTCTTGAAATCCGAGAGATCGTTTGGCTGAAAAGCGTGTACTTTACAGTACCACAAGTTTCCTTTCCATCTGCCGCAGTGCTCCGTGCCAACTTTGCGATTTTCTCCTGAAGTCCTGTTGGCAAGTAAAACTGTATATGGAAAATCGAAAAGATTAAAGGACATTAGAATGGCTCAGTTCGTACACTAGCAGAAAGCAATCGATTTATTAGTGAAACATATCATTGCTGTTGTAGGATTCACTAACCGAGAGTCTTATTATCAGAGGATTTGATCGAATGAATTCCTCTAACAGTGAGATAATTTATTTATTTTCTGGTTCGAGAGAATAAATAAATTTTGCATTACTATAATGAAAAGAGTTGAATGCAGAGAGAAGACTTGCAGCCAGAGGACTACGACTGATGCACAAACGAATCCATACATGAATTGGCTTCTCCTGTAAGTAGAATTCTCCTGTGAAAGAATCGATCTTTCTATCAATGAAGATGTTGCCGTCGCTCTTAGGAAGAATGTATCGTATCTGTGGAAACCCAAGGCAAAGCACAAGAGCACAAAAGAACTGTGGGGAACCGCAAGGTTTTCTACTGGTGTCAGCAGCTGCTTTGCTTCTAACGTTGCGATAAGTTAGTCGAAGTGCAAGGATTTGATGGACCAAAGTATTATCTTTGATTTTATTATTATTGCATGAACAGGATACTAACGTTGAACTCTGAGCTCCCCAGTGAACTTCAGGAAACAACGCCAAGAGGAGTGTTGATCTGTAATCGGACCTTTTGTGATGGCTTTATGAGAAGCGATCTTCATCGCGATCAGTAAAACTGAGCTGCGTTTCTGCGTGAATGTGGGTGTCCATTGCTAAAATGCATTAGCTCCATCTTCCTGAGCAAAGGCGATTTTCACCCGGATACACCGGGGCATTTATTTATAAAAAATAAACATACAATTAAACTCTTGTGGTGAACCCAAGGGCTCACCACGTCACAGCAACTTGCTGGCTGCCGGTGCAAAGACCGGCGAGATCCATCCACTGCGCAGGAGTAGGAATAAATTAAACAAAAAGAAACAAAAAGTGAAACTTGAGGAGGGGAGAAATCTCTAGATGGGGGGGGGGGGAGGACGGGGAAGGGATTACACTGCGCGCGGATCGGACCTCTAGATCCTGTTCAGGATCCTAGCAAGCTGCGTCCTGTTTGCGCCCAGGTGGGTCCACCTGGATACATTCCTGACGAAGATGCACGTAAAAAAATACCGGTCGAAATACCTTCCTTCCATGTCTAATCGATCCACCCCTCTCTCGACAGTTCACTGAAGACCTATCTACTTGGAAGATGCTTCTGGACTTCTTGTCTCCTAAGAAACAGCACGCAAACTTATCAAGCTGTGAGTTCATTCTAACGCTTCACGACTCAAGACGATATTCAAGTAGATGCAAGTTATCTCGGTTTCCCAAGTTCACCGCAGGTTATTTACCACGGATTCGAGTGTTCTCACATTGTCCACTCTCTGAGTTGGATGACCATCATGCGATTAACTGGCTTTCCACTTGGATCTCACTGGATCTAATACTGGTGAGAGTTTTGAGCAGCATCCCTCGCTCACCGTGGGCTCCGTTGCTAGGGGGTGGGTTCACCGTTTTGGCTTCACATCTGCTCCAAGGGTCTCACCCGATCACCAGCACTTCTTCGTGCCTCTCTCTCTTTCTCTCTCTTTCTGTGGCCTCTCGCGAGACAAGAGGCTGTATTCGATTTCACGAGACGAGTTCATCTTTTCGGAGATGATTTGTAACTGGATCCGGCTTTTGTTTCTTGCGAATCACCTCGCTTTCCAAGGCGAAACCAGATCTCATCTTCGTACCGAGAACAGATGCTGACTAGCATTTCCAGCTCAAGAAGTCGAGTATCCTTTAGGCAGAAAAACTGGGATTTAGGTGGATCGATTTCCCAAATTCAGCCTTCCTTTTCTCTTCACTCCAGGAGTTCGACCGAGGAGCGGAGCGTTCCCCCTCCCCTCGTCCTTCTCTTCTGAATCCTCTGCGGTAAGATGAGATCGGGAAAGCAAAAAGTCTTCAGTCTGATGAGATGCTCGCACTGACCGATGAAGCCATCTTCCGTTATTCCTCGGGGCAGCTGCCGCATTTCTCCTCGTGGTCTCGCTTGTGTCTCACGAGATTCTTGCTAGCGTCCCGAATCCATTTCCTGGTTCGCATCCACTTCCTGCGGTGATGAAGGGCGATCGGGAGGCACACTCCTCCGGAGGAACAGTTTTCCGGAGCAAGCTGAAATCTGGAGATTGTTTCTTGGAAACGAGACACGGAGGAAGCGGGACGCGGATCTACGCTTCCGAGTCATGTACAGCCTTCCTCACGCGAGGAAGGAAACCCAAACGAAAGGGTTTCCCCCTGTCTGCTGACATTGGGTCATTCTGGTCACCTTGCACAGGGAAAGCTGGTTCTTCTCATCTGTCCACCCATCCGAGTTTCTCTTTCACCTCCGCATCTATAAATCTAGCCAGCTGAGTGGTCCCAGGCGATGAATATCCTGATCTCTTTGGCGGCCCATGTCCACGTTCTCCTGACTCTTGGAGTCTCCATACAATAGGATAAGGAGGAAGTGTCCTTCCTCCAGTCTCAACACAACACAAACCACTGTGGAGCTGCTCAACAGTGCACTCACCATCTCCTGATGCTATTGGAACTCGCTCCGGAGGTGGTTCTTAAGGTCTGGCACACGTATGCATACGTGCGTGTGGACTGCTTTTCGAATGCACATGTGTGTGCACCCTCTCTCCGTGCATACGAATTAAATACATGTATAATTGTATATATCTGCTGGTACGTATCTGTGGATGCGCAGAGCAATGCAAGACTAGGAATTCTCGGTAAGGTCGACCTGAAGAAGACCAAAGATTCTGGTCTCTTCTTTCTTTGAGGAAGGACTTCCCGTGGGTTTCGAAAGGTTTCGCTGGTTCCTCAAGCTCTTGCTGAGTCGAAGACAGACAGCTCATCCGACACTCTGACTGTGCAAAGAAGGAACCACGAAAACTGTGGCGCTCTTTCGGCAGCTCTTTGAGGGGGAACCCCTTAAAGCCTTGAGGTGGCGATCTCGCCATCCTCAGTCACTCTCGAGACATGTAGCAGAAAACAGGAAATCATGGAGTCTAGACGCTCCGCTCTTTTCTCTGATGAGCAGAACCCAGGGATTAGCTGCTGCTCCAGAGAGCATTTCTGATTCGGAGCCAGCGAGGCTGTTCGATCAAAATTCCGAGGCGGTAGCAGCTCCAACACTGCTCCTCAGAGGCGAGCAGCACTCAAGTTTCTCCGCAAGTAGGGTAAGTGAGACTGCCTTATTTTTTTTCCAAAAAATCCCCTGAGTTTCCACTGGGTGACAGGTGAGTGACCTGGGTCGAGAAGATGCTGCAATCTGTTATGGGTGCTATGTATCCAGGGTGGTGCATCCTGTTCTGTGGAGTCTCACGAGTCAGATGCAGTCAGATGAAAGAGCGTGGTGCCTGTTACCAAGCTGCCCGACTGCCTCCTCTGCCCGATGGAGTCCCACTCTTAAACGACTCAATCAAGCAATAGAAAATCCACCAACCCTGGCCTCTGCTGGGCCGCATCACAGAGTGCGGACTTCAGAAGATTGTTGACCACTCGGGTGGCTACATTTATCGTCATGGAGATGGAAGAGAAACTCGGATAGGTGGACTGGTGAGAACCAGTTTTCCCTGTGTAAGATGACCAACATGACCCAATGTCAACAGAAAGTGGAAAACCTTTCGCTTGGGTGTCCTTCCTGACTCGAGGAAGGATGTGCGTGACGTGGAAGCGTAGATCCGTGTCCCGCTTGCTCCGCGTCTCGTTTCCAAGGAACAATCTCTAGCATTGACAGTAGTGCCAACTTAAAATGAGACTGACCGTCAAAGAGATCAGGAAGTTCATTTCCCCTCGGATGAAGTGATGGTTCTCTGTCATGCCAACTTCCTGGACAAAGAAGCTGTGGACTGACTGCTGCAGACTTCCAAGGTGCGAAGAGGTCTGCTCTCACCGTTTTGGCAGAGACGCCCTTCTTCAGACTTTCATGAGACTTCCTCGTCCCTCCTCCTTCCTAGTCTGTACTCGCTGCGATCCGAGAGGATTCATCCCCCTGAAGCAGCCTTCGCGTTTTTCTGTGTCAGAAAGCAAGCCAAAGAGACCAAAAAGCTTCCTTTTGGAAGGGGATGCCGCTGGGAGTTGTTCGAGGCACAGATGAGATGACTAGAGAGAAGGGAGATGGGGTCGCGAGAGGGACAAGAATGGGCATAGTGTGAGCACCAGGAAGAGAAAGCCGTCCTGTCTGATCCACTGTTCGCTCTCTGCGTTGCTACCAGAAGTCCCCTGGCGCAAGAGCTGGCAAGGGAAACAGAGAGCTCCGGGGGGAGGGAGGGCACCGAGAGCAGGACGAAAGAATTTTCCAATGACGCATTCTTCCCCTAGCGGGAGGCATAAGTCGATGCTCAGTCCCTACCTTTCTCTACCCCCCCCTTCCCCTACTTTTTGTGCAGGAGAGGAACCGCTGCGCACGTCATCAGCTCAGTCCTCGGAGGCGGCGACGGGAGCAGAAAGGGCGGGAGTGAGAGAGATGTGGGAGGGAAGAGAGAGGGAGGGAAGGAGGCGTTTCACAAGGCTGGAGTGGCGGTGGAGCGGTGCGCTCCTCCTCGTCCTAGGGGAAGGAAAACCGGAAGTGCAGTGGGAAGATGCCAGGAGCGGAAAAAGAGGTACCGCGCTTCGCACGGATGCTTTGGCGGGAATTCGCTAAGAGTGGGAGATGCCCCTTGAGGTGACTAAGGGGGAAGGGCGGGAAGTGCAGTCGACTGATCGCTTCCTCCTTCCTCTGTTCCTCCTCTCCCCGTGTGATCCACGTTCTCGTAGCGAAAGATACTTGGAATGCGGTCCCTGGTTTAGAAAGGCTGGTAGCGGGGTTGGCGAGCATACCTATGAATCGGGAGTGCAATGGCGTCCTTCTATTGGGGTTTCCTAATCCACCCCGGTCCTTATTCCCTTTTACTTCTTGGGATCCAAGGAAACCAGAACTTAGTAGACAACCGCCAGATGGACCAGGCATCAGCCGGTAGAGGGGAGAGCGTCGGGAAGTCGCTCCCCGGCTTTTTCTTCCGCCCACCCCTTTCTTCCCCGAAAACACCCTGACTCCCGTCTTTCGATATGGAACGGAGGTAGTCATAGGTAGAGAAGGGAAGAGCCAGAAAGGGGATCTCTCCCTTGATTCTGGAAAAAAACTGGAAGGTGGGTTAAAGGGGAGAGGGAGAAGGAGAAACTTAACTCTTCCTTTCCTTCTGCATTTCCCCCTCTCCCTTCCCCTTACCTGATGTTCGAGATGCCCGCACTGCTTTGAAACGGGAGACCACTCATGTAGTGCACTGGGAGAGAAGAAGATGGATAGAGCCTCCGATCCCTCGAGAAGAGTGCGCTCGTAGAACAGCAACCGACCTGAAGGTAGGACCCACCAGGAGCATCTTTGCTGTCGCTCCTCCCTTTTCTTCTTGAAGTCAGGTGGTGGAAAGAGTCCTCCCTCGTGGATGAAGGAGAATGGATCGGAGGAGTGGATCAGGTATCCCGCAGGAGTTTCCGTGAATCGCGCTTTCTGGAAGGGAAACGGAAGAAATGAAAGAAGAGCGGTGACGGCGGCAGGAAAGGTGCCTCCTTGGTCGACGCCGGTTGCACGCAAGGGATGCCGCCTGCCAAAGACGTGGACCTCCCTCAGCCTCCCAGAAGAACTCAGGATGGACTGGATGCTTCTGATCTTCCCTGGTGCCTTGGACCCGGTGCGAAGGAGGGGCGGGACCGCTTTGAGAGTTGAACTCAAAGGATTCCGCGACCCATAGGCCGTTCTCCGGGCTCTGCCCCAGCCCTTCTCCCTTTCCCCCTCCTCTCCCTTTGTCAAGTCGCTCCTGGAACGGACCGGACCCCTGGAAGCTGCCGGTCGTTTTCGTTCCCGAAGTTCCTCCGCCTCGAACCCAATCTCTCCAGAAGGAGATCTTGAAAGAGGGCAGGAAAAGCGAAGGAAGAAAGAGAACTCCCGTGGCGGCGTGGGTTAAACTTCAGGAGGGGGAAGAGCTGTGGTCAGATACCGACCAATTCATGGACGTCCTGAGTTCTTTTCCAAACTCCACGGTCTTGCATCGGCTGGAAGGGGTAGGGAGGCTCTTGAAATTATAGAGGGAGAATGAGAGAGCGCAGCCTTTTGGGGAAAAGGAAGGAATGGAGAGTTCTCTACTCGTGCTTCCTCCTCCTTTCCTTACACATCCGTTCGCACCTTGGAGGGGAAGATGATGGGGTGGTACAGAGGCACAGTGGTGTGCGCCGTCCTGTTGTGCGCCCGTGCTGAAGAAAAGCGAAAAGTGGGAGTGAGGGAAACGCTCGTTCGCAACCTACCCCTTCCTCTTTCAGTGCAGCGTGACTAGCCGTCTTACAAGCAATTCCAGACATGAGAGGAGGAACGCCGGCGTGCAGCTGCAGGCACAGGAGCTCACCGAGTTTCACCTCCCCCAGACAGAAAGAGCGTGCTCTTCAGGAGGGAGAAGACCTCGGGAGGTGGGTCGGATCAGGTTGGACTCGCTCATTCTGCGATTACCGCGGCTGTTGGGAGCCTAGTCAGAGTAAGAAGAGTGGATGGAATCCAAGGTTGCCTTTCAGTTTCTCCCTGATCACTGCGGTCCGAATGAAGGACTTCCTTTCTGACTCACCATCACTTCCGCCGATTCCAGGACCGGAAGGGGTACACCTCCCTAAGGTGACTTGGGTGTTTTGCAAGGGTATGTGAAACGCCAGCGTAAGATCAGGAGCTACCTGCTCATATAAGGAGGTCGGGCTCAAGAGGAGAGGGAGGAAAGCTCAGCCATACAGCTGGCAAGGATGGGAGATTCCCGACGTCCGCGAAAGAACTGAGTGGAGGGACCCACTCGTGAGATCTCCGTGGACACTGGGGAAAAAAGTCCAAGGAAGCAGGTTTTTCTCGAGGACGCAACGCGGGAGCACTCAGAAAGAATCCTATGTACCAGCTGTGAGACCTTAGGTTCGGATGCAGGCCACCACGAGGCGTCTAGGACTGACTCACGAGTCCCTCAGGAGAAGAGTTGACGCAGCTCTCCCACTCTTGCACCACGAGGTGCTTTTCCGTAGGCGTCACCTCCACAATTCGATGGTCAGCTGAAACATGCCCTGGAAGAGGAGACTGAGCTGCCTCCAGGAGGACTGCGATACCCGGGGAGTGGGAAACCTTGCAGAGTCCCGGAAGTCTTCCACAGCGAACTTTGCTAGGAAGTGGCGCCGTGCACACCCACAGGGAGCGCGGAATTTAGCGGACCGCCTCTGCCGTGGGAGCTATTTCTCAAGGCTCTCAAATTTTCCTCTTTCCTGTTGATTCCGCTGATGCCGCCGGGGCGAACTGAAAGGGACTCCAACTAGATTTTTGGTAGGGTGCTTCCACTGGACTCCACTGGTATCTAGAGAGACCCGTGTAGCTCTTTCCAGGAAACATCGGACGCCAAAGAGAAGACTTAAGAGAAGCCGGAAAAGCCGAGAAAAGCTGCCATGGCCATGAGCTTGGCATTCTCCCTTCAGGATTCTACCAAGGAATGCCGAACGAATTATCCTTGAGTTCTTGATCCAAGAGGTCATCTCCTGAGCGCATGTGCTCGTTTGCAAGTGCGTACTGGGTTGCGTTGACTCCTCCTTCGTAAGGTCAGGACCTCACCAAGGGGGAGTACAAATTGGTCTGAGCATCACTTCACGGAGGGATACAGGAGCATAGATTGGTCTGGGGTGGAAACACCCTTCTTTGGAAAGAAACACCTGAACCTGATCGTTGCAGGGCCTTCCAGAAAGTGGACTTGGGTCAGCAACAGGCTTGTTTATTTCCAAAATCTCTCCCAGATGCATCAGAAATAGGTGACGTGTTTCTTGTGCAACCTGACTCCGTATCGCCTCGGACCCATGGCAACAGGTTCTCTTAGGACCCTTTTCCGTTCTTCACGTGCCTGAGAAGCCTTCCTTGGCAGTAGAGTGAACCTGCAAAAATTCTGTGTGAATTCCCATTTAGCGATGCGCAAATAAGGAAGAAACATGGCTGACACTCCTGCTCCGTTGAAGCAACAGTCCGGGCGGCAGACAAAAAAAAAAAAAAAAGGTCGAAAGGCAAAGAAAAAGAGAGGCACATCTTCATCTCCAGCACTGTCAGATGAGTTCTTCCTACTCTCAGGAGGCATGAGGGAGCCTCTCCCGTTTGGTGCTCTCTCGCATCTCTATGTGTAGCAGCATATCTGCGCCGCTCAGCCGACGGGTTAACGCACTACCCCATTTTGCGAAGTAACGGAAGCACATAATGATGTGTTCGTGCATGTATGTGTTGTGTTTACGGGAACATGTTGAGGCCACAATCACCAGTCAGCTGGCTTTGATTCGAGCTCCAAGGCAGGAAGGAAGTTCCGAAGAGCAAAAAAAAAAGCAAAGTAACCCAAGGTTTTCCTCGCGTTCTCGGAACCGATGCGAAAGGATCGAAAGGAGCTGGGTAGTTTATCGGGAGTAAACAGAGGCCGTGGCCCATGAGGAGCCCGAAATTCGATCAAGTGGCAGGAACAGGAATATGTATGAGATGTACCTGAACAACATTCTATATTCAAGGCAAAGTTTTCTCGGAAAATTGCCTCCCTCCTCCCCCCTCGAACGGGATGGATTTCGACATGGCTGTAGCCAGCTTTAGAGTCACGTGCAATCACCATGAATTGTCATTCGAAGGTCACCCTGAAGATCTTTTTTGAGATCAACTTTTCCGAATGAGATGAAAAGCAGCATCATAGCTGATCGATTGTTTCGTCACGTTCCGCTGATCGTGACTTTCATGATAAAATCTACGAGAGTGAGCTCCTGGAAACCTGATCATCAATTGAAACCGTGGCTTAGAAATCGAGGAATTTGAGGATTGGGAGGAAAACATTTTCATTTTTACTCGGAATCTTGTAGGCATTTCAACGCTTTGTCCTTCAAGAGCTACGAATTCCAGCCTTTATGGGTTGGGAACAAGAGAATGAAATGTACAAGGGTCCCACTGATGGTGAAGAAGAAATAGAAAGGAAAAAGTTTGGAGTGGATGCTCTGCAGATCCCGAAAGGAGGAGAGAGTTTCTTTCTATTACTATAGCCATTTGAAAACAAGATAGTGGTTAATGAGATCGCTGTTATCAAGATGGTTTTCCATGATTTTTCTCTTTACGAGAATAAGTGGAAAGCTGATTTCCAAAGCAGTAAAACCTCCAAAGATTTGAAAAGAATTGATGATGATAGGGATTGGTCCTAAGCCGAACATCACCATACCTTGTTTCGGCATCGAAAGAACGAAGGGGAATTTGAACCAATACCGACGGAAGAAAGAAAAGCAGTTGGTAGCGTCTCTAGAGAAAAACTGAAGTCCAGGATGGTAAATAAGCCTCAGATGATGATGGTAGGTAACCAGAAAGTGTATCAGTGTTGGCTGGAGGGGTCGGTTCGCCTTTCCCATTTCAAGCACGGCAGTGGGAAGAGAAACAAAGTATATGGTATGTCATGCATCGTCAAGCAGTAGCCATTTCCTCCCATTCTTCCAGCACAGCGGGCACTGGATATGTCATTCATGTCGTGAGTTTCATGTCACGAGTTTCACAGTCAAAAGCATTCCTTCTTCGTTCAGAATATCTTCTCCACTTTTCATGAATGTCAGAATGAAGTTTCTTTCTTCGAAGGCTTCCAGGTAGACCATGTGGAGAAAAGAATCAAGCAAAGTAAACGAGTATACACAATCTTGCTCAAATACCTGAATGGGAATTACCTGGAACATCGTTTCGCAAATTAGGTTCTGGAGATTTTTTGCTTCCTCGTGAGAAATTCGAGCCTATTTTCCTTCCAAGCACCTTGGTCAAATACAGGATCGTGTACTTATACCTTGCATCCGACCCATTTTATGTAGTGATTGCTTCAGCCATATGAAAGGCGCAATCAAAGCAGCGGAGGTATCGAAGGACTTCTATTTTTATGGTTTCTGCAGCTGCAAAGTTGGCCGAATGTTCAAAAACCCATCTTCTAAAAGACTATAGTGTTGGAAACCAAAGTAGCAACTTGCAAGCAATGCCGTGATTGAAATGTTTTGTTTGAAAAACAAAACACCAATTGCATGGAGTCCTTTCAAAACTCCTTTCGGGATTACTGGAGCGTTTTGCTCTGATCTCCTTTTTTGATGAATCTCCTATCCTGTCACGCCAAGAGAAACGGAAGTTTCAAACGCTAATGAGTTTAAAGTTTTTTCAACAAAAACTGTTGACAAGTAACGGGGATAAAACTTTAGCTCGTTGTGAAGTTCCTCAGTTGTGTAACAATTTTGCACTCTGAGCCACTCTAAACACTCAGTCGCAGATGTAAGAAGACTATGAAAGCATGAAGATACGTGATGGCAAATTGCATCAGTTAGTAATGGAACACTGATTTTGATTTGTTCTTAGCTGAATTTGTTCGATCTTCGATTTTACAAAAGATTACTTGTTTCTGTGGTCGGGTTTCAAATCTCTGCCCTCGATTCGGCTGGTAGCAACTTTGGTAACCTAAGTCAGGTTTCTTCTATTTATTCTTCGTGCGCTTCGTGGAGATGGTCTCATGGAGTTGTGCTTTATTCTTAGACCGTTATTGGTTGTCGAGTATTCTTGAACGAGTAGATGGCTGTCTATTTTTGGAAGGCGGTCCTGGGTGGTTAAAGAAGAAAAGCACCTACAGATCAGATGTAAACGACAATTCATGTTCCTGACAAATTGTCGTTGCGATTGGAATAAAAACAATGTCTTTTCTTCCCCTTCCACCCATTAATTTCTGACACTCCTTCACAAAGGAATCACATCTAGAATGCATATTTCTTGATTTTGGAGCTGATGGTTTCTTTCTCTTTAGCTTTCTCCTCCCCTCTTTTGCATGATTTTCCTCTAATCTCAAACAGTTTGTCTTTTTTCGCTCAAAACGTTCCAGCTCGTCAGCTGTCTTCTCTTAATAATTAGGGTTCGAGACGAAACCCAGATGCCTGCATTTTTCCTCTAAAATAAGCACCAAAAAGATCTGGAAAGCATCTGCTAAGCGAAATGACGAAGAACTCTTAGAAGAATTCGTCTACAAAGTAACCGAGAATGCTTTGGAAATGTTAGCGAGCATCTTTTCCTTTTGAGCACTTAAGTGGGACAAAATCTTTATCTTGACATGAGTACGAACTGATTTGACTGCTGAAGTCAGTAGACTTGTGAGTGATTCCTTCATCAGAAAAGTGAAAATTCCAATGGCTCCGCTGAAGATTTCCTTCCCAAAATATGTTTACGTCCATCTGGGAATCGGATGAATCCTCTGAAACAAAGGAAAGCTTCCTTTAAATGTCACAGCTCCGACTTCTTATCTGGATGCATCTTTTCTGTCAGACCTTCAAGTATGGCATCCCTGCATCATTCTTTTTGCATTCAAATGAAGATGTATTTGGGTAAGGTGTTGATGTCGGTCAGGAAGAGCTCAGTTGAAAGAGCAGGTCGTTCTCTTGCGGCTTTCTCCATCACGGGACGATGTTCTCGAAAGTTTCCAAAGATCGCAAAAGAGCGAGCATATCCAAGCAGATGCCACCTGTTTCCATCAATGTCGCAAAAGTTTTGCTTCTGTACATTTGAATTCCATAGTATTTGAAAAAGCATGATCTTTGCTATCGACTTGAGACCAGTTTGGCTCCCGTACCCTTTTGCTTAGACAAGATCTTAGATCTTTGCTCTTACCCCTTCAGAAAGGAAAAGATTCTCCAGAGTTAAAATAAAAAAGACAATCCTGGAAAGGCATCAGCAGAATTTCCCCAGAATGGGCAAGGGATTCGAAAAACATTTTGCAGCCACTTTGCGGGATCGTGCCAAAACTTTCGAAGCTTCTCCAAAGTTCAGAAACTTTGCTTTGAATCTTCAAGTGTCTTCTGCTTTTTGGCTTTCTATTTCTGCCATCAGTATCAACAGCAACACCTTTCAGACGATCACAAAGCAGTGATCGCGCTTTCGAGTCCTCATCTTGGATTCAAATTTCTATCGAAACGCATTCTTTAAAATAATTGCCCTCTCTTCGTCTCTTTCCCGATTTCGGAGTTCTGGAGTTTGAATTTACGGTTCTCACCGACGAAGAAAAAGAGAGGGAGAAAGGTGCAAAGATGAAATGTGCATGTATGCCAGATGCTTTGGAACACTACTAGTCTATGCTAGATGAATACTATTCAATAGTAGTCTTAACACTTTTCCCAAGCTGAAATTCGAAATTTCGAATTCTGTCCGCTTAATTCCGTTCGGAAAAAGAACTATTATTAGAAATGCATGCTGCCTGACTGTCTCTTCTACGAAGAAAAGCATTTGAAATCCCTAGATCAGAGATTTTCACAGAGACCGAATCCATCTCCAAAACCATGCTTTCAAAACTCAGAACGCAGGAACTGTGCTCGATTCACAATGATTATTTTGTTCATCCCTTTTGAACAAATCCAAGGGAGTTGCTTTTGTATGCTTTAAAAATTCATGACGAAAGATGACAAGATCTTGATCTTGAGGGCCATCTATCTGGCAATCGCTCATCCCGAACTGTTCGCATTCCATAAAATTTCTTATCTTCATAAATATGACCTGCCCTTGTTAAACCTCATTTGATGCCACCATTGTACGTTCGTTAGATACCTGCCATAAATCATTATTCCAAATAATTATGCAGACTGCCACTTTGTATTGTTTTAAATAGGTATGATCACTACATCTTGATTATTCCGAAACAATAAATCAACCAGAAAATGTGGCTCGCCATGTGAAAGAACAATCGATCCGCTCGTATCTGGTGAAAGATTTTGAAGGAGATGAGCTAAAATTATAGCATAAAATGAGGAAACTTAGTCCGCAAATATTTCTGGTTCCTTTTCATTCTCCGAAATGTGAAATTCGCGTAGACAGTCGTTGAATGAATGTCCCTCGTGGCACAAATATTTCACATTCATGAAGCAAGATCTCTCTCTCAGATCCTCCATTGTCAGGTAAAACAAAGGAAGGCATGAAGAAAGAGGATGAGCGAAAGTTCCACGTTAGAGTGGCTGTCAGAAGACGACAAGCAAAAACCAGAGTTTGGGGAGCAATATGGGAACTGCTGCTACTGGTATGCCTTCAGGAGAGCTCTCGCTCGCTTCCTTATTCCAAGGAACGCCCTAATGCAGCTACTGGAGATTCGTCACCATGACGAATCTTAAAAGATTAGTCCAAGGAGAGAAATCTCAGCACTTTCATCTGAATAAAAGACATGCCATTCTAAACACTTGCTGCAGCGAAAAAAAACATTTGACAAGGAGGTTAAGGCACTCTATTCGATCGCAGTTGCGTTCACAAGTCAACAGAAAAACAGGATTACGGAAACAGGGGATTCTTGAGAGAAAATGATCAAAACACTAGAAATGACTTCTAGATCAAAAGATCTGCATGCATCTGCAGAGTACTGACATGAGAAAGAAACACAGAAAAAAAAAAGAAACTTCGTATGGATTCACTGAGATTGGTGACTTTGACGAATAGGTAAGTTCTCCCTTTTAACTACTCTCCACCTGCCATTGGTAATTTTCCATGTTTGTGATGCTGTTTTCAAAGAAAAGGTTTATTCTTGCTGTCACTCCTAGGTAATGATTTTTTTTTTTGCATGTATGCATGAACTCACAGCTTCTGTATCTGGATTGCTAATAAGCATTCTTTTGACCTCACTGTTTCAATGGCTGATGCGAATCCTATTCGATTCTAGACAGGTAAATGGTTGAATGCAGACTACTGCAGGTAAATCATTGAAGTCGCTCATACAGGAGTGTAACGACATGTTCTATCACTAGGAGATCAGAACTTCTTTCCGTTTCATTTTTGACCGCTTTATTCATCAGGAAATGACCTGACCATTATAAGAACTGGAAATCTGGTGTAAATCTCTGTTACTGTTATCACAAGAAAAATTCGTGAGATGTTTCGAAAATTTCTCGTTTATTCAAACAGAAGAAAAAGTAAAAAAAATCAGTTTTCCTTTATTCATTTATTCTTTTTTTTTTTCCAATAGACGAGTGAATTCAATTATATCATAGAGACAGAAATGACTGCATACTCAAGAGCTACATCCTCAATGATCAGTTTCTCATTGCTTAGCTGCTAGAGTCGAACCTTTGGCTTGCCTTAGATTTTAACATTTTACTCCTCCATGTACAAAGAATGCTTTACCCTATGAACCTTTAGCTCCAGATGGCGTGGTGTCATCTGTACAGATAAATCAAAGCCGGAATCCAAATGCAATGAACTTGAATGTCTTACTCCGTCCGTAAGCCAGTGCTGTGTCTCAAGACGAATGTGAAATCCCCATAGAAGAAGAGGAAAGGAAAGAAGAAAAAGCGGTTCATTTTGTTTCGTTACTCTTCCTCTCTCACTAGCACTCACCCTGGTAGTCCAGTCTTGGAGCACGAAGAATGATTTCGCCCCAGTTTCCGGTGTCAAAGATCTTTCGAAGAGCTTGAGCAGGATTGACTTTCTTGAGAGTGCTACGACAGCGAAGACAGGACATGAGTTCTCGTGTGTTTACTTTGAGATGGGGGGAGGGGGGGTTAATTTCTGATTTCTCCTCGCATCCTTTTGTATCCTTGGACCAATTATGAGTACTTTCGCATTGGAGAAGCGGTTGTTTTCACCGCAGTTCTTTGCGCAAAACGTAACCTGAGATATGGGTGTGTATCCGGAGCAGGTAAGCTTCGACTCTCCTCAGCTGCATTCATCGCCGCTGGCTGCCTTCGGATCGTTATCAGCCGTAACTACTGAGGCCTCAATGCAAGGTTTATGGTCTGATGGTTCTGCAGCTATAAAGCACCTGGTTTCGTGATTCGAAACTTGACTGCTTTAGCTAAGATCACCTAAAGTAAGGTACATTTCCCCCCCTTCTTAGGAGATCCTTGAATGTTTCTGCAGCAGCAAGTCCCGGAACAAATCGCCGTTTATTCCCGACGTCTCTCTTCCTGTCAATTTTTAGTTCCTTTGCTGAACACCTCAGTTAGCACTGGAGGTCAGTTGTCTTCAAGTGCCACTTTGAGGTCACAATCATCTTTTACAAACCACATCAGATGGAATGACTCTACCGGTGCGACGTCGCGGTGCCGCTCAGAGGTCATTGTTTGTTATGAAAGGAGTGGTTTTTCTCACTGGAAAATAACACGAAGAACCGAGATATCGGAGGATTGAGAGTGGTGAAAGGAAAGGTCTCTTGTTTTTTGTTTTCACGGGATTCCAAGAGTTGACAGAGGCACTCGCTCACTTTCTCACTGACGGAATGGCACATACTCAACAACTTAGACGAACCTGATCCTGTAATTTACTTGAAGTGTAATCACGGCTTTAGGCCATCCTGAAAACGCCAACTACCCCAAAGATGCTCTACCCCAAGTTGATTTCGTTCAGTCTCACAAGTTTTTTGATCTGCTGGATGCTGCTGCTTTGGTTTCCGCTTGCAAAATCCGCAACCGTGACATTTTGGTTGAGAAGACTGATTTCTCTCCATTCTTGCATCCTGCGGTCTTCCTTTCCTGTTCAAAAAGTACCTTTTCTTCCTTCCTTTATTTTTCTTGTTTCAAAAGCACACGATTTATCCGAGTAAAACTCTCATCTTCCTTTCTGATTTCGCGCGATTTCTGTCCCCGTAGTGTCAAGCTAAGTGATTTTTGAAATCAACTCCTCAATCCTGTAAATCAGGAATGGCTTGAAAACCGGTAAGTTAAAGCATCCGAGTTGTCATGCAACATTTGTGACTAAAATCGTTACTGGCGACTATAAATTGGCCAAATTCATCGTAAACCACGGGATCCATCCGTTAAGATGGATTTATTGGCTTGGGTGTTAATAGCTCTTTCGTGTTTATAATTGCATCCGTTCCTGAGCATCTCCGCCACTTTCCTGCTCGATGTCACAATCAAGACCTATTCAACTTTCTCACGTGAGCAAACAGCCGCTAACTTTGGCAGTTCGGTCTGTAGCCAAAAATCGTTTCGAACTTTCTCGTGCAGGAAGTACTACCTCCAAAATACAGCAACCCATCCCCGGAGCAAGCAAGAAGGGACTACTGGATATCATTTCTGACGAGAAAGCATTCTCCCATTCCACATGAAAGGATTCTACTGTTTCTTGAAAACATTACAAAATGTGAATCATGGACCGGAGCGCGGCCTCTCTCCACTCCTCTTCCTCCTAACATAATATCGTGTCTGTGGAAAGAAATCGTTTAGCTACATATCTAAAACATAGTTTTATTTTTTTTTGTGAAAGGGATACACTGCATGCCGATCCCTCACGAGAAGAATTTTTTCTGCTTTGACAAGAGGTCTGCGTGATGGCGCACGCCTTTACTTGCGTCATTCTCCTCGTAAGACTGTCTTTCTTGTTCCAAGTTTTCGATCTTCCGAGCTCCACAATCCATTCATGGAAAAACGCCATCATTCAAAGGAATCGTGTCTGATGCCAGCACGCTCTCTACTGTCACCAACATTCTCCAATGGGTTCAAGCAAAACAGAGCGTGCTTTCGCGCATGAATGAAATGGAAGGAGGAAAGACTGTTTTTGCCTCTTAGTGTTGCTTTCTGATCTCTTTTCTAGCTACAGCCCCGACAGGGAATTTTAGCATCTCTTTGAATCGCTACTGTCGACGTGATGCTTCGATTCCAGTTCTTTAAGGAGACTCGCCAACTCGAAGCTTCTTCCCTGGGAAGGGCAGAACTATTCGTGATCGCTGTTGACAACTAAATTGAAGTACCATTTCTTTTGAAGAGTCAAGCCAGTTGCAGCCATTACAGGGGCTTCCTCTTTGATATTTTTTACCAAGAGCCCCTGTAAGTAATAGCCCACTTCGAGACTGCAGTCTTCCCAAACTCAGATATGTAACCGTATCGTGGAGGGTTTATCAGTGCGAGAGATTTTAAAACATCCATCTTTTTCAGTTTTTCCAACGATAATTATATCAAGAAGTTAGGAATCAATTAAATTTATCCTTCGTACTTGGGATGACATTTCTCACATGCAAACAGATTCGAAGGCCCTCCTTTGGTGGCCGTACCTCCAGAAAGGTGATCAAACTATGACTTCAGAGAATTCATAGAATGTCTTCTAAAGAGAGCTATCAATTTCTTTATCAGCTGTGACCAGTTTTGCGAGCGCTCTGCTCCCAACAGTGAGGTGGTGAGATAGTGAAAACATATGAAACATTCAATCAAACATAGTGGGATGTTCGGAGAAGGAAAGGAATACGAGTTCTTTCTCAATATGTTTCATGCCTGTAGGACGACGTTTAAAAGCTCTGAAAGTTAGTATTCCTTTTCCTGTTTTCATGTTTTTACCAGCTAAAAGCCTCTTCAGAGGAAGAGAGGTTATGATACTAAATAGAAAGTAAATAGTAAACTACCGATATTTAAACTGACTTTTTTTTTCAGAGTGCAAAATTAATAATAATACGGCAGATTTCTTAAACAGATGCAAATTCTTCACTGTCTCTTACAAACACATACTCACATACTACACTGTTTTCCTTGATATGTACGGATACACATCGAGGGAGGCTCAGAAAAAGGAATTTACTCTCACATATATGTGTAAATTTCTTTTTCTGTCACACATGTGTACATGCACCTAAATATAAAAAGTCTGCTTCCCTTATCGTATGAGTCCTTTATTTGCGTGAGTTGAAACAGTTTAATTGCTCAGATGTCAGGATGTCCAGAATAAACATGGATTGTTTCCGGAAACAGCTCAAATGTCCGCGGATCAAAAAGAACATGATAGTGCCTATTAACAGCATCCGATGTTTAGAGTCTTCGTGTTTTCATTAGCTGAATTGGTTCAGGATACTAATGTCTTGTTGGAAACACTGGTTTATGGTTCCAAAATTTGGACTGCACTTAAGGAGCGTAGAATGCACATCAGCCCTTCATTCAAGCTGAAATAAAAGTCATTCTCGATTGCAGGCGCAGGAATCTCAAATCTGTTTTGATTACTTAGACATTTGAGAAAACCAAACCGAGATTGATGAAATTCGGGCAAACATGTGAACTGTCGTGTTTCCATAAAAAAAAATTTCCTCTAGCGGGACTGCATTTGTATTTTATTAGTAATTATATTTAATAGCAGTAGTAAGCTAAAATCATGACTCCATAATTCCTTCCATCCTTCTATTGTAGGAACAATCCTTGTGAGCCCTGGCTGCTCTTAGTCCTTGCTGTTTCATTAGTTCAGTTGCCCTTTGCTATTTTGCCTTCAGCTGTTTCCGTTTTTTCCTCTGAATTCCTACGAGCGGTCTAAGTGTTCTTCAAACTATTTCGTGTTATATTCAGTTGATTTTAAATGCTACTTTTTTTTGGTTTCGTAATGTCTTGCTGGGTACTCTAGACCTTGTGGCTGTATAAGAGATGTGAAAAGAGAAATATTTCGATGTTCTTTGTTAGGGCTTCCGCGAAAATAATTTTTTTAGTGTGGAAAATCACATTTATGCAATAAATTGAATTAGCATCTATATTTCAATTAAGCAGATATTTCAATATTTCAATCATCTATATTTCATTTAATGATCGAGCTCCTTATTAATTGAGATTTGTAGGTTTGTGAGAAGCCAGAATCGCAGCCCACCGAATTACAAGACTCATTTCAAAGTAAGCCGCAACGATTTTCTTGTTCAATACCCACATTCTTTTGCAAACAAATAAACACCACCAGTTAAGCCATGGCGTATTCATTGACTGTCCTACTCACAATGAAAGCTGATATGATCATCTAGAGATTCTGTCAATTCTGAACAGAGTTAGTGAGATAAGAATTGTCCAGAAAACAAGAAGGAAACGGGAGAGAAGCTCTTTTAAATTTATGGGAAAAGAAATCCTCAAGAGCAATCAATCGATAAAGAAACATTCCATATGGAACAATAAAACCTTAAGGAGATGTGATGGAGACGTCGAGCAGCGTAGAGGCACTTTTGTGTTTCAGCCACAGGATGCTCTGTAGAATTTCATGGGAAAGAAATCTGGTAGAAAACACTGCAATGAATTTCAGAAGTTTGTTGAATAAATTCTGGAAAAATTGAGAGAATCGTAAGTGCGCCTTAAGTTGCTGATCAGAATGGAAATTAGTATGAAAAAAGCGCAGACAAAGACACACAAATCAACAGACTCTATCCCCAACAGATCTCATGCATCTCATTCAGAATCAAGGTCCTGCGAACGTGATGCATTCCAAAGGGACTCCAATTCACCTTTGTTGACAAGCTGATACTCAGTGAACGCTGAGATTTCCAGAAGCTCTCCACATCAAGCATCTCTCGGACACTCAATGAGAGCAAGGAAGCATTCGGGTTTCAATCCTTAAATTAAATCATCTGTTGGCGCAAAAGCAAAGCTGCAAGTCGTATAATCTTTAGGTTTGGCGACTTACACTTTGGATTTTAGTGTTGAGAATCCACGTATATCTCATAGCATCAGATTCGTTTTTGATGAGAGAACGTTTGGTTTCCTTCCGATCTTACAAAGGAAATGAGTGTCCATTCCCAAGGGGTGAATCGTGATGGAACGTCGTAATGCTTTTTCAACCTCTCAGCCTTCTCAAGGGATCAACTTGCACGCCTTGGTTTTGTCGCTCGATCACTGCTTTATTGAGTTTCATTAGGAAATCTTTGGTTTCAACCTGCTTCAGGGGTTCAATATAGCAACGGAGAATTAAAATTACCGAGGTAAATAAAGGTTCGCTCATATGACGTTCGAAAGTGAAGATTCCGCGAAAGCAGCATAAATGACACTCCATTTCTTTGAGTGAGTTCAGAATTTGAAGAGTCTCGGTAAGGAATTCTTACATGAAAAGTTTAGGGAAAATTTCAGTTTGATGTTTTGGGGGGATGAAGCGGAAGAACAAAGTACCAAGAACACTTAACCAAGTTTAAAAAAGCCAGCAGTTGTGGCGAACAGTAAATCACTGTGGCCTCAAGTAACACCCAAAAACTGAACATTCATGATTGGAAAAGGAACAGTGAAATGCACGATTCTCTTTGGGAAACATTTTTAATTGGCATGCTGAAAAGTAGAGTAACTGCTAAAAATCTAACCGTAGGCACACACAGGTTTAATGATGTTTCACGTTGGATATACGCGTCAGCCGTTCAAACGAAGTCACACGCTAAAAGCAGCAAGTCAGAAGCCCTTCAGGGGCAAACTCATTTAGCATTGAAATTCCACACTTCATTTTGGTAGTGTTTCGCATTACAAATAAAACTGATTAGCTTCAAAAAATAAATCACAGATATTAGTTTTAGATTATACTTGCCAATCCGGAAGCGCACCTCGTCGATATGAACTCTTCCGATTTTCGAATCATCTTCTGTTAAAGTGTCATCTACATTTTAATCCTGATAGGGACGCAGCGTTCGGTACCTTGGGTTCGGTACCCTCAAAGAAAGTAATTTTTTCACTGAAAGACTGAGAAAATAAAAACGCTGCATGATGATTATATATTACTGTTTGAACATCATGCTTTCCTGTTATACGGATTTTTTCACATCTAAGGTGTACACATCTAAAGTTTGATCTTCGGATGTGGACGAAAAGTCTCTACTCCTAAAATGGTCCATTTCTGGTTTCCGACGTCGTGGAGCGCTTGAAATTTCGCATGATTTTTCTCCACGAAATTCTCATGACCAGCTTTCAAGGTTAGGTTCGAAGTGTTCCTCCTGTTCGTGGATCCATGCAGCTGATCATTTTGCTCTTCGCAGCATGTCATGAACACGAGCAATTTTTTCCTGATTGAAGCTCCATTCTGCCAAGTTAAATAGGCTTCTCGGGATTCGTTCTTGCAAGCACAAGTTTTGCATTTGCTTTTACATGTTCACGCGTCTTTATAAGTTTTTACCTACCAATTTCACTTCCGTTTCCATTGCTGCGTGGATGTTCCCTTGCGAGATAGTTGGAATTTGCATCCATGGAGTCATTTCGTTCTCTATTCTACCGTTTGGCCAGTCTTACCAGTGAGAAATTCTGTTTTTAAATCCACCGTGAGCTGTTCTTTTCAGCAGAATAGTGATTCTATAACAGCGGTATTTTCTAGCTAGCTTCTAAAAATTGCCGTACTTATAAAAATTCTGTAACTCACACAGGTGATCGTTCGGTATTGTATGGCGCTTTGGCTTCAAATCCTACAATTCCGTAGATTTTATGGTCCCTGACTACATAGATTTATAGATTCACAGCTGCAATTGGGAATGGTATTCATGTTAGAATACAGAGAGCAACCATTACAGTGCAGTGTGACTTTCTAGCTCTTGATTTCATATACTGAAGATGAGGCACTTTAGTGATTCCACGACTCATGAGATGGTCCAATTCACTTCCGGTGCTGCAATCTTGTGCCGCTCATGACGCGAGCTACTGAAAATGCGGTTGTATTTCATAGTTCGATGGCGATTCCGAAAGCCTACTTTAGCCGGAAGAAGGTGGGCGTATCTTCGATCGAAATCGAATGATCTTAGATGTTGCCATGGTGATCACAAAGGTACAGGTCAGCTGCAAGGCATTTTGTTGAATGGAGCAATGCTTATAGAAGAAATCTTGACTTAGCTGTGGAATTCATCATAAGCAAGAACGAAATGCCCTATAAATAAGTATGACTTTTAGGCAATCACGAGTATGTAGAACAGCAGCTCCAGGCATTTCACATTAATCACACGTTAATTACGTGCAAGAATGCAGTATATGAATTTCTTCTAATTCACGAGACCTGAAATGCAATTTTTTCCTTGGAACAAATCCCTTGAAGGATTTTTAATCTCCTGAACCAGGTGCATACACTTGCGAGACAAGCGACGGGTTTGCTTCTACCCTCACCACTGTCCACTCAACTAGTGCTACGCAGCTTCTTGCTCATAATTTAGCACATATTGGCGCGACGCTTATTTCTGAGGGAGTACACAGTTTCTCCGACGATTAATCGGGACACATAATTAGATAATTGGATGCTGTCCGCAGAGTATTCAAACTATGACGGCTGATTCTGATGCATCATTCGAAACGGAGTGCTCAGCCTTTTATTCATGTGTTGCCATCCTGTAGATAAATACTGTCACAGGTCCTCAAGCCGCACGATGCAGTGCTCGCGAAGAAGAAACAAAATGCTGAGAATTCGTCCAGTTTTGTTGTAAGATGGCTTGTAAATGTACTTACTAAGTCTCTGGGACTGTACTGAGCGTTCGATTCGCCAACAGAAATTCTAAATGACTGCATTTCTTGTTTTCAGTATCCCGGTGGCAATAGAGGAAGCAAGGAATAGCGATGAAGGAATGCATATGGCAACGATACGGGAAATTTAGAAACCATTTTGTTTTCTTTCTGTATTTTGGAATAAGTTACAATAGAAATGAATTGGAAAAATCGCCAATATAGATTTTTTTTTTCTAAAAAAAAAAATGCATTTTGGATTGTTTGAAGAATGCACTAAGTTTGCCTTCGTCTTAGCGACTGCAGCTTGCTGTGCGAGTGCACATAATCGCTGGTTAACAAATGCAGCAATTTTCCTTACGGAACAGAAAATGCCTTGATGGCTGTTTCTTCCACAATGACAAACCACGTCTGTTAACAAACGATGCAGAATTCGAGAATTAAAGGACAGTGATGTGAGGAGGAACAGGTTTGGAAAAAAGCACGTTTTGAAACAAACCTTTGAAATGCCTTCATGCCAAAAAAAAAAAAGTCTTGGACGTCAGGCACAAATTACATGCGGCAATGAACGATACTCAAACGGAGAAAGGAAACGCTTCATTTCAAAGTCGAGGAATAACTAAAATTTCAGTTTGCTGGCTTATTCGTTTAAGAAGTCCCGAAGATTTTCATTTTTCTGCTCTGTTTACAACATAAATGAAGGTCTCCCGGAATGCCAGGAACCAGAAGTGATCTAATGAGCCGAATATTGATATTCGGAAGGAGAAAGCAGTAACCGTTAGATGCCCAGCAATAGACCCGAGATTATTCGGAATTTCAGCAGAGCAATGATGACACCTCTAAAGAAAAGATGAGTTCATTCTAATTTTTTATTAGTCTGTTTACGAGGACTGATAAAACGAATAGTTTGCCTGTGATGATTCTTTTTAAGGAAATTTAGAGATTTTACGAAGTCATCAATTAGATTTACTGGTGCCGGTAGATTTTCTTTAACTGTAGCTTTGTTCCGTAACTGTATGGGTTTATAGCTCTGATCCTTGTAAACCGGAGCGGAAAAATCGATTGATTAATAGTAGTCCTTCTTCTGAGAAACTTCGAGAACGGCTCCTGAAGCCATCCACGAGAAATGATGTGATATAGAAATACAGTTACTGAACCAAAATGTTATTATTGTCACACTATGTTATAAAAGCATTACTTATGTACTTTGCTCCACTTCACTTTTTCATGCGAGCATTGTCCACTCATTAACATATAAGATGGGTAACCCGCTGAAAAGATACACGGAGATCACGTGTCATTAAGATGGCATACCTGTTATTCATCGAGAGAAAACCCAGGTATGCTAATTGCAGATCTTTGATTTTCTGAGAAACTCACTTCAGATTTTGACCACAGTGGCTGGAAGTTTGAAAGCTTGGCTGTTTTCCTGGATCTGTACGTAGACATATACGCAACTGTATTGTATAGAGATGAGTCATGAGAATGAGTTTAGCATGAGTAGCTGCTTGTCCTATGCCGATGTTGATTGCCGACCGCTCGCAGCAGACCGTTCACTAGGCATCCAGAGAGCATGCTATCTTGGAGATGTTGCTCTGCAAACTCAGCACGTGACATTTTATTCTTAGCTTTGTTCCGTATTCTTAATTCTTTCACAGAGAGAGTTTTGCAAGCATATCTTGGAATCAGAAAAGGGAGACATTAGTGTCTTAGGCTAATCCTGGCGGTGATGATTCGAAATTTGAACTCTCCAAACGGAAACCAAGGCACCCTCTAGAGAAAAATCTGCTAAAAATTCCTGTTCGTGAGGCTCACTTGACAGTAAAAGATGCAGTTGCTTTTTGTTCTCTTGGTTCTCCATAATCATAAGAATTTTTCTCAATGCCAGCTAATTGGATATTGGATAATAAAACTGCATTTTCTTGTCCAAGTTTCAAGTGAAGACATGCGGTTTAGGGGAAAGGATAAACAGCTCTTCATCCGCAGCCACTCTGAGTTACAAGATGAGCGAATTTCACAAGTGCAAGTGAATTGCTCTGAGCTTATCTGTAGTTTCGAACTCCTTGACTGGCTTTACTTTCGTACTGAGATGCGCAGAGAAACTGGTCAAGTAAATGCTCTCATCATGAGTAGTGTACACCATCTAGTTGTCTCAAGAAACCTCAACGGAGCCAACAGTTGTTCATGGTTTTTGTTTTAGTTTTTCTGCGAAACTTTCCCTATTGAGGAATATTTCGTGAGGAGCAAGTGCAGGAGAATTTCTCACGAAAATGAAAGCATGAGAAGCGAATTTCTTCTCGGATATTTGGGCGTACAGCTTATTGAGTTGAAATAGTGTTTTGAGTTGCATGGGAAGTTAGCAAAACACACAAAAGAGTCCATGTTGGGTCGAATAGGGCAATAGTTTATTCAAGTAGCGAAACTGAATTTCAAAATAAAGTGGTGAACATCGAAGACAGGCGACAGCAACCTCAAAGTGTTCACTAACCTGTGTTTCATGCTGTTGCAGCGTGGAAAATGGAAATTTAACAGAGGAGTGATCATGAAGATAAAATGTGGCAGCACAGCATCACTTGAAAATCATCATTTGAGAAGTAAAATGCGATTTTCAGGTGAAGGAAGAATTTGAGAAGTTGTTATGACGCAAAAAAAAAAAAGAAACAGCTTCAAGGAATAGAAATACCTCAGCTGCAAAATATACCTCTAGAATTGGTGACTAAACATGGTTATAAAAATAGGAGCACTCCATTTGTGTACATGATTTCATGGAAAAGCGCAGTTTTGCTAAGCTAATGGTGCAATCCCGACTTCAAAGGAAAGAAAGACAAGGATGTATGGTACCCAAACGTGAATGACTATAAGAAACCCGGGTTTCGCTTTCATTTTAGTTGGGATGGAAGCTCACATGAATGGCCTCATTGTGGGAATCGAAGTGCTGCGTATCGTTTTTGAAGTGAGCTCCACTTGGAATTCATCAAAAAGTCGTGTTCGGCCAAAACAAGCTCTCCTGCACGCAAATCTTAGATGCTCTACTTTTTATTCCAAGAGTTCCTAGAGAATCAAAGATTCAGTCCTTTCAAAAGTTCGTGTTCTTTTCGTATCAGAAGCTTCATGCTTTTGTATTTGAGTGAACCCAAACATTTCGTTTGTTTGGACTCATTCTTCAGTGATCAATCCTTCTTTACAAATTTATTTCTTCCTCAGGAGTCTGTCCTTTGACTGATCACTTTCTCAAAACACTTTTTTTTGAGAGCATTTTCATCAGAGGTCTTGAAAACACTTCCTAAAATTCCCGTTCAGTTCCCTGACTTTTTCAACAAATTTTCAAATTACATGATGGTTTTCCCCCCTCTGATCTCGTAATGTTGTTAGATCAAGAAAATCCATCGATTGTCCCTTTACTATGTGAACTGTCAATGAGAAGTTGAAAAATTCCCTGTTCAGAACTTACAACCCTTATGAGCAATGCTAAGAAACATTGTTTATAAAAAGATTGCATTGTGAAAGAGCGCATATGACCTTTGTAGATCTTCACCTACACGGTAGAAAAAAATTTGGTTTCACATCCGTTCTAAAAGAAGCATTTGGGAGACAGGAAGAACCGATCTTAACATACGTCTTTGTATTCAGTAAGCGAACAATTTATTCCTTTATAGAATTGTCTCGCTGATCCAATTGTAGATTTATGAAAACTCTCAGAGGGGACCACTTGCAGTGTAGACAAGAGAAGCAGAGAGATGTAAAAACTTCATGTCAAATGCAGAGATCCCACTCAAGCAAAAACAACTCGATGGTTCCAGAGAGTGAATTTATCAAGGTAGGTATCTTCGAGTAAATGGCGCGCTCTAATAAAACTCAAGCTAATAAGTCTCATGGAACTTCTCCAGGCCAAAGCAGTCCATTTTTATCTCCTCATGGACTCTTTTACACGGCTGTGATGAAAGTTGTCTGAAGAATTTAACCCGATCGAATCGTAATTCCAAGTCAAAACGAGTGGAACTTATGAAGATCAGAGGACAGTAACTCTTGAAACATTACTCAAACGTGCAAACTTCGAATTGGTGACTTTCCATCCTTGCCATCAGTGAAAAGGGCGAAGTTTTCTGGCCCCACAAACGTATGAAACAAATTTAGAGAGTTCTTGTACCCATTCGAAATGCAATTAGGGAGATAATGGCCATCATGAAATGACGGAAACGAGAGAGAAACGTTAAGAACAAGCCATGCGGAGAGACCGACTTTCAAGTGCAACTTGCAACGCATTCTCACGAGCCGCATTAGAAATCATTCCTCAACGCTTGATTGCCTCTTACTTGAGTCGGTAGCTCAGATCATAAGGGATATTCTGACTGCCCTATTTGAGGAATTTCTATTTATGCGGAGACTGAAAGAGAATAAACTCCTCTTTTAGGTCATTGCGAATGGTGATATCCGCAGTTCAGAAGGTTATTCCCTAACGTTCCTCCTAACCTCCATCCCATCTTCAGAGTTTCCATAACCAGTATTTCCAAGGAACTCTACTTTTACTACGCATAGGCAGCCATTACCTAAGATGTATTACCTCATCTTGTTGGAATACTAAGAGGAGATTTTTTTTTCCAACTCCTTTTAAGATACTCGTGTGATGTTTTATCTCTTGGATGGTCTATAAATTGTTGGTCCATATATCATCAGTTGATTGACAATATTTTATATTGTATGGCGAGATGGAAAAAAAGAAATCTGATAGGAAAACAAGGAAACAGAATTGGACAAGGAGAATGCGGTTCAAGATGTCTATCTACATTTTACTTATCCAGTGAATCCCATGGAGTTCCTCCGAGACGGAAAAAAATAAAATACAAAGCAGGCAGAATTGATTATCTGAAATGAATTGTAAGTATTGTATCTACTTAATAAAAATCAATGTGACCCTCTAATTTCCGTTCTATTTCGTGCTCAAATAAATAACGGTGTTCTTGCAGGAAAATATATTGCAATGACTTCTTCAGTATATTTGAAGTCAGTTAAATCCTACATGAATTTGTCCTCTGTATCTTGCTCAATTTTCATCACTCAACGAACTCACATAGTTTCTTATGAGAATCTTAGACTTTGCAGATACATGAACACAGACTTGATGACTGTTTGTCTGTCAGCTATTCTTTCGCTCTGACTCCTAATGAATTCGTCCGACAACCTTTTGGTTAAATTCACACCTCACCTGTTTGGAATTGTTCTTCTACCAATTCCTCGTCTGACTTAGTGCATCTCACTGGCATTGATCTATTTTCGTTTGCCCTTCCCGTCCCTGGATTTGTTCATCACTCCACCGACAAGTGCAACAACTGGAACAATTTCGAGTAACTAAGGATTTTCTGTTTCTTTTCTAAAACGTATTCAAAAATTAGGCGTGGATAAGATTTTTTTTCATTTGACTTGGTTTCACTGTCTCCTTCATTGCACGCATCTACTATGGCTTCCAACCAACTTGCGTCCCGAATAGGAAACATTCGAAATGCTAATCCTTTCTTGTGGGTAATCTTCCTTTCTGAACACCTACACATTCTGAAATATGTCTAGCAGAGACCTAGTTTGCTAAAAATCTCTTGCTGATATCTTCCGTACATCTATAGAAGTTTATGGATCTGACCTTCTATACATCTGAACTGTATACAAGTGGAGCTCTTCTGAAATAGAAGGGTCTTTCGCCAGCTATTTCCTGGATCTTAAGCCGTTCTAGAAAGAGAAAAATGGGATCCCATGAGACATTAAATTCTAAGGAGGCAACTGAGTCGAGATTGTGCAGAGAAAGTCAAGTTTACCGCAGGAGTCAGTCAAAATCCAGAAGTGGAAATTAGATGGTTGAGTAGGAGGTAGTAATTATCAAAGAACGCTTCTGAGAATTCAAATCGCCTTCCTCTCCTGCATTCGTCTCCACTTCAATGAAGATAGCTCAGGAATTCGTTGCTGGAGGAAGCAAAATCGCTTGCGCAATGCACAGGACTGAAGTTAAGGGCACTTCAAGGAGACTGTCATCGGATACAATGCATGCCTCCAGCGGAAGTCAGCTCTGGGATTCCGTATTTCCCTGTCTTCATTCCAACATCTACTTTAGTAGATGTATTCCACGAACAGCGTTCAAGTATTCCAGGAACACCTGAGTGAATCGTAATCATCGATTACCCAGGCTCCTAGTTGACAGGGGTCCAGTTTGTGCAAATCCCCACAAAGGAACGTTCCTTCATTCATGGAGTCTCTGCACAAATTCTTCGTGAACGAAAGCTCCTTGATAAAGGAGCTCCTTAACTCATCCTTGATGAGGGATTTTTCGGATACGAATTCAATTCTTCTCAATACAGAAATCCAGCTCAGTGCACAAATAATTCTAGTGCTCTAAAGCAGGCTTCGGCCATCATGCTTCTCGGTGCTCACTCCAGGCAAAAGCGAAAAAGATCTACTACGGACTGTTATCTCATCGGAGAAGCAAATGATTTGCAGCACGCGGCTTCCTGTGCTTGGAAAAGAGATGGCGTCTTCGGTGATCCGTGACCCGAAATCCGCTTTCAAGAAGCTGCAGTGTTTCAACGACGGTCTTTGCAAAGACACCTACGAGAAAAATGATGAATGGAGACTTGTCTCGGCTATCGATCAGCATCTCCGAGAATGATTTCGACTCTGACTGCTCTTTCAGCAAGTCACTGAACCGCGCAGTCTGTGAAAACAATTCATATCCGTTCCTTCTGGATAGAATACCCGGTGCTATTTTACATTTGGGACCTTTCGATGGAGCTCCTATCGCAAGCATTTGTTCTTCCGAAAGGTAGAACCGCGAGGCGTCCTTCCTCAGTTCTCCTTCAACGCCTAGTCGCCTGGCTTGGAGAACAAAGTTTGAAGAACATGCCAGTGGAATTCTCATTTCGAGGGGAAAGAACAAGACTCCTGCAGACATTCGGGAAGCAGGTCAGCTTCCGTGGAGGCCGAGGACTATTCCTCGGTGCCCGGAATGAGAAAGGAAGAAGAGTTCTTATTGGGAGGCGGAATTTTGCGACAGACTCCTCCAAAGAGACAGGAACTCACTGGCTGTGAGGGCAAGGAAAAGAAAAAGTTAATCGATTGCACACTGATTCTTGTGAACTCCTGAATGGAATCGCACCCTTCGTGCATCGCACTGTCGGGTATTCGATTGAACTGAAAGGGATCTGGAGCCATTTGAGCAATGGCACGGATTCCAGAACAAATACCAAGGCGGCAGGATCGATGAAACGGACCTTATCATTTGTTTCGATCCTAAAGCCGATGTGATCTTCATTCCTTGTTTCCTATTCATCAATGATTTTAGTCTTGAATCCCATTAATGAACACGGCATGGGTAGACAGAACCAAATATGCAAGGACTAGAGGCATTCCGTTTCTCGAGCACACGGAATAAACTTATTGTACTACCTGTATGTGTGTGTATGAGTGTAAGTGGAAATGCAAGTATTCCATATATTGTGCATCTGCATCTGTATGTGCCCACGATACAGATGAAGGGATCTATAATACATATACCTTCCATAATACGTGTTTCCACATGGATGCGTTTCTCCCACAGTAGGTGCGCTGCGACCCAGGATTTTCAGAATGCTCAGAGCAGCTTTTTCCTTAATAGCTTAAAGCGGAAAAGACGGGGGAACTGTCAGTGACCCAACTGACCTGGTAACCTACACAGAGAATTGCTGCATACGAAACGGTTACACTATGTACAGGGCATGTTGCTCTGTTTCATTCCTCGTATAAAAAATTACTTAACTGAGCGATTATTCAATCCCCACCACCTTGGAAGTTCAGGAAATCAAAGAACAGAATCAAAGAATCTTTTTTTTTTTCCATTTTAGATTCCATTTGGTCCCGTTCTGCCTTCGCAAAGGATCAACTTTCTGACTCTTCCAAAGCGAGTATCTCATACTTTCCATAAAATGCAGTTGCTGCTCTTATCTTGCATCGGATTAATTTTAGCGAGCTTCAGGGGACGCTGCTTTGCAACCTCGAGAGCCACCAGCCATAAGCCATGCGGAATGCCAGTTGATGAACTTTTACTACTCGGGCTACACTCAGGCTACAAATTGCGGCATTTTTTTTTTTATTGTGATTGCAATCCAACCCATTATCTTCCGAAAGATGTTTATCCAAAGTTCACAACGGTTTTTTTTTTTTTTTTCTACGGCGACAGCGCCAATCTCCGGCTAACACCAAAGGCATAAAGATAGTCACCCTTGCAAAAAGAAATCAAGTGCTGGTGCTCTTGAATATCGTTCCCTCTTAAACTGGAGCATTTGTTTTTGTTGGCGTTTTAATTTGTGTTGTCTTCCTTCCCAGGAGTGCCTTGAGACGTTAACTGCGGACGTCCTGCTCCTTTTTGTCACCTTGTTTGAATATAAGACATGTAGCCTACTGATAGATGCAAGTTTTCCTTCTTTTTTTTTTTTTTTTTTTTCCTACCGATGAAACATTGCACATTTGTCTAAGAAAAATGGCTTCGGTTTCAAAAGGCTTCCATTACGTCCATCTCGCAAGAAGCATCATTTGTCACTAGTCTTTCCCGACCTGCGGTGAGCAGTAAATCAACATCACTTCGTTAGGTGAGCCTGCACCGAAAGGTACTCGGAATCTCTATGGCGGGCTTTCGCATCTCTCTCCCCTCCCTCCTCTCGCAACGAGGCACATTCGTTCAGGTGTTTAACGAGGAAAACTTGGGAGAAGCTGAAGACGAGAAGTAGCGCCGTGCACTTAGCAGCAGCCGCCGTGCCATTAGCGGGCGTGCTCTCCTCGCCTCTTCCGTGCGCTGCGTGGCTGCTAGGAAATTCGCCCTACGGAACACACAAAGCTTGCGGTAGAGAAGAACGGGCGGGAACGGATCTCGTGGTGGCTTGCGCAGCTGCGTTTTCCTGATCCCTCTCTCTTCGTCCTCTTCCGTTCCTCGGCAACTCACGCACAAGGCTGCTCGCGCTCGTCCTGCCGGTACACTGGAAGGACCCGTAGCCAGGCGTGCTGCATGGACTCTTTTTAGCCCCCACGAAACAGAGATGACGCTTGCCCGGTTACCAGAGTGCTAACCGTCTCCAACAGCTGACGCACGCGTCTGTCTCCGACCACTGCAGAGTTCGGGCTGCCATCTTTCTGTTTTCTTTTCGGAAAGCTCTCTCAGCTATACGAAATTTTCGTGGGTAACAGGAGAAGTTGACTCGGGAGTCGGATTGCAACTCGGGGCCATGCGCCGGAGAGCTGTGACCCGTCCTGACTCTCGGTTGTCAGGGCGAAAATCAACAAATCCGGCAGCGGTGTCTCTCAGTTTACCCAAGCCTCTCCGGTCCGGTAATTGACCGCATTGCAAACATTGAATAAGCGGGAACCGCGCGCTCTTGCGATGCGTTTCAAGGATGCCCCACTCCTTTGCTCCATCGGAATGCGAGCTTCTTCGATCCTCCGCTGAATTCTTCTCGAAATGTTTGTTGGGAAATTTCTTTCTTTTTTTAACCGACCCTTTAGCAGGGCATCACACAAGGCAAGCGCAGGGGCTATTTGAAGCCGAGCTCGGCGCTTTTGATTTATGGAAAAGAGGAGTGAGGAGGGCGAAGGAGAAGACGGGAAGATCCAGAGGGACCCAAGAACTCAAACGGATTCGCTCCAGAAAGGCGTCTGTTGTTGCTCGACGCTTTGTACCACCCAATTAAAACTCTTGGTACCGGTACGGAAGCTGGAACGAGGGGAAAGCTTCGATCTTAATGGTCCAGGGTCCGTTTGTGGACTTGGATGCTTTGACTGTTGGAACACGGTCGTGCAAACTTTGAACGACACACGGATCCCTAGGAAAGATCCGGGTCCTCTCGCGGCCTTTAGAGAGCAGTGTCATCAAGGCATGCCTGTCCTCTCTTTCGCCATCTTTTCGGAGCAAACCTCACCTTACTGTGGCAGGTCAGCTCTGTCTCGATGCACCGGCCTACACCGTCACAGTACACCGCCTCTTCTCCTCACGACCTTCAAAAGCAAAAGAGAACCAGAACTCCTAAGCCTCTGCCCTTCCGTTCGCCGGGGATTTTCATGCTGCCTCCATCGAACTGCTTCACAAGGCATCCCAGGCTGTACTGTCGAGGCTGGTGATCTCTGCCGATGGTTCCCGTGCATTCTAAATCCTGGTGCGCTTCTGAAACTCGACGCAAATGCCCTGCCCCCCCTCTCCCCCATCCCCAATGCAGAAGGAAGGTCACGCGTTCCTCAAGAACCCCACCAGCCAGCAGACGCAAAATGAGGACACTTCCTGATGCAAAGCTTTCCGAAGAGTCTTGCACGCCTTTTCCCCTCTACAGGAGCTCCCCAAACCTGGATTGGTTCCTTTCCTCAACGAATCGGGCTGCTTGCTCCTTTTAAAAGAAATTTTTTTTTTTTTCCTTTTTCTTTCGAGCGCTGCGCTGCTCAGTAGGGAGAGCGGAGAGAAATCTGCAGGCAGCACGTATAACTTCGTGCAGGGTGTGCGTTTAGAGCGTGCAATGACTTGTGCTCACCAATCATCCACGGGAAAAGGGACGCCTCCGAGTTCAGCATATGAACGTTAGTTTCCATTCAATCCCCAGCATCAACTTTGCGTTGCTCGGCTACCAGTGGCTTTGTCAGGACTTCATCACCGGTGGCGCACCTTCTACAGCGAGAGAATAGTCGTCCTACTCCACAATTTGTCCCCACGGAGAGGTGCGCTTTTACAGTCTCATGAAGAAAGTACAGGGCATTCACTCGAATCTCGCATACTCTCTCTTGGCATGGCAGGACTGATCCCACGGAAGAGATGATCGACAAACAGTACGTGGATTACAGGCTGCTTTGAAGTCCGAATGCATCCGCAAAATGTTGCAGCTGGTCGTTTTTTTTTCTTCCTTCCAAATCTCACTGCTGTTTCGATGGGGACTGATAATTCTCATCAAGAAAGTTTTCCCAGCAGGCTTCTCAGATTCACAAAGCTTTCTCGAGTTCCGTGGAATGCTGAGCTCAAAAAACTGCTTCGCGCACTCGGTACTCGAGCTTTGCCTGGAGCAGGATGGTGTGCTTTGAACAGAACACCTCAAACGCACAAAAAAACTAACTAAATAAATAAAAAATCTGAGACTGAAAAAAAAAAAAAGGAGTTGAAAACAAAAAAACTTATGCAGTGGCCACTTTTGTTCCATCTCTCTTTCAAGGAAACAGTCGATCATTTTCATTGAAAAGCAAACAGTCCAACTGAAGTTTCGAATAAGTGGGAAGGAGCAAGCGGCGAGCGGAAATTGACTCTTGAGAACAAAGGAATACTTCTTGAAGCGTCTTCTGCGGCTCAAGGACTCCGTCCGAGAATCCGAAAGCTTTCAGGAGTACAAGAATTTCAGCAGGAAGGTTCTCACGCATTGCTCATTACGGGAGGCGTATAGCAGACGTATTTTTCGAACATGCGAGGTTCTTTGCTCCGCTCCACCTTAACGAGGTACCTGACGTTTCTTCTGGTGGACGCAGAGGGTCCTCGTTCTTAGAACTCATAGTGGAACCCAAATGCTTCTGGACCTTTGGACCAGGAAGAATTGGAAATCTATTTGTGGCTCGCAGTCTTCGTATGTGAAAACAACATCCAGCAAGAGCTTGCCGGGATCTTGCAGGGGACGCTCCCAGCAGAACGTAATCCATTCCCGCACCCTCCCCAAAATTTGTTTGTTTATTTTTATTTTTGTTTCCTTTTTTTTCTTTCTATTTGTCCCCTCCCCTCCCGCTGCCGTGGTGGACCTCGACAGCCTGCACACCGATAACGCAGCTGGTTTGCTCTAAAATTGGACGTGGTTGGACCAACCGCAGAGATTGTAAATGTTTATTCTTGTATACGGAATAAATGTCCCGGAGCACCCGGGTCACAATCAACTGCAGGATGGGTGGTGAACGCCGAATGCTGATGATCGTGCGTGTGCGTGTGTTCTATCGCCTTTCTGTTTTGAGAAAGTTCACGAGGAAGAAAGAGACTCGGAATGCCATTTGTCCGAGGAAAAACGCTCGAACGGCGATATGAGGCAGCGGCACGTTCGTCACCCGCGCATCACCTTTCCTGATACGCTGATAAGTCTCAGGAAGATGAAATAGTGATCCAGATCGCAATCTGGAGAACTCATATCTGATTTCAAGCAAGCGCCAGAGCTCTTGTATGTGATTCTTTTCTCGAGAGTTTTGTCTATTGAACCCATTCCATCCTTTGAGAACAGCAACTTTCCTTGCCACGAGACCCAGTCCAGCCATCCCCACTTTCGTGTGCACTTTTCACGCAGCGCAGGAGAGCACGCGCGGCTGTTTCTCACCCGGGTGCGCCGGGGTGTTTATTTCTAAACCATCCAGGAACAGAGTTCCCGGACAAAGGACACAGAAGAAACGAAGGGGGGGCATCCCCGACACGCAGGTCGGTAAACCGAAAGGCCGGAACGGGAACGGCTGTATTGGCACCAGTATGGCACGGAAACTTAGCACCTGTTAAGGAAGTTGAAAGCACAGAGAGAGTGGAGCAAATGGAACGCGATAAGCCCCATACACATGAGGAACTTGGTTGAGAGCCGAACTGATCAAGGAGCTCCATAAAAACCGGACTTCCGAACTGAGCTTTTGCTCTCGTGCCCTGTGCACATCATTACCCCATAAACAAGCCCACCCGCCTTACCTGCGGACAAGAGCACAAAAGAATGACCTGCCAAGAACGAGAAAATCCTATCATTTGATGGCACATGCACATAAGTCCGTCCGTTGTGGGAGATCGGCGCAAAAAATGGTATCCAGTCGAGCAGTCGCTGGCCATTCTTCTCGGCAACGTGTGCGTCACCCACTCAATGAATGGACCATTGTGGAGCTGATTGTTCAAAGTTCGCTGCCGTGAAATCGCTTTCGGCTTAGCCCGGACGTTTTGTGATGAAGCGAATGTCTATCACTGCTATGGAAATGGGCTCTAGTCTCCTGAGGGAGGGGGGGGGGAGGGAATCGAGAGCAGAATCGAATTTTCACTGCAAAAACTCACACAGTTGCTTGTCATTCTCAAGGATCTTTGAATGAGCCTCATAGAGCCGGTGGTTTATTCGTCATCAGAGAGAATCCGTTTTATACTTTCCGGCATGCTCGTCAATGAAAATGGACTTGAAGCGGATGGCACACGGAAAAGCAGAGTACTCGAGTTAGGAAACTGAAAGACCGCGGATCCGACATCTATTCGTGTGAATCTGGATGCAGAATGTGTTCCCGAATCGTAATCGCTGGGGAGCTTTGACCAGCGTGGCAGAAAAAGTTCCTCTTGGAGAAGTAGGGAATAACCTCCCGAATCTTTCAGCTACAATTTCTTCGAAACATTTCTGAACTTTTCCAAATGGATGACCATCTTCTTCCAGGGTTCGAAACCCTGGCCCCATAACTCCATTACTAGGTGTCGCTTTCGTGCTACGTCTCCTCCTCTCCCTTCCTCCTACAACAACCAGAGCCTGTCGAAAATAAGTTTTTGGATTTGTGAGTGTCCACTTGGTTCTTGGTGCTCTTTGCTTTCTGTCCAAAGACCCCAGAAGGAAAGAGCAAGGGGGATACCGCTTTATTTTTTCACAGTGAGGGTGGGGGGGAACCCTTGCTCCGGGTGTTGCTGAAAAAGACGTGCGACTTGCTCCCCTCCGGTCAAGAAATGGTCCTTGATGAGATGACTCTGAGAGCAGCTTCCAAGTGTGGACTGCAAGTTGGTTAATTTTTGACTTTCCTTTTGCAACAAATCACGGGGAGGAAGATTCTTCACAGTTTTCACTACCTTGTTATCCTTCCGAAGGATGCTCACTATTCATCGTGATTCTAGTGAATCAAGATGTGTTCCCTGTAAATGTCTCGGCTATGATGACATTGGCATACACTATCGTCGTTGTCTTCTTGTGGTTTCCACCGTGGTGTTAGGGATTCCAGTCGCCGTTCTTCGAGTCTCAGACTCCCAAGTTGCTCCAATCAAAGCCGGTGCTCATCCGTCGGTGGGCAGGAGAGACAATTTCCAGTATTTGGTTTTCGTTTTTTTTTTTTTTTTTTTTTTGTCATGCTTTTTTTTTGCCATCTCTAAGTGCCGTTGCCCCCTGCTCAGATGGGTAGGCGACGTCGAGTACGAGGGTTCAGCTTTCTTTGCGGTAGCCCCAGGTTTGATCCGAGTGCTCAGTCGTCTCCTAGGTTTCGTGCCACCATCACCTTGCACTTGCCTTGAGCCTCTTGATTAATGAGTTGAGCAGATGTCTCTTAGCAATGAAGTTGTAACCTCGCAAACAGAGACTGAGAGTCTTTTACTCTTTCATATCGAGCACCTCCTGCACATCATGTCCTGTGGGCCTGTCGTCCTCAGTTGCATTGAAGGCTTCACTTGCAGAATCACTCCTTCGGTCTACTTCACTGGTCAGTTAAGAGGTTGGCAGCAACGCCTCCTCGTGAGAGATGTCGCCGGTCATTTTTTTCTTTCTCTTCCTACAGTCAGAGTAGTTTATTGCAAGTTCACAAATGGAAAGGTCCACTGGCTACCAGCCCTACCTCAGGACTGAACAAAAATGAACTCCCCGATTTTTCGACACTGCTTACTGCGTTAAAATAATAATGATAAATCCTTTTAGTGCAGAACGGGATCTCCTTTCCATCGCATACAGAAACTCCTCACCCCATCCCCAAAATAAAGGAGAAATACTGCCCCGTTGTGCAGCAGAACGACCACTGCTAGGATAAAATCAAATGCGAATCCGTTCGCGACGCACTTGTGAAAAATCCGCCGTCCGCCGACTTGCTTTCCTCTGTGGCTGCAGAAGCAACTGAAGACGGATGCATTCGCTGCTGCATTCCTTGCTCGCAGTCATCTGTCATGTGGAAAACTTCTGCTGCGATTTCACCAAGGAGCAGCATCTCGATTCTATTCTTGTTCCAGAAACGGATTGCTATCCAGGTTTTTTCTCTGACGCTTTTTTTTCTTGCCTCTTCCTCTTCGTGCCCTTCTTCAGGTTTCCCGCTCGTCCAATCACGTGTTGAGCGGTAATTTCGGGTTTTCTCAAACGCCCGCAAAATCTTTTTTTTTTTTCTTTAATAATATTTAAAGTAATCAGCGAAGAATTTTCCCTAATGAATTTCTTTTGTCACTCCGTAGCCCACATACTGCCCGGGAAAAACCTCAAAGAATTCCGGGAGAGGAGCGAGGGTTCCTAAAAGCTTTTTCCTCCCTAATTTGCCGGAATCTCCGAAGAGATCTCGCAGATAAACAGGTAGACGTTAGGCGAGGCGCAGGCAGTCTGCGTTTGAGCGAGCGAGCACGGCGAGACGAGTAACGTCTGTTCGTCGGGTGACACCACGCCACGCTGCTGTGCTGCGGCGCGCACAACTTCGGGAAGAACCGGCCGGGAAGCAGGCAGGCATGCTGCTGCTGCACCGCGCATCCAACACTTGAGTGGTGAGGCGCATCGAAGTTTTTTCCTGCCGGCTTCCGGACTGTGTCTGTTTCGTGTTGATCGTTGGATGGCTGCGCGAGGCTCACCCGCTCGTAGCTACGCGGAAACCAGCCTGAGTGACCCACACGTAGTGTTTCAAGTGTGAGAGTCCAGAAGGAAAGGAGAAAAAAAGAGGAAAGCGGTGCCATCAGTTCGCGGCGGTTTGCTTCCTTCGAAGGTGACACGGTAAGGTGTCGAGAGTGCGGGTAGATGTGTCCGGGTGGAACACCGAGCCCTTGGGGGCTCGGTGAGTCCCCGACAGAACGTGGTACGGGGGAGCGGAAGGACGTGAAGTGACCTTGCATGCACACCGAGGTGTGACGCAGGCAGCGCGGGAGACGCTGCGCGCCCGGTGCGGCGGAGGCCCAGCGTGTTTTCTGCGCCGCACGGTGCTCGGCCCAGCGGCCCCGTACACGTTGCTTGAGTGCACGCTTAGCCCGCACTCCGCGTAGAGGCTTCTACATGCGGCTAATGGAGTCCCTAATCCGCCGCGATGTCGCCGTTCTCCCCTGGAGCGTACGCGGCCGTGCGCGGCCCGGCCGTCGTTCCCCTTGCGTACAGTAAGATCGGTGGAAGGGCGGATCTGGTCTGTGCTGTACGTGGAATGAGCTCGCAGGGTGTAGTAGGAGCGCGAACTGGCGCCGTCTGTACAGAAGCGAACGTCATCAGGGATAGAAGAGACGAGACCTCTTCTGGTTTCGGAACGCGCCGGTTCCTGGATGAACCCGGAGGCGGGGGGAGATGTAGAGGCGAAACCTGGTGGTCGCTGAACTCACCCTCCTGCCTTGGTCTCGCTTCTGCGTCGCCCGCCGCCTTTCCTTCCCCGCTTGGGGGTGTCCTCGGCGGGAGGAAGGTGGAATGGAAGGGCCTCAGCCTGCTTCTGGCGAATCATCAAAGAATGGACTACTGGGAGCCGGGAACCAATAGCCTCGCACTCGATGTTCACTGTGGATCGCGTTCCGGTCTTAGTGTCATGCAGCAGGGGAAATCTTTCCCAACCGACATTCTGGATCATCAAGAGGACGGGAGTCTCGCAGTGGCAGTCGACTTCTCAAGAGTCCCGTTTTCCCGCAACTCTGAGAGCCCTGCTGAAGCGTCATTTTTCCCGGTCTTCCTTTCGCGCTCTTCCACTTCCCGAGATGGCAGAGTGCGTTCTTCTGGGTCGCTTCTGTCTCGGCCCACTTCTCGTGCCGCAGGAGATGCAAGCGGAGGACCTTCTGTCCAAGGCACCTGTTCTTACACGCCTCTCTCTCCAGCCCTCGGGGGCTGTTGGTGCTGCTACTTCCGCCTGTTTTGTGGGCGCCTGACCTGGAGAGCCGGTCGAGCTCCTGTTCGGTCCTGATTCGTTTCTCCGGTGGCTTTGTGCTGGCAGGCTGCACAGCCTGCTTCTTTTCCTTTCTCTCCGGAAGGAAAAATTCCTCCGCGCTAACCACGGGGAAAAGCGTGGCGGCTCCCGGGTGCTCCCCCACGCAAGAAGCGGAGGCGCTTCCGCGGCGACAAAGAGGAAGCCGAGACTGATGGCGAGGCTTCCTGGAAACAAAGACGAGAGGAATGCTTAGTCGTCGTGGCGGCGCCAACCCCATTCTGCTCCGGTTCGTCGCCGATCTCGCGGTGCGGCGGCTGCTGCGATAGCATCGGCTGCCGCCAGATCTCCGCGACGCTCCCAGGAAAGCTGTCGCCTTGCTAATCCTTCGATTCGTATCTGCCCGCTGCTGCTTCGGCGGGCGCGCGCTGCGTCGGCGCCCTCCTCCGACCGCCATGTGGCGGAAGGGAGTACCCGGGATGCAATTAGCGAGGAGGCTCCGAGTGCGCGCACAGCGGCAGCCGGGCATCCGGGAGAAAGGCGCGCGTCCGCCGTCCGCTTGCTCCTGCCGCACGCGCGGGTGTCATCCACCCGCTCTTACGGGTGAACGCCAATCTCGACTCCCGGCCGCGGGACCAGGACGGGGGGTGCGCGGGGGAGCTGAAATTTGATCTTCGGACGACGACGTGGGGCCGGGTGGAGCTCCGTTTGCCTGCAGGGTCCGTTCCCGTGCCGAGTGCGCAGCCTCGCGGATGGACGACGCTCTCTTTCCGAGACGGCACGGAGGCTGAGGAAGAAGCGAGAGGAGGCTGCAGAGGCCAGCCACGGTTGGCGGCCTCCTCCCCCCCCCCTCTCCCCGGCATCCTCCCTGCGCGCTTCGGCGGCGGCTACCGTGCGTCTCGAGGGCGGCTACCCTTTCCTCCCTCCCCTCCCCGCCGTCGCCTGGTGAGGCCGAGGCGTCCCCGCGCTCCGGCTGTCTGGCGCCGCCTCCGCCGCCGTCTCTCCTCCCCCGCTTGGGGTGTCCTCGGCGGGAGGAAAGAGGGGCGGAAAACAAACAAAGCGGGGCTACGTCGCGCGCGACTGCAGGGCGGCGACGAGCGGTCGACTGGGCTGCTTTGTCGGTTGCCGTGGCTGCTTTTTCCAGTTCGCCCCCTCTTCATTTCCGCCTTTCTTTGCTCTCCTTCCCTCTCCTCCTCCTCCCGACGGGCGCGTTCCAGCCGCCACCGACGGGAGGGCGGCGACATCCGTAGCAAGCGTGCCGGTGGAGGGAAGGAGGAGGAGCGCACGTCTCGCGGTTGCTGGAAGAGGCGGTGGCAGCGGCGATGGTGTCTTTCGGCAGAGGCGTGAAACGAGAGTGCGAGGAGATGCAACGCCGCTGGCGCCGCTATCTTTCTGCCTTCGTGAACTTCTTCGCTCCCTTCTGGATCCGAGGATGGCTCCGTGAACCACTTCCCGGTGCCGCATCTTGGTTCGCGGGAGCATCTCGAAGGCGACGCACCGTCCACCAGGATGCCAGTCTCCCCCCTCTTCCCTCTCGAGAGACTGACTCCGCATCTTCGCGCGCGCGGTCCACGGCGTCGAACGTCATAATCGGCGACGCTGCTTTGGTTGCCTCCACCCCTTCCCTCGTCCCCTCCCGTCTTCATCCTCACGATCTCCTTTTCCCCGCCGGCTCCTTTCGGTCCGCGCGTGCGCGCGAGGCGAATTGTTTGTTTTTGTTTCTGTTTTTTTTTTTTTGCCCTGTGTGAGGAGGGGAGGGAAGGAAGCGGGTGTGCCGCAGCGTGCAGCCTCCCAAGATGAGTTGGAGCGCCTCTCCCACGCTGCCTGACACCCGTCGGCAGGATCTCGCCCAGGCCAGCCCTCCGTGGGGAGCGCGCCTCCCCTCCAGGGTGGGGGAGGAGGAGGAAAAGGAGACGAGAGAGCTTGCCGCCGGCTGACGCGGGCGACGGGCGAACGTGCCAATTTCCGCGGGTGACGCCAGTGCTAGCCCCCTTTCGAGCCCGGCTTTGGCCCCGGGCTGCCCGCCGCGCGTCTTCGGCCGGTGCTGGCTCTGGCTCGATGCCCGACCTTAGCAACGCGCACCGCTGTTGCGAGGGGGGGGGGGACTCGCCGCGAAGAAGATCGGGGGGTTTCCAGGGACCTTTCGCGATTTGTGGCTCTCCTCCGTGTCGGCTGCGCGCGCTTTCGGGGGCTGACCACGGGATGGACTGACTGGTCGGGGAGCGACCCCGCCGTAGCTGTTGCTGCGCGTTCCTCGCTCCAGTGCTCCGGAGGGAGCGACGCGATTGCTCGGGGAGCGGCGGCAGCGACAACAGAAGCAGCCATGGACGAATGGCGCGGTGCTGCCGGGGCGTTGCCAAGTAGCACATCCGGGAAGGGGGGGAGGTTTTTTTTTCTTTTTGGGACCCCACGTAAGAAGCTTAGATCCCGAGCCGCGGTCTCGAGAGCTCAGGTAGCGACATGGGAACTCTTTTTCGAAAAGAGCCTTCCCTTCTCATCCGCCCCATCTCTCCCGGTTCCTCCTCCTCTTCCTGTCTCGGAACTTAGCAGGGCGGTGCCCTTCGCGCCGACGTATTTGTCTTTCCCTTTCCGTCTCCATGCTGGAACTCTCGCAGCCTCACCGTGACGGGAGACGCGCGCATCCGTGGAAGCTCTTCGCCTAGGTGTCGGCGGGAGAGAAGTCTTCAACGCGGTCTACGCCCTCTAGCACGCGCCATCGCTTGCTGCGCCGACGAGGGAGTCCTTCGCTCGGCGGCCGGTCTGGGGTCGGGCGCGGCTGGAGCGGACGGGACGGGACGGGAGCGGGAGCGCGTTCTCCGCGGCGTCTCCTTTTCCGGGGTTTAGCGATGCGGCGGGCGGCCCCGTGCCCGCTTTGGCCTGCGGCGTCTGTTCTCTCAGCTCTTCTGGAGCAGAGAAGGAAACGGACCGAGCCGTCACCGCCGCCTGGCTCCTTCGCTCCCGCCCGCCTATCCCGAGGTGCTCTTCGAGTGCCGGGAGCTTCCGGGCATCCCGGGCGCGCGCGTTTTGCTCCGGCCAAGCAGGCCGGAGCCGCGAGGTCGAGTGGGGAAGGGGCAGCTCCCTCCCGGCCCGTGATGCAACGTGGCCCGGGCAACCACTTCATCCTTTTGTCTTGGTGATCGAAAACAATTAACGCGAGCCAACCGAAATAAATCACCCCGCACAATGGGGGCTGCTGCTTGGAAGAAGAACGGTTCTAAAACCGAAAGGCCGTTTTCCTGCCCCGAGGCGGTGACGTGCAAACAGCCCCTGGCGCCTGTTTTTACTGCCGTCTTTTGCCGCCGCCGCGACGTCTCCGCCTCTGAGAACACGCCCTCCAGGGAGCTCCGGGGGTGCTCTTCGTCGTCGTCGTCGTCTTCATTTTCGCAGCTGGTGGGCGCACGCATGCGCGCGCGCCAGCACTTTTTTTTAATTTTGCTTTTTTCTTGGGAGTCCGCCCGTCGCACCACCGACACACCGACCGACCGTCCGTCCGTCCGCCTCGCACGGCTCCCACGCGCATGCAAACATCGGGAGCCGCCCGCGGGATGCGATGGCAGATGTGTCCAAAGTGCCCCCCGCTTTCATTTCTGGGAAGAGCCTCCGGGGGTTCGGCCTGCCGGCATTGCGACGGCGGCGCGTTGCCCGCAAAGCAGGAGGGAAGTCCCAAGGCGGACTCTCCCGTCGTCTGTCAGAGAGCGTCGCGTGGCTACAAAAACGACGGCGCGGAGAGCCCACGCCAGGAGTACGAAGGGCGCTCTCGTGTTCTCGACGTTCCCGCACGGGTCGCGAAGTCCGGGAACTCTCGCAGAACTCCGGTGCACTTTTGGTGGGGGTTCCGTCCTTCGCTGGTGAGTCGACTGAATATCCAAAGTAAGGAGAATTGTGCCGCGGACAACGCGGATCCTCAAGCTTCCCTTTTGGACCTCGTCCACGATCACGGACTTCGGAACAGGCGCTTTCTGAAGTCCCGTGTCGGGCCGAACAGCAAAACGCCCCCTCCCCTTCTCCCTTGCGAGAGAGCTTTTCGTGCGGCGCCCTTTTTGGCAGGGACAAATTCCCGTGCTCTTGTTCCACGTGTGCCGTCCTGGGCGGCACGCCGTGGTTTTCCGGGAGACTTGAACGCGTTTGTGACGATCCCACCACAAGACTAATGGATCCAGATGGCTGTGGATTTTCGCCTCTTAACTTTCACGTCGCGAGGGACCCCGAACGCGTCGGATAAGTCCCATGCTTTTTCCATCGGAGGACGGTTCCCACTCGTTTCCATGGGATTCTCCTGGTCTGATCTCTGAAGGCGGCGCTCGCGAGTGCTTTTTCTTTTTGTTCCTGTTTCCGCACCGTGATCGTGCCCTGCTGGTTTCGCATCTCCCCTGTTCCCTGCGTGTGTGTGTGTGTGTGTGTGCCTGCCAGTGATCAGTGCCTCCACATCCGCCAGGGACTTTTCTGCGAAGTGCAATGAAATTAACGGAAAATCATAATCCCCCGCTCCTTTTCCACCACCAGAGTGTTTTCCATCTTCTGGATGCGAAGCTGCAGCTGTTCCCTGCATGAGTGCATGAGCCTCGACAAGCAAACCCCCTCAATGCAGGGGAAAGCGCACGATTGATCAGCTCGTGTCGTTTCGGAGTGAAGATTGCGTGGGAATGGAGTGTGTTGCAACGTTTGATTACCAATGCGGACATCGAACGACCCCATTAGCTGACTTTTTTTTTTTTTTCCGTTTCACGCTCGAGGAGGACTTTAATTAGATTGCGGACGGACCCGGGAGTAAGGAAAACGACCAAATTTCCCAGCAAGAAATGCTTCTTTTTCAACCTGACGTCATCTGTTATTTTAGTGGGAGCTTCCTTTTTCAAAAATCACAGTTTCCTCTGTTCTGAACTTGAAGAAGACGAAGAGATTCCCCTTGCCTTTCACAGGTGCGACACCAAGCATTTGTTTTCGGGAGCACTCTCCGTCATGGGATGATGACATTAATGTGACATCATTGCTGAAGGAAAGAAATGGGTTTCCTGTGCTTTACGTTTTCAAGAAGTGGTTCCCTGATTAAGTATTCGAAATTTCGGTGCTCCGATCTTTGACACTTGGGTTGTTGAACGCTTTCCGGGTGCAGAGGAGGTTTTCCGAGAGCTGTGCTGTTCTTCGTGCCATGACCCTGATCACTTACGAGGAGGATGTACTCTTGTGTTCGTTGTACTGCTTGCATGTGTAGTCGGCGCGTGTACAAACACAGGTGCTAAGCACATCCTTTTTAAATCGTAGCCTTTTTACGAATGGCCGTCCTTTATGCGGAATTCCGATTCCTCTCCTGTCGCCTCCTCCAGAAGTCACGAAATCGATATTTCGATTAACCCTCGTAGAATTGTCCTCCCTCCCAAATCGCAACAGGTCATCGCTTTGTAATGAGGCGACGAGTCATGCAGCAACGAATCTCACCGGGTTCCCTGGAGTGGGTTCTTTTCGCTCATACAGCATCTCGCCTCGTTCGTAAAGGGATTACACCATAATATTTTGTTACGTGTATTATATAAAACTGGGCAAAATGAAATGAAGAGAAGTGGAGTATATTGCTTGGTGCTGGAAAGGAAGTGGGTCAATTAAACCGCGAACCATCGAAGGAAGTGAAATCTCCGTTCGCTTCGAAAAGTATGGCACGTAAACCAGCAAATGAGGAGGAGGTCCGAGTAGAGGAGAGTCAACGACATTTCCTGTGGACCCGTCACCAGAATCGCCCGTCCAAAGAGAACACGATCTTTTCCTCTGTTGTCTTCAAGCAATTTCGCTTGGCTTCAACCAGGAGCAACTAAATAAGAAGTATTTTCTTTACTGTCATGGTGTAATCATGATAGCTTTATCATAGCAGTGGTATCACTGAAGGAGAGATTCAAAAGAGCATTTTGAAATACAGAGCCAGGTCTAGTGCATGATGGCGTTCTCCAAAAAAAAGTGTATAGTCACAAGTGTTTTTTTTTTTTTTTTGTCTCGAAATTCCTTTGGACACTGGCTTGCATTTGGTGGTGTGGGAAATGTTTCGTTCTGATTCTTGCTACCCGTGTAAAGGGTTGATGTGAGATGTGGACGTAGATAATATACTGACATGCAGGCAGAGAAGATGCATCCGTGTTCTGCTATTTTGATGTTCGGATAAACGACTGCCTCGAGAAGGTAGCTGTACAAAGTCACAGATCGAAAACCGACTGGCATGTGGCTGTTTATTCAAGGAATTTGAAAATTGCGTTACGTTTTCGTAGGCGTTGCGTGGGGCTCCGTTTGAAGCACACCAGTTTGCATAGATCCGCAAATCCCAAAAGTTTTCCGTAGGTTCTGTTTTCAGAACTTATGAGCTTATGTTTGACCTCTGATATGATTGATGCCTTCCGATAATCAACCTGCAACCTGATTCATCAGCACCAGCTTCGGTTCCCTGAAGTGGTTTGCTTGCTTTCCTATTCAGCGTACGCAGAATCTTGTGGGGAAGTGTGCGATCTTCCCCCTGTTCGTCTCTGGCGGATTTAAATCCACGTGTGTAACCGGGGTTTCCGCACTGTGTGCTGTCACGAGACCAAAATTGCTTCATGAAGTTCCGCTAGCATTCAGCGCTCTCTTTCCTTTTTCACGAGCTGGAATCAGTCCCATGTTCTCAGCGAAGGTTCTCAACTGTGGTCATGTGACCGCGGTACTTCTAAGCGTACGTGGGGGAAGATCTCGGCTAAGCGTAAGTGGACGCCACTCTGCGCGAGAATCGTGACCCACCCTCGTTGCACGAGTGCGTGTTCTTTTAAGAGTGCCAATGACAGCACCACCCATCCCTGCAAAGCACTGTGGATGTCGTTCCCGACTTTGGGTACCTATTTGGTGTTTTTTTTTTTTTTTTTTTTTTTTACTCGCGGCGTGAAGGCACCGTACCTTTCTAAGGCTATCGAAAAGTTTGCGTGCAGAAAATGCTGAAATGATGATGCTTTCTCGTTTTCCGTTCTGTGTACTCAGCAAGTTTTGTTTTTCAAGGAGGAGGAGGAGGAAAGCTTGAAGCCATCTAGACAAGGAATTCCACCTTTCGGAGAATGCTCCCTACACTGTGTTTCCTGTCACTGTTGTGGGGAGTCCGTGTCGAGCAAATTCAGAAAGGTAGAGCCAAATAAAAACCTTTTTGTCACGTTTTTCCAGATTCTTTCGATCTCTTCATCTTAACAGAGCTTTGTTTTAAGTCTCGAATTCAGGAAATGTGAATCTGGAATTCATATCAGGATGCACAAGGTCGCCCTTCAGTGGATTTTCTAGCCACCGGTCAGGATCAGCTGCAGCCGGATGCAGAAAACTTGTGTATCAATTCCCATGACGAATAACTGAGATGTTGGCTGACGTCTCCGGTTTTACTGAATGGGTCATTCTGTGCTCTGATGCCTCAAGTTCAAATTTGCACCCGGAGGGAGGGAGGGGGGGAATAAACTAAAAGTCGCGAGGTCCTCGCAAACCACATAGTTTCAAGATTCGAGATTTCATGAATGGTTGCTATGTCTGTCGTACGAGTAAGGACGGAGAGCCAAAGACTTAACTCGGTTGCTTCGCGATCCTGGAATTTGACGATCCGTCCTCCTCCAGAACGAGCCCATTGAAAGGATCGAACTGAAAGTCCAACTGCGCTCAAAATACGAGCAAATTTGAGTGTCCGGGTCCGTTCCCCGGAGATGCAGTTTCGTTTGAAATTGCTCCATACCGTGCAATGTTCGTATACTTAACTTTTTTTTTTTTTTTTTTTTTTTTTTTAGAGGTGCAAAAAGGTGATTTGGGAACGGAAACTCTCAACGTAGTTTTGGACAACGGAGCTCTGGAGCACCCCCCCTCGTTTGTGGAAGTACCGCAGGATGGCTATGTGACCAAAAACAAGGCGGCCACGATGAAGTGCACGGCGATCAGCGTTCAGCAAGTGCAGATCAAGTGCAACGGGGACTGGGTGCATGACAGCCAACAAGTCGAACACGACCACGTGGATCCCCTGACCGGGGTGCGTCGGATTTCCCTGCAAGTGAGCGTGACTCGCAAGCAGGTGGAGGAAGCGCTCTCCGACGGAACCTACGAATGCGAATGTTACGCATGGGCAAACGGAAAAGAGATCAAGAGCGATGTAGCCAAGATCTTAGTAGCTCGTAAGTAGAACTTTTGTGGGATTCTGTTGTCTGCCGTCGCTACTTGCGCAGCTTTCGTTCGGATTTTAAAGTGAGCGTTCGTAGAATTTCACACAAGTGTGACGCCAAAAACTGTTCCAAAATTGGTGGTATATAATTAGGAAAACATTGGGGGGGGGGGGGATTACAAGAATTTGGAACATTTTATCGACAAAGAGTTTGCAGCATGGTTACAAAGCTGCACCGTGGCACCGGAAACCTCAGAGGCGTGTTTTTTTAATCTCACTGTAAACACTCAAGAGTAAAGGTCTTTCCCATCTCTTTCATCATCTTTAGTGTCCGACCACCTAAAAGATGCTCGTATTCTGCAGACGGTCGTTCGATCACTCCCCCCCCCCTCCCAGTGTGTGAACTGTGAACGTAAGAAGCATTGCTCTGGAAATGAAAAATAACCTAGGTTTCAAAGACCCCATTTGGGGAGAGATCCTGAGGTGGAAACAAGTGTTCGCGTACGCAATTCATCTATTTAATTAAAATGCGTGGTGTTCAGGGAAGCTCATTGAGGAATTTTTGAACTCGCGGTGTTACTTAGGAAAAAAAAAAACTGTTCGCGGGCGCGGAGTTCTTTTTCTGGATTCCGGAATTTTTCGTTATTTTCCGTTGAGGAATTCGCAAATTGTCTGTTCCGTCTATTTTTAAGCGTTCCAACCAACTTTGGAGTAATCGAAAGTGTGGAGCCAGCAAATCATTGTGGGATCGCATGCACAGTCAGGAGCTCTTGAAAAGCCTCTCAGGCATGGTGCCGCAGCTTCGAAATTGGGTGTGGAAACTTCCCGAATATTCCGAAATTTCCCCTCTTTGCTCTTTGGATGTTCAGCAACGAAATCGTCAGTTCAGTGTCATGGTTTTCTCAGTTCACGTGTGCTCCTTTGTGGTTGTGAGCAGCCTTCATGCTAACTTCAGTAGTGATCGTGCAATAGGAGGAACCCTTTGGGCATAGTCTCTCTTTCGTTTCCATCCTCGCCTATACCGCCCTTGCTCGAAGTCTTTCTTTCGCATTCTTCTCTCTCCTGCCTGGAATAAGAGGTTAAGTCATCCCGAAGCCGGTGTCAAAACAGAAGGGAAGAGAAGCGCGCAGGTACGGGGCTTACAGTATGCGGAACCACCGAGCCACAAAACCTTGTGGTTCCAGAAGAAAGCGAGAGTCCTTTGCAGATGAAAATGCTCGTGTATCGTATTTTGTTTTGACTCCATTAAAACACGGACAGCTACTTGACAATAGGAAGTCGAATCGTCAGTGGCTTCATAATTTTTTGTTGTTCTGCTCACAGCAGTTCGCAGACCCCAAGTCAAACAGTCGTTTGTCATTCCACGCTCGTCGTTTTGTTCGTAGAAAACTCGGCGAGGTTTCAGAAGTTTCTCGGAGGCGTTTTTCTCTGTCGTCCTTCTCAAGAGCATCAGCAAGGATGTTGAAGGAATTTTTTTTGCTGCGAAAGCACTTGCTGCTTCCACGGAGTGAATCGTGTGTAACCTCACTTATACGCAGAGTGAGTTGCTAGGGAACCTGATTCGGCTGGGATGATTTACGTATGGTCCGATTTCGATGCGCTCACAAAAAACCATGGCTGTTTATTGAACTAGAGGCTTGCCTTCTTGAAGGAAATAGTTCATTGCATGGCTTGCCATTCCTGCTGCTTCCCGTTTACACACCTGTCTTCCCGAAGCCCGGAGAATCTTGGGAAATGTGCCGTTTTCGTCTCCTATTCCTACACGGATTCTTGCGTGTTTCTGTGCTCGTTCTTAAGAAGCTTTGCATTCTGGACGCCGTGAAGGTGGACCGAGTAGGAAGCTGCTAGGTGTGCACAATCGTTTATGGGATGCTCAAAGTTGTTAGGTTTGTAGAAGTGCTGTCTTCGAAAAAAAGAGAGAGAGAGCTTGTGAAGAAAGGAAAATCACCAAATGAGGACTCGTTAGATTGCAGGTCAGCAAATTTTTCCGTTCACAGGAAGGCGCTTCTGTTGGAAAAAATGTCACTCGCGGAGGGGAGAAAAAAGTCAATAGCAAAATTGTTACGTACTAGCATCGTAACCAGTTATTATCATCGAAGCTAGGGAGGAAGAAACCTTCATGAAGATGAAATCACACCTGAAGGGAAAAGTGGATGTTGTTTGAGCATTTGCCGCCATGCAATGGGCTTCCACTCCGTGTGGGAAGTTGCGCAAGTTCTAGGGAAACAAAACGCTACCGAGTGGCACAGGCTTAGCACACTCTCCTGCCTGGAATATTGAGGTCAAGCCATTCCGAAGCCGGTGTCAAACAGAAGGGAAGAGAAGCGCGCAGGTATGGGGTTTACAGTACGCGGAGCCACCGAGCCACAAAACCTTGTGGTTCCAGAAAAAAGCGAGTCCATTATAGATGAAAATGCTCGTGTATCGATCGTATTTTGGTACGATCTCTGGAGATTGTGCCTGTGCTCCAGGATCACGTCCAATGAGCCGCATGCCAACCGGGTGGTGTTTTGCTGCGCAGTGCAAATGCACGCTGCACTCGTAGTCACGGCCGATTGAGTAGTGGTTTCAAACTAATGAACAAGCAGCACGTTGGAACAGAACGCGAAGAACATTTTCCTCTTGCCAAGTGTTCCATTGCTGCGGTGCACATCTGAATAGCCTCAGAATGATTTTTTTCATTTGCTCAGCATTCGAAAACCCAAGAAACTTATGAAGGGACTCTTTTTACATCGGAGAATGGGGGTTGCCACCCGGGTACCCCGGGGCGTCGGAGAATGGGGGGAGGGAAGGTGGTGGAGGACTGCCTCATTGCTCGGAAGTGTGCAGATCGAGTGTATCCAGGGACGATTCCAGAGATGCAAGAAAGGCGAGGATGGAAGAACTTGTGAGCTCTCGAGAAATGCCAGGACCAACTGTTTGAGTGCACAGTTGGTCCTGGCATTTCTCGAGAGCGGCTTTGCTGAACGAAACGGCCCCAGATATTATCTGGCGCCTCAGAACAACGGAAAGTTTTTTTCTTTTCAGGAAGTCTCTCTCTCTCTGAATCTGTGCTTGTTTTGCTCTCAACTTGACGAGCATTCGTAAAAGAAAACGATTTTTTCTTAAGCGAGCAACTTTGAAAAGAGCTCCTTGCTCCTTAGATCTATATGCAAGGTGACTTTTTTTTCCCGTAGATATCAAAAAACAGTTCCTGGAGCACCCGTATTCTCAGAGCGTGGAAGTCGACACACAAGTCGAGATGAGATGCCTCCCTCCTGAAGGGTTTCCTCCTCCTCAGATTTCGTGGCTGAAGAATGGAGTGCTTATCAACCCTAAAGAGGAGAAGAATTACCTCATCACCAGCGAGGGAAGTTTGATCATAGTCCAGGCAGGGTTAAACGAAACCGGGAATTACACGTGCATTGCGGAGAACGTGGCTCATCGTCGAGTCAGCGAGCAGGCGACCTTAACGGTCCATGGTAAGAAACGGGAGGGAGGAGGCAACTTTTTCTCTTTGCCTTCTGGGGAGCGCTTTCCATCTCTTGTTGAACGGCGATCCTTCCTCGGAAGGTCTTGCACCAGCCGAATGGTGCAAAATTTGAACTCATTCTTCTGTGCATCCCATCTGTTCTCGTAGTCAATAGCAGCTTTTGTGGTTCTTGTTCCATTTCATCCCTTGCGATCCTTCGTGTGTTTGCTGTCGAGGAAGATGTTTCTGTAATTTTCCTGCCTGCTTCATCCCAGCATGACTTTCACTTCTGTTGCACACGATGGTTTCGAAAAAAATGAGATGAGCGCGGTGCGAATGTTACAACTAGACAGGAAATGAATTAAGACGTGCGCATACGCACTTCGAGTGCCATTTCAAACGTGGCGCACATTGAGAGTGTGCGCAGAGATCCACTTGAGGTTGCGTAAGATGGGTGTACATCAGTTGGCTACGGTCGTCGGAACGGTCGTGTCGAAGAGGTGATCGTGCCGCTTGCAGTTGGAAGTTGATGCACACTGCAGACTCATCCAAAATAATAGACAGATGGTGAAATCCTTGCCTGTTGCAGTCCGCTTTTGCGCCGTGGTCACCGGGCGCACACCCTGTCCGCCCACTCGTTTGGAACCGTGACTACGCACCGTCCGTCCTTTCCTACCTTCTTCTGGCTGAGTGAGGCTGATTGCAAACGCCCTATCTTTTTCCCCCAGAAGTTCATACATCGCTCTAGTACTATTCTCTTTTTTGTTTCTAATTGCTTCCGTTGCTACCTCTGCTGCATGCAGTCCACTGCAAGGACGACGTGGCATTTGTTTGATGTGGACATATTTACATAGTTTTATCTTAAAGGCATTATATATGTCCCATCAAGGGGGTTTTAGAAGCTGCAGAGAAGCTGGGAGGCAGTGTGCATCAGGAGCAGATGGTCTTTGAAAGCATAGCTCAGATGATTAGCTTCTATTGAGCTGGACATTGAGGAAAACTTCTAAATTGTGACCTAATCTTGGTTCTTCTTGACGATTTCTATATATCGTGTGCCATGTATGAAACTCTCCAATGTTCAAGTGCAGGCAAACTGCAAACTTGTGGTCTTTTCCCCGTTTTTTTGCAGATCGTACACATGGAATTGTTTTATGCGAATATTGTCCACCTATGACTTATTTTGACGCAAGTTACAAACAAGTAGGGCTTTTCAATAGTGGGACGATAGAGATGTGTTGTTTTTTGCTGCCTCTGCGACGAGTGCCTTGCTTGATCTGGTAGGAATGTTTGCTTTCTTGTGCACTTCGTACCCTCATCAAGAAAGGTTCCGTTCACTGTTTGACAGTAACGTTCTCAATCGATCTATCACTCATCCATGACTACTCGAAAGAAAAAAAGGAACGACTCTTCTTTGCCTCCTTCTATACGTCAAACTTATACCGAGAAACCATGCGCCTTCACGCACCTCCCATGAATAATCATCTCCTGATTATGCGAAAAGGGTATCCAATTTATGCCGCTCTACAGACATGTAGATCTTCTCATGGTATTCAGCAACTTTCGTTGGTTTTTTTTTTTTTGTCTGCCAGTTGGGCAAATGATAAACATCAGTTGCGCTCATGTTCCCAGAGGCATCGTATACCGGCGTGACAGAAGCCTTGTGAGGAAAGGTACTAAGCATAAGTGTCCTCCACAGAAAGCAAGTATAAGCCTTTGAACACTCTTCAGCTCGAGAGATTCGCGACTGCTGATCGGTGGGCGACGCTCGTAAGCCCATTCAATCACCATCTTTCCGAATGCATACCAGCTAGCACTAATTTTTATAGAGGAGGAGGAACAGCGGACTACCTTGATCAGAAATTTTTATCTATTGCTCGACACTACAGTCAGGCCGTTTCAGCTGACTCTTTATCATCCTGGGGATGTTTGCCAGGAGTTTTCAGAATAAAAGGCATAATTATTGCTTTGGCGAAGTAAAACCATTGCCTAGGCAGTCCAGCACGAAATCGCACCTGTAGCACCTTAGAGAGAACTTAGCAACCTTAGGAAAACGTGATATTTACCCGAAAATAAGAGCAAGGGGTGTGTAGAGGCAGCAATGACATTCACTGCGTTCGATCTGTGGGACATAAAGTGGTGAGCAGCCGGCGAGGACGAGACGAGACGAAATGATGCAAAAGGTTTATGAAGAATGTGATTCTTTGAAGAAGAAGCACTGTGGAGGAAAAGCTTTTCTAATTTAAATTATGTCTAAAAGGACTCATGTGACCTGACAGGAATATGGTATTTCCGGAGGAGCGCGTTCGGCAGCGTTAGGGTGACCACAACCGTCGCGTGGCAATACGCAACCATTCAGCGATTTCAAGTGGTCAAAGTAATTTCATGTCATTTTTTCGTCATCGGAGGAGGCATAGATACCTTCACGAATATCCTCTGGTGGCATTTTCCAGCTCTTTGAAGCTCTTTCCTTCAAAAATCGTAATTTAGAACTCCACGCGAATGTTCTGTTTAGAGATTGTTCCGTAACCCTTAAGATCTTCGCAAACCACCATGACAAAAAGTTTCCGGATCTTCTCGTTTCGAGCTGCGTTCTGCGGTGGAGGGGAGAACGAGCATGAGTTCAACATGAAATGTCGAATGTTTGACGTGCCGGAAAAGTGGAAATCCACGAAGCCAGAAGAGGTGTAGAGTAAGAAGAGGGAAACTTTCCCTGCATGTCGAGCATTCGACATTTTTTCTTCTTGCTTTGCACCTCTTCTGCTTTCGTGGATTTCCACTCTATATTTCAAGGATGCTGAGTATGCACTCTTGCGTCTTGAAAGTGGAAAATAGACAACTAGGGCGTATAGTGATAATGCCGCATTCTGTTGCCGATATCGACACTGCTCTACTCTGAGCCTTTTTTTCCCGTGAAAACATTCGGTTTCACCAGGGAAGAAGAAGGGATTACGTGCAAGGGAGAGAAACGTGCGTAGCAGCGGAAAGTGGCAAAGGTTCGTTGGCATCATCGAACCCTTGCCGTTTTTAATACGAAAAGATTCGATTCTTTTTGAGCATTTTTTTTTTTTTTTTTTTTAAAGTGCAAGAGCGCGGGCAAAGATTCACCATAGGAAGGTTCTCGCTGACAGTTGAAACATAGCAACTCTTTCTTCACAGAGCTGTATGTTTAACATGTGCATCTTTAAGTATCATGCTGCTAGCATGGGTATGCAAGGGTTTTTACATTTTTTCATTTACTATCATTCACATTTACTTCTGACATTTTTTTAAAATTCTTTTGCCGCTTTTTCATACTCGAAATTTTTGATGCCTCACATCTGGATTTGTTGAAATTTTTGGAGCCGGTAAGCGACACATTGGGCTTATAGTGTTAGAAGCTCTCGATAATCGATACGATATTGCGCAAAACTGATGCATCTGTCAGATGCATTTCCTTGGTATTTCTGATAATGTTTGATGGATTTCATTTCCTGAATGCTCTCAAATCTTTTAGGTCTGTTGCCTAGTTTTCACGATTGATGCAGCATTAATGAGCTCCAAGAATAGGTGCACAAAGCGTGGCATCGTGCTTGGTCACCATTCGAGTTTTCAATTCCTTCTCTGTGAGCGTATGCTCATCCATTCACAGCTTCTGGAGCCTCTTAAATGCAAATTGCAGATTAGACGTTACCAGTAAAAGAAAAAAAAAATCTATAAAATAAAACATTTTGGTCTGCCACCCTATAGTAGAGTTCCTTGCATTGAGATCTGTTTAATCATTTAGATTGAACAGATCAATAATAGAGAGAAGAATAATCGCCCCGAGAGATCCGGGTCAAAATGCTTGTTGCATGCAGAGTTTTCAAGGAAGGAAGCTTTTCCCCAAAGTATTTTCATTTGGAAATAAAAATTGTTGCTTATGAATCATTGAGCCGCTCTCAGCTTTTGTGAACTCCGATCTGCAAGCGTTGTGCTTTGTGAATCAAGCAGGTTGCAATCACAAGATGAACCCGATGCTTGTTTTGGACTTCAAAATTTCCAGACCTTTCGCGCCTATTTCAGTTTTTCTTCGAATACCTGTAGTGAGTGGGAAAGAAATCCACGTTTTCCTCCGTTCTTCCCTTTTTAGGAAAACTTAGAGGTGTGGTATCGGTTAAACTTCTATTTCTCATTCAGTAGTGTTGAAGTCGTGCTGTGCATCGGTCTACGTAAAGCCATCGACATAAAAGTCCCAAATCCTTGGCTGAGACGATCATGTAGTCAAGTTAGCTCTAATACATTGAAGAGGGCAATTTTTTTTTCCTTTTAGGCTGAAGAATTGGTTATATATCTATAATCTTTTTGGCTGTTCTGTTATCTATCATGTAACGGAACGGAATCGACTTGTAATGCTGCATATTTTCGCCATGCTTTCTTGCTTTTCGAATTCTGTTGCTGTCAAACAAGTTTTCACTAATTTCTGCACAAGAAATAGCTCCGAAGACCTCAAACGCAATTCTTGACTCAATTTATCGCACATTTTGCCATTGATCTTGAAATATTTTGGCGGTAACATTCTTGGTAATGTCAGGTTGAACGTTATAAGAAGGCGGCTTCTCTGGATGATCGCAGACACTCCTTTCGAATCCTAGAACAAAACATACGACTTGATAAAGACAGCAACTCGAAGCGCAACTCCAGAAGCAAGGACGCATTTCGAAACATCCGTTCTCAAGGAAGCAGCTCCAAAGAATTTAATTCGAATAAGCGTGGTGTGAAAAAAAAATACAGATAGTAAAACTTACGTTAGCATCGTTGGATGTCGCCGTGATCATAGCGCGCGACCTAAACAAAAACTGCTACAGCATCTTTCATCTCCTAAACAATAGAATCCTGAAGGTGTTTGTTTTTACATACCGAAATACATTTTCGTACTCCGAAAGTATTTGCAGGAATCTCTTCTATAAGTATGTAAGGCCCTGCGGGTACATTCATTTTTTGTATACAAAGATGTGGTTTCATTACTTCTTTCACTTTAACCTTGTCTTGAAATAAACGTGTGTGACAATCACGCACGTTCATTTCTGTGTGTAAGCATGTGTGGATATCATCCTTCTGTGCTCTCCTATTTGGGGTCAAATTTCCGTGAAGAGCAAAATGGTGATGAGTAGCGAGAGAATGGGGTTCTAAACAAAGGCAATTTATGTGCCATTGTGCTGAAGCTCTTTTTGTAATCCTAGTAAACGGTGGTTGGTCTGCGTGGTCCACATGGTCAGAATGTCGTAGCAATAAATGTGGTAAAGGATTCAGAAGACGCGCGCGTTCTTGCACAAATCCCTCGCCATCAAGTGGAGGAAAACCTTGTGTTGGACCAGCGTCTCAGAAAGCTGAATGCACGATTCCTTGTCCGCGTAGGTACCTCTTGAGATTACATAGGAAAACGAAGAAACTTTTTGCAATTTCGTTGCACCGTTAAATGCTTTTCAGCAGAGAATGGTGGCTGGACTTCTTGGTCATCTTGGTCTGCCTGCGCTCCTGACTGCAGGCAAAGTCAGACTCGCTCCTGTAGCAATCCAGTACCAGCTAACGGAGGAATGTCGTGCCAAGGTCCTGATATCCTTACACGAAACTGCACGGGGGATTTCTGTAAAAAAGGCGAAGGTAGGATAATTTTTTTAATTCCAAATAAAAAATTTAAAAAAAAACAAACATTCCTTGTAGATCTTGAGTCTCTGTTGATTTATGCATCTGGAACTTCTATATTGGAAGGTAAGCCTGTTTCCGTAAATGTGACAAAAGTAGATTGAAGTTAAGCATTCTTTTGCATCGTGCTCTTCTGCTTTTGTAAACCGTTGAAAAGTTGGTGTTTGGTCCATCTGAAAGAGTAGATCAAGTTGATTTCTTGTACTCGAAAGGAAACATCTTTGCTCGAACTTCATCTTTTTGATTGTACGTGCTTGTCAAGTGTACACACATAAAAGCATGAAACGCTTCTTTGCTTTAGTAGCTATGGTACTTTCGTGTGTGGATCTTCACAGCATGTGTGTTTTCGTGTCACATATCTTTGAATGAGCAAATGCATCCATTTTATATACCTGTGTATTCATATTATCAATGAATATATTTCCTTTCTAATATTAGCATTATGTTTGTTTAACATTAAAAGGAGTTACCTGCTCTTACTTGCTGCTGTTGCTTCCTGACAGGAAAAAATGTCTGCAAAATGTGAACCCACAGAACATTTGGTTTTCAAGTGGTTGGGCAGACTGAGTCTGTTAACAGCATGATGGATTGTGATCAGCGTATGTGATTGTTTTGAATTTGCATTCTACGAATCAGTTATTTCTGCTTTTAATTATCTCACTCAAAGTCATTTTTTGAGCTGTTCAAAGTATGCGAAAACTTGGTCAGGAATCTTAGGAAAGTTTGCAGATTCTTGGATTTCAATTCCTAAAAGCACAATAGTCAAAGATCCTTTCGGCATCACCACCCGAGCATACAAAGTAGCTCTCCAGCAGTACCTTTGCTTGATTTTTGACCCTTTATTTCAAAGAGACTCTCTACATTCTGAACCTTCCGCTCTTGAAAATCAGTTAACTCTTTCGTAGATGCTGTGCATAGTGTGTTTCAAAAATTGATGTGTGCAGAAGTTTGCAGACATTTGAAACCAGTTTGTGATGTTAATACTGCAGCACACATTTTATGTAGAGCAAATACAGAAACTAAAGACATGATTGCAGTCAGATTAGAATTTTTACAAGACAGTAATGATGATGCCAATATCTTCTACTTCGGGTTTTTTAACGCCATCATCGTTCTGTGGCTCGTATGTAAAGGAGGTCTGGTGTTTCCCACATTCGAAAATACACAATTAGTGCTAGAACAATTTAATTTGTTTCCATCAGAGATTTGCTGTACTTGTATTGTGCTTTTGGTGGCAGACTGTACGGAAAATCATTTCTCCATACGTTTTTTTTTTTTTATATATGAGCTAGTAAATAAAATACGGCATTGTGAAATCACTAGAAACTCGGGAAATTTTCTTCAACGGTCACGTGTTTCGCACGCTGTAAGTTGCCGTAAATTTTATTTGTACCTTCCCAGTTGTTTTGGTATGCTTAGTACATACGGATTCCTGAATTCTTGAAAAACTCATGTTCCAGGTGTTTAGAAACTTTCTCTATGGCATCTGCGTTTGTCATTAAATAAATTTGAAATTGTGAACAATTCTCAACAGCAAATTAGGAAATTTCACAGAATGGCTGTGATGTGAACCAATTAGTGGGTTTCAATTATTTTGAAATGTGTGGAAAAAAAAAAATGCCTTCGAATGTAGTTCCGTTCCAGAGCAGAACTCTTCTAACTGAAATTCGGATGACCTCTGTGGGATGCTTCTTTACATTTCATTTTTCTTTACGGCGCATTGCAGATAGGCAGATGTGGCAGATATTTTGTTTCCTGTCAACTTTTTGAGATTATTTGGCAATTATCTGAATGGTTCTGTTCAGAATGATTGGATAACTCTGAGTGCAGTGATTTTCGCATTCCATCCAAGTAATTATACGAATTCTTTTATTATAGAGGTTTTTGGGAAATCGCTTCGACCTCAAAGTACGAAACAAAATGGCGAATGCTTTTATCGTCTTCACAGATCAGTTGCTCGCTCTTGTTTACTACAGCGGGGGAGGGGAAGGGGGGAACCAAAGGACAAAATTCCCTTGAATTGCACATTAAACGAGCATAGCTGAAAGCACCTTTCAGACTCTGTGATTATCTCGTCTTCTGTATCACATCACATGAGTGTCAAACCGTTTTTCTTTTAGGCGTTGTTACAAAAGCGTATATTTAGGATCTTGTAAAGTGGGATGCTTGTAATGATCGGTTACTGAAATGTTTCTCTTTCAGCTACCACGCAGAAGTCTATGCACACCGATGTGGCACTTTACTGTGGACTCATAATTGCGATTTTGCTGTTTTTATCCATGCTTGTTGTTTTCTTAAGATTCCTGAAGAAGAAGAATGGAAATAATCCTGGTTACAGTCTAGCTAGAGGAATATCTGGTAATACTCTTCAGAATGCTAATATAATTCTTACGATCTAAGTTCTGTGGAGCTCCATCCTTGAGAACGGATGTTTCGAAAGCCGTCCTTGCTTCTGGAGTTGCGCTTCGAGTTGCTGTCTTTACCAAGTCTTTGTTTCAGGATTCGAAAGGAGTGTCTGCGATGATCCAGAGAAGCCTTCTTATAACGTTCAACCTGACATTACCAAGAATGTTACCTCCAAAATCTCCCATGCAGAGAAAAAAAAGGATCTGAGCAGCAGTGCCTTCTTCAACTGCCATGCCTGGCACGCGGCGCGTTGTCATGACAGCGACAATCTGTACGACGACCCTCAGCTCCGGTTACCAGCAGTTTGCAATTTCTCCATGGAAGCATGCGAGACCCCTCTGCTTGTTCCGACCACCGGTTTACCTGCCAAGCAATGCAAAGCGAATGAGTGCAGATCCACGCCGGCTTCCAGCTCTTCCTTTCTCAGCTGTACGTTTCCTACGAGTCATGAGGTGGCTGATTCATATCTTTGCTGCAATAGCGTTCTGTGACTCTTCTGCTGAGGAAAATTCAAGATCGGCGGATTCCTTCTTTGGGAAGCGCTTATCCCTGTCCAAAGCAAGCATCTCGAATGCAGGAGGATGCGTAAAGGCTTCGAACTGTGACGTGTCCATGATCATTCCCGAAGGAACGATAGCAAGCGAAAAACCCCAAGACGTGTTTTTATCACTTCTTTCTGAGGACACTGTGCACCCGTTTATCAATCGTAAGTCTGCCACGCTCACCGCTCCTGCTGACACGCAATGTTCCAGCTCATCAAACGATTATCAGTCCCGTCATCCTGTGCGAACCGCACGGACTGATTCTCCATCAGTCCGCCATCTTGTTCTTTAAGCACAGTGCTGACTTGTCCCGAAATTCTTGGAAGATCGCCGTGTACCACAGCGACCCCTCGGGAACGAAGTGGAAACTCCTCTCGTACGTGGACGAGTATCCGAGAGGCTGCCCCCTCTTTGTCGAGGTCGACGACATGACTGCTTACGTCATGTGCGACAGACTCAGTGGACTGTGCCTTGTGGGGGAGTCTTTGTCACATCAGTTCGCTGTCAAAAGAATGACCATCGTGGCCTTCCAAAGTACCGACGGGTCAAACGTCTCCAGAGTCCGGGTGTTTTGCATGAAAGAAGGATCCACCTTTTTTCGAAAAGCATCATCGAAGCTGGAGCACCTGGGATATGTTTTGGTGGACACACCAAAGACCTTGTTGGTTGAAGACAGTGGCTTCAACGTAGTGATGTTCGTAAAAGATCTCCCCAGTGGGTGCAGTGTACAACAAAATTGCCAAGTGCGTATTTTCGTAAATGTAATGACCCCAAATGGAAGCTTTTTCAAGGAGCTGCCGTTCCAAGACGTTTGGCAGGAAAGGCACCCGGAGGAAGGATTGACGTTTACGTTCTGTTTTGACTCCGAATCCCGTTCCTTAAGACCAGCTCACCTGCTGGTGTATCAGAAAGGACGAGACAAAGAAGGGAAAAGCGTGTTCTTGTCAACCTTTAACAAAAACGCAAGTGGTTCTCCTGCGGAAAATCCATGCTACTTCTTGCTTAGGTCATCGAGAGGCCTTCCTCATCGAGCAGCGGTCTGTACACTGCCGAATCCCAGACGCAGTCTCCCAGCAAACTTCCCTCATTCATAAAGAACATTATAAGCCAGCATCTCGACCTACCTAGTTCCGTGACAAACGAGTGGAGACTGTTGGCCAAGGCACTGTACATAGACAGGTGAATTGATCAGATTGATGTTGGGTGAGATGTCTTTCTGTTTGTCCCTAGCAAAGCCGTCAGTTACTTCGCAACGAAGCCGAATCCATGCAAAGAAATTCTCAACTTCTGGGAATGCCGTTATACCAGCCCCGTCTACGCTCTACACTCGTTGATGGAAGCCTTGAAAACTATGAATCGTTCTGATCTTGTTCATATACTCCAAAAGGAAATCCACTAGATTCTCCCTTCATCTGGAATAGACTTCAATAGCTGCTCCAGGGGACCACCAGATTTATAAACTTTTTTCTGTGATACTTAGGATAATAGAAAATCCGCGATATGTGATAGAAGAATGGAATGATATAAGAAGAATATTTTTAAGCATTTTACGAAATCTGTGAGAACAGTTAAGTGTTTTTGTTGTACTTCATCGTTGGAAGTTCTAGTCATACATCTAGATGGTGAATCCTACCATCTATTTTGAAATACACATTTTTGAATTATGTTCAATCATTATTGTAATTTAGATGAATGCCTGCCTTTCCCCCCCGAAAGAAACGATGCTTGCGCATACACGAAACTTCGGAAAACTAAGTTTGTTGTAAGTTTCCTCGAGAGATGGCGCAGCTTTAGCTGTCGGTCCTCGCGTACTGTTTGCCATCGCAGTGAGAAGTTAAAAGAAATGGAAAGTGACATTTTAGAAAGTTTTAACAACGTTTTCATTAGGCTGCCTTTCACCATGCGTTTCCAAGTGTGTCATAAACCAAGTTACTTTCGAAGCTGGGAAACTGGACTGAACGCACAGTCTCATTTGCGCTTACGATACAGACAGATCTGATGTAGTAAACTTTGTGCATTATCTCGCTTGAAATTTGATCTCAAAATGTACACAAATTTTCGACCGCGTCGTTTGTTTTCATAGGGTCATCGCACATTTATAATAATGTGCATTATGATAAATGTTCACGTTCCTTGTGCAGGTTAAAAGTATAAGACTGAAATACCATTATCGAACAACGAAACGTCTGTATTGATGGGAAAAATCAACCTTTCATCAAAATAAACTGAACCCTTTTCTTGTGTGCTTTCTATGAAAGCATTCAAAAGAACTTTCATCCATATGCATTACTAGATCAATATAGGACCGTTCTTATTGGTGATGTTTAATTGAACAGTGATGTGTACCTTCTGTGGGTCTCAAGGTAACAAAAGTGAAACTGCTTTCTCAGTTGAGGGAGTGTTACAAGAGCATCATGAAATTCCGTAGAAGTTGCTTCAAAATTAGCAAGGAACTCTGTAGGCAGTAGATGTGCAAAGAAATAGTGGATTTGCATATGTGAAAGTGTAAAGCTGGAACTTTAATCGTTGTGAACTTTATCTTACGCGGAGTCGACTTCCGCAATCATTCATTTCGCATCAACCAATTTCGTGTTCCATGCAATATGAGTGAGAAATCGAAAGCGATCAAGAATTTCAGGAAATTCTAGAAATCAACCGTTTTAAGACATTTTCATTAATGAGTAATTGAGAACTACTCGTTTAATTGAAATTGGAACATAGAGTATCCCTTGGAGCTACAGTTGGTATACGTTACATTATTCTGTCTTAAGAGTCATTTTCTACCATGAATTGGATCCAGGCAAGTGAATCACATCTTGGCTTCCATGCTAACATGCTGCGAGCTAAGAAAAATCTGATGCTGCCGAAATCTCCTGAAACTTCGTTTGAAGTCCGGTGTATCAGTACTTGTGATGGGCACTTCAGCTGTGTGCATCGTGGTCAAAGCCTCCCCATGTTGTAGGTTTCGAACTGCGGTGAACTATTCATATAAACAGTTTATACCTTTTATTTGTATAACTAAATCTTCAAGACAAACTATGGGTGTATAAGCAGCAGCTAACCGCATTTCATTGCATGTTTAGGATTCTGTCTTTGCTTATATTCTGCTGCCGAGGACCAAAGCGTTTCTTGAATAGTAATTTGCAAATGCTTGTGTATGGTATTTTTGGAACAGAGTGGTGATTCTGTGAGTGGACTCGAATGCTGCAATCTCTAGGGAGTTTCATTGGACGCAAGAATGAGAGTAAAACTTTGCAATGCGAAATTCACAAAGTTCATCTCGTCCCTCGTAAAATTCTTCATTTGGAATATTTGATTGTGATTTCATATGTTTCACACTCAACGAGAGTGTGCTCGAATCCGCGATTTCGAGGGAATTGATCTTTGATAGTTGATCTTTTAACTGATCTCTTTTGCGAGAATGTATAATATGGTAAAGCTCCCTAAAACCTGAGAAACAGGGAGACGTCATGTAAGGCTTTCTAGGGTCTCATTTTGTCTGAGAATAGATAATGTGCTATCTTATTTCTAAGTCCTTATTTGACTGAGAGAAATTTGCTTTCCGTGGTGATGTTTTTTCAGCGTCCAAAAGATGCACTGAAAAGAAAACATAGTTTTCTTGTCATGATGCACATTAACAGTTTGCATATGCTTTGTTCTGTTTGTTTTCCAACTAAATTGCCTATTTGCATAAAACATGAAAAGAGACCGCTTCTCCAGTTGATGGTTAGTATCATACCAAAGTACCGTCATTCTTCTTTTCGGTACGTTCAGCTTTATGAAACAGCTGCCGGAAACAGCATTTGTATCCTTCCAGCTCAGCATGTTGCCATTGATGACGAAGTCCATCTTTCTCCATCAATCAATGTTTCTATCTACCTGAGTACATGGATAGCGTTAGCACCTCCTTTTGTGAACCTGACTGAACGTCTCCTTAATTCTTCGTACGAGATTCTGCTCTCGGAATTGGAGACGGTCTCGGTGCAAAGCTAAAGAAGACAGCGGAACAACCCGCTGCAAACGAGCTATCCCAAAGGTTTGAGAAGAAAATCGAGTCTGTTTTTCTTGAGGTATCCAATACCTTACTTTGCAGCATTTAGACACTTGGCTGCAGCATTGTGTATGCAAACAAAAATCAGGAAAGTCGCCGTGTTTCCGATGCACCCCTTTAACCCTTAGAAATAAAGAAGGATTTAGTTGTTGTTGTTGTTGTTTTTTTTTGGGGGGGGGGTCTGCAAAAATCGGAAGTGCCTACTTTGAGTTCAAATCTGAGCAATCCTCACCCTTGTCTTCAGTACTTTGATCAACATTCGGGAGTTTCTTGGAACCCCTTCCTCGAATAGAATGCTACTGTACATTTGTCTTCCGTTTGACGGCTGGGGACATCTCTTGAAATATGGCCACTGTTTCGGAAGCACGTAGCTAAATATGTGGTGGTTGAGAATGGAAGGGCGTCATCCTTCCCACTGTTTCTCCCTTGCATTTCCTTAAGCAGAGCTGAGATCGATTGGGAAGACTTGCGAGAAAGCTTAATGAGATCACAGCTGTGCTCAAAGTACAACGGCCATAAAATCTCGAGTAATCAGAATCCCGAACGATCATAAATATGTGCTTATTCTTCATCGATTAATACAAATTTATTTTAATATGCATAGTTATACATATTCATTAACATATATCTTATTCACAGTACTATTATTAGAATAGATGTATTCATCAAGATTCAGTGACAAACATTTTATTGATAAAATTAATAAGTTGTATACTATATTGTTCATATATATATATATATATTAAAGATCATAAAAAATAAGAGCTATGCTTATTATATATATATTCATAATATATATCACATAGATTAATATATATATATGTGTATATTAAATTAATATACATTGTGAGGATTCCAAAAAATAAATGCATATTCATATATATATTCAAATAAAGATTGATATATGGATAAATGTATGTCTTTTGTGATCGGCCTTCTGATGGTTAGGAGTTTCGGCTTTGGGGGTTTGAACCAGACCCGTGCTAGAATATCATTATGACCATGACGTTGTCAAGGGAACAGTCTTGTTAAATACTTCGCTTTTGGAAAACTTGCAATTTCATTTTTTTTCAATACCTGGTTATTCGAGAATTTGCTGATTTGCCATTTCAATTGAACAGTTTTAGTGAATTCTTGATTCGTGTATAAATTCTTGTCCAATGAAGAGCAACTTGTAAAAACGTAAGCAGTTCAGAGATAAATGGAAAAAGTTTTCCCGTCTTTGCTAACTAAAAGCTTGCAGAAGTTCACCCGTCATTTATATTTAGATCTGCTCAAAAGTTTTTTTTACGAATTTTATAAATTAGGAATTCATATCAATAGATACATGTAGATTCGCATCAAGATGAATGCATTCGTATCACTATATATAACAACATCAGCATCAAATCTGTTAAAGTGGGTGTTGACATGTATATTCTGATCTCATATTAAGTGTACCCTGAAATCCATAGATATACGTTCGGATAAAAGTACACATATTTTCTCTTCCTGTAAATATATTACAATCAATGGATATATACACTAGAGATATGAATATACTGTGACTTTAATGACGAATGTCAGTAATCATGCATACATCTTCATATAAAAATAAATATTCTGATACAAAAATGTGCATACAGATTCACATGTATATGTGTATTTATTTATGCGCACATATACACATATACGCATTTAAATACATGTATCTACATCTATGTGCATATTAACATCCTCAAATACATATTTATTCGTATCCTTACATAACTATGGATATGAATACACACATATTGATATGTTTATTCATATGTATACATGCATATTCAATTCTGACTATGTAAATCTTGAAATGACAATGCTTGTACATGAGAAAATGGTAGAAGTGACAGTACATGTTGGAGTTGATTCTTCTTGGAGTTCACTCGTCATTTAGAGTTAGATCTGCTCGAAAGTTTTCACGAATTTTACGAATTGGGAACATAAATAGCTTGTTGATAATCATATTAATGGCGGTCTTAAAAATTCGTAATCATGCTAGGGCACTGCTGTTTTTCCAGCTCAGATTAGTGAAATTGCCAGGAATATCCTTTGGTAAATTGTTTAACTGCTCCAGACGCATACGAACCGTTCCTTAAAGTTATGCGAATGTAATCTAATGTAAGGATGTCAGAAATGCACCTTTTTTTAAGGCCAAATGACCCAACTTGCTCCAGAACGATGTAAGCCCGTCAAGTGTCAAGTGTTTTCCTCCATGAATAATCCAATAAGGATCAATCTGTCATCGTTATAAGGCCTGCTTTCCTTGTGATATAACACTCACGTAATCACGACTCCTTGCATTTGCATTCCAGAAATGTGTCTTATGAAACGCACATCCCTGCTTCCGGACTTTTTCAACCTTCCCATCAGCTTTGATCGCCTTTTATCCTATGGCAATCAATGCTTTCACGTGATAGTAATCCATAATAACGGTAGCAGGAATAATAATAAACACAGTTTCGTGTTACAATCGGGCATGAATTGCGTAAAGAATCACCGCATGTGTGTATCTAAACGTCATCAGAGATTTTTGCTAACAAAATTCACACTTTTGATCACCATGAGCTCTTGGTATCTGCCATCATCATCTCAAAATGGATTACTAAAGACATCAGCTGGAATCTTAGAAAATCGGACACCACATATGAACCATGTACACACTGAATAGCACAGATGAGTGTTTACATCATTGAGAAATCACTTTCATAATTAGAATCGCTTTTGTGTGGTATTAGACTATTGAAGGATCGTTTGAGCTGCCTTTACTCTGAGAAGGAGACTAATGATTGAGGATCAACAAAAAAACATTGGTTCATTCATTCTTTGGAAAGTGATTTCTAGTGCTCTCATATGGGCACATCAAGAGGTTCGGACTTGGAAGGGAGGTAGTTCACCCTGCCATAGAGGTGTAGTTTGGATCTCCAGATCCAGGATTTCTCAAAGACACCCAGAGGGAAGACAGAAAGAAGGAAAGTAACGAAACAAAAACAAATGTCACAGCACTGTGGTCGTTAACTTTGTTCGTCTTGAACTCCGCTTCACTGCTTTTAATCTCCAAGATCCCGAATCAGTCTTCCCATCTCGATTTGTCGTTCCACTGACGAGTGTGAATGAAGTGGCAGCGGAGAGCAATCGTCAACATGAGTGCTCTGCTTCTCTGGTTCACTAGGAGAGATTGTTTGCATCTCGCTCTTAATCCATACAAGTTTTCATTGTTTTCTTACGATCACATATGAAAGAAAATGCAACGTAATTCTTTCTTCTCCAGAAGCAAAGGACTCCCAATGCTCCATGAAAACGAACCCATTTTGTCATGTCTCGTTCTCACCATAACAAAAAAAGAAAAAAGACTTCCGCAGCTGTATACTTGTTGCTAACCTCGAAATGCTCTTATCTTTTTTTCACAACTCACTTTCTGGATAAGTTGCATCATCTGAATCATCTTCATTGCACGACACCCTTTCTTTAGAGACTGGGAAGGAAGATTTTCCTGTTACCAGTAGGCAAGTGAGAGCGTCATACCATGCCTTCGCCTCCAACTTTGCACTCATTCTGGATGGGCAAACTGCGTGGGGAGCCACACATCCGAAACAGGGATGCAGCAACTTTGCGCGGTTCATCTAAAGGCAGCTTTTTCCTTTCCTTCTTTTGCCATGAAACTGCAAAATCTCACTTCCAGTCTTGCACGATTAACAATCTTACAAGGAAAAGCACAGTCGGGAGCTGTAATTGACAGCGGAAAACAAAACGAGGATGAGAATCCAAAATAATCGGAGGCAGCAAACCAGATGAAAGGAAAGCAGAGAAGAATTTCATCCAAACAATCTTAGGCAACCGAAACACATGGAAGCGTCAAATGGAAACTTATGAAGAGCTAAAAAGGAAGATGCGAATGCCGGAGATTGAATCCGTGAACCAAATTTCAAACAGAAGAGAGTCTCATCTTCGTCGTTCACTCGGCAGATTGCTAGGAGCATTAATAAGGTGGCCGGGTATTCAACGGTGCAGACCACAGCTCGGCACACTCCTCAGTCAGCCATTCGTCGTTGACAATGAAAGCCCTTGAGGGCATTTCATCAGCCTGAATCTGTAAGATGCAGTGATTTCAGAAAGATATGAAACCACAGTACAGTACCATAGTTTGCAATTTACAAAACGAAGTTGCAGAAAGCATGAGATCAGTGATCCGCAGATGGCACTGCTTCACTCTTCTACAATAGCGTTTCAGTTTTCCATAATGCGAGTCAGATGGGGAGCTATAAGAGTCCCTTTCCATCGCAAACGTGCTTGACGTGGGCCATTGCGCAGCCAATAGCTACTTCATTCTTCTCTACCTTCAGACTCTTTCATGAAGTTCTTTTCTCCATGTTTCTTTTCTTTATTGGGAACTTTTGGAAACAAAGAAGTAGTTTCACGTTCTTTAGCAGTTGCCGCACTGCAAATTCTTTACTCAACACACAAAGCATCCTCATACCACTTGTGGAAATGAGCAAGGGAATCCTCTCTATCTCATGATAAGTGGGTGATATGGAGGCATCATACAATACAATCCTTCTGCTCTTCAAACTTGCTTAACTTTTCCGATTTTCAGTGGTATAAAGAAGTACTTCTTTTATCTCTTATTCCATCGTTGAGAATACAGGAGGAAAGAATCCCTTTAGAAAGCGGAGGCTGACTATAGCCAGTACCATCAAATGAAAAGCAGAGTTCAAAGGTCGAAGACGGACGGGAGATGCAAGGGGAAGTTCTAATTGTCAAGTGGAACAGGAAGATGCACTCGTGGGTACCATAAGTGGACGCTGCTTCGTTTTTGTTTATTATGTGAGGAAGAGTAAAAGGTGCTTGCAAACCTTAGAGGTGAGTCAGTGTTACTCCTAATGTAGAACTGTAGCCGGCAACTGAGCCGAAATAGGAAAAAAAAATCTTTTTTAGGGAGAACAAAGTTTCTTCAGAACGAGTTGCTGAAGTCGGTCAAACTACGATAACGATTCTCTCCCATTCATCCACAGCCAACTGTTCGTTGGAAGGTGCCACGCATTCAAAAATTGTAAGTTCCGAAATGTTTACTTTGTACACAGAGAAATTTCCATAATCAAGGATTATCCATGAAGTGAAATGAGCTGAAGGGAATAACTTGCATTCTGGACATCCGTCGTCATGTTTCAAAAGAGACGCTAGTGCGGATGCTATTTCTGCCTGTAAGTGAACGTGCTTGAGTTGATATTTCTAAATATTTTTCCTGTGATATTGCAAAAGATCAAAATCATGGGGATAAGGCACACAATGAACGTTGGCAGCATTTTGTATTTTGTTCGTAACGTTTTATCCGTTATAGAAATTTGTAACTATGAGAATTCTCCATGGCAGGCACAAATTCGTCATACATTCACAAGGATCATGGTGATTGCACTAGCGAAGGAGGACCACGAAAGGGGGGATTTCTTTAATCCGAAGTCTCTTTGAGTTGATTTTGCTAAATTAGCTCAAAGGAAAGAAAAAATACTTTTAGGATCTTGCGAACCTCTGAGAATAACACAATGCTTGCCAAACAAGGTGCACGTATTTATGACATGAGCAGCAATGAATCTGTCCTGAAAATATCGCATATTCGTCTTCCTTGTTTTTATTTTGGGTACAGGCACATCTCCTCGTGGACCTGCTTGTCAGCCGAGAAATGCAGATTTTGGTCTTTGCTTCACTCCCGTCTGCTTTTTCCACATTCAGCAAAGGAAGTTTTGATTTGACTCGATTAGCCAAAGACGGAAATCAACTGATGAGCCGAACTGATACAGGCGCCATTATCCACAAAAGATTTCCAAAGATCCAGTTGGGCGATGAGCAATTTCGAGAAACAATTTCCTTGATCCCTAGTTTTTATTTAAAACTGTACTCATCTATTGAAACTGTATTCTTGTTTATCTTATTTTTTATCCACTTGGAAAAGTTTTTTTCCTGTCAACTCAGACAAGATGCTGGAATCAGTGCAGGAATCCACTGGTCAGAGCTCGAATCCACACAGTATTAATACAAAGAAAAAAAAAGTTCATACAGGCCGGTTTACCTTGACCGATTTGGACCGTCAACAACAAGGAGTTGTACGTGTGAAATACTTGTACTATGCGTACAAGAAATTCGTGGCTTCGAAACTCCGATTTCGTGTAACCAATAAACCTACTGCTGTCGCAGGCTTTTGATACTGACGTTGCCCAACATGTGCTCCAGCGCTTTAGGATGGCATCTCTAGATGCATCATCCCAACATCTCGAAAAATGTTCGAAAATTCCCATGTCATTTTCTGTCTCAGAATACTCGGAAAACTTATGAATGAAAGTTGCAATTCTTGGTGATTCATTGAAGTTCTTTCTGCATTTACAATAAAATGTGGAAGATCCTCTTGGAAATCATTAACCCTAATGAAAATCATTTCCACATGGTGATTTTCTAATAAGATGTTTTCCCCACTCGCAGCTTTGAATTATAAAAAAAACAGTTCTGCATGCTTGTTTAAAAATTCGCTTCATTCGAGGAAAGTTGAATTCCATGGTGAAACATGATCTCTCAATTTATGTGATCGTTTGTTCCCATTTTTTCCGTATCTGCAAGTGAAATCCTCATCAGCAAAATGTTTTCAAATTGCTCTTAGATTTCAAAACACAATACACTACTAAGAAGTGATACTTCCTGAAAGTGCACCTCACCTTATTTCTTCTCATCATGAGGTACAGGAAAGCTTTTGACGTCAAAGATTTTTTGGAAACAAATTAAGACGTTGTTCTAGTACTAACTGTGCATCTTCGAATTTAGAACGCAATTTGACTACCACAAACAATCGACTGTTTCTGATTTTTCAGAGGTCCCATTTGGTGGCAAGATCCAGGATTTGTCACACGTGCTGAAGATCCACGGATCGCTTGAGCGATCTCATCCCGGTCCCCCCCCCCCTTGTCTCGAGGTCGGCACAGCAGTTTTAGCCTGACCCGCGGCTCGAACTCTTTCCAAAGTATTTTTCGCTGCAGTTGTTCCACCTCCTTGCGCGTTGGCTCGTCCAGTTGGCAGAAGGCCGCTCCGAAGAGCACCTTGAGAAGGAGGACTCCGTTCCACAGGTTTGACCCCTGCTTCAGGCGAAAGTCGATTCGGACGAATTTTGCAGCCTCCTCTCGCGTTTTCCCCAGGATTTCCATGGGGATAACTGGATTGGCTATCCTGGTTCTGTGTTTCCTTTACTATGGTGTCTGGTAACCTCGAATAATGTGAAAATTATGTGGGTGGTGCCTTCACATTTGGTAAGCGCTCGTCCTAAAGTACTTTTAAGAAGGTGCTCTAAATGCTCTTGGATTGATAATTTACTTCTTGGCTTGAAAGCATCTTGTTTATCGAGTTCTGTTTTCCAAATTCGAAAAAAATGTTCTATCAATGCTGATGATCCTTTTTTCACATTTTTGATGGAAATGAGTCGTGCTTCCATCTACGAGAAGCCTGACAAAATTCCTAGTTTTTGACGAGTTTCAGATAGAACATTTCCTTTTGTAATAACTTCCGCTTGAGACCGAAAAATGCAAATTCCTGTTCTTATAGCTGCATGGACATCTAATCCACGCTCAAATGAGTGATCGTTGCTACTACTTCTTTTTGTCATTTCACAAAAAAACAAATAGATGTGTGAAAATAGGAAACCTTGGTGAGTCGGAAATCACGAGACTAAAGGAAGTCACCCAACGCAGTCCACCGTGTGATCATTTTGTCATCAACGAATGCAGTGCCTATGGAGAAAACATCATGAATGTTTGGTTTAATTTGTCATCGTTGAGCTTGCACATCCAAGAAAATAGTAATATTGCACTTTCAAAGTACAGTTGCTTGCGTTGTCCCATTTCAGTCGGTATAAACGTAGTGGTTGGAATACTGAACGATAGATAAAGTGACCTGACAAGATAAAAAAAAAAAAAAACTCACTTTATTTCTTTCATGCTGAATGACGGCAAGAATATTGCAATACCCTCTTTGGAACAGGAAAGAGAAAAAATTGCTCTCTGTTTCATCACAGTTTCGCAGTATTTCTGGAAAAACTCTGATCCTCCATTTTTTGTTTTCCGAATTTTAGAGAAATGGTTCCTTGCTTGTGTGCTTCATCAATTCTCAAAGAATTATTTATTGCTTGATCCGTTTTCAAAACTGAACATTAAATTTCACAAAAGAAAGAAAACATTTAGGAAAAGCTAACATGCCATCTGTGGAGCTAAAGTATCATCGTCCTGGGTAATTTCATCTCATCTGTAGTTTTCCTAAACGAAGCGTTTTTGTCCTTATTGTTTCTACTCTGCATTCTTATATCAGTAAATAAAATAGGAACCGTAAGAATTCGATGTTAGAATAGAAAGGCATCGAATTCCTGATTGTCTTGAAACACCTCTGTGCTCATGAGAGGATTTGAAAACAGCTGCAGAGCATCCAAGTGAGATAGAAAAGGATTGAAAGCAAAAACAGCTGCCTAGACTTTAAGATTTTTAGTCTTCGGCTAAGGAAGGAAAAAAAAACTGCTGACAAGTGCGATGGACTCCAGCACTGTATGTAGGTTCAACACTTTTGTGGATGATGAGAAGTTGTTTGTACGCTAACCAACTGATACAAATAACTTCCGCCGGTAAAACATCAAGGTAAATGGTAAAACATCAAGACTGAGTTGACGGGCGAAGGTCCAGTGGAGAGACAGTTGCATTCTGCGTCGCTTCTGTGAGTACATTTTTTATATTTTAATAATAGGAAGTAAATTTCATAAATAAGCTCAGGAATGCTTATTAAGAGGGGAAATTGGATTTCAGTTCTAAAAAAGATGCAATTTTAAATCACATTTGGCGATGATTGAAATGAAATTCTTACAAAGTCGTTTCTAGAATGGGTCTTGTAAAAAGATAAGGAAAATCCTATGAAAATGCTGCTTTGTACAGTAAGAATGCTATTGAAAACTGACAGGCCAGCGACGAATGAAGAATTTCGGGAACTCTCTGACAGGCAGAGAGGTAAGATTTTCAAGATGAGCGTTAATACTGAATACTCCGCCTTAGAAGGATACAGAAATCTATATAGGACAAGAAACTGCGACTTTTTTGCTTTTCCAGCTTATCTTCTAATAAGAATACTATTTGGGAAGGACAGTGATTTGAGTATGAAATAAAGTTCAAATGTATTACAGTTTTATGTATTGTGCAGTGACTGCTGATGCTGCAAGGTCGGCGTCCTGATCAGCAGACAGTCATAACCTTGGAATGTTTCATTGAGGCAGACAGATAACGGCTCAATAAGAGCGGCTGATTTGTCAGGGCTACAAGATTTGCCGACTTCGAAAAATTCATTACAGAGTACAAAGGTGCAAAATGACCACATATTCTTAAAAAAATCTAAATGACTTTCCACTTGGATTTTAGAAGTTCCACTTATGAAACATTCATTCAAACTCGACGGTGAGCATCATTTTCAGGTATGGTCACATTTTGTAGTTATATTTTAAGAAATCGAAAGCACACGGTAAGATTATTCACCAAAGGCATACAGTAATTTACAGCGTTAACTTGCGAAAATTTCGAAATAGGGATTGACAACCGTTTGTCCTTGCAATTCATGGATCTCAAGTTTGTGAATTTTCTGCTCTAGGTTCAATGCCCGCTTTCTTCCTGACGGATTTTCAGATTCTCATATTTACATTATTTTTCAGCCTCACCTATTATTTATCTGCATAACCAACCTTTCTCTCAAAGCGAAGAAAGTTTGCAAAAGAACGTAAAGCAAACTTGATCTTCGTCTTTGGGTGCGAAGAGCTCTAAGCAGAGTGTGGATGCTGAATGATCCAACGCAAAAGTACGAGATCTTGCGTTCACGGTTCATTGGAGGTATCTCAGCTCCAGTGAAATTTCCAAAGGATAATTAAGATGTATCACGGAGACCACTGACAGTTTATGTTTCCGTTGTATTTTGTTCGTGCAGCGCTTTCCGGAAAAACACGAGCAAAAAATGGTTAATTTGCTGTTACTCTCATTTGACTTTTAAGAAACACCTTCGGAAGTTGGCGAATTTTCATGATCCTTCTTCATGCTGCTCACTCAGAATTGTCCTACAGTGATAGACGAAGTAGAAACCTTCTGCGGAGGTTCTTGATTTTCATGCTCGAACGGAAATCACGTCTACGATGATCTTGTCGACGGATGCTTTCATGCGAATCCTGGAACATCTTATTGGGATCGGATCGGTAACGACACAAATACACGTTCGGTTTTTGTGCCAGATTCGTTGCAGGGACTTTGGACTGCTCGAGGGTGATTCTAACGTGTCAGCAGATTTTCGTTGTATCCTTTCGCTTTCAGCAGGTACATAAAAGCCTTACCCATTTAATGTGATTCCAAACTACTGAGCCTATACGGAGGTTCTGCAAAATGTCAGTGGGCGAAAACGCTGTGGAAGATATGCTGGTCCTCTAGGTTTCGGATGCACTACCGATGCACATATATGCTGTATTGAAAAGAAAAAAATATTATGCAGATCGTTACTATTCCTCCAGAGCAAAATTAAAATTTCTGTGATACGGTGCTGGATATCGAAAAGAATAAGATGGATTCTGAAAGAAGATTCTTATCAGATATGAAGTTTAACCATAAAAGCTCTTTACTTCGCAGTAGAATGGATTATTTTCTCTTATGGGTTTGACGAAGCCAAGGTGTATCAAATGGGACAGTTTTTTGAATCGCCATGAAATTGTTATATTTGGTTTTACAAGAGTTATTTAATTTTGAAAAATGCCGCTTCGTAATTAGTGCAGTAACTTTTTTTGGAGTTCTCAGACTTCAAGACATTCTCAAGCAGAACTACGGGGGTGTCACTTTCAAGTTTTGGTTTCATGAAATCAGATGTACTTAGAAAAGCTACATTTAGAGTCGGTAAAGCAAACTGATGTTGCTTAGATTCTTGATTCCTTCAGGGCATAAGAGACAAAGAATTCCAGTATTTTTTCCTACAGGGGACTTGTGACTTGCTACGGAATGCTTATTTCAAGAAAGCATTGATATGATTCAAGAGATCTGTGCTTAAAGAGGAATATTTTTGGTCAGTAAGATAAAAATTGCATGAAAATAAAGATGGGTTTGAAAAAGAAATCCCACAAAGGTTTTGTTCATAAAATGAAAACACATTTAATGAAAAGTAGCATGGCAATTACTTACACTTGCTTTGTGCTAATTGCAATTTGCTGCCCATTAGATTAAAAAACCTGTAGTACTTTGTATCTTCATTAGGAAGTTTAGGAGCGTGTGAACTGAAGGCTAATTACAAAGTCTCTCCTGATTCAAGATCTGTATCCTTTTCCTGTTAGTTCCTAAACACCATTACCGGAAACCTCTGCTTTGTTTTCAAGTGCCAATTTGCAAACAGGAATCAGAAAAAACAAGCACATCCATTGCATCGTGGACCGCATCATGATATGCAAGGAGTTAATTCAATTCTTAGACGTCAAGGTATTCATCTGATTGCCAGATTAAGCCTTATCTTCAAACAGATTGTCTTCTAATGAACCTTCTCAATGCAATGAACCATTTTTCTGATTCCTTTACCTTGTTACTTAGAATAAATAACTTACAAAAAATCAACCACATGACATATGTCCTTCATAAGCCCATGAGAATAAGTGGTAAATGAAACCAAGGAACTATTTTAATCTTCAATTAATCTCAGTATTTGTGGAATATCCGTATATTTATTTTTTCTATGCGGCTTACAGCTGTAAAGGGAACTTCTAAACGTCGATCTCTTAGGAGTTTACTTCAATCTTTTAGAAGATACGATCAGATGTTACCTATGTGTGAAATTCGTAGCATTCGGTTAATCTTCATGGATGGAAAATTTTCTGTTTTTGATTTTCCCCAAGTACCACAAGGGGTGGGGTAAATTTATTTTCATTTTTTTTTCAATATCATTCACACTACAGTCACATTCATACAATACACTACTTGTTCTGTATTCACTGGAAGTCCTTGGGATTCACTGAAGTTCTGCACTTAGGGTGGGTATGTGGGTGTTTGGTCCCGGGCGTCGTCTTCAATCCTCTTAAGGATGAGTCTGTACGTCCAGGCTGCTCGTCTTCCACAATTTCTTATGCCGATTTCCTTCTTCAGGAGTCCTTGCAGGATCTCCATCGGAGGTGCGGCTCTCCTGGCTTTCCTCATCTTCCACCACCGCACCAGAATGGCAGTGATGAAGAGGGCAATGGTCGTCCTCACCATGGGATTGTAACAGGGAACATTACCGTCCCCCTGAAACATCCCGGCTAGGATCTCCATCGTGGAACTGGTGGTGCGTCCAATGATCCGTTTAAGGATGGGGACACGTCAGGATGTGAAGTCTGGTATCTGTGTCTCCACATGCTGGGCAGTCTTCGTCTCCTCTTCTTCTTGTGAAGTACTCTAGTCTGGACCCGCTCAGGATTCCTCCGTGATAAAACATCAAGAGATTGTCCTGGCTGTCCGGCGGAAGGTCACTCCTCCATAGGGTCGTGCCGATCGCCAACAGGTTGATCCTGTTGCTTCCGTAGCGATCGGCGGCTTCCTGGAGGGTACTGGTGTCTTCATCTTGATCCTTTATCATTCTTCGGAGGTTTGTTTTGGTTACCCTGGACCACGCAGAGTCATCGTGGTTTATCCACACTTCGCGGGTCCGGTGGGTGAACCTACCTAGCATCTTCTCGATATACCGAAGTATACGAGCATGATGTAGGTGGCCTCCCTTTCTCCATTCCTGGATTCGTTGCAAGGTAACTCTGTGCCGCCGGTAGATCCATCCTCGGGTATCGTCCGGGACCGGAAGCATCCAAGGGATCACGAGGATGGACTCCTGTTGCCAGAGTTCCCTGCTTCTTGGCACGATCTTGATCTTGTACTTTCGTACCAGCAGTTGTTTCCTCCTCCAGGTCGGGTCGATGGTCATCCACTCCCCTAGTCGGCCTAGCAGCGCAGTCATCAGACTTTTCGAGTTGTTAAGCAACATCGAGTAGGCCCTATGCGCCGCGTACGGCCAGTCGTCCCATTGTTCGGCGATATCCAGGATGTGTCGCGTGTCCATGATTGCCATGGAGTGTGCAAGCGACTTCATCCCGGTTCCACCTTCTTCTTTGGGACGACATAGGGGTTTCAAAAGAACTCTTGGGCGATATTTGCCCCATAATGTCTTCCTTTGCAGTTTTTCCAGCTCCCTCGAGGTGTCCCTTTTCACTCTCGCAAAGGCCGCCCCGAAGAGCACCTTAGGAAGGAGGACTCCATTCCAGAGGTTGGCCTTGCGTTTCATTCCAAGGTCCTGTCGGGTGTACTTCGCTGCCTCTTTCGCCGTTTTCCCCAGGGTTTCATCCCACAAAAGCTTCGACGTTTTTGGGTAAGGAAGAGGAGCGTCCAAATTAAAGTGCAGTATCGTTCCAAGTAGACGTACTCCATCCTTCCGGCTTATTTGCATATGTAGAATGTCTAAAACCTCGATGTCTCGTTAGGACACCTGAAATTCGGAATGAGGACGAGTGCATGCCTCGAGGACTAGAATAACTAGACTTTTGCAGTTTTTAGTTGCACTTCAGGTATTTTACAAAAACGCACAGGAAATTAAACTCGAAAATTTGCAGTCCACAATCAGAAAATTTGAAACTTATTCATTAAACATGGGATAATTTCAAAATCAACATGGAATCATTTCAATTAAAATAAAGAACAAATATTTCAATTCAAACGTGAATATTTATTATCTTCCTTCGTATGCCCATCCACAATCCTTGAATTAGAGGGTCTCGTGAACTGTATCACTTTGCTTGCTAGTAGTTTACAGAGCATATACAGTTACCAGGAAACGTCTGTATGTAATTTCCGTGCTCAAATTCTTTGAATGAGAATGAATATCCAACGTAGTCTACGAGCTGCGTGTAAAAATTCATCCATGTGTACTGTTGAATGCCTTTAGGAGTCCGATTTCATTCAGCATGCATTATTTTTAGTGATTTGATTTTTTACTAAATAATTTTTTACCATCCAGTCGAGTGTGATGACATGTGATATGTTTTCCTAAATATGAAAAACCCTGAAATGTTTGGAAAAAGAGCATTCGTCTGGAAAGCGCTTTAAACAGATTACAGTTTTCGGTCAATCACCATAGATTCAGTTGTCTTGGTGTTCCCCCAAATTATTCTAAACGTCACTCCTAAAACAGTTTTTTTTTTTAATATGGACATCAGCATTTGAGTTTCATTATTTGCGGAGCACAAAGAATTTCGGGAAGGACGCCCTGCAAAGCAAATCTTTATTGAGTTCTTGAAGTTTCGTGTGGGGATGTGGTAAAGGTTTGCTGCTGCTCGAGGGCAGTATGTGATTGCAGCCATGCAGCCAGAGACAAAAACGAGCATGATGATTGCTGCCCCCAAATGGTGCCCATTGTACAGTATCGATTCATAGGTAAGAGAGCTTTCTGGTGGATTCTGTCTTGATTTGGAAGCTGCAATGGATTCCACATCCAGCAACCAAGATCGCTGACGGGAGCACATACCAACATTAAGCTTTCATGTTGGAAGTAGCGCACGGTACTTATAAATGATGCTTACTGTTCATCAAGTTCAAAACGCTGCCTCATATCGCGTTCCTACACATACTGTTACGTAAAACTCATAAAAGACAAATGGACTTTTCCTCTATTCAGTGAATTTAGAATTCTGTGGGAGTAATTGAGGAATGCAGATGAAGTTTACTTTGCGTCGCATGGTTTTTTTTTTTTTCCTTTTCCGGAAATTTTGCTTTGCCACGCATTGCTGACATAAGCAATGCGTGGCGCAAAGCACCAAGATCGTAAATGCAAGCAACTGGGAGCAATCGTGCTGATTTTAATCGTGAGAAGCATTCGAAGATCTCTTTGCTACGTATTAAAAACCTTCAAAGGAGTTTTTCGATATGTAGAATTTCCAGAACTTGCACTTTGATGCTAGGGAACATCTAATATATTGGTAACATCCTCCGAGATTCTTACCCATTTAAGCTTGAAATAGCTGGATTATGAGGTGAGCCCTTATCGGCTGCATCTCAAATTTGTTTGAAATTTCGTGCCGAATTTTCAGAACCTGAATCCTAGATGAAGAAGCAGATGAGAATGAACCCTAAGATTTGATTCCAAAGATGCGTTTCGGTAAACGCAACAAAAACCAAGTAGTCAATCCAAGGGAAAGACTCCCTTAAATTACGTTAATTTTCTGGTGGCCATTTCTTGATGAGTGGCACACGGTAAACGTGAAAGATCAATGACTCAATTTCTGCGATGGTCGGTGGCAAACCATCTGGAAGTAATCAGATGCAGGTTCAATTAGGACATTTTTTATCGACTGCCTGTTTCCAATCCTGTTTGTAATTTCCATTCAGCGATAAGGCACAAAGACATTTGAGGTACTTGCAATATGGATTTTACTATATATAAAATGCAGAATTCTCAAAGTTCATTTTGAAGCCCTTTCTTTTTTTTCTTTTTATATAAAAGACCATATCTTTCATGAGAAAACTCACTCGAAAATACGGAATCAGAAATATAAATAAATGTCACCTTGGAAGCTATGATAAAGTAGAACTTTATGTTGAAACGTTAATGGGGCGTGAAATGCAGTATGAGCCGATCATATGCTATCGCACTGGAATGTCAGGAATCTGGAAAAGAATCAGCGAGCGTTTCTGGATGTGGTGGAGCACGTGGGAGAAGGACTGGGGCTAAAGATCAATGCCCAGAAAAGTCAACTTTTGCCCGTTGGAATCCTGGATCTCTCCACACTCATGGGGAAGGGATTTCAAGGGTGGACGTGGTGAAGTACCTGGGAGTTCACATCGGCGAAGCTGCTGTGGACGGAAATCCTGGGCAAAACAGCTGAAGAAGCAGCGAAGTACACCCGGGTGGATTTCAACGTGAAGCGGAGGGCCAATCTTTGGAATGGTGCCCTACTTTCAAAGATTCTCTTTGGAGCGGCCTTCTGCAGATTGAACAAGAACACCCGACGCGAAGTGGAAAAGCTGCAACGGAAGACTCTATGGAACACGTATCGACCAAGGGTCCGACTGAAACTCCAAGGAAGGAGAAGGCACCGGGATGCAGTCGCTAGGACACGCCATTGACATCATAGACACGCGACAGTTCCTGGACACCGCGACTCATTGGGACGACTGGCCGTACGCTGCTCATAGGGTCTACTCGTTATTCCTGAATAACTCGAGAGGCCTGATAACTGCGTTGCTAAGTCGAGCAGGGGAGTGGTTATCTATCGACCCGACCCGGAAAAGGAAGCTGGCACTGGTGCGAAAGCACCAAATCAAGATCGTGCCTCGAAACAAGGAACTCTGGGAGGAAGGAACCATCTTGGTGATCCCCTGGATGCTCCCGGTCCCTAGCGACACGAGGAGCTGGATCTACCAAGAGTCAGGCCCAGAGTCACCCTACACCGAATACAGTAGTGGAAGCGGAGTGGATTCCACCACCACCACTCCCGGATACTCCGATACATTGACATGATGACGAGAAGGTTCACCCACAAGACCCGCGAAGCGTAGAAAAACCACAACAACTGCACGTGGTCCAAGAACAATCTACGCCGCATCATAAGAGAAGACGATAAAGACACCAGTGCCCTCCAGGAAACTGCCCATCGCCACGGGGCTGACACTGTTAATCCCCTGGCGGTCGGAACCATGATCTGGAGGAGTGACCCACCGCCAGACTCCCAGGATAATCTCCTGATGTTCTGCCATGGAGGAATCCTGAACGGGTCTAGAATGAAACATTTTACAGGAGCAAGACAAGATGAGGACTGCAGAGCATGAGGGGATGTGGAGACCAGATTTCACGTCTTGACCTGCCCCACAATCCATCAAGACTGGCAGACCCTGAAAAGTTTCATAAGGCCGCAAAACTACTCGCCAACGGAAGTTCTAGCCAAGAAGTTCCAGGGAAGTGGAAACGTCCCCTGTTACAACCCATGGTTAGGATGACCATTGCCCTATTCATCACCGCCATCCTCATAAGATGGTGGAAAATGAGGAACACCAGAACGGCCGCATCTCCCATGGAAATCCTGAAAGGGGTTATCCAGAAAGAGATCGGCATAAGGAACTGTGGCAGAGTGCCGACCTGGACTTATCGATACATCTTGAAAAGGATCGAAGATAATGTCCAGGCTCAATCAACGCCTAGCCCACCCTAATGCAGAACCCCAGTGTTGTGAATCCTAGTTAGTGAACTTTCAAGAATTTTAAGTGACAGTGAAATGAAAATTGAATGAATGAGTATGTAGTGTGAATGATAAAAGAAAATAAATTTACCCCACCCCTTGTGGGACTTTGGGAAAATCGCACTGGAATGTCATACGGAAAATCATCTTCATTGCTATTATTATGAAAACTGTCATCATAGAGGATGAAATGAGGGGAGCAACGTTGAGTGAACAGATTTAGGGAAGCATGCTTGCCACCATCCGAACGAGAGTGGATCCAAACGTTCCTGCTGCAGATGAGGTCGTCGATTCTCGCCACTACTCACCTATAAGAATAAGTGTTCTTATCCACTCTCACAAGAAAAAACGCACCCACAAATTTATCGGTGCGAGGGTAAAGAGGCCATCTCCACAAATGAATTATGACAACGAGTAATCAACAAACAAGTCAGACCTCCAGGGATACCAATTTGGTGGAGCATGCTCTCTGTAAGAATTCGCCTTCCAAAAATCCTCAAAGAGCAGAATAGAATTGCGATTTGACTATAAATGCCTGAAAATAGAAAGAAATGGGTTACATTACTGCTCTGTTTGTTCAATCGTGAAGGAGTTCGTGACATTTCAAGAAGAAAAAAGTGTGCTCGTAACTGTAAGAAGTCCTTGACATCGCATTCTCGGACTGAAGCTAAAGCAGAAATAAAAAATGCTTGAATTTTCTCACCAAACATCTTTGTTACTTATCGGCATGATCCTAAATATTCTTTCATTGAACCCAGGACTCTGTATGATGCAAAAGCAGAGCAGTGTGGAAATTCAGTGGCCAATTTTGAGTCCGAGTTGTCTGCTCCAGGAGTGCTTGGATTAGTCCACACAAAAAACACTCTTTATGTAGAAAAAAAAATCGACAACAGATGATTGCTCTGTTTTGCAACATTACTATGGATAGCCGAATGAGAATCCAGCTATTTTTAGAGAATCCCGAAACATGCTTCTCAGTGAAACCTGTTGGGAAGCAGCGACTACCAGTATACTAGAAGAATGCAGTGAAGTAACCAAAGGAAACCGATTGCCCAAAGGATCTGGAAAAAAGGGTTAACAATATATAAGAGACCACCAAGTCTGAACACATAAATAAAATGGTACCCAAGTATATCTTGGTAGAGAACTAATTTCCGTACTCGTAGAGAGGAAACCTCAATGGTGGAAATCTATTAGGTCTAAAGGTTGAATTGAAAACCAAAATTCGCAAGGTAAAATCGGAATATTAGAATTTTAAAAACTAATGCATGAAAATAACATATCTATATAAATTAATTACGCGATTATTTTTTATTTCGTGAATAAGCTGCAAACTTATAGACTTGAATAATCGGTAAGAACAGTGTTTGATTTCACGTTCATCATGCAAAATTACAGAGAATCAGCAGTACACGTATCTTAATCCAAAGATCATACAGCACAAAAAATCGAAATATGAAATCCGAAACAACCAACATAGGATTATGTGAATACGAGAGGATGGATGTACTCTGCAAAAAAAAAAAAATGAAGAAAACGAGGAAGGAGAAGCCTCCATGAGCTAGGAACGCAGTTTCGTTTTCTTGCAAAGAGAGGACTCTGCTTGCATGAAGAACGGCGTACGTGAATTATGATAGACGAGTCATCATCGGGTAAGGCAAAGCTCAGCAGACCAAATAGCGCCATTCCTCTGAATATGGATCTGTATCCTCAAAGATAACAAAAAGCAGAAGAAAACAAGAAGATCTGAAATTATGAGCATCTCCGGTTATCTAATGCAAAGCTGCCGATGTAGATTGTTAAAACGCAGAGCAGAAGTGTAGTCGCTGGTTCAACCCAAAGAAGAATGCGTTTCGGAGAAAAAGGATGAGCTGAATAAATGACTGCCTTCAAACAGCTTTTTTTCCAGGATCTCTCTTTTTTGTCGCCAAGGAACTCGTTCTGTTGAGATACTGAACTTGGTACTCAGATTAAAAGAAAATATCAAACAAGTAAGTCGACAAGTTTCGGCACGTACATCTCTGAGAAACCAAAATCTTCACGACGTGCTTGTGTTCGCGCCTACATCTCTTTCCAGATGCTTCTTCATTGCAACTGCCTAGATCCCAATCGAAACTGGCTCATCGTTTTTGATACCTTCGCTTACACCCATTAAAGATCTTGGCTGAAAATACTGTTGAACGGGAAGGCAGAAGGGCGAGGAATCCGTGTAGTGTAGAAGATTCGATTCTGTCCAGTGTAGAGCATACGTTTCCTCCACCCACTTCGGTAGAAGCGAAAAAGTGCATGGAGGAAAGCCTACAAGAACTCAACGAAGGAGCAACCTGTGATCAGCGCATAACTTGCGAGCAAGATGTAATTCCGCTTTCATTTCTTCCTCTATGTACTGCGTAAAACTGTGTTTCGATCCTATGTAGTTTGCACACACAATCTTTTTTCAAAATTTAATATTTATTGCTGATGCGTACTGATTCTCGAAAGTGTTATTGCGTGTACTCTGACTTTTAAGATCGTCATGAGCAGACGCTGACCTTTCTTACCAGTTTCTAGTGGGCCCTGCTGCTGTGATTCAACGGAGAGACTTGCTAGTAGGGACACTAGAAATGTCAAGAATTTTCGGTTTCTGATCAGAAATTGTGTAGACGAGTGTGTGGAATTACGCAGCTGCCATGCATAGCAGTTATTGCTTCACGATGTGAGCAGCGAGATTTGTTACTTCAGGAATTATTTGTGCTTCGGGCGTAGCTTTTCCCCAGCAAACACCTTTTTTGATGGCTTGTGATTTCTTCAGCGTTTCGCCATGCTCATCGAATTCATATGATCAGGGAGGGGTAATAGAGAAACGGAACTTTGAAAGTAGCATAAGCAGGGAGCAACTTGCACCTGACTCTGGAAGCAGTTCTCTAAGACTTGTGATGTTCGTGTAAGCTAAGAAAGGAGTGCGTTCTGCATAAAAAATGAGAGGTTAAATGTTTTGATTCCTATCAAGCTTCGGATGTAATTGCAAATGAAAATTCGAAAACAGGACGCATCGACTGTTAAAGGAGAGCAAGAAGGATGAAAAAGGCGCTCACGAGCAAGCCATAAAATTTTGATGTTTTTCCTACATGACTCGGACTCGGTCTTGAAGTGATTCACTGAAAAAACTAACACGACTGCGTTACTGCATGACACACAACGTCATGCTCGATGAAGCGAATGCACCGTGGCGCTGGAGTTGTAGTAATGACCGTAAACATAAATACAGTATCAATAGTTTGGATGTATAATTTACTGCATGTTTATCTATCGTGAAGAACAGTAAAACTCATCGAAGAAGGTTTCATGCTTTTTTTTCCTTTTTTCCTCTTTCATTTTACTGCGGATCATTTGTCATTGACGACTAAAATCACTATCCATGAAAGTTTGGCTGCGAGAATATTGCTAATGATTACTCCAAATTTAATTATTTTTCTGTTGAAATTCGAATTCTGCTCCTCTCCTTTATAATAAAGTTCTTTCTCAGAAAAAACGCTGGGTGAAATTTAGCATGCTACACGAACCCCTACATAAGCTCCTCCAGAAAAAAAAAAATATCTGGAACATTTTATGTCGATTCTTTTGCAAGCACGCGTCTCGATTATTTAGAAAAGTTAGCATTAATTCTAAAACAAGTCTGATCTTGAATTTTTGTTGTTTAGCTCGGAATTTCCTCAAAAAAATACCAAGACTGCTCTGACAAGAAGATAGAAACCAAACCATCTTCGTAACCTTCGGGATGGACGATACTGATTTGTCTTGATTCCAAAATGTTTATAAGTAACCAATCATTTTTGTTCTGCTGATAGATTTCCTCAGCACCGATTTCGAATTCTGCGTACAGTATAATCTGTATAATTTTTTTTCAATACCCTTTACGCTGATGTCAACATTGCGTGTTTTGTGACGTCACTCGACACCGACATCTTATATTCCTTGTGAGCACGTCCTATTGAACACTTATAATGCAAGAATATAGAAAACTCATTTCCGCATTTAATTCGAAATCAAATGCTGAAAGTTTTGCGTCTTGAACAACAAACAAGAAACAAATTATGTAACCACCTTCGCAAAGGTGGTGAAATCTTAAAACTTTCATTATGCAAGCAAATAACGTAAGGAAAGATCATTCCAAGAAAAATCTCGTTTTCAGTGTGGAGGGAAAAAAGCCTAAGAAAGCCAAAGAAGCTCTTGAAAGTGTGCATAGGAAGTATCCAATCCACTACAGATGTAAATGCGGTCTTTAGATAAGTGCAGAGTAGTCTGATATATGATGAAGAGGAACAGCAAGAATTTCCAGGATCAAAATAAACCATATGGTGTTGGTCTTTAATATCAGATAGTGGCATACATCAAATGACCACGAACTCTCTGAAGTATGCGCTCTTGGATATCGCATCACATTAAGCCAATATTAGTTTTCGGATGAGAGCGGGACAATTGGTCAACCGGTTGGGATTCAACCACTTCTATTCACAATGACAGTGATGCAACTAGGACTCTATCTGCGCAAAGCAGAAGGCACGTCTGTTAGAAACATGGTGTTGTTTGCCATCATAAACCGGGAAAACTACTTCAGGTGCAAAGGCAAAATTTATCTGGAAAATCCAAGAGCATCTGGATGCATGAATTCAAAATCTTTCTCACAGTGCATGCTAAGTCGGTTCCATGGGAAGATGACATACGCAATGAGGTGATGGCTCATCGCGACAGCCCTCAAAAATCTTCAGAAACTAGCAAGTCTCTCCGTTGAATCACAGCAGCAGGGCCCACTAGAAACTGGTAAGAAAGGTCAGCGTCTGCTCATGACGATCTTGAAGTCAGAGTACACGCAATAACACTTTCGAGAATCAGTATGCATCAGCAATAAATATTAAATTTTTGAAAAAAGATTGCGAGTGCAAACTACATAGGATCGAAACAGGGATTCACGAGAAACAGGTAAGAAAAATTAAGCGTCTGCTCATGCCCATCTCAAAGTCAGTGTACACGCAAGGAGTACGGTTCACAGGAAGACATGCTAAATATGCTAATCCAATATACGTCTTTGTTTCGAGCCATATTCACTCCAAAACTGGCATCAGTTTTGCTAAAGATCAAACAAAACGCAAGAGTAAGCAAATACTATATGAATCAGTGTGAATCCGGACTGAGGAAATATGCTCTAATCGCACAAAAAATCTGATCCAGGATCGCTAAGGAGCAGGAAACACGGAAATAATGGCACAAAAGGCAAAAGAAGAAATGATTCGGTAACAATCTCGTCTTTTAGTTTGGATGAATGGACAGAGTGAGAATTCAGAAGCTTCGTTTCCATGGTCATGATGGCAGCTTCTTGGATTTCAGATGACGTGCTTTAAGTGACTGGAGGGATGATAAAACAGAAACATAATTTCAGGAGAATGGCGATTCAGAGAGGGAGGCGTTTTACACAGTGATGATAATTACGTGGAATGATGGCATGAATCTGTCTAAATGCCATCTTTGGATCAATCATGGAAAACTCTTATAATCAAACAAATCATTTAGATGACAGAAAATCAGAGGATCACAGAAAAGAAGGAGCACATTGCATAGTGGTAGACCAAGAAGCGCAAGAGATGAGCCAACCAAACCTACTTTGAGAGAAGTTTTAGTTTAAAGAACCGGATTCAAGGTGAGGTGAAGAAAGTTGGAAAATTACAGACATCAGTACAAGAAAAAAAATGCTTATAACAAGTGGATAAGGAAAAAAAAAAAGAAGGAGTTTCTGAATTTTTCCCAAACCCCAAGAGCAATGCAAACACGCTGAAAAAATCTGATGAACATTCAAGGACACAAGCGAATTTTTCATTCTGTAAATACAATCGCAGTCTCACTCATTTTATACCGACTGAATAGGATAAATGGGAAAATACAGCTGTCAAAACGGTATAAAGGAACAGTTTAGAGGAAAACACTGAAATACGGACCAAAGCCGAAGAGGGCTTCGGAGGTTATGAAGAGAGGCCGGCATAATTTGGCATGATCTGTTTGGCGTTTGCAAATGAGAAGGGAGCAGGTATACACAGCAATGCAAGGACCAAGCAGGTAAACGCGTTCAATCTGAAAATATGGCACAGATGAGCACACAACCGGATTCTTGGCAGTTGGAAGAAAGGACAAAGATCATTGGGACTAATCCCATAAGTGCACGAAATGTTCACGACACAGCCTCGTGTTAACTGAAACTTTTATTTTCCAAGAGAGAACGAGGACTTATTACATTCGGAAACGAGAAAACAGGGTGTTGATGAAATAAACAAATAGCTCATCATGAAAAAGGGGTCCATTCCAAAACAAAGTCCGTGTTAATTGCACTGTATCATAAATCAAATCATACTGCAAGATTCTGCATTTTTAAAGTGCTCCGCTTGAAAAAAAAAAAAAAAAAAAATGCAGATGCACAATAATAATAAAAATTAGAATTCCCACCGATGTTTGCAACATTTGCGAATCAGTGAAGGGATGCTGAGATTATCTGATTTAGATAAACTGGTAATTTGGGTAATTTGAAAAACTTTCCTCTCATGACTTTATGGGACCGTTCAACCTACAAAATGCAGGAGAAGAAAAACGAAAATAAGAAAAATCTTCATGAAACACAGATCCACAAAGGTGGAAGATCGTTATGGAAATCGAAAATCAAAAATACCGGTAGCTGTTTAGGCAAAAACACATTTCGCCGTGAAAGTAAGAGCAATGGTTGCTCTAACCCTTCTGGGCAACTATAGAGATGCAGAATCTATGACTTCGCTCCATCTTTACATGTCTGAGAAAAATGCCATAATTAAGGTAGCTTATTCGTAAATAAAATGACCGGATCAGAGTGCAAAATAAGCCAATCAGCCAAAAGCAAGCAATTTTACCTGAAGAGGATGTAGGTCGCAATAGCTTGGTGAGCATGGTCTTTCTCACAGCTGCCCTGAGGCACCGTGCGTCTCAAACTTGCAGCTTCTTTTCTGAATTTTCGAGTTCTTTCAACTGATATATGAATTTACTGGGCCATGGTTTGATGAGGCGACTTGATGGCTTATTGCCCGCCACAAAAAAAAGGACCACTGTTTTAGGCAGATGAAAATAAGGGAGATCCCCTTAAGAGGAACACAATGAGACTTGGAGGAAATGGCGAAGTTTGTCAGATATTTTCATCGACGGAAAAAGCATCTATGGAGGAAGTATCTGATCGGATCCCATAAATTAGTTTAAGGAACGTGCATGCATCTCAAAAAAAAATATTCAATTTTGCAAAATCGACTGCCAAGTGATTTTCCGAGAAATCCTCTCCGATCCAACTTACTTTAGAATTCAAATGACGATTGGGATGACGTCCTTTGGGATGATGATAGTACTGCTTCCATTTTTTAACAGAATATCATCTGATCGGATTACCATCTAATTTTCATTGCGCAGATGATGAAATTTTCCTTTTCTTAGATGTTTATTGCATCTGACGTTTGCTGAGACTACTGGTAACTGTGCAAACCTTTGTCTTTTGAGCCAATCAGTTTTGTTAACTACATAATTAGTTGAATTCGCCATGGCGTGTTTTTCGATCTACGTTTCACCTACAGTTTTTCTTTGTCGAAGAGACACTAGACAAGGTGGTCCCGAACAGAATCCTCGAAATGCCAACAGATGAGGACCTCAGTGAATTCGTGACGGGCACTTCCTGCGGAGAATCCTCACGTGGCAGGGACGTCAAGAGCCTTTGGCGCAAAAGTAAGAACGGCTTCGAGAGAAGAACAAAAGCCCTCTGGAAAAATCTGCTGGAGAGCTCACCACATAACGGTCAACAGCATGATCTTCAGCAGCACCATGGGGAGGAAGATTACTTCCGGCGTGAGAGCACCGCGAAGGAACACGCATGGCAATTCCTGGTCCAGTAACACATCTGCCAAGGGAGAGACACGCAGTGTGTGGGCATGCACCATGCCTCAAGCTTCTTCTTCACCGATGGTGATCAGCTGAGATTCCAGGACTACAGATTCATCCATGTAGCCAGGCTAAACGTCCTACCAGTTAGAACTGGTCCGCGTCCCAGTTAGAACGCGCGTTCGGTCCAGGATGGAACGAACGCGCGTGTCGGCGCTGGCTGACAGAGGACGAAGCGGTGTCTCACATGTTAAACGGATGCAGGAGGCACTTTCTTCTGCCCATTGCTCGACAAGACGCGATTTAAGAGATGATTATCAAGGCCGCAGAGGATGAAGCAAAGTGGACCCTGGTGTCCACTAACCAGAGAGCTCCAGGGCAAACTCCTCTTGAGACCGGACTTTCTGATGAAAAAAGGAAATCGAGCAACAGTGCTGGACGTCTGCTGCCCGTACGAGGGTGGAGGTGAAGCGTTCAGCGCAGCTAGGAGGAGAAAACAGGAAAAATACAAGGACAGTAGCTCTCCAGCTAGGAACAGAGGAGAGGAAATGCAAGATGCATGCTTTCATCGTTGGCTTCCTGGAAGCCTGGGATCTGCGAAACGAGGAAGTACTATAGCACCTTGGAATTCTAAAAAGGCACTTGGGGACGATGAGCCACAGAATGAAGGCTCCGTGCATCCGGTACTGCAGCGACATCCATGCAGCTCACGTCACACGAAGGACCGACAAAGATGCAGAAGAGGCCAGCTCTTGCGAGACAAAGAACTGCAAGCTGAGGAAGCGACATGCTAAGGGGTGACCAGCGCACACCAGATGAGTGGAGAAAGAATCGCAGAAGAATGTCAAGGTGTCCCCCCCCATAACATGTTATCTAATTGTAAAGCAAAACAATAAAGAACTACTCAACTCTACCGTTTTAAAGGCATGCTGTTGAGCTGGGCAAATATTGTGAAGACCAGAAGTGATTCTGAGGAAAGTTTTGGAGGTTCGTTTCATTCGAAACATTTGGTATCTGTTTTACTAAGATTATTAAGCAAAGCTGAAGCACTTATTCTACTTGTGGTTTGAAATGGTAATACCCTTGATCACTTTGAAGTTGTTTTTGAAGGGGTCTTTCCAAATTTCTGAATTTTTTTCCAGATTCTTGAATCAATGTTTCGGTTATGTCTTGGGCGAGTTCAGATGCGTTCCTTTGATTAGTGACTTGCAAATCTCCTCAAAAGCTTTTTGTCAGTGTTTTCTTCCTTACTACTGTTGCTGTGGGAGTATTTCTTTTTGGAAGATATCGATACGCTTGATAAGTGGGTCACCACTGTTTTTCTTCGAGAAGACTTCCGAGCTCCACGCTGATTAACAACCAGACCAAGTAGAAAGAATCGCAAGATGAGTAGATGAATCCAGATCAAATAAGGAGAATTCGCAGTTCGATTACTCCAGGAAGGCAACGGTGAAAGAATTCGCTATTTGAACCGCGGAAGTGCTTTCGTGCAAAACGATTCCAGTTGGTCGATGCGCCGAAAACATACCGAAGACATAGTACATACAAAGGTCATTCAGATGGAGCAAAGAGGGCTTTCAGTTACGTGTGGTGATTTTAGAATGGATCAAAGAGATACACTTAAAATGCGGGGCATTTTAATGTCGTGGTGTGCTCGCTTCGTGCATATCTCTTCAGGACATTTACAAAAAAACACGATGCGCGAAACCACTAAGCTTTCCAATTTGCCTAGCTGGATTTTGTTTTTCTGAATGCTATTACTGTAGTATGCAACACTCGTCCTCAAGATTGAGTCAAACACAACCGTCTGAATATCATTCGTTCTCATTTATAACAAAAGCTGAAAGAGTCTGGTTGAGTGTTTGGCAGTTTTCTCTTCGTTGCTTCTGTATGAGGATTTCCTCGCGATCATTACGAGATAGTTCTTTTCGTAAAACGCAAATTTTATCATAGTGTACACAATGGACAGAATCGGAGCGTTATTTAAGGAGCAACACAAAGCATATACATCAATGGAACGAAAACACAGGACAGATTTTTTTGTAAAACTTCACCGATGAAACATGACACACACTGACGTGTTTCCCTCCAGAAGAAAGAGAAGAAAAAAAAATGAAAACCTCAATGCAAACAAATGAGAGATTTCCACGGCTGGAGGGGCAGTCATCTTCCAATGTAAACAACAGATCATATCACGAGTTTTCTCTTCTAAATGCAAAATTAGAGCCCTAAACTTATGCACTCATAATTGTGTAATGTATGCTCCAATTTGCTGTTGGGAGGTAATTGTAAGATTGCAGTGTCAGTTCGCTAATAGTTTATAATGGGCGATGCCAATAGAGTTTGTGTAACTGTTATGAGCGAAAACGCAGCTACTTAAACACTGTGGAAATATGTCTGCAAATTACCTCCAGATTATCAGGTAATTCATTTTTGAAATATGTACGAGAGTGCTTCAAATATCACTCATAATAATCTTAAAGTCGTGTTTGTAATTATAGTGTGTATCTATAATCTTTTTTTCTCCATGAGAAAGACTCGGATCATATGCTACGTTTGGATATTCAGAAAAAACTGCCCTTTCACAGAAAGCACACGTGGGAAGAAACTTGACTGATAATTATCAGATCTTAATTGCGTTTCACATAATTAAGGTAACGTTGTGGGAACAAAAGAAGTGTTGTTGGTTAGACTCCTCTGATCTTCTGTGCCTTCATTTTTCTACTCCAGATGGGAGTTTGCGACTGACATCTCCTTGTTGATTCCGATGGTATCAGAAAACAGGTCGTGGGAACAATTGTGGGTATAGGAAACACAAAGACAATCCTGACGCATGAAACCAAATCAACTCGTGCTTTCGAGGAACGTAAGATGCTATGAGTCTCGGGCAGATCACTCTGGAGCTTCACAGGAAAGTGCTCGCTTCTTCATGCTGGATCCTTTCAGATGGGTGTAGTGTGAGGCTGTATATAGCATAGCCTGATCAAAAATGTGCATGTAATGTTCGAATATAGGATCCCCAGTCTGCGGCTCTGACTCCACGCCGTGAAGCTGAAACATCCTACCGAATGCCTATTCGGAAAGCGAGGAAGTAAAAAAAACCTCCTGTAAATAGCAACCACTTTTTCTTACGAATGACTGTCAAGTACTTTCTGTAGCCCCGTCTAGGTTGCACAGGAAAGCAGCAGTGACGAAGCTCTTCAGTCACTGAAAAAGCCTGTGGAAATTGGCAAGTGGAAGCGATGTTCCACATGCAGAAGGGTTGATAACGTGTACTGTGTTGCGCATGACAAAAAACTCAGATTCCCAAAAAGGGTTTCAAGAGGATGTAGATGGATTCTAGGGGATCAGAAGAATCGGACATCCGTTATTCAGACATTTCTAAATGAAGCAAAGCTTTGATTAATAAGAACTGCAAAGGGGGAAAAAAAATCACAAGCATACTCCAGGGTTTCGGAATGAGGGAGAGGAAAATTTTCTTTGTCTAAGCGGAAGCCCCGTTCATCAAGGAAGAGAAAACATAAACTAGCTGCTTCAAAATTTACAGATGAAACCCATGTCTGGAGAGAAAATTCATAACCCCCAAAAAAGCCACTTGAGAAATTTCTCCTTAAAATGAGCAATCAAGTTATTTTAAAAAAAGGCAATGAATGGAGGAGAAGACACTCGACACACAGCTCATGCTCGGAAAAACTCTTGGCACGTCATCAGAAAGCTGTTAAATTCTGTGTAGTCTTTGGAGAACGTTTCAAGCGCATTAAGGAGTAGTAGTTGCAATTTGATGGACTTTAGTAATCAAAACACACTGATATGCTATCTCCTGAACTCTTTGTGGTTATGTTCTACCCTGCAAGCCACCTACCCACGTTCATCACTTGAGTCCACGTTAAATAGATGGATCAATGCCATTAACGCTCCGCATGTGGAGCGCTCAAAGTACGCACGTAACCGTTCTTCAAGAGAAAATGATCCAACATGTGAATCCGTTTGCTTTGAGTCAACTATTAGGACTATGAGTCTCGTAATTATTCGAGTGTTATACACTTTTTCGAGTTCCGTTATGAATATGTCCTCTAATACTTAAATGCTTCTCGGATTTGTCATCTGTGAGAAGTGGCTGGCTCTCTGTGGTAAAGTTGGGAAGATACTTCAAAACCTTTCTGGATGAAGTGGCTGACTGAGAACGACGAAAGCATCGGGCACTTTTTCTCCCGAGACCTGCACTGACGAAATGCTTGATAGAAAGATTCTCATATACTGTATGGGAATCTTCGTGCACCCTAGAGAAAGCTGTGATCTGCTCAGATGCCGTCCGAAATGATGATGATGCCTTGTGTGAATACTTTTTAGGTGACAAATACAAACTTCGGTAAGCAATTATACGGAATCCTTACATGCAAATAATGATGAAGATTGCAGTTTAAATGCGGAACAATCAGTGAATGAAAAAGTCGATTAGAAGAGGCTATTTAAATTTTTTATCAGCCATAAAAGTACTTACTTGGGATGCTTTCTAAGCTGAAGACCTCATTGATTAAAGTTCAAAATGCAAACTAGAGTTCGTTTAGCATGAAAGGCCCTTCAGTATTCAAGAAATGACCTCTTTTCCCCCCCAAAAAAAAAAAGTGAGCGAGCTATCTGATCAGTGTTTGCCATTTCAAGTTTTCATCCTGGAAATCATGTCAACAGGATAGTCGGAAAGTAAAGACAACGCGTTCGGTCGAGGTGGACAAGCGCCCACTTAAGCTTCTTTGAGAGTTGAGTTGTGCTCTGCTTTTTTTTTTTGGTATTCATTTGCCACCATCCTTCCCAAATTTACAGAAATGAATCACAAAATAAAATTTTCCAGGTTCACATCTGAAAGCAAATAATATAGCAATAACGTTGGCTGGATCAGAAGTGTAAGAGATGGTATATATCAGAGTGTGAAATCAGTAGCAACTCTACAGAAAAGTGAGAGTTTTGCAATCTTCCCAAATCTTCCCATCATTAAGTTGTAGCAGTGAAGCTTAAACCAGCTCAGGAACATGTGAGGGAATTTCTGATCCTCTTACGTGTTTTAGCATAGAAACGAGGTGCAAGTTTAGGGAGAAGGCTGCGGTTAAGTTAATTGCCTCTGTTGCTCTTTGGGTAAGGGTTTTATAAGCGATTGAGAGCAAAAAAAAAATTCGAAGCTTTAGGCTCAATTCAGATGTGCAAGTGCGAAAAGAACAACAGTCTTTTATTTTAGTTCCATGCACTTGTTTTTCCAATTGACTGCATTTCTCTATCTGAGGCTACAAGATACAAGGAAGTTATGGAGAAGACTATCTCCCGCTTACAGCTTCTGTATCAGTTTAGTAATTGAGGACGCACGTATGCGAACCGCATCAGCTCAGTCTTGGGATTTTGCAAGCTCAAATATCTACTCCATGTACAAATGTACATGGAGTAGTCCTTGGTCGGTTCTTAGTTTTAGGGATGAAAACAAAGATCGAACGAAGATCTGCCTGAGAATTCATTCAAAAAGAACATCAGATTAAAGGAAGGACTAAAATAATTTACTTTTATCATTTCTTCGTTTTTTTTTATTCTTTCAAACATCATATTGTGAAAAATACTCACTATTAATTATAAGGCATTTAAAAGCAACACTAAATTGGCCGCTTTCTTATCTGCAGTTTCGGTGCGGTTGCGAATCTAGCTGATGCAACCTAAAGATTGCTAGATCATTTGGACCATCGTTTTCGTCGCTCCTGTCCTGCTCTTTTGAAATTTGGGTACTCGTTTTCCCAGGAGTCCAGACATTTTAGAAGATTTTAGAAAGGGAAAAATGTTGCCAACCTTGATAAGATTATAGGCATGAACATGGCTCATATCGAATAGACCGTTCTAAAAGATCCGTTGGGTTTGGGCTCATCAGCTTCTAATCATGGGATCCAGCAACCTGAATGACGATGTGCAGAAGGCGAAACCGGATTCGGCTTTACAATTATGCAGTGTGCTGCAATAGATATTCTCCTGGAAAGATCAAACAGGATCGGGATTGACCAGCATTCAACGATTCGTCAAGCTGCGATGAACGCACAATGATCCATGTGGCACTGCAAACCATGGAAGGATCCAAACAGTTTTATGATCTTTAAGTTTCAGAAGGGATGAAACCCATGCAAAGAATCACGTATTCAATTTGATTTCCCGCTTTATGTTTTTTTCCGAAGCTCATTGCATTGCATTGGTTGGGTTCGTTTGCTATTCATCGATCATACTGACATCCGCTCTCACAGGAATGCTCTCTAAATTCAGGAATTCTCCAAGTAGAAACCTTATTATTCCTATTTTTGAATCGTTCGCTTTGAGAACTTCTGACAGCAGTTCTGCTGAATGTTCCTCAATGGCAATGCTCTAATTAAGAAGACGATGAATCGGCGATGGCTTTCTCACAAACAACAGTTTCATCGTGATGTATTAGAGCCAAGTACAAAGCTTTAAAAAATACACAGAAGGATTGTTTCATTGTGCATGAAGTGAGAACTGAGAACACGCATTTCTGCGTCAACATGAAAATTACTTAATTTGATAATGAATTATCCTACTGGAGTGATTTTCTAGTTGGGCAAAAAAAAAAACAATCAGTGAGTTTTAATAATGGACCTAATGTTTTGTACAAATAGGTAAGTTCCCAAACTCAAGGGTCTATGAGGGATGTGTAACTCTGTGGACACCACTGGGATGTAACTAGAATCAACGTGACATGACCATTCTTCAGAGAAACGCTAAATCATTTACACCAAGAGACGAAGAATCCATTGGTGGCAAACCGTACACATAGTGTTTTCGTGCAAGCCTGAGATGGGAGAGAGAAGCTACATGTGGTTAGACGAATAAACGAACCTAGCCAATTTAAGACTTTTAGTGTTGCGGGGAATCGCAATAAGCAAACGAGACGGCATCTGATTCCATGACAGAAGAGCAGAGAAAGAAAGCTTTTTTTTTTTTTCCCAAGGATAATGCTATATGCCCAAGTTAAAACGAGCAATCTGTACAGAACCATTGGTACAAGAAATCAGGAACTGCATTAGAGCTGACAACATTGGCGGGTGAAATGCACCAGTAAAGGTATTACCAGCAAAAAGACAAAGCTTGTAAACAAATCCTGATCTTCTTTCCAGTATTTCAGGAAGCACTGCTTTGGTCTATCGATGAAAAAAGCAAGACAATTTTCAGAAAGAGATTATCACCATGTACAAAACTAGATTCTCGAAGAAAGGGTTTGAAGATGTCAACTGTAAAGACGATCAGATCAAAAAAGAACATGTAGAAGTAGCCACTTCCCGTAGCAGTGAAACGAAGGCTCTCCTTTGGGCTGGATTTGTCCCATGCTGAGCAAATGAACATTCTGTATTTTTGAAAAAGAGCTTTAGTTCCTTAGTTTCGTTCAGGGTAGACACTTTAATTTCACCTATGGAGTGTTTCTCATGTTGTTCAAGAATAGAAGTTCGTATCTCTTAAGCTTTCCATTTTCAGTTTTTGAGGTACGTTGTGTTTACGCAATTGTATCAAAAAACTCTGAAAGAACATCCTTCGCTTATAATGAAGACCTCTCCAGGCTCCTTACGAATTGGATGTCTAGAATGTTTGACGTTGTATCATAGATCCATCTGCACCTTTTTATCATACCAGAAGTATTCTTCTACATAATACCATGCCAGGTGCCGCATTTAGTTATGTTATGGAAACAAAGAATTATTTCAATTACTAATACATACCCAAATACCTTTTCTACCACTACATTTTAGATTATTTGGTAGATACGCCCTAGCGATTTGCAGATGTTCCTTTGAAAGATACGAATGCTATTTAACTAATGCTATTTCAGTAAGATTTAACTTCTGCACACGTTCTTGCTGAGGATAAATAGAATTCAGCAGTCTAGTGTTGATTGTAAGAAAATTCGTTAATTTTGAATTTTTACACCAAGTTCACATGTGTTTGGAGGTTTTGTGAAGTATGCCTTCTTGTTGACTGACTATTTAGCAAGGTGGCAAATAGCAGTTGCAGTGGAAAGTTTGTAGGAGACCTTTCTGGTGCAGCGAGCCGCATGAGTGTTCGAGAACTGGGTTGCATTGGTCAGTTTTGTATGCAACGAACACAACCAATGCAATTTCTTGAATGAAATTCATGACAGTTGATTTCTTCTCTTGTTTTATTTTCTTTTCCTTCTTTTTTTTTAATCTTTTTAAACCTATGAATTATTTCGAATTTCCCCATTTTAACCACTTCTTTTGTTACATTTCTCGAGTTGCCAATTCTAGAAATGAGCTCATACGAAATCGAATAAGAGAGATAGAAAAATAAGTTTCTTTCATTAAACAACACTAAATAAGACGGTAGTAATGGGTTATTTCTAAACTGAATCAAAATTTAAGATTTATAAAATTCTGTTGCTCCCCATTTTCTATTCCTCAATTGAACTCATCATATTATTTATATCTAGGTAAAAGTTCACCTTTTCTATACTTGTACAAGTATTTAATGAAAAGTCATGGAAAATTAATTTGAATGTATATCACATCATCATTCCTCTTGTCACGGATCGTGCCAATAATTAACTGCTTAAGTAAAATGATATAAAATGTTAAACTTTATTAATTCATAGTCTCCCACTACGGTTCACTAGAAATGATTTCTCTGCCACAACCTGGGAGCAGAGTTGATGAATCAGCATTGGTTATGAAGGCTTTCACCTGTTGTGTACTTTGGTGTCACACTTCGCAACAGCCATTTTCGAGGGAAACTGTTCTCCCTTACGGCTAGCATCCTGCTCGGTGGCAAACTTCTTTGTCTGCACCCATACAACTTAGCCCTTTCCCAACCTCTTTGCTGTCATCCACCAGCACCACAAGTTCTGTGGAGCCAGACTGAAGTGGCTATTGGATAAACAAATGAAAATTTTTTTTCTCCACAGGGACAGCAACTTATCGGAGAAGGATCATTGAAAGAAAAAGGACCGGAAAAGTTTATTCACGAGGAATTTTCATTATTTACTTTCAAATATATAAAGTTGTGGATTTACATAAGGAAGCTGATGATGATGAGTTTAAGCACAGTTTCAAACGAGCTCAAGGGTCTCACAAAAAAATATTTTGGATCTCACGTGTTGAGAGGCTTCATGCTTGCTTCTTACATCTTGACATTACAGCTGTGAAAGTCATGAAATTATTCATCTTTGTGTAAAATATCCTCTATCTGATCCGGTATCCATCTTTCAGTGCATGTGATGTTTTGCTCCTGTTGAAGCTGCGTATTCTCTTCAGTTCATACCAACAGTTCTCTCTCTGATCTTTTTTGCGGTGTATGAAATCAAACGGTAACCACGGGTTATCCCTTTTTTCTATTGATCTTTCAGGATCACTTGTTCCGTTTTCCGGAATCTTCATCTTATTTCCTTGTGCTAATTGTTATTCTTCGTGGATGGGTGGATACTCGTGTACTGATTTCTAGAGGGACTTGTCTTGTCACATGTCGCGAAATAAGATTAATGTTTTTTAAAATAAAGTTGTTTCGGTTGCTTATCCGTCTTCAATTTCTGGAAAAGAGATGATTCTCATATTTCCAGTCTCCTGGATCTCTCCTTGCAGAATAATCAGATTTTTTAGCATTCTCATTTCATGCTCCTTGTGGTTCGTGCTGCTTCACCTCTCCAGACTTTGGCTACTGACTATTCCTTTCATTGTTTATCTTCAGTGCACAGTGCTTACTTTGAGTTAGTTCCTGAGAATTCTCAAGACAGAAAGCTAACTTTACAGGTGAACTACTTCAGCATGATTTTCGTGACTACTTCAACTCTTCAGCTTTAACCTTTCATGCTTCGGTCTCTTGAAAGATCTTCGAGAGACTGAAGTTGCCCAGCATTACAGTACAACGTAATTTCATTCACTCCCTTTGCCACCTGCTGTATTTACCAGTACCTCAAAACAAATAAACCCTCAGTTTATTGCTTCAACTCTTCCCGACGTGTCCTTGACTTTTATTTTGTCATTACAAACATATGATATGATGGCTAGACCGGACTGTAAAGAGAAAAAAGTAAAGGAGAAAAAAAAAGTGACAATTTATCACATTTAATACGTGCTCATGGTAAGAGCTTTTGTGTACAAAAGTCATTCGGAAAAGCTACGTACACTGTCACTAACAAACTGGTAAGCAGTCTAATAGCGGATTGCTGCTGTTATTTGGAGCGGGACTTGGTAACGGATTCGGTTTCATGAATTTTTACCATGAATTTTCCTCAGGCAGTTTGCATTGACGCAATCGTATGTGTCTTTCTTGATTTTTGAGCCTCGTCGCTGGGTTTCTTTCTCATGTGTTTCCATCAAATTGAGTACTTCGCAGAATTTCTTTCTGGGAATTTCCTTGCAGAGATTTCTGCAGTATTTATTAATACAGCATCTGTTTATCTTTGTTAGCCATTTACCTCTGTTTATCTTAGCATCCGTTAGAAAAAAACTTTCATCTCTGTCGCAACAAACGAATCGATTCCCATCCAGAATTCACATTTCAGCCATTCCGGAAAGAATCCCACATGGCTGCGTGCTGTTTGTGGGAAGGAAAGTTTACATATCTAGCAAAGACGACTGTGTGAATGCAACGTACAATTCATACATGAACGAAATGTTTTGTTTTGATTTTTTCACGAAACTCTGCTGCTTATGGAGCTCCGTTGTCAAGAGCAACAGATTCAAGAAATCACCACAATTAACTTAGATGAGACACAAAATCGAGATACGAATGTTCAAACCAAATGAAAATGTAACATAACTGAAAGACATACTTGATTGCTAGAGGAGCTAGCAATGGACAGTAAGCCGATGTCTACTGAAAAACTCAGTATGAATGAAGACACATGGCGTACTCCCCATCTATTGGCTTTGAATGCAATGGGGAGACTGTTTGTAGTTGATGTGGAACACCAAGCCACCGTTAATGACCGTCGACTTTTGCTGGTGTACATGCAATCTCAGACCCGATTCAGGGCTCACTGCAATAGTTCCATTAATGTTCGAAGGCGATGATGCCAACTGGTCCGTACTGGTCCTTTTTTCGAGGAAAGCATTGGGATGTCAGGACCGAATTGTAGGGCGGGCAAACGGAATAGCTGCCTTGAATTCGCCGTTCGGGAGGATTTCTTCAATCGTTTGAAAAATTACAAGCAATTACCAGTACTGTTTTTTTTTTTTTCTTAAAGTGAATGTGGGGAATTTATGACTCTCCACTTGATTTCGCACTTACAGAAAAAAAAACAATTTCCTGATTAATATTATTTGTACTCTCTCAAGAACCTGGATCAGCAGTAAGCAGCATGTTCATGCTTAGTGCTGCTACTCGCTGTTGATACTCATATGAGCATAAAGAGAAGGGCGACCCAACTCGAGCAGAAGCGCAAAAGTTTTCCAAGGCAAATTCTTCGCATTTTGTTTTGGACGCAACGAACTGCCCTCCGCTTTCTCGAGAAATGCGGGGTATTTGGGAGGAAAAAAATCTAAAAAACCAGAGGAAAAAAAAAGTGTGTACGACTAGCGTTGTACAGGGAATCCTCAGATGTTTTTCACGTACCCTACAACTTTTTCCTCCTGAGCGGCTAGAAGGGAATGTTAATGATAGACGTGGTTCTCATTTGATCAGGCTGCAGCTGACTGAGCTCAAGATGTGTCCGATGACACTGCATGATTGACTCTTTATCAGAGTGTGGCATCTGATTTGATGGACCGCTTACCGATTTCCAATTCGTCCTGCCTACCCTGCAAATTTCGTCGCGAGACGCTGCCCTATGAAACCAACGAATTTTCCCCGTCCTCATGTACGTTCCCTGCATCCAGGAAAATTAAAACCCTCCGAATTCCCCTTCCATCGTTCGCTGAATTTTACTTTTCCAGAATCAACAAGCCATGATTTGCAAGCATGCTATCGGGAATCAGGTTACTTCAGGATATGGCGCAAATGCGATGCCAAATACTTCGGCATCTTGTTTGCATTGCGGAAGTGAAGCCTGCTTGTGGCTGCAGCTTTGTGGGAACAAAGTGGAACACCTCGGTGGCCTTCTGACCGCAAAAAACAAACCGAGGAACCAAGCGGGAATGCTCCCGAAGTCACACATTCATGCATGTGCGGGCGCGCGCGCGTTTTTTTGTTTTGTTTTTTTTTTGTTTTTTTTTTTAAGGGGGGGGGGGGGATTCACCGCTGATACCAGTGCTTTCGTTGAGAAGCAGCAGTTACACAGCAGTTGCACGTCTGTGCACCCGAATTCATCTCACGTAGCAGCAGTTCTTGTTTGTGACGCATCAGGGAATGCGGTCGCAAAGGATATGACAAGGAGATGTATGTAAAGGATAAAGTAGTTTCGCAGATCATGTGGGAGCCGATAGTTTCTGCAGCTGGTAGCTATGCAACCACACCGGAAAAGACGCGTGCGTACCTTCGTCAAGATCTGAGGTTCTAGTTTTAAGCAAGGGTAGGCGTGACTTTTTGCATGATGAAACGTCAGCAGACCAAATAGCACGTTCAGTGTTTATTGCAGGCTTCTTTAACGCTGTTTTGAAAGTAGCATATCCTGAAAGCTGGAGAGTACGGAACTACATGTTCGGATACTTCTCGTGTTCCATTGGTATTCGGTTACCTGAAATCTGAGGGAGACGGATACACGTTTTGTCGCCTGCAATCAGCAATGCTTCCTAAGGAATTCCAAGAGCACGATAGTTTTGTAAGGAACACTTTTTTTATTTTTTTTGTAAGGAACACTTTGGTGTTTTTTGTTTGACTAGGTGGCGCCCTTGGTTTCTACGTTTAGCTAGTGCGACTCACCACGAGAGAATGGGACTATTTGGGTGTCAATATGCTTTCTAATGTTTAGGAATTTTGAATGACTCCACTAATGTTTATGCTGCCGAAACTGTAAAGACGAAAACGCACCTTAAACGATGAAGACGAAATCAAAGTTGCTACGCTGGACATTTCAGAAATGGGAAAAAACGAAAGTTTCAGGGGACAAGAGAGGAACCAAAAAAACAAATTTGCATAAAAATTTAAACGACGAGCTGTTTTAATCTTGGTACAGGTGAATACCTCCAGTTTCGTGAAACAAGACAATTTGCAAGTCGTTTTGAAGCTAACGGATTTAGAATGCATTCGATATGGTCACCTTTGCTGGAATCCGAATTTTGAAAATGTTGCCTTTATAGAATGTTGTTGATTGTGTCGAGATGGGTGGTCGAAATCAAGAAAAAAATTAATTTTGAACGATGAAATGGAAGGAACCAAATTGTTCAGCAGTAGCATGAATTTTTGCAATCAAATGAACAAATTTAGTAGCATGACAAAAGTGAAACATAATGATACTGCATGGTGAATGATGATGACACGGTATAAAAGTTTATTGAAACTTCCTTCACGATTGCTTTTTCCCGCATTCTTCTCAGGAGGAGGACATCATGAGCAGGAGGCAGGCAGACACTTTCTGACCACTCCATAGCTAAACTGGAAGAGTGGTCAATAACTTTGTCCATATCGAATATTTGAACATGGTAACTCCCATCTAAATTCTCTTCCGCATGCTCCATAGGAGCGTTGCTAACGGTATCCAAGATCATGAACATGATTTCATTCATTTTCGCCTTCCGCCCATTCCATAACCTCAGAATCACCTGCTACGTTTTCTCTCTTGTTATGGGATTGGATCGTGTTGCCATGGGCATGTGATCTTCATCAGTGAAATAGCCGATCGGTAAACTCAACTCGACTTCTTCAGTTGATGAATACAAATGCTTAAAAGCATCTGCAATAACGCTCTTTGGAATTCCATTGCACGACTCTACTGCCATATAAGCCGCACCTTTTAGTGTACTGAAAAAAAAGTTTCTTTTCTTTCGAATGACAGGAAAGTGAAAATGTTGACCATGTCAAGGGCTGCTTGTGCCCAAAGTTTCTCTTATCAAAGGTGACTACATCGAGCGAGCACTGTACTGACGAGGCAATTCGAACTGAATCAAAATAGTGAGAACGAGTAGGTGGTGGAGAGAATCGCATCGGATCATGCATTTTCTGACCGTCTTGCATGCGATCACTCGAACTGGGCATCATGTGGTTAAGTGGTACGAAAACCCATTGGCCACAGGTTTCTCGCTATCCTTGAAGTTTCGAAACGAAAAAAGACAAATTTAGCGGTCAAGCGTTTAGCGGTCTGTTCCATTTATGCGTATCACTTTTTAGATCCAGGATGTGAATTAGGAAATATCTCGGGATCCGAGGCAGCCGCTCCAGATAACTGATTTCCCGAGGAGGGTGAATACCACAAATCACGTGATCACGTGTTAGAGAGGACTGGTCTCTTTCGGAAAGTGATCCTTCACTTTGGGGAAACAGAGTCCGCGGAAGACGCATCATCCAACTCGGGTATCGTAACTATTTCGAGCCTCCGGAAGTCACCAGTGGATAGCCATCTGAAGTTGAAAACCAATTTTGGCTCAGTTCTTTGCGGAGAAACAGTCTGACGAATAATGAGGGCAGCTAAAGAGATGAGACGAGACACAGAGCTTTAGTGCTTTTTAGAAAAATGGGAAGCTGCTGAATTCGACACTAGAAACCTGATCGCAGCCGTATTTGATGACAACAGTTTAAGTTAGCAGATTACTAAGCTCCTCTTAGGGAAACGAATTCAGGAGCACTCCGGAGCGTTCGATTTTAAATTCGGTCGGCTCGTGTGTGTTGGTCTTTGTTTTTTTTTTTGTTTCCCTACAGATTATCCAACGTTTGGGCCTTATTTACCTTGGCATAGATGGGCGATGCCGAAATAAACAGGAAAGAAAAGGAAGCGTTGCGACCATGTGGCACATAGGAAGCTCAGGTTAGTCATGTTGTGAGACCAAAGGAACGTTGCCATTTAGAACTGGTGACATTTAGGTCTCTTTCCATTACAGCTGGCGTCACAAAAGCGTTTGAACGACTGACCTGGGATTCGTTTCCCAACGAAAGTTACCTTATAGAAGGCTGTGGTCTCTCTTGTGACGATCTCGAAGTGAATTTGTTAATCGGACACGTGGTTTAGACTCATTGGTCCCGTTCAAGGATTTTTTTTTTTTTTCCGGAAAAGTCGTCACAGGTTCAACAATGTATACGCTGTTTTGGATTTTTGGAAAGTCTCAAACTCCCACAGGAACTGTTTCGCAGCAGTCCATTTTCATACTGATGTTTACAGGGAGCAAGTGGCGTCGCGAAAATCCCCGCATTCATATTCAAAAAAATTTGCTTCCCGGAATGCAGCAACCCAGAATCGGTAATCGTGAGATTAGTTGAAAAGGATTCTTTGCGATGTAACCGCGTGGTCGAGGGAGAACGCTGTAGCAAAGAGAGCAAAGCTCTGTAAATAGACATCTTCAACAGAGTTTATCTTTTTTGAAGACAGATGCTCTTCAGATCACCAAACTGTGTGCTGAGAAAAGAAAGACATTGTCAGCCTCACCCTTGATGACATGAACTGAGCTATCGTAACTATCGTGAGACTGGCTCGTACCACTGACTTCGTTTCCATCCTGTGATTTCCTGCAGCAGGGATTCGCTGTTATGCTTCCTAGGGTAATAACAACAACAACAACAACAACAAAAACTGCTGTGTTGGTGACCTGGCTAAAGTCGAAATAACCAGAAATGAATGCCACATCGCGTGCGCATGAAATCAGAGTCGCTTTCGGTATTTACGAAATTACTGTTTAGCTGCAACTTTGAGGGATGATGCAAGAGTGAAGGCTCACTATCACATGAGCACAACAGGACTCATCGTGACTGATTAACGTGATCAGGACTGTTGCTGATAGCTCCGAGAGTGGAATTTTTCTGTAGCAACTTCGTATGATGATCAGTTCATGCAAATGCACGGTTGACTTTTTATGCTCTTCTGGTGAGTTTGGTGTGTTTCGAGAGAATAAAAAGCAAAAAGAGAAAACAATTTGTTTCTTGATGATTTATTTGAAAGCTGTGCTCCCCAACAGGTCGCACGGAAATTCATGTCGCCTTTGCGCACACTCATTAATTCCTTCAAAAGTTTTTAGCGTTCTCCATAAAAACATTTATCTTCTCAGCAATTAGTTGTGATCTTAGTAAGGGTCCTTTATGAAAGAAGAAGGCATGCACATAAATCAGTGCTCAGATACCACGGAAAGGAGTCAGTGACACAGAGAGACAAAGCAAGTTTTCGCGTGCGTCACAGAAATCAGCCGACCTCATACTGAAGAAATGGGGTGTCAACTCATTAAGGCGATGCTACGAGAGCACTGTTTGTCTAGGGAATGACAAACTGCGTGCATCAAGAAGTTTCACTTCTCTTATGTTGCTCTGCTTCTTGTTTTACAGGGAAAAAGGTATCATTCAGTACCTATCAAGGGTTCGGGAATCCCACAAACCCTAAAAGGAAAAAGGAAAAATCCTGAAAACTGCTGCTGCATCACTCGGAGCACCAAATATACGAAGAATGTACGGCTGCCTCGCTACAGCAAACAGACACTTCAAACTCTTTCCGTGTGATTTGGTCAGGAAACGAAACAGTCTAAGAAAACTACTCGATTGGGGAATATTAGGTGGTTTCCGTACATGAAGGGTGGAAATGAACCAAAAACCATTTCCCTTTCGTTTCACTTTGCTTAGAAAAGTTTCCTGCTCCACTGTTACATCACTCAATGGTCATACCTTTACTTTTTTCATCTTTATTTATCGGCTGATGCATCTGCCCTTAAAGTTAAGCATATCTCTGAATATGAATCTTCAGGTTCTCAGTTACTAAACACGAAGGGCGATACATTCAGGTTAGAGAAAAGGTCATTTTCAGAATTGAAATGACGGTTTTTCAGATGGCAGTTTTATCCTGAAACACTTTTCTGAGGTGTCTTAATGGCATTTTCAACTTTATGGCTTTCGATTTCGTACCGACTGAGATCTCTAAATCTAACCTTTTTGCATTTGCTAACTACTTAGGTGTAACTCGGCAGCCATAATTAGTATGCATGCACATTTCAGCTCCCTTCCTCCTTGCATGGTAAATGAGAAATTGTAGATATGCTGCAGAAAATAAATTACTCAATCAGTGTAATTTTGTTTGATTAAATGTTCCCATTCGAATATACCGAGTAGCGTCAAGAATCATTCGTGAAATCAGGGTCTTTGATATAGTATGGTTATGCGGAGGCCTTCCATTTCGGAGAAAGAATGGCTGTAAAATGTTAGGAATTAGATTGGTAAAGAATGAATGAACCATTCCTAAAGAAACACGAGTGGTTTTGAACTTTTTTTTTTGAAATTCGATTTTTCTTTGTATTCCGGTTTGTTTGTTTTTTCCTTTTGAGGTCTTTATGACCTTCACCTAATGGAGGCTGCTGAATGCATCAGCTGCTTATGCTCAAGAAACTTGCTCGGTTCCTGTGCACCGCCGTGCGTTGCAGAAAGCGACTGTGCTCTCTTCATAGATGGCGTTTATTCATATCGGATTACAGCCGACGTTCATGCCCAAGAGGGAGGTTGCGTTTGTACGAAATTGTTTCAGTGTTTAGTTTCAGCCTTAATTTATTGTTTTCCAGTTTCCCAATCTATATGGGTATGCAGATTTCCTTGCTTTCGTCCGTCCTACTCTGTTAAATGTTGTGCCTTGTCTGTGCCGTTGGAATGGCCGGTGAACGTCAACTCATGAAAAAAGTGAGATGAAAAAGCCATGAAAAGAGAGCTAATGTGATTTTTTTTTTTGTATTGTATGCACACGAAAGAACAGTTCAAAAAACTTGGATTCGTTAAGCAAGCTAAAATTATCCATAGAAAAGTTGGGAAAAAAAAAAAAAAAAAAACGGGTTCCTCCGTTTCACGACCGCGATTTTCGGTGAATTCCCAGCTAAGAGTTATTGATGAATTTTTTCTGCTAACGAACACTTGAGAGTTTTGAAAGCAAAACTGCATAAGTACCCTACAACAAGCGAAGAAATCTAACGAGCTACCAATGACTTTTCTCATGTTTCTGATTGGATGACCTCAGTAAGTGCTAGTCTAGACAAACTTTACGGCTTCACCTGTATTAGAAATCGCTAATACATGGGTGCTGTAGCCCGGTGCTTCTCAATCAGACTTTCCTCAGTTTTCCTGAAGAACCGTAAAAGTAGTTTGCGTGGTTTGCCTTTTTTGTTTTTTAGTCTCGGCTTCGCTGGTGCACCGAACTGGAGGCTTTCCTTCGTTCCCAGACGATCTAGCAACGCTCCCGACGTGAGCTGAGATGAGAATCGGGAGATCTGGAGCTCGCAGAAGTCTACTTTCAGTGGTTTATCAGTGTCCCCAGTACGACAGCATAGGATAATATTACAATGCAAACAGAGAAAAGTTCGTTATCCACCCCATCACCGTGAGTCTGTGAGGCCTTACCTCGCGTACTGTGGACGTGTAACAGTTCCGATAATAAAAGAGGATGCACGAGTCACGTGTGTATACACCAGTGCGCATAATTCTGAAGTTTTCTTCTCGAGAATGAGATTCCTCAAACGACTCCCCTTCCTTATGATGGATATTCCAGGAAAGGCAGCGGACACAGCGAGCACCCGTTGAGTCCTTTGGAATGTTGTTCTAGTGGGAATCTTCTGGAACACTGATTTGCAGCTCTGAACAAACTGACCATTACGACAATCTGCCCATTAATACCCGTCCATCTGTTTTTCCCCTTTCCGTCCGCGTTGCGTTGCATGCTGAGTGAAAAAAAAAAAAAAAAAAAAATTCCTCCGCAGAGTTGATCATTTGGTCGTCTCTGAGAAACGGTTTGTCATTATCGTCGTCATCTCGTCGGAGTAAGGGCAGTATCCTCTCGAGCTAATATTACGGACTGTTTTGAAATGCTGCTCCTTCGATGTATCCGCTCATTGGGGGACCTCCTGTTAATTTAATTATTATTGAACGTTGTATTTTTTTTCTTCTTCCCCTGTTTTCGCAGGACCCTTTCTTTCAAACCGCCCCTGATAATTGCGATGATTTTTTTTAAGGGTCCCTGAAGAGTGGCCGTCATTCATGCCTCCTCGCCGCCTTCGCGTTGCGATTTTTTCGTCGGTTCATCCCGTCGCCTACACTCTGCCACATGAATTGGCGCGGTTATCATTTCTGGTTCCACAAGTGTTGAAATTATTTTTAGGTAACCCAATTTTTCCTTTTTCCTTTTCTTTTCCTCCTTTCGTCGATTATCGTTTTCGTCTCTTGTTTATCGTTTCACGGTCTTTGGCCGAAGGTTCTCTTTGTTCTTTTCAATTATCCCCTCCGACCGCATAACTTACCCTCAAAATCCGCGCACTTTCTCCGGCTGGCATCGGAAAATAAATGCGAAGATGAGTATAGGGTAAGCTTCGCTGCGGAAGGACGCTGTCTTTGTCTGAGAGTCGGCTTTTACGCTTTGCGTTGGCTCCTTCCGTTCTGTTATTTTATCTTCTTTTATGGTGTGACTAATAAATCGATCCTTTATTTCTCAATAAATTCTGGCGCTCGGAAAGTGACAAACGCATCTCCAGCTTTTTTCTGTGAGTTCTCTCTCTTTTTTTTTTTGCTTCTTCTTCTTCGCCTAGAAAGACACGCACGCGAGCTGCGGCCCGGGCTGGGAGCCGCCCTCAGGAAAATAAATAAATAAATTTTTTCAGGATGCTCATTCGGATCTCACTGCAGGCTTTCTCGAGATCTGCTATCACGCCTGAGAAAAACAGAAGCTGCGCGCGTTTTTCCGTTCCGGTCGCGCATCTTTCGTGTGTATCCGCCATACGTCGTTTCGATGGTGCCTCGATCGGTTCTACTGTCATCGTCTTCCTTTTCCGTGATTGCGCCACGCCGGGGGTTTCGCGGTTCGTTCCGTCATCGGCATTTGCCCACGCATTTCAAGAGCTCGTTTCTTGCCCAGCGAGACTTCTGCCACCAGGTTTTATTGCCTCTGGTGTTGGGAGGACGGCGGCGTGCGCACCCTATTCTCCGAGGCCGAGGAGCGCGTCGTGGGACGAAGGCGTGCGCGGTGGTGGTGATGGAAGCAGAGCGACCGTTTGGAGGGAACATTTCTGAGGCGCAGAGGACTTGATCGGACCGGGGCTGGAGCTCGGTCTCAGAGAACTTTTTTCAGCGTCCCGATTGAAAGAGAGATGCAGTCTCCGTTGGAACTTTTAGCTGGCAGCGAACTCTGTTCTTCTTGTCTGTGCTGCAGCTCTTCCCTTCCGTTGATGTGCATGCGCTGCTTCTCGGTCCGCGATTCCCTCGTTTGCCCTTCTCATTTGCAAGTCGACGCCGCAGGTTGCCCGCCCCACTCTCGCAGGAGGAGAAGATGCTTTTTGTTTTGCTCGGACAGTTCACGTAACGCTTCATCTTTTGGGGCTTGATCCGACTTTGGGGTCAGTCTCCTCTTCAGTGGCGCTTCACTCTGGACTTTTTGTTTTCCACCTCCTCTTGATGGGAACGTGAATGCGTGCCAATGTTTAGCCAGTGCGCAACTTCCTCGTTTCTTTCTTTCTTTTTTTTTTTTTCTAATTTTCCTCATCTGATCTCTTCCTGCCGGAGCACAGAACATGATCAACACGTCTCCGTTCGCTGTTTCCCACGCGATTCATTAATCGATTGGCTTGAAAACTAGGACTTCTGCATCATTTCCTCGTGGAGAGCGGACGTGTTCCCGAATAGGGAGAGATCCATCTTCCTTTCAGTGTATCGGATTCTTTCGTACAGAGTTCCGTGCTGATCGGATACTCTAACGAGCCCTTCCATCATCTGCAAGTGAAAGAAGTCAGTTTTCCCGGTTAACCAGTTGGACGTTTCATCGCACTGACGGTGTTCGGTTGGTTAAGTCATCGGATTAATGAATCCATTTTAAAGAGGAAAAAAAAGATGCCAACGTCACGCACGAAGGCTCAAATCCTCAGCTTTTTTTTTATGCGCACCGATGTGCGCCTTAGCAGTTGGTTTCTGCCCAGGTTCCCGGGGGGTGCAGTAATGATTCCTCGGGAATTGTTCATAGATTAGAGCAGCGTTTCTCAAACTTTTCCTATGACGGAACACTTCACAAATCCTGAAATTGTAACGGAATGCCGTGGTTATTTTATAGGCTAGGTAGCTATTAGTAATACAGAAATTAAGCAAATAAATATGAGAGTTAAGAAAACAAAACGAATATTTATTCTCAAATTTTAATTATGATTTCATAATTTTTCTCGTAACATTTTTTGTTTTTCCGCGGAACACTGGCGTTGCGTGGAACATAGTTTGGGAAACGCTAGATCAGAGGATAGTTTTCCTGTCCTTCCTTTCTTTCCAGGAGATCGAAGAAACGGGACCACTGCTAAGATCGCAATCATCTCTCCAAATCCAGCTGCAGAATCGTTTCGGCAGTTCATGCGCCGAAGGTCGGATAGGAAAGCTGCGGACACACGGCCTTTTCATTCCTCTCCCGGATGGGGTATAAACTCCAGCAGAGGGGATCAGTGACTCTTCGAATGAAGACAGGAGTTTCCTCGGCAAAGTGAGCCTCTCAGTGAGCTCCAAGACATTTTGGTTCTGTTGCTGCTTTGACTCTTTCGTCAATGACACTCTCGCCGCTGCAGGGTGACGGCGTTTTACAAACCGCCGCTTGCCTTCCGGTGTTACCTCACGATACCTCCTCCTGCTCTGCTGATCCACTTCAGTAGAACCCGAAATCTCTGGAGTGACCGTTTCTCTCGATTGACAGAGGATAGATCACACTGGCAAGCGCTCTTCTTACACCATCTGCAGTCGGTTCGCGTTCCGCAAGCAGCACTCAGCCCCTACGTCTTCCCTCCGGAACCACTTGTTGCTGGAATCATTTGCCATCGGTTTCCATTTATGATTTAAAGATTCTCCAAAGTTCCAAGGACCATTTTTCATTAGTTTGAAGAGCTTTCCAGTGATGCCTTCGCCACTGTGCTACTTCGCGCTCACAACCAAGGGAAGGAAGGGCACGTACATCCACAGTTCTGAGGAACAGACGATCCAGAATCGCAGTCGCTCCCCCAAAAGGGGCATTTTCGTGGCTTTTGATGGATGCACTTGGATGGCGGCAAGAATTTCGAGTTTCTCCCCTTAAATATTTTTCAGGATCTCTCAGCGGGAAACGCCTCCGACGTTATACCACCTGCAATCTCCGAGGCGGAACACGAAGATGGTGAACCCATCTCCATGTGCATCATGTTGCGGCCGCGACGAGCACAGATGGCAGCACAATACGAACCGTATCAAAAAAAAAAAAAAATCGTTCCATTTCTTGAAAAACGACCTTTTCACCTCGAATTTCAATCACAATGACGTCGAAAGCTGCTGCACCATTCTCTTCTCATGACTGCTGCACGACTCAGGGTGTCGGGCCGAACCTTCCTGGAAAAATGAAATGGCATCTCTGGGATACCAATAGCACTTATCAGTTGGATTTCCCGTGACTCGAGCACTCTCTTTTATCTAGCTATCCGATACATCTTCAAAAAGTCGTTAACTGATTGTCGAGCGGCCTCTTCTGTTTTCAGGATTCTTTATTTCTCCCTAGTCGTGGTAGCCTCTCATGTTACAGTCCCAAGGGACGCGCTCTCACGGCTGGTGGCTTCAGTCATCCCCATTCATTCTTGTTTCCACACTTCTGCAAGTTCTGACCATTAAGTCTTCTTGATGAGCGATTATTCAAAGATTGGCAATTAAGCTTTTTGGTAATTAGCGGTTTGCGGTCATCGCGCAGTAATCACTATTGACCCCGTTGTGCTACAACGACAGCGCACCCTATGTGGTGCGCTGACCTGTTAGGAAAGTTCAGCTTATATTCGCAGTTCACTGAGGATCTTCCCCACTCTCCAGTTGCAAGTTTTCATCTTCGTGTTTGAAATGCATGGTGACTTTCAGATTAGAACTTCAGGGTATTTCAAAGACTCAAATGATCAAGCAAAGGTACAAAAACAATTGTGACTTTCATAAATGCCTAACGGCGGAATCTTCAATTTCCTGTGTCAGCCGTAGCATTCCTGGCTAACGGGAATGCTCATTACACTTTCTGTAATGAACGTTTGCCCTTAACAGCATTTCGAGGAGGTGAGTGGGAGTGAGTAATCGCAGTGCTGCTACCTCCTCGTAATCGTTGTTTGTGCACTGGATGACGAATTTCATAAGAATTGTCATTGCTGACAATGAGAGTTGTCAGCCCATTAGGTATAGGCAGTTGGTATCTCGCAGTTGATTTCACCTTCCACACCTTGGAGCTTCCATGGACTCGTAGCAGAAGCACAGAAGAGTCCTCCTCTTTTCCCTGCTTCTGCCTTACACAAGCCCACTTCGTCCAGGAAACATCCGTCCATTCCGAAATAACAAATGTTATGGATAAATCATGGAGATTCCTCATGTCGGCGCTTTCCTTCGACTTTTGCAAAGGTGGCGGTTAAGATGCGAAGAAAAATACTCGATGAAAAATGATGATGGAGGCGCTGGTACGAAAATGTCGAGGACACATTCGCGTTCAACCGAGAACCCGACAGTTTTTTCGCGTGTCTCAAACGAGAACGAAAGGCTCATGGAGTTTGTTGATTCCCTTCCGCGCTTTCAAGACTTTTTTTTTCAGCAAAATGCAAAACTCCATGAGCGACTTTAGTTTCTAATGTTCTCTTCAAGTAGGAAAAAGGAAAACAAAAAGCAGAGACTATGAGCCAAGATGGGGATGATCGCGTACAATATAACCGTACTGTAATCGTCATGAGCCTGAGAATACTCAACAAGTTCGCATTTTCTCAATTTCATTGCCCGGCTTTCTCAGGGTGCAACCGGAAACCTTCTTAAATCCAATTTATCAGGCCTTGCACTCTGTCTGCGTGCTTTTCCAGGTACTCCGTTGAAGGGGCTCAAGAAGCAAGGGATGGTGAGCCGATGCAGGGTGTGCATCGGCTCATCATCCCTTGCTTTGAACACACATGTGCACACAAACATTGGCTTAGTGATAAACACTCAGATACCCAGCGTGCATATACGCATGCACGATGCACAAGGATTTCAGATGTTTATGTACACACCTTTTTGTGCACACATGCATTGAGTGTATATTTATTTGTAACGTACATGCGTAAGCCGCATGGGCATCCGTCTTGTATATTGAATCCGAAAGTCTCTAATATGAACTGTCTGGCACATTTCATAATAAAAGACACATTTCCCCTGAGGGCAAGGGTGCACGCACGTCTGCGATCCAGTGTGCACACGTATTATTTCGTGCACACTCACCGGTCTTCGCGCTGCAGATTTTAAAGCCGTCCTCTTGAGGTGGCTTTTATTCTGTCTCATGAGACAAATTATTCCGCACAAGTTGCAGCGGGTCAGTGTCTGTATACACACCGGTGCATATGTACGTGTGCGCTCAGCAAAATTCGTGCACGCGGACCACACACCCAGTTAAAGATGGTAACCTGGAGCTATCGATGCACCAAGGGCGCGGATGAACTGGTCCTTGGACTTGCACTGGAACACCGTTTGCTGCAGGACAATCAAGGAGATGCCCCAGGCATCAGATTTCAGCAAGCAGAAAGCTCTCGATGGAAGCTGCGAAAGGAAAAAAGGATTCCAAGGACAGACAAGATGTAATTCTTCTTCCTTGCTGTCAAGGATTCGTACTGAATGCTCCGTGGTTTCGACCAGGCAAAAATAACTGACTACATCGGAACGGTGGTTTCGAGTGAAAATTCTCAGCCTCCACCATGGCGCAGGGGTTAGTCACAAAGTCAACGGAATACGAACCTGGGAGATTCTGGTTAATGTGTTTGCTGTAGAAAAGACTGTCCTTTCCTTGTGAGAGTATCTACTCCATGGAAACCGGTCCCTGAGGTGCCTCAGCGTTCTTTTTTCTTTCCTCGGAAGGGTCGCACGCGCGTGGGATTCGTGTCTATGTTTGCAGAAAATCGCCACGAGGGTAACCTTTATCCTGGATGCAGCAACGCCCTCCGAGAATGGTAAAGCTATGTTTTCCGAGTAGACCGGAAGGAATCGATGCGTCCTCTCTCCGGCGAAGGATCCGGTCGGTCGGTTGCTTAGACACCGAATTCCCTGGGGCTGTAGAAGGCGGTCTGTTTTCCACTTGCAGAGCAGCTGGCTCATCGCGAGACTGCAGTAGTACTCAGTGACCGGAGCTCTGGGCAAAACCTCCCTTTGGTCCGAAGGGTGAAGGATATAGAGGGAGACAAGGGATGCTTTCACTTCGGTACCGGTTAGTGGTGAAGTAGAGTTCAGGGAAGTGCCATGGAAACCTTCCGTACAACGCCCATTTGATTCAGAGAGCACAGATCTGGAGTTTGTTCTCGCAGCCACTTCTCTTCCGGTGTTAACTTTACTAACTCTCTCAATTGGGCAGCTTGTCGGTGTGTAGTCTGTGAAAAGAGGGAATCCCTGAGCTCCTGCAGAACAGAAAACATCCCTGAGTTCTGCAGACCATCACTTCCACTCCGAAGCGGTCAGTAGCGGGAGCTACGTTGTCCTAAGTGTCAGTGCAATTCGCCTTTCCTTCTTACATCAGGACATTCATCTCTCCAAGGGTACTCTACCCTGAGATCTGTTCAGGATTTTCCAGAGATCAAGTAGCAGGCTCAAAGTCGTGCCTGTAGCTCGAGTACAACATGCATACCAAACTCATGCAATATAAGTTTGCTATTGCAAGTATAAGAGATTACCATACAGTGTCCACACATCAAAATGTAGTGCCCATTATGAATACAATACATGTGTGAGAATGCTAAAGGGATTATAAAGTACTTTCAGGGAAATCCTCAATCTTCTTGGACAAGGAAAGAGTGGAGCTTTCACCTCTCCGCGTTGATACTTGTAGGACAACACGAGCGCTTTCTGCAGATAAAATGGCTGCCTCGTACTACGTACCGCCTGCCTGCTCTTCCTCTTCTCTCTGTCCCTCTCGTTTACCAAAATTTTCCCTCATAACCGTAAGTACCGTTCCCTTCATCAGTATCCTACTTTGGTTGGCAAACGAGCATTTTCTTTGGCTACTTTCATTGGCAAATGCCATGGAGCACGAATCCCTAGAGCAATCGGATGACTACCATCTGTAGCGCTCTCAGAGCTTGCAAATGTAAAAACCCAGAGGTCGCTGTCCAAAGTTTCACTAAAAACAAAAAAATTCAGCAGTCCTTAAATACAATTTTTTTCCTTGCACTACTGCGTTTGGATACAAAAGTAGAAAACGTGAGACCTCAGGATAAGTTGTTTGCAAGTGACTAAAGGCTCCAACTAATCACTGGAAAGAAACATTCATTCTACAATGCCGTATGGGAATGATGACAAGGGGGGGTATACGTGCTGTTGCTGGAAGGAATGGCATTTTGTTGATCTCCAATGTTGATGAGGCTCGAAGAGCAAGAAATCGAATCTGATTCCTCCTCTGAAAATCTCCCATGGAAAGACCGAACGGTTTAGAGAGCCTTTGATGCGACTGAACCTAAAAATATGCATCGTAAAGAGTGGGAAAAGTTCTTGGGCAACATCCGGAAGAAGATGAGGACTCAACTCACTTGTGCCTCTCAATTGTCAAGGACTCATGTGACTCGATCAATCTCATGCGGAGAGGAAGGAGGCAGGACTGAAGATAGCTTGGCACGAATGAATGACCTGAAGTAAAACAGTCTCCAGGATGCAGAACCTCACACCACCTCAAAATAGAGTCTCAACCACAAAGCCGTGGTTTCTTCCCAACTGCTTCCAGAAGGAGCGAAATGATATGAATTTCGAGCGATAATTGTACAAGAGGAAGGAAGAAGTCTCTAGACTTCCACTTACAGATGCAATCAGTTTGTGCGATCCTTTTGCACGAAAGCCAATCAAAAGCACAGTCTGTACTTTTAGTCAGATAGTGTTGAAAAAGCATAAAAGGCGCTTTTCATCGGTCATTCTTAAGATTATTCTTAGCATGGAACCGGGCAGCTCTTTCCGGGAAAAAGAGACTTATGAGGCAATATCTCTTTTCGCTTCCTGAATCAGGAGGCAAGCCGGGAGAGTATTTAGAAAGAAGACTGTGAAATTTGATCTGATCGATACTTCTCCAATTGCAATTTCGTTTTTGTTTGTTTCCTCTTCGATTTGCTTACGATCTTTCCCACCTCGATGAGTCCTAAGACAGCCGAGCAGCGCTGACGTTTCCGGGACTACAACTCCTCATTCTGTAGAGGAGGATCTCGTCCTGATGTGGCAAGAGCAGAGCAGCCGCTGATCGAATACGTGGCTCGGCTGCAAGGGGTGAGGAAAGTGCGGCCACTACGATAGCGTCGACGAATCCTGGGGCATCCATGCATGCACACACATGAGTGCCTAAAATGTTCGGTGCCGGAAAGACTATTTTGCTCCGCAGTGGTATGACCTTCCATTTTTCACTGAGGAGGCGGTGCTGCTGACACGCGTTCACATCAGCTGCAAGAGAAAGGGTGCCATTCATGGTCTTTGGGGTCTCCGAATTGGTCAGATTCTCTAGTGATATGTACTACAAAGAAACGAAATCTAAAGAAAAGGAAAACGATTCCTGCGCTGTCCAAGGATGACTAGGAAAGTTTTCGATTTGCTTTTCTTGGAGTGCAATTTTGAGCCATGTTGAGACTTTTTTCCGAACTTCATTCCACACAGTTTGCTTCTCCCTTACGACCAATAGCCGTAGGCGAATGATCTCGAGAGTTAATTGCTGTTCGCTCGCTGCATGTCGTAGTGCTCGACATTCAGTTTGGTCTCCATCTCTCGGCACTCACAGAGTCCAACTAGCGTTTATAGATATACACTATCTTATATATATTATCGTCAGAACAGAGCTCTTTACAGCTGGAAATCATTTGAATGCTGTTTTCGTGTCTCTTACTAGTTCATCTACACTGAATTCCCTTTGGATGTGTTGGGAATCCTTAGCTTACCTTTGTTTGTCTTTTGCTCTTTTCTCCCTTGCAGGTTCATTTCAGGAAGCTACATATTTGGTGATCGTACTTGACTTTCCCTTGTTTCAGTAGAAGGTCGTTTCCGCTCTCAGTTCTGGTTATCTTCGTGAAGTTTAGCTCATTGTAGCTCATCCGTTTGCTAGAGTTCGTTGATTCTGCGAATTCGTTTTCCCAAAAATGGATTTTATTTTTTTTTCTTTCCCTGTTGTTAATTTGAGGGTGATTAAGAAAGCTCTGTCGAATGTCATAGAAATGCATATATAAAAAAAGCTGTGTACGCATACCTGGGTGCATCGATCGTTCCTACGCCGGAAGCTGCATTCCCAGAACTTTTTTTCTTCAAACATATACCTGTTCCTGTTCGCATTCTTGATGCAACTTTGTGTTTCCTCATTTTCATTTGTCAAGAAATGCTGCACAGAAGAGATTCTGATATTGTCATTGATAGACCACAAACAATTTCCATATGGGCATTGAATCAAACTGAAAATGCTCCTGTTCATAATGAAGTGAATTCTTCTAATCCGTATGATAATCCATTTCTACAGCATCAATTATTTCTACTCTTCACGTTCACGTTCTGCATTTGTACACATATCTCTTGTATGCATACGTATGCAGTTGTTTTCCATGAACACTATTTTTCCGACAGATAAATACTTCCAGTTTCCACAAAAGGAACAGTGTTCATTCGTGTATAAAAAGATGATTTATATATATAATGTGCTGAATGTCTAATTCCATATAACAGCATATTTAATTTCTGTGTGTAGATAATGAAATAGTTATAACGCAGACAAATTATGGGAAATCATGTGTGTAGATTCTTTACCAATGGATGCTGTTAATATCTAAATGATGACAGTTGTAAAAGTACTTCAGTGCAATAGTCGCGAAAGCTTTTACCACATGATATTCATAATTGAATATGCCTGCATGTGTATTATGTGAGTATATATGCTTAGATAATAATCCATTGCCTATGATTCACATAATTATAACAGATATACATATGAATAATGGATGTGTTGATGTATATAAAATATATGTAACATACGCACGAGTATCATGTTAAATAATAAATGAACCTTATAAATATACATGATAGACTATCTACGTTCACATATATGACGTGCATGCTTGTGCATTTATATGCATCCTCTATGGTATGTGTGCATACGAATGAGCATATGCATCGCTACACCTTCTTGATGTTTTTTTTGGGGGATGGAGGCGTTTGTTGTGTAAGGTGTGCATCAAATGCTATCAAACAATCAGCAGTCCTCCTGTTTGAACACTTCTGTGTTCCCCCTTTCGTGGAAGCAGGACGTGATCATGCTGGTGCATTGGGGTTTTCACTCCAACCAGCGCACGAACCGTGTTTCCGGGGGAGTTGTCTCCCCAAACTGTAAGCGGTGCGGGGAAGCGGAAACGCTCCCGCACCTGCTCCTGGACTGCAGTGCCCTCCTAGGACTGTGGCGGAGGCTGGCCTCAGCTCTCCTGCACCAGGGGACACCGCGAGAGACTGGATGCGCCGCTTCTTCACGCCAGGCTGCCTGTCCTTGGGTGCTGTCGTTAAAACCGTGTGTTGCACCCGCGCCATCGACAAGGCCCACCGAGAGTTAAAGAAGCTGGCCATCCTTCGTCAGCCCACCGGATTAGCCAGCGCGAGCATGTCGTCGGCTGCCGAGTGGGCCCACCTACCGGAGAGCGTGAGGAGAGAGATCGCCGGCATCCATCGCCGGTTCTGAAAGGAAGGAACGGCCGAACCAAAGACCCCTGTCCCCTGCCCTCCATATTTTTATTTTTATTTTTCTATAGGAGTGTATTTGTGGTCCCCTCTCTCCCGTTCCGGACTTTCGGCATACCGACCTGCGTGTCGGGGATCCCACCCCCTTCGTCTCTTGTTTTTCCCTTTGTCCAGGAACTCTGTTCCCGGATAGTTTTTTAATAAACGCCCCGGCGCACCCGGGTGATAAACAATCAGCAGTCAAAGATTCTCCTTCAGTGGCGATAAGAGAGAGAGTCTGTTACGATAGATCAGACACACTCGAGGACTTTCCAGCCAAGGGGCATTCTCCAAGGAACTTCATACGCAGCTTAGTTGACGTCGGTTAACCGGTAACATCAGCAACCTGCAATGCCGTGTTGCTATCTGAGTGCTTCAAAAAATGTGTTCTCACGAAAAGTCATGAGCAGGTTTGTTTCCTTTTGGTTCGTTACGTCACCGACGCATCTGAAGCAAACCAGCAATTTGGAAAAGACGCTAGAGAAACGTCGGCACAATGGGAACCAAAAGGCTGTCGAAGTGAAAAGTCGTTGAAATCGACAAAAGAGCCTAGGGAATTGATAATGCTTGTCGAGTAAACATTTCTGATGCTGATTCCTTGAAATTCATTGTCTTGTGTACTCCTTAGCAACAAAAGCGTATGTAGAGATGCGGCATTGACAAGAAAACGCAACCATTAAATGCTCATAACTCAGAAAAGTTATGGGTCGCGTTTCTCGTCAGTCCATTTTTCATTACCTTTATATGTCAAACCAGCTTACCAACGGCCGTGTTTTCAAATACCTTTAGCGTAATGTATCGGAAAAATGAACGTTATTTATTGTTTCTTAGCTTGCAAGTGTTTTCATGCAAAAATGCAATCGAGCTACTTGAGAAGTTTGAAGGAAAGAGAGAGGAAAAGCATAGCTTCCCCACTGCTTCTCCAGAAAAATTTGCACTCTGTATCTCATAGCCTCCGAATTTGTTCAATCACAGGCCCACAAAACTGCCTTTTTTTTTTTTCTAACAGCTACCACCTCAAGATGCGGCAAGAATGGTCCACGGAGACGGAGCAAGGCTAGCAAGAGGAGACTTGATCGGACGCACAGTAAACTTTTTGCGCTCGACTCGTGAAAAGTCTTTCGCCCCGAGACATTTCGAAAATCTTCGACAGTCCCGCTTCATTATCTGAGCAGTTCATACAAGAGGGCTGAATCCTGCCTGTGAATACTGTTTATTCTAAAATGAGCCCCACAATAGATCCTTGGCGATGATAACATCGGGAAAAACCGTCAAAAGGAAAGCAGCGATTAGGTTGCTGGAAGTGGTACTTGTTCGGTAATGGAATTCATCTCTGGCAAGCTATAAACCTTTTTAACGATTAGTGGTATGGAGTCACATGGTAATAAGGTGCATCTTCCGATCTTCCGCTGAGTGCTTGCAGAACTCCAGAATTCTAGTTTGAAAATTTCCAGACCATCATCCCTCTTGCAGCAGCAGCGCACGATTGCTCACTGACATAAATTTCATCTACTCCTTCACCTATTTGGCAAAAGGAAGTTCGTGATCTTTTCCTGTTCGCAGATGCAGCGGTGTTTTTCGAAAGCAGACACTGAAGGGAAGAAAGATCACCGGCGTAAATCCGAAGCGTTCCTTGGATGAATTCAGCTTTGCCCGAGCATCGCTTCTGGTTCGAGATGCTCAGGTGCCTACAGACTGCGAGACTTTTTGCCTTTTTTGCGCCAGGTTCGTGGCGCCTTTCCCGGTGTCACGTAACCCCGCCTAATGACCGTTTCCAGAGACACTCTGGGGTGTTCCATTTGGGAGTCCTCGAACTGAGTCCCTGAACAGGAATGCGGACAGCGCATGAGACGCCTTTGCAGAAGCGGCCTCCAGGAAAAAAGTGTGGGCTTCCCCTACCGCGTCCTCCTGGCATGCTCTGAGGAAAGCCTTTCAGGGAAAGCTGGAGCAAAGCACTCCTGGAACGCTTTTCAGGGAAAGATCGAAAGCGTCAGAGGTCGTGCGTGGATCGAGAGGAAGAGCATCCAAGTCTCGTCTCGCGTGGATGAGATGATTGCACAGTAACGGTTGATGATTGCGTCGGCTTTAAACGACTCACCTCTGCAATTGTGATGTCCTTGAGAGCAGGCGAGGGCGCAGTTTTCCTAAGGCATTAACCTGGATGAAAGCAGAATCCGAACTGCCTCGGCGGTGCAGTGCATCTGCATGAGCCTCATTTGCGAAGTTTCGCTGTCGGTTTCTCATTCTCTTTCCCGCCTCCCCACCATTCCGAATGAATGATTGATAGCCACATCCGGATTTTCAGCGGATCATCTTGGCTGTGGTACTAAAATCCTTCCCGCTGGGAAGCATCAGACAGCACGGGCTGGATCCGATAGGAAACTTCGTGTATGCACCAATCCGCTGCTGAAATCAACCTGCCGAAGCTTCTTTAAACACAGGCCTCTCCCGTCAGTGCGTAGGATAAACGGAGATGAAACCCGGCAGCGCGTGCGCACACATAAAGAATTTCATAGGCGACTGCCGTTTCATTGTAGTGCTGCATTAAAAGATGGACCGATGTTTGCCTTTCAAAAAAACTTAATCTGGACCACAGCTACCGAGTGCACGCTTACGCAGGAAACATTCCGCCCTGTGCAAATTTCTTCCCAGATATGACATGACAAGATAAACAATGCCGATGGATGCTCTGTGCTTCGAATTGCTGCCTTTGATAAGTGTATCCAGGAAGTCGACCAAATCGTACTTTCATCACGCTCCATTAATCTTGAAAATATTCTTCTCCTCAGCACTGATTAATCAAATTAATGTAAACAAGGGAATTTTAGCACTTAATCTTCTTAACTTCTAATTTATAATCCTTCCCGAAATGCACATCAGCCCTGATGGAAGCTGCATCGAAATCTCTCTAACCTAATTGAGGGGAGACAATGGAATGAACTGCAAGTCAACTAACAGAATAAATGGCTTCTCAGACTATAATTTGAATGAATTGTACCAGTCAGTTTCCTAGCGACCGAGCATATAATGAATTGGATGTTGATATGAGATGGAAGCTCGAAATCACAGCACACACATATAAATAAACCATCTTAATAGAGCAGGTATAGCAAAGATTTTTGAACAGAAGCATCCTAAGAAGATAAAAAAAAAAAAGAAAAAAAGTGGGTGTTCCGTGTTTGAATCGTTTGGGATTTTCTAAGGAATACGCTGCACTTTTGGTCGAAGATAACAGGGATTTTGGGGAGACGAATCTTCCGAAGATAAGCTGCAGCTGAAGTAGAATTTCCCTGGACAGGAAACGGAAAATTTATATCTGATTTTTTTCTAAAATTAAGAATGTAAAAAGAATTTTCTTACTCAAACGATCATTTTTCACTTCACCAACACTGTGCTACAAGAAGAAAAGTTAAAGATATGAAAGAAAAAAACAAAAACAAAAGAGCTTCTGGAAAGTACATTTTTCGAAAAACAAAATCCACAGAGGACAGCAGATGCCCTTTGAAACTAAAGGAACTTGAATAATTTGACCTTAGCATCAGACTTATATGCATACTTAACTCAGTTCGGTGGAAAGAGGACTTGAACAAAAGAATCTTCATGCTGCCACCAAATCGTGAAACCGGAGATGTGTGCAGTTCACTATCCGAGAAGCCCATTGATCATCTTCCCCTTTCTTCAGTAAACAAGATCCTTCTTTCGAGAGGAACAATCTTACGTAATGGCTGCATCAAGAGTGACCATATTGCCGTAGAAGGAAATGGCAGAAAAGCGGATATTCGTTTGTACCGAAATGCATTAAGCATTGCTTGCTTAATAGCAAGAGAGAAAGGCTATCGCTCTAAAGGCACAACATCATTCTATTCCTGCAAATATCGGGAAAACTGAATTGAAATTTAAAAAAATAAACACTTATTAACAGCCATCAGGAACTTCTATAAGCCTTCTGAAGAAAAAAAGCTAATGCTCTATAGTTACGATAGATAAAGGTCCCAGCTTCAGAAACGGCAGCATAGTGAATTCCGTGTTGGGACGTGGAATTGATGATTATAACACACATGATTATTGCTTATCATCGAGGCAAACACTAATATCAATTATTTTTCCTTTGTTGAGTTGTCTTCTGATTTCTGTGAGACGAATCACCCAAGAACTTGGTGGGCTTTTGCATGCGTGAACAGCAGTTGAAAGTGTGTCTGCTCATCCAAATTCTCGTTCTTCTCGTTCAGACATATAGTTGAATTTGGTTATGTTAGTATGAGAAGTATGTTTAGTAATGGATTATTGGGTTGCGTAGTTTGGAGATTTTATAAGATTTTAATTTTAAGTTATATTCCAGCGACTATTATTCAATTTCGATCTTATCTTATGGGGACTTAGTCAAGGGAGAGACTGCATCTATTAGCTGCACTTAAAAGAACTAGAAAAAATTTCTTGTATCATCCCTTCCTACGAAATTCCTTCATACAAGAGTTTTAAGGCCACTTTATTTAAGAGAAAATTAGTTTTGCTCACACACAAAGAGAAGGGGGTGAAAAATTTCGAGAGGTAGACCCGGAAGAAAATGCTGCCGATGAGAATCCATGTCTGCTTCTCGAAAAAGGCCAGCATGAGAAACCTCAATCCCTTGAAGCTTGCATCTTTAGTAAGAACGCATTTAGCAAATTGAGTCTTTGGAAGAAACAACGCTTTTACTTGTAGAAAGGAAGGGGAAAGGGGAAAGCCGCGAATATGCATAAAGGAATGAACATCAATTTCTTTAACTTCCTGCTTCGGGATAAACAAAAACGAGGATTCCACACGACTTCGAGGAAGTGGATCGATTGAAATGTCTTCACACTGAGACTCTCGAAAATTGAAATATAATGATGAAGATGCAATTCACAGTCTCAATCCCAGAATTCCAACTTTTCCATATCATACAAAACGAAATGGCAAGCCGCTTCTTTCAACGAAGGATTCACCAGAATAAATAAAAGCATGGTTCCCGAAAACTCCAGAACATGAACATATATAAATGGACGCTCAAACAAGAAAGTTTTCTTTCTCGAGTTTGGATCAATTGATACAACTTCAAGTGGTTCATTTATCTTAATTACAAACGAACTAGAGAAACTCTCGTTTAGTCATGTGGAAAATTTATGGTCCAAGTGGAGACTGTTTTATTAGTAGGAATCAAATACGGAATTCTAGTTTAAAAGAATAATTAAATACAATGCATGTAAACATTCCAAAAGGAAATTTATTGATTTCACTGATTGAAAAGATGCTGATCATCACTGTTTAACTAATTAACCGTTCAAAGATTTACGGTGCATGGTGCGCTCAGTTCTCTAGTAAGCATTCTAGAATCCTCGACAAGGGTCTCAAATCCACTCGGTTTAAGATAGTTGTGAGAATCTATTTGATCTATTAGATGTAAGCCAACTGCTTTCATAAACTGTTCCATGCTAGTGATTCCAACCGTTTTCTATTGATGATTTCGATTCCGTACGGAATGCAAAAATAGAAAGCCCTGCTGGACACTGAAAGTATACTTGTTTCATATGCAGCTTGTACCGTCTATCAAGACAGGCATCTATAGAGACTTCTCCAGGGATCGATTTGCGTATAGCCCCTTGATTTACTGCAAGCTTTTGTTGTTATTCGTAGCTCTATTAGTACTAAGAAATAAAATATAAGAAATGAAAAAAACAGTGATTTCAACACATGCGATTATGTTATCCAAAGGTCATATACGGCATTCTAGTTTGAAAGTGCTCACTGCCAAATTCAGAAAATTTATCTTTGGGAAAAGGGCATACATGATCTCAACAACTGTGGCATTTAGGGAAAATAACAAAACTGGCAAAAATCGTTTCAAGTTCGTAGTTCTCACTTAGACAAAAGCTGGAGGCAGTTTGCAGCGACGTAGAATCCGTGCTGTCTTGAGAATGAGTTTCTCATAACAAAAATAGATTTTTGTGAGCAATGTCGGAAAAGTTGTTATGGATATTAGTTGTAATGTACCTTTTAGCTGGAACAGTTTCTCCTTGAAGACCCTGTGTATTTAACAGAGCCGTTCTCAAACCCTCAAATGATGCATTCGTTTTTCTGATTGCTACATTTTTTTTTATTATGCTTGGACTTGAAAAAACTGAGAATGAAACAGTCTCAAGGAACTCACAGTACCATTGCAGTCCCACACCTGAAAACTAAGACTAGGATCCAAACTAAGAAAGAGGATCCAAGGGTTACAATCTGGGGAAAGACTGAATTTTTCTCATAGTGGGTACCCCTTCCAAGGATTATTATTTAGCACCCTGTCCTCTAAAAAATTCAACTACTAGTTTCTTCCTCATGACCACTCTGTCTTTCCGCTTCGTTCAGTCGCCTGTGTAGCCTTAAAAGCTTCCGACAGATGCTGTAGGAAAACTGACCAGATGGAAAACAATCACAAAGCACTCATAAAAAGAAAAGTTATGCAACAGTGGAAAGCAAATCTGTCTTTTAGGTACATTCATAAGGAATTACATCTTGAGGTTTCTCCTCATGGAGCACTATTACCGAAGGCGAAGCAGACATTCTCCCCTTTCATCAAGAACGGTTCGATTTCTGAATGCGCGGGAACTTTGCAATGACATTCACCTAATTCAAGATATATCAAAATAATGAAATATCCCACATTTGTTAATCACGTTTTGTGTCTTTTTGTAATTTGCGGAAAAAAGTCCATGCAAGCTCTGAAGAAAGGATGGAGCACTGATGCCCAAAGAAGGATCCACATACACCTACCAGAAAGCACAATACAAGTGTGTACAAAAGAGAAAACTGGTGCCACGGAAGGCAATTTTCAGAATTTATTGTGGTAGCATTCTGAAACTTAGGCGATGATAGTATTGAACACATGTTTGCTATAGAACTCATTCTGCGAAGCACTCAAGTCTCCTGTTGGGCCATTTTCAAGCTGTTATGAGCACCTCGATGTTGAAAAAATATCAAAGTACAATAAATCAAATATTTTTTAAATAGGAGATTCAGTGATGATACCGTAACGAAGTCAAGATCACCTTATAAAATCAAGCCTTGAATGTGATTTTTCATGAAAGCATTAAAAGCAGCGAGAAAAACGAAAACCTATATGCACACACAAATAAATAAACGGACCTTGTAATTGGAGAAAAACCAAAAAGTGCATACTAAATTGAAAAACAAAAGCACACATCGGAGCAAAAAAAAGAAAAAAAAAGCAGAAGAAAATAGAAAGAATACAAAAAGAATGAGAAAGATGGCTTCTCGGGATATTTCGTTCCTATCCTGGAAAAAAATTCCCACCACAAGTGCTATAAAGTGTAAAGCAATTCGTTTTCTCTTCTTCGTGACACTGTACGATTCCGTCTAAAGATCCCATTAGTGACTGTCGTCTTTCTAATCCTCCGAATATCCAACTAAAGATCTCTTGAGCTGATCTCCGAGGCAGTTAGTCTTTGTGTGGCAGCGGTCTTCAACATTATAGACAAGCCCGCAAAAAAGATACTGCAGACAAGCTCAGCTTTTGCTTCCCTAATGGCAATGTCAAATGGAAGATGTTAGAATTGCTATCGCAATCTAAAAGCGCGTCTTGAGCTTGTCGAAGGTGTCTACGAGGTTAGGCCGAAGTACGATCGGAAGGGAATGTACGAAATCAAGTCAACAAATTATTTTCCTTCCAGATGCTCTCACTTAGGATGAATTGAGAAAGCAGCAGCTAGTCGGTGTGTTTTTACCCGCAGGTTATACGAAAAGAAGCCACTTTCATTCTAAATAAAACATTACTTAAGATTTGATAACAGTTGAAGAAATTCGTGTTGTGAAATTGCTTTAGCAAACATCCTTGCTGAAAAAGACTTTCTTCCAATGTAGGATTGTATGTATACACAAACAAATATATTTTTTAATGGATGCGAAGATGGAGAGAAGAAAGTATTGTATATAATTTCGGTGAATTTAAGAGAGCTAATGAAATTTTTAATAAAGATTTTTATTTTTATTTCTGTTGACTTGAAAATGCTGAATGAAAAAAAGAAAGATCTAAGAACATCGTTCTGTGGAAGAATATCATTCTATTCTCTCAAGACTAGTCAAAAAGAAAATTCTGGAGTATTTCAGATGCCCATCCCAAGGGTGAAAAAAAAAAAAATTTGTTTTCCTCATGATTTTCTCGAAAATTGTTGCAGACTTTTCCGTGTTTTTCAGTATCGAGAAACTGTTGAAGAAGATTTATCAGCAGTTTTCTTGTTTTCAGGGATCATCCGACCGTTTTCCATTGATGCCATTCGTAGAAAACAAAAAAGCACGTAAGAGCATGGATGCTGAGGGTAGTGGTAGCTTTGGTTTGATATTAAAAAACGAAAGCATTAAAAGCCAAGAATGCAGTGACTATTTGAAGTTCCTTTGGGATCTCATATAATTCAGAAGTTGCTTTATGCGAAACAGCATCGGTCTATCCTTCAGAACACTGCCTTAAGCAGCAAAGAGGACTGCTTTCGTGAACTTTGAGTTTTGGGAGTAAAAGAAGTATCGAATATCCTTTCTTTGTTTGCTAATGTCAACAGCGAATGGTGGAACAAACATGGCTCAAAAAAAAAAAAAGAAAAAAAGATCAGGACTGCTTTCCAGTTAGGACCGAAAATCTGATCTCTGCCTAGCTCAGTTGGATGAAACAAAGAAATGAAATTAAAGATGAGTTTCTTCAGCAAGATGCAGTGTGCAACTGCAAACAGAAAATTTATGAAACAAACTGAAGAAGAGTGAATATGGAACCTCACGAAGTGTTGTCGGGACCCGTAACGGTCATCCTGAATCGAAGCTGCGCCTGCTGTCATCGAGAAAACTCTTACTTTCGCGCTATCTGAAAGTTCATGGCATCTGGACGAAGCTCGAAAGTGTTAATGAAGCTTCAAAGTTCTCGATATTGAAGAGAATTGGGAAAGTCGATCGCTGTTTTTGGAAAAACCGTAAAATAAAAAGGACATAAAACGTACATTTCAAAGAGGAGTCAGGATTAATGATAAAGAACTTCGATGCTGGAGTGGGACTTTTTTTTTTTTGATTTTATGCACAATTAACAGATCGCTTTCTGAATTTCGTGTCATATAAGTAGGTAGCTGTGAAACTCCATAAAGCCATGAGGATGCTGACTTCGGTTTATTGATTGGAATGTTTCGCAAATCATTTCAAGTAGTTGGATAGGACCTTCTGTCGTATCCAGATTCATTTTGTCTGCATTCGTCAAGGATTCCAGACCATCAACTTCAAATCGTTTTCGGAAAATGATGGGATTTTAAATAACCACATACTACTATTGGCTCTGATGGACAAAAGCGCTATCAACATCTTTGAGGAAAGCATCGCTTAAGAAAAAAATGTCGCCTATGATCTTTCTGTCTCTTCCCATGTCCCCTTCCCCTATATTAGCGAGGAGACGTGATCATCAGTGTTGTCGTGATGAGGAGAAACCACTTTGAAGAAGCTTTTTTCTCCCCAGCATTAACGGCAATCATCGCAGGCACTCAGTTTCAATGAGCGAGCCGAAAGAGAGAAGCAAAAGAGGAACCGGTAAGCTCAACAGAAGTTTGCAAATTGCTGAAGTCACCACCAGAAACAGAGTCTGCACTCAGCTAGAAAATTCTCAGTGGTGGGATGCATGGATCTGAGGTTGAAGAATTCTTTTTCGCATGAGAATGTAACTTGGCAATCAATGTTGGGCCAAGTAGGGAGGCATGAAGGGCCTCACCAAACGAGGTACGGTTTCCGTTAAGGTGAAAAGTTATTTTTAAACTGATGAATCCAAGCGACTGCCTGTCTTCGAACTGGAGTTTGGCCGTGCGATAAAACAAGCTGGGTTTGGTGATGAAGCTAGCAAAAGGCAAATCGAAAAATGTGGCAGACTGGGCAAGATTTCCCCGACTGGGTGATTTCATACTACGGGATGCAAATCGTGCTCGCTTTCATGACTGCTGGGATGAACGAATAGTCCAGCTCTTCCATACATTGATTTTGAGCAGCATTCTTATCTGGCAAAGAACGCGTTTTCTCAAGACCCCGTCAGGGCAATTTTGCAAAACCCCGGTGCAATGGCATTAAGATAGCAATGGAGTGAGTAAAATGTACTAATCACTGACGTGAAAGTGATCAATGACTGTTGTTCCCTACCCAGCAGCACGGAACAAGCAAAAGAATGCAGGAAAACAAAGATTCAAAACAACTGATTCATTTAGTGGCTAAATCAGTCTCTAGGCAATCTCAATGCATCACTACGTCAGCAAAAATCATCACAGAGCATGTCCAGTATCGCATGTCATTTTCATATGTTATAGGAAAATGTCAATGTTGCTGTAAGTTATTTAATCGTTTCACGCAATTAATATAAGCTTTTATTATGATCATGTCATTGATAATTATGTCTTCATACGATCGTTGCGTTCTTAGTTTTCCATCGTAAACCCATGAATTACTTTATGAAAGCACTTGACATTCTTATAACACTGTGATAATATTGCCATGCACTGTGAATACGTTCATGTGGTTTGACTGAGTGCAATCCGCAACGGGTAGCAGTTCGGATAGAATCGAAACTCAAGGGAAGCCATCAAGGAAAAAGGAAACAGTTTCAAATGCCATCATGGGAATGACCATCGTTGGATCACCGATTTTGAGTTGATTTGCATTTCATTGACACGAGATCCCCGGAAAGCTGTTTCCAGGATTCTGGAGAAAGGAGACACCACAACAAATGCCGTGTACCTCACCTATGACCTCATAGGAAAGCTACCGACACACTCACTTCAACACGGACTAGGAGCAAGTGCTCATTCATAATGTGAAAATATGAAACGATTCTGAAGTCAACTAATTGCAAGTTCACTTTGAATTGAGAAACAGCCACCTGATCTGAAAGAGTGGCTCTTTCATTCATCGAGCTGAGTCATCAGTCATTGGACCTATCAATATTGTAGACAGGATTCGACTCCGTTTTATTGCTAGCATTCTTTGTTAGATGTAAGAGGTTTCCACTATGGTTTTATTTATTTGCATCATCCAGAAGCTGAAAAAAAGCTCTGCTTCTATGGAAGCAGAACTTTGAACCACAATCTCCGGAAACATTGCTCTTCTGTTCTGATTCTTTGTCTAAATTCATACCAAGGTGCAGTGACCTATAATTTACCACAAGTTCAAAAGGTGTCATTTAACTTCAGTTTTCTTTCTGATTCTGAAAAGGTTTAAAAGTTAAAAGTTCTTTGTTTTAAATTTTTAGAAAAGCAATCCAAAATCTTTGAGTCGATCGAAAAATTCCTGCAGGAAAAAATCATAATAATAATACTCAGTATTCAAAACGACCGATATTCAAAAAAATAGTTTTGCGTAAGAAATAATTCAGTGAATCGCATGAACTCTGCAAAACCGAAAGGAAACAAGGATTAATTTTGTTAAAAAGCACCAGCGTTTGGTGAATCTGAAAGTCTCGGTATTCACGGATTCGACTAATAGTGCTGCTTTTCTTTCTGACCCTCTCCCATTCCAGCTCATCCCAATACACATCGATTCTCTAATAATTCCAAGATCGACTAACGTGCAGAAAAGATGACGAGGGTCAGACCCTTGCTGCTGTCAAGAGACACTTTGCCGAGATCGTGGCCAGACGACAACTTTCTGGCCAAACAAACGAAAAGAGACTTTTCCTCAGAACCACCTGTCTGAAGAGTCTGCATCTACGGGTAGCCTTCATGTGTCTCCTCCAGTGATAAAACAGAGATAGCAAAATGGTACTTGCAGATTGCTGACGCGGCAACTCCAAAGCTGCTTTCTCCGAACCGAGTTCCGGTAAGTGTAGATTTCCGGCAACGGAATGTTCAGAACACCATGCAGCAACATGCGGTAACATCCCCGTCTTTCATGTAGAACGAATAAAAAGGCTTATTACTGTATGAATGAAGTGAATGCCTTATGACTGGGTGAAGGTAATAAAAATTCCTGACTCTGAGATGATAAACTCCTGATATCTTCAGCTCGGCTTTTTTCCTTGGGAACAACAACATATCTGAAGCTGCTTCAACGCTGAAGACGAAATGATTCTGCTCCGATCATGCTGCAGCCATGCGTCTCTAGGGATATTCATTAGCATCAGCAAGTGTGCTTTCTAAGGAGTCCAGTCTCTAGGGCGAAAACAAAAGCAGACTAAACGTCAGACTGCCAGCCCTTGAATTACAAATCATATTCACTTTATCCACGTTTTCTCGTATCATGCTGTCCGCAGAACTGCTCTGACTGTGTTGGAGATTTCCATGTGGGCTGGAGACTGAGCGAGGGAATTAGAAAGGCGAGGGAATTATGAGAGGCCTCTTGGCATCCCAGATGACGAATTTTCCTTCCCTTTCCGGAGACATTGCCCTCATGAGTAAATACTTTTAGAGCAGTGCATACACACTCTCGAGTGGAATTTACTCGTAATAGAAACATCAGACAAAAGGCAAAAAAGCCCTTTCACTGAGAGCATGGGGGAGAAGTTCCAGAGCTCTTCAGCATCCCACACTGGTAAGAGGCGGACGGATATAATCGTCTTGTGCCCTAAAGAAGTTTTCCTCTCAGATAAAAAGCACATCATTGAGTGGAAAAATCAATCAAGAGAAAAAGTGGAAGTGAGGTTTTTCTGTATTCAAAGACAAATAAGAACAACTCTTTGCTCAGGAAGAGCATGGGTCGAGTCTGTTAAAGAACACAAGATGCTTGGTTTCATGATGACACATGAAAGAGGGGAAGTAATTTGGCTTCATGCCGGATTTTCATTCCTGAAATTAAGTCCAGAGCTCGCTAGCTAAGAGCACCACTGAACTTATCTACTGGTTCGGGAAGATGTTATCTAAAACTGAAAATTTCTCCCAATGCAGCAGTACGTTACTGCTGAAGAAATTAGTTCTGCAAACATGGACCAGTAGTAAAACTTTCAATGATTCACTGTTATCCAGAAAGTTTTCGATTCTTTTTCTGAACTCTTTTGCAAAATAATATAGGTCTAAAAGTCTTTTTTTTTTTTCCTGACTCAAAAGAAATAGAAATCATTTTGAAAAGTTCCAGTGGGTCACTTTTATTTGCAATTGCTGCTTTTGCACATCCCTTTTCCAAAAAACAGCAGCTTTAAATTTGAAACGGAGTCTGATTGCTTCCTCACCAGAAAACTCGGACAAGTTATGAATAAAATTTGAGGGTATTTGTGAAGTTTTGAACGAATGCTTTGCCGAAGGAGAAAACATTCATTCCTCTAATGAGAAAGATTTTCAGTTAATCTTAGAAAAAGGGAAAGCAGTTCTTTCAGGGAGGCATTTTTTTTTCCAGGAAAGCTAATTGAAAAAAAAAGCTTTTGAATTTAAAACATACACTGTTGCGCACATATCAATTGCAATACTTGAACTATTTTTCATATGCGAATGGATGTGACTTTCTCCCTCTACAGAAAAATGCTCGTGTGTTCTCTTATAGAAAAATGATGCGTCAAACAAGATGACTGCCGAGTCCACGTATACTGAGTGTTATATTGTATGAACATATAGAATGTAATATCTATCTATATGAAGATAATACACAAGGTATTGTTCATTAAAGAATCAATTGCTCAGATTACATGCATGCTGGAGCCATTCGTTTTTTAGGTTCTTCTCTGAAATTCTAATGTGTGCTGCCACTCTTTGATTACGGACAAGCAAAAGTATTGTGGCACTTGAAGTGCTAAAGCTATTTCTGAAGAATTTCCGGAGTTTGCTTTTGCAAATGCTTCTGAAACTCTTGAAACTTTTCAATTTTTTATGAATTTTTACGTTCACGCCTCATACGAAATCCCTTTTTCAGAACAGTATACGAATAACGAAGATGGAAGTAGGAAAACGTGAAAAAAAAAAACTTAGCTAGGAATCTTTTCCGGAAACCACCTCCTATCCTTTTCCTTTTATTATTCTCGAGTGTGCATCCTAAGTTTTCCCCGAGATCGTAAGATCGAACTCTTCAGTTGCGACCATTTCAGTTCTTCGAAAATAAACATTTTACTAAATTCTATTCTGAACTAGCATTAATCTGTATTTCATCTTTCAAATATCGAACTCTGCCATGCACACATGCAATTTAAATAACCACGTTCCATATGGTAAGTTAACATCGTCTTGAAATCATTTTCTCCTTTTAATCGTTAATGTTTTCGAAAAGAAAGGTCGATGTTTCTTAACTCAACATTCTTTCAGGCATTAGTGTTCCATTTGCAAATTATCCAGACTTAGCTTGCTACTTTGCCCTGTGATAATCTGAGACGTGTTTGGTGCTCTTCTTTATAACTTTTTCCTCTCCCACTGCTCAGATCGATCTCCTATCTAAGAAGCTCACATCAACCCTTTCATTGAGATTGCTGGATGCATTTCGTCTTCCGAGATTCAAACGAAATTCGAAGAGACGGAACGAAACTTTATGCCGTTCCTAATCTTCCATAACCGTACCGATCATTGAGCAAGGAAGCATCCACGGCTCCGGAATTCCGAATGTTTTGTTTTCATTTCTGGAGTGAATTAAAGACTTCGCTTCTGGGCAAATGCCATTCACAATTGCTATGCAATAGTCTCAATATAGTTATGCAATAGACTTCTTTTCTTCTTCTTTTGTTTTTCTTTACTTCGAGAGTTTGCAGCAATTTAGAAATGGATTTCTGTTACTTCACATTCTCAAGCTTAGATTGAATTATAGACGAAACAAATTTTCTGATCTTTTCCATGATATCTGGCTATTTTTAAAAAATTCTTTGTTGTTTAAAGATACTTGGACCTTTCTTGCTGTTCAAGGAACAAGATAATTTTCTTAATAGAAAAGAGAATCCGAGGTTATGATTTAATGAAGCAGATGAGTATAATAATACATAAGGTGTTCTGTTGATTCACTTTCGATTATATCTTGAATAAATAAACAACAACCGTTCTTGTCTCTTGTTTATCACACTCTTATTTCATATTCCTTACCACGCGAAAAAACCTTCCATCTCCAGACTTTCTTTATCGGCATGCATTATCTCGATCTAGAGAATTGAGATGTACGAAAGGCACGTGCGAAAGCAATATCCTGACATTGCCTTCACCCTATTCGTAAATTTTCAAATAGGCAGGATGACTAACATACAAGTTACCACAACATAGGGAAGAGAACACCTTCACAAGTAACAGCATCTTACTTGTTGCTCTTATAAGGCGAACTTTCGAGAAAATGCAGCCTTGTTTCCATTGTGCGTCAACAAATTTGAAAAATATTTTTCAATTTGCTCTTTAGTATTATTTTTCATCAATCTTTCCGTGGTACCTTAGCATATCTTGGAATATATTGCAATATCTTGGAATTCATTTGCCATGAAAGCACAAATTTTTTTCAAAATTCGAAGTTCCGGAGGTGACTAATCAAGCTGTACAACATCTATCAGTTTCACTTTCTGCGTTCAATCTCTCTCTTATCTGCCACGTATTGAAACAGGTCACTTAATTTAACAACGTGCATCAACAGATGTTGTGATAGCTTCGCTACTGAAGTTCAGTTTTTTACTGAAAATCAAAGAACGATTCTGGTACATGAGGATTTTGTTTCAAGCCAGTTCAGATGCAGGTTTGTTTGCTAATTATTAAAATGGTTTTCGTTGGGTCACTGACACTGGAACAGATGGTACGTAGAGGAACCTGTTTAAGATCAGTTAGATGAAGATATGTACATAAACTATATCCAGAGACAAAAATATTAAGGGGAAGGAATCATCTAACTTGAAAAGTGGAGCGTCTGATGAAATCGATTCCCAACTTCAAAGTACATGAAATATTCATTAATATTATTAATTGGCCATTTTTAGAATGAATTGAGCATATTCTTGTATGATAGGGGATCGATATCGGATTTTAACAAATACCTAATGTTTGCTTTCTCACAATTCTACCCCCTCCAGAAAAACTGCATTTAATTTACAAGTTTACAATTTTAGAATGGCAACGAAACTTGAATTCATACAACCTGCTGGAGTGCTGCTGACTGCCTAGCAACGGATGTTCTCTACGTGTATGGATAATCTTGTGCGACGTAATCTTTAGTTATGATGATTAAAACAACGCACAGGAGGAGATAAACGAGTGTGTTCATCATCTGCTGAGAGATGACATTGTTCTGCACTTTTACGCTCAGTTCCTTTGTTGTACATCGCTTTTATATCTCTAATTTCGTACATATGCTTTTGTTGTTCAAAAACAGGAATGAAATTTAAGCTACTTAATACGATGAAGTTTGTTTTCAATATCCAATTGCTTTCTTCTATGCAATGATGCAAATTTTTTTCCTAGGCCCATCTAAAGCTGCACATAACTTCACTTTGATGTGATTCATTTTTACAATTATGCATGAAGCACGTAACTGCATGGATTTCCACGGGGGAGGCACCCTGTACATCAACATTGAGATGACTCTTCACAATCTCCTTGCATTTACTAACTTCCGACGAAGCTGATACTTCTTGACAACCTAACTTGGAAGCATGAAATCTCTGGGTCGCTCTCTGAGTGGCCTAATCACAAATTCGCGATTCAAAAATATCTATATTGATGAAATTGTCTAATGTACTGACAATAGTATCGTTCACTGATATTTGATTATCAGGAAAACAACACACCAGTGAGTACCTGTGTTTTCTTCCTTCTGCTATTTTCCCTCTTTATCAAGTTTTCTTCTAAGTTTTTCGGAGATTTCACCAAATCTCATCCGACTGTAATTTGCAAACAAATGTAAGTGTTCTTGTGATGTAATTCTTCCATCATATCTTTTCATAGTTTCGTCTTTCCGCATCTTTCATGATGCTTTTAAAAAGAGAATGAATCTGCCGATTTCTGATCGGTGTGACACAGCCTCGTTAGATTTGAAAGTGCAACCCGAATTTCAAATAATCTAAAAAACACACTTCTTACGAAAGCCAAAGAATAGCAGTGCTATTAACCGCATGCAATTAATAATGCGGCAGCAACGGTGAAATGAGATTGCCTAATCTTTTTGCCTGGAAACATGGCAACAAACGGATGTGTGGATGCTGGCTTGAAATGCTCCGGCCTCAGCCTCTTTGAGTGTAATCGAATGCTTCCATTTACGGAAACACACTTGAGGGAAGTTTTGTGCGCATTAATTCCGAACTAATCGCTTGCTTTCGCAATAATTGTTCTTGGAGATCAAAAAGCGAAGAGATTTTCAGAGTTGATATCTCGTTCGCAGCCACATATAAATCCGCAATCTGGAAATAAAGAAGGATTAGGAAACGGGTGTTCCTCCGTTCCCAACATTCAAGCAGAAGTGATATCTGCGTACATGGACTTTGATGCAGCACAAATGTTTCCTAATCCACTTCTAATCTTGTACATGAAAATTCAGATTGCACTGCGGTTCGAAATACGCTCATCAACTCTTTTTTTTGGGAAGGGATCAAAATCAGCAACGGTTTCTTTCCTCTACTCCTCTCCATATAAAAATTTTTGTGGGGAAAAAAGCCATCAAAGCATGTGATTTGGCCTGGAGACGGGAATCTCTTAATATTTGAAGCATTCAGATCTCATTGGATGGTTTCTGTGAAAGGAGAGGAAAAGTTGAACTGGAAAATTCACTTTGCTCTGAAAGAACTGAATCCTGAAATTTTGCAAAGTTCGACATCACTACCTTTATCACGACGAACTCTGAAGAAGAGTTTAGTCAGGGGACGATTTTCAGAGGTTCCGGATTGTACTTCGGAGTGCTTTTCAGACACATCCAAAATATTTCTATTCGGGGAACTTATATTTGAGGAAACAAATGCTAGTAACAGGGCTATCCGAATGACCTTGTGAGCTGGCTCTGCAGTTCCATTATGAAAACAATTGAACGTTTTCATTTTGAGAAGCTATAAAGGTGTGGCTATAAAAGCGAAATTAAAGGGTATTTTGTCCTTGGAACGTAATGTCGCTTGGAAAAATGTTCTCTGCAAAGAAGCAAGAATCAGTTTTTTCATGTAGCAGAGGGAGAAAATAAAATTGTACTAAGAAGTACTCCAAGGCAAATGCATTTTCTCGTAGAACTTCCCCCTGAACCGAATTGCAACATTCTGGTAAGACATGCCCCAGTTCTGCTAAGAAGTCGCATTCAAATACGAGTTTACATGGTTCAAGTGGATGGTGGTCAGATGAAAGGTTGCAACACGGATTTGTAAACCTCAAAGTGAATCTGTAACCGGAAAACTCCATTTCGACTGATAGCTTAGCCTTAGTGGAGTCATAGCACGAGAAATCTCTCGTAAGCGGCAAAACCAAATAGTAAACCTAGGAAGAAGCTGTATGGAGTAATGAGTTCGATCAGGAAGAAATTTTACTCTCTGTGGAAGTTCACGATAAGAGATTACTAATGATGTCAACCGAAAGGAAGTTGAACCGAAATGATTTTCTCTATGGTTCAGCTAACTGCGATGGGTGCTCAGAAACTTTGCGAGATAGCTGCACTTTGTTAGGGATGACAAAAACTTTTGAGGCAAAAGAAGGCGAAGTGATGGACCAATAAATGGCCGCAATGTAAAAGACGATGCAGACAAGAGTCGATCAAGGAAATTCTGTTTCGTTCTTTAGCCACGACCTGTACAGAAACGAAAGTGTTGGCGAAAAAACTCCACCGTCATTACTGTCCTTAAACTGATGTTTGCAAGGCATTCTTGAGATCAAAGATGATCTTGCAGGTTTCTCCTTCCAAAGATATCAACACAGATGACCATCATTGGATGAAGATGGCAGAATTCCTGAAGATGAAAATTAAAGAATGAACAATTCAGCGTATCAGTCCGAGAAACGAAGCCGTCGTCTGTGGAAAATGATAAAGGATGCCATTGAAGCAGTCATCCTTCGGGACTGTTTTCCCAAGGGAAAATCCTCCTAAACTGAAACTATTTCATGGGTGTGGATGAGTGCAACAAATGGAAGCATGGAAGAAACCGCTCTGTAGCTGAGAAAGGAGTGTAAGAAGGTGATCTGGAGAATCCAGTTCGCAGTTAGTAAAGGGAGTAGTTCGTAGTTTCTTTGGCTTTTTCGAGATTGTCGGTCCATCTTAACAGCGGGAAGTCCCCAAAAGCTCAAGGATGGAAAGCACAAAATATATGAGAAGAAAACTTTTGCCTATCATTCCCATCATCTCCGATGCTCGCAATTTGTTTTCACTGCCTCGGCAGTAGGCACAACGAGCGTTCTATCGATTTCAAAGCTTTGAAATCGATGTGGAATGCTGAAAGAATTGAAGAAATGCTGATAAACAGAAGCAAAATACAAGTACACCATAAGAAGAAAACACCCTTTGGATGGCACGATAGATGGCACGTCCCGCTTCACCTCGTATTCGTATGAAGTCTGCGCAGTTGGTTGCCAAGAACACGAAATGTCTGAACGTTCGCTGGTGCTTCAACATCATACCTTCGAATCAGATACTTTTGATGGTTCAGACAGTACATTCATATAAGATTGATTTATCTTTTTAGAAAACCATAATTTCAATTACCGAGCGCAATATTAGCTAATTGTGTTTTCATATCATGGGGCTAATATGTTATCGAAAAATGGAAAAAAAAAAAAAAAAAATTCCGTACTTTGAGAGATTCCAAGAATGTATTTCGCTAGAGATAATCATGAATGAACACCTACGATTTTTTTTACAGTGTTACTCAATAAAAAAAAAATTACGATAACTGTACTGTAATTAAAAAAAAACATTTGATTAAAGCAAAATGTTTTCGCCTTGAAGGAAAACCCTTATTAAACTTCAATGCCTTTACTCTTAAGTTCGTAATCATCTGAAATCATCAGGAGCACAACACTAGACTACGAAAAATGCAAACGAATGATGGTAAGAGCTATTCATACGTTCAGAAACGTCTTTGGAGTACTCGGGAAAACTAGAAATAGCAGAATTCATTCTTTTGCCGGCCTCCAGTAATGTACTAGTCTTTCAATCCATCAGAACCACTGTCAGTTTTAAATGCATCTCCTTCCTTTTTACGCGGTAGCACTGTACCTAAAGCTAACACTAAACGAAGTATCAATCATGGAAACGTTCGTCTTTGTTCCTTGTTCCAGAGGGAAAAGAGTTGATGTGTATGGAAGGAAAAAATACATTAGAGAATCTCTAGGCTTCTTCTACAAATTGTTCAATGTGCATGATTCTACCGTGTAACTCTTGGCTGCATATGGAACTTGTGCAAAGAGCGTTTGGTATGAGGCTTTTACTATTTCTTGTTCTACCAGCTAGTGCAAATCTTCTGCATTCAACCCATCTAGTGATCAATTCATTTTGCTTTGATTTCCTTATGCACTTATTGTCTTGCTTCTTTTATCAGCCTAGCGATGCTTTCAAGCACACGAAACATTTAGGCAAATATAAATGCTCACATAGGTGACATCACGGAATGTTCTTCAGTTGGGTGATTTCTGTTTTGTGCATTTCGATTTTCTCCACATACAAACACCCACGTACTTGACCACAGACGTACAGAGTTTTCATGTTCGAAAACATGTTGTCGAGCAAAAGATGAAGATTTAAGTGCTAAAACACCTAATCCGGATGACACTGAAATATGCACAACTCTGAAGGCGAAATCGGTTGCTCATGACCAAACATAACGCAAGAACTTTACTTCCAATCTTCAGAATATGGGATGTCAGAGCGCACCTCCCCGTTTCCAGGATGACTCCTTCAGCGTTATTCACATTGAGACTATCCCTCCACTCACGCTGGTCTTCTCGTATCCTCTGGAGATTTTTTTTTTGTTACCTCAGCGAATTCTTTGCACAAGATTCGTCAACATCTCGAACTCGAGTTTGTTCGGTTGTTCCTTGACAAATACAAAGGGAAACGCAGGCTCACCACACACAGCGTGGCGCAGATATTGAAATTTAATGGAAAGTGTTAGAGATCGAGATGTGCTTAGCATTCTATAATTGATTCTGCTATCCTTGACACGGATGTTCATCACATTACTCTTGCGCCACATCTTCCGGCATTAGTTTCTTTGGCTCCGACCCGAAAACCGTTCGTGCATGTAGAGCTCAAGAAAACCCTTGAGCACCCTTCTCAACACTTTGCTGGGAATATTTATTTATCCGGAGTGCGGAACGAGGTTTGTAACGTTCTAACGAATGGATAAGAAAGGATCAGTTGAGAATAAATCCACGTAGCGCTGCCGATTTCCATCCTTCGTATTCAATGGAGAAACGATTTTAAGTATGGCTCCTCGAGTGCATCCCAACTGAACTTTTGAAACTCTCAGCAGTCCTTTCACCACATCAAGAAAACAACATGAACTGATATTCAAGCGACATCCACGTGTCCAAAATTATTTTCTTCATTTCAAGGGTACGGATAGACTTGGGATGCCGAGATAAAACACTTTCCTAGATGAGGTTGTCCTTTCAATCTGGCATCAATACAAGATTTTTACCGACGTACGAAATTAAGGTAGCCGTGGATTGCTGACACAAATGTGTGCGCACAATTCCACACAGTGGTAATTAAACATCGAGAGGGGATCTCAAATGCTGAGTCTGAGGTATTTTTTTTTAGGGAGGCCAAGTATTCAAAATGCTGATGATTTCTGGATTTTAGCAAAGCGACGACGTATGATTCTTTCCCTTTCCAATGTCGTGCCCAAGCAGTCACAAAGAATTCCCTTTTACCATTTTCACACAGGAAAATGAAAACTTCACTTCTCTACACGTCCTGATCTTTAGACAATTTCCAAGTGCGCCTTAAGTTAGAAGAAACGCATCCACGACAAACGAGGAGGGTTTCCAGGATCAGTCAATCCGTATGAAACATTATTTTTGTGAAGATAGAGGTTCAACATTCATAATTTTAAATTGAACATGTCCAATCTGTAGGAACAGTGAAATACAGGATCCATATTATAGACTCTGAGCTGCTCCACACAATTTGTCACCATCAGCTTTAACGTGGTGGGGATGCTATTTTCGACTACAGCTTTATTTTTTATGTCTCCTCATGCAATCAGACTCTGTTCTCAGCAGTTCATCATCGAAACGACGTTTATGATCCTAATCACAGATTTTGTTTTTGTTAAAATTAATTCCGGATTCTTTTCAATGGAAAACGTTTGGGACTAAACGTCCTGACATTCAGACAAGGGCGACTACGACAGTGTCTGCTGAAAAGAAATCTTGAACCATATCATTTCACATGCTTATATTGCCATGGCAACGGGATGAGACTGAAATATTCTGTGAAACTACTTATATTTATCACATATGATTAATAGCTAGTTCCAGCCAGCAGTTTGAACTGCCAGCAAATTGAAAAAGTACAGTGTCCTTTCAAAAAAGAACCTTTTTGTCAATGTATGCTGACTGCCGAATCACATGATTTCATCACAACAGATAGCGGTTCCCCGCAATAACAAAACGAGGAATCCCGTTGGACAGGAGGAAAGGTCGAAAAGCATACGAAGGAAAACAGAGAAGCATACGAAATCGAGGGAAGGAGATAGACTCGAAGTTCTAAGATGAGAACAGATACACAAATGAGAACGCTCAGAAACAACAATTCGCCGAATGCTGATATTCCGAACACACCACCATGCGTTATTACGAATACATAAATATGTGCTACATGTTTATAATGATATCGGATCGCTGAGCCAGAATAATTCAGTGGCTTCATCAGTCGTTAAAGATACGCAGCTCAGCGGCAGCTTGGTTTTGTAATGTTAGAATGAGAGGTAATGAACGGCATACTTTGTGATATGCTCTTGTCTTCGCAGCTAAGCACATATGTTTATCTAGATCTCCACACATGATCTGCTCTCCTTATCAGCGAGCATTCCTTCCGAACGAGCAAGAATCCAATTTTATTAGAGTTAGCGAAAGATGTTGACAAAATGGGTTCAAATTCAGCCATGCAGTTGAACTGGATCATCATGTGGATGGACGTGTGTGGAATGACTAGAATCCTGCATTTTCGTCGTGAGTAATGGAGGGATGAAGAACTTTCGGGAATGAAGCGTTTCTTCCGATTGAAGAGCATGCTGAACGGTGTTATGGAAATGAGACAGCACCTCAAAGAAATCTCGCAGTACCAAATATTTAAACTGACCAATGAAACGAATGCGGAAATGCAAAATATTGGAAAATCAGGTCGATGCCATTTGAGTGTTTCGAATCAATTTGGGTGTTTTCTGATTTGCAGACTTTCAGCAGCAAATTATTCTGATCGCTTTGTGATGGCTGCATCTCATTTAAACATGAAATTTCTTTTCTTCATCGAAGCTGTTTATGGTCGTTGTGTCGAAGCTGTTTATGGTCTAGGTTGTGCTCTCATAACCGTCCATTTTCTCAGCTTAAATATTTAGTGTTGGAAACAGGTTCAGATTCTCAGAAAAAAGCGAAACAACGAGTCACTCTAAAACGTTACCGATGCCTACCCATTTGAATTTTCGTACTCTCAAGAGACGCAATTTGTTTCCTGGATTATGTCGAAGCACTAAAGTACTTTTCGGCGTGGCAGAATGCCCCCTGTGCTTTAGTCGACAAAAGAATGAAAAAATGAGTTTGAGGAACCGTGGGCATAAGATTTGTTGATTTCCTTGATCAAGGTGTAAAGCACACTGAATGTGGGAACAACCACAGGAAACATGCAAATTCAGGGATGCAGCAAAAAAGAAAAGAGACGGGTTCACGATTTCAAACGTGAAGAGAAAATAGAAAGTTAAAAATAAGAATGCTCACTCACAGAGGCACCAAAACAATCCATCAGATTGCCATGTTTAACGTTCAGCGCATTTTTTATTTATGTTTATTCATGATGTTGTGATGTGCCTTTGTAAACGTAAATGTGGAGGCGCACTAAACTATCACATGCCAGTCCACTAAGTGCAGCAAAAGCATGCACCTATTTGTCGAAATGGAACCTTTCCATATGGGCAAACAATTCCAAGAGACAGAAGAGTGCCCTTTGAATTCCATCAAGGACTGAGTGATGCGAAGTGAGTTACAACCAACTCTCAGAGAACGAAACCACAGCCTCATGTGAACTCCCTTTCGCTGATGCTTCCAGATTTACTGACGATCCGTTTTCTGCAGTCGCTCCTACCGTACGATTTCCCGGAGCAGACGAATAACACAACTTAAAGAAAAGTCTAGGCGTTCCTGGAAAATTCTAAATGGAAAATTTCAACGAGTGCGTGGTTTGCTTTGTCAGCTCCCACGAGTAGCACAACTAAATAATAGTTGGTTAATTTTTTTTATCGTGTTACTGTACAGTGTTTTTCCAGCTCACAGCAATGAAATCACAAATCGAAAACATCATATAAAAAGAAATCTTGCAATACCAAATATTTAAACTGACTAATGAAACGAATACGGAAATGGAAAATATTGGAAAATCAAGTCGATGGCCAAATATTTGAGTGCCTTCTGAGCTGCAGGCTTTCAGTAACAAATTATCCTGATCATTTTGTGATGACTACATCTCATTTGAACATGAAATTTCTTTCCTTTACCGAACGGTTCATGGTGGTTGTGTCGAGGCTGTTTATGGTCTAGGTTGTGCTCTCACAACCGTTTCTTTTGATGCTTGGGTGATAGCCATCTAGATCTCCAGGAATTTTGCATTTCCATCGTGTGGTAGTCATGGGAGTGAAACGGAAATGCCATCGCTAACATCCGTGCAAATTTCATTATTTCTTCACGACGGCCAGAATTCATTTCTAGGCCAGCAACTTAAAAGACGGATCCTCTGATCTTTGTGTTCAGTGTGAAACACGCATGCTCTCAGATACCTGGAGGCTCCCTCGAGGGATGACAGCAAACCATTTTCCAAGAAGTTTGCAATTTGTTTTTCAGGTGGGCTGCCACTACGGCAATTATTTAGAAAATGTGCCCAAACACGAAAACATACTCCTTCATATCGAGTGGATTTTCGATGTTTTATAGAAAACGAGACTGAAGAAGAGTTCCTCCAAGGATGACCTGTTTTCCTGTTCCCTGACGCAAGACCCATCTTCGATTCTGAGAATAGCTCTTTTTCGAGTCGAAACACGTGTTCCCTTCCTTCCCCGCACGCTTGGCGACCACTGGAAAAATGAAACAAGGCACTCATAAGACTCTGGATTTAGTCTGGAAATCGGATAGGATACTGCATTGCTAAGGCTGGTTTGGGTCACTGGGCAAACGAAAACGTTAAGCAAATCCTTATTCGTGGAAAGATTGATCCTGGATTCGGTTAAAATGCTAAGCGAGATCATGAACGCTCTACCAGACGAAAGTTCATGCAAGACATGCTGCTCTGCACGCTTGGACGAATCCAGGATGTTGGGAGGAACTTCCCAAGGATTCAGGCATGCACATAAAGATTGATTTTCCTTGTGATGCCTTCGGTCTTTTGTGAATAGGGAGACATGGTCCGAGGCTGCTGGTCTGTTTCCATTCCAAAGCTTTAATGTAGCGCCTATATTGCAGAGAACTAAAATCCCTTGATTTCTTTTCTCATCGATCTCGGTAGAAGCAAAGCGTTACGGTTCCATTTCAAGACTCGAGCATGAAAGCTTCACTAATAAAGGAAACGATGCAATTTCACAATTTTACTTTATGGTCACCAGTATGTGAACAAGGAAGTGTTTGTGTTCGAGCTGGATTTTATTTTCCTGCTTGCATGATTATAGAAAGATTTTTTTGTGTGATGACAGAGAGAACAATAATGGGATTCCCTGCATGATCCACAGAATATTAAAACTGCTTCAATGATCCAGAACACGATATGTTAGGGATCGTTGCATACTGACTGCCGTCTCATTTCCACAATACCGTTCACAATGTTCTTCATTTGGAAGAAACTCTTCATCCTCACAAGTTCTTCATCTCTCCATTACACCGCAAATGCAGGATTCTGGTTATTCCAGGCATGTCCATCCACATGATGGCCCAGTTCACTTGCATGGCTGAATAGCGTGTTTCAGCGTACAAATCTGCTTCAGAGCTGGACGATTCTTGTGTCCCGATTGTGTACGTAGAACTTGAACCTGATTCACAGATGTGAATCTAAATATGCTAGCTTCGGGGGATAAACTGACCCTGAAACAAGCCCACGTCGGGTTTTCTTCTTGAAATCACTAGCAGATCAGAAACTAATCAGCCACACGCCACCCCATGAAGCTGTGCATAATGTTGCTGAAAGACTAAGTGTTGACAAATGATACTCGTTGAGTTACCCATTGGTTATTAAAGATTCTGATGTACGGTACCGAATACGGTTCGGCTTTCTTTGTTTGAGTCATCTTTCAAATAAACACGTGTTTCTTCTGGTACAGTTGAACCGTGCCAATGGGCATGTGGCGTTGTCCTGAGCTTTAATGTAATTTCGCTTTCATCACGTAACAGTTACATTATCAATAAAACAGTGGATTGGACAGTAAAGTGGTAGCTGACTAACCAGTTTTGTGCTTGTGGCAGAAGCTCGTTTACATGAATTCTTGTTCAATCACGTATAAGGAATCACACGGAGGATACAAAAATTCGTCCTGAACCTTTTTAGCTAGTTCGAAAGAGCCTTTCAGTGAAAGACTTTTGTAGTTGAAGGAGAGGAGTTTTTCATCCTGCTTGCAGAAAGCAAAAAACGCATTGTTTTTGGAAACTTTCTCTTCTTTTTTTCCGATACTTATGCTGAGAAAAGATCCGAAAGAGTTCACCAAAAGTTATTGATAGATACAAGAGCGTCCACTTTTGTTTCATCCTTTTGCTGGGAATTAGTGAGTCTCGAGGACTTCTCGGATCGATAGTGGTTTCGAGAAATAGTTACCCCGGTCCAGAAGTGTACGATCTGCTTAGCTCCAAACTTGCAGCTTTCAGTTCTTTCAGTAGATGTTTCTGTTCAACTGTACCAGAAGAAACACGTGTTTATTTGAAAGATGACGACTCAAACAAAGAAAGCCGAATCATATTTGGTACCATACATCAGAATCTGTAATAACCAGTGGGTAGCTCGGCTAGTATCCTTTGTCAGCTCTTAGTATTTGAGCAAGATTATGCACAGCCTCAGTAGACGTTTCTGTCAGATTTCTTCAGGAGCAAATCGAGCTCTCACGAAGAAATTTTTGATTGCAGCTGAGGTGAAAGAGACCCGGGAAACCTGAAAAACCAACTCAAATGTCCTCTTCTTTATTTGACATCAGTCTGTCCTTGGATTATTTCAAAATAAAGGAACATTCACGTCTTTGGGAAGTAAAAGGAAACGCGAGGGAAGTGAGAAGCATCCAGAGGATCCAGAAAAGCTACAGGTCATTGGACTATCAAGTACACACATGGAAGCCGACTCTCGAGACAAAATTTTTGAGAATTTAAATTTAAATGCACGCACTTCACTGTTTTGAAGAGACTGCTCCAGAACTTGACTCTAAAAGGGAGAAGAATGCGGTCGCACAGCTGGGTTGCGCTCAAAAAAAAGGGAGAGGCAAAAGATGCGTCCACACAAGCAAACACGCTCTTTGTGGACGTTCGTTTTGAGTGCCTGAACGAAGGAAAGGGCGGCAGAATTTCCGTGCTTTGTGTTTTCATGAGCTCCGAGTGTGCTGTTCCCGGAGTTTTCCAAGTTCGAACTCTTGTGAGTATGCAGTGGGAGAGCCGGGAAGACCATGCTCAGAGGCGACCTCGGACCACAGCACCGTTTAAGAGCCCTCCGCTGCTGACCGTCTCGCGGGTCAAGCAGCGTGGCTCTCCTGCTCTGCAGGCTGCTCGCAAACGCAGACGTCTCCACGGGGTTGGACGGTTGCCTTGCAACCCACTCTGATCAAGAAAGGATCGCCCGGAAAAAGAAAGCGTCGGGGCGACAGCTCCAAAGAAGTCCGGAGGGCGTGGCTGCTGAGGCTCCCGCCGCCGGAGATCGAAAGACCTGGATGCCGCCATGCCAGCGACGAAACCTGCAGGGAGGGAACACACAGAGCTGTTGGAGCACTGGGATGAAGGAGACCCCCCCTCGGGCTGCGGGATGAGTTCTGCGAAAGAACCGAACGAGATCGGTTCCGGCGGCGTGTTCGGCAACCAGCTGGGGGAGCCTGGAAGCCTCAGGAGGAGGAGAGGGAAAGCCCTGCTGGTCCGAATCGCGCTCCCTGGGGAGACGCGCGACTGCGCGCAGAGGAAACTGCGATCACGTGATCGAGTGGGGCGAGCGTTCCTCCCGCCCGTTCCGAGGAGCGCGACTCCCGCGCCGATTAGAGAGGGGGAAGGAAAGCAAAATCGTATCCTTGGAGAGGTTGATGACCGGCGTCCTGGCGACTACCGACCCCTCTCTATGCGAGACGCCAACGGCCGGAGGCTGGGGGAGAGGTACCCATTTGGATCGCCCAGCCGAGTGGAGATGGCCCAGTACCTTTCTAGAGGGACTAGGCAGCCTCCAGTTTTCCAAGAAGATGCCGAAGAGGAACCCTTCCGGCCCACAACCGGAAGAGTTGACGGGCATCGGTATCTTCCACTTGCTCTTCCGCGAGCTTTACTCCTTCCTCCTCCTCCCGCGTGCCCAAGAGACTGCCTCCGTCTCGGTTCCCGTCTACTCTTCGCAGGATGCAGGATCACTCGCTCGCTCTCCTAAGTAAGAGAACACCTGGTCCCAGGAGGGAGAGGGGAGAGGTGAAAAAAAAAAAAAAAAAAATGGAGGCCTCGATCCAGTGAGTTTGCTTGTGGAGCTGCAGGTCGATCCACCGTCACGATCTCTGACCTCTGGCCTCTCGCCGGGAGCGAAGAGGCGTCGGCGTGAGCGATCCTCCCTGGGAAGGTTTGTGCCGTTCCCCCTCCGGGCCCCAACAGACCACGACAGCCGCCGAGCTCATGGGAGGAGTCCGAGAACTCTCACGGCGCAAGGGAAGAACGGTTACAGCCGTTCCTCGCGAAGGGAAAAAGGGGAGAGTAGGAAACCTAGCCTAGGTTGTCGCGGGGGTAGGGCGTGATGACGGGGAAGATGAGAGCGGAGCTCCGGGAAGACCAGAGGGATCGAGCGAACCCGGATCTCCTTCCAGAAGAGGAGGGACGCGCGTTTCCTCCCTCCCACGGGACAGCGGCGTCTTCCTGGGTCCTCCCCTCGCGGCCGCGAATGTTTTGTGCAGGGGCATCTTCGGGAGAGAATCCCGGAATGAAACTTGTGTATTTCCCCTTCCTTTCTGTTCCGCCCCTCGCTCCCCTTTTCCCCTGCCCGCTCGCGTCCTCATCCCCTTCATCCCTTTTCGAGCCGACGCAAGGCAGCTCCGGGCAAGGGCAAGATGGAGCGCGTTTCCCACAGCTTCTCTAGCCAGATGCTTTTAGAGTTGGCCTGCGGGAAGTCGGCCTTCGCCTCCGCTTGACTTTGGCGATTTCCCCTCCTCAGCCCCTTCCCCCCACCCGGCGTCTGACAGGCGTTACCCTCCCGGAACTCCACCCCAATCTCGAATTCCCTCCCGGAGCACGCAAAGGCAGAGAGGAAGGAGGGACGCTGCGCCGCTCTGTTCTTCCCCGGGTGCCGAGCCCCTCCATCCGCAGCTGATCCTGCTGGGGGCAGCGGAGGACCCGCCTCCTGTTCCGTAACCGTGGAAACGCGGATGCGGGGGAGGGAAAGGCAGAGCGACTGCAGAGGCATCTCTCCGCCGACGGGCGGCGGAGTCGAGAGACAACCCTGCCCCTTTTGTTTCCTCTCTCGCTGCTTTCCCTTCCCCCCCTCCCCGACGTGGAGGAGAAAGGGTTAGCCCGGGATTTCCAAAGACGAATTCTCCCCCGTTCCTGGAGGAGGAGACGCCCTTTCCTGAGCCAGTCAGACTCGCTACCCAGAGCGCCCGCGGCTACAAAGGGCAGGAGGTGGTCGGAGGTGAATTAGCGGGGCGGGGCCACAAACCGCGGGCGGGTTGCAACCAGTAGCTTCTCGGAAGCTGCGCTGCCCACCTGGGGGGCACGGCGCAGCCGCCGTTCGTCACCCTCTTCGAGTGGCCTCCACCGCCTGGGTCACCCCTGCTCTTCGGGCTTGAGAGCATCAACAGGAAACGGGGACTCCCTTCCATGAGGGAGAGGCGGGAGTAGCACCTGCCCGACCCTCGGACGGAGGGACTTCCCTCAAGGAGGAGAGGACCTACTATCCCCCTTGCGTCGCGCGTCGCGGGGGGGAAACAGTAGGAAGAATGAAACTTCCTCCTCCGCCTCCCTCGCGGTTCTACGCCTCTCCCTGTCCTTTCCGACTGCTTTTTTCTCGAGAACCCCCCCAGTTGCATGGTTCCGTCGCATGGAAAGCGAGGGGGTGCGGCCCTCTCCCTGTGAACTCCCTGTTCCAAGAACCCTAGCTCGCTCCGCGACGGAGGATTGTCGAATAGGGGTTTACACCCGGGTACGCCCGGGGCGTTTATTTAAAAACTCTACAATGCGTGGTACGAGGCCCCACCACGGCCATATGCACTGGACCTGCCGGGACACCGGGACGCAGCCCGGCGTGACTCTCCTCGGCAGTGAAAGGGGGATGGGGAAAAAACAAAAAGAAAAATAAAAGATAACGAAAACAAAAAGAAGTTGGAGGGCAGGGAAGGGATCACGAATCACTGGGAGGAGGGCCCATCCTTCGAAGGATGCCCTCGAGGTCCTTCCGAATATTTCCCAGCTGGGGCCATCCAGTAGCTCTCCACAAGAAGCGAACAGCATACGGGATGACGTCCCTCTCGTAATGGCCATCTTCTTCGTCACGTGTTTCTCTCCAAGCCGCCACGATTCCTCGGATGCAGCAGAGGGCTGCGAGGGCTGCAGCAGGCTGTAGGGCGTCTCGCACGAAGAGTAGCCGAAGAACGTCTCTGGGATTGCTGCCCACCGGGAGCCCGAGGGTCGTCCCAAAACGGTCCCATAGGGGTCGCAGGGCAGAACAGTCCACAAGAAGATGGGAGAGCGATTCCCGCTCCCCACACCTGGCACACTCAGGCCTTACACTTCCCCGCGTCCAGTGGAAGCGGCGCGCGTTGCAGGGTAGACCCCAATGCAACAGCAGCAACGCCGACTCTTGCCACTTCAGGGGGAGAAGCCTGGATCCGATGAGAACTGGGGGCCACTTCAGGTCATCCGTCGGGATGCCGAGCAGCTCGCTCCATCTCAGAAGTCCACGCGGAAGGGCACTAGGGGTCGTGGCGTCTGCCAGTTCTCCCATGGTCCAACCGCTCATCTTCTTCTCCCTGCCTGCGATTTGGCAGGAGACTTGCCACTTCGGCTTCTGGCTGCCGTGAAGCGCCCTCCGGAGGTAGGGCATCGCCGTAGCAAGGGGTGTCGTCTCGGTCCAAGTGCAGCTCGCGGGAGACTCCAGTATTTCCCGCAGAGTGCGGCGGGCGTAATTGCTGAATCGCAGGCGGTTGCAGGATTCTTCACACCGCAGGTTCAGCTTTGCCCAGGTGCCAGCAGTCTCCTCCAGCCAGGCGGAGGAGTTGGCGGGGCAGCAAACCATCCAGCTGTTCTCCTTCGCCAGGGTTGCCATGCGCCCGAGCAGTAGGCCGCACCTTCTGATCTTCCGGCCAGGGCACAGAAGAAAAGACGCGAGTCCTTCGCACCGGGACACACGCCTGGCACATAGGAGGCGGGCCGGAACGCACCAAGAGGTGCTCCACGACTTCGATGCGATGGCTAGGGTGCGGCATCGCAGCTGAATCTCCAAGCGCTCCAGCGTCAGGAGTCCAAGACCGCCGTCCCGACGCGGAGCGCATAAGTCCCTCAAAGGGACTCGGGGCCTCCCCTTGCCCCAAAGGGCGATGCGGAGGAGGTCGTGCGGGGGAGGGAGAGAATGGGGGAGGGGGCGTGCGGCGAGAGCCATCTTGAAAGTTTCGGGGACATGGGGAAGGAAGGGGGAGCGTCCTGCTTCCTCCCGTCGCGTCTGGGCTCGCTCGGCATCTCGTCGATCCGGGAACTTCCAGAGCGAGCGGAACGAAGCGAGCAGTCACTCATCCCGCCAGGCCGCTTCCTTCCCGGAAGATCCCCTTTCGGTCTGCTTGGAAGAACCCGCGGAGAGGAAGGAGCGAGCTAGGCACGGGAACGGAAAAGTGGGAGGAGGGAAAAGGAAAAAAAAAAAAAAGGAAGGAAAACGGGAAAGGAAGACGAGAAGGGATCCCGGAAGTAGACCCGAATCCCCCCTCTCCCGCTTTTCGGCTGGTGATGGATCGGACGCAGGGAGCTCTCGGACGAAGGGGGAACTCCTCGACGGGCCCCCTCCATAAATCGCGCCGAAACCTCGAGTCCGCCTGCCCTGCCTGCCTCTCCGGGAAAAACCGGGATGGGGATCTCCCATGAGCGGGAGGAGAGCTCAATGCGGGCCACGCGGTAGGAGGACGCGAGCGCCACACGAGGCAAGCGGCCGTCCTAGGGGTGAGGCGTGAGCGGCGCGCGAGAGAGCGCGCGCGCGCTATAAATAGACGTCTCGGCCTTGTTGCGGGCAGGCAACCCCGAGGCGGCGCTTCTGGGCGCCCTCGCGCGGCCGCGTCATGTTCCAGGCAAACGTGTCGCGGGTGAGGGGGAAGGGAAGGACGCCGAGCTCCCCTCCGGAGTCGGAAAGTTCGCTGCTCCCTCAAGCGGAAGGGTCGGCGGGCAACCGAGCCAGGATCTTTTCTTCCAGGCAACGGTGGTGGTAGCTCGGTGCCTCCCCGCGGCGGGCAGCATCGCCCCGCGCGGAGGAAGCAAGGAAGGAAGGGAGGGGGAAGCACGGAGGGACACACCACTGGCTTCCGGGCCGCAGGACCGGAGAGAAAGCCTTCGCGATGGAAACTGCGACGCCCGGGCACCTTGATGCTGAGGGAAATCCGGCGATGGAGGAAGCAGGAAGAGGGGGAGGAGGAAGCAGAAAGGTGAAGCAGCAGCTAACGGGAGGAAGGGTCGCAGACTACAGGAGACGGAGGATGTCCACTCAGCTCTTTCCTTCGGGAGGCCGCCTTCGCGGAGGCGGGAGCGCGCGCACGGTTATCGTGAGGAGACGAAGGCAACCATCCACTCATCAGCTTCTCTTGGATATCATCATATTCCATCCAGGGATCTTATGACAGTGGAAAGGCCGATCCTTGGTGGCTCTGTGGGCGGGTTCGTGAACCACGAGGGACCCGGGAAGGAAGGTACCTCTGAATAATGCAGCGGCTGAAGCTACAGTCGTTGTGGTCCACAAAGCAAAAGTAATAGCACGATGTCGACCACCCCCTCTGGTGTCTCTTGCCATCTTTCCAGAGCATTCTCGCTCGAACCGGCCTCTCCCGAGGGCGCAGGCTTGGGAAAGAGGAACCAGTCGGGGCTTTCGCGGGGAGAGGGCTTGCTGCTCTCGATGCTCCCAGTGTTCCTTCGTTTCTGAGAAGCGGAGGTCTCACACGGCAGTGGCAGCTCCTCTCCCACCGAACGGCCAGTTGTGTCCACAACACAATACCTCTTCCGGAAGGAATTCTTGATGTACGCCCATTAGGTCTACTGCTGCCGCTTCTGCTTTGGTTGCTGATTTTTTCCTTGCCAGCACCTCCCAGAGCTGCTGAGGTATCTCTTTGGGGATGGGGAGGCAGCTGCGAGTGAGACCAGTCCCAGTGAAAACTTCGCCTGACTTTCCAAAAGCAGGAAGAAGGAGGGAGCGCCAGTGTGGGAATTGCAAGGAACGAAGGAGTCCCGCATACAGGGAAGGTCTTGCCGTCCCAACGACGGAAACGAGGAAAAGGAGACGGAATGAGGGTCTCGGGAACGCACGGGTCTTCCTCGATGAGGAAACTTTCCGAGTCCGTCCAGGTCCCGTTGGCAACTCTCAGTCGACCGCAAGGAAGACGTCTCCGATGGACATCGCTTCGGCACTTAATCTTCGCACTATCTGGACCAACTCGGCCGGGTCCCAGAGACTCTGATTCGCAGCTCGTGACCTCACGGCCAGAAAGGATCGACAGCGCTCTTTCGCGCCGCAGAATAGATGCCTCCTTCCAGCCAGGTATCGGGGAATAAGAGAAAGTTTACATCTGGTGACCCCATCAAGGAGAGTAAACTTCCATACCCAGCACTCGGAGCCATGCGCATCGTGTCGCTGTGGAAACTCTCCGACCATAAGTTTGTGTGCGAGCCTTGATCTCAGTAGCTTGCCACGTGTCGTTCTTTTTTTGTTTCCGAGACAGAGGAAGGAGGATAGCGGCTGCCTCGAAGAGGGCGATTCGAAATTTCGAGGGTGCAAGGCATCCTTCAGACATAGGTTCCTACTCGGAAGTGGTAAGCCAATTTTTTGGAGAAGCTCTTCGAGGGAGATCGTTACTGAAACAAAACTAATGGAGAACACAGGAAGCAAAGTTCATCAAATCAAGGAGATCCTTCCCATGCGATGGGAACAGAGATAAGCTCCGTGATCTCAGCCAGAGAAAGTTTCGCATCTGCAACATGGAAAAGCATTCTTCACAGTAAGACTCCAGACACCGTTCTATAAAATTCCAAACACACACACGTAGCTGAGTATTTATTCCCTGGAAGCGGATTGTTTCTGCGCAGCTCGCCTAAGAGAAGCTCAACGGGTCGTAGACGTTCCCTGCATGAAAGAGCGCCATGGTTGCCGGTGGGAGGAAGCCTTACACTTCCAAGCCGGAAACTGCCTGCATCGTATTTCTTCAGCACGTTTATTGGTATATCTCGTGGCCATTCCTGCAAAGCTAATGAAGATTTCAGGGAAAACAGACCCCGGTCATCCGCGATCGCAATGCTATCTCCGAACGATCCGCGGGATCACATGTGGGAACCAACACAACATTCGAAATATGCATCTGAGAACAGGATTAACAACGCTAGCAATAATTACAACCTTGATTACGATAATTATCAATGATAACCACACTGATTAAAATATGAAATTTCAAGATCATTCTCGCCTTGACCATTCGAACAGAAGTACATAATTTTAAAAGCACTAAGAGGAATTCACGAAGCCTGGAGGGTCCATGCTCGTCGATGTTGCAAATGCTTTGCTCCAGCTCGCTACAACAATCTCTGGATCGATACAACCAAGAGAGGAAAAAGTTTCATATAGAGTTGGATAGTTAAAAAAGGAATCTGCTGCTGGCAACTGATCATGGCAGGTATGGCAGTAACAACTGTTTCTCATCCCTAACATCATCTAACAGGACCTCATGCTCTCCATAGAGTGGGATAGGATTTCGTCGCTGGTCAAGCAGTGCGAATCGCCCTCAAGATTTTCTCATCAGTCTCGAATGGGCTCTCGCACATGAAAATCATCTGGGAGTTTACCTCCGAGATATTCCTTCAGGGCCCAAAACAAATGAAAATCACTCGGCACAAGATTGGAACTGCAGGGAAGGGGGACTGACTTTCCACCTCGAAAGAAAGCGCCCCTGGTGATTCGTTGCAAGCTTTAATCAACTGTGTTTGTTGGTCTTTCATTTTGTGCATCACTGGTGCTCTCTTCAGCCCCGAAGCACTGCACACCGCGAGGAACTTCGACGAACATTCTACCGACAAAAAGCACCCCACCGTAAAATTGGTCATGAATTTCAGCCGAGAAGGCATTTTTCGGGAAGCCAAACTGTTTACACAACAGATGATTGGTCTAAGGGGAAGTTGCCTAGAAGAGCACCTATTTTTAACGCAGGGGAAAAGGAGTCACAAACAACAGCAGGTGATCCACTTCCCCACTTGGTCCTAACAAAACATTAGAGCACTGGCAAAGGGATCCTACGATTGCGTAGTGCTCCGGTAATTGACCTTGTAAATGCTCTCGGTACACCCTCGCACACGTGGCTTTTTGCTACAACAGAGATCTCCAAAAGGAGTTTCCCAAAAATTTTAAAAATTCTCAGTTATTGAAAGCGCAGTTATTCAGCGCATAATACCAAGGGTCTGCTGGCGAGGTACAGCGACCTGTAGTGAGACAAAAGACATGGTGAGCAAACAGATGACAAAGATCCGATAACGGCTAATTGCTTTTCACGACGAAAAAAAAAAAAAAAAAGATACAAATTTTCTCAGTTAGCATAACGCGTTAAAATCAAAACAAAACCGCTTTACAAAATTACAATCCCACACGCCGAGCTTGGATTTCAGCTCATGGTTACCTATATACCATGGATGTTGGAATCAAAGGAAAAACTGGACGCTTAAAGAAATCTTCTGCAGCAGTTATGGCTTCTAGGTTCTCCTTGACGAGAATCGTGTAGAATAGTGTCCTAGATTGATAAACTGCTTGATTAGCAGCGACAATATGCTTCAGTTCTACAGAAACAGTTTCAACATAATGACAAAATCTAATAACCGCTTACCAGCCATGCTTTGAGAGTGGGGTACCGGATTCGGTAATCTTACTTTCTAGGCATAGAAGCAGAAGATTAAATGGGAACGGGGAAATGGCTTCTGATGCTCTCAGTCTTAATAAGGCAAAGATCTCATTTTTTTTTTTCCTTCTATTCTGAACTCGTCCCTAAAAGGCAATCTCCTTTCTGATCTTTGGCAATTGCAGTACACACAACTGCAAAGAAAGTCGTAATTCGTGTAGAGTAATGAACCCAGTTTGTTAGCAAATGGTTCCCATGTTCACAGTTGTATAAATGGAGCAGTATGTCGATGCTGGAAGACAAAGAAAATACAAAACAAGAGGACTGGGTTGAAACAGGTGTGCAATTACAAAAACATGTGCACAAAATAAGGTCAAAGAGCCAAAGCAGCACTTTCATAAAACAAGTAAATACATACAGGCCAGAATCACGTTTAAGGACTATCTTGTCTCTATCTCTCTAAGTATCTTAAGGGCTAAAGAAAAGGTGCAAGATTAGATTAACATCAATTGGCACGGGAAGACTATTACATAGTACAGGCTTGCTAGGTGAGGTACAACTCGCATAACTTCGATAAAAGATGGTGCAAAACAAAGAAGAAACTGTTTAATTACTTTACTATTCCCTTTAATGATGCGTAGTTGCAACAATCCAATCTTATAATGGGAGTAATAAGAAAATCCGAGGAAGCTGAGAATTCAAGATATTCGTTGAAAAAATCCTTCAACGAGATCTTCAACAGTATGATTTTCAAATGCTACAAAAAATATGGTGTTCACATTGCAGCTGAGTAGTAGAAAATCGCATATTGAGGGCATCTTTGTTTGAGTTAAAGGAAAGGACTGATGTGGATGGTGGATGGAATAACCAATCTTTGACTATCTTGTTGAGGCAATTATAAAAATGAGTTTGTATTCTCAATAGAAAGATTTCAATATTTCTGCACAATCTTCAATATCCCTCTCCCTTACTAGGGATGTGTGACACTCAAATAGACATAGATATATAACTGCTTTTGCTCTTCCAGATTCATCTTTCCAGACTTCCAGACTTAAAAGCACTTTCTATCAATTATGTACGTAAAAGCAACATCGATTAAATCTCAGTTCAGGATGAGTTCCATCAAGTAATCTAAATGATGCACTTCCAGAAATCACTAAGGATATAAATCGTAACGAAAGGCAATCAAATCGAAGAATGAGGACGCGGAATAATGTGGATTTGTCAATCTTACTAAATAACCGAGGTCTTCCTCAGGGAAGATGATGGAACCTTTCACAATGAAAGCTTGTATCTTAGGAATAACTTTCGTATTAGGAAAACATTAGTGATGACTTGAAAATGATCATTCAATTCACCTATAAATCACTCACCATGTCGATGCATTTATTACTTCTTGGTCGATGATACAGGCAATTATTTGATCAGATCATTTTTCACTCTATGGGGCATCAAAGGATTTGGGCTCTTGATTCATTTTGATATCAGTCGTGAAAGATGTCTCATCTTCACATAGTAGATCAAAAGTATTCTCTATTGCTTCCTTTAAATCCCGTTCATTCATAGAGCATTCACAGCACATGCACACTAAATTCCAAGTACATTCCTCGGAAACAACACAACTAAACTTTTCTCTTTGTAGGAAAATATGGTTGTCCGAGCTCATTGCTTTGAGCAAGTATGGAGCCGCTTTAGACTTTTGAATGTGAAGGCTGACCTAAGATTTCTTGGGATTGTTTCCCTGAAGGATATTTCATCGGAATAATTCCCTTATCCTTGTACTCGAAAAATATAATCACGCTATTAAGAAAATCAACAGCGTCACATGGTCTGAGAAGAAAAAACTTGAGTATCTATCTGATCGTGTGTAAACTTTAAAGGACACTCAGTTGTCCTGCAAACGGAACCCAACAGTGTGTGCTGTGTGCATCCCTGATTTTCTCTCAGCAGTACGTGCAGAAGCAAATTCTTATGAAAGCCAAGAAAGCATTGAAGAACCCACGCTGTCTCGAAAATTACCACTTGCGATTATTTCTGTATTATGAAATGGAAAAAGCCAAAACAAAAAAAAAGTGAGTGAGATGAGATGGAAATGAGGAGCATAGCGGATCCTTCTCGTTTCCACTCAACGATGACTGCAGTGAGATTCACACTGCATTTCTCAGTTCTGGGTTCCGACTCTTGGACGGACGATTTCCCAATATACTTTCTTTTTCTACTTTCCTTGCATTTTTCGTGTTGCATTGTGGATTCATCAGCGTTTGATTTGATGGATAATAAGCACGCCTTTGATTTTGTGAATTCATACCAGAGAATCTGTCTTAGCATATGGAAAGAAAACACTTATCAAGTTTGGAGGTTCGTTTTAGGTCACGTGCGTTGTTCGTCGGTAGCGCAGAACGGACGCAAAGGAAGCACTAGGTAGTCTAAGTACAAAACGCTATTCATTCAGTACTTCAATCATGGTCATCGAAATTCGAAAGCTATTTTTATGGTTTAATTACTTTCCTACTGCTACAACACTATTGGAGATTTTAGAGGAAAATCGAAGCATCTGGAGTGCAAAAATCCCACAGTATTTCCATGTGGGGACCCCGAAGAAATGATTCTTGCACAGTTCACTTTGTAATTCACTTTTCGAGGAAAAACTTCGATTATACAGAACGGTGGAGAACATGTTCCAATCAGTGACTGATGCGAAAAATCAGTGGAAATCTGAAGCGATGTAATGCTGTAACAATAATTTGCGCGAGGATGCAGTCTCAATCCTGTCAGCAGGGAAGAGAATTCACGTCGTAGAAAAAAATGAAACAGATGCATGGAGAACTGAGATTCCCACTTTGTTTGCAATGACTAGAAAATAGTCCACTTTTCGACGGTAAAAACGTTTAAAGTAAGGAAAGATTTACGCGGGCAATAAGAAGGGAAGGGCGCTTCGAAGAGATACTTGAACACCCATGTGTGACTGCTCGCAAGCAGGATGATTTGGAAAAGAGTAACAAAGATTTAAGACGCACTACTATCAGTGAGATCTCCAAGAATCAGATGCCATCTCCCTGTACTCACATTTTTTTTCAAGCAGGAACCTTCGCACTGATACCTAAGTTTTTTTGCTTTCAGCTGCGCTCACAGCGACTGGAGCTTTGTCAACAAACAGTGAAGATGTGAAAGTTGGTTGACGCCTCATGGTTTATTTCAAGAAATCGTAGGGTGTCCTCTCAGATTTGTGGAAGCTTGCAGATAACTTGTGATGATGATATCTGAGTCCCCAAAATCAGGTCTTCACATCTTCGTCTCAAGGTGCTGCAGAGTCGGTGGAAAAAGGTCCAGGAAAAGAATCCCGAAAATGCTTTCACCAAATCAGCTTAAAAAAGCCGAAATTTTTGGACTCATACAGAAAAGCAAACAAGTGAAGCCAGACTTTTCAGTCGCAAAATAAAAGCGGTTGCTGCACATTTCAAAATTATGAATTGCGCAAGTCTGCAAATCTATAAGGGGAAACATCTGCTGTTTCGAAGCTGTGAGACGGAATGGGAAAGGGATCTGGTTGGGGAACTATGGGAGTAGCTGACAGATGTAAAACGTGCTATTAAAAGTAACTAGTAAGAAAGGAGTCGTCTTTACCGACAACAAAGTAAGGAATGAGCAAACGTATGTAACACTCAGTAAGAAGAAAGTCATCCGGGGTCTCCACGGAGTATGCGTTGTAGATACTATGATGATATAAACACAGTCATGGAAAGCAGCACTCAGATTCAGTGCAAATCATGCTCTCGGCATTTTGACCTTTCATGAAACATAGTTACAACGCTGTGCATATGAGAAAGAACGATTGGCACTCCCATATGGACGACGAAAATGAAAAGCAGAAAGCATGAGGGAGTGCAATTGCTGGGCGATGGCAACAGCAACTTTAATTTGCGGGAAGAAAAAAACCAGTAGCTGGAGTGATTGAACATCTGATTGGATGGAATTTCTCATTGACAAAATTCTAAAGGACTCCAAAAAAAAAAAAATCTTTCTGTTGTTCATTAACCAGAAGCACAAAGATCAAAGTCAAAAAATAAAGTCCATAAAATTAAATAAGCTGTAGACTGTAAGCACCTTTGAAATGAGGAGGAAGAGGCTGTTACTTTACCCGAAGGCACAGTAATATGCCTTACTGCCATTTCATAAGTTCTTCTTCCAACAGAAGTTGAAACTTATTGAAGCCTATCTTTCTGCATGAACTTTTTGTTTCTCAGCGTCCATGCAGCAAGATGGAGACATGCAGAAAACTTGGTTGCTAGGACTACAATGCATGCATTTTTCTGCTGAATGTCTGAGGAACTTTCTGGAGCTTCCTTCAGCGTGTCTGCACATCGTCTTTTCTCTGTCAAACGCAAATTTGATATCCTGCACCTGGGGGAGTGTACCACGGATCAACAACCGGGAAACGTTGTGAATCATCCCAAAGAGCAGTTCACTTCTGTGTGGTTTGTGGTGCGAGAAGCGATTCTCCAATAATCCATGCTTCTCATGTTTACCGGTATTGACCCGCAAAAACTCACCCGCTTCCACCGTCCTTTTTTCTTCGTCCCAGCAATGGATTGTCCATTCCACATCACAAGGCATGGGTAGAAAGAAGAAAAAGAAATTAACAAAGGAGAAGGGAAAGAACTATTTATGACGCAAGTGACCACTTTTCCTCAAGTTTAACCTCATAAAAAGCATGAGATTAGAAAAACAAGCTGTGTTACCTTCAAAGAAACTGAAGAGCAATAAGTGCGAAATACAAATGAAGGTACAAGATAATGAGTTATTCTACAGAAAAGGGAAACGATCAAACTTTTTACTATAAGTACGATTACGATACTAAAGCGAAATTTGTAGAATACATAAACGGAAACTGAGAAGACAGAAGACAAGTGGGGGCATGACGATGAACACACTGAAATGAGGCTTCGAGTTTACTCGAATCTCCTCAAACTGTGGTGCTGTTTGAAATGAAAAACTGAAGAAAGCATCGTAGTCAACAGTGGACGAGCAACCATTCCAAGGAACATTTTAGGGATACTTCCGAGATGCACCCAAATGGTGCACATCACTTTCACATGGGAGTCGCACTTGCTCATTGCTTTCATCCGTGACTCATGTGTAGCAAGATCAAATGTGTTTTCCCAAAGATATGTAAAGTAAAGAACAGTGGATGATGCTGAAAACGTTTGCTAGAGGGGTTTTCATCATCGACGAGAAACACGACGATTAACGAGCAACTCTATCAAAGACATTAGCTCAGAAGAAAATGGCGGAATAATGCTGGCCTTCCCATTTACTTTCTGCAAATTAGAAAACGGTGGGTCAGCGGTAGTTCGAAAACCGGAAGTGATATCGAGAAACTTTGACATCAGTAAATTCAGTTTGACCCCATCGAAAGGAAGAATCATCACAATATATCTTTATGAGGAGACAGATTATTTCCTTTCTGGTACTTATTCTGGAGAATCAAGGATGAAAAGTCACTAAAAAACATTCAAAGGATCAGCTGAAAAGACACTTCACTGGATACACCTGACCACATAGGATGAGAACGATCAACAAGTGCCAATCCCACAGCTTTGAGATTGTTTCCCTGCTCTTAAGAAAGGATTATCACTTGCCATTTTTCTGCTCCACACTGAGCATATACTCCGTGAATTCTGGAGGGTTTTTTTTCCCTTTCGATTTTCGAAGAAATTCGCATGCCGCTTCAATTTTCTTCTTCCTTCGTTCTTCCTTCTTCTTAAGCTCTCAAAGCACGTTTGTTCATCAGGTCTTGAAAATTACTATTCGAGCCTTAAAGCAGCCTCTCCTGAGGACACGCCGCTTTCTCTTTTTGGAAAAACAAGTGTAGAACCGTCGACAACAAAAGCGAGCTTTTAGTACCACACGTATAATTTACGACTGCTTTTCAAACACAAACATTTAATGGTTTCTTAATCACCGAAGCAGCAAGACGGGAAACAGACACAGGCCATACCTTTCAAAACATACCATAAAGAGTTATCCCCTCCCCCAAACATCACGTGTTAATTAAAGAAAGCCGACAGCACTGCAGATCAGAGCTATAACTACTGTTAATTACTATACGCACACATTTCATTACTTCCCGGACAAAAACCCCACTTGGGATACACAAAATGAATGAGGAGATGTCTTTATTCACTTAGAAAAGAAAACAAATGCTCGTTAGCAGAAGGCAAAGAAGGACATGGTCTTGTCAGGAAACTTCCTTCTGTGAGGAAGACAAAATCGGTGCTTAATCTGTGCGGGCCGAGTCTCCCAGAACACAATCTCGCATTTGTTGTCAGGAAGGCATGTAACCAGGACTTTTTCAGTCGGTGCCACCTTTGAAGCTGTACGTCGGGAGGACGCCAGGAGGGGGCGAAGGCTATTAGAAATGAACTCATGTCCACCGGAAACGCGCGTGAGCCAAATAAAAGCAAAGTAAAGGCTGTGAGTTGCAGCTTTTGTAGTCAGTGAAAACTGTGTGACCTCAGCATTTAACATTTTCTTTGTTTCCTTGAAAGGCTCGACCTTTGACTCGGAATTCGAGGATTGGTTAAAATTTCTAGCTGAAATCCAATCAATCTACTTTGCTGCTGCATTCAATTCGGACCCTTTGGATACGTCAAAACGCTGCTTCAACAAGCACAGCAAGAAAAATTGTAGATCCGATCTCCAGAAAAAAATAAATAGCGAAAATGTGGTTCCAGAATGGATGCTTCCCTTCCTTCTGAAAAATCGTGTTTCCAAGAAGGGGAGAAAGACTGGAACTGGATTGAATGACCACCTTACAGCAAGGACAAACAAGCGCAGTGTTTCCGCTTAAGAAAGCAAATAAAATGCTGCCTGAAATTAAAATCTTCAATACTTAATGGAATTCCTATTACGAAATGATCTTGATATTCTCACTCAATGTGATGGAATTTTCTCCGTGGATGAGTAATCGACGACGCTCCTGATACGAAGCTCCTATTAAGGACTGAACTACACACATCGCACCATACATTTTCTCATGGCTTCCACAGGAACGTGTTTGTTTTAAAGACTCTTCACTCATGTGATCAATGTGTGTACTCGAGGCTTGGGTGTTCTTTCAAAACAAGAAAAGGTTGCCGATTTTCCTCTGAACGCCTGCATCGTTCCCCCAACCACTGGTTTTTTGATACTTGTTTACCCTTAATGAGAGATCATCTGGATCTTCGTACTGGAATTTCGTCTTCCCAACTGTCCGAGCAAACGGATGTCAAAGCTGTTTTTCTGAGGAGCACACGGATCATGAATCTCAATGAAACTGCTCAAAAAACTCGTTGAATACGAGATTACATGACTACGCTGACAAATAACCACTGGGACAAAAGTTTGATGTTACGTACGCCTACGGATTTGTGATTTCACTTTCCATGAAGGTCATTACTAGCTCATTCAAGTACTCTCATTTGACTCGACAACCACAACTGTTCTTACAGATACAAATGAAGCATCATAGTATTCGACACCTTGCTTTTCATTTCAAGGGACTGTATTCAAGCAAATGGACCGATGTAAACATAAAAGGAACTTGATGTAAAAAAAAAAAAAAACTCCACGTGTGATCGGTGTTTCATTGCCATCACTGCGTCCTGTTACCAAATTTTTCCTCCGAAAGTTCTTTCAACCGCCAAAACATGATCGGAAAAGTTCTTAAAACAGAAATTGGAATCTGTTTTGCCCGTGATGGTTGTTCGAGGAAGACTCCACCAAGTTTCTCTCATTCCTCCAGGACGTGTCTGATTTAACATTTCCTTGAATTTTCATACTTTAATCCTTCCGGAGACAGTGGTTCTACTTGCGCGAAGTGTAACCCAGAGGAGACGACTTTCGAAAGAGATGTTGCTTCTTGAGCGAGTGTGCTGCAGTGTGAAGAGTTTTTCTAGAGCTAACAACGATCGAGATTTCAGAAAACTCTGGAATCAACGTGTCCTTGAAAATCTGTGATTTTCCCCTTTGCTATGCTATTAACACATCTCTTTTAGGCATTGAACCTTGCTTTATTCATTTGATAGCCAAATGATGATCCAGTCTCCTGTTTGTTCACTTCGTCTTGTTTGCATCATCTTGAAAAATGAAATATCATTACATGAAATAAACAGCCACTGTGTTTCTGTTCATCTGTTTCGAAACAGGATCTGCAAAATTCACATGTGATTACATGATAGAACACTTCAGTCTGAAAGTGACAAAACCGGTGCTTCCGTTTGCGCAGAAACTTGACTAGCTTTTGTTTTGTATCTTGATAAGTACATCTGAATCTTGTCGACGTTCACCTCACAGTTGACCAAAGATCCGATATCAGCTTTAAGCCGTTTGCTTGAAATGGGTTGTTTAACACATTGCAATCCTTCTAGTTGTTTTAGACCGTCAAAGCCAAGCTGAACGCCTCTGTTAATGCCGTGTAAATTTCTCATTCGATATCCATTGAAAATAAATTGGATCTTAATCTTCAAAGCATGGGTTGATTGCTTGACTATACTGGCAACCCCAATTTTCTTCTGCTCCCTTTCTACATCTTGACGTTTTTGTATTTAAAAAAGTGAAAAATGTTAGGTTTATTTCTGACAGTGCTCTAGCATGCAAGAACATGTTGAAACAGATGACTGCAGAAAGGGGACTGAATTGCAGAAAGAGTCACCTACATCACGAATGAACAGAAAGCTCATTTTTGGAAACTTCTGTCATTGATGAGACAGACCATGTATCCGTTCATTCGGGAAGGAAGATCCAAAGAAATTAAAAAAGTGAACCAGAATGACCCCTCAGCTTTACCACTGTTTAACCAGCTGTCTACAATTACTGCTGCTCATTCGCGTTCTTTAGTCATCGCCCCAAGAGTGCAAGCTTTCGGAAAATGACAGCGTTCCCTCCTCTATGCAACGAAGGAACACATCTTCCGGCACATCCCGCTTATAGCAAAGTAAGTTTCTAATGCTACTCAGCAAACTTCGGAAAAAGCTTTAGGAAACGACGAAACATACAAATTATTCGGAAAGGGAACACTCGAGAGTTCTTCCCACAAACTTACAGTGGGTAAGTAGGGAACTTACATATACGAACCAGATGGGTCCTTTGAGATCGACAAAACAAGCAAAAGGAAAACTCTCGAGAATGAGATGTCAACCATTTTTTGTTCAGTACTGTGAAAAAATTAAGGCATTAAGGCATGTGAAGGCATTTCACATGTCTAATGGCAATTACGGGTAAGAAAATTATCTAAAAGCATCACTGTGTGTTTCTTCAGGATGAACACTATTGCAAGCTCAGGTTATTTCCTTTTCATGTGTTTGAAGAGTCGAGTAGAGTATCTGTGGTGCATTTAACTTTCGACTTTCCTCAGTTATCCACTCGAGCCTCTTTTGTGTCACTGTTTTTTTTTTTTTTGTCGTTGTTGTTTCTTTCTTTGATATACGTGCTTCCACATCTTTCACTCCAAAATTAAAAAAAAAAAAAAAAAAAAAAAACAGGACTTTTTGAGAGATAAAAACACAAGAGTTCCATGAATCCGTTGGGGCTTGCAGGTTTTGTAGCCTTAACCTCCAGCTTTCATCCTCACACACACTTGTATCACTGCATCTTTCTGCAACAGCATGACAAACGCGCAACGGAGCTCGTTTGAACGGATGCCGTATCCCTGCATCTGCGCACATCACATACGTGATAATCCGAGGGGTGTGAATGGGAAACATGAAACTCGCAGTGCGGAGAAGGGCCCTGCGAGATCGTGGAGCTTTCTTCTTCGGGGCACTTGCAAATGAAAACCAAAAAACGTTTGGCCGCGTTTTATTTTGAAAATGAGTCTTAAAACATAACAGCGGGTAGAAAATGCGGTCAAGACTATCGACAACATCTCCTCTCTCTCATATGTTTTATAAAACTACGGTTGCATCAAGAACTCTGCGACAGAACTTTCCTTCGCCGAATGGCCGCACACTGGATGGGATCGGAGAACAAAAAAAAAAAAAAAGCTTTCGGAAGCTTACGAACATGATTGATAAAAAACCAGCGACAGGATTCTGATATCACAGATCTTTGAGAGTTCCCAAAACAAAGGATATCACAGCTTCTGTTACAGGCACATTTTTTTTTCTTCTTCCTTTCTCCTGTTATGCAAGGATTTGTGAATATCGCTCACTTCACAACGCTCGAGGAGGGGGAAGTGGAACTGCTGCTAAGATACTCTTCTACCCAACCTGCGCCTCTCTTCTTCTAGCTCCAATACTGACTGCTCTCTTCAAGCTTTTCCCGTACAATGTCACCACGTCACGAGAAAAGAGCCATGGTTGATAAGATCACATCCAAGCTATCTGTTCTCTTGATAAGAGTTCAAGTGCATCTGGACGATCAATACTCTGAAGGATGACCAGCAGATGAGCTACTGCAGCAGACTCTCGATTTCTGGCTTCCCACAAATTAAGAATTTGCTCGGTTGGACTCGGTCTCGTTGCGAAGTAGTTTATGTATCTACGGTGCGCGCATTCGCATGTTGCACTCCAAATCGAAACACCAACCTGTCGACATTCAGCTTTTTGGCGAGCAGCCTCCAGTCGTTCCCTTTGGCGTTCGGGGGATCCAGAAAACTGCACAACTGTCGTCTGATATCTGATGGTATCCTCTGTACGGGTGCAGAATCCAATGCGATGATACCGTTGTGTCCACTGTTCGTACAGAGTACGGAATCCTTAACGTGGAACATCCTAGGCAAATCTATTTTGGGACTCCTGTGAAAATTCTGGTGATTTGCGTCCATAGACTTCTAGATGAGAAATTAAAAAAAAAACAAAAAACAAGATGGAGATCTCATTTCTGGATAAGTAAAATTCATTCATTCATTGTCATTCTGGAACGGTCACTGACTAAATCGCAATTTGGATACTTTTTCCTCGAAATGGGGGGGGGGGGGAGGAATTTTTTTGTTTGAGAAAAAATCCGAGGAAACGGCCAGTCTCCTGCAGCCAAAAAATTGCCCGTAATTTCAACGGATCGATTTCGAGCAGAGATAACTGCGAAACGGCTCGCTTTTGAATGCGGACTCGGGCGTGGGTCGTTTCCGAAGCCCAAATTTCCTCTATCAAGCCGCGAATATAAAAAACATCTATCACTGATGCTTCTCGCAAGTTGTTTTCAGTAAGACACCGTCTCTGTTTCCGAACACGACGCTTTCTTGCAAGCGAAATCAGAAGCTGCGTCTTGTGAATTGGAAATTTAGCAACCCCAAAAAAAAAAAAAAAACAATTTGGTAACATTGAAAACATCCGCTCTGTATAATGAAATCCAAAATTTGCGTTTATCTCGAACGGATCAAGAAACGGATGCAATCAAACGACTCGTGATGTCACGGCAATACGTACAAAGTAATCAGGAGGCACAGAAATTCAACTACATTAATTAGAGGAAAACGATTCTGCAGCTACTAGGTAGACATTGAAATTAAGACAACGTACCCATTTGGCTACATCCAGATGTATCCTCAACATGATCCTGCTGCTCTGATCGGTTTTTTGATTGGCGAGAATGCGACAAGACATCGTCTCCATCGACTTGTCTTTCTGCTCTAACAAAAATCGGCAGCATGGCAAAGTGCGGCTGGAAGACCATATATTCGAAAATGGAACTTCCTTTACAAGAAAAGAAATCATCATTACTCACAGTGAATATGTGAGGCATGTTTTGTGAGAACAATTTTACAGTTGAAGGGAACAATCATCCTATCAGATTAAAAAAGTCTTTCATTGCCATCACAGAGTCAAACGTCAACCACATTGCTGGCGGGTTTGTATTCGTTCTTAGGTGAGAAAAGAGTCTGAATAGCTGCTAACATAGCATGAACGACTAAACGTAATTTCTCTATATCAGCCCATTTACCAGAGATGAATCAGACTCGGATAAAAATGTATCATCGTGAAGAAATGCTTAAATGGCATCTCAAGAGTTGAGACAGGACAGCAATCATTGTGAAATCATCCGGCATGCGATCATTTGATTTCTATAGCCCGAAAGTAGATCTCAAAATGCTCAGCAAGAAGAACTGATATTACACAGGTACATTGGCTCCTGGAGCTGCGGGAATTTTGCTGACAAGGAAGCCATGCTTCTTAAAGCTGCTCTTAGTCCTTGCGACCGTTTACCAAAACTTTATGAGCGAACCTCGAAGTCACCCACCTTTCCACGACTAAGCATGAATACGAAAAAACAAGGGTCAACCACAATCAAATGAATCAGGATCGATCCAGGACTGAGATATGAAAACGTTAATCACGTGTCACACGATAAATAACAACGGGAAGCTTACTCTGGATCTGCCGTGCCCTGTCAACAGAAAAAGAAAGGCAAATCGCAATGCATTCGTTTTATCCTGTACAAGCAGCGGCCTCTTTGTTCGGTTTCTACTTCTCAATAAAAACAGAATGGAACAATCAAATGGAAGAATTCGATGATCACGCTTATTGGTGGTCACACAGTAGAAATGCTTTGGGAAACATAGCAAAGGAGAAGTGACCCCTGAATACGTATAGGAACTCGAATGTATTTCCACTTCTGAGATTACCCACGATTCACGAAGTTAGTAGAAACCATCATCGCATATGTTCCTGTTATTGTGCTATCCATGGCAACAGACTCTCGAAGTACATCGAGGAATATCACGAAAAGTGTGCCATTTTGCAGCCATTTTCGAAAGATGCTGAGCAGCCAATTCTCAAAGCAAGCAAACGAAGAATCATTGCAATAATAGGTGAATGAAATTAAAAAAATTTTTTCCTGTCTGCATTCTGGCGAGCATCCGAATTTACTCATTTATTTAAATTTACTTTAACGCTTTAGTTTCCGTCAAATTAAAGGATTGAATGCTGGCACCTTATTCTGCCACTTCGTTTACCCCTTGTCCTGCTAAAATGCTACGGATCCTTCCACTGTGTTCCACGTGAAACTGCTGTCCTTCTTTCTGCTCTTGTGAAAAATCTTTCAACAACATCGCACAAAGTGTTTTGTAATTTCTCCCATGACAGTGAGCGCCGAAGATGACGTCACGGATACTTCAGCCGCAATTCCAACCACTGCGAGAACGATATTAACGGATGATCAATGTCGACAGACCAACAGACCCAGGCAAAGTAAATAAACCTAAAAAACCGTTTTCGAGCAAGCATAAGAATGTAAGCAGTTTGCCAAAAAACTCTGCAAAGAAGAAAACTTCAAGTCCAGTTGTGACGCGGCGTTAACACCGGATCCCACACTTCTAAAACATGGAAAACTTGGAAACATATCGACGATTTTTCAACACGAATACAAAGTTAAAAGTGATCGAAGGAGGTGAGCTGTACAGAGAGTGAAGGCATTAGTGGATTCTAAAGACATTATAGTAGTTGCTACTCCTTTCAATCAGAGTAAAACTTCCGTCACGCATTTCGATATCATCCACACGAATTATTCCCCGCATCCGCGTCATCCGGTTTTTCTTTGCAAGACCTCCGGATCATTTTGAAATTCACTTGGTGGAGTTGTCCTTCAATTTAATTTGGCATCACATCCACGTTGGAAACCAGCTTCCCCAGAAAAGTCGTTCACTACTTATTTATTTGCGATGCCTTATTCCAGTGCTTTTGGCTGGGATGCTATTTCGGAATGATTTCTGCAAACAGAGTTCAACAGCTGCTTATCTGACAGTTTCAGTTCTCGAGAATGTACAGTTTGCTCGCGTGCATGGGCTTCTTCCTCCTTCGTAATGGACCCTGCACCATTGGAAAGTCGACACCTTTTCACAACAGGGAACAGTGTCCCTACCATTTTCTACTTTGATGATGATATGGCTATAATAAGGAATGATTTTTTTCGCTCACACCTTTGCCTTGTTTACACCAATTCCACGTTAATGGAACGACGAACCCACGTACAATTCGAACGATATCTTAAAATACACGTTTATATGCTAGAAATCATCTCCACTCGTTTTGCTTCTCGAAATGGTTCCTCTCTAAGTTTTGCCAAATTTGTCTTCGGGTGAAGCTGTAAATCATTTAAAGCATGTAAACTGAAAGCTTTTTTTTTTATTCTATTCATAGACCATTTTTTTTTTCATTTTTAGAGACTCTCAGAGCATTTCTTTCATAGGACAAATGAAACCTGACTGCGAGAGATCTTGTCTATTTAAAAGGCATTTTTCTAATGTTTTTTTTTTTTTTATAGAATTCAGTTTACTTCTCTTCGTATTTTGATAGCAATGAGGAACAACAGCAATAGCAGCAACACCTCAGCTTGTGCAAAGACTGAGAATTCTGACGTTTTCTTTGGGGAAGAGATTTTGTTTCGAATGTCTTTTTCATATTCACAAACCGACAGCTGAGCTCGGAACTTACAATCTAATCTAACATTCACCACAAATAAGAAAAATCTCGATGCATACAATAAATGCAGACCACCACAGAATTCCATTCTCCACAAATCACATATCTTGCTAAAGCAAACTTCCTTACCTTTTTAGGGAAAAGACAGAAAGGCAATATCTATTCGAGTGAAATAAGCATTATGCGAAGGAAGGAAACACCTTTCAAAAGGTATCTGGCACATGTTAGAGAATATGTAACCGAACGCTGCAACATAGTCACTGTAAGAGCGATGAAGTGATTTGGAGAAGTGGCAACAAGGCAAAGTTGGTGTGCATCTTGGAGAAGGAAGTGTCAAACCGAATCGAAAACTACGCGGCATTTGAAGCGGCAGATTCACCTGATATTCTGGATCTTTGCAACGCCAGCTACTGCTGATATCTTCGATGGATACTCTCAGGGCTGCACCTCCATCATGGAAAAGAAGCAGTTTTGGCTTGCTAACTAATTTCCCGTTCTTCCGATGCTCCGATGATAGAATAGTCTAAAAAACATCCACCAGCTAATGAACTTGTGATGGAAATCCAGAATGAATTCGTTTTGATATCTGCAGACAAACTCTGTAGCAATTAGCCACTACTGAAACTGAACTTGGAATAGCTGCACCGAGATCGTAAAAAAAATTCTCCCATATCCTGAACAAATTGACTGCCACAACTACCTGCAGCGGCACTTGAGTGTCCTCTAAATAATAGATCAGAAGTTCAAATTCTTCCTCTGTGTTCCCACTAGTAACAAACGCAGCCAGCTTCAACTGTTTGACCGCTTTCTCAGATGCAGCAGATTCTCCAACCAAAGCATATCTCGTCAATTTATCAGTGAGCAAATAAGCATGGTTCGGGTCCAGCTGGGTGAATACCGGCGTAGTGATGTTTTCTTCTCCAAGAACAACCAGAGGTTCCCAATTATTTTCAGAAGCCGAAGTGCACTGAAGAAGAGTCAATTTCCAGTTGCATAGACGTAAGTTGGCACAATGTTGGAAACCGAGAATAAATGGTTTGCTGAGAACCTTATCCGACGGACCACAGATAATAATTGGACTCAGAAGTGTCTTTCCATCTAAAACAGAGAATGAATACATTCATTTTTAGGAGCATTTTTTGGGGGGGGAAGAGGAGGGGGAAGACCGCACGTACTGTGAAGTGCTGGACGATCTTTATCTTCGGAAGCAACTGCTAAGTATATTTCTTCTGATTTTCCTCTACTGACTGATCCTTCGGGAATGTAAAGTGAAACACCAATGTTTAAAATATTGAGCCTATAACCAGCTGCATCAACATGGGCAGAAACAACGAATTCGCTGTTTTTCCCTTTGAAAAGATTGAACCATTTGAGGGGAGAAATCCCATTGCAAATTTCATTTTCATTTGATGACTGGACATTTGATAGGATGGCTGTATACACACGCCCAATCGGGAATACAACAGTAAGCAAACGTACTCAGCTGCTCATACACTCACCACTGTCAAGCATGAGACCAGGACTTGACCTGTAATTGACAATTCGTTCGGGGTCAAAATCCTGCATGTTTTCGCAAGTCAGTTTCCCCGAAGGGAGATCTTCTGCAGGAAGAGTAGATAACAACGAAGGTCCTTTGTACAGATGTGTGTGTGGAACATCGTACTGATGTTCGCTAGCAGAAGAACTGGGATAACTTCCTTCCTGAGCAAACGGTAGGGCATAATTGTATTCGGAAGGAACGTGTTTGCGAGGTAAAATCAGCAGGTTAGTATTAGGGGAAAGATTCGATTCGAGTCGAAAGATATGGTTCTTTGGCTTGCTCGATCCAAAACCAGTGCTGTAATCTAAAATCAAAAGTTCACTTAAGATGGCACTCACCAATAATTCGACAGTTTAACAGTTCATAAAAATGCACCGAAATCAAATGGACTTTTGCATGCTTTTTCATGTGAATGCATTTCTAAGAATCATCGCAACAGCATTGCTATAAAAACAGAACAGTATTCTAACCATCCCTTCTTGGAAAATAGAATGAAATCCAGATAGAGCAAAAAACCCTCTCCACGCAGTGCAACGCAATAGACTACGATAACATCTACGGAATTAAGGGATGAGTGAGCTAACTCTTAGTTCGCCCCTCAATTAAAAGGACTCTTTACAGACGCTGCCATTAGACCAGCTTAAGTACTAAGCCACTTGAAATGGATAAAACAACACTTTAGTTCTAGATAATTCTACAGGTAGACCATCGATGATCACATCACAAATACATACTGAAACACCCATGCAAATAAAAGTGTGATTTTTCCGAATCGCGGAGAAGTTTAGCTTCCTAGAAATTTTCTGTATCGTACACATGTATGAATGACTGATTTTCGCGAATTTTTTACAGGCTTGCTCAGTTAGAATGCTGACTCTACAGTTCTAATTGACGACGCCCAAAGCTAATCTGCACGGGACAATAAACTTCCATAGTCCTGTATGAACACAAGCTTTGGAGAAAGCAGAATGGAATTTTCAGCGTCCAACATCATCAAAAGCGGAAATTTTAGCCAGTGCCAGGTGTGCCATGAGAACGTGAAAAACTAAATTCCAGCTGCGTCAAGAATTCCGATCCATTCTTTTTATTTCACTTGAAATACATTATGATTTTCCTTTTCTTCCAAAAAAAAAATGATGCAGTGCGCATTCGATATGGAAAAATGCATGCATTTCGTCACCTTTGCTGGAATCCAAATTTTGAAAATGTTGCCTTTATAGAATGTTGTTGATTGTGTCGAGATGGGTGGTCGAAATCAAGAAAAAAATTAATTTCGAACGATGAAATGGAAGGAACCAAATTGTTCAGCAGTAGCATGAATTTTTGCAATCAAATGAACAAATTTAGTAGCATGACAAAAGTGAAACATAATGATACTGCATGGTGAATGATGATGATACGATATTTAATTTGATTCAAACTTCTTCACGATTGCTTTTTCCCGCATTCTTCTCAGGAGGAGGACATCATGAGCAGGAGGCAGGCAGACACTTTCTGACCACTCCATAGCTAAACTGGAAGAGTGGTCAATAACTTTGTCCATATCGAATATTTCAACATGGTAACTCCCATCTAAATTCTCTTCCGCATGCTCCATAGGAGCGTTGCTAACGGTATCCAAGATCATGAACATGATTTCATTCATTTTCGCCTTCCGCCCATTCCATAACCTCAGAATCACCTGCTACGTTTTCTCTCTTGTTATGGGATTGGATCGTGTTGCCATGGGCATGTGATCTTCATCAGTGAAATAGCCGATCGGTAAACTCAACTCGACTTCTTCAGTTGATGAATACAAATGCTTAAAAGCATCTGCAATAACGCTCTTTGGAATTCCATTGCACGACTCTACTGCCATATAAGCCGCACCTTTTAGTGTACTGAAAAAAAAGTTTCTTTTCTTTCGAATGACAGAAAAGTGAAAATGTTGACCATGTCAAGGGCTGCTTGTGCCCAAAGTTTCTCTTATCAAAGGTGACTACATCGAGCGTACACTGTAAAAAAGAAATTAATTCTGGTGATTGCTGTAGACTGATCTGATTATCATCAAATCAAATGAGCTTTCTTTGAGTGCCTCTTCATTTGAATTCATCACGAATGATCACACACTGATCAATTTTCACGTACAATTCATGTTCCTCGTGAATTTATTGTACATGAAAAGCACCCATGCGTTAGAGCTTCAGTTTTGGTATGTTAAATTTTTGCTTGACATTGCAAGCTACAATCTGCTTAACGCCCTAATTCGATTATGGTCATTATTTTGATTCAGAATAATCCCTATGCAGAAGTGTGTTTATTTTGCAGTGTTTTGTAAAGTACAGAAAACGTGAATCATGTAAAATTTATATGCAATCCCACAGAAATACAAAACTGAAAAACTACGAGTCGGATCTTGAATTAACAGAAAGACGCCAAAGCAGGTGTGCATGGGGAAAAAAAACGATAAATAAACAGTATGAGCTGATGGCTAATAAAAAAGGTAACAACTTTTATTATCATTTTTTTATAGCCCAATTAGGAAGAACCCTCATTTACAACGGTTTCCATTCGAAGGAATGCACTCATCAATACTTCAGCTTGACAGAATATAATAACAGCGAAAGTGGTTAAAGAGGAAATCCAAGTCTGTTAAAGAACATCTCGACAAAAAAAAAAATCGAATTTTCAAAGGGACGACGTTTTTGGTCCAGGGAGACCAAAAAAACAAAAAAAGGAATAATGTAGTAGTAATGTTTCACTCCATTCTCGTGCTTGTTATTCTATAGGGTACATGGGTGGGTAAACCCCTGGAAGAAACTTGTGCAATCTAGCCGAGCAAACTAATCAGAGCAATCATCATAAAGACCACGGTCAAAGTAAATAAGGGAATCATCCAATAATCCATTCACTTGCTAGAGTTGCGAGTATTTCTTCCATCAAGAGAGCCTTTCTTCTCTGTTCATTTCAGGTGATCATGATTTACTACATTTAAGAACTTTGGCTGAAAAATCAACTTGACAGAATCCAGCGTTCACATTTGCCGATCAATCACTGATATGACTCGGATCAGATGATTTAGTCCGTTGCCCTGAATATGGAGCGATTCGAGTAAAAAGCACAGCGGATACCGAGTAAAAAGTATTTGGCCTCTGTGCGACAAAACATCACAAGCGTTCACAGCCTCCAGCGCTTTAAAAATGTACAGTGCACTCAGACTAGGTCCATACAAACATCTATTACGAGTGATCGAAAGAATGGACACCGGAAAGCACGCACTTTCTTTACAAGAATTGACACCTTTTCCCACTTCCAGCTCTTAAAAATGTGTATAGAAAGGCATTCGAAGAGCACTCTTTATTTATTGGCACCTTTTCAATGTTTCCTAACGACATACTAAATTGCATGGTTTTAATTTTGCAATCGTTTTAATGCATTTCTAATATCCCATGAACTTATGAAAAAGCTCCAATACGATGAAGCTGAAAAAATTCGGGAAGATGCACCGAAAAACATCCATCTTTCAGCTTAAATGCTATGGCCTTCACGATTCCCGGTCGCCTGGATACTCGGCACGAGCGTCCTGAGAACACCAAACCGTTCAGACTGAACAAAACGATGGAGGAACCTCCACATTCCTCTTTCGTCATGTTCGACGGCCTTCAGGTTTGGGAAAAATAAGGTTGACGCAAAAACATCATGCAGGAATTTTCCAGTCATTAAACAAAGATTGCTGGATTTACTTTCGTGCCAAGGAAACTCAGAGATTTCGGCTCCGTTCGAAGTACCGAACAGGCAACCGGGAACACGTGCATGCGGGAGCAATGAAAACTCAATCAGTTTTCAGAACCACCGCGAAAACAAATGCTTCGCAGCGGTGTGCTGTTTGTGAGCATTTCGGACGTGCTCATGATGAGAGAGCGCTGCAGCAATCATCACAGAACTGCACGAGTCATTCAGTGAACTTCCCGTTCACTCAGCAATGGCGGATTCAGAAACTGCACCGATCTGCTGGATGATATCCCCAGATTCGTGGACATTGGAAACATAACACACAGGAAGACGGACTTTGGTTGTGAACAGCTACCATAGGAACATCAAATCACAAGCTGGCCTTCGCTGGCGTCGAATTGGCAGAAAATAGAAGGCGGGGGAACTCTTTTGAACGGGGTTGAAAATGCGCACTAAGAGTTTTCATGGAACTAGCAAGAAAGAAAAGAAAAGAAAGAAGGAAAAATGAAAAATCGTTGACTCATTTATTGGGAAACACGACTGATGCCAGGAAGTGTACAAACCAATCTTTCACCTGTTTCGGATGAGACTGAGTTTTTCAAGGTTGGTAGAACACTGGGACTATTTCTGAAAAGCACCAGGCTCGACTATGGAGTGAAAACCGAAAATTCTTGCAGCATAACTCTTTTGTTTTCTAACCAAACAGATGAGAATACACTGGAAAAACGTAGCACTGCACTCTCACTGAAGCATATCCTGAACTGACAAAGGGACGACATATACATCCTAGAAAAATTTTCTTGCATCTTTTGGGGATTTCACTTTCCAAAATTTCCATCGAGATATTTAGAGCTCCGTACCTTACCATGATGTAATGGACTACTATGTACAACTTACCGCTTACTACGCGACCTTTCTTCATCACATCAAGTGCATGCAGCGATGGCAAACAAAAAGACGTCTATGATGTTCCGCTATTTGTTTTTTATGCGTACTAGCTAAAGGCGATACAAGCAGGAAAAAAAAAAAAATAATAACCTGTTTCACGCCGCTTGAGATTACAAACATCTTTCAGAACAAATGAAAACACTACCTGGAATGAAGCAAATATTCATGCAGGTTCAGTAAAGAGACTGGTAATTGAGGAGAACTTTAATATAACCTATCTTTATTAGGCAGATTCGAGGCCCAAGCAACAACGAACGGAGATGAAAATAAGTTAATGGGTGACGACTATAATAAAATTCTAGAAGTCTTAAGCCACGGAAAGTGATTATGGAATCCAAAATGAAGTTTGCTTTTCAAGTACAATAAAAGGCTCAATAAAAACCGGAGAACAAACATCTTAGGATGCTGGTGAATTCGAGAAACAGCAACAGTCTATAGCAACTCATCCAATGAAGCAAGGATCATGTGTCCCGAATCTCGTATCCACAGAGTACGAGTCTGCCCACATGGCGAAAGTCCTGATCTTCCCATAAAGAGCGGTATGTCCCAAGTCTAAAAATGCGGAAACGATAAACAGTGCTGTGCTAATAAATAATTCCTCATCACAAGCGAACAGGTTTCCAAAGGAATCACAGTGTATAGAGGAGTGTGAAGGGCTCCTCCGTGCAAGACATTTGCAAATTTTGAGATCCCCACAAATAATCTTCATCTGTTCGGAGTTAAAGCAAAGGAAAACGCTGAAGAGTACACGCGCACGCTGATGAAAATCCCACTGGAAACCAAATACTATGATTTCAAGGCAAGGATAAAAGGCAAAAGTGAGTGCTTTCACGATGCAGAATAACCCACGACGTTAAGACATGTATGTTTCAACATGAGAGTAGCCAAGCGTCACAAAACATTGCTACGTAGCTAAGAGCTGTCACAAATCCAAATTGTATTCTTTCTTCCGAGAACTCACTGTAGATGCACAAGTATTTCTATAAGACAGGAGCTCTGTACAACCTGAATAAATTTATTTGCATGACGTTATCAATATTTACAAAATTTTATAGCTGATGCTATAGTGATTTCAAATGCCTTGATAAAAAAACAAAAAACAAAACATGCACTGAGGAGAGAACAAAAAAGCTGATGATTGAAATATTTCAAATGTGGTTAAAGAAATGCATACTCTCATTTTTAATAAAAATTTAAATCGGAAAAATGCGTTTGGTAAGAACAACATTCACAATACTACCCGCACTTAGAAAAAAAGCTTTTGGGAATGTACTTGCCCTATTTACTCTCAATCACATACCTATTACTTTATTCAAAATTAACTTAAAAATTTTTGTTTTACACACTTGAGCTTCTCGGGAAGTCCTTTTTCTAATTTAATCAACCCTAAATTTTGCTGCTACCTTGATGACTTATTCTCGGTCAATTACTAGTTCGATACGTACTTTTCACTTTCAGAAAGGTGTTGGTTCACTTCCATGTTTTTATGAGATTACACTAAATCATGTAAATTTACACTGGTAGTATGAGTAACTGCTAAAATAATATGCTACCATCGCTGTCCTTCCGGCTACAGCTATACAGATACTGTACACGAGATTACTTGAAGTTTTCGGTGAAAGATGAGCTGAAAAGTCTACGCAACGGCTAGATTGGTACAAAGTTTGCTGTGTAAAATCCATCAAGCTACGGTAGTAATTCAGTTCTTTCGTACAGATTCCATTGCATACTGAGATTGCAGACGGCATTCTAAATAAGATCTGAATCAGATTCAAAAAAGCTTTAAGGAGTTCAGCTATCTTGAAAAAAACATTGAGGCAATGCGAAGCACTTTGCGTCTTCAGTCGTGATGTCCCTTGGACAGCTCTTTAGTTTCATCCTTAGGATCAGGACAAAAAAATTGGATGCGTCAGGAAAGATATCGCAAACAGCTTCTTCATTCTGGAGTCCTTGCGTTTACACGCCACACGAAAGGAGCTCATGGACTGATGTAAAAAGGCGAATAATGAAATCAAATGCTAATTAACAAGCAATTTGACAGCAAAATCTGCTTCTTGGTGGCACTGGCAATAAGAACTTTTTACGTGGAGCACTGAAAATATTAATCAGGAAATACTCGGTGTCAAGGACAAAATAATACTGAACTGATGGAATGATTTAGGTTTATGAGCTACAGCTGGCTAATAAATAAATCAACATTACAATAAGAGAAATCGCTGCACTGGTGTCAGCTAAAGGTAGATCGTTTTCTCCATGTGAGGTCTCGAAAACCTTGAGCGAGTTAGCAGTAACTGAAATTGGTAGAAAGAAAGGTTTGTTAATGAATTTCGAAAGACGATACAAGTCGTTTCCTTTAGAAAAGAAGTCTCGAATTACACTACACAAGTTGTGAAATTGCTTTTTTTTGAAATAACACGAACTTGTTCGTTTCCACAGACATGATGGTTGAGGTCACCCAAAATTTAATGAGGTTGATGTCCACCGCTAGGATCGTTTTCGGTGTTCAGAATTTCTAAACCTTTTAAAAACGCTGAGAAAGATGGTTACTCCGTCATCACTATACGCGACGAAAGAGAAAAAAAATGTCCTCAAGTGAGATCAACCATCGAGCTGTACCGAATGCTTCTACCTCAAAACGAAACAGCTCAGCAGCTCTGTGAATTTGCACAGGACAACAGGAAAGTAATTTAGCTCAGCTCAAGTTTTACGCGGAAAAGTAGACAAGATATTTGGTATACGGAAAGTTTATTCTCTGATCAGGAACAACAGTTCCTGCCGACAACCGCAGGTGCTGACCGCTTCCGACTCTGATCCTAAGGCACGCACGCCCACATCAAAGCCAAACTTGGAAACAAATCCGAGCGACACTTTTGTCGAGGCCCACAAAAAGTGCACTCACGCCATCAAAATCTCGAGTACTGAATGAGCCTATTTCGCTCACAGCCAAATGACACTTTGAGGTGTTCAAGAATAGTCTCTTCAGTTATCATTTTATGCGAACAAAAGAGCGTGCCTTTGCCATCGATAAAAAAGTGACATCATTGCGATTTTCCTTTTCTGATTTTGAAGCAGAGAATAAATGCGATCCACAAAAGAGAGAGAGAGAAGCTATTCCGATACGATCGGTGAAACTCAACTCAGGCAACAAAAAATTCGGAAATTGTCCTCAGCTGGAATGATAAATGACTGTTTCCCGCTACTCCCTCAAGGAGCCGACGAAATACGAATCACCACTCGCATTATAGTTCGTGTGTCATCTCTTTGTTTGCACTCAAAAAATCATATCGAGTAAGCCAAAGCTGGTTTTCAATGCGACAATAAATGATGGGACAATAGCTGGACCCACTCCATCATGGCACTGGAACACTAAATAATCGATCTGGAAACAGAATCCTCGAAGACATGTCCAAGGCACTGACAAGTTTCCCGAGTTCAAAAATCCTCACACAAAGCGAAAGCAATTTAACTGCAGGCGAGCCAACGGAGGGGAGGGGTAAAGGAAAAAAACACATCCTGCCTCACAGATGCTAACAGAATCACCAGGCAAAAAGTACCTCTGTAAGAAAACGCTGCACGAGAGGCTTACAGCCTAAAGAGACAAAACCTGATGAAAGCTTTCACCTAGTCGACGAAAGCAAGTACGCCCGATTCCTGCACAGACCTCCTCGAGACGAAAGCGTGGCTAACAAGACAGAACTTCCAGAGCCCATTCAGTATTCTAAAAAAAAGGAAAGGAAGAAAGAAAGAAAATGTGCGTTCTTTTGTGCACATACTCATGAATGAGCGGTTCGCTACTTGCTGTGAACTTTCACTAAAACGTGTGTTTCATTAAGGCTTCTGTTACGGTGAAAACAACCATCAGGAATACCTCAGGTGTGTGGTAGCTGAAATATCTGTAGAAATCTGGATTCCGTGTCTCCCCCAAGTTCTACAGACAAACAGCGAGTACCGTTTGCAAATCACAAACAGGTTGATGCATTCAGTTCGGGAAAACTCCATTTCATTCGGTTCATCACGGAATGCAAGAACAAATCCGTCGTTCTGAAAAAGAAGCGAAACGAAGACGCTTTTGCAACAGATTGAAAATGAGTTTGCAAAAAGCGATAAACACCAAAACAGTGTTCTAAACTAATATGAGGGAATCCAGCTTATACCAGCAACATCCTGATGTAAGCCAAAAACATCACAAACTGGATACTTTATGAAAAAAGAAAAGAGAAATCCCCTGAGGTCAGCTGCAAGCATGCAGCAATGCTCAACGCCCTACCGGCTTCAGGAGCAGCATCGCAATCAAGCTTCCCCTTTTTACTGTGTCTTTTTTTTCCAAGAACTTCCAGACACATTTCGTTCCCTTATGCCACGCTTCTCACCTATCCCCTATACCCCCTTTCGTGTTATTGTGGTGAGTTCGAAGCATGAAGAAGCATTCCCTCCCTGGTTGTCTTTGCAATATTTCATACTCACAAAGTAATTATTATGTTAACTTCATGCAGTAACCTGAGTGCAATCGGGAAATATCATAGGTATTACGAAGCTGACACACCGAGCTATATGAGTGCACTCCCAGAAGCGAAATCGACACGTTATTTTCACTTTTTTTTTTTTTTTTTTGATGCTAAGCAGTGGATGTTTGCCGTAAGAAAAAGAAATGCACCAATAGCTTTGTTTTTTTTTTGTTTTTTCCTACCTACGACAGCCATGTCATAGAGGGGATGATCGCGACTCTTCTTCTTCACCATCCAAATAATGAAAAACATAATGACTGCAAGGATGCAAAACGTAACTGTCATTCCAATGATCAAAGTTACATCTGCCTGGGAAACGTCGACAGCTGAAAAACACAACAACAAAAAAAAAATCATTGCGCTGCATTGGTTCGACAACATCTGAACCGACACATTACAAGATTAAAGAACTTCACACGTTATCATACACACGCACGTTACGAAGGGGAAACCTCTCTCTGCACCAAACAATTTGTTTTCTTAAAATGCAAACACACCTGACTACACGCTAAAGCAATAGGTCCCCCCCTTCACTGCAAGAGAAACAGCATTAGTGAAGTAAAGAGCACTGACTACGCAAAAACATGCTACTCTTTTCTTACTCTGCTGATCATCTGGGGTCCCTGAAGTTCACAACGCTAGCCGTCGTACATTCTGTCGCAGAAATTGTGATTTCTGAATTCACCAAAAATAATGCAGCATCCTCCGTACCATACTGCTTCAACAAGGCATAGCAACTCTTTTGCTAAGCAAAAGACGCCAGACGAAGCAGCAGAGTGACCTAATACGAGGAAGTTCCGACAAAGACGGATAAACTCTTATTCTGGTACCACCGTTCGACCACTTTTGTTTGGGACTCGTTTAGAGACACGAATGACGTGAGACACGCTATTCTTCGAGTCAACTCGAAGGGCAGGACAGACATTTGCTTCAACTTTTGCTCTCCTGTGTCCGTAAGCTTCCGAGTTAGCAAATCGGATTAACGGAAGCTTACCCATAAGTTACTTTAACGCCCACGAGAATATTCTAGGACAGATATTTCTTGTTTGAGAACAGCTTTATTGAGCTATTCATTATCATTCTCGTTTCCACTTTTGGTTTCCGAGGCTATCAGTGAAGTTGTCTCAATGTTTCTCATCACTTCGTGAACCAAATCATACTCTGATTTCAGTATATTTTGTGTTTCATAATTTTTTGATATTAATTAATTAATATGAATATATCATAGTATAAATTTACATGATTCTAATATTATTATGCAACATAAAAATATTTATATACATTATTTATTTATTACATAATTATATTAATTTTACTCCTGATTTTAACTATGTTATTTATAAAAAATCATAGAAGTAGAATTAGAATATTCTTTTATTTATATTAAAGCCCAAATGTATTCTTAAAATATTTTTAGTATTAACTAAATACCAACTAAATAAATAAATTTTAAATTCAATTGTTTTAAAAAGGCAAGGAGTAGTTTAATAGAATATTTTGTATTTTACACCAAAAAGGAAAATTTCTTGTTTAAATTGAAAACTGATATGACAGAAATACAGGTATTAAATTTAGGATTTAATTATGCTTGAAGCTGTTAGTAAGGATTTTTATATGTGATTTCCTTTAACATTGGGATATACTTCGGTTTGAAAAGAAAAAAAAAAAAAAGGACAAGAAGTTCTTTAAACACGAAACATTAGAATGCTGGAACAGCCTCCACACCAGCCCACTACAAATTGAGCATAATGGCAATTCTTCTAATAGAGCGAAGAGCATGAGTTTCCTGATGTGCACTTCGCAATGCAGTGTGTCACCGCTGCTGGTGTTTACACGAGATATTCGAAATCAACTCGACTTCCATACACCGGAGCACCTCTCAGAAACGCCTATCCATGTTGCATGTGCTGCATGGAGTCTGCACCTCTCCATCCTCTCCCGAACAACCGTCTTCCGGATAGGGACAGAGCTGCGGATTACGGTTGCCTACTTCTACCTTGAATTTGCGCGGTATAACATCAAATTGCATAACGATATAAAAGGTCAGTGGACACTTACTTTATGCACTGTTTCGGTTAATCACGCGATTTTTCTTATGTATATGGAAATTTACGATGATTACTGCGCTATCATTTCATGTTGTGATCCTTGGCTCCAATACCTAATAAACGTTATCATCAATGCACTAATTACCAAACGTGAACTCATGTTCTAATGATCCAATTGAGGTTACGGGAAGACTATCTGATGTGATAGTCTTCTGGCTTTCCAATTTTAATACAAATCAACTTTGCGCTCCATAGCTACGTGCTTCGTATAAATGTATCCAAAGAAGCCATATTTGAATGTGACTCATCTAACTGCACTGGGTGACTACACCGGGATTCTGTGCTCGCCCACGTAATTTAAAACACGCAGTGTGCGAGAATCCAACATAAAAAAATGGGAACCGAGCAACTGTTCTAATACGCCTATGCATATTTCCTTAAGAAAAAACTGGCATGGAAGAAAACTGAAGCGCTTTCAATTTCTACACTCTTTCTTCTTACTTTTAATCTTCCAAATTGCATCTGAATGCTCGGTTTGTTGGTAATTTGATTTCGTTCTTTAGAACCACGAACACGCCATCGGCAATTGCAAACGTCTTCATGGGTGGACCGTTTTATCATAACTCCAACTGCTTCCTTATCTACCATTATGGTAATTAAATGGATTCTCACATCTGTAACAATTTCTCGCTTCATTTTTTTTTTTTTTTTTTATTTGTTTGCATGTACTGCTTTTCAAATCTCCATGTAGAGCTTTGCGCATTAGGAGGAAAACACGGCCTTGAGAAATATTCATCTGGCAAGCTTCTCAAGGATCAAGATGAGGAGCACATTCCAACTTTGCATTCGTCAATCGAAAGTGATCAGAATTTCATTCGAAAAGTTTGTTCATTTTATCCTCCACTTTCAGACAAACGATGGGACCTCTACTGCTCAGAAACTTTTCTAAATGCAACGACATTATCAGGAGGGCACCTGCTGATATACTACTACTACTACTATGTGATTATCTAGCAGTACGTGGTCTCGATCAGGTGATTAAAGATGGTCTTTTTTTTTTCTTTTTTTTTTTTTAAAGATGGTCTATTGGATCACGCTGTGACTGTGACTGTCGTTTTTTCGTTAATTCATATGCAACAACTAAATGTAGGTGGGAAATATTTCTTTTCTGCATTTATTTTGCTTTTTAATTTTTTTTCTCACACTGGAACAGATATTTTGGAGGAATCCTCTTTCCTCCAAAATAGCTATCGCATAAGCTTATTGTGACTGGACAAAGCTCATGTTCACACTTGTCTTCGTAAACTTGGCGTCCGGGTGCCCAATCAGTAAATAAAATTCCATCATACGATTATGGCTTCAAAAAAACCCCAGTTTCCTCTCATTTTCCATAAAGGTTCTTTCTAGTAAATATTTGTGGAACCCGCAAGAAACCCATCAGCTCTCACTCCATGTCTCTGATGCAATTTGCACTTCTAATGGTTTTGTCATCTCTGCTTAGAAATCGTCTGATTGTTCACAGCAGAAACTGAAATCAAAAATCCCAGGCAAATTTTATACTTCTTTCCTTAATTTGTAAGTGTACGTGTGCACAGAAACGGAAAGAAATCCTCAACAGTCCTGGAACAGTCACAGCACACGAAGCCGACTAGCATCCTACCCAAGTCTCTGTGAGGCATCTCCTCTGCTCATCTCAAAAGTAGGGAAAACCATCTTTCAACCTATGTGCTCGTGCACGCTAGGACTGCATACAAGAATGGACCAAATAACATGTCAAGCATCTCCCCGTGAAGACGAGAACTGCGTGTACAAAAATGAATAACAAGATGTAGCTCCATTCCAAGTGTACATTTTGCTCATCATGTTGCTCAGGCCCAGATGATGCGTACGTGTGCAAGTACACGGCTCACAACGGTACTGCGATCTGAAATCAGCTTTGTTTCACAAAAGATTCGCTTTGATCAAGATGCACCTAACAGGGTACGTAGCAGAATGCCTATCCTTAGAACTTTCGACATCGCAACCGGTGTTTGCAGCTTACAGGGAATTCAACGTATAGTTTAACTTGAGTCACTATTTGTTTGAGCTCTGCATCCATGTTTTTCTACAAGGAGCGATAAAGGGAACTTGAGCATTTTATTAGAACCATACTTCTCAATTCTGATGCAGTCTTTGTTTCACTATTGTCTTAAGCCATCGATCAATGTTATCCATAACAGTCAAGTATTGCAACTCAGCAGCTTTTTTCTGCAGTACTATTTGTAACTTAGCAAAATCCTAAATCCTTGGAACAGTCCCGTCTTGAAGAAGCAACCAATGGGTATGGGACGCTAAAGATACTTAGTGAAACTCAGCACAGAAGCAACAGCATTTAAAGTCTCTGAGCCTAAATAAATACTAGTGATTGTATTTAAAGGTGAACTGGGTACCAGCATTGCTAGGTCTGAGAATTTTGGAAGCACGATGTTTTTCCGCCAATCTCAAATCGTCACTGTGAGACACAGAAGTCTAAATGATATCCTCATTCGCTTCTGGGTGTCAGAACGGTCTAAGTGTCTTCAAGGAACCTTCAGATTTCATTTGATCTGAAAGCATCCCTTCGCATACTTTGTAGAGCATCATTATTTTGTCTCTGAAATTTCACAGAAGAAATTTTCATTTCAGGAGTGCTCGAATGACACATTCCAAAAGATGAATCTGAAATCCCTGTTGAGCTGGCATTTGTTCACATCTAAAGGTCCCAGAGATTACGATCTTTTGAAGAAAACAGCATACTCTCTCTAAAAAGAGAGTTCTTCTGTGGATGAGATATTTTTAAAGAGGTTCTTCCAAACAAACATCAAATGAAGATGGTTTCATTTCCGTGTTTATCCTCTCTTCCCATTGTGCTTGCTGCTCCGTCAGTAGAAAATTTAATCAAGTTTATGAAACGAGAGAATGTGTGGCCTTCAGAAGACTTGGAAAAGCTTCAACAACAAAAAAATGAAGAAACAGGAGACCTCCAAGAACTGTATACAAGCATTCGGGCTCCGAATAATCCAAACTTAATTTACAGTGGCTCCAGACCAACGCCTCCATTGACAGTTGCCGGAAAGAATCAAACGCATGAATGATTAGAAATCATTATTAATGCGCAGATAAACAAAGGCAAACGCACTTCTCTAGGCCAGCACTGCAACGTTTCCAGACTGCGTCTTTCGTACACTACTGACAAAAGTATACCGTCAAAATATAATCTACATGACCCTTGCATAGGGCAGTGTAATCACCAAAAAACCATGCATCCTTTTATTTCTTATGTATCCTAGCTGCATTAGCAGCTCGATATCTAAATTAGCATTACGTAAGTTGTGTAGTCACCTGACTGTGCTTTGGAATACCCTGCCTCACGAACTGGGATAATGAACAAAAAAAGGGATAAATATATATATGTATATATATATATAAATCAGGAGCTCAAAGTCGACAAATGACAAGAGGAAACATTCACACGATTGAATTCCGATGGGAACCACACCAGGTTCCCACAAGAGCTTGCCAGAAGAACGAAACAAAGCTCCCTGGCTTTTTCGGTCTTCAATTCGGAAAAATCAAACAACCAATTTCACCATGCTGACATCGATCGAAGGAATACGTCCCTACTGTTCACGAAATCAGATCATGTCCAAAAACCCAAGCCATCTGACGTAATGATGATGATGATGATGATGCAAGTTCTTTGGATGATGGAAACAAAATGAAACGCTTCAACGAATACCATCTAAAGTACGAACAATTGCTTCACTCCAGACGCAGGTTCAAAGCACTCACGTGAACATTCACGAGATGCGAAACGACGGTAAGAGCATAAACTCACTGGAAGGAAGTACGGATCCCTGTAGCTCATTGGCTCATGGCATGCATCATCATCATAAACACAGCAGATGAGCAGTTTTTGGCATCTTGATTCTCAGAACATAAAATTTATGAACAGAACAAAAACCATGTTCTGAAATTTCGTGAATAAACCTTTCAGTTTTGCTTCTGTGCTTGTTTTTTTTTTTTTTTTGCAAGATCCGCTGTTCTACGTAGGCACGACAGGCAACACTCAAAAGACTGCTTCTGACCTATCGCAAATTTCATTTGGTACAAAATCCTAAGCAGGAGACGTGCAAACGACCATTATGGACATGCACTGAAGTACGTCTGGTTCAGAGTAAATAAGCTGCGTATAATGACTATGTGACAGAAGAGACTCCTATGGAGGGGATGCTAGATGATAGCATCCCTCATGAACAGCTATTTTCGTTGGCGCAAACAACGTCCAATCCTCGTGAACAGTGTACAACACAAGGGTATTCCAAATTCGAGAAAACCGTGCAATAGTCAAAACTACCGATTCACTTCTGATTCGGAAGGAGATACAAAAGGACGTTTTCTGAGAAATAAATAGGCTAATCCTTGAGTTCAGCTTTCACGGAACATCCCACATTTTTTTTGCAACAGAAAAATGGTAACCTGGAGTGAAAAATAGATTCCAGTATTGGAAAAGCGTTTTATCATTATCCAACGATCTTATAATGATTACAAATTGCAAAAAAATCTAGATGGTACACTCTTTAATAGTGGTACACCAATCTACTGCATTTATTTAGTAGACTGCTAGAAATGCACTGGAATCAGAGCATCCGTAAACCTTAATGCAGGGACGATGCAAGAATAATGACTGCTTAAATACCACATTTGCAAGAATGTTAACGAACAGAATCAAAAAAATGCAATCATTAAAGGGACAATCGACTACCAACTAAGATTATTACAGTTGCATGGACTTATGTAAGCCCCTGAGAAATGAGTCGGCTCAAACTGAACCTTGAATCAAACAAACTCGGCGGCCATCGAAGAAGTCTGTCAAACACTTAACCGTGCTCTGGTCTACGACTACCACTAGGAGATCTCATTTAACTTGGTCCTATTCTCGACTCAATCAGCTTACCATTCACGACAGGTGACCGCCAAAGAACAACATATAGTCAATGAAACAACAACAGATCCATTCTAGAGCCTTAAACATCACTTGAATTAAATTCAAGTGCAAGTCAATTTGTCACATTTCTTTTATGTGTCAAAGGTTTATGATCATGACACAGAAAGCAAGAATTACACCAAATGATCTGAGGGAGAAATCTCGGGATTAAAATCGCCAATTTGCCAAGTAAACGGATTTCGTAAAGCACTTGGTAAAAATTATTCATCCACTTCCGATTATCATTAACAGTCGTAGAACCCAGAAACGGATTAACGAAACCACTGAGGGTGGTACTGAGCAGAATAAAGCATTTTGACTCTTAATACATACACTTAGGTGCACTCTGAAACTTCACTGCTTTAAAGACAGTGCATGCACAAAATCGAACAACCCGTGGCTAGTGATCATTTGTGAATTTGAATGATGGACTCCAGAATACAGTTAATTATCCAAGTTCAGGAATTTAAGGTGAAAATGTCTCAGTTTCAAAAATGAACGATTATAGTGATGATAACCTCAAGATGCAGTTCTTTGGTTGGTTATTTTGAGCCGCCACGACTCTTCGCACGTAAACACCAAAGAATACAGCGACAAAATTAATGTGACTTCATGTCACCACAAAGGGTTATCAAAACGAACAAGAATTATGCAAATGGGGAGCACTGAGCAGCTTTCTTAGATCAAAAACAAGGAGGCGCTCTTTGTTTCTGTTTTCCTCGAATCGCCGTTCAAACTCTTCCTCAGAGTTCAGCTGTCCCTCCAAACGAGAAATCCACGATCTACGAAATGATTCCGAGGAGAATGCAAGCATTATGCGCGCGTATGAAGACAGGCTCTGGTTGCTTTCCCTAAAATGCTGAAGGTGAAAACTGATAATGATGGCTCATTCGGGTGGTTATTCGGAAGCATTTCTGGACAGCATGCGTCGAGACATTTCGGCCCCTTTCGGAATGGATGCAAAAAAGTAATGAAGCCCAAGCATGTCAAGCCAATCGAAAATCCATTTTGGTTTGCGATTCACAGCCGTCTCTGCATTTATCACGTGTCGCAAACAGACAGGGAGTGGGGGGTTTTCCTTCTATTAGAAGCGGCCAATTGCTTATTAGCTACTGACAGTTCCTGCTGCTCCCTTCACGAATGCGTATTACGCTCGCGTGCGCACGCGCGCGACAACGCGAAACAGCAAACACACCTCAGCCATTTGTTTTTTTATGCTGACCTAGAAGTCAGCTGTACAGTTGGCACATCTGTAACAGCGACTTCCCGTATCAATCGTCAGCTTACCGGGACATTCCACGTAGCACTGTATGTTTTCCACAATAGGTCCAACACATATTTTGCCTCCGTTGAAGGGTGACGGATTATCGCACTGGCGTGTTCTTTTCTGCACTCCTTTGCCACAAATGTTGGCAACGCATTCCGACCAAGAAGACCACTCTGACCAACCTCCGTTTACTATAACAGGAAGAACACAAGGTTAAATAAAGTACACATGATATAAGCAGGCTGATTCATTTCGAGATAAAAACAAGGTATCAGGTTTGCTTTACTGAAACTGATCCGTGCCTCGGTTAGAATCGTACGACAGAAGTTTACACCCGTATTCCCTCGAACAACACTTTGAAAGACCAATTATTTCTTATCTTTGCGAAGATGCTGATGTCATTCGCAATCATGTTGAATTTTAACGCGATCTTTGCTTCTGTTCACGAAGCGTCTGCGATATCACCAGTTTCATGGGAGGCTTCGCTGAGGTCCCCTATATTCATAGTAAGCTTTCACTCTTTTGAAATAAACTTCGTAAGAACGCACAGAAATGGGGACTTCTGATAGATCGAAAGTAGAAAAAATCTTTAATCTCCGAACGTTTCCCTATTTACTACATTGGAATACATTTTAGACAGTTGTAGCCTGGATGAGGAAACATCTTCCATCAACGGAGACAAAAGTGTTATCTGATGGTGAGTTATTGGTGCTTAACATTGCTATGCCTCGAGACATGGACCTATAGACGCATCCTCAAGCAAGACGGTGGGTGAATGCAGCGACGTTACTCAGATTAACACTTTTGTTTCCGTGCACAGGAATGTCGTACTCGCGTGTTGACCTTGAAGTGTTTCGGCACTTGGCTTGGGCAGCACACCTCATTCCTGCTCCGGATAGCCATGAATGAAAGCCCACCGACGGACGATCCAAGATCACCGTGAGAACACCCTCACAAGGACAAGAAGGCAAGCACTGTAATACATAAGCCCACATTGCGCTGTTATCTGCACGTTCGTCAAGTTTTTTGAGCTCATTTAAGTTCTTCTAAGGAGATGCATCAAACCACTCCTTTTGGACGTCGATTTCTAAGTTTTTTCCTTTGTGTGTGCGCGAGCGCGGGCCTTTCTGTAGCCTGCTTAAACAGAAACTCAAGAATCGTTCAGTTTCTCGTTTTAGCAACCCTTTGGACTTTTGAAGAAGAAAGTTACAACCAAATACATCACATGTTCCAATAAAACCTACTTAAGTACGATTAGGTAAACAGTGTATATACAAAATAGCACAATTCACATAATAAACGGGAAAAGGAGATTTTAAGGTAGGAAGCAGGCATTTCGAGACGTCAGCCACTTGATTTTAAAACTTGCTCTCGTGCTCCTTAGAAATAATAAAAACGACACCTGAGAAAATGCACGAAATACGCTTACACTGAATGTTCCAAATACAGTGACCTTTAAAAAAATTACCTTTGATGCAATGCATTTCCACGAGGGGTCGCGTTTCTTCCAAAGGAAGAGTAAGCGATGTCAAACACGCATACGATAAATCGCTTTCCTATTTCTACTCGTGAGAAACCAGTTCGGTGACCCGGGTCGAAGGAAAACAGCACACCCAGCAAAGGATGCTTCGTGCTCTAAAAGACTTTCTTGAAACTCCGAGCGAGGATACGGTTTTCTTAAATACATTAAAGTCTGCAGATCATTCTCCCTGAGAAGCGAGATTTCAGCATCGAATTTCATTCCCTTTTCTTTCGCTGCGTGAACGGAAGACGGAAATTCTAAATCTGGATGACCCTTCAATACCATTTACTTTTATAGGAGAGACAGATTGCGAACCCTACTGCGGTATGAAATTAGTAAATTCCATTCATACACAGCTGCCTGTTTTGAAGCTACGAAAAATTCTCGGCTCGCCGGTTTGATGTCTTTCAAAAGGAAAAATCTGGGATGTTAATTCCGGTGGAGATCGAATGCACTCAAACGTGGACTTTAAACACACACACACACACCAAACGTAGCAATTACCACATGGCATGCTGGCTGGAAGACCCTGCATCTAGCCAAGTTGATGATAGCTGACCTCACCAACTGCATTACAGAACTATATTCATCCAATCAAGAACTTAGCACACTATACATCTAGAGAATTTGCACGGAAATTCGTGTTTAAATGCGGTGTAATCGCAAACAACTGTACATTTCGATTGCCATCTTTGATCCCGTATTTTTCAGTAAGGTTTCAACCAGAAATGCAAAGGCAAGCCGCAACAGCATTTGAGCAGCAATTTGCACAGCATACGCTGCAGTGGAACTTGAGTGACCTTCTAGAAAGAAAACTTATCTGACGTGGTGGAGGATTTATGTTTACTGAATTGCAAGCAATTAAGACAATTTTCTAGTTCTCCTGAGAGTCATGACTGATTTTACGGTTGACTAAAAAATATCGAGCAGAGAATACGCTTGAGTGAACGGTCAATTCACACTACAGTTATGTGCTCCATCTCGGTACAGCATTCAAACATGCACGCCTTCTACCCAAGACGAGCTGGATTGACAGTGACATACTAATCAACTTTAACGACCTCAGCTGCCTCTTCCATCGTACACCTTAGAAAACATCCATATCACAATACGTATTACAATATACGCCGAAGGAATCGTTCGAAAATTCGGCGTTTTTAGCATCGGAAATGAATGCAGACAAAAAAGCTGATGGGCACAAATACAAAACACAACGCTTTACCCACATTCACCCCAGTCAACGAGGCTATGTATGAATATTGGCCAGCAGAATGTGCAGCATCTTTTTACACGCCTGAGTGTTTCAGTCTTTTGGTCCTAGATGAGCAGTACGTGCTTGCGAGTGTGAGCGCAAAACAAAGATTTGGTGTGAACGTCCTTGAAAGTGCATTTCATGCTTGTGACGTTAATTTTCATTATATGCAGGAAGGTCACCAATCGGAACAAATTCAAGATGCAGACAACTCGTCCGAGCATTCGTTACTTTTGAACAGACTGAAGAGTCTCTGAAAACCTTCCAGCTCAAGGAGCTGCTACTTCTCTTCCTCCGTATTAGATGCACGATAATGATGCATGCATGGTGCATGGTCATAACATGCATGGTAAGCCTTGATAATTTTTGTGACCCAACCAACCACACGATTACAGTACGCCGCAACATTTCTTTGCAAAATATACATCAAACACCGATTCGAATTGCTTTCCAAAATATCAATGTAAACCGCATCCATTTAGAAAGAAATGTTCTAAGAACACTAACTGTGGATACTCAAAACTGCAACATCACTGATTCTTTTGTTCACCACATTTTCTGCCACGCAGGAGTAGTTGCCGACGTCTGAAGGACCGGCCTGAACAATCAGCAGATTTCCTTCATTCGAAATTATGTAATTCGAATCCTGGCCAGCATGTATGGGAATTCCATTTTTCAGCCATTTAATTTCCGGTGCTGGCAGTCCTTCCGGAGGAGTGCACCTGAACTCCAGCTGACTACCCACTGAGACACTTTGCGAATACGGCTGCTCCACAAAATGCTTGCGTAGATCTGGAAAGAGAAACGACAAAGTGACCTGACCGAACATGCAGCAGTTTGCATCTGCAGTTCACAAACAGATTACGTTTTCAATAATTCACATTTGTTCATCACGAATACTTCAGCGCGTATGGATCCCTCCTGTCCCATACATTCTGAGAAAGTTTGGTGTTAAAGACAACTTTCAGGTGATTCTTGCGAACTCTGGAAACGTTTTAAGAGACTGCGTTACATCCATTGTAAATAGAACCATCTAAACTGTTTTTTTTTTTTTTACGACTTCAGTTCAGACTTCACTTTAATTCCTTAGTGCCTCTAACCTATCGTGTCTTCAACAGAGTAAAAGAAAAAATCCCCCTCGAAGATATACTCTCGAAAATGTACCCCTCGAACAAAAATACAGATTTCTTTTTTTTAAAAAAAAAAAAAAAACGAAAAAGCAGACAGGGAGCCTCTAAATTGTACATAAACATTTCCACCCTAAGAACGGATGAGGCGCATTTGAGGTATTTTTTGAGACCTTAGACAGGACAATTTTCGTACTGCTAAATCGGTGGTACCCAGCCTGGATGGGCCTCATAATAGGTGTTTATCGGGAGTGTTCGGCAAGTTCACAAATTTCGAAGTGCTTTCGGGAACAAAACACGAAGGCGTAGTAAACAAGCCTCAATCCCAATCAACCAACCCGATTTACCGTTCTCTTGCCGGAATGATGGGCTGCTGCTTTTCACATTCACGACGCGCGAAACCACGGTGTGCGTGCCTTCACGACTGAATAGGAAAGCTGACTCAAAAAAGCATGGAGCTGCACCACTCACTAACGACATCAAGAACCTGAGCTGGCTTCATTTCGCGAAAGATGGGGGATGTTCATTGGACACGCATGCGTTTCGTCCTACAAGAAAGGCACAGCGCTGGAGCAAATGCTAGAAGTTGCGAACCGAAGCAGTTCCCTTTTGTCATGCCTGAAAGTCTCTCTGATGTGGTCTTTCCCGTAAACAAGAGAAACTAGTCGGATTTCCTTGTTCACGGCAAAGCACCCAAAGTGAGAGCAATCTAGGAATGGAAATCACTACCTGGAGATTCACGTGAGAGCAACCGCGAATATACAAAGCACTCACGCTTCTTTGTCTCCTTCCTAGTATCAGTCCGGGAAGCTATTTAAACGGGAAAGTGTGCTGCAGTTGAAAGTAGCAGCATCTGGGAGATGCTGCTGCTTTCAACTCTCGGAATCGCCACCACCTTGGAACGTGAACACTTCGGTCGTCAAGGTGCATTGCTGAAATTGGGACTGCCGGTGTCCTTACGCAAAGATGCACATCCAAAGGGATGTAAGGAAAGTTTCCCTAGAGCAACGCGAAATTTGCCTTTCCTGCCTGAACGCCACCTGCGAATTTTTTTTTGCACGCCAACTATATGGGAAACAATCACAGACGCCTTATTTATCAATCATAAATGAGACGAGATGAGTGAGAGGACCTATCCAGTAAAGCAGTTTTACCTATCAAACGACTCAAGATTTCCCTGATAAGTTGATTGAAAGGGCTCAGTCTACCACAGAATCCACTTGCTCGTTTCCCGGGAAACGAATGATTAGAATGTTTTGTAGAACATGAACGGAACGGAATCGTAACGCAAACTTGATGAACGGATTGATTCGTTTGAGAGTGAATCACTCAGATGGCGAACAAAAAAACGCGTTCACGAAAAGCAACCGCTTGCTCCTCGCTACAGAGGATTCTGCAATCACGCACAAAAAGGGGGAATCCTACGTATTCACTTGAAATTTTGCCGGACAATCCACTTTCAAAAAAAAAAAAAAAAAATCCGAAATTTTAAAAACTCTTGCATTTTCACGAGATTTGCAGGAGTGCTTGCGCAACGCTCTCGATGAGATAATGCAATTGCAAGACGAAGAAAAAGGTCTTAGGGATGTACATGACAACTGACAAGAGTGAAGCAGTGCTTTTTTCTTTCCTTTCATCATGCAACCGTGACACTTCCAGCTAGTAAGCTTAAACATCGCCATGTGCTCATCTTTCCATGAAAGGCAACAGTCTCAGCGTTTCATCCATGTTTACAAGCGTGGCAGCACCGAGTGGATGGGGAAAAAAGGAAGGAAAAAGACAAACAAAAACAAAACATCCAAAAACACACTTCGGCACGAAAATCAAGGGAGTACGTGCGAAAGGAAATGGTGTGCGCGAGAGAAGCAAAAATAAACGACTCTCTGGATGACCTTAAGCATCCAGAACATACCTGAAAGTTTCGGGAAAGGATTCCACTCTGCACGACTGGTTATCGAAATCGGTAGGAAGACTCTTGCCAGATGAAATGTATTTTTAGTGACAACGGATGCGTTTTGATCGAAAACACAAACAACGGAGGGAAGGAAAAACCCGCGAATGATTCAGAATCCCTTCCATTTTCAAGGGAAACCTAAAATGCCACCGGCACGCACGTGCACCAATACTCATTCATTGCAAGTGTGCACACAAGTCGCCCCCAGGGTACGTGTGACTGCAAAAAAAAAAAAAAAAAAACTCATTCCCTAGTCTGACAGGACTTCTCGAGATAAAGAACTAAAGCATTCTAAAATCATCTTTCTGCGCACAATATTTTCATAATGAGGATGATGAACAATCGTGTGAGAGGAAACGCTTTCACGTTCATCCTTTGCATATTCCTTGCTGCACGGTCTTATTGAGAGGAGAAAAATAATTGCAGTCTGTTTACGTATGAATGTGCAGATGTGATGTGGACGGCGAGCTGAATTCGAGATGCGAAAAAAGACAAAATCCTTTCTCATCAGATCTGCTGTGAGTAGACGATCCTTCCCATTAAGCGGTCGTCTGGAACCACTTTGGAATCTATCGAGGAAAAGAAATTATTGTGAAACAGCGCAACGTCGATGGAAATCACCAAGAAGTGATCTCGTAACATAATTCTGCAGCACTTGTAAGGAAACTGACTTGACATCAGATAACGGAGCCACCAGTGAAATATTGCGGTAGATGAAACGGGAATAGGGGAGATAAAGATTTTCACTGCACATCCACGTAATGGAAGGTATTTTAAATATAAAGACAAAAGAGAGAAACCGTGTGCCAGAGCACACATGGACATCAAGGAGATGACTTTACGAAACAACTTCGCTTCTGACGTACACGCTTTAACGAAGTTCAAGGAAGTCATCGGGCTGAGCGGGAACTTGCAAGTGGACCAGCTCGAGAACAGAATCACTTTCAGAAACTCACATACGAGAAGGAAGTTATGGTGCAGTACAACCTGAGCACTTTCGAGGCGAAGTGTTGAGGAATTTAACAGGAAGAGCTAAGAGTATAGTGGATGGTCAAAAAACCATTGCGCAACTTAATGGCTTTACTACTGTCAAGTGATCACTGTCACCATATGGCTCTGATGCCAACAGCTAACGTTAAGTAAGGAGTTCTGGTGTCAACATGAACCACCTATGGGCAACATGAGTGTGGGCGACATGCCGCATATTTTTTCGACTTTGTTCTTCTATCCTCTTCCAGATGCATGCAGAAAGCACTTTTGGTCCGCAAAACGTAAGAAAATCGAAAAATGTGTGCCACATGTGCTCACCAAACCGAAACCATGCAATGCCTCAAGGCACGTGATGATGCAAGTGAAAAGTCTTTGATTTCATGCATTCCGTAATCAGCTGGAAAAGGCGAACGCTCGGTTTCGGTCCTTTTCTTATTATAAACAACGGATACAGACAAGAGCAATGAGAGAAACCAATTACTCACAGGCAATGGACACTTTGGCTTTCTTGCTCTTCACCTCTCCCAAGCTGGACCACGCGTAGCATTCACAGCGGTATCCGTTGTTACCGAAGTACTCCTCGACTTCGCTCCTCGATACTTCGAGGACCACCTGAATCTCTCGAATCTTGGTCACTGGATCTTCAAGGTTCCTTTCCGTTCGTTGTCTGTTTTCTGCCCACTCTCCATTACATTTGAAATACATCTGTGCAGCATGGATAGCGGAACACGAGAGAAGAGCTGGTTTGTTTTTGATCACGTATGCGTCCTGTGGTTCTTGCACGAATTCCGGTAACAACGAGATCCCAATTTCCCCCACTGGGAAGGAAACCGGCAAGCCGTCGTCTGGATACGGTCCTGGGAAGAAAGCAACAGAAGCAATCAGGACTAGCATCGAATGAATCAAACAAATCTCAGTGATGCCCCTTCTTAAAACAGAAATACGGGTTCCTTTTTCAGTCGCAGAGAGATCACTTTTAGAGCTTTCGACCGATTTCAATTTCGTGCTAGAAGGCAGAACACAGCACTGTGCAATGGGGGGAAAAATTGAAAGTTGCCAAGCAAGCAAATGATCAAAATTATTTATCACCGTATACTAAAGGTATGTGCACGTGAACACGATCTCAGTGCATCAGCACAATGCCACTCGAACTGTTTGCAGTTGAAAAAGATGAGACTCTTCCTTTTCACGCCGCGTGCTTAGTTTGTCAACTATCATGCGCTCGCAACACGGCAGAACACCACGCTGAAGCGATCAAAAGGAACGCCCCATTCTCCCGAAAATTATCACTTCCGCGGCAGTTATGTCCAGTACGCCAGTTGTGAAATGTTAATCATTAAATTCGAAAAAAACTGCGAGCGAAAAGAGCACCTTCTTCACAGAGGAAACGAAGTGGGGAAACGAATTTCCCATTCGTTCTTTTCGATACGAATTTTTCTTTGTGCCTGGATGACAACTCGCAGGAAGATATTCGAAGAGGGATCGACTGCATTTTCGAAAAAAAAAAAAAAAAACTCCCGCGATGTGCGGGATGCTGAGAACTCAAATCGAAAAAATCCATGGAAGCTGAATGCAGCTACGTGTGGAGGTACCAGAATGACATCCAGGAAACGAGATAATAATTCGAACACATCGGTTTCTCGAGCAGGCTGCGTTTGAAGGAAAAGGAAGACTTTTTGTTTATTAACTGAAATTTCGGTAAGTTCTCTTGGGATTTGACTTTCGGTGCTGCTGGCTGCTTCGCTAGCCGTCCACAGAGCGCTCCCAACTAAAGGGTTTCTCCTGTCAGTCAGTCGTCGTCATACAGTTTGCCACTGCAATCTGCTCTCCATCATGCTCAGAGCTGTATGTGTTTTTTGGAAGTGTTGAAGATTCGGAAAAATGGCTCGCGGCCCGTCAGCGAATGAATGGTCCTTTTCCTCGACATGGTTTCGTCATTTGAGGTGCTGCTGCTCACAAGTCAAGATTTACACTCATTGAGGATTCGGATTATCAGTGGCCACACGACTCTTCCAATAGATTTTCAACAATCCTGCATCTTGGGCAGTAAACCTCCCCCAACCCATCCCCTCAGCGTTCTTCCTCTGAAAGAAAATTTCCGGGATGCGCGTGTGCTTCCTGTCTTGCAGCACACGGAGATAGCATCTACTTTTAATTAGCAGCTGACTGTTTCGAACGCGGAAAAATTCGAGTCCATGTTGAGTTCCGCACCGGGTTTGGAAGCTGCTTGAAATTTAAGAGCTTTCACCTTGATGCATCTCCATGTTTACTGAGATACCTTCAGCGCCCGACTCCACTCGATACCTGTCTTGAAAGAAAAAGGAAGAAAGAAAATCCTTATTATTGCTTGGTCATGTTCAGTTTATGATCTTCGGAATCACAGGGATAGCAAACAGGGCCGAAAGGACACTTCTTAACAGCATGTGTTAAGTGGACGTCGACGAGCCGCTGCATTGCTCGTTGCCGTTTCCAGATTCAGAAAACCTTCAGCTGCGCCCAAGCACCTGAAAGACGCATAAATCATCGACAAATATCTGGGAAGTGGCGTGTTTGCAGGGCTTTTTTGGTTCCAGAGCAACACGTTGAGAACTGCAGAGCAAAAATGCTAGGAACACGGGAGCACTGCCGTGCATATGCGCCCCTTCGGCCCGCGACTGTACCTAATCCCCGCCAGTGCACGGGAGGAAAGGAATCCCGCCTAAAAGGGGGGAGTGCCCAGAAAATTCATGTGGCAAGCACTCAAAACGTGTTGCGCGCCAGTCAGGCAGAGTGAATTTTCGGAATTTTCATCTTCTTTTTTTTTTTTCTCTCTTCGCTCCCTCCCCCTCCGAAGGGAAGATTTCGGCTTACAGCCCCACTTCCAGAAATTTCGTGATCGTTAATTTGGCTTGGGGGTTGGCCTCGCTGGCTGCCGATGTGCCCAAAGGAAGGAGCAGGAATTTTTCCGGGGGTGCATTTCGCAGCTCCGGCTCGACGACGAGGCGTGGTCTGCGGGATCCACTCCGAATTCGGGAGACGGCCGGGAATTTCCGTGCCACCTCGAGCGCCCGCAGGGGCACGCTCTCGCCGAAACGATCCTGGAAACGGATCGCGCAGCTGAGCCCTGCATTCCACTCCCGACACGATGGGGCTGTAGAGAATCCCCGTCTTTGTGGGGGGGGAGGCGCTTTCCGGCTAGCTACGACGAGCAGCCAGACCAGGACGACGCACTTTCCCCGCTCCTCCCTCCCGCTTCCAACCCGCGCTTTGAGGGGGATTTACGCCGCCCTAGCTTTTCCTTCATCCTCCGCTTCCACATGCGGTAACTCCCGATCACTTGCCGCCATGGTGGTCTCTTCCTTGCGTTTGTCCTCCGCAGTCCCCCGAGAGCATGATGAATTCGGAGTCCGTTGCCCCAGGGCGACGCTGGGCACTTGAGTTTGGTTTCACTTGTGGGCGATTAACAAGTTCCCGCACTCCTTTGGGAGTTCTTCCCGAACCCTCCCGGTTTAAAGCCTTCGCTTCATGAGCCGTAATCGATTTACTCCGCCCGAAGGGAACGCACGTGCACCTTCCCTACTCGAGTTGCAGCCTGCTTGCCTCCAAGGGCAGCCGACCCACTCCTGAGAGGGATAGGCGCGCGGGCATGTGGACAGAATCAAACGGGGGGCTGGTGACAACGGTGGACGCTGCGAGCAGGAAAGGGGATCGACGAGAGAGAGAGAGCGGGGGGGAAGGAGGCAAACGGGCGGGAAGAGGGATGCCTGCGCTTTTTGTCACCCTCAGAGGGAACGCTCGTGGCAAGAGGACGGGGAGAAACCAAAAAGAGAGAGAAAGTGAACCTCCGACCCGAGGAGCACCGAAGAAGAAGAGTTTTGTGCTGTTCGGGACGGCGGATCCCGCAGTTGGTGGAATGCGCATCCCTGCGGATGCGCTCGAGAGGAAGAGGGATTCCCCCAAAGAAGAGAAAGCAGCCATGTCCAGCATCGTTCCGATACCACCGCTACCTCCTCCTCCTCCTCCTCTTCCTCCTCCTTCCGCGCCGAAGGAGAGAGAAGAGCGGAGAAAGCGGGAAGCAACGCGTCAAGGTGGCGTGGATAGCGTGGTAGAAACACCCTAAGGCTACCCTTAGGGTATTAGAGGTATTAGTGGATGGAAGTCGGGCTGGAGAGCGCAGAGCCGGCCAGTCTCCCCCAAACGTCGGGGGAGGTCAGTTGGGGAAGCACGCGCTTTCACAAACGTGACCCCGGCGACAAAGAGAGCTCCCAGCTGCAAAGCGGAGGTGGCGAGATCATGGAAAGCCGGTCAGCTCCGCGAGGGCACCTGTTCAAGGCACAGAGCGGTTGACTCGACAGAGAGGCGAATCCCCCGCAGTCTTCGTTCCCGGAGCCGCCCCGCTGCCTTTTTCTGGCTTCCCCGGTTTTTCGCGGCCTTCGCGCGAGTCCCCCGACGTGGACTGGGGAATGACCGGGAGCACCTTCGGATGGCCTCTGGAGGAGCGAGAGAGTGTACACGCTCCCGGTTCCGTTCCGTGGCACCCAAAAGGAAAACAACCGAAAGGGAGATCCTTGCTCGTAGGCGGAAGACAACGACGCCAGGAGGAAGGGGAGCGGGAGAAGCAGTTTGTTTTCCCGCTCCGGTCCGCGAACCGTGAAGGAAGGGGGAGAGGCGGGCGGAGGCGTTCCGGGATGCGCGAGCCGAAAAGCGCCGAAAGGCTCGTTCTCAGGGTCTGCGTGTGCAGGCTGCAAGCGGAGAAAGGGGAGAGGGAGGTGAGAGGGGGAGGAACAATAGGGCGAAAATGGGAGGAGGGTGGAGGGGGAAGGAGAATCCACCGCCTGGCCGCTACTGCTGCCATCGCCTCTGCTGGAGAAAGAGCTGCGCCAGGGGGTCAGGACGGTCCCAGTCGACGACGAGCTGAAGAGATCGCCACGGCGGGAAGCGGAGAAAAAAAGTGGAGGAGACGCGAAGGATATGCAGGAGAGCGGGCCCCTGCGAACGCACCCTTCGCCGAGGAGAGCCGCTCTCGACTGCCGATGATGGATGCGACGCAGCGCTTTTTTTTTCTTTTTTTTTTTGCGCGCGTTTCTTCCCGTGGCAGCGGACACGGAAGGGGAGGAGGAGAAATGTGCAACTCTCGAAAGCCGGGAGAAAGGAGACAAGAAAAAAAAAAAAAGAGGAGAGAGGCGGCTGACCGCACCAGAAGGACCCGGTGACGGCTACGCCGCGCCTTTCGCGAAGAGTGCTCTCGAAGACAGGGGTCACGAAGAGCCGGAGGGAGTATCTCGCTGCGAGACAACGAGGACGGTTGCGCGCGCGATCCGGCCTGTCCGCTGTCCGGGGCGCACGTCCGCCTTCTCGTCGCCGCTCTCACGAGGGAGGCGAGAGGAGGAGAGACGGAATGCGGGAGAAGGGGGAGCTGGAAAGGGTGGCGCAACGGACAAGGAAGACGAGGAACGCAGCTGGAAACTCAACGCGAGCGGGGGGAGGTCGTGACACGGGCTCGGGCGCGTTCTTCGCGAGGCCCGTCTTCCGCTCGCAGGGAGGGAACAGCAGCGCGAAAGACCTTTCTCCCCGGCTCCACCCCTCTCTCTCGTCCAGGGAGGTGTCACTGGGCGGCGGACTAGATGGGCTGCGACCCGGAAAGCGACTTACCTGGCGACACGCCTTTCCCGGTAGAAGCCGCCACCGCCGCTGTTGCCGCCGCCACTACAGCCAGCCAAACGCAGAAAGCCTCACGAAGAGTCATCCCGGTTCACTCGGACGACCTGCAAGGGACACGCATGGAGATTACGCTCGCCCACGAACCATCACGGAATCGCCTTCCTCCCTCCTTCCTCCTCCCCTCCCCGGCGTGGGCTCTGCGAATCCCCTGCCATCACCGCGTCTTGTTGAATAACAGCAACCGGTCCGCGCGCGCGCGCCGGGCGGCTGTCCACTCGCAGAGGACCGGACAGCGCACAGGGCTTGCAAGGTGGATGTGGGATGCTGCGGCGAAAGGAGGGAAGACGAAAACCAGCGCCGCCGCCCCGCCCCCCTCGGCCTCGGCTGAAGGACCAGGCGCACAAAATGCCGCCAGAAGGATTGGAACCGTGGATGGGAATGAGTGCGCCGCCGTGCTCCAGCCGCAGCATCCACACTCGGTCCCACGGCGAGGGCGAGAATGGCGCCAAAGGATGATCTCCCCCGCTGCCATCACCCTGACCAGCGCAACGTACTCTGTGCAGGCTCCGGCCTCCACAGCCTGGCTTCAGACGCTGACCACGCCGGGAACACTTGCCAAGTCGAAGTTCAAAAAAAAAAAAGATTCCGCTTCCCCTTCCACCGGAGCTTTGACTACGCTGGGGAGTCCTCCTGGTGGAAGGCGAAGGATGAGGGGAGAGCAGAGAACGCGCGCACGCAGGGGGGAAAAAAAAGAAAATCGTCTTTCGCGCGCACTTGAAGAGGCGGCGGACGCAGACTGGCGAGAAAGGGAGGAGGGGGAGGAATGAGGGTGAAGGAGGAGCGAGCACGCATCCCCTCCCTTAGGATACACGTGCGTCGCTTTGCGAGCGCTCCAGAGCCAACGGCGGCGGCGACGGAGGCGACGGGAGGGAAGGGACGAAGCGAAAGCTGCCGACCACGCGAGGAATGCCGCAGTGCATCCCTCGCCCTGCTGGCCGCCTCCTGCGAGGTTCAGCGTGCCAGCAGCTGGACGGGGGGCAACGCGCGTCGAGAGGAACATCCGATCGCCTCAGCCACAGGCCGCTGCCAAGGCCGCCGGGGATAGCAGCGCACGCCGGCACTCGAAGACGAGGTGGTAAAGCTCGCCCGCGAGCGGGCGAGCTTTCCCACCACAGCCAGCGGCGGCGGGGAGGGGTCGTCTACATCCCCCCCCCCGCGGGAAGATGAGGGATAAAAAGCAGGGCCCCACCGCACGCGATATCGAGCCGATGGCAGCGGCTTTCGCCTCGGGGCACCCATCTGGAGCCGGGTCGGGGAAGTAGGGACCGAGGCCCGCCTACTCACATGACTTGGGAGCCGCATCTGAGTTGCGCGCGCGTCTTTTTCCTTTTTTTTCCACCTGCTCCTCCCTCTCATCCGCCGTTACTCCTCAGCGGCCTGTTGGCGCTGCACAGAGGCGACCCGGCGCCTGGCGTGGGAGCGACAGCAGCGAGACCAAAGGGCGGGGATAGGGGATGAACTAGTTAGCAGGTGGGATGCCTGGGGTGTAACTAAGGGGTGGGGACGGGAGGGAAGAACCTGTAGTCAATCGAGAACGGGTCGGGGTAGATGGGGGGGCAAGGGGTGGGGGGCAGAAGTAAAAGCAGCACTTTTGCGTCTCTCTCGCAGCCGGGCTGGGCTCGAACGACCCTCTCTCACGCCTCAGGGAGACCCTGACCGTGTCCTCAAGTCAGCAGCACTCGGGGCTAGCAGCTGTCGCTGTCGCTGCCGCCGCCGCCGCTGCAGCCGCAGCCTCCTCCGCTCGCGCACTCATCGCACGCCGCACCACGCGCTGCTCGCGACTGGCATCTCCCCTTCGCTCGCGGGACTTTTTCAGCCGAGAACGCGCCGCCTGCCGGGGAAAGATGGCGCACGGAAGTACCGCGCCGCCGCCGCGCGCGCGGCACGCTGCCCCCCGCTTCCGGGAAGCGGAGCACCCGACGGGACCTGCGTCGCCTTGGCGCTCCGGTGCGCGTTTCTCCCGCCCCGTCGAAAAGGGAGGGAGAGCAAACACACCTTTCCCGTTCCCCGTCCTCCTCCCGTTTCCAGAGGGATGCATGTGCCTTGCCAGGGGGCGCGCGCACGTCGGCCGATAGTTCCCGGAAACGGATGGGAATCCAGAAGCGTCCTGCAGGTTTCGCAGTCTCCTTCTGGTCTCCTGACTCCTCCTTGCCAAATTCCGATCACTCACTCTCTCTGGGGTAGGCAGGCAGGCGGTGGCGCGTGCCTCGAACACCACGAGCGAGGTGGGACGCGGGCTGACATGCGGAAGGAAGGGAATGGCTGAAGCGCACTCTCGAGCATACCTGGAGCGTGTGGGAGATGGATGCTACACTTTGATCTTAGCCAAAAGGATGGGGAGACGCGAGTTGACATGGCGGCGATGGCGCGCGCGCATCGCCCCTGGAGTTCTCCTTCGGGATGCCTGTGGGAGGGTCGCCTTCTCAATGACAGCACAAATCTTTCCCTTTTTTTTTTTTTTTTCCAGAGAGCTCCCCCCTCTCCCGTAAGCCCTCCACGAACAGGACCGTTAGCAGGAGCGGACGGGAACGTCGCCACCGGGAGGGGAACGGCGGGATGCGGAAGTTCCCCTGTGCGACCAATCATGAACAATCGCGTCGTAGCGCACCGAGGCCTGCTCGAAACTCCACTGCTCTCGCTCCCAGAAGTCAGCGGCGCCACAAAGAGTGGGAGGGGACTGCTACCGGCGCCGCCCGAGGAAGGGAGGAGCGGGACTCCCGGGTGCGGCTCTTATCATCATCCGATGGAGTTCTATCAGATACCCCTCCACCTTAATCCAGTTCCGATGGAGCAACGAGTCGCTTGCGTGAACGGCCGTGGCGAACGCGGCTACAAAGCCTTCCGGACTCTTTCGTCCAATGACTTCCGCCACCAGCCAACGCATTTCCATCACCCTGCTCCTGGAAGCTGCGCAGCCTCTTTGAGGGGTGCGTGCAACCCAACCTACGGAATTCGCTCATTAGTTGATGCACGTGAAACCCACGAGAGGAAGAAAGGTGTCTGAGATTCACCCTCGTTTTGCTGCTGCTGCTGCTGCAGCAGCTCCCATTGTTCCTCCTTGGATGAGCTGAGTTGGCACTCGTGCTTCTTTTCTTGCAAAATTGAGTATTGAGGAGGCTGACTCCAACGATCTGCGCACCCATCCTTTTGGCAAAACTTCTCTTGCGAGCTGGCCCAGTCCGCTTGGCACGACCGCTCCCATGAGCGCTTTTTCAGTGTCCTCTTCAGTTAGAACTTCTCGATATCCCTCGTCACCTCGGAGCCAGTGGGACAGTCAGGTGTACTTCGACTTGGTATCCTAAGGATGCAAGATCCTGACTCGGGGTCAAAGACAAAAAAGGAAACCACTCGAAAGTCGGATGCCTGAGAAAGCGGAAGAAGCATCTTTGGGCTGCTTGACCCAAGCGCCCTTAAGAGAGGTGGATGATGCATCTCTTAATTTTTTTTTTTTTTTGCGTACCCCCGAACTTTCCATGCACAGTCCTGAGCCACATCTGTCAGCTGAAACCCATTTTTCGTGCCTTCTGTGGTCAGTTTCCTAAAGATACAAGCACTTAGACTGCCTTCGAAACTGAGCGGATGCTTCTTTCTTTCATTCCTGCAGTAGCTGCTTTCACAGACCTACGAGGATCATCAAGAACTCTCCTTAGACTGTTACCAAACCGGTCATCCTAGCTGACTCACACCGACTTCCAATGAAAAAAAAAAAACATCTGGCGCAGGAAAACGCACACCTGGATGGATGCTAATCAATCCCGTCTCCTTGCCTAGGAGAAGGATTTGACCCAACATCCATAACAAGTTCATCGACAGATGATGCTTCCCTGGGTAAACATCTGCTTTCTCGCAGACAGACAGAAAGCACCGTCAAGAGTCATGCCTCCTCCAGAGCCACCTTTAGCACTTCCTCTGTGCATCAATCTCTTTAGGGGTTCCTTCCTTTCGAGATTTTTTGTTCTCTCTCTCTGCCACTGACGAACCTCGTTCTCCAAACCCACGCAATGCGGAGCAGCACCCCCTACTCGAAAGAGCAGAAAAGGAGCAAGAGGGGTAACCTGGGATATCTCACATGCTCTGAAACTGGCATTCAGGAAAGCAGCTCCTCACCCAGCATGCATGATGCCTTCTTTTATTGGTTTTGCAGATCACCCGTTTCTTTCAGGAGATCCCAATTTGTGCATGTTACGTTTCAGCTTCGAAGATCAAGTTCCTGAATTTCTCCCCTCCACCTTTGTGCTAGAAACTCTCCTTGGTTTCTGCGCTCTTGAAATACCTGCGGTTGCTCATTTTTTCACGATGATGAAAAATTTCGGGAGAGAAATTTCACAAGATAATGGGACCAGTCATGAGCTTTGGATGCCCATCTCTGCTTTTCTAAAGGAAACCTCCAAATTCTCACCAAATAGGTGAAAGAAGACTTTCTTCCCTTCATCCCTTACAAAACTCTCGTTTGTTTATTTAGAAAACTTCACGTTTGGAAGCAACTGGTTATTGGCATCCCGTCTTTACACCAGCTCGATGTGGACGAGGTTTCTCGGCATGAAGACGTGGCATCACTGCAACGATGCAAGGTTAATCGGCTGTCATTTTTCTCTTTAACTGACTAAGGAAAGCATGGGTAATTTTGCTGCCTTCTCCTTGCAGGCATGTCTTTTGCATGCAAGACAGTTTTAACCTGTGCCAAATTTAAGAAGGTTTTCATGCCTTTTCGAGGAACACGTATGCAACCAACACTTCCAGTTTCTCTTCTTTTTCTATTCTTGCACCTGACATTCTTATCCATGCTGCAGTAAATTCTGATAACGTCAATGGCTCTGCAGTCTTCAACTTTTGCGCGTGGACGTTTCTGAGAAGGAATTTTTCGATACAGCGAATTCCTCCAGAAAATTGGAAAGGCTTTTTTTTTGGGGGGGGGGTGGGGGGTTGTTTGTTTGCCTGAATTTCGAGTCATGCAGCCATCTCAAAAACCTTTTTTCTTCCGTTCTTCTGTTTAGGTGAGTCAAGCTAAGGAGCTGTGAAGATAAGAGAGGATGCGAATGATTCGGAGACTGTCTACAGTCTCTTTCTCTGGAAGAATGTTTTCATACGCAGTCTCGCCAGAACACTAGATGCAGCTTTGCTTCACTCTCCAGTCCTCCACTTTGCGGTTCGTTCCTGTGAGAAAAAGCCGTTTTTCATAGATCCAGTAAAGGATACGCCTTGCAGTGGAAGAAGCTTTGACGTGAGATGAGAACAAGGGAAAAAAAAAGACAGAAACCGTTGCTTTTGAGATGCATTTCCCTCAATCTGCTCACTCAATCGCTCTAGGCTTCTTGTCAGATATGCGTCCCTGGAGAGCGATGACTATTAATGAGCTCTGTTCAGAGCATGAATCTCTCTCACGTAACCCGTGAACGCTTACTCGATCTTCAGGTGTTGCTCTGGTGATCATTAAAGGGAGCTTTCCTTCTATAAATGCACGACTTACCGATGGGATCTCTTGAAAACCTGGCAACTGTGAAATTGTTGAAGGAGTTCAGTCACAGTTTTAATTCTTTCGAAGCTTCCACTTCTTCAGGTTGAGATAGCAGACAACAGTGAGCCAGAGCAACTAATAGCAGAACTGCAAGATAGTTTCACGGATGAGCGTGTCTTTCAGCACCTCTTGCGTCTGGTCAGACGAGAACCTGCATAACACTTGACTTGCTTTGCAATCAAGTGAATAGATTCTTCATGTCAGTGGATTACTTAAGAATTGGAGATGCTTTCAAACATGATTTTCCGATGATTCCTTTAGGAGCCATTCGATCCAATGTGGCGGGACCAGTGGCGAAAACGCACAAGTAGCACGGAAAGAGCATGCAAGCATCACTGCTGTGCTCAAACAGTAAGTGCCCGTGAAGTCTCACCCTTGTGTCAAAGTAAGAGAACCCCAGGTCTCGATCTTAAGCTGTTTAGCGTGGTGAATGATCAATTGACTAAAAGTCCATGTTATTAATTGTTAAGAACATCTTCAGAAACATAGACATTGAGGAATGCTTTGTGTTCCAGTGTCCTTCTGCTCAAAAAAATGTCTTTGGGTCGATGATTTACTCTGAGAAGTTACAAGTATAGTTGCGAGGCAAACTTTGGACACTGAATTTTTTTTTTTTTTCGTAGTAGTTCCGCAAATCATGAACCAAAATGATTCTGTGGATTCTCCCGATTAAGACAAAAATCACCATGTAACAGTTGAATCTCGAATAGCATCGAATCGAACAAACAAGAGGACAGAAGTAAATAGAATTTTTGCTTGATAACTGGTCTGTCCACAGAGCCTCTTGATGAATTATCAATCAAAATGCACCATCGCCATCACTTATACAGTTTTGATTTTTATACAATTTTGCAAATTCTAATAGGGTAAACCATTAGATAAATCAGTTTGGTATGATGTTTTCGGACTTTTGAATGCTATTTGATTTCTAAAGCTCCACGGAAACGAATACTGAATTTCACACTAGGAGCATCAGATTTTCATAAATATCCAAACTGCAACGATAAATAGAACACTTATCATAAAGCACGAAGTTTTGATGGGAGTTTCAAAATTCAAGCTTTTCTGATTTTCAGCTTCAAAATCCGTTTTCCATATCTGCTTCAGCATTACAGATCAGAATTATTTCAGGATTTTTCGTTCAGAAAAAAAAAGCTCTGAGACATCTCCTTTTGCATGAGTCACCACATCATTCTAAAAATCGCAATTTACCCGATTGATTCCACTCAGTATAGAGTACAGAGAAAGCCAGAAACGCTGCCTTCTCTTATCAGGTTTTTTGAGAAAGTACTTAAAAAAAATTTTTGTTAATCTATCAGCGGTAGCTTCCAGGTGTATCGCATCTTTTTTTCATGAGAAGTTCTCAGGGATGGATCTCTTAGCATCTTCGTGAGAACAACAGAGAGTACTTCCTTGTATCCTTAGCAGTATGAACATCAGGTGAACATCCTGACGATTCGAATGATTTCTTATTTGGGGGGAAAACTTGTAGATAGGTTTTCTTCTTCAAGTTTCTAGAAGAAAATTTCCTGATTCAACCAATTTATAGGAAGGAATAGGATTTTTTTCCTGACGAAGATGGACGAGTTGTTTACCGTCTTTTACAAAAATGCGGTTCAGAGCAGTCCCGTTTCCAATGTACTTTACGGATGATTGAGAAGTTCAGCTCATCTGACTGCATCAAAGAGGAAAGAGAGCCCAGAAGGATTTATCTTCCCTGGAGTCTGTCAAAAGGAAGAAACTTCCCCTAGAAAATTTGTGACATTGTATAAGCAACTACTCCACACCATTATCCAGTGTTACATCGACTGTATCCTGCGAAATTTTCAGGATCATTAATATAATTCTGATGCATACTCCTCTTTCGTAAAGAATGAGGATTTGCTAAAGCGAATACAAGAACGAATGGCGTTTCTTTCTACCAGACCAGCAGCGCAGCTGAGTCTGTTGCCAAAACTTCTACTGCATAATGGGGAATCCAGAATGGGTATTTTTAACCTCTTTGGTATTTCACAATTAAGGGTAGCGCAGGCACACGCTAATGTATGGAAGTGGCGTAGGAAAAGCACACACAGATGTGTTGATTCTTCTGTAATATACAATTTATTGAACTGAAGGAAGATCAGTCGATTTTCCTTATAGATTTCATTTTGGATTGCAATTAGGGAGTTTCTTTTTTCAGGATGTAAAGACTAGGTGGTTTCTCTTAACGAAAATCTTTGACTGTTAGCAATTAAAGAGAGAGAGAACTTGCTAAGAGAACCATTTGTGCTTTTTTTTTTTGATACACAACCTTTAATTAGCAATCAAAAATGATGTATGTTGGTTTCCTAATCTTAACATATCGATTTTCTGTTTCGAAAGACATCAGTAATCAAATTTTTGGATAATTGCAAGAGGTGTCATCAGTCTTGATTATCTCAATTGGAAAGAAGTAGGGAAATAACGAGATTATAATGATGCTTCCCATATACTAAATAAACATCTCCCCCTGCTTCCATTCGTTCCAGCTTCTTTCCAAACCACCCCTTTGATTAGACCTTTCCATTTTTGCTTTCCGAGATGAAACCACAATACTTCTAAATGCTTCTTCCATTCTTTTTCTTAGATTTTAATGCACAGCTGCCATTAAACATGTCATGCATAATTTCTTTAAAAGCTTGCGGATCCACAATCCTAATCTGTTCTTACAGAGAAGCGGTCTATTAGTTTACATGGATCGTAGAAAAATAATAGGAATACTCATCTCTTTCTCGCTCTGTCTTTAGCATCAGCCCTGCAATGAATGAGAAATACCTCACTCGACAAAGCCGTCCACTTGCTTGATTTTTGCTTGGAATTTTCAATCCCGATCTTCACCGCATCCTGCATATGATAAATTGCAACATGCGAAATTGCGTATACAAAGGAAGAGCATCAGCTGTGGTCTGTAAATCATCGTGTGATCTTAGTTCGGACGGTGCAACGAGTAGCGACATAAAGCACCAGTTACTTCATGGTGGAAGTTAATGCGCTCCAGCAAATTCTCAACGAATACGGGGTCGTCGACGGGAGTCAGCCTGCCGTTCAGGTAAGGGTTTGACTCTTTCCACACCATTCGCAACAACCTATTTTCCTATACTCAAAGTCACCTTTCATTGCGAAAAGCTACACGCGTCCCACACACTTTGCATGCGGTTATGAGGAGAGGCGAGGAATAAAAGGACTGGGGAACACAGGATTGCCTTGCTGCAGAAGATGAGGCTTTTTAGAACGGGACGGAAGAATGATGTGAAATTGGCAGAAAATTCCAAAGCATTGCCGCATATTCACAAAAACTGCTTTGTGCTTACATGACTTGGGGAAAATTCTTGCTTACCAGTAATCTCAGATGATAGAGTTTTCGCAAAAGTTTCCTTCGAAACTATACTTGAGAGGTAATAAAAGATAACAAAACGCTTTTATAGCATTTTTCTGCAAATTGAATACAGGTCGCATGTTTTTTTCTTAAAGCACCCCATGGATCCTGTAATTTCTAAATCAAACAAACTTTCGACCGGAATTCCGCACTTAGTAAAAACCTTTCGTTTGCTTACAGACGTTACAGATGAGTGCTAAATGGTTCTTCTCTTTCCGGATGCTTCTCCCTACCCCGCACGGGGACTGAATTCCAAACATTTATCGTGGTAAAAGTGGTTTTCCTTGTCTGGCATCTAATGGAGATGATAATGTTTTGTTTGCACTCAAATGCTCGAATTGTGACGAGCAACTTAAACATCAACCGACACTACATTAAATTGCCTGAAATGTAGTTTATCCGAAACACTTTCGTCTAAATTTGGCTTCAGTACACCGTGACACCTATGGTGTTGATTTTTTGGTGCTGTCTGCAGATGTGCGATTCCTGAGCATTGTTCCAGAATTCTTCCAGTCTGAGGAGGCAAACCTGTTGGTGAATGACCACTGTTCCTTGAATGAGAATCAGCGGTACAGGAAATGATGCTGCTATAGACTAAACACCAGACTAAAGACCACACGAATGGTTTCCAACACAATTCTCTCGCAGATATTAGCACTCATTTAAGAGCCTGCGGTTTACGCATCCCAGATGTACACAAAAGAAAGTCCACTGCAATTAAAACCTTGATTTCCAAAGTTTTTGAGAGCTCACTTGATTGTGAAAATAATTTTAAGGAATAAGGGCTTTAGTGACTCTCTAACTGTAGTAAAAACTGACATGCCAGAATGATTGCTTAATAAATCATTCAGGAGTTTTTCTTTCACCTGGTTTATCAACATCCTTATCTACTTAAACGCGTTTCCAAGGAGTTGGAGAGGAGCATACCAAAAGTTATTTTCACTCTGAAATTGACATCTGGGAAACTGATATTCATTTAGTAGTAGTATCTTTTGAGGATCAAGCACTCAATCACTATTTTACGTGCTTCTAAGGAAAACGTGCACGAATCGTAAGAGGGATTTGTAACTGCTAATCTGAAAACAAATTTAGTCTGCTAATCACGAATCTGCAACTGTGGTATCCACCGGATACAGCATTCACTGGATCTTGTATATCCTTCCTTAGTTCTGAAATATTGGAAATTATGCATCAAAATGGTCTGAACTTAAATTTCTAATTCCCTGTGGCTTGCCTAATCTAATGTTCCATTTTCAGAGGCTGAAAAGCTTAATATTGCATTGCACTGATGGATTGTAACTTTTGCCGCGTGCACGAATGTTCATACATACATTAATTACGAACAGAAGTTATTATTCGTAATTCATGCATACTATACTAAAGATCGTGCTGATACATAGGAATCCATCATATACGTAGTTTACGTAATATCAACACATCCTTCAGATTATATTTGTTGATGCATATGTGCTGAAGGTAAAAAAGCTGATGCCAATGGATGGTTTTTTTTTTTTTTTTCCCTTCTGAGAGAGGCGTGCAAATCACCTTATGTTCTGAATAACTTCAACTACCGCTCTAGTGACTTGTAAACAACATCAGCGGATGGAAAAAATTGCATAAGCCCATGTTTGGCACAAAATAGTCAACGGAAGAAGCTTTTAAACTGCATCTACAAAATCATTCTAGTTTTCCTTGTGAAAATCTGATGTTCAATAAGAGGCTACAAGGACTGGAAGAATAAAAGGTAATAAAACGCTACGATGATCTTGGAGTAAGACTTTATTAGTACATCTGAGAAGTTCCCAGAGTGCACTCGTCAATCCTTGATCCAAAAACCACTATGCATTCGTAATAAACTTACACGAACCAGCTCCATACTCTTCCCATGTTTTTTCCAAATACTGCTTCTTTGGTCCAGATATCCCACAAGTTGCTACTGAGACGATCAAAAATGCACACATTGCGCGCAAAAACCGTTATGAGATTCGAGATCTGTGATTTTTCAAATAGAAATGGATTCGTTTTCATTCGAATAGTCTTATAGCTTGCTTAGGACTTTTGAAATCAGCGTCCACAGCTTTATTCCTCTTCCTCCAAAATGTACTTGTTCAATGTCATGACGTGCATTCGATAAATTTATCTAAAGATTGAAGGACCGTAAAGACTCAACTGGGAAACTGCTTCCTTTCCTAAATCACTTTTCAAAGGAAACTGGTATCTCTGCGATGAATGTGTCAATCAGACTGGAAACATTTGGATTAGGAAAGACGTTAATGAACTGATAGTTTTGCTATCGAACTAAAATTTCTCTCTTTGTAGATTCCTTGTATCTTCTGAAAGTCACCTTGTAGAGGAAAAAATAAATAAATGCGCTTTTCTGCAAAACTTCCAAGGTCTCCATATACATCCGATGTGCCTAAGATGAAAGAAGATCAGATGACGTATAACCAATGTGAATACTTGCGATTCGATTGAAGGTTGGACTCGGTATGTCGGCAAAATTCACTTCGAAACTATGAACTAAGTGGACAACTTGCTTCTTGGAAGATGAAAATCACTTCAAGGAGAAGAGGAAATAACTCGTGCAGTTATTCCACGCGAGTGTCTCCGTTTCCAAGGAGTACAAGTAAATCGTTTCTCCTTGGGCACAGGTCCTTTAATTTTGAATGGATAGTTTAAAGTTTTCTGATCGTTTTATTACCATCTCGCCAAGCCCGAAAAACTTTCTATTAGCTTACACGTGAAACATTGTCTTGATGAGATTCTGCTATTGGGGTAGATAACATCATGATGCACGAGTACGAATATTAGGCTAAACAGCACAGGCATCAGTATTTTTACTCAATGAAAGGCAAACATTATTAGAAGTTGAGGTCAGTCAAGTTCCGTTATGTGGACATTCAAAAGAAAATTAGAAACCATTAAAACTAGGAAGCATTTTAAACCCCGTTGTGCCTTTCGTAATTCTTGAAAACGAAGCCTCTGAAAGCCACTGTTAAAAGCCTCCTATTAAAAGAAATACGCTTTAAAGTACTGATGATTAAAATGTGCTGCAGCGCTTTTGCAGACTGGGTTGCAACAGAGTGGAAGCTTTGTGTGAGAGCAAAAGTCTGCTGAAATCCGGTACAGTGGTCACGAGCTGTCGATGAAACTGGAGGAAACCTATGAATGAAGTTTTGATCTAGACAAGGTTGTTAGCAGAGCAAACCTCGGAGTGGTGCAGAACCAAAACAAAGAACGATTTCGTTTCACTCGTATCCGCTAGTGCCCACCAGCAACGGAAAAGGAAGAAAAAAATGGTGTACGAAGTTGCATCTTGCGTCTCCCAGTTTTCCATGCAGGAAATAGACTGAAGACGAAACAAGAGTTATGAAGACATTTGGAATAATCAATTGGTACTCTTCTTAGACGAGTTCCTTTTTCTTTCTTTCTTTCTCTTGTCCGCAGCTTCGAAAGAAAGGACGAAGTTTAGGGCTGAATTAAGAACACGTAGTGACTGTGTAGCTGACATCTGAAGAGTTCCCTGCCTTAAGGCAGAACGACTGATGTTGGTGATGCGTTTCATCTTCAGAAAAGACAACTATGAAGATTTCTCATGTGAGTGAGAGAGATTCTGAAGGAGCGGATGTCTCCATTCTCCGTGATGAAAACTGTCCGGTAGACACGTATGTTAAGCTTTTATTGTAGAAAAACACTGAAACGCACTTACATCCCTGAAGATGCATTGCCGTTCACTCGTACGTGAAAAATAACTTACATAAAATAACACGTTTTTGCTGTTTTCCTATGTTTGCGCATCATATTTTAGGTAAAGTTTCTTCAGGTAAATTCGCTTTAAATATACTGGTTTGGCGTTAATTCTTCCCTTTCAGTATCATTTAAAGATCAGAATTGTAGAAGAACATGTTTTAATGAAAACTTGAGATATGGTGATGAAAATCGTGAAGATAAAATACGACCTGGAGGAATTATCCTTGAAAAAGGCTAATGATCAGAGTGAATGAAAAGATTTTTAACAGTTTTTATTAATCAGAATTCTTAGCTACTTAAAACTTTCAGAAGCAGGAATCCCAACTTTAGGAAAATAGGAAGTCGAGCATGCTAAAAGACTAGATGAAACCAGCATTAAGTTTGTGAGACAAAAATTCATCCTATGTTATTGTGAAATACTGTGGATGATAATGTTTAGGAAAACAGTCAGCAAGAATTTTCCCATTTCTAAATATTGAGTATTTTTTTTTTGGAGAGAGAATCAAAATTCTTGGCGTCTTCCGGATTTCACGAAATATCATCCAGTACTTGTATAAAATGACTCCTCGAACATATTCATTTGCAAGCGTCAGCAATGACTACCTACCACAATCAGTTAAGTTTACTGTCCTTGGAATGGAATCTGGATTAAATGCAAGCAAGATAGGTATGGAAGCATTTCCTTGAATCCCCAAAGAGATCCATGTCACTCGAGTTTCCCACTTACGAAATTGAGCAAGTATCAACAGATTTCATAGAAAGAGCGTTTAACGAACAGAAATCAGCTACAAAGAGTGAAAATAAGAAAATCAAAATATTATTTCTCGCGAGCAAAAGAAACTGTTGTTTTCTTGAAGATGCCTTTATTTCGCGCAATTCGCAATTCTCACTCATGAATAGTGAGATCTAATATACGTAACTGTGCTGCTAGAGAAAAGTAATTATGATTCTTTAGTTTTCCCTAGTCCCACGAAGGATGGAATAAGTTTATTTATCTACCTTCACTCTCTACAAAACACATTCACTCAAGACAGGGCACAGGTTAACTGTTTCCTTAAGTTCACTTCCTTTGGGGGACTGCACTTGGGTCTATGCACTAGGGGAGACTGGGCGTTGGGTGTGCCGGTGTTGCACGGTGTTGTCAATCCTTTTCAGAATGTAGCGGTACGTCCAGGACTGCACTCTTCCACAGTTCCTGATGCCGATCTCCCTTTGGATAATTCCTTTCAGGATTTCCAGGGGAGATGTGGCTATCCTGGCGTTCCTCATCTTCCACCATTGTATAAGGATGGAGGTGAATAGGGCGATGGTCGTCCTGACCATCGGGTTGTAACGTTTGAGGTTTCCTGGAACATCTCGGCCAGAATTTCCATCTTTGTGTTGTTTGGCAGCTCTATGACCCTCTTCAGGGTTTTCCATTCTTGGTGCATTGTGGGATAGGTCAAGATGTGAAGTCTTGTATCCACGTCACCACATGCTCTGCAATCCTCTTCTGTTCGATTGCCCGTCCAATGTTTCATTCTGCAACCACTCAGCATTCCTCCGTGATAGAACATCAGGAGGTTATCTTGGGTGTCCGGCGGCAGGTCACTCGTCCAGAGAGTCGTTCCAATAGCTAGCAGGTTGACGGTGTCACTTCCGTGGAGATTGGCAGCTTCCTAAAGATCATGGATGTCCTTATCCTCTTCAGGTATGAGAAGGTGGAAGTTTTTCTTGTTCAGCCTGGACCACGCGTAGTTAATGTGGTTATTCCACACTTTGCACGTACGGTGGGTGAACTTTCCCCTCACCACCTCGATGTACCTGAGTATGCGGGAGTGGTGGTAGTAGCCTCCTTGTCTTCATTGCTGGGTTTCCTTCAAGGAAACTCTGGGTCTCTGGTAGAGATTAAGACTCTTTAATATTAATAGGAACGAATACGGACAACAAAGCATTGACATTATTTTTCATTGAAGTGAAAAGCGAACAGCTAATTAACTTTGAACCTTATGTCCATTGAGCACATCAGTTTATAATTCAAAACTGGCCTTCTGCTGATCTATCTTATCTTTAAACCTCGAGGTAAGTCATTTTAACCCAATCGATACTGCTTTCTAAGTGTACTCATTGATAGTTTGGTTGTAGTTGTGTTTGTTTTCATAGACAGCGATCGCGATATTCTGCAACGAATCAAAAAAACAGATTCTCCTCTACGTTATCTGAAACCCGCAGCTTCGGATGAAATGAAATATAATGAGAACTCTCAGTGAAAAACTGTCCTTGTAATGAAAGGAATTTGAAAACTTTAGTCTCTGATTTGGTTTGCTGAGACCGAGGGGTCATTTGATGTCAGAAATGAAGACAGTAGGCTTGTGAAGTTCAACATAATTCCATTTTACGTACTACCTTCATTACCAAATTATCCTCCAGAAATTCATCCATATCTCCAAGACTCCAAGACTTTGTTATCTCAAGAAAGAAGGACATTATGCCATTCATTTCCATCAACTAAAAAGGTATGAAAATGATGATTTTGATGAGTTCCTCTTTTCCTGCTCCTCCGAGTGTCTCGTGAAAGCTGTGGATTCCCTGCAAAAAAAATTTGCGTTCTTTCCGAGGGATCTTTCATACTCTCGATTAATTAAATTCAATATTATTTACATGTCCTCTTAATACAATAGTAAGTGTTTCCGGCTGTATGTGTTATTCATTAAAGTTTGTGATTCATTCAGTCTTATGTATAAATTAAAAATGAAACGGAAAAAATATCGAGCTGTCTTCACTCGATATAGGCACTGTATCTTTTCACAGTATCTTTGGTTTCCTTTTCGGGATTCGATGATTTAGCTCAAATTTACCGCATAGGTTTCAGGATGTATAAACTTCCAATAGTCGTATCTGATCATGGATACTGCTTTATTACAGACTAGCGAGTGAGCTATCACACTTATGCTCAGCATAAATGCAGCATAAAACTTCTACCCTACTGTCCTGGATTAGTTTGTGTTATGTAAGGGAAGCTCATTTCATATTTCAAATGGAAACTAAAAACTCCGTTTTTTTTTTTTTTTTCATATTTCCTGAAGGCGGTTCTCAAAGTAGCGAAATGCAGCACACGAGTCCAAGATACAGAAATGTGTCTTTATACGAGGCGCATGTCAAAAGTAAGGGCCGCGAGGATATAAAGAACAAATAAGAGAAACAAAAATGTATTGGTGGTTCCAAACATGTGCATCATCATCACGTCATTCTTCTACGCAGTCACCATTTTTTTGGAAACACTTTCGATCCCGTGGAACAAGCTTTTTGAAAACCCCTGCATCAAATCCCTCCTGTTTTTAAGAAACATTTTAAACAAATTTTTGCCATTTGACGTGTTTACAACCGCTTATATTTATTCTAAAATTTTAATTATGTAAAATTCTTATAATTTTTCACGGAACACTCATTGACTTTCCGCGAAACACCAGTGTTCCGCTGGACACAGTTTGGGGAACGCTGGCCTGTGGAATAATCCCATAACCGTCCGTTGGTTCGCAAAGTTCACGAATGAGCTCCTCCGATTCCTGTTTTGCCAAAACGCGTTTTTGCATCCTGACAAGTTTCTTTCACCGAAAATCCCAAACAAGGTCGGATCCACAGGGTAACCTCATAGGCAAAGGAAACGCGAACTGCACGTGGTTTCCACAGTCCACATCGACTAAAAACCATGCCAAGAAACAGGAACTGGAACAACTGAATAGACTTATTACTGTGAGAGAATGGTTTCTGACCTCGAGTCAGGCACGATGCACCAGTTGTGAATCGTGCACGGGCAGGCCATCTCGAAATCACGAACTGAGGGATATCAGAAAACAAGACGTTGGAACCAAATTGAAGAACGTAAGTACGCGAGCGAGGTCCAGCAGAAGAAAAAGCCATCTTCACCGCTCCGTTTCTCCGTTCGGGAGTCGGAAAAGTTGATTTGAAAGATTACGGGAACTTGCAGGAGACGTTGAAAAGACATTTAACCGTTTCGACATGCATACAAAGAACGTTATTTTTTGTATCCCATGTGACACGATATCTAAGGGTAACGAGACTTGGAGAAAAAAAAGTGGATGTAGGTGTAGCCCGCAAGATCTTCCCCGTGCGAGCAGTGACTCTTCAATAAACTTTTTGGCATCTACTTCTAAAACAAGCTAATTTTCTCTAGATGGAAAACGCCACAATTCAAAACAAAAAAAGAAGAAAAGGCCACCGATAAACAAACACAATCGATGCTCCAAACTTTCAGTTTTCTTTGCTGTGCATACATTTTTTTAATATCCAATGCGTGCATCTAAAATTGTCTTCCCCCTTGCTTTCTCCTCATGGGACAAGCATCGAATAGTCAAAGGTCAGAAAGTGGACAGATGTTCACAGTGTGGCCATCTGGCGATGTGCTCGGGCGCGCAAAGGTCGAAACATTTTCATAGAGAATCGACCCTCGACCCCTAAGACTTTAGGAGCTTTCTTCGCATTCAGATTCAGAAAATCTCTTCGGGTCACTCGGGTCAGAATTCAAGTGCAATAAGGTTCGCACAGCTCTGGAGTGAGATAGAAAAGGAAACATATTCAGAGGCTGCGTGCTTGGAAACAGCTGCTCACGGCTGTTTCCAAAAGTACATTTTGCTTGCGATCGTATGTGGGTCCCTGTACTGCCTGTTGAGTTGCTGCCTTCACTCTACCATCAAAGCAAATCCTTTCTAGGGTTTGCATGGTGAAAGTGAAATGAATAGTGAAATATCATTATTATCATTAGAAAAAATCGTACTTAAAAAAATATCATTGAAGTACTACTACCTAGTACCACATGCTCACCTGCTGGACGCTGACCAAGGACTGGAAAGCAGTTCGATAGGTGGCAGACTTGCGGAAGATATTACCAATAGGGATCATGGGTGGAATCCTCCCTGAAATGAAGTGGCCTTGAGGTACAACTCATGGTAAGGACAACCGTAGCCTTCCTCATCACCAACATCATGAGAAGTGGAAGCTCATCCGGAGGATGAATGTGCCAGTAAAGGAGATTATGCTTGGACTGCTGATGGAGATCAGCATCCGCAACTGCGGAAAGGTGCCTGCACGGGAGCTCAGGTATATCCTGCTTAAACTGCAGGTGGCCTGATGAGTGCAAAGCAGCACCGATGCAACTCTCTATGCTTTTAAAAGTAACGATCCAGGGAGAACAGCGCTCAGGACGGAGACGGAATGCAACACTCAGTGGTGGACTTCAGTACCAAAGTGCAGTGTTGTGCTAGTGTTGTTCAAACACGGTTAAAAGTTGGTTCAAACATCTGTTGAGTTCTTTTGTTAAAAGTTGTCGATAAAAAAAAAAAAAATCACCTCACCTCTTGTGGGATCTGTAGAAAATTGAAATCCTTCCTCACCACCCCCCTTCAAAGCACTACCATAAGGGGGTGCCACCCGTAAAAAAAATCAAGCTTCTGCAAAAATTTCGTATCATAAGGGAATAAAAAATCATGCAGTTTCTTACCAAATCTGCAGCGCAATTGCATGTTTTTTATTGAACGGTAACATTACTATTGGTAACAGAATCATAGCTTTTGGTTAGAGAGTGACAATATGCCTTGATGAAATAAAAATCAAAAGAGATATTTAAACATTAGTTTTTAAAGCATTCATTAAGAAGGAGCAATCTCTACAGGAGAATTGTACCTTTACTAGATACTCTTTTCTTGAGGCACTTCCTCAGGAAGTCTTGTCTCCATCTTAGAACTTGCTCAGATCCTTCAGATCAAGATCAGTCGTTCTGCCTTAAGGCAGGGAACTCTTCAGATGTCAGCTACACAGTCACTACGTGTTCTTAATTCAGCCCTAAACTTTGTCCTTTCTTTCGAAGCTGCGGACAAGAGAAAGAAAGAAAGAAAAAGGAACTCGTCTAAGAAGAGTACCAATTGATTATTCCAAATGTCTTCATAACTCTTGTTTCGTCTTCAGTCTATTTCCTGCATGGAAAACTGGGAGACGCAAGATGCAACTTCGTACACCATTTTTTTCTTCCTTTTCCGTTGCTGGTGGGCACTAGCGGATACGAGTGAAACGAAATCGTTCTTTGTTTTGGTTCTGCACCACTCCGAGGTTTGCTCTGCTAACAACCTTGTCTAGATCAAAACTTCATTCATAGGTTTCCTCCAGTTTCATCGACAGCTCGTGACCACTGTACCGGATTTCAGCAGACTTTTGCTCTCACAGAAAGCACCAAGACTCTAGTATACATCCTTTGCTGCCGTGGTTCCATCTTGGCATGTTACTTGTAAGCAGTTAACTTGTTTGCAAGTAGATTGTGAAACTATGCTTTTGAAGAGGTTTAAGAAAAGACCTGATGAAGAAAATCATGAGACTGATGAATGAATGGCCACCACATCTTAAGCAGCTTTTTCAAGATTTCAGGAAAATTTGGTTTTCGGAAAATCATGTTCACTGACAGGTGCAGTCTAAAACGAAATACAACCCACGGCTATCACACCCGATCTTCTAATTTCTCAAAGTGCAATTTTGTGTCGCTATCAAAGATGGTACAATGTCTTCATAGTGAACCTATAGAGAACCGATTCATAGGTTTCTAAGAAACCTATGTTGAAAGGAAACTCCACTAGTCCTCAAATGTGTCCTTCAAAGGAAACGATTGCATTGCTTTCCACATAAAAAATGGAGAGATTCATCAAGTTGGAACTCTGAAAATTTCAAAAGCAATAGAAGCACAGAAGGAAAAAACTCTACTGAAGATGGCTGTCATGGGACAGTTCTAAACGGCAAACTAACAAACTAACAAGCAGCCATCTTTTCTTATGATAATTTTTATGTATAAATTCTGAGTTTCAATACGGTTGTAACTGTCTGCAGTAGTTTTCGTGTTCATCTCATGACAGGAATTTCTACTTTGAAAATTATAAATTTGGAGCGAAATCGGAATTTTTCCCACTTGGAACAATTAGTAAGTCGGATCCGCATTGTGAGATCCGGAACTTTCTTCTTTGGCATTTCTTGTTCGCCTTCGATGATGTTGTCGACTTCTTCATCAGCTCTTGGCGTTAAATAAATACTATTTAATTCACAGTGCTTTTCCATCTTCAAAGCAGGAGCAGATCAGTGGGAATCACAAAAGCACATGAAAATCAATCCCTTTTTTTTTTTGCCTGGGCAGCAGTAGTACATTTGTTTGTCTTCAATCTTTGTGCACTCTGTTGTTCCTTAGAAACTATGTTTGCTCTCCTGAAGTGCATCCATGCAATTTGAGGAAGTCTTTTATCTGAGTTCAGGCAACCAGTGGAAAAAGCATTTGCATGTTTTGCGTCATTAGATGATCCTTCAGAAAAGTAGTCTCGAATGTGTGAAAACCTAAAACAATTGACTGCATCACCTTTGCTTTTTTTTTTTTTTTTGGCTGTGCAAATTTTGTTTGTTTTGAAAAACCAGCTTACCACATCTTCCAGAGAAGCTTGCCTATTTATTAGTTACTTCACCTTCACAAAACACTCATTGATTTCTGAATGAAAAAAAAGCACATGAAAGTGGACTTTTATACATGTGAAAAGCTAGTTAAGGACCATGTTCACGAAGCAGAGGTTATGATGGCGGAGAATAGAGATGGAAACGAGAACAATCCATTCTGGTTGCATGTAAATTTCAGTTTCAAGAGCCATTTTCGGCATTCACTTTACGGATATTTAGAGAGAATTACATTATTAATGAGCAAAAGTCTGGACTGCCTCGACTACATTTTCATCTGTTTGATGGAGTGATAAACAGCACCATTTTTGGGTGTTGGAACGATTCAGATTTCAAAAAGCTCACCTCACAAATGACACATGACCCGACACATTTGAAGACCTCATTGAAAATAAGGATTTCTTTCTCAATAGACAAATTTCTTGATTGAAAACAAGGATTTTGAGTTCTTGTTTACTTAAAGAACGCGGTTATGAATCACCTTCCGAGCATACTGACGTCAATGACTTCCAGCTTACGCAAATAAGTGCCCAACGATTTAATATATGTACTACAAGTTGCAATCCTTGAATGCAACAAGTTTTTCGAGAAGACACTGAGCTTCCTAAATCACCGAGCCATTGAAACACCCAATAAAATGAGTTTCGACAGCCAGATTCCATTGATCACCAGGGAAATAAATTTCTTTTAAAGTGACAGGATTTGGAATGAAAATCTCGCGCTGCAACCGTTCACTTTGGCATCCTGTCAAGGGATCAATTATAAGTTGCTCCATAACGTGAATAGAATTATAGCGGAAGCAGTCAGATGCACGTCCTTTCTGAGAAAAAAGTCTTCTTTTTTTTTTTTTCTTTTGAAGGATATGTGCACTCACGGGCATGCTGGAAATTAACTTATGCCATTCGGCAGCACGATGAACATTTTGGCATTGCTCAAGTCTGGCAAGAGATGTTTTATTAGTTGCTCTCGGTGTGAAAATTTACAGACTGCAATCACCTGTTATGAATACATCGGAGACCCATCGCTCGCTGGCAGACACTCAGTTGATTTACTGGAAAAATTCCAGCACATTTCCCGAGCCGAATTTTCGATACCGCGAAGATTTTTATTCTTCTTCGCACTCTGTTAACCAGAGGGAGAGACCGAAAATCGAGAATCGGAGCAGGCGTCATTCTCGCTTCTATAGGAAAGGAAAGATGCAGTGAATCTTGGAAAATTTCTGAAAAAATTCAGTACAGTATCTGACCTAAAGAATGAACCGGAGTAAAGTATTTGATGGCGTTCTTAAGGAGGAAGAAAAATCCAAGGTGCAGAAGAGTAGAGAAGAAAATGTCGCTGATTTTGGACCTAGAATCTAAGAAGTTTCAGTGTAAGTAAAAAAATAAAAATGCGTTTATTTTGTCATCAGTTCCATCTTGTGATTCAACCATATAAGAAATGAGTCATTTTCAGATAATTATTCCAAGGATTTACTCCATAGATTTGGTAATCCTAGGATAGATACGTCATCAAAAAAACAAGCATTCTGAAAAGTTAATCTTGATCTTCTGATGGGACAACAAATCATTTCTGAAAATTCACAGTTCTGGGCAGATATGGGTCTTTTTTGTATTTTTAAGTGTGGTAAAGGAAGACTGATCACAACGAAAATGCATAAGGTAGCCTTTTAGAAATTTGGATGTTTGAAAAAAAGGAAGGATCTTTTCACAATCCTCTTTTACTTCACGATCATAACACGGAGTGCACATGATCTACATTTTAGGAAATGTCAGGAGTAAAAAAGCACTTTCGTACAGTGGCAGAAAAAATAATTCTTTCACTGCGAAAGAGCTCTAGCACAGACTCGAAATTAGATACTCATTTCACGTTGCGCTTCTCTTCTATTGGAAATCTAAGCTCGCAGAAGAAAACATAAGTGCACGGTTTAAAAAGCAGCGTTTGAGAAAGTCCTGAGGATGATGCTTTTAGGCAGTTTTTCTTAGCAAACGGAACAGATCATAGATAGTAGCAATTTCCAAGTGGATGCATCAACGAAAAAAAAAAGTCTAGAGAAAGGTTTGGCTGTCGATTTGAGAGAACAGTTGAGAGATTTTCAAATGGAATTCTCTGGATCACAATGTTGCGTGCTTGAGTTAGCAAGAGGAGATCAGTGAGCATAGCTAAAGTGGATGGTAAATGGTCTCGGTTTGTGCACGGAAACGAGGATTCCCTCGACTGGTTTGTGGAAAAACATTGTAAAAGCACTCTGAAAAATTGATCTTCGCGTTTTCCTTCTTGTTTATATGTAGCAGTAATTGTGACAAAGACGAAGTCTCATAAACAGTCATGCTTATATCAAGAAATGCCTACGTCTCTGACTAAAATGGAAGCTGTTTCATGAAGGATGTGAACAAACTGCTAATTCAGTAATAATCATAAAATCAAGGATTAGTAGGAAATTGATAGAGAAGATTTAAAAGAAATCGTTAAACTAGGAGTTTGCGAGATCTTACCAATTCCTCCTTGAGACTCATTGCTATCCGCCATTTAAGGAGAGTCAGTTTACCGAAGAGCAATCGTCCGAAAGTTTGTGGTATCAGATATTTTGGCATAATAACCAAAATATTTGGCATGCGTGATAATGATGGATATCCACGCGTTTTATCCATCATTTACCTCTCACTTGGAGATTGGGAAATTTCCACTTAACTAAGTGCAACCAATGGCATTAAAACCAGATCTTGGAAAATATTCCAAATCTTTTAGGGCAATGTGCTTAGCACTGAACAAGAAGCCATAAAGTCTGCTGCCTGAAATCAATATTCGAAGCAATTGCCACCTTGAGGATGCGTGCACAGTTTGAAAAAGATAGAAATAAAAGGTGCAAATGGAAGTAATTAGCTAAATGAAAGGGGATAAAAATGGAGCTTTCGGCAGATTGTGGATTGATATGAAAAGTTGATCGGAAGCTGCGACTGGAATTGCACTTCCGCAATGCCGCCATTTTCCCTGAAGTTGTGAGAGTTGAGCTTTGATTGACTTATTTGCATATGAGAGGCAGTTTCTTCAGTAGCTTTGCAAAAGAAAATATTGCTAAAAGTAAATAATAAAAATTCAGTATTCATCATTTACTGGAAACGAAACTGTGATATTTAATATTCGTTATTTTGTTCTACCCTAGAAAAAGAAAAACGAAACTTTCACGGTGAAGATTAAGTTGGCACTGCCTTAAGCAGGTCTTGTGCTAAAATCTGCAATAAAAAAGAGGGGAATGTAATCGTTGCTTCAATTAAAGCTCGATATCATAAAAAACGCAATAAGAGAAATGGTTTCTAGGATGCTGCATTTTCCGTCAAGTCCGTAGCACCTCTCTCCTGAAAGAGTTAAAAGGTCGCATCAGCTGTTTTCGGAAATAAGCACGACATGTGATAGAGAGAGATATTAAGCAAACAAAATACCACAGAAAAACGTGAAAAAAATTTCTGCTCATGGATCTGCAAGAACAACCGGTTGCTTACGTGGCACTTCATGGATATTTAACTTAACAGAATTCATGGAAGCAGAAGTTCCGCAAGGCGAGTTAAGCAAAATGTGATTCAAAACCCGATAGAGCTCTTTGTTCTTCTGCCCCATATGCCAATGTGTACTTGCCTGCAGGTAAGCCAACGGGATGCCTTGGCCTATCCGTTGTACTCAACTAGACCAATAAGTTCCCTGCTCACAATTATTTCAAACTCTTGAACTCTCCAGATCAGGCAATACCAAAAGACGTTGCGCTCGGTCACGGTAAGCGGCTGCAGGCACAGGATGGAAATTGTGTCCCGACCAATCAAGGGAAAGCTAGCAGTGGATATCAGGAGCATTTGAACAATTGAGAAAGCAGGAGTTCCGGAGAAACAAGATTGCCGAGGGAGGAATACTCAAGAAAACATCCGGGTGCTCAAGATTGGATGCGCAGACAAGGAAGAAAATCACCTCAATACCAATGCACGGTTTAAGGCAAGGCAGCACGGTGATATCTTGTTGCAGCACACCTGGATCGAGACAAGACCATGTGCCGCGTCGGGCGGCATCGGGACTGGGAGAGTTTTCTATTCAACGGCGAACACTTCCAGCCAGAGGAATGTAGATGTATTCACGTAGCACGACTGAACCCTCTGTCCGTGAGAACATCGCACACCAGAAACGGCACCGATCATCTGCACAGAATATGCAAAAAACGAGAGAAATCGCTGCTTTTGCACCTTCAACCACCAGATAATGATTACGGGAAGGCATGACGAGCTGATGGCCTAATCAAAAAGCCCATTTGCCAGAATGTTCAGCAGATCCAAACTTAAAGCAAGATCTAGTGCCCCGGGGCGAAGAGAAGGTAGTTATACTGGATGTCGCTTGCCCTCATGAATATTCATCAACAGTACTGCAAGATGAAAGACAAAAGAAAATGAGCAAATGTTGAGGGCTGGCTCTACATTTCGCTACCGAAGGAGTGCCTGCCATTGTAGGAGCAATTGTGATAGGATCTCTGCAAATTCGAGGATTGGAGATTGGAAGAAGTGTTGATGGACGCTTCAAACTAAGATCGTTCCAAAGATTCGTCCCTCAGTGTGGGCTGGAATTTTCTGAGTATGTATGCATTTCTACGTATGCATCTCCTTTCGCGTTATCAATCTGATCGTAGATTCATGCTGATAGTGGAAGCTGACTGCGTCTGATCGTAGTTGTCAGTCTTCGGATATCCAACGACTTAGGGACACCTTTCTGTGAGTGTATCGTGACCATTCTCATGCACTCTTGAAACAGCATACTCTTGAGAGCTCTCGTTCTTGCAGCAGCGTGCCCGGATCGCCTACCGACATGGAAGCACAAGGACAGTGAATCATTTGTTTCAGATCGGAAAGGTGGATCGCTCTTTTTGAGTGTTTCCTCTGTAAGTTTTGGAATTTGCAGATTTTTCTGCATGAGTATCCTCGAAGCTTCCAGATTATTCTTGTCCGGCCACAATTGTTTCTGACCTCAACCAGATCGCTCCTCTGAGCAAGATTACGTTTATTAGCAGCGAAAGTCTACAACTGTCCGCCAACTTATTGATGCCCACACTGGCTCAATGGATAGGTGGCACTCCCGTAACATGAAACTCCAGTGATGTGTTAGGGACCCTCCATTCCTTTCTTTAATTTTCACGTTACATCTCACGTGCTGATCGAATGAGAGTCCATCGTCTCCAGGTACCTGCGAGCTGCTTGACGGGGGCCTGCCGACAAGAGACCTGGAAGCATTCCAAAGTTCCCATTCTCATGAGCGTTCGGATCCGCCTTCCTGCAGCCATCCGGAATTCCGTAAGCGATCCTTGTGGATGAAGCAGGGATCTGGCAGCGATGAGCGGAATACGCATTTGAAATGAAGTTTCGATCACTAACAGCTAGGGCAGACGCGAGCGCTAGGCAACCGATCATCGCTTCAATATGCTCCGGCGCCTCATGAAAAGAACCTTCCGTAAGGAAAGAGAAGAAGTGGTCTGGACGACTAATTCGAGACGTTTCATTAATTTAATCGCAGTCTCAGACTTTGGGAGGAGAAAGGGAGGGATGTAGAAGAGAAGATAAAAAGATTCGTGAGATGCACCTCTGCAAATCATCTTCCCAGGATGCCCATAAAGCCACGCCTGTCTGAACGCATAGAGTTCCCTCAGCCTCGATGAGAAGCACTCCGACCCTTCAATGCTTATCGATCTGCGTGGCATCCTTCTTGGAAATGCAGTCGCTGGTAAGATGCTGCTGCTGGAGTTCCTGGCATCCAGCACGTTCACACGCCCTGGGATGCCTTTCCGGGAACGTCTGTGCCGGTCAGCTTCTGCCACATGTGTCTCCTGTCACCTACGGGAAGAGCAAGCAAGTTTCTCCGGAGGCAAAGCTTTCTAAACGGGCTTTCCCGGAAGTGGGAAGGGAATTCCTGGAACACGCATCCGGTGGAGTTGGCTAATGCTTACTGAACACTCCGGAAGGTACAGAGCGCAGAACCCAACGTCAGCCTTGGGGAATTTGTCTCGCAGCTTCTTCATCGGATGCTCCGGAAATTGCCAGGGTATTCCTCCACTGCATGCTTTCTTCTTCCAGGTCGCCGGAGAGAACAAGCACCTCGACACCAGGGGCGAGGGAAGAAGTCTGCAGAGCAGCAGCTTCTTCGGCACGAAGACGGGGGAGCACGGGGTTGCAGAACGGAGGGACCGTCTCCACACTGCCACACTATTGCTGGAAGCAGTGCCCGTGCAGCACACCAATCTTTGCTTGCGAGGTTCGCTTTAGAGAAAGATGATTCAAAGCCCGTCCGTGGAGTGGCGCTTCCGACTCATCTGTTTCCCGACATCATCCTCCGCTAGCTGGCGCAGCAAGGAAAGAACAAGGACCGAAGACCTGGAAGGAAGTGCCGCCCAGAGCTCAGGCTACCAAAGCAGCCGCCGTCTCTCTCTTTCTCCCCTCTCCACCTTTCTGATCAGCTCTTTTTGCTGAGAAGAAAAGAAAAAAGCCGCCCATTCTTCTTCCCTCGCCGGAGAAGTCGCTTCAAGATGAATCAACATATCGGCGGGGAGGCTGTTTGAGCGGGGCGCCACCGCGGTCAGATCCTAATTGCCAGACTGGGTGCTATCCGAACAAGGGTGGAGGAGACGTTCAGAGCATCTAGGAGGAGAAAACACAAAAAATACAAGGCTTTCCAGCTAGGAAGAGAGGGGAAGCAATGCAGAGTGCATGCTTTCATTGCTAGCTCTCTGGGAGCCTGGAATCCAGGAAACGAGGAAGTGCTACAGAACCTCGAAATTCCTAAAAAGCACTCAAACAGGATGTTTGAACCCAATTGCTCTTGGAGGTTTATTTTGAAACAAGAACAAAACAAACTACAAGGAGGACTGGAAGAAAGGTATCTCCTCAGAAACACGAAACGTCAAAAAAAAGTTCACCCGGGATAACCACCGGCGCGCAAGCCGGCTTCCAAAAACTAGGGAACGGAGGGAGGGGACAATGAATAAATAAAAAAAGATAGGAGGGTGGGGACAGGGGTCTTCGATATTCCTTAATTTTCAGAAGCGACTGTGGATGGTAACGATCTCCCTGGAGACTCCTGACAGATGAGGGCACCTTGTTGCTGCCCTTATGAGGGCCGCTGCCATGCTGGTGGCCTCTCTTCGCCGCGAACTTGATTCCAGCACATGACTGTCACTATGGCGCGGATGCAATCGATTGTTGCGATCCCAGAGCCTTTCTTCAGTCCACTTTTTGTAAAAAATCGCCGCAGCGAGTCCGCTGCGGTGTCCTGAGGTCTACGGAGTGCCGAAGAGAGTTCCCGCCACAAGTCCGCGAGGGCAATGCAATCCAACAGCAAGTGCGGGAGTGATTCCATCGCCATGCACCTGGAACAGCTCTGGGAGACAACTCCCCCGTAAAGCAGGTGTCTGCGCTGATTACACTGGAATTCCCAATGCAGAAACAGCAGAACATCCTGTTTCCACAGGAGCGGAAACCGAGAAGAGAGCGGGAACGGACGTGCCCACACACAGGGGAGAAAACGCAAGTTCTTCGGGGGGTACATCAAGCAGTTCACTCCACCGAAGCAGTCCCTTTGTTCGAAAACGAAGAGTGGCGGCGTCCACCAACTCACTCGTCTTGCAGCTGTTCAGAAGTTTTTCGACTCTTGCAATGTTGCCGGAGAACTCCCACTCCGCCGTATGGCTGTTGTCATTGCTTGCCCTGAGGGCAGACAGAGCTTCAGCAAGGGGTGTGACGGCCATCCGGGACCACTGTGTCGAATCCTGCAAGAGATCTCCCAATCGTTTGCGCGGCAGTAGTAAAAGAAGTCTTGCGCTACCAACGCATCTCTGGAGGATGTGGCGCGCCGGAGCACACCAGTGCGAGGACCACAGTTTCCCATACAGGGGGAGAAGTCGAAACTGCACCTGCAATATCTTGTCGATAGTGAGGATGCCCAAGCCGGCGTCCTGGTGCGGCGCCGCCAAGTCTTTCAGTTGGATCCGGGACCTTGCAGCGCCCCACAAGGCTTTGCGTAGGAGGCGCTGCACCCGAATCTTCACCGAATGAAGGGGCGGGCAAACAAAAAATAAGGGGCGGAGGAGAGGGAAACAAAGGTGTTCCAGATGGAAGCCCGCTCCGGCAAGACGAACTTGCCATCGAGGAAAGGGCCAAGAGTCATCTCTGCCTTTTGAAGGCACGCCGACCATGCTTCTGACGAGCAGAAGTCGCCCAACGGAACGCCAAATTAATTGAAGTACCTACCCGTGGGGATTGCCAGGCGGATCCAGTCGGCCTGCTCCTCACACGACGCACTCAGAGGTACTACCGTGCACTTCGTCCTGTTGATGCTCATGCCCACACCCGGAGGATCAGCTCGAAGAAGTCCTTGACATCCTCGCTGCCGGAGTGGACATGGGAAGCAGGAGAAGTAGGTCGTCCGCGCAGGCTGCCACATACAGAGTGCACAGGCAGAGGCTGTGCCGGTTTGCCAGAGTCAATCTGTGCCAACTCAAGGTAGATGCTGAAGAGCAGAGGGCTCAAGCTGTTGCCCTGCCTGATGCCTCTGCGTGCGGCGACGCCGTACACGTGACAGCCGCGGAAATAAAAGTTCAGTAACGCATTAAGCCAGCAGGAGCGTCAGTACAGGAGGTGCGTCGGGAGTCCGAGGCGCTCCAGCAACTCCGTGAGAAGTTCCTGGTTGACGCAGTCGAACGTTTTGTGCAGATCAACTGCAACTGCCAAGGCTCCCGGCTTTTCCTCCGCCTGTAGTCACTGGCGCTTGCAGTCGGCAGGAGCTCACGCTGCTGCGCGGCTGTACGAAGCAAGGCATTCCTGTAGCTGAAACCAAGTGCGCGCGGAAAGGAGGTTCTCATCCATGGACTGCCCGGGGACAGCGTAAGTCTGCTCCGGGCTTACCAAGGACTCTGCGATCCATCCTAGGATCGATGAGGCACCGGATGCATCGTGCATCCGGTACTCCAGAGACACCTATGCTGCTCACATCACACTAAGGACCGACAAACAGATGCGGCAGGAGAACTCCTGCAGTCAGCTCCTGCGAGACGAAGAACAGGAAGCCGAGGAAGCGACATGCTGAGGGGCGACGAGAGCACACCAGATGAACAGAGTAGGAACAGAGGGCAAGAGCCTCCTCTGTAACATGCCATCTGATTGTAAATCAAAACAGTGGAAAACTGCGGCTTTAGTCAATGAGAAATTTCTGCTGCTTCCGTCCGTGCATGAAAATCCTAGAATCCCTTTCGGCTCGAGCTGGGCGATGATTCGGAGAGACACACGCACCTCCATCAAGGTCAGGTCGGCGGGAAGAACGAGGTGCCTGGATTGCCGGAGCCGAAGCTGAGGAGTGGAGGATCCCCTAGGAGCTTTCCGTTCGAAAATCCGGGATCCGAATTCCAATGCAAGCCGGGATCTAGAGCTGCCCCTCCGTTATCACGGAGACAAGGCCACTGCCGCTGCTTTCTGGACCCGTTCTGGTGAGCCACCGGACATGAGCGAGACCCGGCAAAGAGACGGCTTAGCACCGGCAGCTCTTGAGCTGATTTTCCACAGGCGGAAGGAGGGCTCCAAGATGTGAGCACCACGGGACGAATCTGGGAGTGGATGAAACCCACAAAAGAGCCCGCAAAAGATGGAGGACTCCACAGAAGCTGCTTTCAGCTTCTGAATTTCAGATTTCTTTTTCCTCTTATGAAGCCGTGCCAGTACTACCGGCCGGGAGGGAAAGTGCCGTTTCTTTTCCTCTCTTTTCCTTTCACTACCTTCTTGGGAAACGACTGCTTTCCGGAGCGCATCCGAGATGCATGCGATGGACGACAATGACCATGTCGATCCAGAGACTCTCCATCTAGACCACGCGTTCCTCAATGAAGAGCCAGTCGGCTGCCAATGGAGCCGCAGACTCTAGCAGAAGGCGATCATGCTGGGAAAGATGATCTGCGCTCGTTCTATGATTTCCCGAGGGCATCCTCCAAACTGGTTGCTGCGACGGCTCTGTCGCCGTCTCCGGATTGTAGAGGTACTCGCCATGAACAAGAGTGGGCCGAGAACGTGCCAAGGTCACCTCACGTTCTCCTCCTGGGTCAAAGAATTCTGAGCGGGTTCCACCGAAGCGGGGAGGCGAAACTCGCATTCCCACTTTACTGGTGACGGAATTGGATCCGGTAGTTCCCGCGCCCACCGCTGTATCACTGCCGGACCGCATCACTCTCCATGTGACGTCACGCGAAGGTTTGGCTCTCCGGCTGCAGGATCGGCGCTGCAAAGTCAGCAGCCAGTTCAGCAACGCGCGGTCGTCACGCAGTCTGAGCCGCCGCACCGACGCGAGGAGACACAAAAAGAAAAAAAAAACGACGGTGGGGGAACACGTGCTGTGCACGTTTCCCGAACTCCGTGTCTGCAGGAGGCTAGATCGTTTTTTTTCCTCCTTCCTCTTCGTCGACGCCCGCTTTCATCGGAAACCAAAAAGCAGGAGGATAAAGCGTGCGTGGCCGGGAATAGGGAGAAGCAGCCGGACGGCACCTCCAGGGCGTAAGAGAGGGAGAGAAGGCTCCGTCTTTTCCGGCGACCTGCGCGCCGCGAGCGATTGACCCCTCGCTAGCCCGCCTCTGTCGGACGTCCAGGAGATCCGTGGCTGCTGCAACTCCCGACGCAGCATGCTTGGATGGAAGAAACCGTCTCGAGGATGAGCGTAAGGCTGCCTACATTGTAGGTCCTTGCGATCCGTATCGAGGAGAGCGAAAACTCCCTGGATGGAGAGCTTTGCAAAGATCGATCGAGCCCTAATACCAGAAGAGGAAAAGGAGTGAGCTGTTCCTGGTTCCAGGATAGCGTAGGGAAGAAAAGGGGGTTTCACTTCGAGGGTTCCCTCTCAGGAGCAAGCAGGTGCGAAGCAGGGCTGGAAGGGTGCTTTCAGAGAGCGGTCCGAGGAACCCAGGATCTCTACAGACGGTCCCGCTGAGCCGCGTGTGCCGCTGGCTGTTCATCCTCCCCATTGCACCCGAGAAGGGGAACTATGCGCTTTGAAAGATTCCCGAAACCCACTTCGGGAGGGGGTGTGGCCCCGAAGAGCGATGAACGGTACTCTGGGAAGGGCGATTAGGGCGAGGGGTAAATTTGGTTTCTCCGGGAACCATCGCTGAGAAGAACTGAGTGAAGTGGAGGAAGACCCATGAGCATGACGGGATGACGGATGGTCCGCTGCTTTCTGGTGAGTGCAGGAGACCCCAAATGATCGTGGGCATGCGAGCAGGGAGAAAGTGGAGGGGAGGTTTCTATGGGTCTCCTTGTTTGGAGAGACTCGCGAAAGGGTCCAGGAGAGTAGGAAGGGATCAGGGAGCGCGCCTCTGCATGTGCAAGCAAAAGCGACAGGAAAGAGAAGGAAGGATTCCATGTACTCCCCGTTTCCAAGAGAAGAGACGAAAAAACGGCATACATAGAAGTGGCACTACCTCCAGTCTCCTTCAGAGAGAAGGGAGCCTCCGAGAGGATACAGTGATGATCTTCGGTCTAATAGCAGAATCTTTTGTGCTGGAACAAGGCTGCTTCCTCTTCCAGGAGCTTTCGTTATGCTCCTCCGGCTTTGTTAGAGAAGCAGATTTTCGCTTAGCCTCTCTTGAGTCCCTAGTGATCCGGAGAGCTGTGGACACCATCTGTGGACTGCTAGATCGGCGACTCCTAAAGGTGCTGTGGATGTCTCTGGAAGACAGGAGGTCTTGAAGGAGGTGATCGCACTAAAAACAAGTTCTGAGGCTGAGAACGGCTCGTGAACTCCTAACTGGAATGTGCGCTTATTGGGAAGCACGTCTCAATGAAATCCTGTCGGGAGAGTTGGGTAAGGGAGACAGGAGTCCCTCCGGAAGGAGAAAGAACAAAGCTCTCAAAGATACGCAGGACACTTTGGAATGGCGTCGGGGAGAAGACAACATGGAGCCTGGAAGAAAAACAAGGGAAACATGCCCCTCTGCCAAGCTGTACATAGTGAATCTGTGAGGACCACGATTGCTGCCTCCAAAACAGGAAGAGCTGCGTCTTCCTTCCGAAGAGATGACCCCCTAGGAAACACTCGGCTGAGGGGTCGACGGACTTTCTTAGCTACGACGGCCTTTATGTGCCTTTCAGGAAGATTTCTTTCCGAACCCTGAGAGCTCTTCCACTCTGTTTTTCCAAGTGGGTCTGAGAGGGAGATTGGGGGGGGGGAGGGGGGATATTCTGGGAGTAGACCGTTTATTCACAACCAAGCAGTGAGGCAGGAGACTTCATCTAGAGGGATGAGATCTCAGCAGCTTAAGAGCATCTTATTCCGGAAAGGGAAGTTGGAATCCCCTTCGTCTGACCTTCGATCCACAAGTGATCGAAATAGGGGGTGCAGCAGAGGAGCTGCTCTGAGTTCTGAGCCCTCTGCATAGAAACTCTTCTTGTTCCTCTGCTTCAGTACTTTCCTCGTCGCTGTGCTCCTCATCCTCAATGGACTTCTCAGTGATATATTCCTTTCCATTTCGTCTGCACGGACTCCGGGTCTTTCCCTGAAATTCAGGCAGCGATTCGGAATCTATGAGAGCTCCGGGAAAGCCAGGGACATTCGGGGATAGAAAGCCTTCTCATGCATCGGAGAACTCTACCCTGTTGTCTCGCTTCCGCCCCTTTAATCGCAGGTACATCTTTCTGGAAGAGGGAGCAGCATGTCATCCCAGTGACCGGACGCTCCCGCTGGCAGTCCTTTCGAGTGCTTTACGAATAAATTGAAAATAGTTTTCTCTTTGAGTCCAGCCTTAGCAGTTTGAGATCTGCGAGACATAAATTGCAAGAGATTGCAAGAGATTCTCGCTTCCGGTTCCTCTTGAGACGAGAATTTCCTCCGATTTTCTTCAAGAGGAAGGTGCCGAACAAAGAGGAAAACACACCTACGAGGGAGAAAAATTTTAGACAATCATCTTGCAGGGAGTGGATGCTTCGAAAAAGACAACTCCGCAAGACCAATAGCGAGACTCAGCGGACTAGAAGAGGAGAAGATGGCGAACGAGGGGAAGTCATCGAGTAACCTTGCGGAAAATAGCCTATTCTTCCTCTTTGCCCTCCTTCTCCAGCTTCGAAGGGACTCCTACTCACAGGGAAAGAGTCAGTGACTCTATCCACAAGAGCCCGGCCCCAGCACCGAGGAGACAGCACTACGAGGTTCGAAAAACAAGACCTTCCCTGGATGTTTGTTTGGCCTGGAGGAAAGGACTGTCAATAGGAATCCGATACTCGAGTGCAGTCTGGAGGCCATCCAAGGTGCTCTCGGGAAAAGAGGGAATATCTCCCGACTCTCCCTCAATTTTCAAATATCGGTTTCCAAATTCCTCTTCGATCCGCTACGTCTTGATCTCTCGAGACGGAAGAACTCACTACGCTCCCAGAAAATCGGTGCCAAATCCCCTGTCGGTGTTTTCTTCCTGCCGCCTTGCTGCTGACTTCCTGAAATCGAAGATCTACAGCAAGGAGGGGCTTGTTCCCGGAATGGCACAACACGTGAGTCGTGCTCCTCGGGAAAGATAGGCAGATTTCCTCAGAAAACTGTACCAAAGCTGATTTGAGAGTTCCACTGATATCCCATAGGAAGCCCTGAGCTAAATGCCACCATCAAACATCCTGAGCATCAGCTTCTTTAGGTAGTCAGAGACGTTATGGTCAGAGGCTGCCTACTTGCATAGAAGCCTTGATGATCAGAGGTTAAGGCACTTTACCTTGGACTGGAGCCACGCTCCATAGTGGCTTGGAGGCAAAGAAAAGTCTACCCCGTCTTCATAGCAAATCTTTCAGAGCCTGATTTTGCAGTAAATTCACTGGCACGTTCTTCGAGACAAAGAAACGAGGATCTAAGATTCTTTGTGCTTCTCCCAACCACTCTCTCGAATCCACTCTTTGTTGATCTGCCATGTTCCATCTAATCAGGATTCACCGATCATGAGCACAGAGAAATTCAGGCTCCCATATCTAAGTAGGATTCATGGAGGTTGGAGGGAGAAGCAAAATCAATCACACTGAAACTTCCTCGTAGCCGATCAATAGGAGGAAGATAAGTCAAAATCAACCTGACCTCAGTTTTGTTTCTCACTCCACTCACTTGAGGAATTATAAACGGCTTCAGACGACAGAGTTGTCGATTCCATAGTGCAAGGAGAGATATGATGGCCGTTGAGGAACAGAACGTTGACCATGGCCTGGAACGATATGAACCATCGTGGAATTCCTCTTCATATTCTTCATTATTCCTGGAGCGGAGTCCTTATGCATGTTGAACAATATCACAGTATTTCAAGATAACCTCGAGGGAATGTTGAAGAGCTTCTGAAATAGCGATCGAAGTTGCAGCATCCGTAGAAACGAGATTGCTTTCAGAACTTCAGGCACCCAGTACCTTGAAATCTGCATTGCTTGAAAAGGTTCATGAATCCTATCTTCCCACTTGCTCACAGAGAAAATAGGTACGCACTTGCTCTTATCTTATTCGGTGTTCCACCATGGCAAGTGCTTTGCAAAATTATGTAGAACTTTTTTCCGGTTTCATGAGAGGATCCATTCTCATCTGCCCCTTCTATAAGAAAAGCATGGAGTTGTATGTGGTCACGGGATGCTACTGGGGTTTCACTTGGTGCCACCTTCATGAAATGAATTCATCTCTTAATCTCCGAATTTCCCCTATATGAATTCCACCTTCCTTTTATCCAGGTGTTCACAAATTATGCGAGCTCAGAACTTGCTGCTGGAACTTTAGGTACACTACATAGTTGGATTTTTGATAGATTTCTGTTGTCGCTCTTTTGCTGCTCCTAGAATTTATCGCATCTTTTTTTTTTTTCTTTGGAAACACCTTTTCGATATTGATGTAGGCTCTTAGAAATTCAGATTTTTCTTCCTTTTTTCCTTCAGGAGAGAGAATCATGCGCGAGAAATGAGGATGCAATGGAGCTTATCGACGACCGTTTAATTTAGATGCTTCTCTCGGGATTTTACACACCAGAAGGACCAAATCAGTAGTCCTGTATTCTCACATGACCGACCGTTTTCTTCGGGTATCTATAGGTTGCTGCAATCCACGGATCTGAAAAATCCCAAGATCTCATCTTTCTGTGAAAACCGTTTTTGTCCTCACTTATGAAATTCTACTTCGTTCATTAGCAATCTCCTCCCAGAAACTTGGAAATGACCTTCAGCCCCTTCTCTCCGACTCGCAGGTGGCAACTGAAAGAACCGTTTGGTAAGGCATGAGAAACGAAAGTCAAACCAGCAGCGCACGGAACAAAAATCTGGGTAAAGATAAACCAATTTTCTCGATCGCTTTATCTTTTTCTTCCTGAGAATCGGAGCGAATTCCAAAACAGATGGAATCTGGAATCACTCGAGCTCATGGACAATAATCCACGTTTCACCAGGGATTCAGGATAGTCGATAAGGTATATGAAGATTCTTGGTTTCTTGTCGATTTTCTAGCACACTTTTTTATAGAAAAGAGGATGGAGAAGTTTTCTTCACAGCCTTCTCCTACACGAGCTCGAATCGTACAGCAAAAACAAGGAGTCAAAAGACAACACATCAAACCCAAGAGGGCTGTGTTTCTTGCTGTCTAGAATGAATATGTTTCTTTCTTAGGAGGCAGTTTCGGGATCCAAATTCAAACATGCTCATCTATCATTGCATGAAGATTAAGTTCAGCTCTCCTTGCACCGAGCCGCGAGCAATAACTTACTGTTACTATGTGAAAATGGAGTGGAAAATGATATGTACATGCTCGAAGGAAATTACCTTTAGTTCTCTCTTCCAGGAATTATCGATTTTATTTATCAGCACTTCTTGAGCTCTCAGATGCCACCATCAATCTGGCAGGAAAGTTTGGTCCAGTTAACCCTGCTTCGCTTATTAATGAAGCCTCTTTGATATTCAGTAGTCCCGTCTTGTATTTTACATTTGTTCAAATTATCAACTCTACTGCACTTACCGAACGGATAGTGGATCTCATTATAAGCTTCTGTAGGGCTGATGAAGATGGAGATCGAAATCTGGAAGCTTTCGGTACCCGGTTCTAAGTAGAAGCTGGTACCAAAAAGAGTCGGGCTAGCAAGCGCAAGAGGGAAAAGTTATTACTCAGGGCAAAATTGATTCATTTTAAAATTAGCGGAGTATAAGAAATCCTCGGATCGCAAAGTTCCTTCCTCTGGAGCATGGTTCAGGCTTCAGATAATCCGTGTTTTCGCGAGAGAAAAAGAAATCAGAAAAGCAGTCTCCTCATATGCCTTTTTACAGATAACCTAAGCGTGTTGCTGTCTCTATGCACTGGATCCATTTTAGGCACATGCCTACATGTTGTAATTAAACACTGGTGTTATTATCGAAGGAGGCATATGTGGAAAGCACATGCAGATGATCGCTCCTGCAACTTGTTTTGAGCAGATTTTTTTTTTTTTTTCTTTCATGCTTGTTGCATGTTTGATGGCATTCGTACACCATCTTGACTTCCAGCCTCAAATTCCGACAATCTGTCCGGACGAGTTTTCTCGATTTCTTGACCACGCCATTGCCAGCCACGCAGCACACACAAGAGCCGGAGTTTAGAGAAGAGCATCTATCTGCTTCTACGACCCATACTCTTAGAAAGATCCGGACTAAATAACTGAGATTAGCAGTCATGTATCGGTTTAAACAAGAATTCAGACCACAGCGGGTTGCCTGTCTTTATTCTGAAGAGCTTCCTGAAAAAGTTCTCGTTTGGGCTGCACAGCTTCCAGATGCTGTCTGAAGTGTTTATGGCTCTATCACGAAGAACACCTGTTCCCATTGTTTCCAAGGAGCTATGGAACTTCTCGAAATGGAATCCCTCTACAGTTGCAACGTGCAGCTCCCGGTAAACGAGACAGCATTCGAATACTGATGTCCGTGGATCAAAGAACAACGATTTTCATTAATCAGGATTTTTTTTTTGTTTCTTCGAGCTAGAAATTAATACTTGTCAAAGAGCAATTATCCAGCCTTACCCGTCCTACGGATCGTACTTCCCGATTCTTTTGAAGCAGCCCTTCAAGTTGTAGCACGCAATTTTTAACCACTCCTGAGAAAAATTTTTCATAGTACATTCCATTGTGGAAAAAAAAAAAAAGCACTCACTTCCTTTATGACGTTTTATATCTTGCGATACGCGGTCACTGAAATGCATGGAGATTGAATTATTTTTCAGCAGTGTGAAATAGTATCTCAGTTACCGAAAGCTCAGGAAATAAATTTCAGTGATGGCAACGATGAAACCTACATCCTTGTCATCGAAAACCGAACGCAGTCAGCTTCTCTGCTGAGGTTCTTTCCTTGAGAGGAATTCACTTTCGCTCTCTTGCAGTTTGGCAAAAAGAATCCTCTCGATGGTGAACTCTTCATAACTGCAGCCGAAGACGTACGCACCGAAATTGGGCAATCTGCAGGTCTGATAGCGCATCTACGTTGCTAAGACCTTTCGTTTCCAGAACACTCTCGGGATTTGGTCATTGGAGACGTGCAAAAAAAAAGAAATAGAAAAAAAATGCTTTCTTCCAGCTTCGTTAGTAATGATTAAAGAGCAGTATCAACAAGGAAATCATGAACTTGCATGTGTGCTTTCGTTCTTGGTGAGCTAGAACGTACACTCATATACATGGATGTCTAAAGCAAATCTGTGATGTCTGTATGGTGATCCCGAAAATATCTAAAGGTTGACTGAAATTTCTGTTTACCTTATTGCATCTGATGACCTGTAATGGTGCTGTAGCGACCTCCAATATATGAAAGTAAACAAGGCAATAAAAATACGCACTCATCCTGAATGACAGAGAATTTTGCTGATGATGTTGATCCTCTTCCTCAAACAAGCTACAGATCGTTCGTCTTGTCGTTGCCCACAGTGGCTTGAACTACACAAGGGTCTCGAAGATCTGTTTTCCTATTCCCCTCGGGACAGAAGGATAAATTCCTCGGTATTGATACACACCCTTCCATCTTTTGCGTGCTTCTGTTGCATAATATTGCCTTTTGTGCTGAAAAATATTTTAAAAGTGTGCTACTTTTGAGGACCAGATCACACGTCCATGCCAAATCAGTTTCGTGTACAAGAAATTAGCGCCGCTATACTTATGGAATACGAAAGGTATGCCTTCATGGCATGTAAAAGTGTTCGTGTCGACGTTCCAAATAGCACGGTTGGTTTTTTGATTTGCATCCTCCACTCACATTCCCTGCATTCATATATAACACATTGTTTTTTTGATTACTAATCTTTTTCGATGAGTTATATCTCGATGATCTGGGGGTTAAGAAAGTTAAGAAAAATCCGGGAGAGTCTCAATTTTGGAGCGATAGATTTATAGCAATGCAGGTCGTATGCTTTTGCCAATTTCGTGGACAATGATAAATGAATAGCTTTTTCAGATTTAGTGAAAAAGCGGCAATCCCGGAGGATATGTCAGCAGCTTTCTTGTAATGACAGTCAAGAAGCCTTATTCTTAAAATCCAAGTTATAATACACATTGAAATTTCTCATGAAGGACGCTTTTGGAGAGTTTAGTGCAATCTCGGAAGATATATAGCTTCTCGGAAATCCTCAATAAACGATTAGCAAAATTAAACATTGTGTGATGAAATCAGTGGAACGCAGATTGCTATGTACAAAAGGGACAGAAGCAATTATAGAGAGAAGAAATCCCCATTACCTCAAAATGTAAAATGAGTTTGGCTTCCATGGAGTGACTAATGCGAAGAGAAAGCGAGCGCATACGAAACGCGGCAGTGGTCAGCAGAAGACAATCTTCGGGTAACTAGGTTAGGAAATCTAAAGAAAAGATTAAAATCAAGCAATATAAATTAAGAACTGATGTTGCATACTTTTGAAAAATAGGCCCAAAGCATCACAACTTTAATGGAAGGGGGAAAAGAAATGATGGAAAATCTTCAAAGATGTTTCTTTCAGGAAAACACGTGACAGACGAATTGAAAGGATCAAAATGAAATGACCTGATGCATTATCAATGTAAAATAGCTTAGTAAAGTCTGAATTTTTTTTTCAGCTCGAAAAAAATAAAAATAAAAAAGGAGAATGATTTCCGAGATAACGTGAGCTGAAAAAGCAAGGTTTTTGAAAACTTATATGAAAAGTTTGCTCAATGAGGCATTCATGATTTGATCTCAATCTTTCATACCTGTTGTTTTTTTCCTCACCAGCAATTGCAGCCTTTTTTATTGTAAGCTCGTTTTCATTTCTAAGTCAGCTGCCTTTCCTGAAATATGAAATTTCAGTGCATTTTATACATTTTTTTTTGTCATACGCTGCATATTTACTTAAGGGAATTGATAAAAAATTCTATTCTTTTATCCTGCTAGACATCGAGTTACTCGAAGCAGGTCGTCTAAAGTAACTGACACGGAATAAATCCTCACACCGTTTTGTGAACAAAATGATGCCAGGATCAGACAAGTTCAACAGGCTTGAATTTGTACCCTTTTTTAAAAAAAAAAATCTTCTGTTTTCATTTTCTTGTTTCTGAGTCGATTTACTTTTAGGGATCAAAATTCAAAACTTAAATTTCTTAAGCTCAAGCATTTCTACAGAGATTCAGGGAGAACTTCAGTTCCTCGGTTACATTTCGTGGTTAAGTGTTCAACAGGCTCGCCTAAATTGAATATATGATGGGGCACTTTGCCTGAAACTTCTGTATTTAAAATAAGGATGAAAGCTCTCGTTGCACCACTTACGAGCATAAGGTATGGCGATTTTCTTCCTGCGTTCCGGATACTCTGATGTACCTGAATTTCTTGCTGTAGCATTCTTAAATCCAATTCAAAGAAGATCAGTTCTTGATCTCAGCTGTTGATGAAATTGCTAGGGTGCATTAATAATGTGTTGTGCTTGTTATTCTGTGTTCGTTACAGTCGGGGTCGCAAGCCATATGCATCATTAGCATCCCATACAGATGCTGACTGTTCCGTCCATGCAGACTCGAGTGTGCCATTGTGGGGATTAGTCTTTCTCATCTGGCTAGCGCATCCCTTCAGATGTTGGATAATATTTTACCAGAAATATCTTTTACTCTGTATTTCTATTTTCTTTTATTTCGCAACTTTAGAAGAAGCATGTATTTTGGATTTTTGTAAGAGTTTTTTTTTTTTTTTTTTTCACTTTTATCCTTAGTGTCGGTCATCTCATTCCCACTTTACTTGACAAATATAAATTTGACTTGCCTGCTCTGTTGTAAGTGTTAGTCTCTATTAGTGAACATTTGATGGCCTATTAAATTAGGGATAATTGGATATTGATCCTCTTGATTTTTATTCACAAAGCAGACCGTTTAAAAAGCATTTAGAAAAGCGTCTTTGAGTTTTTGGTAGTTCATTTTTTGTATCCTTTAAGCCTGGCTTCTTCTTTCGTTGAATTCATTTAATTAAATTGAACTTTATCGACGATCTTCTGCCACAAATGCAAGTTTCCTTGCATTGCGATGCTAAAGCCAGAGTTACATCATGTATGAACATTTTTTTTTTCTTTTGGAGACCTTTCGGATCGAGAGCAGGAAATCGTCGTCCTTTTTCTCTTTATGCCATCTCTGAGAATTCCATGATCATGTTCTGGGTTGTCATTGGAAGTCAGCTGATTTTCGAGTTGCTGCAAGCAGCATCACATTTTGCTAATAATTTGTTGATAGTGCCAAGGTCAAACGAAGGTTTCTCTCGAGGATAGCTTTCTATTTTCTCTTCTTTCATGAAAGTTCACCAATTATTTGTTGGCTCACCAGTTATGTTTTTAAAAAAATGATCCTCAAAACCTAATTTAATTCGGACACTCATCTTTAAGGCTCTTGCTTGTTTGTTCCCATCTCATCCATATGATTTCATATCTCACGCTGTATATCCTTTTAGTTTCCCGTGGCTTCCAGCTATTCTGTTACAAGTACTTCTTTAACGAACTCAACTGTGTTCTCGTTGCTATCATCAATTGCAATCAACTGCTATCATCAATCCAATTGTGTCTTCGTTAGCTATCATCAACCAAAGAAGAAAGCTGCCTAAAGTCTTTAAGCGCATGCGTTTCGAACTTTAACCTCTTCCAGATACAAACCCATCTTCCGGGTAGCTCCAATCCCTCACTCAGAGTTAAAGACTAATAGTATACTTTTATTATGATTTGATGATAGCAAGCGTGTAAACTGAAAGTCCAAGTATGAAACGAAAATGGGGATGGAAAAGTGGACGCTAAATTTGTAGAACGATTAAATTTCCCAGCAGACAGTTTCCACATCTTCCTGATCGTCAAAGCACTCTTGATTTCATTACCTGTAGTCTTGTGCCATCAAGAAAGCCAGTGGATTTCAGGAGGAATGGTTTAAAAAGGAAACAGATTGTCAGATGCTTATCACAGGTCAGTGTGTGCCATATTCGCGACTTGCATCTGGAAAGGAATCTCGCAAAATGTTCAACTTCCCTTCTCACTAGGGAACACTGGTGTAACATTCAGGATATCATAAGCACTTATTGACGAGCATTAAAAACGGTCTCTTTTCTTAAAATGTACATCCTATTTTGTTTTTGTATAGACTTGTGAATTCTAAGTGTAATCAGAAAAGGGGAAAGCACACAAATTGGGATTCCTAGTTGTCTATGATAAGCAACGAAGAATTTTGTTCCTTTCATTATTCTATTTTCTTCCATGCTAGTTTTCCGTTTGGATTCCCATGTCTATTCAAATGAATTTCTTCTTTTGATAATATTTTTGGGAGAGCCTGTTCCAACGTCTCTCGGTGCTATTGGACATGATTCTTCAGTGATCGTTTTCAAGGCATTTTCATTAGAGAGTACGCACTCAGCCCTTACTTTGTGGCACGGTGAAATGCTAAATCCGTTCAAACGTTAATAAATGAAGCAGAAAACATTCCGAATTTTCTTAAATGAGAAAAACCATAGCCTGAAAGGTGAAAAGTAAGCTTTGGTGTTTACTTTGGCAAGCATGCATGCAACAGTGACATGGCTCCTAGTCAATGCCTGCCTTCAATTAACGCAAATTCAAGTGTCAACAAATTTTTGCACCAATAGTCACTGCACTCATTGCTAGAATTTTGCTCTTTAAACTCTACAAGTCATTTGCCGAAGATTAGCTTTTTTTATGGGAGTTTATCGAACTTTGCTTTCGAATTTATAGTATGGTTTTCCGGAAATTAGGCAACTGACTGCCAGCTCAGATTTACACCCATTTCCAAATTAAACTTTGGATTATGGAGCGCCAATTGAGGACTTTGAGTAAATGCGTCTGAGTAGGATCAAGTACAACCTGAACATGTGTGTACTGAGATACCCGGTGTGAAATAGCACTTATGTGTGCATATTTAATTTACGTATTTAGTGTACCTTCACAGTTGATACGGCTATTTAAAAAGTGTGCATGCTATTTAGGTTCTTCCATAATTGCAAATCTAGAAAGCGAAAGAGCAGAATCAAGTCATCAAGCAGAAGAGTCTTGACTTTGTTCTGAGGTTGAGAAAAACGTGAGAATCATGGTTTCCAAGAAATTCGGACGTTAAAGACTGCGAACGCGCGCTTTCGAATCTTTTCTTTGATATTTCTCCTCGGCTCTCTTTAAAAATTGCTTTAAGGACTGAGTTTTTTGAAAGTAGCATTCAGCATTTTTGTTTATCATTTTTTAGATGGGATTTAATAAAAGAAAGCAATTTTGAAGTAGACAGAATTTTCTAGAGCCTAACGTACTTTCAGGAAGGTATTTAGAAATGGCATTCAAGATGCGGAAATATTGAAACAGCGTGGGAAGTTTCTTCTTTTGTAGGTGACCGCAGACATTTGGATATCTTGATTTCCAAGTGCTGCAAAGAGCATAACACCACGCTCATATATGAAAAAGCAATGAAGGGTGAGCACGAATCATAGGACTTTTATTCTAGAGAAAGTGTTTTCAGCTGTTAGGGAAGATCAAGAAGTCACATCTCTGAGATTCAACAGGATAAAGTAAAGACGTCCTTCTTTCTTCAACTGGTCCCCTGTTGTAATTGATCTTGAGAATAAGAGATCTGAAAATTTTTGACTTTTCCAAGATGGCAGTCATTTTTTTGGAGCTTTCCCTTTTTCCGTAATAAAAGAACCTGTTAGTTTTGAAAATTGTCAAACAGAAAAAAAAATTCTGTTCTGTCCATCCGAAAACAAATTTTGCCAAAAACTTGGGCGCCCCTTGATCATATTGCCATCGAAACCATCGAGATCGCGAATGGAAGCAAATAATCCTTTTAAAAATCATCGGACAGTTGCTGAAAAGTCGAAATGATTGAAATAATGCTTCTCTCGAAATGCCACGTACATTTCGGAAGATTCCTTCCACCGATACTCCAATCAAAATTAATGAGGCTGAAGTAGAGAACGCAGCTTCGTGCCTGGTTACAGACGTTGGATTGATGGATTTCGGACAAACATAAAGCATCTTTCCTTCGAACAGAAGAAGCAATTTTGATCAAATTGATTCACGACTTTCCGCTTCATTTTTACCCTTCAGTTATTTTACCAAGACCGTAGACCATTCCTAGGATGCATCAATCTTGCTTACTTCTGTATCACTGCGGTAACTTCACTATGTTTGGGAGAACCCTTAATGAGAGGGAAGGATGCCCTCATTTTCTTTGCGTAAACTACAGACCTCATTTAAAAGTGTACTGAAAATATCTGCGAGAAATTCTGGAAATGTAGAAGAGAGATTTAAGCTGTAGGATGCATATGTCATTCCCAAGATGTTTCCAGATCTGGCAGACAGCATGGCTCCAGATGGATTTACCTAGTTAAGGGGAACATTTAACCGAATCGCAAGTTCGGGAAAACTCTGGAGTCGTTTGCGAGCATCCCAATTAAACAAGAGAAAAATATTCGTCACTATAATGACAGGAAGCATAAATGGCTATGATTTACTGCCTGAAATCCACACAAGATGTGACATGTTCTTGCTCTGTGACCGAATAAAATAAATTTGCTTCACAGGAATGCTTGCACGTCGAACATTCTCGACTCAAATTATACGTAAACCATGGAAAGCGCCATTGCTAAATAATCCAAAGAAAAACTCGATTTTTCAATTATGATGAATTGAGTACGCGAATGAAAAATAGATCGACTTCAAAAATAGGTGTGCATATCAAAGGAGACCGGACATGTACGAACTCAATTTAGCAAAAGGGAATTACTATTGAAGGTATTTCTTGTACATTTTACGTTACTTACGCAATTCTCACGATAGGTTTCTCAGTCAAAGAAAAAATAGACTGCTTTGGTACATTTCTTAATATTCATCAACGATTATTTGAACACTTCTTTGCTCGATGAAGGAATTAATGTCCCCTGAATTCATAACGAGCCAACTTTAAGAACACAGCAGCGGGAGGCTGTTTTCTTTATCTGTGTAGAAATAGAAACTGAATCTAACAGTCTTCAGAACTAGAAACGAAGTGAATCAACGAAGCCACACCTTATACGTACTCCCGCGCGCACTTATGTGTATCTGCATCAGATTTATGTAGTCTGCTACATGTGTCTTGCATTCAGAGAGACTTTCGCGTTCAGTTCATCTGTGCATTTACATATGACAAAGTATCTGCTTCGGTATATCGCAAGCAAACAAAAAAGCGTTTTATGGAAAACAGATGATGACATCATGAATTGATACATGATTGCGAATGCTTTACGTTTCCGATTTATGTTTACGAGATATATCAGTTTGATCCATTTCCTGTTTTGCCTCCTTTTCTCTTTTCCTGATTCCCGCGCTGTTCTCCACTTTGTGTTTTGCGAAAAGGCAAGCCAGATGTGGCTATCGTGTTGATGAAAGCGCTTTCTGGAAAAAGCTCTTTGAAACATACCGCATTCGCGTTCCTTAGTCTTCGTTTCCGTTCTTAGATTTTGATTCTTTTGTCAAGGGAACTACCAAAGATACTTCTCTTAGCAACAGTGCTTACTTTCAGATTCAAGACTCGATTTCCGATGCGTGTACTCTTTGCTGTTCGGTGCGTTTTGTTTAATGATACGGTGCATTCACCTTAGAATGATTCTGTTCCTTAGTGTGCTTCCTTTACAGGTTTCTAAATCAGTCAGCCTGGAATGCAGGAACTCAATGCCATTTTCTCCACAGGAAAATATTTTCATGAATCGTTTTGTTTCGTTTCTGTAATCCAAACTCTGATAAAAGAGAATGGGAACAGCATTCTGCTCTCTTCAGAGTTTCTTCCCGTATCTGTCTTCCTTCCCACTGTGAGTAAACAGTCGAAATGGAGATGTCCATTGAGGCATCTCAGATTCTTCGTGCATTTCCCCTGCAAAGAGACGCTGTGGAACTCCCCACCTAGTTGCGCATAGCTTTTCTTACCTTCCTTCCTTCTAAGTTTGTCATTACCTCCTCGGTGGTCGCAAACCGTTTTTGGAATACTCGAACTCCGCATTCTCGTGCCCCCAATCTGGAATCTGATGAGTGGATTCAGCTCCGATCATTGCACCCCAGCTAGGTTACTCTGTGAGGCTCTCCAGGACTAAATTCCCACAGAACTGCTCCTTTGTTTATCTGCTCGAATGGAAGATAAACCAGGTTTCGGTTTCTTCCCAGTTCAGACTTGCAGCTGAACTTTTTCGTTTTCTCTTTCAAATTCATTTGCTATCACGTCATCTTTTGGTACAAGATCTTTAGATAAACGATGGATAATGCTAAATGATTCCACTTCGCGGAAACGCCGTCTCATGAAAACAATCCAACCGATGTGAAAAGCAAACCGAGAAGTTGATTGGGTTGGTTCCATCGGAGGAAGCTGAAGTAAATGATGATGAAGTAATGAGAAATCCAAATTGAAACGTGGGCATCGCAACAAACGTGCACGAGCAGCAATGCATGATGCTTGCTTTGCATCTTTTATTTACTCGCCGCCTGCATCCCTCCCCCCCCCTTCCACACATCCTCTTGCTTTAACTGTTTGAGATCCTTATTTGAAGATTAGACTTGCGTGAGTCTGGTTTTCATTCACCTCTGGAGCTGCGTACTGGGAGGTTGAGCATGATTTCCGTAGAAGATAAATTTTGGAAGGTGCCATGTGCTGATTGCCTCCAGTACAAAGCAACTGACCTTGTGATTTTTCGCTACAAATAAAACAATCCTGCAGACTGCCAACTTGGCTGCAAGTACTTTCTTCCATTGAACGCGGTGCAAGACATCATGGATTCTTTGTACCAAAAGCTGTGAACACCCAACACTAATAATTGGCTCGTTCCCTAGTAGGATTTTCGCGCTTGATTACTGCCTAGCTGAACCTAGGCGCCACGTTTCCTCATCACTTTCGGAAAGTAAAAATAAGATGCACACTTCCAGCTTGGAAGATGGCCAAGACTTATGAAGGCTGATTTTCTAAAGATCCATTCGACAGTGGAATTTCGAAGCATCTTCGCGGAAGGGAAGGAAGATGGACCCGCACATGACGGGCTCGGTGCACTAATTTGAAAGTGCGCACAACCAGGCAGCCCCTTCGGAGTTTGGAGGGAGTTGCACTATGGAGCCAAACAGAGAATGATGAGATGTCCAACCAGAAATGAATCATCGTCTCGCCCCCATGGAGTTCAACTGAAACTGATTCTGCCAAAACAGCTTGTGCTTGGCAGGCCAGAGGGATTGAGAAAAGAACCGATTTCGCTCTCGTTCTTCCTCGCCCACAAGTGAGGACAAGGAAATACTCACGCGCGGCCAAATCGTTCAGGAGAGATGACCTCCAACAAGTTTGACGAAGAACGTCGTGGAACTGCCTGAACTGATTCAGGGATTCTTCGACATCTTCTAATTGAAGAGGTTGTGAAGTGGTCGTTCAGGGATCCAGGTGAGTTCACGAATTATCCCATCTGATGAGTTTTTATCACTGACTGACACGAAATATTTTCATCATCACAGAAAAGCTCATCTGATCAGCTGATCGTTTTTCGCTTTTTCTTTTTGACTTCGGATTTTAGTCTTTTTGACTAAAATATAAAAAAAAGCTCATCAGACATGTTTACGCTAACAACCGAAGGAGCATCATCTATAAACTCTGCTATCGAGGTTCGCATGCATTTGCATTCATGTTTTAAAAATCCATCGATCATGCGACTTCCTCTTTGTTACAGCTTGCTGATGGTTTTCATGTCTTCTAGAAAGATCATTTTTTGGATTTGAGTTCTGACAGGGAGTAAAAAACAGATTGCAAGATTGCAGACGTAGAAGAACCAAAGGATGCCATACTGAATGTTGCCAACACTCCCATCAATGAGAAGCGAAAGCTCTGAAATAGACATGCACCTCGCTCTCGTCAATCGATCGATCTTCTGTCGTCTTACACCGTGAAGCGCTCATTAGCACCAGCAGAGCTGCAGTCGTGATACTTTGGGTGCGCAAAAAAGATGTATACCCTTCCTTCAGCTAGGTTTTGTGCGCTTGAGGCTCTGCAGCAGGCTAGAGCTGTTGAATCGTTCTCCTTGGCTTACGAAGATCCGATTCTTTCATCCTAAGAAACGCTTGAAGTCATGGAGAGGAAGAGGTGAAAATCATTGGTGCACCTTCATCAGGACAAATTGCGGTTCAGAATCCAGAACCACAACGGAAACAGAGAGGCAGAAGAATCTCATCTTCTTCATGAAGAGCTGTAAACTCACACCCAGTCGCTACATGGGCGTCAGAGAGGTTGCCCACTCTTGACACTGTGGCCACAGTCCAGTTTGAGACATCAAATGAGCCTGGAGAGAAACCAACGAAGAAAGTGATAGACATTTCTACATAAGAAATGAAGATGGACGGAACCAAAGCAAGTAGAGATGAGAACAACGAATAGATAGATAACACTCATTTTGAGAGGCGGTCTCTCTAGATTTTTGGCCTCCAAATGATGAAGCCAGGACTGGAGGAAGACAATCTCCTTTCAGCTACTGTGCGAGCTTTCTCGACTGTGTCTTAAGACCTTGTGCCGAGTCTCCAAGCAAAAATCATCAATTGAGGACATAGAGAATTGATTCAGCTCTGCTGGACGATTTTGTGGTGCATGGCCATTTCCTTTGCCTCATTTGCGCGAGAGGAAGAATGCGAGCCAAATCGGTCCTTTTCTTAATGCCTCTGACCTGCCAAACACTCTTGATGAAATGCCCGTCTAACCAACTGAATAGTCAACACTCTTATGATTTTCGAACTTGAGAATCTGCGTTTGCAGAAGCGCACTGGATCCAAAGACATGCAGAAAATCATTTCGTTGGTTTTCCATTTGTCTTCTCCTTCCTGTAGGTTCCTTACTCCTTTTCGGCAGAGTGATCCGCGCTGAAGAGATCACTCATCATAAAATCCCAGCAACAATTTAGTCCAAAATGCTGCTTTTACCTTCTTTCTACCACTGCATCATAGTTCCTGATCTCCCTGCCTCTTGAATCCCTGGAAGTAGCTTCGTTCCATCCTCTAATTTAGCAATCACCGTCTCCTTGCCGATTTCGTTCCCTGCTCCTAGTAAGATTTCGAAGAGAACGACGATTGTCATCTTCTAGTCGTAGCATGTGGCAAACCCATTCCCTGAGGTCATCTAGAGAAAACATCCTCTTATTTTGCTCACAGGACCTGTCTGAGAGCCCCTCTTAATGCTTCGGTAGACTATCCGAATATTCTCGTGGCTTTCCAGATGAAATCCATATCTCCAGGAAAACTGCAGCATCTCCATTATCAAGACCGAACTTTCTTAGACTCTCCTCGCTTCTTCAGCACCCAACTGATCCTTTTAGCTTTCTGCAAAGGCGTGCTCTGCAGACAGCGGAAGGGCGGGAACGTTATGGAGAGAGTTCTCGGGGCATCGAAGGGCTGAATTTTTCAAGACTTTCCATTTTCTATCTCTGTCAGTGCGTAAGATTTTTCAAACTTGACTTCTGTCCTTAGCTTCCGTTGCCATGGCTAGTCCAAAAAAGCTACTCTCCACAAGCAACGAAGAGCTTCTAGATTAGCCGAAAACAGGAGCTCTATTTTGCACACTTTTTCGCAAAGGTATCCTAAGGAGCAATGTACCTATTACAGTTCGAGTGGTCAGTGTCCTAGGCTAATTCTCTCTTTCTCACTGCACGAGACTCCCCTGTAACTCTGAGTCTTCGTGAGCGCCAAAGGCTCTTGAGATCTTTGCCCCCTTAAGAGCTTGGAACCACCCAAGAGCATTTTCGCGCCAAAGTCAAGACTTTGCAGAAACGTTGAACCTTCTCTATCATCTGCTTGAGAGTCTCTTTTGTTCCTTTCAAAATGCTCCTGCCTGGTCCTGGGCTGACTTCCCGATCTTTTTCAGCGCAGTGAGAATTCTCTCTGGACGTGCTGATGATCTGTCTTTTCATTTCTCCATCCTGCCACCCCATCATTTGACCACATCACATCGCTTCACCTCCATTGCTTGTTAAGAGGCTGTACTGTTAAGTGCAATTAGCAAAAACGTTTGATGCCAACCACGCTCTTTTTAGAATGCTCTTTTGAGTGGAATTCCTTGTGTGCAAAGTCACCTGTATGCGAAATCGCCTGTGATCGAAGTGCAGTGGGTGTAATTCGCCCATATTGCGCGTGCTTCCCGTTTAGAAGGATCGCTTAGTAGAGCCAGGCATGACTGCCCGTGCAAGTAATCGTGGGCAATCACTAGATCTTTAGGAAACGCGTTTCTTTTTTTTTTTTTTCTTTCAAGTTGGACTGAGAAATTATCTTTCGTGAGGATTCCGAGCATCCATACTCCTTTGATATATAATTCAAGACATCTCTTGTCTTTATCTTGTGCAGGAACAGTTCCACCCACCCCACCCCCTACAGTGAACACTGCCAACATGAATCTACAGATGAATTCTATAAACCCTTCCGAACTGCCGAACTGATTCTCGGAACGGGCGCTCCCAATCTAGTGGAATGAGGATGAAATTCCAAGAATCCTTATACTCATCTGTACATTATACTCGTTCGCCCTCATTAATGCTGTAGCTGTTTGTTGATGCTAACGGAAAGGCAACGGCGAGGCCTTCCTATCGACGGAAACCATCATAAGGAAGAAATTGCTGAGATGTTTCACAAATGGCAGCTGCCATCAGTAGAACGTCTCAAAGAGTCATTTTTATGTTCATCGAACAAGAAGAACGTGCTGTATAGTGAAAAGGCCTATGTTCAAGTGCAGGAAACTGGTGCCTTTTGCAGCGCAAAAGAACTCCACCCGCGTGCCGTAGCATTTCGTCCACGAAGACTTCCAAGCCCTGGAATGGCCTGTTCACAGAATCCCACGTACTGTTCGTCATAGCAGCAGGAATGCCAAAGCCACGTGATGCGCGTAAACGCATAGCAAGCGGCAAGAGCGCGCGCGATGTGGTTTCCACGCTTGTCCTACTGGTACATAGCAATTCAGAACTTTACTGAGGCTGCGAAGCAAGAGCCGTGGAGCGTTACAGGGGGATTTACAGAGGAGCACTGGGGAAAAGACGGTCACACGGACACAGAACAAGCCACACGAAATGCTGGAACGAGGGAATTTTGAGAAACAACGGGATCAAAATCAGTCTCCAAGTGAAAAGGAAACCGAAAGAGTCCTCGTCTTTGAGATTCAGAATGATTACAAAGCAGAATAAAAAAAAGAGAATCATTGATACATTGGAGGCAAAAGAAACTCTTGGTGTTCCAAGAGATTCCTCCATGATCCATTTCGATTTCCGAGAATATTGGAGAGAATGGAACATCCGTACAAACGGATCAAATTCCTTGGGAACACCACGCAACAGTCGTCACAAATTGAAGGGGTGTTGAAAAATTCATGACATAGACCTTTTTTTCTAGGGCACAAACAAAAGGTAGGACAGAAATGAAGAACAGGAAAAAACCTCTGCTATAGTAACTCCCCAAATTAACAAGCCTGCTGTTTGTTCGTCTTTGATGCGTATGCAGAAATATTTTAACCCTTCAACACTTTCACTGCTAAACTTTTAAACTATAAAAAGGTTTAGCGATCTCATCTTGTATAGCAACTGTGTACATTACTTCAAGTTTCACATACGATAATCAAAATGCTGTACAGGTGCGTACTTTTTAACTGCGAACGTGTAAACCACATGGCATTGCAGCGTTTTTTTTCGAGAGTATACAATCACTTTTGTCAAAGGTTACTGAGACCACTTGTTGCATTTCCCATGCCTTTTTTGTGAAAGAGGGGATCCAGCTGAAAACTACGATTTTTGAAAAACATTACCTCTTGTTCCCCGTGAATGAACTTCTTTCTTATCATTGACACACACAGCAAGTTATGAATGAAGCCTGTCGAATCGGTTTTTAATTACGGGATCTGCAACACAAAACAGTGCAGATTGGAAAGCTGAAAGGATCACCTCCTTTGGAGTGATTTGCGGCTCATGAGATTGCCAGTGTTCACCTGTGTCCTACAAATAATCCAAAGCCCAATCACGTATAGAAACGTCAGGCTATTATGCTGCATTTTAGATCAATAAAATAAACAACTGAAGGCAAGAATAACAAAAGTTTCTAATGACAGCAGGAAACATCATCAGTTAATAAATAATTATCGTAGAAACATGCCGACATTGGAAAATTTAAAGCTCGAACGTCACAAGTTCTTTTCCTGTGAATAAAAAAACTCTTTTCCCAATTGCAAATACCATCACATGTCAACGTTTAGAGATCTGTTGTTTAGAAACTACTGCACTGCTTTGTGAACGTTTGGTGATTTTTCACACACACGTCGCCTACTTTAGTTGGTATATTTGAAATGCCGCATGTGATATTCAGCCGTGTGGCTAATACTCGAAAGCTATCGTGTGAGAAATTTAGTGCTTGAAAATTCCAATAATTAATTACTGTTCAATTAGTTCTGCGAACCATTATCCGCCAGCTATGTGCAATCCCCAAAATGTGGAAGCATATAGCAGAGTGCGAGTTTAATTCTATTAAAATGTAAAAATAACTTTGATCCACTTTCAGACTTCTGTTCCCGAAAACAGATTGACTCTCAATGATTGGCAGCATGGATGAAGAGCATTTCTCTCATTTCAGTGAGGTCTCATTTTCTTAGTAATCTCCAATCCACACGGAACGCTTAGGGTATATCAATAGAGCTCTCATAAAAGTCCTTTATATGCTTCCGCTTTTGTGTACTTCATCTACACCTCTACCTACAATACAAGAATATTAATAAACATTATTACAATTATAATACATTATTCGTATTCTACATGTAAGTGATCAAAACAGGTCATCTCTCTACAATCCTCGATTAAACATCCCAAGAATACAATTTACGATCTCCCATTAGTTACGCATATAGGTTCTGAAAATCGACCTCGTGAAATGTTTCATCTCAGCATTCCGGCTACTATCTTAATAAACATTATTCAAAGATTAGATTCTGTCATATATTAGATTCTATGATCACAGAAGGATGTATTTAACAAATCATTCTGCGATAGCTCTTGGAATAATGTAAAGCCATTACCTAAGCAGTTTTTTTTTTTTTGTATTTTGCATCACTTATAATTTCGCATGTTGGTCAAATTGTTTTCCTGAACGGTTTCAAATGGCTGCACTGGTCGCAGGAACCACCATCCACTCCGAAGAGGTGCGCGTTTAGGTACACAGCAGTAACATTTTCGAAATTGATGCTTGCACCTCTAATGAAGAACGGAACTGTTAATGATCACTCTAAATGGGATTCCCTTGTTATCTCCTTGCTTTCTTGGGAATCTCGAAGTGGGATTTCCCATCCATTAGGTTTCTGGGAACCAACGTGGAATCGAGTTTCGAGGCTTTTTCGTACGCATCAGTCAGAAGCATGCAGCGTAAAGATATGTGGTCCGCAAATTTCGCTATTTCCGTTGTTTCAGCACAGCAGCATAATGAGTAACACATTTCTAAAACAAACTGTCCAATTTTCGGCCTTTGAAGTTCGGAGCAGGTGTGTTCCGGACCGCGACACATGGCCGCCTGGTAGCATAAGGCACCGTCTTCGTCCGGGATGGGATGGGAAAGGCGGCAGTAAATGTGAGGCCAATGTTTTTGGATCCCAGTAGAGGACGATCGAGACAGAACATAATTATCTACTAAAGGGATGGATGGCTACCAGTGTTGGCTTTCCGTTCGCTATGCAATTTCGCATGCTCAATGTCTTGCTCAATGTACAGCACAGAGGTGAATTCCGCCTAATACTATGATGCTGAAATGTTCTTCAAACAACTATCGCTTAAATGCCACACTCGTGACAGGATTTCTTCTTGAATGATCGAGAAAATTCCATCAGAGTTTCCTGTGGATGCTGTGAACGACGAAGAAGACATTTTTACTTTTCTCCGATCTGTTCACCATAATTCGAAACTGGAGCCTTTGTTTTTCAGTTGCACTCTTTTTACTGATTGTCCTTCCAAATGGGGAAGGCTATGGGAGCAAGATTTAGATTTCACCACCCTACAGCTGACACATGAAATGTCAGCTCAGGAATGCTATTTGTGCTCAGGTCACACTGCAACGGGCCCGGGTACTTAATTTGGTCAGATCCAACTGTCAAGTATTTTCAGCGTTTAGTTTCACGCATCGATGAAATAATCCTTATATGTATTCATCTGTGACACATTTGATCGTACGAAAACAATCACGTCACTATAGAGTGTAAAAAAGCAAACCATTTACCGTGTTTCCGAATGCCTTTTATGTTGCATGTTCTAAGGAAACCTATCTTCTACCTGAAGAAGAATAGCCTCCAAGCATAGGGGCCAGAATAGGATACCCAGAGCAGATTATCATATACGGAAAACAGTGTGTTTACTCAGAAACAAATAATGCTTGTGAGACGCAATAGCCTATCAACATAGCCACTGAGATTTCGATAATTAGCTGTTCATTTTCTTAGAAAATTGAAGCATAAACAAATTAGAAATATGCTGCCAAAATCATCGATTCAATTCGATTAAATGCCGGTGAAATACTTGCATGGTGAAAGCAGGATGATCTTGTAAATCACGCAAAAAAGTTCGAAGTAGCATTCAACAGATCAATGGTCAGCATGTTCGTAATAAACAAGCAGTACACTTTCGAAAAAAAGTGCTTCCATCGATAGAATATTCACCGGTGACAAAAAAGGACAATTATCCTTAGAAGCCTTCAAAGTGCAATCGAACTCCACTGTAAGCACTAATACGAGCTGCTATTTATGAGTTTCTGATAGAAAAAGCAAAAGCAAATGGTTTCTCTTCAGCAACGTTTCTTAATTTGTACTAATTGAACAATTAAATGGGTCGACTGTAAAAGCACATCATTAGATGAGTATTCCAGTTAGTATACCCTGCTTAAGATATCGATGTTCATTATTTCATCATCGCAACAGAACAATGTTTATAAAAAAAAAAAAAAAGCTTCTTGTAAAGAATGGATGCATTAAGATAGAAGGAAGGAATTTCATATTTCCATATAATATAAAAATAGAAGTCCGAGTTACTATGCAAATTCGTTTTCTAGAATAAGAGACGAGGTTAGATAAGAATTCAAGAGTAGTTGGCACCCTACATTCCGTAGTATTGTTGCATGTTATTCCTTGTCTATCTAAATGTGCATCATTCTGATGAAAAGATCACAAGCACATTTGAGCACGTGAAATGTATGAATAATAAATAGGTTAAGGTACAACCAGGAGGAAAATCACGGCGCAATGTAGCAAATCGCAGTACAAAACTCCCATCATACTTGCAATATGCACACCAAAAAAGTTCAATTTTGGGGGGATAGATGGCAGACCGATAGGGCCTCGATTGCGCGAGTTATAAACAAGGAATTGCCAAAATTACGTCAACGTTCTCAAACATGAAAATCGCACCTATTAAGAATTTGTGATTCTGCAATAACTGCGAAACAGATGCAGAATCATGAGCACATAGCTGTGGAAACATCAGTGTCATTTCAGATTCACACTAGCAAGTTTTGCTATAGTTACAGCGGGGTCGCACTATCATGCCACTAAAAAAATGTGTTGAGTAATTGATGAGAAAAAAAAATTCGAACTCGGCTACTCGGCCGAGAGGATTCTAGAAAATGGCCAACATTTTCCTTACAAAACTATTTCAAACTTTACTCAGGATTTCTTTTACTTCCACAAAACTCTCCTCATGTCAACTGAGATTTCCATCGCACATTACCCATTGCTCCATATGCTAGAAATTTATGTCTTCAGGATGAAGTATTCAGATATGATTTATTTTCTATAATATTCATCACAGAATGCTCTTCTGTATGTGCTTTGAATATGTTGGTGTGCCAATGTGTTCTCTTTGATGCTTTCATATGTATGTAAACAAGTCATCTCGAAAAGGGTTTCTTTTTCTTTGGATCACTTTCTCTTTATTAGTTTTTTCATGTTTTTTCCCAGGAATTCACATTGTAGCTTTTCCTTTTAAAACAAGACACTAAATAGCAGAGCTGACATTTGAACTTGAATTGGTCTTCATGATTCTTCAAAGATTCAGACTAGGTGTCACCTATAATGACCTAAGCAATCTTTTTCATCATCTCGCCTCACGACTCAGCTTCATTTCACTACGAGAAACAAATTACCAGATACACATTGTTCCATCATTTGGGGCACATGCTGATAGCATGTACACTGGCATTTGCTTTTGTGAATGAATTGGTTGATGAAACAGCAGCTACTCATTAATTATGACTCTTACATAAAATTGAAATGCATTCAGAATTCACTGTATGAATTTTCTCTAAAAATTGATCTAGAGATAGTGATTCTTACATTGAGTATTTTCATGTATTGGTGCCTCTGCATTTATGGATGTCCCTTTCTGCATGAGAGATTAGTCAGTAAAAATGGACAAAAGTTTTAGTACTTTAGGATAGTGTAAATTTAGTTATAAAATTAAGATTTAGAATTCTATAATCAATTATATTGCTAATCTAAGAGAAAATACTGCCCTATCTTTAGTGACACAATAAGTAACTACAACAGCATCTTGTAAGCAAATCCATAATTACTTTTTGTCAGTTTAGAACAGAACTTCACTTCCACATATTCAATAACAATGCAAAAATTGCCATATAAAAAGACAAATGAATGCAAAACTGGAAGTTTCATTTCTAGTGAAATAATTATTGAATATTTTTCTTCTAATTGTGCTTTGATTTCAATTGAGATACTTTTCTAAGTGAGAGGAGAAAAACCTTACAGATTCCTGCTGAATTACTGGCCTTGTAGACTCCTACCATGATCATTTACTTTCATATAAAGATCACAGTTTGGTTTTTATCCTGTACTCTGGTTTAAAAATTAGATGCTCATTGAGCTTGTAGTGAAAGTGTTTGAATAAACTAGTTAATTCCCTTTAGCTCATGCCAATTTGCTCTAGTTTCTACAATTCTTTCAAGAGCTTAGCCAAGAATCGAAGCTATTGTTTCTCCAGAAGTTTCAGAAATGTTTTTTCTACCTAGACATATGAGGATGACTCTGCACTTATCTTCACTGTCACTGCCTGAAAGGAACTGCAAAGATTAAGTTTGGTAGATGCACAGACTGGACTTGCTGGAAGGCAGATCCAGGACAATTCTGAGTGTGGACTTAGGTCCAGTGCCCTTCACACTCTTTAGTTCATTCCCTTTTACATTGATTCTCAGTCTTCTTATCCCATAATTATTCACACTGCTTACTTACTCTCAGTATTTCTTTATTATCGTCACTTGGAAATATCCTTATTCTTATTCATTCACCCTCATTATGGGTACACTTGATCCCTAACTTTACCCCTCATCTCTTGTTCTTTAGTTGTTACCAATTCCTCAGTATTCATGTGTTTGGAGTTAATTCCCTCCATATTGAAAAACAGGTATAAACAGAATGAACTTCAGGGATAGGAATAAAACAAGCTGCTATTCCTAGCAAGTACAATTACTGCCGTATGGCAAGGTTCAGCATTAGTGCAGAGAACATTTTAGAAGTACTGATATTTTTATCTGAAGAACACAGCTGAAGATTAATAAAATAGAGAATGTAGATTACTTTATGGTGTTACTATGGGCTTCCTTGGACCATGCTGCTGACACAGGTGAAATTAAATTCCTTCTCATCTTTCCTGCCCATTCAGCTACAATCATTTCAGCAGGAGTGCATTTCCTAAAACCTTGCTAAAAAATAAATTGGCTTACTAGATTTGTACATGGTTATGAAATAGCTGCATGTGCTAATGATAGAAATTAAGCCGTTTACTTGGAATACTTTATTCATCATCAACTACACAAGAATAAAATAAACCGAAACAAGATCATTCATCAAATAAATGAGAGCATTCATAAATTAGAAACCTATTTTGACAATTTACCTGCAAGCATCTGTCTGATGCTTCAGAATAGTTTATATTTAATTATATTCAAGCTTTTTGCAATGTTTGCTATTGCAAAACTGACCCTTACATGGGAATGTGTCAGTGTCATGAAGGGCAATTCTGAGTGTGTTCAAAGACAGATCAATTTCAAGTTTGCACTTTTTAGAGATCACCTTTTTTTTTGGCCTCCATCTGTAAAATCTGCTGTTCAAGTAGGAATTTCACAATGCAACATGTTGCACTTGTATTTAACCCCCCCCCCCTCCCAGAAAAATAATGAAAATGTACAAAGCAGCTAAAAGAGATTTATTAGAAGGATAAGTAAGGCTAATACACAAAGCTGTGGCAGGTTCAGGATTACTGGGGGGAAAAATGGATAAGAGAATGCCGATAAAAGAATTTCATCTCTTTGTTAAAGATGAAACATACTGCAAATCATACGTGAGTTGTGCCCCTACGGCTGACTGGAATCCATGTTAACCAAAGATAAAGACAGGCACCGCCAAGTAGGAAATAGAGAATCGTCATTTATACATTAGAAAAAACTGTCCAAATAAGCAGCAGGGTGCAAACAAGAGATTTTAAAGTATTCATGTCCATCCGCATGTGACACATCATACAGTAGTTGTGGAACTTTATAAAACGAACTATTTTTGGGTAAACTCTACTCCGGCGATGATACATCAATACATAAGACACACATACTGCTGAAGCCAAGATTTTACGAATCATGCTTTTGCTTGAGAACAGTTGATCATTACTTCATTACGCTAAAAGGTGCGGGGGCACACGATTCCTTGTCGTGCCTGATCTTCAAAAGCTTCCCATTCACAAAGAGTTTTTACTAAACGAAGATGATAACGCAAGTAACCGTCACTGAACTGGTGCCGCACTTCTGAACAGAAAACAGACTGGTGGTTCCAAATAGGAAAAATTTGGTTTTCCACAACCTCGGAATCACAAAATGTAATGCCCGTCCGAACCAATACAATATATAGTGTGGTTTTATGGATTAAACAGAAGTCTACGGCAAATTTGTGCAATAGGACCCGCAAGACAAATTATTAACTGCACAATGATCAAGACGCAGCGTTGGCCTAGGATCATGCTGTAACATATAGGTGTTGTTCAAGTACCTACAATCTCATTTTTTATACAACCCTTCTTCCAGAATGAAATGCTTCAAGTTGTTTTGCTTCCAAAAGGAAAACTTTTCTTCTTTCAGATAAAGCACTACGGTAAAATCACAGTAACGGGTCAAGTCGACGCTTAAGCACCATGTTTCAAATTAGTTCCAAGAATTCTTGCTCTACTATTGACGTGCCCAGCCAGAAATCGTGTGCAATTTTCATCGCACACCCTCACCAAGAGTCAACGAAAATGTCCAAAGCTTTATTAGGAACCAGAACGTGAATATGAGGACAGCTTATGCAGTCGGGTCTATTTCCAAGATATAATGCAAGTAACCATGCATTAAAATTCATGGGATCATCCAATTTCCTGTTTCAGTTTTCACCATATGGAAAGAAAAGAAGTTCGGTTTCGATTATTTCACCTGTTTTACAGAATCAAAAAATGGCTTCCTCTCTATGACGTGGTCATCTTGCTGAGGGAGCACATCTAGCTGAACGAAATGAAGCTTATCATAGCATATCACATTAACCTTGTTTAACCTTCTTTCTGAATAAAGACTGCATAAGCTGTTTCAATATTTTCTGAATAAAGTGTTCCCATCTGAATTCCGCTAGATTATGAAATAGCTGCATGTGCTGATGATAGAAATTAAGCCGTTTACTTGGAATACTTTATCCATCATCAGCTACACAAGAATAAAATAAATCGAAACAAGATCATTCATCAAATAAATGAAAGCCGTTTTGAGACAAAGTACACCTGTTCATCTGTTCACAGATGCCAGAAGAATGAAGGTACATATCAAAGGTAAAGCACATTTTTTCAAGCAGCCAAAGATTTTCTTCAAGGAGACTAACTGAACATTTCGACCTCTACGCTTCTTCATCTTCATTCTCAAAGAAAATTGAAATTTTTTGACATTCATGACCACTGTTTCGAATTAAAAAGCCAAGAAACTTAGATTATTTCCAATATATGAAATCTCAGATTAATTCTCTCAAGGTATCATGTGTTTCTTTTCTACTGCATTCAAGCTGTACTTCATACTTTGCCTATTCTTGTGTTCTTAATTATAGACCCTAAATCTGATGTTTCCTCACTATTTAAAACTTAACATGTTAGAAGTCATCAAGACGATCTACATAAGCTAAGGATCATATTGTTGACATAATGTATTCGTGATTAAAAAGTCTCAATCTAACTGAGAAATTCATCATGGACAGCATAAAAAAGTAAGAAAAGAAAAGTAAAGCAACACGGACTTGCAGACAGTTTGTAACACTAAGATTTACTTGTCTGTATGCAAGCGCTAATCTTTCGTGATGCAAGAAGTGAAATTAACTATTTACTTAGTTATGATTAATTAACGTGTAAGTTTCCGCTGGCATCGGATTTCTCACGAGCTTACTTATTAACACCTTACAGTTTTCCGTCAGTTGCCGACGGCTTCAACGAAATCTTTACCTATTTTGCCTTGCTCGCTTCTAGAATAGAAATCTATGAACAGCTTTCAGTAACTGTCATTCGCTAGTGTGTGTGTTTCTCTAATGGCAGAAAGGCAAACTTGTAGAAGTTTCTGCGGGAGCCTTGCCTGTATATGAAGTGGTTTTGGTACAGTAATATCGCTAGAAGATGATCATGCATTTTGATTGATTTAATCGGACAAATCTGATAGTCATTTTCTGTGAAGTTCAGCAACATCTGTACCCTCACAGTGAAACCACAGGGAAAAGCAGCGTTCAGAAGTACAGGGATATCAAGATAACTTGATTATTTCATTTGTTTGTGCTAGTAGTTTTTTCAACAGAAAGTATTAGTATAGTGTACACTATCAAGTAAAACTGGGCATTTTAGCTCCAGAGGTTTTGAGTCATTCCTCGGGAATCATAGGGAGCAACCTAATGGGTTTGATGACCAGCTCTTATTCGCACCAATGCATTTGTGTCTTCAATTTTTTTAAAATCAAAAAAATAATCTGCATTGGACTTGCAAATGGCCAAGGGATCAGTAGTTGATATTTCCATGGTCAGTATTTATTTTTGAGAAACATTTTTAATGAAAATTGCAAAACTTAAAAGGATTTCTTTGGAGCTGCGGTTCACAAACGGTCAAGTAGATGCCTTAAAAGGATGAAGCAAATAAATACGATGGGAATCTCTGAACTCTATTACATTAACAAGATCTCCAGATACATGCTCAAGAGTCTTTTAATTTATGTTTTCAATTTATGAGAGGCATCCTACACAAGAGGAAAAGCATTTTATTGCATCAGTGTAATTTTGTGTTTGAAAAAGTTCGTCCGACCATTTCAAAACTGACCTTCTTTCAGGGAAGAAGTTTTTTCAATCAGTATTTTATCTTCTTACAGATAGAAAAAAAAATTATTATACAATAATTCTATTTCCGAATTTTTGACAAACAGGGTTCCCAGTCTTTCATGACTGGGAAAAATAAGCAAAAGACATGCAGTTCAATACGCTGACTCTGGAGCCATGATATAGCAATAAAGAGAACGCTCTGCTTTTGGAAAAGGAAGAAAAGAACCATCCTTTCAACCACGGTGCCCAAAATATCTGATTACTTTCATTATTATTTTTTTATTGAGGAACATTCAGGATTCTCCTTAGAATTCAGTTCATTCAAATGCATTCAAGTTATGAAAGAGTCAACTCAGACTCTCACATCACAAGAAAGTAATAGAGTTCATGAAACGTCTTCACTGATATTAGTGGTTAGAGCTTCAATGGATGCATTGCGAAGCTCCACTGCCAAAGAAGAGAAGTTTCATCCTGGGGATATAGAGATAGGAAGGTTACATGTCGATCCTAATATTGATACTACATGTCAATGTTTCGCCTTTTTCATATAAAATTTTGCGCATGTCTTGAACTCGGTCACAGCGCGTTTGTCCTTATTACCTATATCATGATTATCGAATGTATCATGAATAAACAACTCCAGCATCTTATCCGAAACAATTTCGTAGTATTATTTTGCATATTTCATCATCCAGCGTTTACCAAAATGCATACAATGGCTGAGACATCAGAGGAATTCGCAGCAATCTCATAAATTTCCATCCATTTATTTGAGAACAAATACTAAAATGCTTCTGTTTGTTTTTATTTGTGCCTTCAAAATCTTGATTTGTCTTTTTCAATCCTGTCCTAGGAAAAATTGAGACGAACTCGATGCTGTGCTTAGCATTAGTCTCATGCAGTCCAATTTGATGGTAGCAATGCAATAGGGGACGTTTCTGAATTTTTGCAACTTTTCAATATCCAGCCGTGTAAGCATCACTTTCTTAAGTTTTGTCAATTACATCTTAATGTACATAACCAGCTTGCTGAATGAAACATTTAGAGTTCACAACTGATTTTTTAAAATCTGACATGGATGGATCAGATCGATTGGGTGAAAACAAACTATTGAAACATTCCTTGAAGGGATTTCAAGTTTTTAAAACTAGAATAAGCCGAATTGTTTACGATTCTCTACTCACAGTTGTGAGCTACACTGAGAGACTACACTGAGACACTCTCAATGCTCTGTGTTTCATCTTTTCTATTATCCATGAGAGCAGAAGGAGTTTATTTGTAGGAGAAGAGAAATCTAAAAGTATTCAATTTTGTTTCCTTAGGAATTGATTTTTGTCATTCTTTATGGAGCCTCAATTCTTTTTCCATAAAACTTATTGTTTTTCCTTCGAACAAAAAATGATTTTTTTGCCAACTCAGTATCCACTTATCTCAAGATTCACTCTAATCCACAGTTTGTTTTCCATTATCTTACCTAGTATTGAGGAAAAATGCTTTAATGGTTCTAACGACATTGTTCCCACCATCATTCCTTTGCTTCCATAGAATCCGTAACAGCAATCGTCTAGTTTCTCTTCAAATGCTGTTTCACTTATAAGTCAAAGAGTTTAAATTCCCATTTCTACTTTTTTTGGATCAAAACAATAAATTTGAGTGGCTAGAAACAAGTACAGAAACAACATTTGTCCACAATTAAAGTTTCCAAGGATGATCAGAGCTACATAGGAAGATCGAAACCCGCTAACCCTCAGCGTTTTTCTCTTTTCATTTGTGGTGCTTTACTTTTATCACCATACCAAAGTGTGTGTGTGTGTGTGTGTGTGTGTGTGTGTGTGTGTGTGTGTGTTTTTCTATGAACGATTTCGAGACCATTGAAACATCGAGGTCATGCATTCTCTAAAACAGCAACGTAGAGTTACCTGTGCATATTCCGTCTCACGCATCTTAGCACTGAGGAAAATTACACCATTACTGATTTTATAATCTTGCTATCTTTGTATTTGTACCCTCCTGCAAGTAAAGGAGAGCTCACACAATGAGGAACTATTTTCATAGGGGGAATGCATCTTTGTCAAAAAAAGCAAAGTCGGCTCGAAGCACTTTATTGACATCAAGCAGAGCACCGGCAGGAATTCGCAGGACTCTTCGAAATGTCGAAAAGGAACCATTCATAGCATCATCCACTAACCATTCCATTCTACTTTTCGAATAGTTTGGTGAATGAGTAGTTGAGTTTTCACGTTTGTAACTTTTCGATGCTCGTGATTAAATGCATGTCAATTTTCCTTAATTGTGTCATCTATGCTTCACATCTGCAACTTTGTCCCTGAACTTTGTGGAATGATCGTGAAATACCGATTTCAGAATTTTCCTATGAGAACCAATGTACAGATGATTTCTCCTTGTTTTCAGTGAAACAACTTGAAACACACGCACACACGCAAAGCTTTCAGGACTTTCTGTTCTAAGACGGAACGATGAAGCTCAAAGCAGTAAACTACAGAGAGTTTCAAACTAATAATGACGACTTCTACAAAGTTATAAAAAACAGCGATCTAAAATATGAGAATGTAGCAACTGAATGATTTCTGATCAATGGAAATTTTATGAATCTCTTAAAAAAGTAAAGAGGAAGGATGGGCGCTTTCGAAATTATAGAGGTATCACCGCATCTTCTATGAGAAGAAATCAGCTGCCAATGAGGGATTATAGTTAACGACAGATGAAAACAGTTCGATGAAGATATCAGCTTCCTGCACTATCAGATCTTGCAAAAATAGTTGGCATGCTAGCCAGAGTAGGCTAATTTGAATGTAGTCACAAACATCCTAGTTTCCTAGCTAGGAGAAAAAGAATTGACGTTTTTCAACAGGACGGCGAAGGAAAAATCAATTTTGCCAAGGTGTCTCTTCGGTTTGCTGAACTTGGGCACACTTCGAAATCCAGTGGGACGCCAGAATGAGTGAGTGTTCGCACCTGTGAAATAAATTGTTCCTCTCCATTGGAAACAGAACAGTGGCATCCTTTGCACATTTTTCCTCAGACAACGGGGACCGATGTCTCATGAAGACCGGAAGAGTGTCACTCCTCAGTCCGCTTTCATCGGAAACATATGGAGGAAATGCAAAAAAAATGGTGAATTATTTCTGGAAGCTCATTTTTAATCAAACCCATGTTTGAATCCTGATCTCTTGTTTGCTTACTAACTTTTGCGGGCCATCAATGAACTTAATGAATTTTATACAAGTTCAGTAAATATGGAATGCCCTAAACAACATTCTAAATTCAGAGTAGGCAAAGAAAGAGAGTCTTTATTGCTAGTGTCCTAGATGAATATTCAGAAATATGAGTACTTATCTAGAGATATCGATGAATGCGGAACCGGAAGTAATTAGCTATCAACGACTCGTAAAAGAATGGAGAGAGATTTTATTTGCTGAAAGTTGCCATGAGGAACATTTTCATGTTACTTACAGGTTATGTACAAATCAAGAATTTAAATCTAGTGGTTCATAAGAAATTACTACCTGCTATCGGTTGGCTCTGAGTTCCAGAACGTCAAATCTAGAAAGGGAACTAAAGTGTGAAACTGGGAATGGCAAATACTCCCGAATGAGAAATCATCACATGATAGAGACACAAAAGAATGATACCAAGTATTGAGCAGAAGTGAAAGAAAATGGTGGAGAGGCTCTGTGCTACTGAAGAATTTCTATCGAGGTACGATCAGAATGCATCACTTCAAACGGTTTTAGATTGTAATTCTTAAAATAATTTTCATATTGCATTAAATAGAAAATATAACCCCATACACTTTTATATCATCATGATTTTATCTGAGATAACCGTTACTTTTTCGTAACAGTTGCATACAATACAACTGATTCGAGAAGATTTCTTTTATGAATAAGTGTATCGCTTGTATTTTGAAAACGCTGCGTGGCGGCGTTTAAATTGAAAGACTGAACACTTACATCAAAGATTTGGGCAGGCTACTGCTAAAAACTGAAAAGTCTTCTTCAATGCTATACAGGGTTGCTTTAGTGCCTGAACGAGGACAAGGAAGCGAAAAAGAACCCTGATAAGTTCAGCATCCCAGACAATTCAACAGAAACAAAGATAGTTGTACGTATCGAATGTTACCATAGTTTCTGAGGAGTGTGTTTTAATGGATTTCGATGCATCATTTAAGTTGCAGTGGGGTTGGAGATCCATGCACAACTCCATCCATTTAGAATCACTTTATTCATCTGCTTCCTCCCAATGCTGAGAAGTGAATATAATGCTTCTTAGACTGGCTGGCTGCAATATGAAACCACCCATCACGAGAATAACCACCGTTCACTCCGGCAATTCGGAGATTAATTTACTTGAACTGATTCGGTGAAGGCCCGAAGAGTTGAATGTGGCAGTCAAAAACTGGAGATCTTCCTTTTCACCATTTTTTTTGATGAAGAGAAACTAAAGTTCAACGGAACCATGTTTTCCCAGACGGGTTCAGTGTCTAGTTTGCACTATTCCACCCTAAATCGCACCCATCTGCACACTATCTCCTCGTTGAATTGCTTCCTGTGATTTTTCGTTCCCAAACTGAGAACTCTCACGAAAGGAGCTCACTTTCAAGCAGTAGAGCATGCTAGAAAAGCCACGACCAAAGTTCTTACTTGTCCAGCTGGAAACACATCTTTGAGAACTAGGAAAGCTGGAAAACAAGATGGAGCCATTATATGGAAACTCGAGGACAACAGCCTAAGAGTTAAATACCCTAAAATACCTTAAAATCTGTTCGACAAGCCAATGAAAAGAGTTTATCTGATTACTTTAGTGCTTAGTTCCTTTTTGTTTCTTTCTTTAACTACTGCCATACAAGGGACACAATCTGGCGTAGGACACAATGAATTTGGTCCTACTTTGTATCGCGATTCTCTCCAAATGAAGTACGTGACGCGTTCCAATGACAGGATTCGAAAATTCTCACATTCCCTGCTCTTTGCAAAATGCAGGCTTCATTTTACCCCTTCATTCTTTATCATATCATGGCGAGGTTGCTATTATATGAAGAAATGCCCTTTATTCTTCGTCATAAGGTAGGCACTTGTGTTGCGAAAATTGTAGTTGCTGTCCGCGACTACAGAGCTTTGTCGCTGTTGTGATTGATACAGCCCTCAGATCAAAATGCTTGTATTTCACAGGAATTGTTTTATAGATTACCGTGAACACAAGCTAAAGTTCTATCTTTTGTTATCACCTCTCCATTCCACGTTTCAATGCCCTTTTTTGAACATAGCCGCCGTCGACCACATTCTTCCATCTCACTTATGCCTTCAAAAATTTTGATTTGAGGAAAACGAAAAAAAGAATGTTTTCATATTCTTTATAATTTCATTACTGACTCTAATCAGCCTTTGTACCAGTCTGCGGTGTATACCTTCATTATGTACTACAGACTGATCAAATAAAGCGTCAGGTGTGTTTCGCAAAGTATATTCTGATCACATTTGATGCCAAATCCTTCATGCTTTAAATGGATGAATTCTTTGGAGGAGGAATGAATTAGAAACATCAAATTCTTGAAGTTCTGATGACTCTTTGCATTTTTGCAGACGAGAATTTACTTTCATTGAAGAACAGCTGCCAGCATGTAGTGTAAAGGGAAGAATCGAGGGATGATGTGAACTGATTTCTTCGAAAGGATATGCACGAACTTCAATACCGTATGATAGCTAGTGCTCCCTGAATCTAATCTTCCATCACAGATTTGTAAGAACGGATTCTTCGAGAATCTGTTCCAAAAAAGATGCATAGGAAGTTGCATTTGACCAGAAAAGTCACCATGCATGAAATCCCTCAGGAAGCCTATCACTCGAAATCAAATCAAATCGATTCCAGTTCCATCTGTTCAATCTTTTTTTTTAACCCATTCACCAGGATAGCTTGTGAACGATGCCGCAAATCTTGAGGAGCATCTAAGCAGCCAGGTTTGCTTAACAGGGAGGACTTGCCTGCTGTTAAAATTTTCATGTGGTAAACTTGCAGCGGTGCTCAAAGAATACTGAGTAACATCGAAGAATTCTTGCCAGCACACTACATATGAATTTTTAACCATGTACGTAAAAATGCATAGAGTGAGCTTTTCCTCACATCAGCACTCCACACTAAAGACAAAGTGAACGTGACATGAACTATAAATCCGCAGATTGGAGAGCAAAGAATTTAATGGAGATTGGCCACAGTTCATCGTTTGTGTTTTTACGAAATTACTAAGCGGAACACGAATAACCAGGTTGTGGTAGTAATTCCCTTCTTCCGGAATAGACTACAAAAATGAGTATTGCTTTTCTCTGATTTTTGTTCGTAGTGGTTTTCACTGAAACTTAATGGGACCTTGTACAGAAACGAGGACGTAATCGGGAGTACGTAACGGATGGATTCTTTGTGAAATTCGTTTTTCTGAAACAAAGATTCTTTTAGAATACACCGATGCACAAAATTTCAAAAAAAATTTTTATCCAGAAAGATTACTAATCGTATTATAATATGAAATAACACGGAACGTAACACTCTGAGTACATATTACGGTTTACTTCCACCTCGTATAATGTAGCACACACTCAATCCTTGTAGAGATCTTTCTTCAGAGGTTCATGGAATAGGGAAACCTAATTTCAGCTCTAAGAATTTTGTTCTTGGTTGCTTGAAGCAAAGAGTTCCACAGATTAATCAAATCAAGAAATGCAATAGTAATTGTTCTTTTTTCTCCTGAAGATGGGATTGCAGTATTGGATTCCACATTAAATAAGAAAGAAGAGACTACTTGACATTAGCGATTGCATCTAAATTCTAAAATGAAACTGAATGATTACAAGCATTATGAATTACAGTTTGTTGTCAATTTTAAATAAATTTAAAATGCTTCGCATTAATGATGATAAAACTCACCCTACTTAAATAATTGGAAAATTTTTATAATCCAGAAAACAAGTAGCCCCTTGTTGGGATAACCTCTAATTGCTCCACGTATGATTAGAAGCTGATCTACGAAAGTCTATCAGCTGATCGATCTGTTTAAAATTCGAAATGTGCCGATTCGTTTCAGGTACTGTATATTTTTACTCTTTTTAATTCGCTTTTTTCTTCTTCAATTTCTTTAGTCCTTTTGCTGGAAGCTTCTGTAATAGAAACGGAGCGAAGGGACTGAGTCATTTGGGTTTTAGTTAGTGTCAACTTCATAATTAATTAACGCTGCATACAACACAATATTCAATTTATTCTGCGGTGCACAAACATCCCTTACAAAAGTTAACCCAGTTTCCTTTGATTTACATTTTAAGAAACTCAGATTTACATGAGACGTGCTTTGAAAAAACATCATGATTAGGAAATAAATGAAATTCTGATGAAAAACACTAAGCAAATCTAATATAAGAAACCCCTAGTGCAGAACTGTCTAGGTTAGGAATATTAATTGGTAGTACATCACTTAAAAGTTCCTCCTATGCTTTTAAAGCAAGGGAGGATGCCATTTTCAAGGAGGTGTAAAAGACATCCGTAGTATCTCCAGATTGTGAAACTAACCGTGAATCCCAATGGTTACCACTGTGCAAAATAGAAGCTCCAGGTTCAGGTATGATGGACTCCCGGGAACAAACTCTTGTGATCAAAGATGTGATTGAGACTTCCGTTTCACATGGCATACCAGTGAAAGTCCTTTTCACAAGTGGGAGTACAGAAACAAATGTGTACATAATTTCAATATTCAATCTTGAAGTGATCGATTGATGAGCATGCAATCGGTTGAAATCGTGTGCTCGGATCCAAGGAATCGCTTCCAAGTGCTCCAGAAATTTTTCCCAAACGAGAGATGATTCCAATGAATTCACTCTCGCTTCTTCCGAGTGTGCTCTTGATGTGCAGTATGTTTTTTCATGTACAGAATCACCCGCTTTGAAGATTTTTTTTTCTTGATTATCATTTTTTTTTCCCTTTCATACACACCGAAGAATAAGTGAAAATTGCCAATGCAAATTGGCACAGATGGATTTCGGAAAAAGCCAGCTCTTTCTAATTTCCTCTTATATATTTCCACTTCCTGAAACCAGGAGGTTACAAAGTTAAATTTCAAGCCAAGAAACCAAAACACAATCTGGATGTGAATGATTTGAGCTTGGATTCAATACATCCAAGGAAGCAACAAACCGACAATCCCCTTCGTGGAATTCTTGTTTTTGCATCGCAGCATCGGACATTTTAGTTGCTGATTTTGCATTTCCCAAGGTCTCTCCAGATCATGGATTCCGGATGCAAATGGCCATCCCTGTGATCGTTTCAACTACCAATATCATTTCCCAATGGATTAAACACTTTCAATCTCGATTTGGCTTTATCACATAAAACACAGAAGAAGTTTTCCAAGATTTCTTTTTCCGCAAATCTTTTATATTAACTTTCAGATATGTGATGTCTTACATTCCAGATGGTATTGCAACGAGGACATTTGCTTTGCAGACTATTAAAGGATCACCTGAAAATTTCTTCATAAAGAATTAAAAATGAAAAAAATGCCCATTTGCTCAGATGCTGGAAATTGCATATTTCATGCCTTAATCAGAGAAATTTTATTATTGCATGCAACATTTCATCAGATGCTTCCACGACAACGTAATACACTTGAAGTTATTTAGGAAAACGCAATGTCTCGAGGAATTTACTATTTTCGGCAATTTTCCAGCCATCAAGCATAATAAATTGAAATTTAAAAATTATTCACATTCGGATTTGCCAATAACAAATTAAGTAGAATCAATCTTCAAGCATACTTGGAAAAAAGTCTTTCTCTTCATTCCTCATTGTTCTGGGGGTACTACTTTCCAGAACTTTTGAAAAGTAGAGCTCCACTCTTAGTAAATATACCCTGAAAAATATCCTGTTTATACACACCTTGTATTTATGAATGCGCGGTATTCAAGCATCTGCCTTGCTCGCCTGCTAGATTCTCGAACCAAAATACCAAACCAGCATTCATATGCATTTGGAATGAGCAATCTAGCAATTCAGCTCATGTTTTCTGACTGGATAAATGGGTTCTCCCAGGGGATAGGAGTCTAAACAGGTTTTGTAGAAACCAGTCATGGATACGAATTTCTCCTAGGAAAACAGATGCTTCGTAGATGGAAATAAATCTACAAGAGCAATAAAATGAAAACTCTGACAGTTCAGGGCAGGTAAACGATCATTGAGCAGCATCACTGCTACAGCTCAGAACTCGTGAAAAAAGCCCGCTCCGGAGGCCGTGTGGTTACGGTGGTCTCCGCACGTGGCACCACCGAGCGCCGCAGATTCGAAATGCTCCGAAAAGGATCGGCTCAGTGCGTCGTGGGTTCGAGTTCCTCCCGCAAGATGACGCTGCATTGGTCTCCTTTCATTCTCATTGGTAGCTGTTCAAACTGGATGAGGGCCGGGACAATGGGAGTCGACCGACCTTCGGGTCCTTCCAGAAATCAGGGAGTGAGAGTTCCCCTCCGGTTGCGCAAAGGTGGGCAGACTCTCCATTATGTGGGGACCCTTCAAGTCGTACTGATGGAGTAGGTGTGTTGCCACCTCTCCAGAAAGTTCAGAGAAGTGATCCGATCCCTTCAGGGAAGCAGAGCCCTTCTGAATTTCGGAAGCGTCCCTTCGGGGTTCTCCTCAGGGGAGGAGAAAACAGTAGCGGTTTCCTTGCAGGCTCCCTCTGTAGAAGAAATTCCTAGTAGTGGATCCTTTCCCGGGCTACCTTCGGAGGAGAAAAAATGGAGCGGACCATCCATTTTGGTCCAAGACAATTATGGCTACCTATTTTCTCGATGAGCGAGCAGCTGCTATTATAGGACTTCAAAGAAGCCCTTCTCAGACGTTGATACACAGAAGGGCTCAGATGGGGGGCGCCACATGGTTCCATAATAACATACCACTCATTATAAATACTTACTTTATCGTCTCATTGTTGAATTACTATTTTCAGTAGCCTTCTCAAGAAATCAACACAGAAGGGCATTCAGATGGAGGTTTGCCTTCACTGGATGGGAGAGTCCCGATCAGACTGACAACCGAAACTTCACTAAAGGGGAAATCATCATTCGGTTAGAGGGTGCAGACGGACAGAGGAAACCATGCTCCACGCTATTGATCAAAACAGTGGATCAGAATCCCAAACCAACTTCCAATCCTATCCCTCAGACTTTCAAGAACAACAGCCGGTCACATTTCGCAATATCGTATGAAATCCCCGTGGTCTATCCCCCAACCTACAGCCGCTCTTGCCAAGAGCGAAGGTTCGCCCATGGAAGCGCCCAAAACGCGGCGGGGAAACGGGCGGGAGAGAGACCAAGCCAAGGAGACAAACAGACTTCCCGCCGAGGCAGTCCATTCGCGCGATCCGCGTCCCCCACGCATGCCACCTCTGCGTCAGCGCCCGAAATTTCGGTGGCATATCTTGCAGACTCGCCAGCCAACGCTGCAAGCATCCGAATCGCTGCACGGGAGGTTCGCTTGCAGCCCGCGCTCGCGTCCCGACCCGAGAAACTTCCAACCGCCGCACCCGGTGCTTGCTGGCTTTCCCGTTTTTCAAGTGCCGAGCCGGAGGAGAGGGATTCGCACTGCGAGAAGGGGCAGCTGCACGCGCTCCATCCTCCGCCACGTGAGCCTGGCGTCGTGGCGAGCCAGGTGCTCACCCCTTCCTCCCGGCTGCGGAGCGCATCCTCGCTCTCCCGCAACGCCAGAGAAGAGACGGAAGAACGTGCGGTCGCGACCACCGCAGCGACTGGCCTCCGGGCGCACCGTTCCGTGCCTCGAGCTTCCTCCCACTGCGACCGCACTCTGCCCTCTGCCTAAATGGAGACGCTGAGGTAAGAACGGCGAGAAGGAAGGAACGGTCGCACACGCTTCCTTCCTCCCATCTCCCTCCTTGCCTGCCGATCTCCGAGGCGCCCCGAACTCCGCATTCCACCGGATCCCGGATGGTGCGTTTGCTCCCGCATGTCGCATCCCCGGGAAGGACCGACGTGCAAGGAGTGCAGTGTGCGTTCCGCACCCGCTGAGAAACGCATCTCGCGCTCGAGGAAACTGCGACGTGAGCTCCCGTGGAAAAGCAGCACCCACTGGACGCGCGCGCAAGCAATCGGCGCGAGGGTGGCGCCACGCCAGCAGATGGCTCTTGAGGGCGCGAAACAGCTCGCTCCCGGAGGATTGGAGCCGCATCCCGGGGATCACACGCACGACAAGAGCCACGCGCTCCGCGTGCGGAAGGATCGGAGAACCACTGCTGGGACGTGAGCGGCCGCGACGGCGACCCGCTGGCTACGCCCGCGCGGGGAGCACCAGCCAGTCTTCCCTGCCCATCCCTTCCCGAGCTTTCTCTTCCGTTCCGTCGCATGGCCGCCACCGACCGTCGCGTTTGCCCGCATCGCGCGGTTCCTGCTCCACTTCCGAAAATGTAGCCTCCGTCGTAACGCAATTTGCGTTGACAACTTGATGACGGCGAATGGAGAAGCCCGTCCAGCGTGAGGTCTGCTGCTTCCCGTCAGCCACCAATCAGCTGCATCCGGAAAGCGGCTGGAAAAAATGCAAACAAAAGAAGGTGAAACCTGCAATCTCGTAGGTAGGAGAACTCGGTTCATGCCAGAAGCGTGGCGTTCTCTTTCGCAGCACTTTGCTGACAAAGTCTCTTCAAGATGCTATCCTACGTCCAAGTGATGCTTCCTCCCTCGTCGTGCGGGGTGAATCGAGTCGCGTCTCCCGAAAACCGATCCGCCGAGCACAACCCCTCCGAAAGTGCACGCATCCCGGATCGAGAATCGGCATCCAACCGGGCAGAGAGCTCGCTTCCACGCGTTCCTGAAGCAGGCCTAAGAGAAGTCCTGGAAAAGTAGAAGCATCGGCTGATCAGCGTCGTCCTCTTGGAGAAGAGCAGCATCCGGAAACGCAACAGCGCCTCCGCACTATCCCGTTTCCAATACTCACCTGGCTTCGAGGTGTTCGATTGTGATCCCGCTTCCTCTTGTGAAGACGAGAGCGAACCCGTGATGCCCCGCAAATCGGAGTCGGCGACGTGCGCTGGGCGGAGCAGCCTCAGGAACCTGCACGCTTCTTGTCCTCCCCTCGGATTCCGGAGTTGATCTGGAGAGAAATCACTCCTCCGTTTGTCCAGCGGCCCCGCATCATCATTGCAGTCCATGGACTCTAGTGCCCGAAGCCACGGGATGACGTTCCGCAGCGTGCAGTTGCTGCGGAACAGAAGCACGTGCTAAACCACGTTTCCACGTCCATCACTGTGCACTTTTTGTTCGTGCTCTTCCAAAAGAAGGATGGATTTGCTCGCGTCTTGCTGAGTTGCGAGAAGCACGGCGGAAAGCATTCGCCACGCGCAAAAATTCCCTTTCCCAGTGGTCACACGACACGAAGAGAGCTCTCGTCCAATGCGATCCCAGTCTTGAAGTTGAAGCGTCTCACGAATTCCTGAAGGGGATTCGGAATGCTTGAGGCAAACGTGGCACACAGTCACGTCTGCAGAACACGTGTGCACGCTTTGCAACCATCGAACGCTTCGTGCTCCGTGTGCTGGTCTCCAAATGACAAAAGATCAGGTCATTGAGATTCTCCTGCTGCCAGCGTCCGGAGAACTACGAAATGGAGAAAGCGGAACCCAAGGAAGAAGAACGAAACGCCCCTGCGTCTTCCCAGTGTTCCAGCTTTTCCCGGCTGCATCCCTCGATTTTCGACAGCCATCCCATGCCTCGATACGCTCCCCGCATTCCGTGACCTTAGGATGGCCTTCTTAAGAATGCGGTAATGTGTCTACAGGTGTCATTGTGGGAAGCCATCCCTTCCATTGCAGCTTCGCTGCTTCCTTTTCCGCTGCCATGAGCCGAACGGCGGCGGCGGCGGACCCATTAGGGATTGCGCTTTATTCCGCAGCCAAGAAGAGATACTTTTGACATGCGACGCGTTTGCCCTTCCCGTTGAGTGTCGGCTAACGGAGTCCGGGTTTCTCAAGTGAGTCATCGATCAGAGGAAAGCAGGCCACCGGCTTTGTGCGAGAATCGAGCATTTGAACGTTTCCAGTATATTCATTCTGGGGGATGTCAACGGAGGCTCCTCTACCATCCCTTCCTACAGCGCTTGTGCATGATTTAGTGCAAAAGCTCATAAGGAAGCATCTCGAACCCAGAAGGATAAATTCCCGGCAGTGATTGCAGTGCTTCAAGAATCCGCATCAAAGTCCGGCATCGATCCCTTCCTATTCATTTCCGTCTGCAAGCACAAACTCCTCCATTCGTTGTCGATCTTGAGCACTGCTCATGTGTAGCCTTTCCGTCGGCATTCAACTGCAGCGTTTCACGTGGGATACCGATTTCCGAAGAAGCTGATCAAGTTTGATACAAGAAATAAGTACGTTTCCTTTTTGTATTCCGCAAAAATTCGCTCTTGCTCAGTATCGCATAGGCAATGGATGCGCATCCATAAGTTAACCAATCTTCCGCTTTTGCCACTGCCAAGCATTCTCCTCATCCACCCTGTCTGCCTTTATCCTTTGCGCACATGTGGCTCAAAGCGCCACCCTGCAATCGTCTTCCTGCAGAAAGAAGGGGTGCTGCTGCCGACAAGTGCGCCTTGTCGCAAGCCAAACGAAGAAGCCATGGTGAGCGAACACTCTGCTTGCAAGTTCATCCCGCACCCAAACGAGTCCGCAAAGCACTGGAACCTTCCAGTTTATCGTTTCGGTTTGCAATCATCGTACAAGGATTGGTACGGCGCGGATCAGGCGCGACACGGCGCAAGCAAACGCGATCGTCGCCTCAAACGGAAAAGAGCTCGAACCCAGAAGGCCGTGTCGTGTCGTACTGGGCTCGTTGATTTTCTTCTTCCTCAGAGCTTTCTGATCCAGATCAATCATCGCGATGGAAATCCAATGAGAGGGGAGTGCACTTAAACTCTCGAGAAAGAGGATGGAGCTTTTCGACCGTCAGGAAACAAGAAAACGTGAACCTGCTAACTCGTCGACATGGATTTGCAGATCGCATGACTTCTCGCAGTCATCCCAAAGAGGGACCACTGAGCACTGACAAAGGAATGTCGACATTCACTCGGGTAGGAGACAAAGGCAAAAGACTTTCCAGAAACTGGCGATTTTCTTCCCCTAAGGAAAGTGCATTTGCAGAATGCGTTTGGAATATAATTTTGTTGGGACACCAAAAGACACACAGGAATACCGCTTGTTTCCGTTTTGATGGAGGCGTCCATTGAAGCCTGAAAACGTGGTTGTACGCACCTTTTCCCAAGAAGAACGCCTCACACTTGCAAAAAATAGTCCGACGGATCGGCAGTGATTTCGCGTGGTTCGAATCCGCAGTCTCGACTGAAACGCTGGCAGACAACGAGGAGGACCTGATGATCTGGCCAATGTTTGCACGCAAAGCAGCAAAGAAAAGGTAAAAGAGAAGAAAAGCAGGATGGCAAGGCGCATGTCCATTTCAGCGAGCACAGGTTTCGGGAAGGGAGGTTTCAGCAGCCCACCGATTCCCGGTGAGAAGTGATAGCAACTTTCCGCTCGCAGCGGCAACTCGGTATCGAAGGCCGACTCGTAGCCCCAACTGCCAACAGCCGCATCTCCTTTAGATCAGCAGCACTCGGGCGTAATGTAGGGGAAGAGTTGGCAAGAAGAAGAATTTTGCCCACCGCTTCCCTACGCTTGCTTCGCAATTCTCCGTTTTGTGTCAGAGCGCGATCCCATAGCAACGTCGCGTCTTGGTTTGCTTCCTCACCCTTTTCCGAACATAACTGGATCATTCGTTTCAGGTGAGCAGCCATTCGTTTCAGTTGCTTCTCTCCCGTACAAACCCATAACATGAACTGAAGCAGGAAGCACAGCATGGCACTCGCTCTGAAATTGGCGTTCACATGGGAATGGCAATCGTAACGCAAACGAGGCAGCAAGAGCGTTGGATAGCATGCGGTGTCCAACCACCAGTACATCGCGGTGTTCAATTTCCACTCACTTTCTGGAATCCCAGTTTTCAACCGACTGTTGTGGAACGGGCGGAGAATGAAGACGAGAAAAGGAGCTATGTGCAATTCCGTTCGGTGATGCTGCAGAAGGAGATTAGACAAACGCCGTTTCTTACTCCAGTCGATGCAGTAGCTTGCCAAAGGACCTCCGGTTCCATGGTTCCGCTTCGCGGGCTGCATCTATTCGCTTTTCCAATGCCCACACTCTTTGACGCTAGGAAGAAGAAAGACGAACGTTTTGCAAGAGTGGGAATCGATGGAAATTTGAAACGAATAGGGCGGTGCAACACGCGTCCAAGCGAAATGAATGGGAAAATGAAGTCCAAGCCTTTAAAGAATGATGAGTTTCGAAGGCCTGCTTCTACGTGGAGCAACAGTTTTTTCCTCTTGGAAGAAACAAAGCAACTTGGTAAGTTTTCGCAAGGGCTTATCTTTGCAAGGAAGCACTCGCGAACGTGCAAAGTTCGGCACCATTCAGAGAAAGCGAAGAAGACGTAAAATTTGCCCTTCGGGATCCGAAAAACGAACGGAACGTGCTCTGCTCTACTCGGCGCCCCCCCATCTCGCATTTTCAGCCGGCTGTTTTTGCAGCGGAATGGCGAATGCACGATATCGACACGATATCAACAACCATCGTGCTGAAGAGCACGCAAGAGAAGGCAGCCGTGCGATGGTTGAAGGGATTCAATGGAAATTTGCTCGTTGACGTTACCCCCGTCAGCCGACGGATCGTCCAAGCCTCCACGTTTGTTCGCGTGCCAAGCACCGAGGCGATAGAATGACTCGCAGCCGCTTTGCTGATCTGACAGGACTCAGCCCACGAATCTGTTTCGTGCGAGCTCCCTTTGATTCATCTTTGCCCACGATGGCTCAGTGGGCACAATTCGTGCGGCAGAGGCAGAAAATCTGTTAAAACACTGGCGAGAGCAGCCGTCGATTATGCTGAAGACTCTGAGAAAGCCGTGCCTCCGGATAAGCCGTTACCTGCTGAAGGACAATTTCGCAGCAGATCAGTAGTCAGAGAGATCGATGCTCGAACTCCCCTCAGGAAGGATCGGGAGACTTTGAAAAGATCCCACGCTTCGGATCGGTCTTTGCTGCCTCCAAGACCGAATGGAAAGCTCGGCAAAACAGCGCAATCCACCTGAACGGAAGGGAACAAAGGTGCGGAGTTGAACGTGTCCACCACGTAGTCATTAGAAATGAACACCCGTTGGATCCGAGAACGTTTCGACGAGCTCGCTTCACAAATTTAGCACCATAAGAAGATCTGATCCACAGCAGCGCTTTTTGTTTTGCCCTTCTGTTGATGCATGCGACCAACATATCCAGCCAATTAGGCATCCGCCTTTTTCCGACTCTTTCATTTGTCGCTGGGGACTGCGAGTTCTCCAAGATCGCAAATCGAAAGAGCCTAATGAAGTGCTTCTCAGCCTAATCCTTGTGGAATGCTTCACCTGGAATTCTTTGCCCTCCCTGTCTCCGTTGGATCATCTGAAAAAGTTCACTTTTCCTGCCGTTTCTGACCTGGTCTTCGCTGAAGAGCGTCTCGCTTCCAAAGCCAGCCAGGAGAGTTCTAGGGAAATTCCGAATCCGGAAACTGCTGGCTGCGGCAGGATCGACTACCCATTGCGACCACGAAAGAATTTCGCCAGAACCACTTGACTGCGAGCAGGAATCGCAATTGCTCTCGCGTTCCTCTTCCTTCGCGATGCTGGATGTCTGAATTTGCATTCAGACTATTCAGCCACGTTCGAGCGAATGTTCATAGTGGAGTGGACGTCAACGAGGGTGACGTAAGCACTACCTGTGCGTTCAAAAAAGGAAAAGTCGCAAGATGTACAATATTTTTTTTTCTATTCTTTCCAGATCAAAAAACCCAAATTTTATTCAAAGATGCTTGATGTCGATGACACACAATCACGTGGAACGCGCGATTTCTTTCGGATCCATCTAGCTCTTTGGCTGCAACCAGCAGCTTTCGATTGAGCCCCATTCGAGTTAAGGTTGCCTTGGGAAAGCTAAGAGGCACAGAATATGAAAGCAGCAACGAGAACAAACACGTGGAGAACACATCGGCAGAACACGACTCTGAAATTGGCGTCTGCTGAAACAAACATGCAAGAACCAATCTGTTTCCGGCATCACCTTCACGAATTTTGCCTTCCGTCACGCTCTTTTTGCGACTCCTAACCATCAGCGAATGGAACTTTCCAAAATGACAGGGGAGCAGAGAAACAGGAAACAGTTTGGGGCCTCCGTGGCTGCTGCACGTATCTTGCTGAGAGCCGATTCTTGCTTTCCGCGGAACGGCAGCGTCTTGAGTATCGCAAGAAAAAGTGATTTCGGCATGTAAACCACAATTTGAATGCGACAGCAGCCGGTATGCGGATCTCTCCCAGTCGGAAATCAGGTCTTGTTTTTGGCAAGGGTGCTGCAGCATGCAGCAAGGCTGATGTGTTGGCAGCAGCGGGTTCGAACGTCGAGAAAGAAGAAGGTGACGCAAAGCAGCAGAACCAGAAAACTTGAAAGTATTTTCCTGATCGAAGCGGACCGCTTCCGGAAGTCTCCACCTCGTCCAAAGTATGCATTTCTTCACAGACCGGAAGCATACTTGCTTCCCCCTTCCTTTTCCGTTCCCAATGCTGCTGCCACGGGCTTCCTTTCTGCGTAGGAGCAAACTTGCCTTTTTTTTTCGTCGAATCGTTTCCTTCCTAGAATGCGATAACGTCTCTTCACCATCCCTGCGAAAGTCATTCACAGAATGCAGGTCCTCGAAATCTTTCCTGGGGGTATCTGCAAAGTGGATGAAGGATAGTTTCCATTCGGCTTGTCAACCTGATTCGCAAAGCACCGAATCATCGATAGTCATGGTGTGATGATCGTCCAACAACAAGAGCACGGCTGTTTTTTGGTGTTTCGAAATGCAAGCAAGACGAAAGGAGAAATCCTGGACGTCAGAACTGGAACTGTCGCGGCTGTCGAACAGAATGGATGATTTCTGGAAAGTGGAGACTCGGCCTGGAAATGCACGAGAGCCGGTAAGCGAACCGCTCTGTGCACACAGGGTGCTGGAGAAAAGGAAAAAAGCAGATTGCCAAGTAAGCGTCGTCAAGAACTCCAAAATTTCCAAATTTCAAAGAAAGTGCTTTGATGTTTACCTACATCCGCATTCCATTTCTCATCGAGTATCTTGAAGAGGAAGCAGTTCGATAAAATGGAAAATTGGATAAAGTTCAGGATGTCCAATCGGATGGGGAAAGCTGTCCAGATCAAGAAAGTTTCTCGTCGACTAATGAGAAATGGTGAACTGGCGAGGAAGGTGGAGGTGCTGCGGTGGCAAAACGTAAGGAACGGAGTGGGAATGCAGACTCCTCCCGAGTGGAGAGCCAATCTTTACTGACTTTGAAGAGAAAGGACGTCATGTCGGAATATGTCGCAGTCGAAATCATTGGAAGACCTCGCAATTTGCCCTTTGCGCGCCTCGATTCGCGCCTCGACAAGGTGCGCACCACAAGTACGACAAGGCATCGAGTGCATTCCGGTGCTTGGAGGAAGATGCATCACTGTCTGGCACTCTAAGCGCACAGCTTGGGGGCACGCGACTCCGGATCTGCCTCTTCGTCAAGCAAGCAGTGTCCGGACTCCCTTCCATCTTTGGAATTGTGATGTCTAGGGAATCTGTTGGAAAAGCAGTCTGAAAGGCATCCATCAGCCTGAAGCCTAATCCGTCTATCGTCTATGGCCCACTTCGATATTCTCTGGCATTCTGGGCAAGATGCAGGGTTTACAGAGATGCTACTGCATTTTCAAACTCAGGTTTCTGATTCCGGTGCTGTTCTCACTTGAGACAAGCACCATCTTATTGAGGGACCTGTTCCTTCTTGACCTCTGAGATCTGGTCCTGCTTCTGGAATCAGACATGTCTCTTCGGCGTTTCAGAAACCAACAGCAACAATCAAGTCTGAACCCAAACTCCCGTCGGAAATTATCCTATCAACAGAAACACAAGTTTAGCACTTCTCACATGGATCCATTGGTCGCTTCATTGCTGCATTTTCGTTTTCAACCGTCTTTGGAGATCACCAAAGAATTGAAGAAAAAAAGTGCAGGAAGCAATGGAGCGAACGCCTGCTGCGAATGCAGCCTCCCGAGTGCCTTTCGCCTCGTCGCTCAACCCATCCGTTTGTCTCAGCGCTCTTCATCCATTCAAAACGTGAAAAAAGTATCGTCCGTTCTCTCAAGCCGAGCGGTGTGCAAAAAAGGGAAAAACCATTTTTTTTTGTCGCAACTGATGCCCGTCGCTGGACTTCCGTTTCGCAGTCATGCCGGCGAGTTCCACAACGGCAAGTGAATTCCAACCGGAAGACGAAACGTTTTCGAACCACACGCTTTGCGATCAGCAGGCGACTGGATCGACTTGCAAACGGCTCCTTTCCGCTGTGGAAACTTCTGCCTATCCCTCTCCAACAGTTGCCATCCGGAGTGCACGTTCGAACGCTTTCGAGGTGTACGCGAAAGCCAAAGACCCCCATGCGTCCAGGTGACAGTTCCACGTAAGCACGTTCGGAGTGTAAGGAGGACACTGAAAACGCCTTTCCCGAAACGAAAGGAGTCCCGTAGCGCATTCCTGCACTCGCGTCCGCTAAGGTAGCTCTTTGCCCGCTGGCAGAAACCCCTGTATTTCCCGAATCGCTTCGCACCCGTGGCCATGGGAGAGCAAAGAGAATTCTCGGTTTGCACGCGAACGGAGAGGACGCGTTTGCCAAGCCGTTTCTCCACTTGACGGGCATCCGAGCAAGGCTTTCGAAAGAAATCTCCTGCATCGCTCTTGGCGCACCGGGAAAAAGTCATTCCTGTCTTGTTTGCGGATCAGGAGCACTGGATCTCCCTATGTTCGACTAGGGTGGCCAACTCTCTTGAAAACCAGTCCCTCTCGAACCCGGTAAAACATCATCCATCTGCTTCCCATTTTCTCGCTGACAGCGGTTCAGAGAAACCACCCGGAAATCGAAGGAAAAGCGAACGTGGAACATTCGAAGGTGAAGTGCAAGCAGAGAAGGAGGCCGTGAGGTGATGCAACGATTCGTTTGCAGAGAACGAAAGATCCACCTCAACACGCGTTTCCGCTTTGCGGCTTGCAGCGGAACATACCGCGCGCACCCGCAGCGTATGCGTTTCGATTGCTTCGGCAAAGTGCAGCAAACCGGGCACCTGGCTGGCTGTCAATTCATGTTGGCCCAGGATGCGTTCACCAGGATCGGAAACAAGACGAGCCAGCGTGGCACTTGGGCCACGGGCATCGAAGCAACGCTTGTTGCCTCCACGCCTTGCTGCGTTTTCCAAGAAAATCTCAAGGCGCATTGGCTCGTTTGGTCAGGGCTACTGGATTCCGTTTCATGCTGACTTTGCAGTGGGAAGCCCTTCCTATCCGTCCAAGTTCTCTTCACCACCATCCGCGCCTGCAAGTGTTGCTATGTAGTAGATACTCTGCACCAAGCATGACAAGGAGAGCTGGAAAGCGTCAACCAAGCTGCGCAGCAAAAGCGCAGCGCTGACCCCGGACAGCATAGCACGAGAAAGGTGTCCAGGTAACGTGGAGAAGAAAAGGAAAAAACGCATGACGAAAAGTCTAAAGTGCAGCCTAATCTGCAGCCTCGTAGCAGGCAGACTCCTCTCACAAGAATCCCTTGTCGCGTTCTTCTTCCCGTCCTGACAACAGGCAGTCTCTCTCCGCATCTCGTTTCTTCACTGGATGGCAACATCTCCAGACACGGATCGTTTTCCGGTCCTTGTTGCTCGCACGGATATTTGGGTTTCAGAGAGCACTCTTCCCTTTGATTTCGTTTGCAGGGGATGCAATCAGCCCGTTCGAACCATTGCAAACAAAAACAAAAAAAAATCAACGTGGATTACGGACCAGTAATTCCATGGGAACGAGGAGATGATCATAGAAGATCGCCTCAGTGTTCAGCGTTTCCATGTCCACCGATTCGTGACTGCTCTTTCGATGATCGTGCAACAAGTTTCAATCATCTTAATTTCTTCCATAATTAGGAGATGCATGCAGACAAGAAGCACCGCGATCCCTCTCGAACTTACAGCTTCAGCATCGCATCTGGATTGCCCTTTGCTTCTTCCTGCTTCGTTGGGCGCCCGCCCTCGATTCTTCCTTTCTGCATTACAAGTTCACCACAATTGCACGCTTTCGATGGAGGGAAAAAAAAATCACGCAGTCAGGCACTTTTCAGCTCCGCGGACATCCAGAAGTAATCTTCCAGTCACTTACACGTTCCATCTTCCTTGCAAATCCTTCCTTCACATTCCACCTTCCTTCCTTCTTTCGTGGTGTGCAAACTCTCCGCCCGCTTAGCCTCACCTCTCAACGAAGGTCCCTTTCACGCAGTGCTTGCTCACGGGAACGTGCATTTCGCACGCCCGTAAAGAGGATGACGTCTGTTGACGAGCCGGAAGGCATTCAGGCGGATCGTGACTTCTTCGCTCCGGATAATATGCTGCCGGAGATATCCCGCTTCTACTTTCACTGTCCGAAAATCAAGTAGCTTGCCTTCCCTGGTGCGTGGTCCGCGCGACACGAGCAGCGTTCGTCGCTCCCCGTGCACTCCCCTCCGCAGCCAGCCGCGTGGGCACAGCACACGCAGTGCTCCATTCCCGTGTCCATCTCGTGCCGATGCACGGCGTGCGCTGAAAACCAAGTCAAGGAATGAGGAATGCGTGACACGCTCGCATTTCCGAACGTGTGCGCCGGATGCCGAGCCGGTAAACTCCTATGCCCTCCGGCATGTTCGTGTTTCCAGTCCCTTCGGAGCAACGTGAACTCCGTGCAGAAGGCAAAGTGGGGTCTGTAGCTCTGGAAACGCGTGCACCGAGTCCGAAAATCTGCTGGCACGAAAAGAGGAATGTTGAGGTACGACTTGCGCCGTTGCCGAGCGACTCGTTTGCAATCCAAGTCTGCTGCGATGGAAGAATGGTAAGCGTGCCTCGTTCAGAGATTGGCAGCACCGGAAGTGCACGCAACAACATGCTTTGGGCATGGATAGAATGAGAAGAATTATCATCACGTGGAAAGGCCGGCGAGTAGCGCACGTCGTTTTCCGAAGTGGAGCGGTGCATGCCGCGATGAAGTCCTGTTGCGGATCGGTGTGTGGCTGGCGGCCAACAGCGCAAAACGAAGAACGCATTTCCTCACCGTCATCGCATGCAGGAAGAAGACGCACGATGGGGGGCGATTCGGGAAGCAGAAGTTTGTTGTGCTGGGTCTTCCATTCGAAGAAGCGGAAGGGCGCGTAGGCTGCTTCCTGCTTCTAGGAGTTTCTCCACCCTTTGGAGTGCGTTTGAGGTAAAGGAGTGAGAGGTACTCTGAGGAATGCGAACGCGCAAAAGATGAAACACAAGGAAGAAGAGAAACGATCATCGGTGCGCTCGCGAATGAATTGTTTTTCCGGAGAAAGCAGATCAAGAGACTGCCAATAAGCAGTGTTGCTGAACACCGTGTCCTCACACTTCGGAAGCCCAAAGGGCCTTTGGTTGTTTGTCATCGTGGCAAGATGTAACTTGGGAATGGGGTTGCTGTTTGCAGATTCTTAGAGATCCCCGTTCTTCGACTCGAAACGCTTCCATCAGAGAAGTGCAGAAAGGTGTGTGGAAAATGGGGAGTGGGACACCAGCATAAAGTGGAGTTTGCCTGAATGCAACCCATGTAGGAGTGAGGGACTAACGGATTCGTACGTCGCATCGACGATTAGTAGAAAAACGCCTTCGGTACAGCGAACTCATCTATCGAGATGATAATTCACGTCATCTGAAGGATGGAGAGGATTCCTGCCGAAGAATTCCAACTCTAGTGGAGTTGGAAAGATGCAGCATGCTTAGGTCCACGTTAGCACAATATGATGAACACCTGTGCGATTTGGGAAGCATTGCAGGAAAGCGTTCAGTTGTGGGACTACATGTGGCGGTAGTTGCTCTGGTCGTGGTACATGATGGAAGGCATTGTCGCTGTTGGAAATCTGCAGAGTGAACGGAAATCTCGGAAGAGCAGGAGGCACAATGCAAGGACGGAGGTGGAGAAGACCACGATGGAAAGCAATCAAAGCAAAGGAAAAATGAGTTGCACTCCTTGCTTTGATCAGGATGACCGTTTGAGCAAGGTCGAAGGAGACGAGAATCTCCGATCCACCTGTGGAGGATAGTGAGAGGGCGAATAGTAAATGAGGCCTTCTTCCTTCCAAAGTAGGAAGCTCGCGGGAGGAGTTCAGGGAAACTGCATGGAAAGTGGCAAGCGCGGTCTCTATTTTGGCTCGAATCTTCACCCGAATCGGGAATGGAATTTTAAAATGGAACATTGCAGGGGTCCTTTACAGGGAACCGTTAATAAGGAAGAGAGAAGATGCCTTCTTTCTCATAACGGTAGCGAAACGGTGGAACTCTTTTCCACGATCAGAGAGATCCTTCATGCGTGTGTGTGTATGCGTGCGTTCCTCAAGTTGATTCATCGAACGAACAGTTGTTGCTGTTGTTTTTGCCTTCAATTTCGTAGCTGACATGTTTTGTTGCACGACGTGGAGCGGAGTATCGAGGTATCTAAGGGAAAAGAAAGAGAAAAGAAGGACTCGTAACATGCCAGCAGATCAGTACAATACGCGCAGCTGATCTTGCTCATCAGGAGCAAGATCGAGTTGAAGGCTTGAATCGGGCCGAGCGGAAGCTTCCGGGAGGATTGCAACTCTCCAAACGCTGATCCGGAAGGAAAAGCGCCACCAAGAGCGTGGTGGCTATTCCTCACTTCCTACTGAGTGGAAGTTTCTAACAGAGCAATGGCTGTGCACGTGAACGATGGAGACGTACATACATCAATGAGAATCGGAGTTGTCGCCGAGCATTTACAAAGTCACGGTATTACGAGGCAAGAAGATGGATGTGATCAAGCGAAATCAGGCAGGATAAGAGGAAGAGGAATGTAGACAACGGCGCGAAGCTACGAGGACATTGCACTGGGAGATGAAAAGTCGAGGTAAAAACTCAAAGCAGGAAGCAGTCTCCAACAGCAGGGTACATGCGCATTCTTCCATGAGGTTCAACGAGTGACCTTTGATGATCGATGAACAACGGAAGCCTCCTCGGACGCGAGCCCGCATGGACGGCAACCATTCGTCGTCGTTCGGGCTAGGAAGCAAAGGTGTGCTTAGAAGCGGCCCTTCCAAGGCGCAACGTCCAACGATGGCCAAGTGGCACGCAAAGAAAACTCCGAACGTCGACTGTCGATCCGGAATGAAGAAAGTGAGCAAGAAGGGACGACGGAACGGCCCTGAGGCGATACGAATGCGGCGCATGTTGTGCCGGATGCCGATTCCGCACACGAGGGAGACTGTGCAATTTTTTGTTGACAAAAAGGGTGGTTGGTTGCCTGCGCGGTGGCGCAATTGCAGTCCATCGAATCACGCTTTGGGCATTCGGAAGTTCCGGAGTGCATTTCGGTTTCTTGGTTAACTATTTATCGCACGATTGATGCGAGCATCAATCTCTCCACCTACGAAAGAGATTTATGTACCAAAGCATTCTTGATGAGGCACAATACGTGAGCATCTGCCACACTAATTCGCTGAGAGTCGGCGCATGCGGCTTGTTTGAAGCATTCGGAACTTTGCGCATGGTACGTCATCCGAGTTTGTACTCAACTTTGCGCATACCTGCCCCAAATTCTTTGCATTTCTGGGCGCTTGGCTGCTATCTCACAGAATTCAAACTTTTCTTTCTCGCAACTTACATTGTGTATGCCATATATGAATGGATTGCAGCAGCTGTTGCTCATGGCAAGCCAGTGGAAGCAGAACCAGATGACATTGATATATCTGTAACTGAAAACAAGACCAATCAATACAATCCTGCAGTCCTCTTCCTGTTGTCATCTATAAGGAAAAATGCTTGCAAAAAACCGGATTAATCCTTTGACCGCAGGGCGTGGTACGCGTACGGTTACAGGTGCGCAAAGCCGAGCAACTCACTATCCAGAAGAGTCGCGAGAAGGTAGCAAAAAAAAATAAATAAATAAAGGTAGGGGCGGAACATCTTGATCTGGCATGCTCGGTAAGCATGCTAAGATAAGACGAAGATTAACTTCAAATGCGAATGAAAGGAACGCATAGGGACAGCGAATGCAATGCTCACAATTGGATGATGATACGCATGCTAATCGCAATGTACAGCTGGAGAAACCGAAACAAAAGCGAACTCTTCTACTTCCTCCCGTACGCAGTTGTTGTTTCACAGGGAAGCATCTTTGCACAGAACGAAACCAGCAGTGGTGGACACCGGCGGCGTCGGCTGCGGTGCGTTGCTGGGGCACCAGCTACCAGGTGTCCCCGCCGTTGATAGACGGGTATGAGGAAACATTGAAAAGCGAATCAGGAAAGGAGCCCTACCACGGACGAGGCCGTTTCGAACGACTCGACTGTGCGCCCCGCGATTCCTTCTACGCGAAGGAGTCATCGAGCGCGAACCGCGTGCGCGCACCATCACAGCAAGTGCGCGCGCTTCTGCTGCAAGCACGAGCAGTAGCACAGCAGCAGCAGCAGCAGCTGTTGCCACGATTGGAACCCGGAAAGCCGGAAGCTGCTTCGATCGGAATGAAGAGGGTCGCAACAAGCGTCGGGACACGCAGAAGAACGATGGCAATCCTCCCTACGCAAGAGATACAGAGCGCAAGCAGTTCGTCTCTCCGAAGAGCCCTTGTGCTTTCTTGCAACTTCCATCCCATCTCCATTCTCTCCGGCAATCTTTGCTCCGATCGGGAGCACCAACCCAACGGGGCTTTCCTTCCAGAGGAGCGTGCCCGAGAAGGGCTTGGGAAGGGAGAGGAAAGAAAAAAAGGAAACAAAACATTTCAGGTGTGCTGCAGTCTCCCATCCTTAATCTGTCCACCGAATGCAACCGGCTAGCCGAACCTGGACTTTGGCGAGTTTCTTTGGATCCTGCATTCCCTTCTTTGATAGCGCGCGCGCGAATTCCAGCTCCTCGCAAATCCGCAAAGCCTCGTTGCTGGGATATCGAACGGAGCATCCGCACCTTTTGCGAACCGCTTCTGCCAGGCAGAAGCGGGAGAAGTTGAAGAAGAAGGAGGATGCACAAGTTGCCGGCAGCGGACACCTCCTTCGAGTGTGCCAGAGCCAGTACTGCGATGCTCGAGCGCGCTGGCCGCGAGAGCGAAGGAAACGAAGAAACCGGAAGAGCAGGAGACGACACCTGCCTGGAGCCATGACACGGCAGACGCTTGCGACTCGCGAGTGCACGCAGGAGATTTGCCAGCCTGCCGGAGAAAAGGCAGACTCCGCTCCACCCGCACCAACTGGAAGAGGCACGCGGAAAGGCAGCCGGGGCTCAGCGCTCCAGATTGCGGAACTGGAAGGTGCGAGACCTGCACGTCTGCAGAGAGGGACGCCTGCCCGCCAACGTCAAGTCGCAGTCGTACACCACGGAGCCCAGTCGGCCGGCAAAGAATCGCATCGGATGGCGGCCGGAGGGCCGTCCCTCCGGCCGCCATCCAGGAAAGTTGGCCCTTCCACGTAGGTAAGTGGATTACTCGCTTAGGTGGCAACGGCTTGCTGCGATTCGCAGATGCGCAAGAGCATTCGTCTCACGTGCGGGGAAGAAACGGGAAACAACGTGTCCGTTCCAGGCGGTCGAAACAGGGAAAGAGCGAGCGGTCGCGGCATTCGGCATGCGCCAACACGATTGACGGGAGGCGCATTTCCGAGAAAGCGTGATCCGGAGATCGCCGAAAGAGGCTGGCTCTTGGGCGCGCATGCGTGCCCGCCCGCCCGTTGACGGAGGGGCTGCGTGACCCTCGTCCTGGAGTCGTCGCACGGAGGGAGCATCGGACTGTTGCCGGTGGACCCGGAGCAAAGACAAAGCATCCTCCGGCCGATCGGTCTGTTTTTTTTTTTTTTTTTCGAGCTCTTCCCGGGAAGTTGGAAGCCGGCGGAGCAGGGATTCCGGTCTGCCGCCGAGAACCGCTGAAAGCCGTGCCGCTGCCCGCGACGACTCAAGGAGAGCACCCCGTGCCCGTTCCTTCTGGCAGCCTCGCCAGGGGAGCGAAAAGCTGACGAAGTCGCGTCATCTCCTTCCGAGGAGGCGACCGTGCTCCACGCCGAGAGGCAAATCGCCATCCCTTTTCCCGTGCCCGGTCCTTCTTCCAGAACGACATCGTCGTTTTCCATGGAGCCGATTGCGCGCCTCCTTTCCCGACGGCAATGAGTGCAACACGTAGCCGCAATTCCTTCCCGTTAACACGCACTTTTTCCGTTTGTCTGTGCGCACGTGTTCCAGGAGGCGTGTGGTCTTTCGCGCTTGCCGAGGGTCTCCGAGGGGGAGGTCAAGGGGAGGCAACGAGTGTTCGCGGTCGCCGCAAGAGGATACGCATGCACTGCATCCGTACCAATCTCGTGCAGGAAATGCCACGCCCTGGTACTTACTCGTTGATGGAAGGAAGGATTTCCTGAAGGACGTGGTAAAGCTGGAGCGGGAACCAACAAATTGCGAACAGAATAACAACAATAAGTAGCATTTTTGTGACCTGGAGGAAAAATTTGCATACATGAATGACGTTTTCAAATGCCAAATGTCTTTCTTTCAAGGTCAGACCCAGTCGCTTTGCTTTCCTTCCTTTCTCTCCTCCTAAATCATCTGCCGTCCGGTTGTCGACGAGGTGACAACCACTTCCGCTCGCAACACCGCAGGAAGGAAAGGTGCAGGAGCCTACTACCACCACCTAGACTGGAAGTGGCGTGAAGACGAAGACTGTTTTGTTGGTGCAAAGAGGAAGGGCGAGGCGTCGATCCGGATGGCACGTTCTGTAGCCGCTGTCTTTCGGCGCCAAGCATGCCTACGGGCGTTTTCCGATCGGGCGAGAGCAAGCGGCTCGCCACGAAGAGGGCGGCCAACGTGCCTTCCGGTTCGCGACGCTCCACGAAGCGCCCCGGGTCGGCAGGCGCGCGGCCCGCGGACCAGCCCCGCCCCCACTCCGCCGAAGAGGCGCGCGCCGATTTCGCAACGTGGTGCGGTTGCGCGTCGTGCAATCGGCAGCTGCGTAGCGGACGGCCGACCTGTTCCAGTTGCTCCAGTAGGCGTGGAGTGGGGAATGGAGGGGGCGCCTATGCGCCGCACCCGCCGACCAAGTGCACTTTGTCCCCTGACGAAAGTCCGGTCTTGACTTGCCTGGGGTCTTCCCTTCGGAACGCAGAGGGGGGGACCGCTCGGTACTCGGACTTCTCGCCAGACGATCTGGCGAACGCGCGCTGGCTCTTCTCCTCCTGCTCGCCGCACGCCACGGAAGTCCTCGGGATCTGGTTCGGATCCTGGGCGCCGACGGAAAAGACCATGCTGGGTTACGCGAATTCCCGCCCTTCGAGCATCCGCCGACCGGCTTGCCACGCCCCGTCCGCAAAGCAGACGGTCGCCAGGAAAAGACCCGTTCCGAGGTCGTCGCGAAGGGGCCGTTCCCTCGTCCGCATCTTCACGGACGCGCTAGCCCGTGCTCGTGAGATGTTCCCGCCAACGGGAGCACCCGAACGATCGATGCATTCGTGTGGAGATCTTCCCATCTTGTAATGTGCAAGATGAATGATTCTCAGATCCATAAAGCAATGCAAGCTAACGGACGATCCTTAGTGGAACGAAATCCCTGTGGTTCCGGAACAAATAATAGCAAAGTTGGGAAAGATGTTCGAAACATAGCAGAAGAGGCACGGAAACTGGATATTCAAAAGCACGGCATCGTTACGCTCTCTATACAGTTTTCTTCTAAGAGTGTTATTAGTTTCTTTCTCGTTGTATGTATCACCTATCTTAATGATGCAGAGACGAGCTTTTTGTTCATACTCTGAAATGACCAATATGTGGACAAATAAATGTGTATCTACAAAGCCAGAATGTAAGGATGCGATGGAATGAATCGGTAAATTCAGATTGCTCTATCCATATCCATGTCTCCAAATGAGCATCTGCTCATCTGCAATATTATCCTGATAACTTCTATTATCTTCTGCATATTTGAAGGGAAATGGCTCATTGAGGGAGGTAGGATACGGCAAGCTGTGTGCAGACAAAGAAATCGTTCAGAGTGGATATTTCGAACACAAAATGGGTGCTTGATTGCTGTTTTGCCACTAATTCATTAGACCCAAAGGATTTTAAACTTGTTGTCATTCAGACAAAACTTTCCTCCAAGTATTTAGACGTAGACAAGGGGAATGGGAATTAGGCATCTCGATTAACTCATCCATTCAGCTGTTGAAACCCAGCTACGGCTGCTACCTTCGGCATCGAAAAAACACCAGCAGTAGGGTTTCCCTTAATGTAATTTCTTCTCTGCTCCAGCTTCGCTTCGGTTTCAGTCTCGATGTAAAGAATTCTTTCAACCAGGTACTTGAATCAACTGAGGAAGTTACCCTGGAGATTCATGTCAGGAAATCGTGCTTCTCAAATCCGAGCATTCATTCTGCGAAATACCGCACGCTCACAACTCTGGTTCCTTGTGAATCATGAAGAAATCTTCGATACTGAGTGCGTAAACTTTATCCAGTAGATCGAAAGACAAACCAGATATATTAGAAAAACATTCAGAATCAAGGGATCAATACTTGAGTGCATAGCTACCAGCAGAGCATCACAATTTTTAAATGGAGAATCGCGACAAGAGAGGAGTAGCGTAGGCGTTTCAAAACCCTTGAAAACTCGAATCGGGAGAAGAAACCAACGTAAGCAGGGAAGTTTAGAGAACGTCGAGGAATGTAACGGAGATTTTAGAAGGCTACGAGACCAGAAACAGTGTCCTGTCATCTTGTCACAGCGTTACCACAAGTGATCGAGTGAGACCAGAACTCTAAATAAGAAAGGAACCAGAACGCTGGATGAAAGGATTTTTCTACTGACGTATGCTGAGTGAGTCAAAGGAAGGGGTGCATCGCAACTGATTTTTCCACCATCATTCGATACAGTTTTCCCATCTTAGGCAATTTTTGACAAGACCCATTTAGATTTTAATGGAAAACACTTGCTTCTTCCCATGTGATAACGGCTGTAACTAGAATATTTGAATCTCTTTGCAAACTGCTGCTAAAGATTTTTGCAGGTAATGTTTGAGAGTATGGATCATTGATTATATTTAGCCAGAATCATCTGGAAATATTGTTTTTGTCAATTTTTAAACGTGATACTAGGAATTTATGCGAAAGCTTTTCCATATTGGAAATGACTAATTCGTTATGGTGAAAAAAATAAATAAATATGATGTCTTAGAAGCACTCAACAAAGTGGAAAATATCTAGGAAGACTGAGAATTGCATATCGTTGTGATTCGTGATCACTTAGAAATCCCGATTCGGCTATCTACAAAATGGCAAGTTGTAGTAGACTCATCACAGGTATACCAAATTTTTGTTGAATGAAGGAAAAGCTACCGATGTGGGTAGAATCACTGAGGTGAAGCACCTCGCATTTAAGTACCGTGGTTTACTAAAAACAACTCAGGCATGCAACAGCCACGCATCCTCTGATATGCAATCATGTATGCTTGTGTGCTCTTTCATGATCACAGCATCGACATAACTCATCAACATCCGAACATTAAATACAAAATTTTAATTAGTTTCACTCTGATACAAAAGATAACTAACCTTAGTACTTTTCTATTATTTACTTAAATCCTTAGATGTACAATAGCCAAGAGAAGTCCGAGGTTGCTTTTTCCCTCTGGCAGTTTTCGCGAAATGAAAAGCTCCGTGTTTTCCTCGGAATTGGCTTGCCGATGGAACTGAGCACAATGTAAAGGAGTTGACATCTGGAGACCGATCGTATCTCGAGTGGTACATTCAGATTTAATGACGCATTGAAGTCCCAGCTTTCCAGGCTTTCAATTATCTGGCCAGAGTCCAGATCCATTTTCCAAAAGAAACGCTAATCAAAACAGATTGTGCAATGCGAATAAGATAGTGATCGAATTAATTTGCTGATTTGAACGGCATTCAAGGAAGTAACTCATAGAAAAATGAAGGAGCATTCCCGATTCGTAGATTTTCCGGTCGGTAATCACGACTGCAGAAATTTTTCAAGCTCCTTGCGGACACTCACGGCTATCCATTCCGAAAGCACACACTTCTCAGGAAAAAAGTGTATGCTTTTGGCTGTAGCCTGGCTAACGAACTGTGAAAAATGCTGGAAAAAATTACTTCACATAATAAAACTATGAGAGAGAGAGAGAGAGAGAGAGAGAGAAAATCGAAGGGTGATTCATTTACAGTGCCTTAAAAAGATTTTTGCGGTTTAGGACTTTGTACATATGTCATACTGTAACTCGATAATCCAAGATGCGTGTTTTGTTTGCCAAGAGTCCCACCCAGGTAGACGGAAGGAATTTGATTCCTACGCTAGACGGAAATCATTCCTGCGTCTTTCTGTTCGAAGAACATGCAAATTCCGACATCGTTCTGACTCGAAACGAATCACAAGTCATGAACATTTCAACATTAAGTCATTACGATTGTGGTCATTTGCTTTTCACAAATCTTCTCTGCTTTCGGCTTCATTCAATTTGCACTTGAGGGGTTATTTTAACGAACTGATAGTGAAAACTTGTCATTGAACACTGAAAATCGCAAAAATTGTCCTACTGATTACAGTTCTTAATGATATCCATTTGAGCTCGCAAATGGTTCTTCAGGCTGGTGCCACCCGATATGTACCACCGCATGTTTTGGGGAGACCTTCCTACTCTATTTGACGACTACGAAATCTTTGTAGAAAAAACACAAGAAATACATCTCTGGACAATTCATATGGCCCGTTTGATCACATGACTAGAACTCGCATATAAGTTCTTTTGATCTTTTTTTTAAGGAATGCAAACAAGAAACACATCGGAAACAACAAATAGTAGTGATAAGATAGTTTGTTATTACCTTTCTTTTGTTCTTGAATATGATAGCGTCTCTGGAGTTTTCCGCATTTCCAGGAGTCAAATTCTTCCAAAGTTTACTGCTTATGCAAATATATGCATAAGATATGATTGCAAGCGGTAAAATGTATTGAAGGGTCACCAGCACACTCATGTATATTGTCATCTGAACTTCGGACATGCCAACAACATCACAAAAGGGCTTCGTAATGTTCGTAGACACGTCTAAAATGTAAGTTACTTTCCATGCTATGGCTTGGGGTATAGATAAAGATGCACCTACTATCCAAATAATGTAAATAATTACTTTCGCATAGTATTTGGATGGACGATGAGTCAATGGATGAACGATAGCATGGTAACGATCGACTCCTATGATTGCTAGAGTAAAGACGCTGACGTTAACACTTAGACATTGAAAAAATGGACAGAACTGACACATGAATTCAGGAAGAATCCACTTTTGCAACAGGGCTGCTTGAAATTGAAACGGGATTGCGAAAAGGCCGATAGTAATGTCAGCCAACGCGAGGTTCGCAATGAAATAGTTAATTATATTCTGCATCCGTCTCCCTACTAACACTACCCATATAACTAGAACATTTCCCACTATGGCTAAAACTGAGATGGAAAAATAAAACAAGCTTAGTATAAGAATAACCTCAGGTGGTATTTCGTATAGAAAGAATTCCTCATCTGCCGGATCCGTGAGGTTATCTTTTGTTTCAGTCATAGTGTCATTTCTGTAGTTTGCTCGTTGATGGAATCCAAGAAACGTTTGGTATAAGCACACTGACTTTGAGAATCTCAAGTACAAAAACAAAAATCGTTTGTTTCACTCACAGAAACAAGGAAGGAGCACTTACTACCGTGAGGCATCAAGAGAACTGGAATGACGCTGCAGCCGCGGGAAACAAGGATATATTCTGGGTTATTTACTTCGCGCGTGTACATTAGGGCTGTGTGCTGGAAAATATGGAATGCACTACTTCACAGTCTGTTCTTGCCATCACTCTCTAATCCTGTGGCTTGGAAAGGATTTGCGAGCAACCATAACATCCTGGAATTTTTCCATTCCTTCTCTGGAAAAAGTCCTGAGAAAGCGAGCAGACGGTTCTAAATCGAACACCATATGCCTAACGTAGACGAAGATTTTGATTTAAGTTTCTTCGCCATCTCTTGCGATCATCTCTGTAATTCTGGAAAAATAATGCAACCCTTTTATTTATTAATTTTTCTAATTTCTGATGAACGCATGCATGTTTCCTTTTATTATCATTATACTTCCTCCATTGCTTGTATCAAGTAGCTTCATAAATCAAGCCAACACCCGTGTCATCATAGATGCCAACGTGACTCTTTCGTTTCAAGATTCATCATCTAATTTAAAAAGGACTACAAAGAACGGGCATATATGATTGATGCCACATCTTCTTTGAGTCAGGAGAGGAAGAGATCTTTTCTCATTTTTTTTTTTTTTTTCGAAAGTAAATTCGGATTTCTCAGTAAATTATTTATCGCTTTTGCTACTCAGCGTTTGATTTTTACAGAGTTTCGGAAGAACAAAATGCATCATCTCATCAGCAATGGGAATCTAAGTATTCAATTCAATAGAAAAGGGTGAGTCACCACCGTACAACAAACCAGTTGTCGGGGTCTGTTCCACCAGTGTGAAGTCATGTCTTGACAGATTCAATAATGGTCAACATTGGGATGAGTAAAAATTAAGGGTATTGAATCACCTTTTCCATCTGCTGATTTGTGCCCGCTGTTCTGCTCCTGTTTTCACAGTTTTCTTCTCAGAACGCTTATGGATTTGAAATTCGAATGTGACCATTCCATAGTTACCGCTTCCAATCAACAAGTACAACTGTTGATATTGAAGGCATCCTATTCAGGGAGGTAAGGTCATATGTTTCTCTAATGGAGGAACACATCAATAGAATTTAAAATAAAAAAAATTTGAACTGAATTTGTTTCCGACAATGGATTGAGACTCCTCGACCAAAGGATATCATCTCGATCTTGAGAATAATGGCTGAGTAGAATTCCTCAGCACCTTTTTCAGCGAATACTGCTTCTTGTGCCACTTGGTTTGGCCATTGACAAAATCGGTACTTAGAACTTTATTAAAGCTCAATTCATTTTATCGACTGTGGGCTGATGAACTCTTAGCAGCAATTCAGAAGAAAGAACAAAACAACTATTTGGGAACCATCCAACTTGTTTTCGGATATGGAGAGTTTAGTCAAGTGGCCGGTTTGAGAGGACCCCTCAACTCATCTGCTCTAATGGCTGCAATATCACACCGATCGTAAATACTTCCATGCTCCATGGAAGCTGTACAAATTTGAATTTTGTTTTTTACTCTTGTAATCAATCTTTTCTTCTCTTTCCGTCTCGAAGCTCAATCTTACCGTTTGCCATTTCTCCACTTTGCCACATTTTGATCCTGAAGCAGTTATTTAGTCTACTCCGCAATTAATCGAGTGCTTACTTTGCTTCTTTTTTTTTTTTTTGCTTTTTAAACAGCTTTCAGTTCACGTTCTCTTCAGGTTGTTCCTTTACCTATTTAGATGCAAACAGTTCCGATCGGTTACTTTAAATTCGTAAGCAATGTGTAAGCAACATTGCACACTTGCTGGACAATTTCAGTCTTTTGTTTATTGCATTTCCATGTCGTAGTGGCGCAGAACATTCGGCTCAGGACTCTCTGGTGTGAAATTAAGGATAGGGAGATTGGCGATCAATAAAAAACTCTTGAGTGGGGCTTCGAAATTTAACGAAACTACACACCTTTCCGGGCCCTGTTCATGGTAAATGATTCCGACTGGAATAATGCAAATCAAAGGGAAAACTCAAGCGGGAAGAAATTTTTCTGAAAGGACTGAAATTTCCAGAATGAGCTTTAAGCGCAGAAGACTTTGAATAGGCTGCAGGTAGGGATCGTGAGCAGTATTCCCACACGTATTCTGTGTCTAATAAGGTGGAAGCACCGTATTCACACATGAACAGCTTTCAAATAAGTATGTGTGTGTGTGTGTGTTTTTTTTTTCACATTCCAAAACTCAAAACTGAATTTGGTATTTTTTTTTTTTCTCTAAAAACAGATGTTTCTATACTTCTCGCTTGCCGACAGAATTCGTTTATGCATCTTTTATTTCATGATGAAGCTATTTTGTATGAAGCCATTTTTATCTCACACATATCTTTTTCACAAGAGATTATAACATATAATCTCGTAACGAAAGGATAATAAAATATGCAAACTCCTATGCAGTGCTTTGCGAGACTAAAAAGATTTCCTCTTAGTCACAAATTTTCAAAACAGTTTTGTAACTTAAAAAATTAATTTTTCCTGGAAGCGTGTTAATCAGTTCATGTACATTAATTAGTGCACCCTGTTTACTTCTGGAATTCATGTATATTGGCGCATAACTCTTTAAAGGGTCACATAGGTGACCCTTTAAAGAGTCACCTATGTGTGTTTTTGTGTGTTCAGTCACCCAGAGTTTTTGTGTGTTCAGTCAGGTAACCCTGATACCAGATAAAAGAGGATGAGGAGTGAGCGTGCTGGTATTTTCGATCGCAGCATCGAAACTTTCTCTGAAAGGAACTAAGAAATTTTAGAACGAACGGCCCATCGGAGGCACTTTGCAGAATACTACGAGATTTAATGACTTGCGGAATTTACGTAAGGAGTATTCTGGAAGGCTTCATCAGATACTCCTGAATCTTTGAAAAGATCAGAAGTTCATACTGGGAACGTTCATCTCTGTTCCGTGAGCTGAATGATGAAACCTATTTAAGAGCAAATTACCACATGGAAGTGTTTTAGCATAAACCATAAAGCACGTGGGGGTAAGCAGATGTTCTTAACAGCCTCTCAGCTTCTTCGTGAAGCCTGATGATCTATCGGTGTGCATGGTACAAGTACTCAAGAGAAAACAAAGAAGAGTTTTGTGTTCTTATTATAGTGACAACAAATTTTGGCTTCCTCGTAAACGATTTGCATTGCCGTAATTTTAGAGAATTTTTTCCCTATTCTGCCTTCAAATCTTCGAGGAGGTCTGGGAACATTCTATCTCTCCATTAAGCAGATGAATGTTCTTTCTAGAACCAACATAGGACGGTCTCTTAAAAAATCTCTGGGCAACTCGAGTTATCATGCTGGGCGCACACAGAATGGCGTGAGGAACGGGAAACCACACAGGGTTCAGGAGTTGAAGATGGAGCTTACTGTCAAACCTGGAAAGATAGAATTCCTTTCTAATTCAGATTTCCGAAATCACACACCCACGGATACATTCAAGAAGAGAACAGTGGTGCGATTTCGGAGAATTGCAAGACGGGCTGACTGAGCTCAGAGCTTATCACAAAATTCTCAAGTTTAAAAATCGTTCTAAAGATTTTTCGGGGACATCTGTTCACAACTATGTGATCGGTCTTTTTTTCACGATCTTGCAGCTACATTCTTTTTTTTTTAACCAAAATTCTGTATACTGAACAGGAAGAGAATTCTTCCTACCAAAGTGGGATTCCAAACTATACATAATCCTGCAATATAATGGAGAATAATTAGATCAATATCTACAAAAACATTATTTGATTATACTTGCTGATAAAACTACCAATTAAATAATATTGCTTCAAAACCTACTTGAAAATTGAAATTGAAAACTTACTTTTATGATAATCAACGCATCCAAATGTAGATTAAAGATTATGTTGTAGCTTCGGTATGACTCGATAATGCATGTATAATCAATGTAAATTCCAAATATTTAATGATCACTGGAGTTAGGAACTACTTCCATTATAATATCTGAAAATACCATGCACGTAATCGTTCAGTCAACAAACTGTTTACGAAATAAACACACAGAGTCCAAAGGCATTTAACAGAGATAACTTTGTACGTAGGATGCTATGAAATACAGTCACAATGCATTAAATAATTGTATGTGGTGGAGTGGACTGCCTGGGTGAACATTTTCCGATGATGCTCTTTCTCGTTATTTTTCTGTCCTTTCTTCTTTCCTTCCGAGACGGTTCAGATCATTGTATCGGTGTTGAAGCTGGTCTTGGCGCCAGTTTGCTGAAATCTCAATACACAATAATAATAAGAGTTGCTTTGGATAGGATGGGGTTCAGTTCGTAATCAGCACGTTCTTAAAAAGTTGCGGGTACATTTGTAGTTCTCGTCAAAAAATCATTTTGGCCGATATTCTGTGCTGTGAGAATTGGACTAACTGGGCTTTCGTGGCGTGATTTATGGGTAGAAACCGAATAATTTAGATCGTATGCGACTTGAGAAAATCCACCGATTACCACACTGAAAAAAGAAAAAGAAAAATCTTCCGGAAACCAAAAGAGAATCAGAATTAATTTAGAAAGCCCATAATTCATACTAAACGAATGTGGGATCCCATTGGTACAGGACAATAAGAATTCACTGAGACATTTGATGTTTAAATTCCTGAACTTCGAAAATCTTGAAGCAGGAGCGAGGTGGTTGGCCTAGTTTCCGAAATCTTGGAATCGTGCTCTCTTTGAGGTGAGGACAAGATACATCACAAAAATATCCGGGAACTTTGCAATTTGTGCTGTAAGAGATCATAATTTTTAACACAATGGCAGTTATTTTTAGAAAAATTTTAAGATACCGTGAGGGTTGTGCAAGTAGCCATAATATTTGGTTAATCAGATCTGGTGTGCACGCTAAATTAAGAGATATGTCAAGTATATTATAATATACCTTATAATATAATGTCGACTAATATGCATACAAGTAAAAAGAATTCATAATTGTCTTTGGGTTTTGTGGGTATCTGAAAAATCAATGTTGCAGATGGTACAAACACGAAAAGAGAACTCCAAGAACGTGATCTGAAACACCAGCAGCAAGACTTGTTTGCTGGATGTTAGCGAAGATGATCAGAATGCCAGTTATCGTTTGTTCTGAGCATATGAGATGGATACCTGGAAACTAAAGAAATTTTATCTTCAGATCGGAGTAATGGATCAGAGAAGTCGAGCTACGGCCTTTAAGTTCAAGAACAGAAGACTGATGGTAAAAATGCAGTCAAAGCACTATGAACAAAAAAAAAAAATAAAGTAGGATGTGCACATCCGTTTAAAGAAGAGATGAATATCAAAATGCATCAAAATGGTAAATAGTAAGATTTCAGAAAGGGATCAAGGGCATTTGAGAAAAAATCATGGCGCGATCGCAAATAAATCAAATGCACAAAGACTCTTATGACACCATCATCAGGAAGAGAAAGATAAGAATTCAGGTATGGAAACAAAATCAAGAGGATGTGAAAAAATTGCATCGTTATTTCTACAGTTCTTCCTCGCATGAAATTACTTTTCTCTATTTGAAACTTCAAGTATTAGACGGTTCACAGAGAATCGTCAATGATTAGTATGCAAACTCGGTATTTACTTCAATACAAATTCCCCGTTCAAGTGAATTCGTATTTAAAAGCGATAGCTAAGGCAATGAGATTTGTTGATGGTCCGAGTAAGACAATTCATCATTAGTTTCCCTAAGTTTCTCTTTGCAGGCAAAAGCTCAATCCCTGCGTTTCAGCAATTGCATTTATCCTGGTTATGGCCCGAAATAAGCTACCCGAAAATTGGGCATAAATGGAATTGCGTGATTATACAATTCAATCGGAATTCTGTTCCCGGCTGCGTGATTGAGAAATAATATTGTCTGTTCCCGGCTGCGTGATTGAGAAATAATATTGTCTGTTCCCGGCTGCGTGATTGAGAAATAATATTGTCTGTTCCCAGCTGCGTGATTGAGGAATAATATTGGTATTGAAAGCAAATAGCTTCCGTATGTAATTGAAATTCTGACTTTCATTAAATAATTTCTATGAATACATCGCTCTCCGAGGGGTTGACAGACACTGCTCATGCCAACTGTAGCACTCGAAATGAAGATTTCAGGGAAAACATTTCATTTTATGCAGTGTGGTTTTCTAGAGACAACTTTGATCAAACCGTTTCCTCCTAGAACCCATCAATGGTAGAATTTTTTCCGGAATTCGTACATTGAAATATACAAAGAAGATGCCGTTGATATTCTAATGATAGGATGAATTCATCTCCTCACAGTTCCATGCCTCTAGTTTGATGACGGGGCGTTTTAACCTGAATCTTCCGGGATTATGTACAAGTTTCACACGCCTTTTAGCTCTCCTTAGAAAAATGACTGCACCCTCCCCCACAATGATATTTTACTACGGTCCGATGCTGCAAGAACAATTCTGAATAAAGGTCTTTGCTAAATGCCGCTGAATTTCTCGGCGAAATTTGATCAAAGGAGCTTCTGGATCAGGACTCTGAACACAGCTGAATTTCTAATTTTGGAAGCAGAGAACGAAACGACGCTTTCAGAGCCAAGCATTTCATTTTCTTTTGGAACTTGAGACAATATCATAAAGGTACGGAAACACACACACAAAGCTATAAGAAATGGATCCTATTCAGAAGACCAAGAAGGTAATTCTCAAGAACTTCAATGACTGTAATCTGAGCCACCTCTGTGTGTCCTCACTGAGCACTATTCTAAAGCATCTCTATTATTCTTTTACTTAAAATTCAGCCCTTTCTTGAAACTCACGTGACCTCACCTGTGGACCAATTTCCAGTTTTTCAACCAACTCTTTGCAAACCTTGAAGAGGATAAAGCACACTTCGAACTCTGCATTGCATTTGGCCGTGGGATGCAAATTGTGGCCTGCAGTTAAATGGTGTGGGTCTCAGTTAATTGGTGTTGACGTTTTTTGCAAAGTTTACTTGGAAACTCCTTTTTCGAGACAAATGTCGGGAGCGAAAGTGAGGCTGTAGAATACGGCATTGCACAGATCTCACGGGTGCTCAGCAGGAAAAATGCGAGCGCCGGAAAAAGAAAAATGAAACAGAAAAAAGAAGAATAAAAAAAAGCCAAAAGCAAAATTCTCATCGGAGGAAACAGCTAATGAGCTGGCCCTGGGAGGAAAACCAGCAGATGCAATGCAGAGCAAAACGGAAAATTTCATCAGATAACTGAAAGGGGATTCTGCTCCAATTGGATACATGAACTTGCACTTCAGTATTATCCTTATTGTTAGCCGCTCATACGATCAACAAATATGTGAAACATCTCATGTTCTAGAAATTTGATTCCACACTCAAGAGTTATCCTTCAGCACCACGAATGCCGTGAGCATTCATGTCTTCCGTTTGTTCTGCCTGTGTCTACGTCTTCTTCATCTGACTCTCTTTCTCATTCATTACTCGCATAGATCTTTGTCATCAAGAAGCAAATTAGAGCACCCAAAAGCTAGCCTTGGGCTATTCCAATAAAAAGGTCATGACTCACTGGTGACTGGGACAAAAATATGCCACATGACTCCACATTCTCATCTCAGATTGTCGCGCCAATTATCTGAAATCAACGAAATTTCTAGGATAGGGAAGGAACCGCTGTGGGTCCATCGGAAACGAAAGGCACCACTGGGGATAGGACTAGAGAGGGAGTGGAAGAAGGGCAAGGAAGAGAACAATGATTAATGAATGAATCAGTAGGCAATGAGGCTGGAGAGGGGTGAACCACTGTTACAGCTCTTACAACAACGAATCCTCAACTATAGATAATCACATTTCCTCTTTCTTCCTCGATCATCAAATTACTCTCGGGCAACATGGAGCATGATTTTCGAGATGACCTCATTTCTCTGCCGGTCACGCCGAGGTGTAGGGACGTGCTTTGCGAGCTCACTCGCGAGCTACCTAGATGATTTTTGAGCTTGTGTAGCGAATGGTTATCCGAAGATATCCTCGACCTTAGTTTGCCTTTGGTCATCGACGGAGGACTGCCTAGCGAGGGACATCATAGAATCTTCTCGTCAAATCCCAGAAGTGAAGCCAGTTCCCTAAAGCAGGCTGGCATCGGGGACGACGGGCAAATGAAGCAAATGAGACAGATGAGTCTCATAGGGGAGCCAATTGGTCAACCAAGACTTGGAGACCAAGAAGTGTGTGCCTCAAGGGTGTAAAGCATGTTTCGAAGTCCGCACACATAGTATTCGTTGAAGAACTCGTACGTCTCGGGGTGCCCTACGGCGAACTCCGTGCACTCGCGATTCCCGAAAGCAAGGGCTTGGAGGATGCAGGGATGCAGAGCTGGTCCACCGCCTATTACGTAACCATTCCTCATCAAAGCTTTTTCCCTGCACGAATGGAACACCCGGTGGTGGTCCGTCTAGCAGGGACTGACGTCGAGGTGGCTAAAGATACAGTGGTAGCCGCACTGTCGAAGTTCGGCATTGCCCACCAGGTCTGGGGTAGAACCATAGCACCAAATAGCCCTTTTAAGGTACTCATCGGTTGACCGGAGAGATAATGATGCCAGCGACGGACAGGTAGGCTATCCCTCACGAACTGCACATCCGGCGATGATCATCGATTTGTACCAAGTCGGAAAACCCAAACTTCGTTGGCAAACCTTCAAGATACCTGGAAAGGTGTATCCGGAAATCCAGAACACCCTCTGAGATCGGCTAAGATGCGTGCAGACCTCGTGCAAGAACGAAGCGACAGAAAAGATGCCGCGGAAACCACCCTTTCCCAGAAGAAAAAAAAATCCAGGTGCTAAAGTGGTTGCACCGAGCAGGGAGTTCCACTTCCGGGAAAAGCGACGGATGCTGCCGGTGCAGCCAAAGAGCTGAACGAAGACGCTGCTCAGGGACATTGTCCAACTGAAGAAGAAAAACAAAAGCCCGCGTCCACGGAGACTGAGCTGTCCCAGGCGCGAGGCGATCGAACCGTTCCCCCTCATTTGCTTCTGAACCGCAGCTCCGCCAAGGAACCGCGGCGGAGTCTGAACTTTTTCTGCGTCCGGAGGACGCCACCAAGGACTAGCTGCGGCGGACTCTCGGCAGACACCGTAGTTGCGACGACACGCCGCATCTGCGCCGCCGCCACAGCCCGCCACGCGCTGGAGCTTCGGGAGCAGCACGTGGCGAAGTCAATCCGCCCCGGCAACTGCATACTTGAGTAGGGTTGCGAGGTGACCACCTGCTGGAGGAAGCCGAGCTGGAGATCTCCGGCGTTGGGCGCCGGTGCTAAGTAGAAAGGAGCTGCCAGTGCTCCGCTCTTCCTTCCTTTATTTATTTATCGTTCTTTTCTCTCCCGCTTCGAGTTCCCCAGTGGACGACTCGCATCTCGATGATCCCTCCCCAGGAACTTCTTCCTGTTCCTTTTAGGAAGACTGCGTTCCCAACTTGTTTGTTAATCTTTTCTAAAGGAAACCTGCGGAAAGAGTAACGAAGCGAAAACCACTCTCTTCAAAGTGGTAGTCACTGTAGTCACGTGTCTGTACCTCACGTTGCAGCCATCCTTCCCATCCTAGGATCCGCAACGAAGTTTCTGATGCCTAATGAACAGGAAGATTGAAAATTCGCGGGATTTGTTAGTCTTCGGGACGCCTACAATTGTTCCTAAACATCTAGCTCACCCTCTGCGGCATCACAGAAGAAAGGGAGACAAACAAAAAGAATAAAATAAAATAAAAGAATAATGGAAATGAACAAAACACCCTGTAGAGCCGGGAAGGGATCACGGTTCGCTGGAGGGTGCAGGGGAAGATGCCGGCAAGTTCCGGTCTCAATACTCCCACATCTTGACTCTATCCTCATGAAAAGGACAGCAGAGTAGATGGCGTCTTTGTCGTTCTGGCCTACTCTGGCGTTGCTCCATGCAGCCACGATCCCGCGTGGACAGCGAAAGTGCTGCTAGGGATGAGGCCGGAGTGAGGGCGCCGGACCGGAAGAGGAGCTTTCAAACGTCTCTGGCGTTGCCGCCGGGGGTTGCAAGGGTCGCGGCAAAGCGTCCCCGAAGCGAACTGCGAACTGGATGGCGTCCATGTCGTCTCGTCCTCTATCGACTTCGCTTCAGGCTGCCACAATCACGCAGCCCTGGCAGCAAAGTGCTGCTAGAACTGCTGCTGGCTTCAGGGCATTTCTCACAAAGAGGAGAGCCGTATGACATCCTTGGAGCTGACAACCGAGGTCCGCAGAGACGTCCCGAAAGGCTGCCACAGGAGTCGGAGTCCACAGGCAGGTGCGAGAGGGGAGATTCGCGTTCTCCACACCTGCGACAGTCCAGGCTCGCGCTTCCCAGCGTCCAGAGGTGTCGGCGCGTGTTGCGGGGAAAACCCCAGTGCAACGGCAGAAGTACCGACTCCTCACACTTCAGTAGGAGGGTGCTTCTGTTCTTGAGCACTGGGGGTTACGTCGGGTCTCCACTAGGAATAGGCTCGTCCCAGAGTTGTAGTCCTCGTGAAAGGGTACTTGGGAGTCGCAGCATCCTTCAGCTGCCCCACGGTCCAACCGCTCATTCCTTTCCTCCTGCCTGCGATCTCGCAGGAGACTCGCCACCTCGACGTTTGGCTACTGCCAAGTGCCCTCTCCAGGAAGAGTCTCCGTGCAGCGAGGGGGGTCGTTTCCGCCCGCTTGCTTTTGCTGAGACACTCCTTTTCGGAGCTGTGCACTGCTGTTTCAGGATCCCGAGCCTGCGCGCTTTCATTCCTGGTGGTCACCTCGACCACCAGAGGCTCTCTCTTTCGGCCGTGAGTGGTATTACTCCCTATGCGGTATTTTCAGGGGACTTCCAGTTTGCTGTTTGCTGTGCACCCGCCTTTTCCGCCTAAGGCGGATGTGCCTCCTGCGTGTTGTCTGACTCCAGAGATGGGCCACTTCCAGGTGTTGCTTGTACCGGCTCGTGGCAACCTCTTTAGCCCCTGTCTTCCTTTCTGCGGGGACGTGGGTTTTGAGAGTCCTTTTCGATTATCACATGGCTAACACGCGTCCCAGCTGTTCTCAGAGTGTGCCCCTGACTTTTGTGCACACCTCCTTCAAGTGTTTCGTGGCCTTACAGAGCCCACAAAATTTGGGCAAGCCCACGTACCACATATGGACGATTTTGTCATCGATGTGTGTTTCTAGTGGGATTGTCGAACTACTCTTCACGGTCATACGCACTTCGGTCAGCCCACTGAAGGTGGCACTGTTTTGCGCCATATTGCATGAGCAGTGCTGACGAGGAGTTGAAGTTCCTTCGCGAACTCTGTCCACGTAGGTTTAGTTATTTGATCTATCATGTAGGTAATGGTAGGGTTATTCCCTTGAGCGGCATAATCTCTGATCTTCAAGTCGATCTTCTTATTTCTGCGGGGCTAAAACGCCAGAGCCGCCAGGAGATACCCGAAGAGGCTTCCGTCCCAGGGGCACAGTCGACAATGGCACGCTCAACAATGGCTCCAAGGATCCAGCTTCATTTCAGGGACAAGTGGACTCAACGTATCCCTAATCAGGGATTTGGAGAAATCTGTTTATCGTCCAAGGTGCACACGGGGCCACGACCTCCCTAGATGGCATCTCACTCCGCTAGCCCAAAGAGAAATCCAAGTTCGCGGGAGCGCCCGCGAAACGCGTCTGCACGTCTCCGGAGTAACCAGGTGAAAACGCCAACGGCAGGACTCTGCTGTTGCAGAGGCAGGGGCATAGCACTCCGCACAGAGAGTAGTCCCCTCCAAACTTCACTGGGTTTGCCCACCGGGATGAGGGGGAATTGGAGAAACGTTCCCACAATGCTCAGAGGGCAACACAATGCACTAGCAGGTGCAGGAAGGATTAGTGAACTGTGCCGAACTGAATGGGAGCTGTCCCAGGTGTAGAGAAGTGGAATCCTTCTACTTCCCCGCACCTGGGACAGTTCGGTCACACCAAACTTTGGTTTTTCACCCAGTTGCTCTGAGGTGCTTATTTATAAAAAATAAAATTCTATCAAAATAAGAAACTTATTTAATAGACTTTTGTTTTTTATTGCTCAGAACTAAGCTCCTTGTAAATAAAAAAAAGAGAGACAAAAGAAGTATAGTCGGGATGGTTCGCCAACTCGCAAGTCGACTCAAGAAATAGTTTGAAGCATTGGTGGAGACGGAATGGCGCACAGATAAATCAAAAATGGAAGGTCGAGTGTGTGGGGACACCGGGATTCCTGCTCTTCTTCTAAGACTGCCACGAGATAATGGCGAGATGCCTGATGAGTTCTGTTTTTAGGTGGAACCACCTGCAAGCCTCTTCCTCATGGAGATAGCAGTGCAGTGGCTTTTGCATCTCGAGAGAGTAGCGAGCTTGGACGACGTCGGGACCGACTGTGATCTTCAGTAGTACGGACCTCTCATCGCAACGGTACACTGCGATCAGAGGTCCGACGGAGAACGCTGCAGTTCATCAACAGGTGCGGGAGCGATTCGATCGCCCCGCACCTGCTACACTCGGGAGAAACGCTCCTTCTGGCCACGTGGTGAATACGCACGCCGCAAGGGAGGTCCCAGCGCAAGAGCACCACGTCGTGTTACCACCTGAAGGGAGGAGGGCATGGAATCATCCAGGCACAGGAAAGGGACGCTCAGTTCTTCCGGGACGCACGCAGAGTTTCAGTCCAGAAGCGGAACCCCTTTTGCCTGGAAGCAGGGCGTAGCGGTGTCGGCCAGCACTTCGTGGTGCACCCACCTAGGAGTTGCTCTACTCCTTGGATTGTACTTCTCCGATGGGCAACTGCCATTGCTTTCCCACAGGGAAGAAAGCTCTGAGACCAAGATGTGGCTGATGTACACGTCCCAATCGGTCGGTTCCTCGACGATTCTTTGCAGGGACATCCTGAACCGCTGGACCGCTACGAGATCTTCCGGGCTAGTGCCAGTCAACTGCACTCACGTGTCCACGGGCCCCTGGCGCCAAACATAAAAGTTCAAAAGGTGATAGGAGATCCTCTCATGAGCGTCAAGCAAGCCCAAGCAGCCTAGTCTCTTCAGGGGAGACCCCAAGAGCCTCATCCACTTCTGATTGCGAGGAAACAAGGATGAGGCTAGTCCTTCGCAACCGAAGTCGCACAAAAGGCAGAGTCAGCTCTCGGCTCGTTCGCGAATAGCAAGTTTCTCTTGCCGGAAAAGGCCGTGGTATAAGGCACATTCGTGGTCCCTCTCTTTCGCCTCCTGCTTTTTGTTTGTTTCACTCCCAGTGCTGTCAAGAACACTCGAAGCGCTTTGGGGTGCGGGGAGGTTCCACTCTCTCCTGAAAGACTTGACGACTCTGCGTCGGAACGGAGGACTTGACTCCCTGACATTGAAGCGGATGGAGAGACATTTCCAATTCCGAGAACTGCACTAACAACTAAGTACTGGACCGGCCACTAGTGCGTTCCTGCACGCCTCTTCGCCAAGCAAGCAGCCGGCTTCGAGGACTAATATCTTCCCTTGTTTATGGCGACCAAAGCATGCCCCGATGAGGGCATCAGCTTCAGCAGATGGTTTCCTTGGGGCAGGACAATGTATGGATCTGCTGTCCGCTCACGAACTGCACTGCCAGGATAGAGGAAACCGTTCAAACGTGGGCGAAAATTAGCGATACGATGTGTTGCTGCTGCAGGACTCTAGTAAGTGATCCAGACTGGCCATCACACTCGATGCTGCAGCGCCGTTTGTCCTCAGGGCAAGCAATCACAGCATCCGGTCGGCAGGTTGGGAGAGAACAAACTCCGCAACGGCTGGAGGACGAGTGAGCTGGTCGGCGCTGCCACTCCAAGAAACCACTTCGGCGGGCAAAACTTCTCATGCGTTTTCCACAAAACGGGTGCTCCTGGTTTTTCGCATGGACAGTTCGGTGCTCCCTTTCAAGTGGAGGCACCAGGTGGTGTCCTTCTTGCACTGGGGGGTTTCCAGCGCGGAGAGCGTCTACATCTCGTTTCCGGGAGAGCTGCATCCTCGAACTGTTCCAGGTGCGGCACGATGGAATCGTTCCCACACCTGCTTTTGGACTGCGATACCTTCCAGGAAGACTGCGGCGAATGCTGGCTGCAGCCCTGCTGCATTCGGAGGATACGGCTGCTATGGCGCTTCTCTGCAAGCGAAAGGTTTTCTTGTGGCGAGATGTGTGATCGCAACGTTGGGTTGTGTGTGAGGACTGCAGCGAGGTGGCTCTTTCCACAGGTCGCCAGGGAGCTCGTCTACATCCCGGAAAGACTGTGAAAGAGAAGGAATGATCTCTATCAAGGGCCCTTTCCCTCCCTAACTTCTCCTATTTATTGTCCCCTTACTTCATTCCAGGATCTCTGCTTGTTCGACTTGCGCATCGGCGAACCCTTCCCGCGGATTCTCGTTTGGTTCTCTTAGGAACTCCTCTCCCACGTTTCCGTTAGTTCATTTCGAAAGAAAGAAACTCCCCGGAGTGACCAAGTGGATAGGAACGGGGCACACCGCCGGGGCAGCTTACCACGCGCGCGCGCACCTCAACTTCAGCCACCTCGACCTCAGAAATCTTGTGGAGTTCCGGCGGTCCTGCGGACACCACCCTGTTTTCAGATGACGGCTCTTGACCCTCTCGAGTATAGCCGGACCGCACTTTGGTCTCGCGAATTCGTACCGCTGGATCCATCGACGGTATCTTCCTGCTCCATTTCGGAAAATGCCTGGGGAACTTCTCCTGAAAGTGGCCCTGAAGCTTTCCTCCCTCGGGCCCTCTCAGGCGACTGACTCCGGCTTCGCGAAATCCTCGCTGATTTTGGAGGGGGCGGGAGTGCCGCGCTTTCAGAGGTAAATCCAACGATATTCGTGTTACTAAAATGCTAGGAATTGCTGTTTTACGTTTCAGTTATCAGTCAGGAAAAATAGAATCTACTTTTTTAGCATTGCCTGAACTTGACACCTGTGATGTTGAATCTATTGCTGCTACTGTGAGGGAAACACTTGGTAGTAAAAGATTAAACATGCAAAACATAAAAAGTATTGAAGTCGAAAATGCGACTGTCATGAGTGGCATAAACGATGGCGTGTGCGCTAAACTGCAGAAGGAATGCCCAGGGCTTGCAATGATCCGTTGCGTATTCACTCTCCAATTGGCTGTCTCTGCAGCCTCAGATTGCCTTCCTGCTAATATTGACTCTTTAGTGTGAGAAACCTATAATTGATTTTCCCATTCTGCCTTACGGGAAAATGATTACAAAGCTCTATTTGCTGCCATGAATGATGGGCACAATCCTAGAAATTCTGTACAGAGGTTCCAGACTCGTTGGCTGTCGATTGAAACTGCAATAAACAGAATTCTGGATCAGTGGGTAGAAGCTCAGTACTATGTTTAAAATTGCGAGTACAAGAGAGAGAGATTACACAACATCCCTTTTGAATTTTAAGCTTTCTGATGGGAAAAACCACGCATTTCTCCTTTTCCTTCGACCAGTATTGCCCGACATGCAAGGGGCGAACAAATCATTCGAGGCAAGTAATGCCGATCATACCAAGTTCTTGCATGACCTGGCTGGTTTGGTGGAGAACACGGCCAAGAAGTTTGTGCTTCCGACATGCAAGAAGGAATTCCAAACAGAAAATCTTGATAACTATGTGCTCTGGGGTTCCTATCTGGGCTATGAAGTTGAGGAGAAACTACATCAACTCAAACTGCCAGCAGAAGAAGAAACTGACTTCAGAAAAAGGTGCATTATCTTCCTTATTAGGTTACATAAGGGGCTTCAAGCAAGACTGCCTGATAATATGAGAGCGCTAAGATCAATGTGAAAAATTTCTGCCTCGTGCTCTTCTTTTTATCAGGGGTCCATTGATACCACTAATGCAACGTCTCGAAATTCTACCAGAGAAGATAGCAAAAACAGAAATCCAGTGGACCAATTTAACAAGTGCAAAGTGGGAGAAAACTGCCAGTACAATTGAATTCTGGAGTGGAGTAGTTAATTATCAAGACTCGTCTGATGTCAATTCATTTGGAAAGTTGGCTGAAGTAGTGACATCTCTCATTGTTCTTCCATGGTCTAATGTTCAAGTGGAAAGAATCTTCAGCTTGATGAACGTCGTGAAGTCAAAACTACGAAACCGGATGGGAACGGCAATGGTCAATGCAATTCTCACAATGAGGGAAGGTCTAGAGCTCTCTAACAAATGCTGCAAGGATTATCAATTGTCATCAGAGGTTTTGAGGAAAATAGGAACCTTGGCTGCCTATAGAAATGAAAGTGGACAAGCTGAGAACTAAACTCCAAGAACGTCACAATCGCAGCACTATTTCTTTGACAAGGATGATCCAGAGGACTTGTTTTTTTGAGTGGGTTATGTATAAAAAATTATTTTTTTCTTATCAAATGTTAATTGCATGTTGTTACCAATAATAATAAATTCCTAGGTATTTCGAAAATCATGTATTTTCGAATTCCATCTAGCGGATTCCATTAACTTCCATTGGCAACCCTGGTGGCGCCATCGATTGCCGCATCGGTCGTCGCGATGACCACGTGGCACGATTACTTTTTCGTTACCTGGCACGATCACATCTGCTCGTTCCCTGATGCTCTGTCGTCGCGGCTTGCGGGTTCTCCTTGTTTCTTTTTTTTTGTTGACGACAAGTTGCTGTTATACCGCGTTTTCGGCACAGACCCAAGTTTTCCCAGCAGATGTTTTGGACGAGAGGTTTGCGGGTTTTGCAAGTTGACGCAGATCCGCTCGATATTCATTTTCTTGACTTCCTCCTGGTTTCTCACACGCGTTTTTTTTTTTTTTTTTAATCCCTGCAGCAGAAAGAACGCGGCTGTGCTTTTTCGGTCGCCCTGCTTGCATCCGCTTCATCACAGCTTAATATTTTGGGCTTGCCCACGAATCACAATCCTTTTAGCATTCCAAACGGTGGATCATCGAGGGACACGCATTCTGCGCCTGTCTGCAGTTTGTCGAGAAGCCATCGTCCTAAATGTGCTGTTATCCGAGCTCTGCCAGGCCGCTGAATATTCCTTGGCCTTCAGAAAATACATTTGGCTTTGTCCAGGCAGCATGTACGGGCGCGTACGAGGATAGCTTCCGGATGAATTCTTCGTTCGCCATCCGCGGTGGGTTCCAGTAAGGTGGACCAGCTCCCAGCTGTCCACGGTTACTAGGAAGACGCTGATGAGGTTTTCGGTAGTCGTTAGGCGAAACTTGAGTCTTTGAAGGTCAGCTCGAAGGTCTGTCCCTATCACGAATCGAGAGTCCTTCAAGCATTTATTCGCTTGGGGCTTTCTAAGCTCCTGCATGAGTGAGCGTGCAGTAAGTGCAGAATGAAGTCGGCCGACATTGCGCAGCAGGGACGGCGTGTACCCTTGGCCCACTAGCCCTTGATTTTGTTTGCCCTATCGGGGTCTCCACAGCAGCCGTCCGACTTTTAGACTTTTTTTTGCAGGAGTTCGATGCTGGGAAGGTTGATTTCTCAATCATCTCCATAACTCCTAGGGGCTGCTGCTTCTCTTCCTTCGGTATCCACAACCGTGCTCGCACGCTTTTCCCCTCTGCTACGCCGCTGTTGTCTACACCACGCAACCACCAATAAGAGGCGACCAACTACCTCTTTCTTTGGCGCACAAAGAGCAAGAAGCAAAAAAAAAAACAAAAAAACAGTCGGCACTCCTGAAGCAGGAGTGTGATCTCCAGCTGTGCCAGGTACAGTCAAGTCAAAATCTTCCCGCACCTACTAGTGTTTTCCAGCCAGTGTGGGAGCGTTTCACAACGGTCTTCCGGCTCCCTGTGGACAAACCCAGAGGCGTTCTTGAGCGCCTCTTCGTGCGGCATGCGATGACTCCTCAGAATAGCGGCGGACTGGAGCGCTTTCGGGAGAGAGCGACAGGGAACGGCAGGCATGCACTTCGATGGGCTTCATGAGGATCGCGCTACAACGGCTCCACCAGGGGAAAAATAAACTTGCATGCATCCTTACGTAAATCCTATTACTCTTTTGTGTTTCCTGTTTCTTTCAGCAGAGGTTTTGAAGTCTACTGAGGCACGAAATCTTTCGAATGATCCCAGTCTCTTACTCTGTGGGTGGACCAGTCTGCCAAGAAGGTTCAGAGTTCTTTCTGAGCTTCCAGATGTCTGATCTGGCCTTCAAGCATCTTTCAAATCCTTGTTTTGATTCCGATCGAGGATGGAACCAGATCGGGTCTAGCTTTTGGGGGGTAGAAAGGGGGCCATTCATCTTGGGTGATTCGTCCCCTTCTCCCAAAAGCTAGACTGCACCCGTCTTCGTCATCCTGCCCGTGAGTACAGGTTGTTATCGAAAGACATCCTTCGAGACGGTCACCAAAAATGTGTCTGCTGAAGGTTCGTGGTGTGATGCACCGCTACGCGCGCGGTCGACCGTTCGAGCTCAGGCTCAGGAAGGGTCTGAGGGTCCACAAGCTCTTGGGAGGGCGGTCCCAGAATGTGCCCAATGCGACCAGTCCCGCCGGAGCACCTCCAGAGACCAGAACTTATCGGTGCAGCCGGGGGCTGCAAGACATGCATGAGCTCGTTGCGCACCCAACCACCTGAGCACGAGGTGGCCTGACCGACCTGTTTGCCACAGCGGGTGATACGCGCTGCCCGCGGCACGTGCGGCTTGCAGCATCCCACCGGACTCTCACTTTTATCCTGCTGAGGATCGTCTGCGTGGGGACTCTCTGTGCCTCCGGCAGGAGCACAGAGTAGAAACGCCTCAGGAATTCTGCGACAGCGCACCTCTTCTCATCGACGTTCCATACCGCCAGAAGGATCGCACAGGCAGAAGCTACTCTTGTTATTCCTGAGAATTCACCTGCCGTCCCTCCTTCACAATTGCGTAAGTGATGGGTATGCTCTTCTTCCAAGGCCTGATTCTTACCGCAGCTCCTCCCTACTCCCACGTTGAGGGATTAGGAAATTCGAGAGTCTCAGGTTTCTTTAGGCCACATGGGTTGAGCAAAACTGGGTTTGCTCAAGCTCGCCTGTTGCCAAAGGCAGAGGCTGGGCTACCGCTTGGTTTGGGAGACGTCAGCTCCTTGCGGTGCGCTCGTGGGAAAGACGGCCGCGGCTGTGGGTTCAGTAGCTGCAGCAACCGTACTGCCTTCACCTATCCGTTTTCTGAAAGCAACTACGCCCACTGGTCGCTGCGGAAGATCCTGGAGATTCCCAGTATGAGCAAGCGGGCGGAAACGACCCCCCTCGCTGCACGGAGACTCTTCCTGGAGAGGGCACTTGGCAGTAGCCAAACGTCGAGGTGGCGAGTCTCCTGCGAGATCGCAGGCAGGAGGAAAGGAATGAGCGGTTGGACCGTGGGGCAGCTGAAGGATGCTGCGACTCCCAAGTACCCTTTCACGAGGACTACAACTCTGGGACGAGCCTATTCCTAGTGGAGACCCGACGTAACCCCCAGTGCTCAAGAACAGAAGCACCCTCCTACTGAAGTGTGAGGAGTCGGTACTTCTGCCGTTGCACTGGGGTTTTCCCCGCAACACGCGCCGACACCTCTGGACGCTGGGAAGCGCGAGCCTGGACTGTCGCAGGTGTGAAGAACGCGAATCTCCCCTCTCGCACCTGCCTGTGGACTCCGACTCCTGTGGCAGCCTTTCGGGACGTCTCTGCGGACCTCGGTTGTCAGCTCCAAGGATGTCATACGGCTCTCCTCTTTGTGAGAAATGCCCTGAAGCCAGCAGCAGTTCTAGCAGCACTTTGCTGCCAGGGCTGCGTGATTGTGGCAGCCTGAAGCGAAGTCGATAGAGGACGAGACGACATGGACGCCATCCAGTTCGCAGTTCGCTTCGGGGACGCTTTGCCGCGACCCTTGCAACCCCCGGCGGCAACGCCAGAGACGTTTGAAAGCTCCTCTTCCGGTCCGGCGCCCTCACTCCGGCCTCATCCCTAGCAGCACTTTCGCTGTCCACGCGGGATCGTGGCTGCATGGAGCAACGCCAGAGTAGGCCAGAACGACAAAGACGCCATCTACTCTGCTGTCCTTTTCATGAGGATAGAGTCAAGATGTGGGAGTATTGAGACCGGAACTTGCCGGCATCTTCCCCTGCACCCTCCAGCGAACCGTGATCCCTTCCCGGCTCTACAGGGTGTTTTGTTCATTTCCATTATTCTTTTATTTTATTTTATTCTTTTTGTTTGTCTCCCTTTCCCCTGTGATGCCGCAGAGGGTGAGCTAGATGTTTAGGAACAATTGTAGGCGTCCCGAAGACTAACAAATCCCGCGAATTTTCAATCTTCCTGTTTATTAGGCATCAGAAACTTCGTTGCGGATCCTAGGATGGGAAGAATGGCTGCAACGTGAGGTACAGACACGTGACTACAGTGACTACCACTTTGAAGAGAGTGGTTTTCGCTTCGTTACTCTTTCCGCAGGTTTCCTTTAGAAAAGATTAACAAACAAGTTGGGAACGCAGTCTTCCTAAAAGGAACAGGAAGAAGTTCCTGGGGAGGGATCATCGAGATGCGAGTCGTCCACTGGGGAACTCGAAGCGGGAGAGAAGGGAACGATAAATAAATAAAGGAAGGGAGAGCGGAGCACCGGCAGCTCCTTTCTACTTAGCACCGGCGCCCAACGCCGGAGATCTCCAGCTCGGCTTCAGCTTCGGCTTGGGTGAATCACCATGGACGGATTGTCCACTCAGGAAAAAAACGTTTCATTTTCAAAGCTTTCTAAAAATTGGAGCAGATAATTTATCAGTGATCCATTTTTGCAAGGCAGTTCTTGACATCTCTCAGGATTGCCAGCTGCTCGACGAGGCCTCTCAGATAGCTATCGGTAGAGTTTGGTCTGACAGCTGTCGGAGTTCTACCAGAGCTTTGCACAAGAGCTAGAGTCCTCACTCCATAAGTTCAAGTTGCTGATGAAGGCACCGAGAGATATGATTTTCCAGCAAAATTCTGCGACAGCTCCTTTGTAGAACTGGTTTCCCGGTTCTCGAGCTCACCACATAAGTAAACTTCTTTCTGAGGGAAGGGACTTGCGCAGCCACCACAATCCGTGTCGATCACTTCAGTGAATAAGGACTCTGAGTTGCTGTCGAAACTGTGCGGTTGGCAGCCCAGTCCAAAGAGCAGCGCAGACCATGCACTGTTCTTGGTAGAACTATGTAGGACAACAAGCGCAAACCAGGTTGAGATTGCAGAAAGCTGAGGGACTGATAAAAACTCATCATGTCTCCGGAAACGACGAGGCAACCCAGAGAACGGAAGTGACGAATGCTTCGGATATCCCACCAAATCTGCGAAAAGAAGCTTCGCCTAAAGCTCTTGGAACGCCAGACTACACTCGTTCTTCCATTTCTGGAATACCTGTGCTTGCACTGGTTCGATGAGCATAATAACATCCTTTTTTCAGCTCACACCACGTGTGCGGCGTGCCCATAAGGAAGAGGCGATCAGGAAAGGGACAGGTTGCGTTCTGTGCCTCTTAGCATCTGCTTTGAGCTCAGCCAGAATTCATGGAGTGAAACTCTGGGAGCCTCGCCCAGCTCGACCTCCTCCGCGACTGTCGTGACGGCCTACTCCGATGACTGTATCCAGGTGGCTTTGCTCACCCCAGCTCACCCCTTTGCTTTTCCCAGCAGCATCGTTCGAAAAATTCATCAAGATGATTCGTTGAGAAACAGACATTTGCACCGCCAGGGAGAAGTCAGCAGTCGCATCCGTGAGATTGCAGACACAGTCGAATGGATTCTCACGGGGAGGCATGTGGATGGTGCCTTGAACCACTTTGATGTGTCCGTGGGCGACTTTCTCACTGCAAAGGCGGTTGCTTGCAGTTGACAGAGAGTGTCCTGTGGTTGCTCCGTGGAAGTCAAGTTCCTGCTTGAATGGTCACACCGTTGTCTTCCCTATGGGAAAGACGCAGTAGTCGACCGGCGTCATGGAAGGTGTCTTGCACAGTTGCAAGAAGACGAGAACTTCGAGGTGGGTGGGTGGGTGACCAGTTGACAGACCGAGTATGGCTACAACGAGTGTGCGAGCCCGGGAAATAGTGTGGCGGGCAAAACGTTTGGGGATTCCTGCAAACCAACTGGTGGCATGTTTGGACAACGGTTAAGAGTGGCTATCCGCTATACTTCCCACTCTAGGATATGGCAGTACTCTTTTTGCATCGGGGATTCCCATGAAGCCAGCGCCACTCCGATGATTTTAATTGATTGTTCTCTCTCGCGAATCGGAAAGAAATACTTTCTCGGCCCAGCCATTTCGTCAAACCTCTGCAAGATTGGCTCGAAGAATGGACGGAAACGCACGATTCAGCTAGAATTTGTCTGACTCGATTGAGATTTCTTTCCTCTCTTAAGGTACTCATGACGAAAAACATCCTTCCACAAAGAATCCATTTGTTTGTTCAATTCAATTTGCCTCTGTACATTTATTGTAAGGAAAATAGGAAGAAAAATCAGTGAAAATCCAGTAAAAAAAAAAATATTTCCATATTATTATGTGCATCCGAAATGCACTCATAACTCACGAAGCATCCCATTTTTTTTTTTTTTTTTTCAGCTGTCAAATAGTCAACGAGTTTCGCGAACCGAGCAATAAAGTCTGCTATGATATTACCGCAGCAAACATTTTGCAGCAGAGAAATCATGGCAGATTTCTGAATTTTCCTTACCTTTCTTTTCTCTTGCAGTAGATCCCTGCCTTTTGTGCTGAAAGTATGTTAATAGAGATGAAACCTACTATCTTCCCTATCACATCTTTGTTGGAGTTAAATCATTTTCCATCAGAAAATAAGGTGGCCTCGTGCAAAGCATGTATGCTGAGAAGCTTTGGCTACATTGAAAGAAAAATGCATTGAGCTCTCTGAAATCTCGTTAGATGCTTTCATAAGCTAAAATGAAAGATAAACTAAAGGAAAATAAATTATCGATGTATGGATGCATCAAATCCATAAGAGCAGCTTTTATAATCGAGGCAAAAATTAAGCATGCTCCGTGGTCACTAGTTATGGTTTTTGGTGCCACCTGCGTTGACCTAAGGTTCGTAGCATACAACTCACGAAAGCTATAACTCTCTAACTCATGGTATGCCCGCAATGTGAAAGCAACCCGTCTTACGGTCTCTAAGATCTTGGGAGCCGTCGAACGACGAAGTATGGAAGGAATTAAGAATTCCGGAGAAGCGAAGAAGCACATCAAAGGACATATGGTGTTCTCGAACGTCCAATACTCCTGGGATACGCATTACAAACACTGGATGGATCACCACCAGTAATGAGAGATGCTCAAAAGTTCTCACCGTCTAGTCGCGAGGGCGAGTTGGAGAAAGGAGACAAGCCGAGAAGATGGTAGAAATCCTCCCCTTCGTTCATTTGTGCTTTCTTAACATGGACGTAATCATCAAAATATAATAAAGTAAAAGGACAGCGCACTCCTTTGATTTATTAGGGTGACACGAAGCTAAATGAGTACATTAAGAAGAGATATTCCCTTGTCGCATCGAGTTTTCCCTCCGTCTAACGTGTCTATCATGTTCCATTCCATCATTCGTCAACTTGTGTATTTTGTGGGGTCCGACCTTTCCTATCTATTTTCTCCAGGAGCACATGAGAATTTCCCTGCGATTTCCCCCCTTTTCGTGCAATATGTCCTCGGGCTAGCCTGAATCCTCAATTTTAATGTTTCTTTTTTTTTTTTTTTTCCGCCGATGAAGGACCGCTCGCCATCTTTACTTGTTTGTAGCTTCCTCGAATTCTTCCAGCATTCAGGCACGTTGATTTTTGATCGAGTGCACTTGGCAAATCTTTTCTGTAAATCCGAGAAAATTCAGAGCATGCAACGCTCCCGTGTCCTTTGTCCCTTCACACTGAACCCACAGCTTTAAAACCGAAAGTCGATATTTTCTGGTCCAGCGGTAGCTGGCTCGAGTATCAGCTGTGCTTTCAGAATATTTTGGAGGTTTTCCATAGAGGTCTGTTCTTAGATGTAGTAATGTCTCATGAATCCTGCCTGTCCTGTTAATTAATCCAATCTGTTATCCCCACTGCAACAGCTCTAAAGTTTTTTGTTTTGCTTTTTATCATCAGAATATAAAGCGTGATTCTAGAATACACACACAAGAGAATTATACTGTTTTGATCCAGCATTTCTTCGGGCCCGGTCTCAAATCTTAAACGCGGAAATCCTGGTCAAAGTAATCCCGAAAGTTGATAAAAAACGAATATGCTTATTCTACGTAGATTGATATGCAAATTTATTTTTACATACGTGGTTGTTTATATTTATCAACATGCATGTTATTGGCGGTAATATTATTGGAACAGATATATTTGTTAAGATTCAGGGATACAATCCATATGTTAATCGTTACATAAATACATGTATCAATACATATAATCTTTAACGCATATATCAACAATATCATCAACAGCTTATTAATTGTATTAATAAAATGTGCTTCACCGAATCGCAATAACATATTCGTTTCTATGATATAACTGTCAATAATATCCTAAATATGGATAATAGATATGGATTGCAATATGTTTATTTTAATGATCTGCGATTTTGATCAGCACCGCATTCGTTCCAGTGCAAGGAAAGGGAACTGAGTAGCTACATCTTATAGAAACAGAGTTGCTTCTATGAAAACCAACGAAGCCATGTCATTAGGAAGCGTTTTCTGGCAAAATCATTACGATCACTGCTCTTAATATACGTATCGATCTGGGAACCTATGCGCGCCCTTGACTCTTTCTGCGCTGTCTTGAGCCTTCAGACAGTGTAGGTGTTGAGCCATTTTCTTTCCTTCGTTCATGGACTTGTGCGTTGCAGCTTAGGTATGTTTAATCCATATCTCCAGTGTCTCTTCAGCTCTCTTCAGCTCAGAGTTACAGAACATCTCGAGTCTGGAAAACTGTGAAGAGCATCGGATTCGGAATGGACCTTCTGTAGTATTTCCTTCCCGTACACACCTTTTATGGTTTCCGATGTTCATTCCGGGTTCACATCTGTTTTACCACCTTGCTAGTTCGATAGTTAGCAAGCACTGTCTTCTTTTTACTTGCCTCTTCCGCTTTTGCGTTGAAAATTCGTCATTGGTTTATACAATCCCCAATCGTACCTCTGTTTCTGATATCCAATTTGCAGTTTCCATTTTCCAATTAGTTCCCTTGAGATGTACAGTTTAGTTCCTGTGATTTCTGCATCTCTTGATCTTTTTTTTTTTTTCTTCTGCGTACCATAGTAGGTCTATTTCGTACTGGAGATCCTGTCAGCTTTCATTCCTTCGTACTTGGGGTTGCTCGAGCGTTTATTAATCTCCAAGGAAAACCATTCAGGGAGATCTGATGAAAGGGACATTTTCCATCGTCTATATTTTTCGTGATCGACTCCAGGAGTTCTTTTTCAGTTTTAAGTTAGTCTGAAAATCGAGGAAAGGTATTGTCGAACTTCCATTAGCTTTCAGATGAGTTTATGCGAAGGAATGTAGGGAGATGACCATCTGTCATCTCAGAACTCAGCTTTTAGCCAGGAAATGTATCAAAAAGTGTCTCAGTCTGCCATAGGCCACAGAAGGCTGCACATAGTAGCAGCGAGAAAGTAATGCGTCCGCATTTGCTACTCGCTTTGGAACACATGTATAGAAAATGATTAGTTCTACAGGAGGCATCTCTCTGAGGATCTGTGAATGCTCCTCTTTCTTTTTTGAACCAGGAAGCCAAAAAAAAAAAAAAAAATTGGCGTTGGGATAATGAAGTCCTGCCCGGCTCGATAAAATCAGCAGCAACATTACCAAACTTCTATGGATTCTGAATTGAATTGGGAAAAGGTTACAACTAGGTGGACAGCTCAGAACGGAATTGGAAAGTACACTAGCTAGATATTTGTTATTTCACAGCTGCAGTTTTAGGCAAGGACAATGTATATTCCTTCATATCAGACTAAATTTAGGCAAAATACGACAGCTTGGAAAGATCTAAGTCAACGCAATTTATTGGACCAAAAATTAGCTTCTTGAAGATGGAGGATATGTATCATTTTATGCGAAATCGCTCGTAAAGGGGGTGTTATCTTTTAATTTCTCAAGAGACTCAAGAGGACTTGGTTTCTCACAGCAGCAAAAACGGAATGAAATCCAGCACTACTTAAAACTCGATATTGGTCCTTGATTAGGCACTTCAGTTCCCATATTGCTGTACATGCAGCTTCAGAGAAAAATAACAGCTGTGTGTCCCTGTTTCTCGTGACAGCAACATAATGTTTAGTCCACTCCACCTCCCACTCCTCTTAAAAAAATAAAAATTAAAAAAAATAAGACACGAAATTTCTCATGGTACTTGGACTTCTTTTTTTAACACCTCAAGTTCTTTGAGTATCTCTCTTCACGATCCCGGTAGATTCTGGTGCTTGCTGGAGATTGCTAATGAATTCCCGATTGTCCAACAGAACCACGATCCGTTCTTGGATAATTTCCTCTGAACTTCTATTCATTTGTTCGTCTTCGGCAAACAGTTGTTGAAGGGTGCTGTTTGTGTATGCTGAGAATATTCATAAATCCCACACTTCTATCGATGCTGTCTGGCTTTCAGTTTGAATGAAAGACTGAAAATTGAATCTTTTCGAAAAATCTTAAAGTATAATTATGAAGGAATTTTTGACCACCTTTTTGACCTAATTGTGAACAAGACGGTGAAACGCTACTATCCCCCCCCTCCCATATATCTTCACTAACCATTCTCTTGGTTTCTAAAAACACTCCTAATTCATTCGACTCTTAAGCCCTTAATGCTGTCTTAATAGTTGGTTTCAGATTCTTTAAGATAGTTCCCAAATCGAAGCTTTCTTACTTATGGCGGTAATCCAGTAGTGCACAGTATTTATAGACCCCTTGTCTTGTTTTGTTCTTTTGATGACTACTGTGTATTCCTCATCCATTACTTCAAAGATTATCGGCAGTCATCCACATGATCATCCATTTTGTTCCATTCCATTCATTTTGCTTTTCTACAGAGACATTAAGCCTGTCTATTTTGTTTCTCTGATCTTTTAATCTTTGCTCGGCTACGTCTCGTGTTGATAAGTGGATGGGTGTCGTTGGGTCATGAAAAGTAGAATCAGCATCAGCCGAAGATGAGAGCATCTGCATGTTTTTAACTGGGATGATATCACGTTTTCTTTCATATTTCTCACTGCTCTGCATTCACAACCATCATCAATACTTATCTATTTCCATCTCTGCTCACGAAATAAAGTCAATTTTTAATTGAATCCGGACATTTTTTTTTCATTTTCTTCACTCTCGTTGATGGTAGCTGCAGAACTAAACGTCTTTGTCCATCCTCCACGAAATTTTAAAAAAAATTGCAGTTTTCAACTTTCAGCAAACTTTTAGTTTTCCTCGATTGGCTACATGATTCTTTTTTCCTGCCACATACTTCAGTTTTACAGTTTACCCCTATTATAAAACTGAAGCATCGGTTCTGAAACCAGCCTCCCGAGATGCGCATCTCATAGCTCCAAGTGAGCAGTATTGAATTATGTTCCTTAGATGCTGAAAAGACGTTTGAATGAAGCTATATTGCTATGAGAAATGCATCAGTATAATTTGATGGAACTCGAACTTGGAAATCAACGTCCTGATCTTCCAAGGAATGTATGGAAACAGCGTAACTGCCCATTAGGATTAATATCCCTGCTTGTTCTAATCAAGGAAGTGCTTTTGAAAAATAATGCGGCTACTGCCTCCGAAAAGCATTCCTGAATGTTCACAAACTGATTTTGATATTCCTGCAAAATTTCGCCGTATGCAAAGCTGCTCAGACGTGTCGTCAGGGACGTTAGTCGTATCTTCCCATTCCTTCGGTGGGACTTTGAAGGAGTGCAAAGTCTCGAATGTTTTGACAACGAGAAACGCATCACGGGAAGTTGCCTTAAATTCTCGTTGGGTAGAGAAAAGTGCATGGGGAAAGTGAGAGTTTCTCTGGGTTTCTTGAGATGCTGTGGAAGAAGCGGAACAAGAAGAGGATATGCAAAAAAAAAAGTTGCAAAGACAGTAAAAAAATTCCACCTTGAGCTTCCAGAATTCCCGTACAGAGGATTGGTGGATTTGTTTAAACCTATAACCAAATAAGAAGCAGCAAAAGTTCATTCAGGGTCGGCAATTATTTGAGCAAATGTTTTTTTTTCTCCCCCGATATTGAAAATCCTTCTATTTACAAGATTTGTTTGATTTGCCTAAATCTTTCATGCTAAATGAAAAGACCAAAAAGCATTTCTTCATCATTTCTGTCTCAGCATAAAACCGAGATATCCCAACTGAATTCTATGGCAAATTGAAAATGACTATAGGAATCCAAAATGAATAGGATTTCGAATTACGGCCTTTAAAGGAATTCGGAAAGAAATCACCCTTACAGAGAGAGATGAGTCACACATGAGAAAAAAGTGACAATCCATTAAAACATGCCCGCATTATAATTTCAAAAAGCTTCCACAGATCCAGTACACAAAAGATGTACGTATATGTAAATTGCGCTGTTCCTTTCTGAAGATGTACTCACGTAGTTGTATTAGTTTCAGTGCCTGGTCGGTCCGAAAAATAACGAATGATTATTTTCTGCATTAATTCATCAAAATATTTTCCCTTTTTTTATAGGCGTTTCTGTTACCTAGGTAATATCTTTAGGCGTTCAGAGTAGCCATCTTGTTTCTATAACTGCAAGACAATTACTACTTCATCAAAACTTTATTATGATGTGGTTAAACGGAAAGTGTTCACTGGAGGCGAAAGCCAGTTCCTAAATTCTAAATTGATTTTTTCAGTTTCTTTGCTTCTGGGGTTTCGCTCATCATTGTAAGAGCTCCCTGTTTGTGCCCTGTGTGTTTGCTATCGAGAAATATCACTTTGGTTATCAACTTGGAAAAATAAAACATGCTGGGTGTTCATCAAAAAAAAAAAATGGTCCAAGACGAAGATATTATTAGGTCTCTGATGGGTGCAGCTGCAAAGTTAGCGTATTCACCCGTCAGCAACACCTTGTTCAAGTTCAACACTCTCCACCTCGGCAATGAATTCTGCAAAAGGATGAAGGAGGTTCTTCCATATGTTTCAAAGCTTGCATTTTTGATGAGCAAGCTATCATCTTGAGAGATTCGGTAGCTTCATCACTGAAAGACATGTGTTTATTTAGTTCACACTTGCTTTACGTCTCTGCAACTTTTAAAAACTTCTCTTTACTGACCACAAGCACGTGTTACCATAGGTACAGGGTCAGAAAAAGTAGGATTCGTTTTTGCGAGTATCAGTTCATTGCTCGTTTTCAAATTCTCCTTCGAAACTTTAACACTTTCAAGATGATTTTTAAAGAGTGGAAGAACGAGGTCGAAGAAAATGAAGAGAATGCAAACCTTTGCAGTTCTAGGAACCAGAAAGACGTACGGCTCCCTAAAGTCATGCTCTTTATGCATGAATGGACCCCAAGAGAAAAATATGTGCTCTTTATGCATAGCGGTTCTAGGTAGAGAATTCATTATAAATTCGTTCCTAAAACTTCGAGCATTTCCTGGGAATGAAAAGGTACTTTTGAAACTGTCACTTTCCCAAAGAAAATTAGCACTGAATGTATTATAAATTACAAAACGACATCCTCGATAGGAGAATAGTCTCAATTCTTAGTGGGCTACTCAGATCACAGGGAACTGGGAAATGGAACGATTAGTTCTATTTTCTTCACAAGCATTCTGATTTAACGTCTCATACTCAACTGGTCTGTCTTTTAAGGAACCTATCAGCTTATTTGTTTTTGAAAACATTTAGTTCCGTGTTATTCTTTTTCATATGTTTTTTAAATGCCTATTCGTCTCTGAAAGTTAGATCAAAGCAGAGTATTCTACTATTCGTTTTAACTTTACTATTCCACCAATTCGTTCCATCAATTGGATGGCTGAAGTATTACTTTGCTGATTAAAGCAAATCTCCTTATAAAAGAACTGGTTTTTGATGGATGAGGTGAAGACACAGATCTGTAGACGTACGTACAAATGGTACGTACAGATCTGTAGGTGCATTTTTTAGATATTTATATGACTCTATTTCTTGAAGCAATCTCAATTATGGTGTGCTTGTGAAAACCATAATAACCATAAGTCAAAATCCAATGACACGATTAGAATAGGAAAGTATTGCATTATTAGAGAAATTTTCGTGTCATTTTTGGGGAAACACGAAATCATTGCTTTTACTCGGTTTTTCGTTAAGGGTAACACTAGTTCACGAGCTTGGGGTGACTGCATCTGAAATGGCTGTGCAATGGGGAAACTGAAAGACTGAAAGATTGCCATTTTGTCCAAATCATTTCATTATATAAAGTATCCCACGATGAAGAGTCCTGATGTACAAGTTTTATATCTTTCAAACCTTTTCATCGGAAAGTGTTTAGTCCATCACACAAATATTTGATATGTCCTAATTTTAGCCATGATTCGATACTGTATATGAACAAGACGCATTTTTCAAACTTAGTAATAGTTGGCAAAACAAAGTTTTTCTGAATGTTTTTTTACTATCAATAAGATCCCTGAAAATAAATTTAATTAACACTACAATTGTTAGAGAATGTACAATTATCTATCTGTACTAGAAATCAGCATACCAGCAAATACTTACACACGGTTGGAGGCATATCCATCCTTTACTAAACTGTTTTTTCTTGAAATCTACATGAACTGGAATTTTGACCCATTTTAACCAATTTATTGAGCTGAAGAGAGACGATTTTATCTGACAGAAAGAATTGCAAACGCAGAAAATATTATGTAGGAAGACTCTGTACCATCTTCCTTTTCTTCAAGCCTCATCCATATGTAACCAGGGGTCCCTGGTCATGTACGAGAAGAATTTCAAAAGTAAGAACCGATCGGATATAAAGGAAGAGTGTCGTTCAAATGCAAGCGACTTCTCGAGGTGCAGGAAGGAAGACGTGGTAGCCACTGGGCAGGACTGTAAGGTGGGTGGGTGATCAAAAAGTTTCCATTTGAATTTCTGGATTGTCTGGAGTGTGCGAACAGCATGTGTTGCCAAGGCGCGCGTTGTCGTGAAGAAGAGAGATTCCTAATCTCAGCATTCCATGTCGTCGGTTTTGAATGGCACGCTTCAGTTTCGAACGTGTTCTACAGTGGACTTGCGAAGCGATGGTTGTTCCAGGCTCCATAAAGTCCACCCTTTTGACCCCACACACTGCTGTTCGCACATTCCAGACAATTCAGAGATTCAAATGGGAACTTTTTGATCACCCACCCACCTCACAGTCCTGCCCAGTGGCTACCACGTCTTCCTTCCTGCACCTCAAGAAGTGGCTCAGCGAATCGAGAGGGAGAGCGAGGAGTTGAAAACTGCAGTGCTGCTGAACTGCCTGAACTCCCAGGAGGCGGAATTTGATGCCGAGATTTCAAAAAACCCGTTCCACGGTATCAAAAGTGTTTGGAAAAACATGGTGACTGTGTAGAGAAATGACATGGGAATGTACGTGTTTAGCACCGCTCACACATTTTTGTTTCTCTTATTTACTCTTTCTTTACGTCCGATCGACCCTTACCTTTGAGATGCGCCTCGTAGTAATCCGGGAGAAACGATTTCAATTTTTTTTTCTATTTCAAAAATTATACATCGCTTAAAGAGTTTTTTTTTTTTTTTTTTAAACATTTCAGCAATTCTGCACTACTTCAAGCAAAACTGGAAGACATTAATCAGCTGGATAATTAGTAGAAAGTGTGAACGTTTGCGAAAGAAGTGTCAAGACGATATATCTCCAAAAAAAGCTTGCTTCCGTAAAGTCATCAAGCTCATGTTGAGGTTTGCAATGTAGTTTTCCATATGTTCGTGAAGTTTGATAGTGGTGAAGGGACCTCATGTGACGCGCCTGAAGGAAGCAAAGGATATATTTTCCATTTCATGAACATAGTATAATTTGCTTAGTGAGATCGAAAAACACTTTATAACTAAATCATTTTTCAATTAAATCATAATCAACTGCGTAGTTCGTTCTTACAGTGTAGCCCAGCTGGAATGCACGAGGTCCATATACATGCTCTCTTTATGGATATTCGTTTATATTCGCAGGGAACTCGATTTTGCTCAGCATTCCTGTTTTTGTGCTGTCTGCTGTACCATTTTTTTTTCTGTAGCCAGCTTATTTTTCTATTAAAGAGTTGGAATTACAAAGGGCCACAAAGAGATCTGCCGCTGCAACCAGAAGCGCGAAAAAACGTGGGAAAACCTATTAGGATCGACAACAGAAACAAATGAGTTTTTGCACGAAATAATGGCTTCCATCACGACAATAACTGTGGACATGAAGTACACAAATATATAACAAATTCTTATGCATATAAGAAATTCTTGGAAAAGTTACGCAGGGCAAAGTTATGCTTCAGCTTGCTCATTGCCTTTTTGAAGGCGAACAACGAAACTCGTGACGATAAAAGACAATGTATACTTTTAAAGAGCAAAGTGAAAGGAACATGCTTTGCTGTGAGAATTGAGCTTCTTTTGAGATATCTTTTCAGATTCATTCCTCTGACGCAGATTCAGCAAGGACCGCAAAGGTTCTGTAACAACCAGGTGTGCTCAGCGAAAGACTTTCTTAATGCCATCCATGCTGTAAAAAAAAAAAAAAAAGCTAAAAGCAAAAAATTGACGGAAAATTGCAACTTTTCATGTCATCTTGACAGACTGTTGCATGAGCGCGTGCAAAGCATTCATTGCTCGCGAACCGGTTCGGAACAGACACAGCTCTTCTGATCATATGGTCCACCGTTGCGATGCTTATATACTTAAAGTCAAACTGAGACTCTGTTGAAATAAAAGAAAAGATTACAGAATCACCGATTCAGTGTCTATATGGATTTTTCATGCCTTTAAACTTGAACAAATGAAATAACTGTGTTTTGTATATCTGGATTGCTTAACTCTTTTAGATGTTTCAGTACCCATCTTTAGTTTTTCGCTTCCCTCCTGATATGATTTCATCAGAAATTTCTGACTGTCATCAACTTAGGAAAACGATCTTTTTCTACAAACGTTTCTCGATGAACAGTTTTTTTTTTTTTTGTAAAAAAACTGCCTTGTATTCCAGACCGAGATGTCATTTGGGTGAATAAAACATCAGAAGAAATAACAGGCCAGGAAGGCTTAAGAAACCTGATCCTAAGATACAGAGGGTTTTCAGGTGGTCCATGCAGCGTTCATGCTGTCAGGCTTGGGCGAAAACTCGTTCTTTGTCTTGCTTTCCTGAAATCAAACATTTGAAAAACTTTTATGAAAAAAATCAGGGCTTTCAAAGACAAAACGACCAGCTGAACAAAGTGGATGACTAGCATCATTTATCATTTTCCAACTAATAATACCTACAAGTGAACATTGAAAGAGCATCGATCTCTACAGAACTTTTATTACCAAATAAAGCATTGAATCCTGAAATCACGGATAAAAATCTCCCGATGTTTACTGAGGTTTTGAAGCAAATTTAACATAAGGATGCGCTGAAGATGAAAAGTTCAATATAGAAGATGATGCCATGATGACCAGAGAGGCTTATCTTTCCATTAACGGAAGAAAATTTACATAACTGCTTTGACTTCAATGCTGGAGAGATTGAGCACATTTATGAGGATGGTCCTCAAAACGGAAGTTTCACTGCAATATTGAATTCCTCGAGGAGACAGAAATGGATGAATGAACTTCAAAATTGATGATTAGATCTAGATACATGCTAAAGATCAAAGAAATAAAAGAAGTAGTTGGTCTACTGTCTCATAAAAGGAATATTTTGCAAAAGGATCCAACTATAACTAGAACCGGACAAGGCAAAGCATTCTAGCTGACTACGGAGAAGTCTCTAAAAAAAACCCTCTACCGAACTACGTGAAATTCCATTGTATCTCTTATTCTGCACGGATTCTTAACAGTGATCCTAAAAAAAATGCAAGATTCATCCAGGAAATGATCATAATCTTGATGTTTATTATCGCACAATATTTTGTGCTGTTAATATTCCCAAAATCCAAAAAATGGACCTCTTATTTTCGATTACTACTTAGTCATGGAAATCGCAAAATTTCCAGCTGTAATCTGTTTTTTTTTTTAGCTCAGTAGATAAAAGCAAAAATGCTCGCTTACAATAGAATAAATTCATGGAGCGAGGAATCTATTATTCTCTTTGATGGTGATTTTTAAAGCCGATTGTTTCAAACTGTAAACAATTTTCCAAAAAAAGTGGGCACCTACTGAAAGTGAAGCATAGGTAGAAGATGAAGAAAGCCAGCAGCAATGTACGAAAGCATTCGCTGTGCGCTTCTTAAAGAAGGAAATGATTTTTTCTCGAAAACTTCGATTTTGGAGATAAGACAGAACTAATGAAAAGAACTTGCTCCTTGGTAAGAACAAGTGAGTTCCGATAAATGCTCCCAAGAAGGATTTTTTTGTTGAGTTTATTTGAGGCATTCCAATCTAATCATTCATTGTCTGCAATACAGGATTTTCAGGAGAAAAAACAAAAACAAAAAAGCTGAGTGCAGCACTCCAAAGAAACAAAAGGCATTCGGACAAAACTGGTGCCGCTGATTGGCTGAGGAGCATATCAGGAGAATAAATGTCGAAACTCGCGAGAGATGCATTCAATTGAGATCAACTGAATGAGATTTCATGCCCAGTGAAACCTCGTTATATGGGAATCAGCTATTTCCCGAGCAGAGTCCAACTTTTATCTGGGAACAAAAATAAAAGATTGTTCAGGCTGTTCGAGCTATGCAGACCATAGACAAGTCGGTCGGCCAGCAATGAGCGAGCTTCTTCTCCAGGAATTAACAACGAAATGAAAGCGGAAAAATGATGTTTCTCTGTGGTCTCTTCCACACTCCCACAAGTACGTGCACGAGTGGATTCAAAAGTAGCACTACCTCTAAACAAACCATCCATTGTACTGAAGACTCGTATGAGATGAAACCGAAATTTTCGTTGCAACCAAGAACATTTGCTTCGAGCATATATTAATTTCAAGAGAACAGCAGCAGTGGAACAGTTCCGGCAGAAGAACGGTATTCAAGCAGAATTTTCTGCACCACCTTTTCTACACTGATCTGCAATCTAGTAGTCTTTGCGTAAATTTTTTTTTTTTTGAAAAGCTATGCGCCCATCTCATTTTCAGAGAATCTCAACTTTTCCAGACCATTTTTTTCTACTCCCTTCTAACAGGAAGACTTTTTTAATAACTTTCCTGATTTCGAGCGTTGCACACGAAACAACACAAGGAAAACTCATTAAACTAAGAAGCAGATTTTACTCCTATTAATACTGGCAACAGAAGGTTCCTAGTTTAAACATAGCAGTGCAACATCTTTCCACACAATAAGGCAAAACAAAACATCAAAAGAATAAGATGCAAGAAACTCAACAAAGACTATAGAAAGTGGCTGGCGGCATTTTGGTTATCTGTTCTTCAGTTTTCCGAACATACGTGATCCCTTTCATTACTTTCTTCCTTTCTCTTCTTTCTTCATTACAACTTGGTAAAAGATCTGTTAAGCATACGTTTACAAGTGATCATACCAGAGTGCCAACCCAGCATACAAGAATTTGATCATTTCGTTGCTGCTTTGAACAGCACTGCCATAGAACCTACGTCACAAGGATAGCAACAAAGGAAAAGTGCTGCCAGCATCCAGCAACTGAATCACTGAAAAATATTCGACCGTCTACATTCTCACAAGACAATAATAATAATAATGCAAAGTGATTTTTCATAATGACCTCAAATTAAACAAAGGAGTGCGACACTCCTCAATGCTATTAACATTAACGCTAAAAAACGAACCACCATATACTACCAGTCAACCAAACTCCACCACTCTCAGCACCTTGACTGCATCCCCAAAACCAGTGGAGCTTGAAAATTAACAGCATCAGATCAACAAAGTGCTACACACCAAACATTGATTTCTCATACCTTCAGCAAAAGCTGCCGGCATTGATCACATCCGAAATGAGTTGACATCAGTCGAGACCAACTGATGCTTTTCCTGCACCCACTTCCTTAATTTCTCAGACGCGCTTTCGTGCGGACTCGGCCCGTGGCCGCAGCAAAGCGGTGGCTCTACGGAGAGGTCGTTTCCTCGATTCGGAAGGAGCCAAGAGCAGATGTACGCACACCAGCGGCTCCAGGGCGTCGTCCGAATCCCACGCACTCCCTTCTTCCCAGCACGGGAAGAGGTCGTTCGACCTGGGCTCGTCGACTGCACTCCTGCTCCAAGGCCGAACGCAGGACCGCGGGGCACAGGCATGGAGCGCAACGCGAAGAACCGCGGCATCGGCCGGCTGGCGGCACCTTCATGGAAGGGAACAACAGCAGTGACCGCTTCTCGCTAAAAAGACACACGGCAACGGATGCGCCCCTCCGGCCCTGGTGGCCACCTCTCGGACGGCCTTCGATCATCCGCGACTGCGCGACGGAACTTCCTTGTTGACGATTTTCCCCGGAGCCAGGGGGATGTTGCCGGGGCACCGCCGCCCGGTCGCAGCAGAAATGCAGAGCATTCGGAGAATGCTGCCAGACGTTCCCTCCGTTCGGGAAGCGCTCCTGGGACGAAGCGGAGACAGAAGCTGCTTCGCTGCCCGGCCGGCGAGCATTCCTTTCCAGGGAACCGGCGAGTACGATGCTGCTTGGCGAGCCGCGCAACCAGCCGATCCCACACAGCTCCTGTCGAGAAGGCGGCGGCTGGCTCCCTACGAGGAGCGCGCGAAACGAGAGGGGCCAAAGCGGCGTGGCAACCGCTTCGGTCGGCACGTCGCCGCGGCAATTCTCTCCTTTGCGCTCGCGCTCGTTCGAGCACGCCTACGATCGCCCGCGCTGCCGCTACCGCCGCCATCGATGGTTCGGGCTGCCGGCTGTCGGCTTCACGACGCAACTTGCACCTTGGCTTCCTCTCCAGGGCAAACGCTTGCGATGCATCGGCAGGGTCAAGGCGGCGGTGGGGAGAGCTGGCGCACGAAGAGCGTAACGTCGATCATTCTGTGCTGCGAGCACGCACAGACTGCTTGCAGCATCCCTGGTCGGTGAATCGGTTTCCAGGTTGCGCAGCAGACGGTGGAACACGCCGTCCTCGGCAGAACTTGCCATTCCCGGTCCTTGGGCGGCGGGGCAGACCGTCGCTCACGGACCCCCGACCGGGAAGGTAGCGCTTCCTCTGCATCCGACGCGCGAGCGGTTCTTCGAGTTCTGGAAAACGAACTGGCGCGCGCAGGAAGTGGCCCAGTCGTGTAGCAGGGAAACGCCCACAAACTCCCGAATCAGCGCACCTTTTTACGGGAGAGGGCCGACCGGGAAGACTGTTGATGAGAACCCCAGTCAGTAAGCAGGCAGTGCCGTCCCGAGATATCGCCTCGCGGGAGACCAACGGCTCCGGGTGAGCGCTCCGTGGCGGACCAGCAGTGGGAGCTCACGATTGGCGGCTGCAGCGCGAGCACTGCGGTGCTTGCAGACGTACGGGGCACAACGCGCCATTGCGGACGCGGCGACGTTACGAAGACGTAGTCGGACGGTTGGCAAGGAAAGATGATGCTCTTTGTCGGCTTGTCTGCATGAGAAACGCCACATGCAGCTCTCACGGCGAAGACCAAGACGCGAATCAAAGCCGCATGCTCTGCTGCAAACCGCATCCCGCGGACAGAAACTCGTCAAAGTCAGGCCCACGAGCGAGCTCTTTCGGTTCCCTCCTTGATCTTTGAGGGAGCGAGCGCTTCCCGGAAGCAGTGGTGGCTTGCTGGCGATCGGATCAAACGGGCACCGGGTCCATTTCCAGTCGAGTGCGGCGGACACCCTCATGCGTCGACCGGAGTTGATGGCGCAGAAGCTTCCGCGTCCTTGCGTGCAGCGGCCGAAGAGTCGGAGAAAGAGCGCGTCTCCGCCGAACTGCTTCTTCCCCTTCTCAGGAGCGCAGCAGCGGCGAACGGTCGCTCGACGAGGTCATCCTTTCGTCGTCACTCTCTTGTGTTGGCTCTCCTTGTCGACCGCCGAGCGAGGGATGCCTCGGCAGGAAAACGCGGACGCGACATGCACCGCCGCCCCGACACGCGACAGGGCGTCGAGGTTTCTTCGCAGATGAGTTTCTCTTGACAACGTTTGCCATCGCTTCGCTTTCCGATCGGGATGGAGGCGGATGAGTACCCAGGCTACGGAGTATCCCGCGCACGTTGGGAGCTGCGGTACTCTCTTCCCTCCTTCCCCCTCCCATCTCCTCACGAACGCATCGATCGTTCGGGTGCTCCCGTTGGCGGGAACATCTCACGCGCACGGGCTAGCGCGTCCGTGAAGATGCGGACGAGGGAACGGCCCCTTCGCGACGACCTCGGAACGGGTCTTTTCCTGGCGACCGTCTGCTTTGCGGACGGGGCGTGGCAAGCCGGTCGGCGGATGCTCGAAGGGCGGGAATTCGCGTAACCCAGCATGGTCCTTTCCGTCGGTGCCCAGGATCCGAACCAGATCCTGAGGACTTCCGTGGCATGCGGCGAGCAGGAGGAGAAGAGCCAGCGCGCGTTCGCCAGATCGTCTGGCGAGAAGTCCGAGTGCCGAGCGGTCCCCCCCTCTGCGTTCCGAAGGGAAGACCCCAGGCAAGTCAAGACCGGACTTTCGTCAGGGGACGAAGTGCACTTGGTCCGCGGGCCGCGCGCCTGCCGACCCGGGGCGCTTCGTGGAGCGTCGCGAACCGGAAGGCACGTTGGCCGCCCTCTTCGTGGCGAGCCGCTTGCTCTCGCCCGATCGGAAAACGCCCGTAGGCATGCTTGGCGCCGAAAGACAGCGGCTACAGAACGTGCCATCCGGATCGACGCCTCGCCCTTCCTCTTTGCACCAACAAAACAGTCTTCGTCTTCACGCCACTTCCAGTCTAGGTGGTGGTAGTAGGCTCCTGCACCTTTCCTTCCTGCGGTGTTGCGAGCGGAAGTGGTTGTCACCTCGTCGACAACCGGACGGCAGATGATTTAGGAGGAGAGAAAGGAAGGAAAGCAAAGCGACTGGGTCTGACCTTGAAAGAAAGACATTTGGCATTTGAAAACGTCATTCATGTATGCAAATTTTTCCTCCAGGTCACAAAAATGCTACTTATTGTTGTTATTCTGTTCGCAATTTGTTGGTTCCCGCTCCAGCTTTACCACGTCCTTCAGGAAATCCTTCCTTCCATCAACGAGTAAGTACCAGGGCGTGGCATTTCCTGCACGAGATTGGTACGGATGCAGTGCATGCGTATCCTCTTGCGGCGACCGCGAACACTCGTTGCCTCCCCTTGACCTCCCCCTCGGAGACCCTCGGCAAGCGCGAAAGACCACACGCCTCCTGGAACACGTGCGCACAGACAAACGGAAAAAGTGCGTGTTAACGGGAAGGAATTGCGGCTACGTGTTGCACTCATTCCCGTCGGGAAAGGAGGCGCGCAATCGGCCCCATGGAAAACGACGATGTCGTTCTGGAAGAAGGACCGGGCACGGGAAAAGGGATGGCGATTTGCCTCTCGGCGTGGAGCACGGTCGCCTCCTCGGAAGGAGATGACGCGACTTCGTCAGCTTTTCGCTCCCCTGGCGAGGCTGCCAGAAGGAACGGGCACGCGGTGCGCTCCTTGAGTCGTCGCGGGCAGCGGCACGGCTTTCAGCGGTTCTCGGCGGCAGACCGGAATCCCTGCTCCGCCGGCTTCCAACTTCCCGGGAAGAGCTCGAAAAAAAAAAAAAAAAAACAGACCGATCGGCCGGAGGATGCTTTGTCTTTGCTCCGGGTCCACCGGCAACAGTCCGATGCTCCCTCCGTGCGACGACTCCAGGACGAGGGTCACGCAGCCCCTCCGTCAACGGGCGGGCGGGCACGCATGCGCGCCCAAGAGCCAGCCTCTTTCGGCGATCTCCGGATCACGCTTTCTCGGAAATGCGCCTCCCGTCAATCGTGTTGGCGCATGCCGAATGCCGCGACCGCTCGCTCTTTCCCTGTTTCGACCGCCTGGAACGGACACGTTGTTTCCCGTTTCTTCCCCGCACGTGAGACGAATGCTCTTGCACATCTGCGGATCGCAGCAAGCCGTTGCCACCTAAGCGAGTAATCCACTTACCCACGTGGAAGGGCCAACTTTCCTGGATGGCGGCCGGAGGGCCGTCGCCGATGCGATTCTTTGCCGGCCGACTGGGCTCCGTGGTGTACGACTGCGACTTGACGTTGGCGGGCAGGCGTCCCTCTCTGCAGACGTGCAGGTCTCGCACCTTCCAGTTCCGCAATCTGGAGCGCTGAGCCCCGGCTGCCTTTCCGCGTGCCTCTTCCAGTTGGTGCGGGTGGAGCGGAGTCTGCCTTTTCTCCGGCAGGCTGGCAAATCTCCTGCGTGCACTCGCGAGTCGCAAGCGTCTGCCGTGTCATGGCTCCAGGCAGGTGTCGTCTCCTGCTCTTCCGGTTTCTTCGTTTCCTTCGCTCTCGCGGCCAGCGCGCTCGAGCATCGCAGTACTGGCTCTGGCACACTCGAAGGAGGTGTCCGCTGCCGGCAACTTGTGCATCCTCCTTCTTCTTCAACTTCTCCCGCTTCTGCCTGGCAGAAGCGGTTCGCAAAAGGTGCGGATGCTCCGTTCGATATCCCAGCAACGAGGCTTTGCGGATTTGCGAGGAGCTGGAATTCGCGCGCGCGCTATCAAAGAAGGGAATGCAGGATCCAAAGAAACTCGCCAAAGTCCAGGTTCGGCTAGCCGGTTGCATTCGGTGGACAGATTAAGGATGGGAGACTGCAGCACACCTGAAATGTTTTGTTTCCTTTTTTTCTTTCCTCCCCCTTCCCAAGCCCTTCTCGGGCACGCTCCTCTGGAAGGAAAGCCCCGTTGGGTTGGTGCTCCCGATCGGAACAAAGATTGCCGGAGAGAATGGAGATGGGATGGAAGTTGCAAGAAAGCACAAGGGCTCTTCGGAGAGACGAACTGCTTGCGCTCTGTATCTCTTGCGTAGGGAGGATTGCCATCGTTCTTCTGCGTGTCCCGACGCTTGTTGCGACCCTCTTCATTCCGATCGAAGCAGCTTCCGGCTTTCCGGGTTCCAATCGTGGCAACAGCTGCTGCTGCTGCTGCTGTGCTACTGCTCGTGCTTGCAGCAGAAGCGCGCGCACTTGCTGTGATGGTGCGCGCACGCGGTTCGCGCTCGATGACTCCTTCGCGTAGAAGGAATCGCGGGGCGCACAGTCGAGTCGTTCGAAACGGCATCGTCCGTGGTAGGGCTCCTTTCCTGATTCGCTTTTCAATGTTTCCTCATACCCGTCTATCAACGGCGGGGACACCTGGTAGCTGGTGCCCCAGCAACGCACCGCAGCCGACGCCGCCGGTGTCCACCACTGCTGGTTTCGTTCTGTGCAAAGATGCTTCCCTGTGAAACAACAACTGCGTACGGGAGGAAGTAGAAAAGTTCGCTTTTGTTTCGGTTTCTCCAGCTGTACATTGCGATTAGCATGCGTATCATCATCCAATTGTGAGCATTGCATTCGCTGTCCCTATGCGTTCCTTTCATTCGCATTTGAAGTTAATCTTCGTCTTATCTTAGCATGCTTACCGAGCATGCCAGATCAAGATGTTCCGCCCCTACCTTTATTTATTTATTTTTTTTGCTACCTTCTCGCGACTCTTCTGGATAGTGAGTTGCTCGGCTTTGCGCACCTGTAACCGTACGCGTACCACGCCCTGCGGTCAAAGGATTAATCCGGTTTTTTGCAAGCATTTTTCCTTATAGATGACAACAGGAAGAGGACTGCAGGATTGTATTGATTGGTCTTGTTTTCAGTTACAGATATATCAATGTCATCTGGTTCTGCTTCCACTGGCTTGCCATGAGCAACAGCTGCTGCAATCCATTCATATATGGCATACACAATGTAAGTTGCGAGAAAGAAAAGTTTGAATTCTGTGAGATAGCAGCCAAGCGCCCAGAAATGCAAAGAATTTGGGGCAGGTATGCGCAAAGTTGAGTACAAACTCGGATGACGTACCATGCGCAAAGTTCCGAATGCTTCAAACAAGCCGCATGCGCCGACTCTCAGCGAATTAGTGTGGCAGATGCTCACGTATTGTGCCTCATCAAGAATGCTTTGGTACATAAATCTCTTTCGTAGGTGGAGAGATTGATGCTCGCATCAATCGTGCGATAAATAGTTAACCAAGAAACCGAAATGCACTCCGGAACTTCCGAATGCCCAAAGCGTGATTCGATGGACTGCAATTGCGCCACCGCGCAGGCAACCAACCACCCTTTTTGTCAACAAAAAATTGCACAGTCTCCCCCGTGTGCGGAATCGGCATCCGGCACAACATGCGCCGCATTCGTATCGCCTCAGGGCCGTTCCGTCGTCCCTTCCTGCTCACTTTCTTCATTCCGGATCGACAGTCGACGTTCGGAGTTTTCTTTGCGTGCCACTTGGCCATCGTTGGACGTTGCGCCTTGGAAGGGCCGCTTCTAAGCACACCTTTGCTTCCTAGCCCGAACGACGACGAATGGTTGCCGTCCATGCGGGCTCGCGTCCGAGGAGGCTTCCGTTGTTCATCGATCATCAAAGGTCACTCGTTGAACCTCATGGAAGAATGCGCATGTACCCTGCTGTTGGAGACTGCTTCCTGCTTTGAGTTTTTACCTCGACTTTTCATCTCCCAGTGCAATGTCCTCGTAGCTTCGCGCCGTTGTCTACATTCCTCTTCCTCTTATCCTGCCTGATTTCGCTTGATCACATCCATCTTCTTGCCTCGTAATACCGTGACTTTGTAAATGCTCGGCGACAACTCCGATTCTCATTGATGTATGTACGTCTCCATCGTTCACGTGCACAGCCATTGCTCTGTTAGAAACTTCCACTCAGTAGGAAGTGAGGAATAGCCACCACGCTCTTGGTGGCGCTTTTCCTTCCGGATCAGCGTTTGGAGAGTTGCAATCCTCCCGGAAGCTTCCGCTCGGCCCGATTCAAGCCTTCAACTCGATCTTGCTCCTGATGAGCAAGATCAGCTGCGCGTATTGTACTGATCTGCTGGCATGTTACGAGTCCTTCTTTTCTCTTTCTTTTCCCTTAGATACCTCGATACTCCGCTCCACGTCGTGCAACAAAACATGTCAGCTACGAAATTGAAGGCAAAAACAACAGCAACAACTGTTCGTTCGATGAATCAACTTGAGGAACGCACGCATACACACACACGCATGAAGGATCTCTCTGATCGTGGAAAAGAGTTCCACCGTTTCGCTACCGTTATGAGAAAGAAGGCATCTTCTCTCTTCCTTATTAACGGTTCCCTGTAAAGGACCCCTGCAATGTTCCATTTTAAAATTCCATTCCCGATTCGGGTGAAGATTCGAGCCAAAATAGAGACCGCGCTTGCCACTTTCCATGCAGTTTCCCTGAACTCCTCCCGCGAGCTTCCTACTTTGGAAGGAAGAAGGCCTCATTTACTATTCGCCCTCTCACTATCCTCCACAGGTGGATCGGAGATTCTCGTCTCCTTCGACCTTGCTCAAACGGTCATCCTGATCAAAGCAAGGAGTGCAACTCATTTTTCCTTTGCTTTGATTGCTTTCCATCGTGGTCTTCTCCACCTCCGTCCTTGCATTGTGCCTCCTGCTCTTCCGAGATTTCCGTTCACTCTGCAGATTTCCAACAGCGACAATGCCTTCCATCATGTACCACGACCAGAGCAACTACCGCCACATGTAGTCCCACAACTGAACGCTTTCCTGCAATGCTTCCCAAATCGCACAGGTGTTCATCATATTGTGCTAACGTGGACCTAAGCATGCTGCATCTTTCCAACTCCACTAGAGTTGGAATTCTTCGGCAGGAATCCTCTCCATCCTTCAGATGACGTGAATTATCATCTCGATAGATGAGTTCGCTGTACCGAAGGCGTTTTTCTACTAATCGTCGATGCGACGTACGAATCCTTTAGTCCCTCACTCCTACATGGGTTGCATTCAGGCAAACTCCACTTTATGCTGGTGTCCCACTCCCCATTTTCCACACACCTTTCTGCACTTCTCTGATGGAAGCGTTTCGAGTCGAAGAACGGGGATCTCTAAGAATCTGCAAACAGCAACCCCATTCCCAAGTTACATCTTGCCACGATGACAAACAACCAAAGGCCCTTTGGGCTTCCGAAGTGTGAGGACACGGTGTTCAGCAACACTGCTTATTGGCAGTCTCTTGATCTGCTTTCTCCGGAAAAACAATTCATTCGCGAGCGCACCGATGATCGTTTCTCTTCTTCCTTGTGTTTCATCTTTTGCGCGTTCGCATTCCTCAGAGTACCTCTCACTCCTTTACCTCAAACGCACTCCAAAGGGTGGAGAAACTCCTAGAAGCAGGAAGCAGCCTACGCGCCCTTCCGCTTCTTCGAATGGAAGACCCAGCACAACAAACTTCTGCTTCCCGAATCGCCCCCCATCGTGCGTCTTCTTCCTGCATGCGATGACGGTGAGGAAATGCGTTCTTCGTTTTGCGCTGTTGGCCGCCAGCCACACACCGATCCGCAACAGGACTTCATCGCGGCATGCACCGCTCCACTTCGGAAAACGACGTGCGCTACTCGCCGGCCTTTCCACGTGATGATAATTCTTCTCATTCTATCCATGCCCAAAGCATGTTGTTGCGTGCACTTCCGGTGCTGCCAATCTCTGAACGAGGCACGCTTACCATTCTTCCATCGCAGCAGACTTGGATTGCAAACGAGTCGCTCGGCAACGGCGCAAGTCGTACCTCAACATTCCTCTTTTCGTGCCAGCAGATTTTCGGACTCGGTGCACGCGTTTCCAGAGCTACAGACCCCACTTTGCCTTCTGCACGGAGTTCACGTTGCTCCGAAGGGACTGGACTGCTGCTCCGAAGGGACTGGAAACACGAACATGCCGGAGGGCATAGGAGTTTACCGGCTCGGCATCCGGCGCACACGTTCGGAAATGCGAGCGTGTCACGCATTCCTCATTCCTTGACTTGGTTTTCAGCGCACGCCGTGCATCGGCACGAGATGGACACGGGAATGGAGCACTGCGTGTGCTGTGCCCACGCGGCTGGCTGCGGAGGGGAGTGCACGGGGAGCGACGAACGCTGCTCGTGTCGCGCGGACCACGCACCAGGGAAGGCAAGCTACTTGATTTTCGGACAGTGAAAGTAGAAGCGGGATATCTCCGGCAGCATATTATCCGGAGCGAAGAAGTCACGATCCGCCTGAATGCCTTCCGGCTCGTCAACAGACGTCATCCTCTTTACGGGCGTGCGAAATGCACGTTCCCGTGAGCAAGCACTGCGTGAAAGGGACCTTCGTTGAGAGGTGAGGCTAAGCGGGCGGAGAGTTTGCACACCACGAAAGAAGGAAGGAAGGTGGAATGTGAAGGAAGGATTTGCAAGGAAGATGGAACGTGTAAGTGACTGGAAGATTACTTCTGGATGTCCGCGGAGCTGAAAAGTGCCTGACTGCGTGATTTTTTTTTCCCTCCATCGAAAGCGTGCAATTGTGGTGAACTTGTAATGCAGAAAGAAAGAATCGAGGGCGGGCGCCCAACGAAGCAGGAAGAAGCAAAGGGCAATCCAGATGCGATGCTGAAGCTGTAAGTTCGAGAGGGATCGCGGTGCTTCTTGTCTGCATGCATCTCCTAATTATGGAAGAAATTAAGATGATTGAAACTTGTTGCACGATCATCGAAAGAGCAGTCACGAATCGGTGGACATGGAAACGCTGAACACTGAGGCGATCTTCTATGATCATCTCCTCGTTCCCATGGAATTACTGGTCCGTAATCCACGTTGATTTTTTTTTGTTTTTGTTTGCAATGGTTCGAACGGGCTGATTGCATCCCCTGCAAACGAAATCAAAGGGAAGAGTGCTCTCTGAAACCCAAATATCCGTGCGAGCAACAAGGACCGGAAAACGATCCGTGTCTGGAGATGTTGCCATCCAGTGAAGAAACGAGATGCGGAGAGAGACTGCCTGTTGTCAGGACGGGAAGAAGAACGCGACAAGGGATTCTTGTGAGAGGAGTCTGCCTGCTACGAGGCTGCAGATTAGGCTGCACTTTAGACTTTTCGTCATGCGTTTTTTCCTTTTCTTCTCCACGTTACCTGGACACCTTTCTCGTGCTATGCTGTCCGGGGTCAGCGCTGCGCTTTTGCTGCGCAGCTTGGTTGACGCTTTCCAGCTCTCCTTGTCATGCTTGGTGCAGAGTATCTACTACATAGCAACACTTGCAGGCGCGGATGGTGGTGAAGAGAACTTGGACGGATAGGAAGGGCTTCCCACTGCAAAGTCAGCATGAAACGGAATCCAGTAGCCCTGACCAAACGAGCCAATGCGCCTTGAGATTTTCTTGGAAAACGCAGCAAGGCGTGGAGGCAACAAGCGTTGCTTCGATGCCCGTGGCCCAAGTGCCACGCTGGCTCGTCTTGTTTCCGATCCTGGTGAACGCATCCTGGGCCAACATGAATTGACAGCCAGCCAGGTGCCCGGTTTGCTGCACTTTGCCGAAGCAATCGAAACGCATACGCTGCGGGTGCGCGCGGTATGTTCCGCTGCAAGCCGCAAAGCGGAAACGCGTGTTGAGGTGGATCTTTCGTTCTCTGCAAACGAATCGTTGCATCACCTCACGGCCTCCTTCTCTGCTTGCACTTCACCTTCGAATGTTCCACGTTCGCTTTTCCTTCGATTTCCGGGTGGTTTCTCTGAACCGCTGTCAGCGAGAAAATGGGAAGCAGATGGATGATGTTTTACCGGGTTCGAGAGGGACTGGTTTTCAAGAGAGTTGGCCACCCTAGTCGAACATAGGGAGATCCAGTGCTCCTGATCCGCAAACAAGACAGGAATGACTTTTTCCCGGTGCGCCAAGAGCGATGCAGGAGATTTCTTTCGAAAGCCTTGCTCGGATGCCCGTCAAGTGGAGAAACGGCTTGGCAAACGCGTCCTCTCCGTTCGCGTGCAAACCGAGAATTCTCTTTGCTCTCCCATGGCCACGGGTGCGAAGCGATTCGGGAAATACAGGGGTTTCTGCCAGCGGGCAAAGAGCTACCTTAGCGGACGCGAGTGCAGGAATGCGCTACGGGACTCCTTTCGTTTCGGGAAAGGCGTTTTCAGTGTCCTCCTTACACTCCGAACGTGCTTACGTGGAACTGTCACCTGGACGCATGGGGGTCTTTGGCTTTCGCGTACACCTCGAAAGCGTTCGAACGTGCACTCCGGATGGCAACTGTTGGAGAGGGATAGGCAGAAGTTTCCACAGCGGAAAGGAGCCGTTTGCAAGTCGATCCAGTCGCCTGCTGATCGCAAAGCGTGTGGTTCGAAAACGTTTCGTCTTCCGGTTGGAATTCACTTGCCGTTGTGGAACTCGCCGGCATGACTGCGAAACGGAAGTCCAGCGACGGGCATCAGTTGCGACAAAAAAAAATGGTTTTTCCCTTTTTTGCACACCGCTCGGCTTGAGAGAACGGACGATACTTTTTTCACGTTTTGAATGGATGAAGAGCGCTGAGACAAACGGATGGGTTGAGCGACGAGGCGAAAGGCACTCGGGAGGCTGCATTCGCAGCAGGCGTTCGCTCCATTGCTTCCTGCACTTTTTTTCTTCAATTCTTTGGTGATCTCCAAAGACGGTTGAAAACGAAAATGCAGCAATGAAGCGACCAATGGATCCATGTGAGAAGTGCTAAACTTGTGTTTCTGTTGATAGGATAATTTCCGACGGGAGTTTGGGTTCAGACTTGATTGTTGCTGTTGGTTTCTGAAACGCCGAAGAGACATGTCTGATTCCAGAAGCAGGACCAGATCTCAGAGGTCAAGAAGGAACAGGTCCCTCAATAAGATGGTGCTTGTCTCAAGTGAGAACAGCACCGGAATCAGAAACCTGAGTTTGAAAATGCAGTAGCATCTCTGTAAACCCTGCATCTTGCCCAGAATGCCAGAGAATATCGAAGTGGGCCATAGACGATAGACGGATTAGGCTTCAGGCTGATGGATGCCTTTCAGACTGCTTTTCCAACAGATTCCCTAGACATCACAATTCCAAAGATGGAAGGGAGTCCGGACACTGCTTGCTTGACGAAGAGGCAGATCCGGAGTCGCGTGCCCCCAAGCTGTGCGCTTAGAGTGCCAGACAGTGATGCATCTTCCTCCAAGCACCGGAATGCACTCGATGCCTTGTCGTACTTGTGGTGCGCACCTTGTCGAGGCGCGAATCGAGGCGCGCAAAGGGCAAATTGCGAGGTCTTCCAATGATTTCGACTGCGACATATTCCGACATGACGTCCTTTCTCTTCAAAGTCAGTAAAGATTGGCTCTCCACTCGGGAGGAGTCTGCATTCCCACTCCGTTCCTTACGTTTTGCCACCGCAGCACCTCCACCTTCCTCGCCAGTTCACCATTTCTCATTAGTCGACGAGAAACTTTCTTGATCTGGACAGCTTTCCCCATCCGATTGGACATCCTGAACTTTATCCAATTTTCCATTTTATCGAACTGCTTCCTCTTCAAGATACTCGATGAGAAATGGAATGCGGATGTAGGTAAACATCAAAGCACTTTCTTTGAAATTTGGAAAATTTGGAGTTCTTGACGACGCTTACTTGGCAATCTGCTTTTTTCCTTTTCTCCAGCACCCTGTGTGCACAGAGCGGTTCGCTTACCGGCTCTCGTGCATTTCCAGGCCGAGTCTCCACTTTCCAGAAATCATCCATTCTGTTCGACAGCCGCGACAGTTCCAGTTCTGACGTCCAGGATTTCTCCTTTCGTCTTGCTCGCATTTCGAAACACCAAAAAACAGCCGTGCTCTTGTTGTTGGACGATCATCACACCATGACTATCGATGATTCGGTGCTTTGCGAATCAGGTTGACAAGCCGAATGGAAACTATCCTTCATCCACTTTGCAGATACCCCCAGGAAAGACTTCGAGGACCTGCATTCTGTGAATGACTTTCGCAGGGATGGTGAAGAGACGTTATCGCATTCTAGGAAGGAAACGATTCGACGAAAAAAAAAGGCAAGTTTGCTCCTACGCAGAAAGGAAGCCCGTGGCAGCAGCATTGGGAACGGAAAAGGAAGGGGGAAGCAAGTATGCTTCCGGTCTGTGAAGAAATGCATACTTTGGACGAGGTGGAGACTTCCGGAAGCGGTCCGCTTCGATCAGGAAAATACTTTCAAGTTTTCTGGTTCTGCTGCTTTGCGTCACCTTCTTCTTTCTCGACGTTCGAACCCGCTGCTGCCAACACATCAGCCTTGCTGCATGCTGCAGCACCCTTGCCAAAAACAAGACCTGATTTCCGACTGGGAGAGATCCGCATACCGGCTGCTGTCGCATTCAAATTGTGGTTTACATGCCGAAATCACTTTTTCTTGCGATACTCAAGACGCTGCCGTTCCGCGGAAAGCAAGAATCGGCTCTCAGCAAGATACGTGCAGCAGCCACGGAGGCCCCAAACTCTTTCCTGTTTCTCTGCTCCCCTGTCATTTTGGAAAGTTCCATTCGCTGATGGTTAGGAGTCGCAAAAAGAGCGTGACGGAAGGCAAAATTCGTGAAGGTGATGCCGGAAACAGATTGGTTCTTGCATGTTTGTTTCAGCAGACGCCAATTTCAGAGTCGTGTTCTGCCGATGTGTTCTCCACGTGTTTGTTCTCGTTGCTGCTTTCATATTCTGTGCCTCTTAGCTTTCCCAAGGCAACCTAAACTCGAATGGGGCTCAATCGAAAGCTGCTGGTTGCAGCCAAAGAGCTAGATGGATCCGAAAGAAATCGCGCGTTCCACGTGATTGTGTGTCATCGACATCAAGCATCTTTGAATAAAATTTGGGTTTTTTGATCTGGAAAGAATAGAAAAAAAAATATTGTACATCTTGCGACTTTTCCTTTTTTGAACGCACAGGTAGTGCTTACGTCACCCTCGTTGACGTCCACTCCACTATGAACATTCGCTCGAACGTGGCTGAATAGTCTGAATGCAAATTCAGACATCCAGCATCGCGAAGGAAGAGGAACGCGAGAGCAATTGCGATTCCTGCTCGCAGTCAAGTGGTTCTGGCGAAATTCTTTCGTGGTCGCAATGGGTAGTCGATCCTGCCGCAGCCAGCAGTTTCCGGATTCGGAATTTCCCTAGAACTCTCCTGGCTGGCTTTGGAAGCGAGACGCTCTTCAGCGAAGACCAGGTCAGAAACGGCAGGAAAAGTGAACTTTTTCAGATGATCCAACGGAGACAGGGAGGGCAAAGAATTCCAGGTGAAGCATTCCACAAGGATTAGGCTGAGAAGCACTTCATTAGGCTCTTTCGATTTGCGATCTTGGAGAACTCGCAGTCCCCAGCGACAAATGAAAGAGTCGGAAAAAGGCGGATGCCTAATTGGCTGGATATCTTGGTCGCATGCATCAACAGAAGGGCAAAACAAAAAGCGCTGCTGTGGATCAGATCTTCTTATGGTGCTAAATTTGTGAAGCGAGCTCGTCGAAACGTTCTCGGATCCAACGGGTGTTCATTTCTAATGACTACGTGGTGGACACGTTCAACTCCGCACCTTTGTTCCCTTCCGTTCAGGTGGATTGCGCTGTTTTGCCGAGCTTTCCATTCGGTCTTGGAGGCAGCAAAGACCGATCCGAAGCGTGGGATCTTTTCAAAGTCTCCCGATCCTTCCTGAGGGGAGTTCGAGCATCGATCTCTCTGACTACTGATCTGCTGCGAAATTGTCCTTCAGCAGGGGGGGGGGGGGGGGGGGAGCAGGTAACGGCTTATCTGGAGGCACGGCTTTCTCAGAGTCTTCAGCATAATCGACGGCTGCTCTCGCCAGTGTTTTAACAGATTTTCTGCCTCTGCCGCACGAATTGTGCTTACTGAGCCATCGTGGGCAAAGATGAATCAAAGGGAGCTCGCACGAAACAGATTCGTGGGCTGAGTCCTGTCAGATCAGCAAAGCGGCTGCGAGTCATTCTATCGCCTCGGTGCTTGGCACGCGAACAAACGTGGAGGCTTGGACGATCCGTCGGCTGACGGGGGTAACGTCAACGAGCAAATTTCCATTGAATCCCTTCAACCATCGCACGGCTGCCTTCTCTTGCGTGCTCTTCAGCACGATGGTTGTTGATATCGTGTCGATATCGTGCATTCGCCATTCCGCTGCAAAAACAGCCGGCTGAAAATGCGAGATGGGGGGGCGCCGAGTAGAGCAGAGCACGTTCCGTTCGTTTTTCGGATCCCGAAGGGCAACTTTTACGTCTTCTTCGCTTTCTCTGAATGGTGCCGAACTTTGCACGTTCGCGAGTGCTTCCTTGCAAAGATAAGCCCTTGCGAAAACTTACCAAGTTGCTTTGTTTCTTCCAAGAGGAAAAAACTGTTGCTCCACGTAGAAGCAGGCCTTCGAAACTCATCATTCTTTAAAGGCTTGGACTTCATTTTCCCATTCATTTCGCTTGGACGCGTGTTGCACCGCCCTATTCGTTTCAAATTTCCATCGATTCCCACTCTTGCAAAACGTTCGTCTTTCTTCTTCCTAGCGTCAAAGAGTGTGGGCATTGGAAAAGCGAATAGATGCAGCCCGCGAAGCGGAACCATGGAACCGGAGGTCCTTTGGCAAGCTACTGCATCGACTGGAGTGAGAAACGGCGTTTGTCTAATCTCCTTCTGCAGCATCACCGAACGGAATTGCACATAGCTCCTTTTCTCGTCTTCATTCTCCGCCCGTTCCACAACAGTCGGTTGAAAACTGGGATTCCAGAAAGTGAGTGGAAATTGAACACCGCGATGTACTGGTGGTTGGACACCGCATGCTATCCAACGCTCTTGCTGCCTCGTTTGCGTTACGATTGCCATTCCCATGTGAACGCCAATTTCAGAGCGAGTGCCATGCTGTGCTTCCTGCTTCAGTTCATGTTATGGGTTTGTACGGGAGAGAAGCAACTGAAACGAATGGCTGCTCACCTGAAACGAATGATCCAGTTATGTTCGGAAAAGGGTGAGGAAGCAAACCAAGACGCGACGTTGCTATGGGATCGCGCTCTGACACAAAACGGAGAATTGCGAAGCAAGCGTAGGAAAGCGGTGGGCAAAATTCTTCTTCTTGCCAACTCTTCCCCTACATTACGCCCGAGTGCTGCTGATCTAAAGGAGATGCGGCTGTTGGCAGTTGGGGCTACGAGTCGGCCTTCGATACCGAGTTGCCGCTGCGAGCGGAAAGTTGCTATCACTTCTCACCGGGAATCGGTGGGCTGCTGAAACCTCCCTTCCCGAAACCTGTGCTCGCTGAAATGGACATGCGCCTTGCCATCCTGCTTTTCTTCTCTTTTACCTTTTCTTTGCTGCTTTGCGTGCAAACATTGGCCAGATCATCAGGTCCTCCTCGTTGTCTGCCAGCGTTTCAGTCGAGACTGCGGATTCGAACCACGCGAAATCACTGCCGATCCGTCGGACTATTTTTTGCAAGTGTGAGGCGTTCTTCTTGGGAAAAGGTGCGTACAACCACGTTTTCAGGCTTCAATGGACGCCTCCATCAAAACGGAAACAAGCGGTATTCCTGTGTGTCTTTTGGTGTCCCAACAAAATTATATTCCAAACGCATTCTGCAAATGCACTTTCCTTAGGGGAAGAAAATCGCCAGTTTCTGGAAAGTCTTTTGCCTTTGTCTCCTACCCGAGTGAATGTCGACATTCCTTTGTCAGTGCTCAGTGGTCTCTCTTTGGGATGACTGCGAGAAGTCATGCGATCTGCAAATCCATGTCGACGAGTTAGCAGGTTCACGTTTTCTTGTTTCCTGACGGTCGAAAAGCTCCATCCTCTTTCTCGAGAGTTTAAGTGCACTCCCCTCTCATTGGATTTCCATCGCGATGATTGATCTGGATCAGAAAGCTCTGAGGAAGAAGAAAATCAACGAGCCCAGTACGACACGACACGGCCTTCTGGGTTCGAGCTCTTTTCCGTTTGAGGCGACGATCGCGTTTGCTTGCGCCGTGTCGCGCCTGATCCGCGCCGTACCAATCCTTGTACGATGATTGCAAACCGAAACGATAAACTGGAAGGTTCCAGTGCTTTGCGGACTCGTTTGGGTGCGGGATGAACTTGCAAGCAGAGTGTTCGCTCACCATGGCTTCTTCGTTTGGCTTGCGACAAGGCGCACTTGTCGGCAGCAGCACCCCTTCTTTCTGCAGGAAGACGATTGCAGGGTGGCGCTTTGAGCCACATGTGCGCAAAGGATAAAGGCAGACAGGGTGGATGAGGAGAATGCTTGGCAGTGGCAAAAGCGGAAGATTGGTTAACTTATGGATGCGCATCCATTGCCTATGCGATACTGAGCAAGAGCGAATTTTTGCGGAATACAAAAAGGAAACGTACTTATTTCTTGTATCAAACTTGATCAGCTTCTTCGGAAATCGGTATCCCACGTGAAACGCTGCAGTTGAATGCCGACGGAAAGGCTACACATGAGCAGTGCTCAAGATCGACAACGAATGGAGGAGTTTGTGCTTGCAGACGGAAATGAATAGGAAGGGATCGATGCCGGACTTTGATGCGGATTCTTGAAGCACTGCAATCACTGCCGGGAATTTATCCTTCTGGGTTCGAGATGCTTCCTTATGAGCTTTTGCACTAAATCATGCACAAGCGCTCTAGGAAGGGATGGTAGAGGAACCTCCGTTGACATCCCCCAGAATGAATATACTGGAAACGTTCAAATGCTCGATTCTCGCACAAAGCCGGTGGCCTGCTTTCCTCTGATCGATGACTCACTTGAGAAACCCGGACTCCGTTAGCCGACACTCAACGGGAAGGGCAAACGCGTCGCATGTCAAAAGTATCTCTTCTTGGCTGCGGAATAAAGCGCAATCCCTAATGGGTCCGCCGCCGCCGCCGCCGTTCGGCTCATGGCAGCGGAAAAGGAAGCAGCGAAGCTGCAATGGAAGGGATGGCTTCCCACAACGACACCTGTAGACACATTACCGCATTCTTAAGAAGGCCATCCTAAGGTCACGGAATGCGGGGAGCGTATCGAGGCATGGGATGGCTGTCGAAAATCGAGGGATGCAGCCGGGAAAAGCTGGAACACTGGGAAGACGCAGGGGCGTTTCGGTCTTCTTCCTTGGGTTCCGCTTTCTCCATTTCGTAGTTCTCCGGACGCTGGCAGCAGGAGAATCTCAAAGACCTGATCTTTTGTCATTTGGAGACCAGCACACGGAGCACGAAGCGTTCGATGGTTGCAAAGCGTGCACACGTGTTCTGCAGACGTGACTGTGTGCCACGTTTGCCTCAAGCATTCCGAATCCCCTTCAGGAATTCGTGAGACGCTTCAACTTCAAGACTGGGATCGCATTGGACGAGAGCTCTCTTCGTGTCGTGTGACCACTGGGAAAGGGAATTTTTGCGCGTGGCGAATGCTTTCCGCCGTGCTTCTCGCAACTCAGCAAGACGCGAGCAAATCCATCCTTCTTTTGGAAGAGCACGAACAAAAAGTGCACAGTGATGGACGTGGAAACGTGGTTTAGCACGTGCTTCTGTTCCGCAGCAACTGCACGCTGCGGAACGTCATCCCGTGGCTTCGGGCACTAGAGTCCATGGACTGCAATGATGATGCGGGGCCGCTGGACAAACGGAGGAGTGATTTCTCTCCAGATCAACTCCGGAATCCGAGGGGAGGACAAGAAGCGTGCAGGTTCCTGAGGCTGCTCCGCCCAGCGCACGTCGCCGACTCCGATTTGCGGGGCATCACGGGTTCGCTCTCTTCTTCACAAGAGGAAGCGGGATCACAATCGAACACCTCGAAGCCAGGTGAGTATTGGAAACGGGATAGTGCGGAGGCGCTGTTGCGTTTCCGGATGCTGCTCTTCTCCAAGAGGACGACGCTGATCAGCCGATGCTTCTACTTTTCCAGGACTTCTCTTAGGCCTGCTTCAGGAACGCGTGGAAGCGAGCTCTCTGCCCGGTTGGATTCCGATTCTCGATCCGGGATGCGTGCACTTTCGGAGGGGTTGTGCTCGGCGGATCGGTTTTCGGGAGACGCGACTCGATTCACCCCGCACGACGAGGGAGGAAGCATCACTTGGACGTAGGATAGCATCTTGAAGAGACTTTGTCAGCAAAGTGCTGCGAAAGAGAACGCCACGCTTCTGGCATGAACCGAGTTCTCCTACCTACGAGATTGCAGTTTTCACCTTCTTTTGTTTGCATTTTTTCCAGCCACTTTCCGGATGCAGCTGATTGGTGGCTGACGGGAAGCAGCAGACCTCACGCTGGACGGGCTTCTCCATTCGCCGTCATCAAGTTGTCAACGCAAATTGCGTTACGACGGAGGCTACATTTTCGGAAGTGGAGCAGGAACCGCGCGATGCGGGCAAACGCGACGGTCGGTGGCGGCCATGCGACGGAACGGAAGAGAAAGCTCGGGAAGGGATGGGCAGGGAAGACTGGCTGGTGCTCCCCGCGCGGGCGTAGCCAGCGGGTCGCCGTCGCGGCCGCTCACGTCCCAGCAGTGGTTCTCCGATCCTTCCGCACGCGGAGCGCGTGGCTCTTGTCGTGCGTGTGATCCCCGGGATGCGGCTCCAATCCTCCGGGAGCGAGCTGTTTCGCGCCCTCAAGAGCCATCTGCTGGCGTGGCGCCACCCTCGCGCCGATTGCTTGCGCGCGCGTCCAGTGGGTGCTGCTTTTCCACGGGAGCTCACGTCGCAGTTTCCTCGAGTGCGAGATGCGTTTTGTGTTCGTTTCTTTCTCAGCGGGTGCGGAACGCACACTGCACTCCTTGCACGTCGGTCCTTCCCGGGGATGCGACATGCGAGAGCAAACGCACCATCCGGGATCCGGTGGAATGCGGAGTTCGGGGCGCCTCGGAGATCGGCAGGCAAGGAGGGAGATGGGAGGAAGGAAGCGTGTGCGACCGTTCCTTCCTTCTCGCCGTTCTTACCTCAGCGTCTCCATTTAGGCAGAGGGCAGAGTGCGGTCGCAGTGGGAGGAAGCTCGAGGCACGGAACGGTGCGCCCGGAGGCCAGGCGCTGCGGTGGTCGCGACCGCACGTTCTTCCGTCTCTTCTCTGGCGTTGCGGGAGAGCGAGGATGCGCTCCGCAGCCGGGAGGAAGGGGTGAGCACCTGGCTCGCCACGACGCCAGGCTCACGTGGCGGAGGATGGAGCGCGTGCAGCTGCCCCTTCTCGCAGTGCGAATCCCTCTCCTCCGGCTCGGCACTTGAAAAACGGGAAAGCCAGCAAGCACCGGGTGCGGCGGTTGGAAGTTTCTCGGGTCGGGACGCGAGCGCGGGCTGCAAGCGAACCTCCCGTGCAGCGATTCGGATGCTTGCAGCGTTGGCTGGCGAGTCTGCAAGATATGCCACCGAAATTTCGGGCGCTGACGCAGAGGTGGCATGCGTGGGGGACGCGGATCGCGCGAATGGACTGCCTCGGCGGGAAGTCTGTTTGTCTCCTTGGCTTGGTCTCTCTCCCGCCCGTTTCCCCGCCTCGTTTTGGGCGCTTCCATGGTCGAACCTTCGCTCTTGGCAGGAGGGAAGGGAGTTACTTTTTCGATTCCAGAATTTCGGTCCACTGCCGTGGCTTTTTCTTATTTTGGTCCCCACGTAAACGCGATCAGGCGAACATGGAGTGTGTGGACATCGATTGTCGCACGTGCACCCCTCATTCGTGCGGGTTTTTTGCTCATGAAAACGCAGGCAATAAATTTTCTTGTCTGCTGATGACACCCGATGAATCTCTTTGGAAAGATGTTTTGATATGGGCTGTCAAGTCTTCCACTTTGGGTAGCATGCTCTTTGTTTTCTTTCATTTATCAAGGTAGAAGAAGTGCATGTGTAGGTTGGGGGAGAGACCAGCGGAAGTTCATACGATAAGCGGGAAGCGCGCGCAGCGCGCATGCGAGCCCACGAAAAGACGCGTAGGAACTCCAGCGACGACCATTCTCCTCGTCTCGGATGACTATAGCATGCAGATTCAGCATGTTGTCCCTGGACCAGCGACCCGTCCACCGTGAGAACCTCCTCACAGGTTCTGTATCTAGGATTCCGCGTTTAAAGTTTTCGGAAGTCTCTGTAGGATAAAAGGGGAAGAAGGTGGAAACTGACCATGGGGGTTTCCTTAGCCCTGAGGAAGGGCTCCGTCCATGCATTTCCTTGACTTTTCTCCTCCGACTACTCGCTAGATAGTCTTCGCCATGTCTGCCAGATCTCGGGATATCCGAAGCCACGGGGAGTCGGTCCCATGCATGAACTGGATAAGATGGTGCGCCTTGCTCTCAGTTTCGGCATGGAGATTTTCACCCGGTGGTGCCTGGGTATCCATATGACCATTTATAGCCTGGTGTGACTTTGAAGTCGCAAACTAATATATTGATATCTTATTGGTTTATTTGATTTTTTACCCCAAAGTACATCTTGTTCTATAACGTCTCCTTGGTAACCAACAACAACCTTGGTAATGGATATCAACTCTAACCCGAGATATCGAGATAAATGCTTTTGCGAGTTGTCTATAAATGTGCAGTTGTTATTATTTTTCGTTCTATCGGTGTTTTTATAAACAAAAAAAGCCTACCTAATAGCTCTTGGTCTGTGTATCAATAATCTCTTATTTGCTTGCATTTGAACAATCATTTTGTTGTTATTTTCACATGATGCATCTTTGTGACTTTCAGGTCACAATGATCTCTAATGGTCGGATTCTGTCTATTTGCGACGACGCTTGTGTTTTCCTTTTTTTTTCCAGTTTTATATACTGGAAGGCTAGAATATGAATACCAAAGCATATGAAAAAAAATAGTAGTAAGAATAAGAAGAAGCACTAGCAGTAATAGAACCGAGGATTCTTTATTAGAATCTGACTCGGACCGAGATCGGCCAATAATATTTACCCGACGACATATAAATATTATGGATAACGACGGTGAATTGCATAGGGAATCATCATCAGATGATGATAATTTAAAATCACGAAAAGAATCTCTTGGCAGTGAGTATACCATCCGAAAAATAGTCTTCACCTTCGTTGGAAAGGAAATTGTCCAGAAGATCCTGAAGCACCCTACTCTCCTATGACTTCCGAAAATTATTTGATGACGAGATTATGAGTAATATAGTATAGTCAACTATATTGTGCATATGCATCGGTATAGTCCAGTATACCAATACACATGCACTGCAGCGCGATCCAGAAAAACCCATAGATGTTTCATCTAATGAAATAGAACGATTCTTTGGTTGTTATATCAATTTACGGATCACCAAGATCTGGAATGTTTGACAATCAGAGACGAAAGGATCTGCCGTTGAGGATACGAAGAGTCGTGCACGAGATGGATGGACTTTTATACGCACAAGTGCGAACGTTGTACGCCGTTGTGACCCCGAAGTTACGAAACATATTCGTTATAATGAAATCATTCAAACTACTTAATTCATCACTGATTTGCATTTGGAGGTTGGTGTTTGTTAATTTTACTTTGCATAAATTTTTTTATAGCCGTAAAAAGAACTCGGGCTCTAGAGGATTAAGACGAATAAACAGGCGAGCTGGTAAAGCTGATCTCGAAACAACAAAAGCTTCATTAGGAAACAAAAGAAGTTAAGGGGAGGGTGTACCAACACTCAGGTCGGGATTTCTAAAAGTCCGGAAACGGAATCGGAGAAGAAATAAATCAGATAAAGTGGAGGGTGGGGACAGAGGTCACAGGCAGAACCGCCTCTGGATAGCGACGATCTCTTTCTTGACTTCTAATGCAGACGTCCTCGTGCAGACAGCTGCCACACAGGTGCCCACCCTTCGCTGCTCTCGAAACTCCAGCAAATGGCACGGATGCAGCGTGACGTGGCAATTACGGCGCCCGTCGCGACTATGCCATCAGATCCCACGAAGAATCCCCGGGGCAAGTCCTTAGCAGCATCCTCCGGGTGCAGGAGCGCTGAAGTCAGCTAGCCAGCCAGCCTCCTCCAAAAAGCTTCTGGACGGCACCGCAGCAGTGCAACAGCAGGAACGATGGGAGGTGAGAGGTCTCCTGCACCATCGCAGGAACTACCCGACCCATGGGCAGCTGGAGGACTAGCGAGCTGGCAGACGCCGCCACTCCTCGCAACATCGCGAAGAGACTCCTTCGGTGGAGCGAACTTTTGAGTGTGCCTCCCGAAGAACTTGTGGTCCCTCCCTCCTGTTTGAACACTTCTGTGTTCCCCCTTTCTTGGAAGCAAGACGTCATCATGCTGGTGCATTGGGTTTTCACTTCAATCAGCAGACGAACCGTGTTTCCGGGGTAGTTGTCTCCCCGAACTGCAAAAGGTGCGGTGGGGTGGAAACGCTTTCCCACCTGCTCTTGGACTGCAATACCTTCCAAGGACTGTGGCGGAGGCTGCCCTCAGCTCTCCTGCACCAGGGGGACACCGCAACAGACTTGATGCGCCGCTTCTTCACGCCAGGTGGCCTGTCCTTAGGTGCTGTCATCGCAACGGTCTGTTGCACCAGCGCCATCGATAAGGCCCACCGAAAGCTGGAGAAGCAGGCGATTCGTCGGCAGGCCACCGGAATAGCCGACGAGAACATGACGTCGGCTGCCGAGTGGGCCCATCTTCCAGAGGACGTTAGGAGCGAGATCACCGGCATCCATAGCCGGTTCTGAAGGAAAGGAACGGCCCAAACCAAAGACCCCTGTCCCCTACCCTCCCATATCTTTATTTATATTTTTTATATGTGTATTTGTGGTTCCCTCCCTTCCGTTCCGGACTTTCGGTTTACCGACCTGCGTGTCGGGGATCCCTCCCTTCGTTTTTTCTGTGTCCTTTGTCCGGGAACTCTGTTCCCGGATAGTTTAGCAATAAATGCCCCGGCGCACCCGGGTGAGAAACAGCAGGAACGATTTAGTCGCCCTGCACCTCAAACAGTCTGGGGATGCAAGTCCCCCTCAGCACAGACACGGAAAAGGGTGCGGACGGAGTGGGGACGATGCTACCACCGACGAAGCATCTAGAATCCGCTTGCTTCCCGGAACGGCCGAGGCTCCAGCTGTCCCGGGAGCTCTTTGAACCTTCTTCCCAGTTCCAGGAGACCATCGCTCCAGAGCCGCTCTTCCGAGGGTCATCACGATCAAATGATCCTCTTTTCCTCTGTAGGGAATTGCAGGGAATCGGATGAAAGTCGAGAATCCGTTTAGATGAAGAGCCGCTTGCGCTGTTCATCCTAAACAATTTACAAGAACCGGGCAGAACTCTAGCAAACTTCCCGTTTTACTTGCCGAGGATGGGAAAGCGAATCCTGGAAACCCTATCGTGAGAACACGTGCGATTCTCAGGAATTGGTCTGCGGACTGCAAGACGCAGAGCGAGAGCATTCGAACTGATGGGGTTGTGCATCTTGCAGCAGTCGAGTTTAATAAGGCGATGTCTTCTCCCGAAGTTTCTCCCCGATATCAGGGGTGCTGAGTAGCTCCGACAATGCTTTTTGGGCGAATCTGAAAATGGGAAATGAAAGGGCTCGGGGGGCATCTGTGCGTGGGTCCACGTAGTAAAGACGAGTGAGACTTGGATTTTTTTCTTTCCTTTGATGCCACATGGATCCGGATGCAGAAAACCAATCTACAGGATTGTACTTGGGAATGGCTCGATGAAGCGAACCGTCGGGGTGCTTGCTGAGCATGTATGCGCGGGGAACACCCAAAAGAAACTTTGAAACACCTTCTGCCGCGAAGAGAAACCGTTGAACATGCAAAATTTGCCCTGCAAAGGGAAATATCGAGGAAAATCCTTGAAAAAAGATCCTTTGAAAACTGCAAAAGGGAAGTAGGAAAATGGCATTCTCGATCAGGTTGTGGATTTCTTAAGAGTGCGGGGAAGAGCTGGAAAATGCTTGCCCAACCAATAATGCTGCCTGCAATCAATAACATCTAGTCAGATTTTGGGGACCTGCTTATTGACACGACATAGAGAATTTGTAAAATCTCAATGCTCAAGAAAGAAACAATTTCGTTTGAGAGCTTCACTTGTTCTGAGCACTCTCCAGGAAGGAACTGAACATCCGAAAAGCCATCCTTCATGTCCTCCCTTCCCTGTGAGCCATCAACACGAAACGTGGAGCTCATGTTCAAATAGAATTCTGCCCGCGTCGGAGACTTTGTGGTTAAGGCTTCCGCGCGTGGCACCATGCGTCACGGGTCCGAATACTCCGGCAGAAACTGACTCCACTGCGTCGTTGGGTTCCAGGTTTCTCCTGCAATGGCGCTGGTTGGCCTAATCATTCGGGCGTGGCACCAGTAGCGATTAAAACTGGCGGTTCCCGATGAAGGCCGGAACAATGGGAGTCGACCTTCGGGTCCTTCCAGGAATCAAGAAGTGGGGAGTACTCCCGCTGGTCGTACAATGAAGAGCTAGCCCCCCACATCGGGGGGACTCCTCCGGTTCAAGATGGAGCTGGAGCCTTCGCAGACACCTCTCCAGTTGTCTCCAGGAGTGGATCCCCCCTGTTGCGGGGGGACGCCTCTCCAGAAGAGTGAAAGGAAGCAAGCGAGAGCGATCCCCCTGCGGGAAGCTGCAGCGCCCCTTCTGAATCTCGGAAGCGTCCCTTCGGGGTTCTATTCAGAGGAGCGGTTTCCTTGTGGGTTCCCTCCGGAGAAGAAATTCCTACTAGCGGATCCTTTCCGGGTTCCCTTCGGAGAAAATGAAATAAAGAGGACCATCCCCCTTCCGGAGGGATCCCTCCAGAGAGAATGAGGAAGGAGATTCCCTTCTGGGTTCCCCTTCGGAGATAATCAGGGTGGGAAGTGCGATCCCCCCTCTCCAAGAGTGAGAGGAACGGACTTCGAGCCCTTCCTGGATTCAAAGGGCGGACCCCCAATAGGGGTGTCCCTTATCTTGAAGAATAACACACCCTCCGTGGGTGGCGTGGAACAGTCTTAAAGAGCCACGCGAGCCACGAGGCACGCGACTGGCTCTTGAGGTACTTAGTATTGAGGTAATTAGCAAACCAAAAAAAAGAAAATCTGAAAAAACTGAAAAAAAATGCTGGAAGGCAGAAAATAGCGAAGACAAAGAACCCAAAAGGATTTCCATCATCCCATCGACCCTTTGCACTTTGCAGTTACTTCATGGAACCTGATCAGAACTTTTGGCTCTCTGTGGATCTCCTTAATTGTAGCTGTGGCAAACTACTGGACAAAAGCAAATAAAAAAAATAGCCGATGATCATTTCAAAAAGGAATATTGCTCTTGTTTCGAGTTTCGTTGCCGAATCCCAAATCTCGCAAAACTATCTTCCACAGTACTCCCTCCTGTCTTTTTGATCTTCCCACTAAAGCACAGGTTTCTCAAACTGCTTAATTAGTGAGACATCATTCAGCTTCATGAATCACACAAGTATGTCTTCTCTTCAGAAGAGCCCTTTGAGTTCTATCAAGATTACAATTTCAAGTAGATATGAAGTTGGACCTTCTGAATCTTACCCTCTTTTTCACGTTAATCCCAAGTGGATTTCCACTCACTTAATTTGAAATGGGTGCACAGTGTTTAGCTACGATCGATACCATACTGTCTTTTATTTTAAGAGACCTTTCACACTTAGGGATGTACCCTTTGCTGAAGACCTATTCTTTAGATTCACGGTCCGCAAATAACCTCATCGTCATCGTTTTTCTTTGAATGAATAGCATCTACGACAGAGTAGCCGAACAACATTCTGCAGAGCAGCATTGAAGCTAATAAAAACTTCAAGATCGTCTCCTCGAAAACTCAATTTACGATCCATACACAGCTTCTCAATTACGAAATGATGGATACTTTTTCATTAGGAAAAGATGGCTGTTTTGGCAAAGGATTTTTTGGTTGAGGAGCTTTCAATTTTGTGTAAAAGCACTGATAAAGAAGCCCTAAAAAGGGAATGCTTCGCAATGAACTCGCATCTGAAACCACTGAAACTTACTCTGGCTATGCACATCTCTTGTGGAATAAAAATCTTGCATCAAATCGGATTATGGGGTTTTGGAGCCTAGTTATAATATCCTATACTCTCCCGACTTCTTGACGCAGATCTCCCTATTTCAATTAGCTGAATATCCAACCTCTTACTTTGTCGAGTAAAGTGCCATATCCCGTTCTCATTCAGCACGGTTTGATGACGAAGTGTAAATAAATTTACATACTTGTAGAATGCATATCTTCAGAAGAATTGTGAGTCAGGGAGCTGCAATCACATTACCTACAAGCTAATGATAGCAGCGCAGACGAAAATCGGCCCTTGGCATTCTCAAGCGCGGATTTTTCAACTTTTGATGAAAAACCCTTGCTGTCATCCTTCCGCGTGAAGAAATCTATCTTTGGATACACATAAAAAAATTGCCCAAAATATAGCTAAGAGGAAACACCATTAACCCGGAAGTGGATAGTAGTGGCCATTTACCCAGAAGTGGAGGATATCTCTTCCACCCTGGCGAGAGGAAGTGATGAAACCTGTAATAGAGGACCATAAATCAGATACGAAAGACTCGGAATAGCCTGCTAAGTACGCGAAAGCAGGAGAATTTCTTATCTTTAGGAAAGAAAAACTGTGATGTAACAAACATGTAGCAAAAACAATGAATAACGAGGTGAAGATAAGCGGAGAATAAGGTGGATGAAAGTGTAATGATGATACCTAGTACTTGAGAATAATAAATGACGACTTCTCCCTTGCGATGATACACGTCTCAGGAAGGAATTTTTTTTTAATCAGAAGGAAGTAAGGAAGAGTAAGATGAACTATGACTTTGCTTTCTCTTCGCTTATTATAGAATGTAAATTGGATTAGTTTCCTTGGATGAGCAGAAAAGTTAACATCCGATCAGACACCGATCACTCTACTTGTGGAAGTCTGGAAAACTGCCGATACCTTTGATCGGATTCAAATGTCGAGTTTGAGTTTTGTTCGTGGAACTCAAAGGAAATACCAGTGCAAATCAAATAGCCAACAAACAGAAAACATAACAGCAGCAAAAACTTTTTGAGGAAACTCATAAATGACCAAGAAACGGACGGTGCTGTCATGTGGCGCTTAAAAGAAGCATGTCGTGAAAAGATGGTTTCTAACTAGGGGCCACGGTTCCTAATGGATAAATAAAGTGTAGATTCCCATTCTAGAGAAAAATGTATTGCGCTTAACAAATGATCTAATAGAATGAGGACGAGCAGTCCTTGATCGGGATTAAGATTCACAGATCGCTTTCGTTCTTTCGTTTCTCTTGAGAAGTTCCTTTCTCGTATTTCACATCTGATTTTTCTCAACTTAACAGCTCTGAAAGACGTTCTTGCACATTTTCATTGACAGATGGTGAAGAAACGAGGATTCTTCGATGCTTTGAAGAATCCTCGTCTCAAAGCATTGAGACATGTGTAAAGTATTGAACAAAACATTTATGCTATAATCTCACCCAAAATGTAATATTTTACAGGTAATAAATGTGAAGCCCTTAAGTACACAATTACATTTGTGCCGTAATATTCCAGAGGAGCATAAGAATAAAGAATCTACCTACCTTTCTCACCTTTTCAACTCGTAAATCGTGAGTATTTTTGGAATCTCTTTTGTTTGTTTGTAATTTGGTACCGGAAGACCGAAAATACTGAAATCTTGTAGAAATCGCTGCTCGTCGCTTGCAATCTACACCTTTCGAAGATTTTGTACTTCCAATACACCTGTATTTTTTCAGAGAACAGGCACAAGTAGGATTTCATCTTTAGACGTCTTAAATGATGTATCTTTTCAGAAATTCTTTCATGTCTTCTTACAGAAGAACAGTTTAGGAAGCAGAGCAAGTACCTAGGGTTTCGTTTGCTTCTAGTTTGAAAACATCGCAGCTCTCCCTTCTTCCTGTTGAAGTTTCGAATTCCTCGTAAATTTTCTCCCCTCATTATAAGAGGAGATGACATCACATACTTCATGCTACATTGGTCCCTCTAAGAGGCGCTGATTTCCAACTCTGCTGCTGCCCTCTTCACTTTGACTGGATAAATCACTGCAGAGTTCTCGATCTTGATGTGACCCCAAGAAAATTTGATCCTGTGGATTTTTCATCTCTCGGGTGAAATCTTAGGTCTCGGTTGGACCTAAGAGACGCCCTTCCTCTCAAAGCAGGAGTTCCGGATGCATCATTTCTTTCAGATGAATGTGACAGTCGCTCTATAATTTCTCCTTATTTCGACGATGGTTTGAATTCAGGAGATCCCATGTGCTCCGGTCAAAGATCTGTTGATCTCGCCTTCTGTTGCGTCTAATGCCGTTTATACTCTTGGTGGTGCTCACTATGCTCACACTTAGAAAGAGACCGACAGACTTATAGCACGGCTCATTTTTGGTTTTGAGAACCTCCTCTTACCTTATTCTGAGGTTCGCGATGCAAATAATGCACAATGCAAACACAAAGCACAAGATTAGAATTTAGAAGGAAAGATTTATGTAAACAACTTCCGTAAAAAGCATGGAGTTACAGCAGACTGGAAAAAACAAATCAAAATCACAATTCTAGCAGAGGATGAAATGGGAGCAATGCAAATTTCATGTTTCCTTGGTTTCCGATATTATTCTTCTTAGCTTGTTAGCTTCCGTTTCTTAGGACTTGGATATCATGCAATGGGCAACTCACTGTAAGTGTTATCGCGTAAGCAAACCAGATAATTTCTTGGAGCAACCATTAGAAGACGAATCCCCATCTAGCACTCCATAAATAATTAAAATCACAACTTTTGATGCTCGGTTTCTTTCATGTAGAAACTAATCACCTGCATAGATCTTTTTTCCTAGAGATCTCACGATGAGACATCGCATTCTTGGATGTGTCATTATGTTGCCCGGTAGTCAGCCCAGCAGAAGTAGAAAGATCCTCTTTTCCTTGTTTTCCTCTGTAAGCCCCAGCCACGCCCGGCGGATGTTGTTTTTCTGCTATCGCCCGTTTACTGAGTCTGTATTTCATGAAAAACTTATGAAGGTAGTACCGATTTCCGCTTTGATCAGACCATGGTGGAAAAGGGCCACGAGCAGAAAGTTCCATCTGGGCTGTTCTCTCGGTTGCAACTTAGCAGTAACCTATTCCTTTCATTAATGTGCTTCCTTCAGAGGTCAAAATGCAAATTGCGTTTAAACGTTCACAGCAATCTTAGCTGTTCGTTTTCAGCAGATTACTCTTTTAGAGATCCCTCTGAAGAGAAAAGCGGACTTTGTGAGACGAGAATTTCCCAATGATTTCTGGTTCTGCTTGAGTGTGTTTGAGATCTTTGATCTCTTCCACATGTCCCTGAATCCCTGAACACTGAAGAGTCTCGTGCCTACAGAGGAAAGCCTGAAAATCCATTGATAGTGATGAATTGGAATTTCCTGTAGTCATTGGCGCGCCCTAACGTAATTACCAATTCTTTTCTACGACTTGTGTGACTCACCTCATCTCTAGCAAAGATGAAGAAACAAGCACCCAACCAAACCAGCCAGGAGTGAATAGTGATTTTTTTTCCTGACTTGCTGCAGCAATTTCTCAAATCTAAATGGGTTATATGCAGGATGATTAGACATACCGTACTGGTCTCTCATAGACGACCAAAGATCTCTTGAAAGCTTCCATCGATGTTTTGTGTGTGCGTGCGTGGATCCTGCAGCAACAGAACGTGTGATATCTGGCAAGCGAGAAACCAGAAGCTGCAGATGACACTAAACCAGAGGCATCCTTCCCAGTTGGAGCTACCAACAAACCATACATGAAACCACAGATACCCCCAACAAATCCGAAGCTTTAGCTCTCCACAAACTTGATATGCATTTCCCACTAGCTGACAATATGATGTCCGTCTCAAAGTCTGATCCTGTGTGAAAATCGTGCCTTTCATAATTTGCCATTGCCATTATGAGAAATTCTGCTTCATTCCTCGTGTGCATTCTGGATTCAGTTCGAGAAGCGGCAGAATTTCTCGATTAGTTGCCGATTTGACACATATGTCTCATTCTCATCTATCTGAGTTCGTGCGATCTGCACACCAAATGCTCATTCCATGGTTCTTCTAAAACAAAAAAAAAATGCTTTTCTTCAAAAAAAAAAAAAAAAAAAACAAAGAGTTGCTTTTTCTGCACTTCTTAAGCAAAGATCGATGATTATAGGTATGATATTTTGTATTCGTAAGCACAGTGTTGAATAACTTTTTCTAGTCATGAATTTAAAATTCGTCCTGATCAGACAAACACGGGTCGCTGATCTTGCGTTCAGGAAAGTAAGCTGTCTGGTATGCACTAAGCTCGCGACATCTCCGAGGATATTCACTCAGATAACTGTCTTCGTCTTTTCCAGAATTTTCTAGCTGTATTCTCAGAAGTTCGCATTCAAGGGGATCCCTCTCCTCTTCGCATGTGACTCTAGATTTTTTTTTTCCTGAGCAGCAGGATTCACAAGAAGATGTGGCTTCACAGCGGACGTTCCAACTATCCATCATCGTCCGAAAAGCACGTGGTAGGATGACGCACATACTCCTTCTCAGGCAGTAGTTCCAATATGAGGCCAGCCTACTTCGAAACACGTGGTGGATCAAACTGCAAAATATGCAAGCGAATATAAATGCAAAGTTAATGGATTTGTGTAAATGCAAATCTAATCTTGTCTAAATCTTGTGTGAATCTAATCTAATCTTCTTCATGATTCTAAAATTAGATAACTTCAACAGCTCCCGATAAACATAAGAGATAGATGGTAAAAGGTAGAATGACTGTTCTTGCATTCTCATAAGTAGCATTTGTTTTTTTTTTTTCATTGTTCTTTTCGTGCTCAATAGATCATGATTCGTGATAACCAGAAGGTTCAGAGAATGTTTTTCAGTTGCTTCTGTTTCAAATCAAGATGATTCGCCATTTTCTTGGAATGTCCCTCCGTGAATCGCCTCATCTGTGTAACTACTGATGACACTGTGGGGAGAAGCAACCTTTGTTTGTTTATTTGCTTTTTATTTTACGATTAACTGATTAGATGCTCATTCATCCGAAAGGATTAATCTCCCTGAATTCCACCAGCAGTGAGACTTCCATCACTTGTTTCATCATAGAAAGGGTATTGAATGAGAAGTTCAACTGAGGCTAAAGTGAAAACAATAACAACATTGACGGAAACATCGTCAGTTGTGTTATATTTTATATAACAGATCCTAAGTGTCACTGTTATGGGGTTTGGAGCAAAATGCTGTAACGAGGGAATTCAGTCACGAGCTGCTCAGATGCAAGGATGTTCGGTTATAGAAGTTTGCAGCAATCCATGAAACTCTGACGCTTTGAGTTGGATTTACTATTTAAATTTTAAATCTTTCGAATTTTTGATCTGAATTTGGCTTCCTGCAAACACTAGGCAAAAAGCTGTCAAAGCAGATTTAGAAACACTCGAATCATCATCATGTAATACAGGAATCTAAACGAATAACATCTAATCTTGTGTAGTTGAGGAAAAAAAGAGAATGTACCTCACGACGCAAAAGATAATTTTCGTTCTCACTTCTTAGATCAGAGAAGGATAGAATAATAATCGCATTGAAGACACCTAGAAGACCAGTATCCTGAAAAGAGAAAATGGTACATCTTGCACGGAAGACTCAGATTCAACCCCTACATGCAGAGTTGGATTTCTGGCAAAACGTAGATTACTGAAGGCGATGCTGTATAAAATCATTCTTATCAAGAGATAAACGACATCTGAAAACAGATGTTCCAGCTGGTGTGGGACGAGCATGCTATCAAGAGAATTCATCATCATCTTTCATTTCAAAATCTGCACTATATGAGAAATGGACAGCTTCAAATCTTAGAATAAAGACTGCATATTACGTATTTAATCCAGTGTTTATACCAGAATATAAAAGGAAACAACGCAATGTGCAGAAAGTCTGTCCTTCAGCGAAGAAAGCAAGCCGTAGGTGAACAGATTCCATTCCGTGCGTTTATTTGCTTCATGTTCTTTAAGTCTGTTTCCTTGTTTAGCATTCGCAGCTACCTTTATCTCATCAGAGAATGTGCACAACGTGCAGACAGCAACACTGAAATACTTTTGAGGAGACGTTTCCAAATTCATTCGATTGACTTGCTGGTAACTTCCACAAAAGTCTATCGTTTAGCTTTTACGCAAGTATTGAGATTTAGGATCATCGAACACACATGCCATTCTTCGTTTCAGTTAAACGAAAAACTCTGGATGCTGAGACGTACTTCATTGCCTCTTCCTTGAGTGCATTTATCTTTCACAGATCCTGGATATTTCATAGATCCTTCGACGAAAAAGTAGACTTTATTTGTATTGAATTCATTTCCACCGAGATCAATCTCGATTTTTAAAACGCATTCCTAAAGCCAGCCGGATATTTAAGGCAAGAAAATAAGCCGAAGGCATTTTTTTCCCCTGTCTCTTCCTCCTTCTTCTCATAAATCAAGATAGCTGAGATATATCGGTTATCCTCACGTTATGAGGAAGTCTAATGATGTGATGCTTCAAGATTCAAGATTTCCTAAAACGGATTTCACATATTGCCTCCGGAATTCCAGATGCAGATCCCACGTAATCCTTCTTGTTACCGTGGAGAAAAATAACTGAGAGGAACTCTGCTAAATTACTGATAGCATGACTGTGGCGCGAGAGTTGTTAGCAGTTTGGCGATTGTACGAAACAGCATAAAATACAAATGGGGAAGAGACTTCAAAGACTTGCCTAAATCGATAGGAAGCGACGACGAAGCTGCTTAAAATCGCCAAGGTGTACTATAACGAGTTGCTACAAAAGTGGATTAAAATTTTTTTTAATGTGAATCAGGAAAAGAAAAAGGTCTAGGAAACGGTGGTGTGCTCCTTCCCGAATCCAGAAGCTAAAAAAAAAAAAAAAATGACTGTTTTCTTAACATGTAAAAGTCAGGATGGAAAGAATTCTCTTTAGTTTTTAGAGGAATTTGCTCTCTGTTCTGCAGACCAGACATCATTCTCTTGAGTGGGATGTCCTTGGTGGATGTTCAAGCAGAAGTATTTCCTTGATGTTTCTTCCTTTCTGATGTTAAATTCACCTGATCTCAAGCTTTCTCAAAAATCGCCTCATTTCTCTCTAAGGAAAGATAGAGGTAACTAACCTATGCCTTGGAACACTGTGTTATTTTCCTTGATCCCCTTTTGTTTCCCAAAAAATGCTTTTCCTTGAAGTAAATTTATATTTTCCCAGAGGAACAAGCATAGGACTTATACTAAGAATTCAATCTCATGAAAAGTCCACGTAGCCATATTCGCCACTATAAATCTGGGTCGCTTACCAGCTCGTTCACTTCACCGGAATTAATTTTTTTTTCATCTCTTCAACGTTTATTCCGTATGCCCTGAAGCTAATAACAGGAGTTTTGCAGTTATGGAGTTTATGGAGTTTCGGCCTTATGCATTGCTAATGCAGACGCTGAATGCGGGGGTGCTTCTCATTTTGCAGTAGCACAAGTCTTCCACTAGCCCGTACGCTCATCGCGTACTTGCTCAAATGATTTTATCTCTTTCAACCTTCTTCCCTCTATAGGGTCATAGGTAAATCTATTTTTACCATCCTCCACAACTCCTCGGACGTTTAGGAAAGCTTGTTTTGTAGAGGATTGATTTCTAGAGGTTAAAAAAAAAGGTAGAAAAAAAATTGCTGAACCATGAGCCTTTTTCTCAAAGCCTGGTTTATCAACTGAGCTTCCGAGAAAGAAACTAGGAGGCCTTTGAAATTTGAACTGTACGCGGGACGTTGGAATGGATGTTTCCAATCTTGTTTTGCGATTGTTTTTATCTAAAGATTACGATTCAAAAGGATGAAAAGTATCACGAGGTAGCTGACTTTTAAATTTGGTTAGCAAGGAGTTAAATAACAATTCTGGTTATAATTCTGATTAGAAGATGCATCCCAACGCCCCAAGTACAGTTCAAATTTTAAAGCTCCCTATTTTTTCCTTAGAAGCATAGTTGACAAACCAGACTTCCCAGAAAAAGGCTCCTGGTTTAAGACGGTTTAAAACTTCGAGTTTCGAGGGAGAAAATCCTGATTTACCAGCCAAACCAACCTTTCTGGTTTAAGTCTCCTCCTTAAACCAGGAAGATATTTTTCTGTCCACATTACCATGTCCATTTACAGACATAGGTGTTCCATGGCAATGCCATCACGTTCTGTGGTGCTCCGGTTGTTGGTAACGGCTTCCTCTAACGTGAAGGGTTGCAATTATTGAGTCCAGTTCCAGCACATCAGATGGATGCTCCATGTTCGCACACTTGGGGAACAGTAAATACGTACAATTGATTTGAATGGGCTTATACATTTTTCGGGTGAGATTCACACACTAAGGCAGCACTCTCACTATGAAGTTTATGAGCAAATATACGCAGCCACAGATAAGCTTCATTTCCAGCATCACACATCTTATTGATTTGTCGGTACAATTCGATCTAACTTGTTGATCTTTGAAGTGTAGCTCAAGCAGAAATTGCCAAATTGAGAGAAAGGAAAATGATATCGATTTTTCCAAGATGATTGAAAGACGGTTCAATTTTGTTCGGTCGTTGCACTGCTTCATGGTTTCATTAAGACGATGACGTTCAATCAGGCAGTCTTCTGAGATGTGTAATTGAGATGCCGTGTTCGATTTTGCTCTTCTCTGTCACCTTCATATGATGCATATTTGCAATAAGAGAAAGACCTGTTTCTCTTTCCTTCTTCTAGTTTTCGTCTCCTAGTCTACTGAATCTTAATAAAAAATCAAGCTGAATAGCTCAAATGTCAATGTTCGTATCGGACATAGCTTTCCTTATATTTTTACATTGTCAGCAAGAAATAAAGTTTTATTTCTCTGGAGAAGAATTCCAGAACCCTGAACTGTCGAAGTTTCTTTCAAATTCTTCGCGCAACTCTGTCCACCTTGAATGCCCGAAATGTGCCTTTCTGCTTTTATCGTCTGATCTTTATGGAAAATCTATTACAACTCTTACAGTTTTGAGCAATTGGAATGCTTTCCTGTCCTGATTAGAATCTCATTAGAATTACTGATGCTTTTTGAAAACGAAATCATCCGCTGCATAGCCTAGGATTTTTTGTTCTCTTCCTTTGTCCTCTTCCTTAGTTATCATAACATTCCTGTATCATGTGTTCAAAAGTCACCTTTAGCACTGGCACATCTTGAAACAGTTCCCATTTTATTCCAATAGACAGTCTCTTTCTCCAAGTCTTATAGCTGTCCGTTAAAACTCGCATATTATTATATAGGCTTTTGTCGATGCACGAATATCCAAATCTACAAGATGGACTTTCAAAACTTTGGCACTTTTCATTGCACACGAAAGTCTTGCTCTCGTGGAAAAGTCTTGCTCTCATTGTTCCATGCTGCTGTTTCGTCCTCTAGCGGTTTTAACTCAACACGAAAATAACCAGAAGCTATTCCACCAGTTGCTACTCTGTGGAACTGGACCACCATTCTGTCACGGATAAACGTTCGCCTGTTCTCTGCTTACAGGGCATTTCTTCTTGATCACAGTTTTCACTGTCTTTTTTCTTTTTCTTCTTCCGTTGAGAGTATAATCTTCTCAGTAGAGGCATGATGTGCTCCGAAATCTTCGGTAGATGGGATCGCAACAACGAGAGGAAGGTGGACTCCCGTGAAGCGGTGTTCATTTACCAGTGCATCGGCAAAGAAGCTGTGCGAAAAGAGGAAAGAGAGGAAAGTGAAACCCATGTCTTCCTCATGTAACGCTACTCAATGTCTCCAGCTGAACTGCTCAGTATCGTCCGAGAGGTCTCTGTTTTGATGGCCTCTTTCACGGACTTGGGAGACGCAAAACCCACCCGATCTCAATCGTCTACTGATTCCACTCCTTATCGCCAGATGACTTCTGCAGCCATGCGATGGAGGAGGGGCTTCAACACATCGAGAATTCTGGCGATCGAAGTTGAGCAGTTCTCCCAATCGAGAATTTTCTAGACATTCTGAATTCCCAGAACATCTGCAAAAGCTCATTAGCGCAGAGGATGCTTTCTTGGTTTCTGGGCAGTCTTCCTTCCATGAACACAACGCCGCGTTGCCATGCTTTCGTCGCAGGGCTCTCAGCGAACCGGTGTGCACGCAAACGCCAATTTCCTATCCCAGCGAGCTGGAGAGAAAACAGAAGTGGAATATGCTTCAGACCTGGATGAAAAAAACAGGAATCCCATTTGGCTCCGATGAAACAGGAACAGACCAGTGACATCGAAAAAAAGTATTTGGAAAAAGATTTGTTTAGTGAAGAAGAATCGAAAAGAAAGAGGAAAGAAACCGAAATCAGAAAATGGTACCGAGAAAGGATTGCCAGGGCAGAAGTAGTCAGAAGGAGTTTTTCTCATGTTTCTGTTTATTCGTTTTTAGTGTCTTTTTCTTTCAAACTTTTCCAGTAAACTTCCAGGTGAAACCAGTCAAGACGATGCATAGCTGTCGCGGGAAACAAAGTTCTCAAGGCTGATGAAGTTAGACATATGGTCTGCATTGAGAGAACCAAAGTTAATGAAGAAAACTAACAGCTCAAATTTTTATAAAGACGCACCTGAGATCTCAGCGACTGGATGGCTTCTTTACTGACTATTGATCAGTATAAATATCCCGTGAGATTCTAAGGAACGTTTGTGTTGTCTAATGCGCGAGGATTCTTGAGGAGTGAGGAAAGAGGTCTCTGTACAAATCTTGGAAAGCAAGTCAATGTCCGAGAGGAGCAAGTACTGCTGCTAGAAAGGATCAGGAATAGAATTTGCCTGCCACCATCACACCAAGGGCTCAGTTAAAACCAATAAATCAAACGGAAAGTCAGAGTACAAATTTGAAACAGTCCATTCACCTTTGCAGCTGGCAGTTATAATAATTACCTCTAAGACTTGAATTTTAATATCACTCGATCCATGAGTCCACACGAAATGCCCTCTTAAAAGTCAAATAGCTGCTTCCCATATCAGCGTTTTCAGAAACAGAGAAGCATGGGAGATGTCTGCCGCTTATGTTACGTATTACACTAAGAATCAGTTGCCATGACTGGAGTTGACAAAATTCGAAAGCGAAACTCCCACTGGAGCCCACGAACAAGGAGCATAATCAGAATTTTGCGACCTTACAGATGAAGAACGAAATACGTAGATCGGCCATAGTGAAATGCAGTGGGTTCTGATGTTCTGAAAAGCGTTTCTTCAAGAATTATACCGGCATTGGAGAAAAAATAAAAAAGAGAGAAAAACCATCGCATCAACTGCATATTTTTTCAATAGATAGAAACTTTTCAGTGAATCCGTAATCCAATTTCAAGCGTCTCCCACACAGAAAAGTACGAAAAAGGAACTCTGTGGAAGGACCAATCAATTACAGCAGCTGCATTATGTTGCCGTTTCCTCTGAGCTTCACTTAGACAACGTAAAGTTTGGAACTTTGGTGTCTTGGAAAATTTTCAACGGTCACCAGGATACTTCATTGACTGATGGAATTACATGAATTATAGCAATCATACTATTGTGATGTGTTTCTTACTACCCAATGCAAGCTACACAAAAGTCCAGACTTGATTTTATCATTGATTTTATCCATTGTAGAATTATATTTATGGAATAGAATAAAAATTGCTAATTATCAAGAGAAGTGGAGTCAAAAGGATCAAATTTGAAATTTCGCTGTCAGTACATTTTGAATATTTCATCTTCTGTCCAATAGATTCAACCTTGGAATCATTTTCATGACACAAAGATACTGTAAGGCAGGCCTATTCTAATGAGACTATGTTGAGTAAACTATGTAAGTTGACTTGAGGTTTTTAATGAGCGGAATAATATTTGTAATACCGGAAGCTCATGTAAGGACACACTGTGCTGCGGTAGCAGGACACTGCTTTTGTTGTTTCAAAGCAGAATAAACGACAAATCCACGTGTCCGCCGACAGAGCGGTCAGTCAGACTCAGGGTTTCACATGAGTACAGTAGCCCTCAAAATAACCAAGGCGTGAACGTGAAGAATCAAGCAGAAGAAATTCTTTGGTTCATTGTGTGTGTATGTGTTTGCTTTCGAGTCAAAATCGATCTGATATTAGAACTCGAAAAGCAATTACACAACTTCCACATGACGAGTTTGATTAAATTGCTAATTAGCAGTAATGAAATTTCTCCAAACTGACTCACATGATGATGGACAGAACAGCAACAAATGTCAAAAGCAAATTCCAGTCACATATACATATAGAATGGGTACTCTGGCATCTTGTATCTCTAACTTCTCTGACATAGAAAGTGGATTCATCAGGAACCTTCTCTCGATAAAACAAAACTTGTTTTTTCGGATTTGTTTCTGTGGTTTCCTGAGTTGCCTTTTTCAGAAGTTCTTTCACATGTAAACTCATACTTGGGGGAATAGCACGAAGAACCAGATGGAATTTATGTTGGGTAAATTGGTATCACTCGATCAGTATCTCAGAATTTCATGGTTCATTTTACAGAGAAGGAAGAAGAAAATTTTGTTGCTAAGCAACTGCATCATCTGAATTTCTAATGATAATGCATTTCTGTTGCCATCATCATATTTCATCCATGCACACCAAATGCAAATTAAAGAACAACGTTTTCAGGTGAACATCGTCCCCCAGAAATAACAGCCATGATCTCCGATGCATAAAAAAGTAAGCATTTTAAACTACCATAAAACGACGTTTGCCCTATGGAAATCATGTGACTTTTTGTTTCTTCGAACAAAAAAAAAATGCCTTAATATGCAAAAAATTTGAGTGTAGGACGGAATGAACTGTCTCTGAGGTAATCCTTGCGGAAGTAGATCGGATGCCTCTTCTCCATATCTTATACAACGTATCATCCGATATCTCTTGAATGATTACTTTTCATGTGAATGAGTTCCTCTCCCTTTTTGCTCCCAGAAGAACGTCTCCATCTGTCTTGATATTTTTCTAGGCCTCGCTGGAGAGAAGGACCGCCAGCGGGCATCAGATGAGACTTTGGACTCTTGTTTTCTTCTGCTGATTTCTGATATAACGTGTGATACGTTTCAGGATTCAAAGGGGGATCCGAATGCAGAACTTCATCCATCTGCTTTTCAGAAGCAGCCACGGGAGCTCCAGCAGCGCTACAGGGTGCACTTCGTCTCCCCTCAACTTCCTTCGAAATACTTCAGACTACTCCGCGATTAAGGCAGCCCATGCCTCTAAGTAAAACAGAAGTTCTACAGATGCGTATCTCGTAAACGATTAGTGGAAACTAGAATAAAGTGTTAAAGACTTTCCACTGGTCTCTACCTGGTAATCCTCGTTGTTTTCTGTTCTTTTTTTTCCTGGTTTTCCCGCCCCTTCACCATTGGAGAGGACCTCACCGGCCTGCGGGTCCGTAAGGATAAGTGCCCAAGTCAGTCAGAACCATGCGTTCTGAGTGAAAAACACTTTTAGACTTTATTATAAAATTTTATTGAAAAATTTTAATAATGAAGGCTCCGGCATATTCGGGTAAAAAAACTGGTAATCCCTCCCTACTCGTCTCAAGCGTTGTTCTCCTTTCCTTGTGATCCGAAGGCACATTATCATTTCGATGCACTTTCAGTTTTGAGCAGAGCTTATTAGCATTGTAGCCCTATTTTTCATCCCCTTCCCCTTCTTCCCCTCTGGCTTCTTGGAGACATGTGTCCGCTACCAATAATTGAGAGAGACACTGAGCTACGAATATCACGTGGATTTTTACTATCTGGTGGTTTTCTGGTTACCTCCTGCGACTACCTCGTCTCTGCTCCTACTTTGCTGAGCAAGCGGCAGCAGCACAGGCTTGCTTCAGGTGAGGAAGACTTCTCTTCGAGACGGATTCTCAAGAGATTTCCGTTGCCATTATCTTCATCTCTTGCAAAATTTGGATTTCCACTAGAGCTATCAGTAATTGTACTTTGTTGATCTTTGTTGATCACCAGAGTTCTTTGTCCTGCACCCATCTTCCGAATCTCTTAAGAAAAATAAGATCGCTGAATTCTCTCAATTCTTTTGGGTAAATACGTGTTCAAAGGTTTCCTATCTTTACATAAGTCGGTACCCTTCTCTGTTATTATCTGTACTACCCAGAAACAGTCGAGGTCTAAGTAAATGAAATGCTCTTGAATTATTGATTCGTCTGCACAAACTTTCTGAGTGATGTCCTGAGATAAACCCTCTTTTTTCAACTAGAAAGGAGAAATACAAGACCCTAAAGCTGAATGTTTCGTTCCTACGGCCTGATGCTTAAGTGGAAACCAAATGGCATCACACAGAAAAAGAGTGGTTGGTAATGACTTCAAAACTAATACCCAAATAAAAAAACAAAAAACATCAATCAGAAATTAGCCGCATCTTCCTCATTCTACAAAGACTTCGTCATTCTCCCTTCTCTTTTCGTTTTGTTTCAGCACAAATCTTAGCAAAGTGCTCAAATAAAAGGACATCATAATGATCTACATACGCGTGCCTTTTGTCACCGAAATCCCTTGCTATTGTGTACCAGCATTTGTATGCATTACGTATAGCTTCAGTTACTAACTTCCTCATAATTGCAAGGAACCTGTGGACAATAGTTTTTTCAGCAACAACCAAATATTATTATTAGGATCCGAAGCTGAATTCAGCTCCCTGTTAACATGTCAACTTTCTATCCATTTCTCTCTTTGTGCCTTTGTTCATCTCTGATTGCTTGCAAATATGCTAAAAAAAAAAAATCCGCATAGACTTGCAACTGCCGATAAGCTCATAAAGCACAGAACTATGATTCAAAACAGCAGAATTGAGGTGAATTGAAGATGAGGCAAGTTGGTAAGCAGTATCCCATCCGTGAGACATTTTCGAACTTTGTGCATTCCTCTAATGCTACTTCAAAAGAGAATCACAGGATTGATGGATTCCCTTTGGAAATTCACCGATCCTATGTTCTTATCTTATGAGCTTCTGGTCTCTAAATAACCGAATAAAGCAAAATCAATTATATGAGATTTAAGATGTAGTCAGTATTCATTCATGAACTAATGAAGCATTGATTTCATGGAACCAAAGTAAAGGCACTTCCGGGATTTTCTAAATTGTAAACGAATAAAGAGAAACCGTTCAGAAAAAGAATTATAGAGGGTAAATAGATTGATTGAGTAAATAGATTGAATTATTGAGGGTAAAACACAAGTAAGTTTATTTTGAATTAGGCTTCAAAATATATTTTTCTTTGAAGAGAAAAATCAGTTAACGAGCATAAAACTAACAAACTGAGAAAGCTATAAATCTATTTGGCTATAATCACATGACATCATCACTACAGATAGGAATAATATCAAGTAATAACGCTTACCTTTTGGTTTCCAAGAAAGCAATTGGAAAAAAAACATCTGAGTTTGGAATCACAAGTCATTTCAATGAATGATGTTTGTGATAAGCAATTACAGAAATACTGTGGGTTGAAATTGTTGACAAAATTATGCTTGCAATATAAAAACAATGACAAACAATGCAAGTAATTGGCATAGTACTTGGCAAGGAAATTTCCTAAAGATCTTTTCACTTAGTAGTGAAAACAAAAATATGAAAGCCTCCAGAATTAAATTTATTTGGAAGCAATAATATCTTGTGTATTTGAAATTTGAATTTAAATGATGGTTCGAGTGCAATTATTGGGGAAAGAATACAAACTACTTTTTTTTAATTTTTGCTGTTTTTCTCGCATACAGTTATTCATCTATAGTGGAAATAGCTAGCAGGAAGAAAACTTAAAAGAAAAATAAATAAAGTTATCACCAGCTTTCAATTTATTAATTTATTTTTGGAAAAGTTACTTCCAGTAAGGAAATCAATCTATCATTCTCAGCAATCGAGAATATTACTACCAGAATTTCTTGAGATAACTCTATCAAATTACATTAAATCGAACTTTCTCATGATAAATTAAATTTACTTGATAAACTGAAACATACAGAAAACATTTTCTCAATCATTACTATCCGAAATTTTTATATTATGAGAATGTTTAAGTTATTTATTCCGTTACCTAAAAAAGACCTAGAAAGCCCTGTTTGATGCCGCGTAAATGTGAATGTTATATAATGATCTTGTAGAAGTGTGGTATTTTAACTTGTATTCTTTGTATTTATCAAAATGTTTGAAGCCCGCCTGGTTCAAGGTTCTTTATTAAAAAAAGTCCTAGAAGCTATTAAGGATTTACTTAATGAAGCCACATGGGATTGTGCAGAAACGGGAATTGTTCTGCAAGCTATGGATAATTCTCACGTTTCTCTTGTATCTTTAAGTTTGAAAAAAGATGGATTCGACAAATACAGATGTGACAGAAATCTGTCCATGGGGATGAATTTGGCCAGGTAAAAGGATTCAATTTGCCAATAAATTTGTCTTTCCTTTAATATGATCTTTGTTTATTCAGAAATTAGGATTAAGCATGCTTATTTTCTTTAACATAGACAAAAGAAAGTTTCGTATTTGCATTATGCGTATGTGTCCAATCGAATAAGTTTCAAATTGAAAAGTTTTTTGAAATGTCTGAAGAGTGAAAATGTATTACAAATTTGATACAATAAGGCTTTGCACATTCACTCATGAAGGTGTTAATAGTTTCTTTGTTGGATGCTTCTAATCTCGTATCGCATTTTATCGATCATGAAATTTCAATTACACTATGTCTTACACTAATTTTGTAATACTTTCTAGCATGTCTAAAATTTTGAAATGTGCAGCAAATGATGATATTATCACCATAAAAGCACAGGATGCTCCTGATACTGTTACATTTGTGTTTGAGTCTCCTAAGCAAGAAAAAGTTTCTGATTATGAGATGAAGCTCATGAACCTGGATCAGGAGCACTTGACAATACCTGTTAAGTTTGGAATCTGATGATGTTTTTATTAAATACTGTGCAGGAAACAGATTATGCATGTGTTATTAAAATGCCCTCTGCTGAGTTTGCACGCATCTGTAGAGATCTTAGTCAGTTTGGCGATTCTGTTGTCATATCTTGTACTAAAGAGGGAGTGAAATTCTCAGCTGCTGGAGATATTGGGTCAGGTAACAAAACCAATAAAAATTATAGTATTAATTACAAGAAACTATTCTTGTATAACATTGAGAAGAAATGTTTAATATTTTTTGTGGCATCATAAGTGTATGTTTTTGTTTTTATAGGAAATATTAAACTGGCACAGAATTCCAGTTTTGATAATGCTGATGAGGCTGTCATCATAGAAATGCAAGAGCCAGCATCCTTGACATTTGCTTGTCGCTACCTCAATTCTTTTACCAAGGCTACTCCATTATCTTCACAAGTACAATTATCTATGTCACCTGATGTTCCCTTGGTAGTAGAATATACAATCAATGACATGGGACACATTCGATATTATTTAGCACCAAAGATTGAAGATGATGATGAGTAACCACATAATAAAAGGAACTTTAGTTTTTTATGTTTTATATGTTTTCGTACTTGAGTGAAGTTTGAGGGCCCTTAATTACAGTTGCCATTACATGCATTAGTTTGCTTATTGATGTTTGCTAGCAACTCAATTACAACATTTTGCAATACAGCTCCAATGAATGAATGAAAATTGTTTGAGTGGCACAAACATTGAAAATAAGAAGAAATTGATGGATAATTGCTTTGCAGCTTTTGATGGTGTTGACGGATAATTGCAAAATTAAACTAACAGAACTGGAACTAACTTTCACCAGGGGAAGAAAAAAAAAATGTGCCAACAGAAATCTTTAGTATTTAGAGTCGGATTTTAGAATAGTGCTCAATCAACTATGAAAAAAAAAAAATAGGCAGGCAACTGATTCTTTATCATGCAAGTATGGGAGCTTGGGAGATATACAAAATTGAGAAATGTTTGTCAGGGAAATGCTATTTAACACCATTTTAGATTTTTGAATATGTATCTTAAGAAAATTTGTATTCAGTTCTAATACATCAACAAAAAGGCATCAGGTCTGCAACTTGATGTTGAAGGAGTTTTTGTTCAGGCTAGGGAACATGGCATTCTCCTGTATAAAAAGAAGTTGCAAGTTTGGTACCAAGTCATTTAAGCTTACTGAATTGTGTATGGAAAGATTTTGGTGTTGTGAAAAATAAAACAAAAAGTAGACCATGAGAATGCTTAAGGGTCAGAATATCTCACTTGCCAGTTTCATATTTATGAGCTTGTAGGTTTACTTCCACAAGAAAGCTACATGTGTGGTGTGATATGCTTCAAACAGATACTCTAAGACTGCATACAGATTTGAAGTTCATCCGATAAAGCAAAGCCAAATGCTTTTTGAGACCAGTTTCGGTTTGCAAATACCAGAAATAAAATGCTGGGCTTTAGGTGTAGTCATAATTTTATAATTGTGTGGTGCATGTTTTAATGGTAGATGTAGAATGATAAGAATGATGTAGAATCTACATTCTACATCAGTCTTGATGATGTAGAATTCTGAATCTGCCCTCAATAAAGGAAACTTTAATGTTTTCATTTGACATGAAATAAAAATAGTGCCTTGTTAGATATTCAAATCTATGTTAAATGAAATTTAGAGTTAAGCAAAAGAGACACAATAAATTATTTTTTACAGACAAGATTGTTACGCTTGATGATTATACTTACTGATTGCACATTATCTTGTGGTCTTCAAAAAAGGCCCTGGTTTCGAAATCCTATAGTAACTGATTACATCCGAAACACGAACATAGCCCTTGTGCGCTAACAGCTTCTACCACTTCTAACCAGCTACCAGTTGATTGCCTTATTTCACTCAAAATGCTCAGCTATAGCTTCAGACAGAAAGTATCTTTCAAATGACAGTTTTCTTCTGTTTTGTTGTCTCTGCTAACCACAAACATAAAGGTAAACTGGAGCTGTTATTCATGCTTGGTGATTTCTCTGGATTTCGAGTTACCGATTCCTTTTTTTATTGACTCTATATCCAAAGAATGTTGAATCTGGACTAACTGGAGAAAAGACTGTCTTGAATTGATTCGAAATTTGTTTAAAGTTATGCGGTTAAAACGTCAAGTGATGGTGAACATTTGGTGTACTTCCAGTTGAATAAGTCTACGAATATCATTGAGAGGACATTCCTTCCTTGCTTAATGCATTCGTGCATAGCCATTAGATTACACGACCCCTTTGAAATAAATGTTTTTTCAATGAAAGTCTCAGTAAACTAATCATTAATGAAATGATGATTGAAAAACTAAATTTGAGGGGCAAACATGGAGTTGTAATAGGATACTATTTTCAGCGATATGCACATGACTTTAGAGATTTCCTAAGACATGTAATTCTCTCATCATAAATCACAAAATAATTATTTATGGATAGATGAAAAGAAAAGACTAAGAAAAGTGAAAATGTGTCTAAGAAATGTGAAATGTGATATTGCCGTGAACATGTAATAACATTTATTATCCTATGAAATTTTTATTTTTGGGGGACTGCTTGTTGTCTCCTTTTGCAAACTCAAAACATATATTAATCTAATTTTAGACACGTTTAATTATATTCCCACTTTTTTGAGATTCATCTAAAAACGAGTACTTTACTAAGAGCGCTTTAGTCATTTGTTCTGTTTCATCAACACACCACCTGAAATACACTAACACACATATCAACTCTCCCTTGACTCATGGTTATTTCGGTATTTGAAAGTGTTCGTTGCATCCTTCAAGATAGCAACACATTAATTAAGAATCATACATTAAGAAACGCCGTAAAGTGAATCTCTGAAAAACTGAAGAACAGATGTGAATTGATACGAATGGATTCCTAACTGCACAGAACATACACTGAGTGGTGAAAATCTTTTGTGTTTGCATACATTAGTTCTGTCTACCGAGGATTACACAAATCCGAAAAATTCAAATTTGCATATATAAACACACAAAATCATCGACAACGTATAAAAGTAAATAAACAAAAGCTTTTGAAAACATAAACAGAACAACATAGAAAAGGGCCAGCTCTCAAATTGACATCTTTCGAAGAGTATTCTCGTCTCTACAAGTGTTCAATTGATATTATAAGCTGCTACAATGGGGATGAATTATTTCACAAATGTAAATAAGGACTATCAGTTTTTTTTTGAGCTTAAACTTTTCGGTTGTATTTAATTGTCCATATAGAGGAAAATTAGTTATCATTTTTCAAATGCCCAGATGAATGCAATATGCTGGAAACCAACTTAAATGTGAAGTCAACCATAGTCGTGGTTCTGACATTGTTTTTATAGAACATGAACATGAACAGCTTCCTATTGGAATGTTAAAAGAAGCAGTGACTTGAATTATTAAGATTAATAACTGCAAAAGTTTCCCGAAAATTCATGCTTTTGTATGAGCGGAGATTAAGTCGTTTTATTTTATGAGGCCATTTTTTTTGGTGTACATGACTCATTTTGAGGATACTGTTTAATATATGCGGGTTTGCCTTTCATTTTCATCAATGAATTTGGCTAAGACTGAATTTGCAATTTTTTTGTATCTAAAAATCCTGGTTCTCTGAGGACATTTATTCTTATCGACAGCAAAGGTATTTTGAGTACACAAATTAGCGTATTAAAACGGAATCGTATAATACTTTATTGGATTATATTTTTGTGTAATAATCACGTAGTTTCAGTGTTTTCGATTAATAGTGAAACTAATGCCAGTGTGTGTATTTGAATTTTCTTTGTCACTTATTGTCAGAATGCTAAACACAAGTTTGAAGCTCACGATTATTTGATTGCTTATTCAATAGGAGTAATAAGCTCTCCATGAATCTTGTAATGGATTGAAAGTTATGTTTAACTTGCCATTGTGATTATTCGAAAATAAACTATCTATGAGTATAAAAGCATGAAATAGACGAATTGATTGATATTATGTACTCGAGATTTTTTGAATGGTGAATATTTATAATAACCAATCTCTGCCTTACAAACTTCGTACTGTAAATATTAGGGTTGCTTCTATTAGAAGAAATTCTTTGGTTTCCTTACTTTGAGTTCACAGATTTTTTGCGTTTTCGAAGTGTTATGTTTGAAGAATGCACGAAATTGAAGATCTCATTTTACCCTCAGGTGCAATTACATGTGATGTTGTCTTTGAAACAACTGTGAAGAAGAGTGGTTAAAAACTTGTAGATGACCTCAGTAATTCTCGCAAAACATCGTGTTCATGAATGGAAATGAATTTTCAAACGAGCGTAATTACCGTTACATGGAGTGATCGTTTTATGTAATGGAAGGATATTTATGATTTACAAATGCGTTGTATGATTGAAAGTGAGGTCTTAAATCTGGCAATCAGAGCATTAAATCATTATGCATTAAATCAGCAACCATTTAATGAAACTTTAGGGCGAAATTTTTGGAGAGTAAAGTTTCATATGGCCTTTCATCTGCTTGAACTCAAGAGATAACAAATTGATTGGCTTTGGGGTTTTATATTTTAATTGAATGAGTAATGAGAAAATCATGCATAAGTAAAAAGCGATACAAATCGTGATAGTGTTAATATTGATTTGAATTTATTATAAATTGCCAAATTGCATCGACTTGAGTCGATCGCTGAAAGCTTCCGTAATCACCTAAGCACAATTAAGAACACCAAGTATTGAGCAAAAACATGGAGTGCTCTGGTTTTCAATTAGGATAGCAAGTTTTGTGGTATATTTGTTTTTGGATGTTCTGTGTTTTTGTTTTTCCTTTGTATACTTTACCTAAATGTATCTTTATTAAGGATATTTAAATATTTTCGTTTACACGGAAGCAAGTGATAGTTGTGATTTATGCATTTGTTGAAGCAAAGTCTCTTCACCAACAATTGTCCAGTTGTGTCATTTAGGCATCCACAATGCCATTGAGTTTGCAAAAACCGATAAATTCTCAGTCGAAGAGCTGCAGTAAGGTTGATCTAATAGAATTAGCAGAAAGCATTCAAAGTGTGAGTAAATGGAGACACCATATTGTTTCCAGCATTGTTATAAAGAAAATGAACTTGTGTTCTAAATACATTATTTCATTCATGGATTTTATTTTGAAAAATAATATGAGAGGTATTGAGATTTTTTTTGGAAAATCCAACTTTGACTGATGTCTGTTTTTAATTGCTTGATGATGTCATTTTTGCATTTAGGTGGATGATTTTATTAAGGCAAATGCAACAAACAAGCTAGTTGTTATAGCTGAACAAGCCCAGTTTTTGTGTGATCAAGCTCGAAGAATAATGGAAGATACCAGAATTCAATACGAACTACATCATGTAGCTTGCAATTTTGTGAAGATACCAGGTCATGTTTATCATTTATATGAACGTCCATCTGGAGAAAAGTATTGGTCTATGTTGAGTCCACAGGTGATCAATTTTTTTGATTAATTGCATTAACTGTGATTATTTAGGAATGGGGAATTTGCTGCCCTCACAAATTTGTTGAAAGTTATTATCTGAATCATGATAGAAGTTGGATCTCCCAACATCAGCTTCAATTGCAGCAAGATAATGCTTCATTAGTTGAAAACTTACTAAACATCAAACACGTATGTCATGAAAGTAACAGTTATTCATTCTCTTTATGTGATCAAATTGAGAGGATTATTGCATCCTGAATTCTTCATTTAAAAAGTCATGAATAGACACAAATTAGTGGTTTGAAAAAAGTTGAAAGTGTAATCATTTGGTAAATCTAAATTCATGGACTTGTTATTATTTTAAAAGATTATTGCAAATCTTGATAATAAATAATTGACTAAGTAAACAAATACATCTTCAGTAAGATCAATGTGTTTTTGAAATGAGCTGCTCAAAAAATGCTTGAAGTTTTAAAAAAATGCTTGAAGCAAAAAGGTTTTTGCTGTGACCTAATAATATCCTGATACATTCTGGATTGTACCATCATTATTATGTATGATATTAGGTGCTTTGAATAATTTATAGTGGTATTCTGCATCAACAGATTCGTGATGAAAGAATCCAGAAATATTTTTTGCAGATTGAAAGCCAGAAATTAAAGATTCATAAAGTAGATTAATGGTTTCCCAAAATGGAACGCCATTAGTGCATGTGACACGAAGTTTTATTTTGATTACTTGAAGGAAACTAAGAAGCTACTGAGTTTGTTAGGTTCATTGTCAAATAAGCAACCATACCAGTAGCTTCAAGTTAGGGATATCAAACAAAAGTGTATTTGGAAGATAGAAAAATATGTTTAGGTTTGAATTTTTATAAGAGAATAAGAGAGAGTTTACACTTAATAGTATCATTTCTGGTTACAAGCATTGCTTTCAATTTCTTTTATGTTTTCCATTTCATGCAAAAATGTTTGCTTATTCCTTGCCTTGTCATTCATGTAGGGATGCATGTTTTTGTTAAGATGAGACCTAAGGTACTTAAATTACAGCCATCGAATAAAAAGGACGGACTCAGACGAAACTATGGAGCTATGGACTTAGACGAAACAGAATCTTTGAAATAAAAGAACCTCACAGATCTTTTTGAAGGATACATAATGCTAAAAATCTCTCAAATGAAGTGGCTGTGTTTATAAATCTTTAGATAAAAACTATGGCGCCGAATCCACCCAGATCAACCCACCACCAAGACCCCAAGAGGAGGGAGAAAGTAGAGTGGACGTAAGTGGAAGCAGGTCCATCAGCAGAGCAAGCAATGACAACTGCTGCTGCGAAAGCAAATAAGGCATCCTCATCGCCGTCATACCGGAGCGTGGCCGCTTCCGCCTCATCCTCAAAGTCCATGTCTTTCACGGGGAACGACTTATCGTCAGAAGTGTAATCAAGGAGGAATTCAGGCCACTTCAGGAATTTTGGCCCTGAGATGACCGTTGTCACCTTCCCCATGGGCTGATTAAAAAACAGCGCGGTGTACGACATTTACCTCGCGATTCACCTCATAAGAATCGATTTTAAGTTCTTCAAGGCAATCGCCCCATTCGTCGGAGGATTCTCCGTGTATACGGACAACCAGGATGTTATCGACGATCTTGTCGAGAACGAGCCGTCTATCAGCGGGAGGACTCTTCGAGGAATTTCGGAGCACACGGCGACGACGGTGTACCTGGCAGGCCTGCATCCGGTGACAGACTCAAACCGTGTTCTCCCACTTCCGGAAGTACAGCGAGGTTATGCAACTCCAGGAGAAAGGCTACCACGAAGATAGCTTCGGGCGAGAAACCTTTCTGATGCTCAGGATGACGAAAGGCGCGCAACTACCAAGCCTCGTCCTCATCTGTAACCACTCGACCAGTGTCAGCATAGCCTACTGGGAGCAGCTGGACTTTTGCCATATCTGCATGGTCTCTGGCCATAGGGCGGCGACCTACCATGACTGCAGGTGCAGGCACTGCGGCAAACCCGGGCACGCGGACGCAGAGTGCGAACGCTCCAAGCGATGCTATTTCTGCAAAGCTGGGGACCACGAAAGGAAGGACTGCGAGAAATACGAGTGGCTAGCCTTCTAGGAAGAAAGGCAGAGGCAGAGGAAGACGAACTCTGCCGATACACCGGAGGAGATGCAAATATCCTCTCCAGCGCCAGAAGCCCCCGCAAAGGGCGAGAAGACTCCGATAAAGCAGAAAAACAACACCCAGGAGGAGACTCCAGGCAAACCAGACCCAGTCACGCCGACCCCGTCGAGGGAGATCGGGCAGGAGGCTTCAATCAAGAGCTGCAAGCAAAGATTGATGACCTGCGCTCCATAAATTACCGCCATCGCTAATGAGGAGCAGAAGAGGCAGTCATTCCAGCAGTAACAAGAACTGCTGCAGCAATTGAGAGAACAGACGATTCCGCCGCGGGAGGCGATGCACCAGCCAGATTTGCGTCAGCCTCACCCTCGTTCTTCCGGAAAAAGGGGGAGGAAAACTGTCGCCGCCGGCGCCCAACAGCGCAGAGGCGTGAGCGAACGCGCAAAGGGAAGGGAGGTAGCAGCAGTAAAACAATGCAGATATCAGAATAAGAGAGACAGGCGCGCCCAGAAAATCAGGGTGCAACTGTCGAAAAAGAAAAGAAAGACCTATTGAAGGAACCCAGCCGTCCGTTAATCGAGCAGTTCCTATCGTCGATCTGGAAGATCGGGTTCGCATCCTGAAACATCAACAGATGCACGAACTCGACGAGGAGGAGGTACATGAACTGGCTCTTGCAGCAGGAGACCATCTACTGCCTGCAGGAAACTCACTTCCTGACACCAGTGACACAGGAAGAACTAGAGAGAGATCTCCAATTGGACATTCACCTTAAACAGAGCTCAACCAGCCGCATGGACGTCGCCATCCTAGTGAAGAAGACGCTCACGCCAACCATCCTGAAAGTGTTCCACGGATGGGCAGGCTGCGTTCTGGGCCTGAGGATGACGTGGTCCGGAAGCGTACACCTGTTCGTGCTGAACGTGTACTGACCACTTCTCAACAAGAAATCTTCGCGAATGCCCTAGTGGATCTAGTCAAGAGCAAGACCACCCCGAAGGACGTCGTCGTGATCGACCGGCGACTTTAACGTCAGTCTAGACGACAGACGCCACGACGAGACTGGCGTGCACAGCGCCAACCTGAACATGGTGGAGGGACTCGCCATTTTGTTCACGGGGGCGAACATGACGCGCATCGACGACATGATCTATTCGGAAACTCTAACCAACCGCATCCAGGGGATCTGGGATCTGAACACCGGGATCTCGGACCACCCTTGTCGAAATGGAGAATGGTGTCAAGGAATCCTTGGAAGCTGAACGCCGTGCTCCAGGAGGCACTCATATGCCCCCGAGCGTTTCCCCCTGTACGAGCGCGTCTTGGAGACCATCCTGGCCACGAGGAACATCTTGCGCGTGGAAGACTGGGACAACCTTAAGCACACCGTTCATCCTTCTCAAACCTCCAATACGGCGACCGGGGTCTCCGCGGGGAAGCCCACAGGGAGATCCACCAACTCCACCCCTCACACTCTGAGTGCTGGGAAGAGTACCAGAGGCGCTTCCTCGACAGGAGCGTCAAGAAAGACATCGGACGGCTACAAAAGCGAAACCTGGCAACGGCATCTTCCACGTCCGTTACCAGGATAAGCACTACAGAACCTCGGAGCAAGTGTGGTTGCCTTCCAGCAGCACTACTCCAAGCTGCTCAAGGAAAGATACCTGGACCCCGGAGGCCAAGAACGGATTCTTCTCAGGGTGAAGAGCCTGGCCTCCCAGGAAACACAAGAACTGAATGAAGGCTTCACAACCGACGAGGTCATTGCGGCGTTCGACGGACTGAGCAAGGACGTAGCAATGTGCCCCAACAGCGTGCCCGGCGCGCATTACCAAAGGCATGTGTCCGCCTACCTGCGCCTGTTCCGTCAGCTGCTGGATTACATTTGCAATTAAGTACGACTGCCCGCCTCCTCCCACCGAAGCAGGATGATGCTGCTCCTCAAGACCGACGGGGACCTCCGCAACATCACCCAGTGGAGGCCCATCTTCGTCCTGAATTCGTATGCGAAATGGATGGCGAAGATCTGGGACTGAGGAAAATGCTGAAGTCGGTGGTTTCCCTCACGCAGACGTAGACCGTGCCCGGCAGGCGCATGCAGGACAACGTCAAGTGCGCCCGAGCCCTCCTGGGTTACAACGGCATCCTGGAAAACGACCTGGTGCTCCGCCTCACCAACATCCAGAAGTTCTTCGATTCGATAGACCACAACATGCTGGCGAGAATCGTTTGCAAGCTTGGCTTGCAAGGAAAATTCCTGCAGTAGGTGGAGCTCACCCTCGAAGGAGTCAGTTTTCGATTGCACATGAACGAGTGACCACGGAAGATATCGACATGGAAAGAGGAGTCCGCCAGGGACACGCCCATGCTTTTCGTCATTCACATGAAGGCGGTGGTTGCCCTCGTAACCAGCGAGGGATGGCTCAAGGACATCAATCTGGAAGCAGAAGGACAAAATACGACAACGCACCTGGTCTACAGCGACGATCCTCTATTCGTCATGTCCAACGAACGGGATCAAAAAGCGTTCCCGGACATCCTGCAGGCCATGGAGGGCGGACTCGGACTAAAGGTGAACGCGGGCAAATCTGTCTTCAGGACACTCCGACGCTGGACCGGGAACCCCTACGACAACCAGTGCTTGGCTTGCGGATCGACAGAAGACAACCTCCATCTCTATACCTGCCGCACCATTGTCCGGGACTGGAAAGCGGTGTGGCGGTCCATCGGATTGGACAACACCTCGAATCCGGAAATCCTGAGAAAACTGTTCGAGGGCGAAGACGGCGTGCTCTTCTGCAATCCCACCGTGCGGGTGATCGTCGCCTTCTTCCTGAGGAGCATCCTCACCAGGAGGACTAAGCTGGCGGAGGACCGCGCATGCAACGCCCGGGACGTTCTGCAAAGACTGAAGAAAGAAACCGGCACTCGTGCGTGCAGGAGGGTACCATCTTGGACCCTTAAGCACTGACTGGAGATACTGCAGTGCACTGCCAGGACGACGCAGTGATTTACCCGCGTTGGCACGACTGATGATTAATAAATCGCCAAAGTGACAGTAATTGTTTGTTTGTTGTGTGTTTAATAAATTCACCGCACCGCTTGTCGGACTGGGGAAAAGAGAAAACGAACAGTGCTTGGAACATCCCTTTTGGTAAGGGTTCAAAGCGAAACCCACAGTAAGACGGAACTTTAAACTAATAAGGGGTTCTAAAGGCACCGAGTCCGGAAGCTGGTCCGATTGATAATTGTTCCTATTAATAAGTATAGATGAATCTAATCAAAGACGAATGGCATAATGGATGCATTGTTGCATACTTATTTCATCGAACGTTCATTTCCAATCTCTAAATGCACCCTTTTTGTTAGCTTAAGAAATATTTTATGAAAATTATTAATTTAACGCAATAGAAAAGTGGTTTTTAATAAACAAATCTTTATGGTAATCATAGATATGAAATAGGAAAAAATCATTTTAACAGCTGGCATCCCTAGGTGCCGGCTGTTGAAATGATTGAGCCTTAGGGGTTGAGCCTCGGGAAATATCAAAGTGCCTTTTAAATAGTGTATAATTATGGATTTTTGTAATTCATTCTCTGGGTTCTTGTTGAATGTTACATTAATTGTTATGATCATGTGTTTGAATATATGTTTCGTGTTCTTTTATTGAATGCGCGAAATTCTTGGAATAAACGTAACGCCGAAATTAACCGCTAACAGTTTGTTTGAGTAAGCTAATACCTCAAGCGAATTGTCAGATGCACTCTTATAGCAAATGAAATTGTGGTATCAGTAATAACTTTAAAATGTAAAACGAGGTGTTATTGAAGTAATAGGGAATTAAAGCATTCATCCCCACTGATATATGGTAATTAGGCAAACACAAAGTCGGTGTGAAAAACTTAAAATATTCTTATCAAATATTTTGAGCAGTCATTAACTTTGGCAGTCTACTTTTGCCAAATTAAAATTTGTACGATATTTACTATGTTACCTGATTTACTGAAATTGCGTTTTTGATTTCCAACAAATTTTTTGTTTTAGCCAAATGAATGGCCAATACACATGCAAATCCAACATTATGTATGGAAGTAGAATTCTTAGGTGAGTCTTCTGTAGTGTGTGAAGGTAAACTGTTGCAGTGTAGTTTACTACATTTTAATAAAGGAAATATACAGTTTAGTTTGCAAAAATTTTTAGTGGATAAGTTTTATAAGATAAAATTTTGCACTTCAGGTTGCTCAGTTTTTTTAATCAGTTCCTTTTTATCTAAATAGTTTTATTGCAAAATCAGCTTTCCGGCAGATTAAAAAATAAACATGATTTCTTTTCACGATTTTATCTCTAATCCAAAAAGATCACAATTTTTCGGGTCATTCAATGAATGTAAATATTGAAGTTGGTGCTGAGAGTTTTATCTTCATCAAAGTGTTTGGTTTGGTATTTCACTTGAAATGCTGTATGATTCTTGATTTTGTATCTGTATTCAGTATTTATTTTGTAAATTGTTTTTCAGAATGTGCCATCAATTCAATTCTGTTTCATAGGGGTGTATATGAACCTGAACAATTTATTCGTACCAAAAAACATGGTATGCATATCATGTTAATAAGTAGACATGATATCCAGTCTTATCTCAAAGATGTTCTCCAACATATTAATGGTAAGATAATAAGTTAGTATAATTCTGTAAACTTTTGTAGATCATCTGAAAGATGTTGTGAAAGTAATGTTGATTATTCAGAGTCTGGTGAGATTAGATGTACGTGAACAATGGGAATTTGAGATAACTGAAAGCAAGAAGAGGTAGTTAGCAAATTAAGTTGGCCATTAACACTATCGATAGTAAAACTATTGGAGAAAAGCAAGAAGAAGACCCAAATATGTTCCAATGTGTGATCAAGCAAATTATAGCTGCTGTATCAATTTTGCCTGTCATAGAGGAAAATTGTATGTAACTTTTTTTGTTCTCGCTTTTTGCTTTCATTTGTTATCTTAAGGTTCTTTTGATATCTTATGGCAGAGCCCTGAAAGAGGTTTCAAATCTAACAGCTGGGAGGAAACAAATCCTTTAACAATAGCAGATGCAAATGAAATGCAATTGAAGCCTTTCTCCTCAGCAAAAGGGCTAGATGTTTTTACCAAAATTATTTATATCTCTGAAGCCACAGAATGAGCATGGAGATATTTAAATTGAATTGATTTTAATTTTTTCATGAAAAAACTTTGTAATCTATTTGGAATTTGTATCCTATGCCATACATGTGCTTATAAGTTTGCTATTCATGTTTAAGTAATCATGTATACATGTACTGCTGCAAAATTAGGAATCAAGCTACTACCAGAAGTTTGCATGTTCCAAACTTGATAATTGCATGTGTCCTGTGAAATTTCATGGAACCTAAACAAAAGATAATTCTAAGATGAAAGTATTTTTCCATGATGATCTATGTGGAATATTCTAATAACACTTGATTTGCTTTTGGTTTATTCTGTAGACTTCATTTGATGTTTATATACATTCACATACATGTGTACCTTTTTGAAATGAAAGTTTGCTATACATCATTTGCCAGTGAATAATGAGTTGCAACATTAACATGCATGGTTTTTGTGATAAGCAGACATTTGTTTTGAAGGCAAAATGTTTGGTTTGCTTTGCTATGTTTATGTTTAATTACAACAGCCATTTATTATTAACACCCAAGATCTTAATAAATTCAACATATCCAATTGCAAGTAAATTTAACTATGAGGTTTCTGGGCACTGGCAATGGTTCCTGGGTACATAAATTCAAAACCTGAAACAAGTGTAATTACAATTTTTATCGTATTCAGTGTTTCATTTTAGATACAGTTTTACATACATTGTAGTGCTTCATTTTGTACATTTAAAACTATATTTAATGCTTTAGCAACACATATGCTATAATTTTAATTTGATAGTGATGAAGTTTTCTCTGTAAAGATAGATACATCTTAAAAGTGAGTCTTGTGATGAAATTTTAATTTGACCTATTATTTGTTGTATAAAGATTGCACAGCACTTTGTGTTCTTTGGTTTTTAGAAATTGCATTTCAGAATCTATTTTCGTTGACCACAAAATCCATTCAAAGTAACTTTTGTTATGTCTGCTGAAATTTAATTTAGAATTCCTGTATTTTATGGAAAGATCAGAAAAACAGCTCTAACTTATTGAGACAAGTTGTTGCAAGTTAACTGATTTAGGCTTGTTTTAATTCCTAGCCACGGTTAAAACTCTCAATAATAATCCTGCTTGACGCAATGGATTGCACAAGGCTTCGGAAATTTAGTTTAAAAGTTGAATTTTTCTCAAATGCAGTGAGCAGTTTTTTTACTGATTTTGATAAGTAACAAGTAAGTTTGTAAGATTGTAAGTTTTTTGAGATCCTGCAACTTCTATTTCTGTTAGTTTTCATTAATGGTTGTTTCATTCTTCATGGTTTTATATTTTGTAATATGATCTTGTTTTTAAAAAGGTAATATCTTAATGGCTATGAATATATTCAACGTATCTGGAGGTTTTGCTTTTTTATTTATATAAACAATTATATATCTAAGATAACCCATCCTAATACAGCAACCAAGTAGAAGAAAGCTACAAAATTTTTGTTTTTCTTGAAGCCCCAAACATGGAGCACAACAGTTTGAAACTGAAATAAACTAGGATTTCCTAAATGTTGCTTACATAGTACGATACTTCAAAAATGCACAGGAAATCTGAAGCAAAAATCTCTTCTATAATCAAGTAAAGGAAATAAAATCTCTACATGACTGAAAATCTGGATTAAGGCACTAGACCTAAAATAACGCATGTTATAAAGGCTATTCAGGTTCCCATGAATACCTAAAGTAGTAAATAGATTTTAATGCGAGATTAGTAGTTTAGTTACTATACCATAAATACCATGAAGTTATTAGAAAATTCCAATTCCATTCATATAAAATTTCTGTACTTTGTTCAGTAAATTATGAGACATGGTGACTCATGCTGTGGAGAGGACCCATCTCGTCTAATCTTTAGCTAAAGGGAACACGTGACCGAAGCACTCGGGATGTTCATGGGATCTAAAATGTTCTTCGTGCCAATCGTCTTTTCAATCCTTATGAATAAGTGATAGGAAACTATGACCGTCGTGAAGCAATACGCAGAGCTTAAAGTTTTTGGTGCGCACAAGTCCTTCAGGCTGACTCGGGGCCTCCCTGTGCCCACAGGGAGATTTTCAGGAGGTCCTTCGTCCGTCTTTTAATGCTACTCGGTGGGGGACAAACAAAAAGCAGGGGGCCGAAGAGGGGGGCCACAAACGCGTTTCACACCGCGGCCCGTTCTGGAAAGAGAAACTTGCCATCCCGGAACGCGCTGATCGCCAACTTTGCCTTCTGGAGGCAGCTGGACCACGACTCGGCCGGATAATAGTCTCCCAACGGTACACCGAGGTACTGAAAGTACCGTAGTGGACACCTCTATGTTCCCGCTCCTGTGGAAACAGGATGTTCTGCTGTTTCTGCATTGGGAATTCCAGTGTAATCAGCGCAGACACCTGCTTTACGGGGGAGTTGTCTCCCAGAGCTGTTCCAGGTGCATGGCGATGGAATCACTCCCGCACTTGCTGTTGGATTGCATTGCCCTCGCGGACTTGTGGCGGGAACTCTCTTCGGCACTCCGTAGACCTCAGGACACCGCAGCGGACTCGCTGCGGCGATTTTTTACAAAAAGTGGACTGAAGAAAGGCTCTGGGATCGCAACAATCGATTGCATCCGCGCCATAGTGACAGTCATGTGCTGGAATCAAGTTCGCGGCGAAGAGAGGCCACCAGCATGGCAGCGGCCCTCATAAGGGCAGCAACAAGGAGCCCTCATCTGTCAGGAGTCTCCAGGGAGATCGTTACCATCCACAGTCGCTTCTGAAAATTAAGGAATATCGAAGACCCCTGTCCCCACCCTCCTATCTTTTTTTATTTATTCATTGTCCCCTCCCTCCGTTCCCTAGTTTTTGGAAGCCGGCTTGCGCGCTGGTGGTTATCCCGGGTGAAATTTTCTTTTTTTTGGCGTTTCGTGTTTCTGAGAGGATACCCTTCTTTCCTTCTTCTTTGTAGTTCATTCTGTTCTTATTTCAAAATAAAACTCCCGGCGCAACCGGATTCAAGCATCCTCTCCGAGTGCTTTTTAAGAATTCCAAGATCATGAAGCACTTCCTCGTTATCTGGATCCCAGGCTCCTAGTGAGCCAACGACGAGAGCATGCACTTTACATTGCTTCCTTTGCTTAACTGAGGGCTCCCTCTTTATACTTTTCCAGCTTGTTCCTCCTGGCTGTGCTGAACTCCTTTTCCAGCCTCGAATGGGCAGCAAATGCCAAACACTATTGTTTGATTTTCTTTCTTCAGCACTAGATAGGGACACAAGAGGGTTTCCGTTTCTGGAGCTCTCTAGTTAGTCGACACTAGGGTCCATTTTGCCTCATCCACCACGGCCATCCTAATCATTTCTTTGATCACGTTATGTCGTGCAGTGAACAGATGAAAGTGCCTCCTGCATCGGTTTAAGATATGAGGCAGCGTTTCGTCTTCCGTCCAGCAGCGCCGACATGTGCGTTTCCTCTGATTTTACCCTGGCCCCGGCCATGCCGAAGATGCTCCTCATGATGCTGCTGAAGATGACACTTTCGGTCGTTATGCTGTGCAATGGCCGTTCTCCCACTGGAGACTCCTTTTGGACTTTTCTGAAGGTCACCTGCATCGGCTGACCATGTACATGCAGCGACAAACCTCAAGCATTCTTCTTCTTTTACGCAAATGCAGCTAGAAAAGAAAAAGGATTCATTGGGAGCAGAGGAAGTCTTCATACTTCCTGCAATATCGGAAGGAACTTTCTTCTTGCTCTACGAGACGTATATGTATTGACTTATCTATTTAATCCTCTGCCAGATAAATTTTTTCTCAAGCTCTCTACTATCTATTAGTTACTTATTGACCACTGCTTACTACTATCTAGTCTACGCTGAACTGCATCCATGATTTCGGGGCGTAGTTTCACGAATACCCGATAGAGAGAGCTGTCTCGTAGATAGGACCTTATCAAATGATCTGAGAGGCAGCAGGGTTTTCGAAGTCAATTGAGAATGCGAAATCTGCTGCATTCTGGGTCGGTGCAAAATTCCAGTACGTTCCCATTTTACGTCTCCTCCTTCGAAGGCAAATGTTCTCATTGAACGCTGTACCCATAGATGAACATCGCCAGCATCGCTTTTTCCACAAGCAGAAGCCCCGACTCATATGGAAAATCACGGACAGGCAAGAGAGTAGCAAATAGACCACCTTTTACCGTGCCCTTTAAGGATCCTCCTCAGGGAGGTGCTTTCTCTGGAGTTCTGGACGATCGAAGAGCAGGAGAAACAATGCAGCACACATTGGCTTCCCGTGACCGACGTGGGAGCTGCGAAGCAACTTGTGTGCGGAGCTCGCGGCAGGAACACTCCATACGACCGACGGGTAAGAAGTTCGGGCCAAGCTTCACACGGATGAGGCCTCCAAGGCGCCTCGTGTTTCCTTTTCAGTGTGGAGTCGGCTGACCGAAGACCGACGTGTGCCCTTCCGGGTTGTCATGGAACAACGCGGTTTCGGTCGGTAGGACGCTAGCGCCCAAAGCCAAGGCGTCCGTGTTCCTGTAGTTCATCTGAATGCTCCACCCCTCCTCCGCATTCCTACGGAGAGTTCTCAGAACAGTCACGTGTGAATGGTGTTTCCCCCGTCCGAAGCCAGGGCTTCTCTGGCCGCGTCTCCGAGGTCTCCCCCTCCACGAGAGGGCCGGGAACTTGAATAACGGTCTTGGGTGCTGGGATAGAAGTGTGGCCTGCAAGAAGTCCTCCCCTCTGACGCTTTAGGTCCCACTGGCAAGAGCTCTGTTCCCTACTTGCAAACTTCCGTTGGATCTCGGTCTTCGACTCTGCTACCTTACCACCTCTATCCCCTTTCCTCTACAACAGGGACAGCTTTCTAAGAATGCTCCAGCGATATCAGGTGTCACAGAGAAGGTCTGGTAGGTGGATGAACTGCCTGAAAGGCCTTTGGGAGCAGCACGGAGAATCCAAGGGTCGTTCCCTATTTCCACCCCTGTATCCGAGAATTTGGTGCTGACGGCTCCCTCTGGAGAGAACTTGTTATTTGAAGGAAGGAGGGGAAAAAGGGCAAGGAATGAAAAGAGAGGCTTGATCGAGAAGGTTGTTCTAGGACATGGGAATCGAGGGTGACCAGGGGTGAGAATCCTCCACCACTGGGAGATCAGCTCCGTCGCAGTAGCTGGCATCATCCCATCCGACCATCCACCCCCTACAGACGAAAGTGGTTAGGTATCACTGCGGGAGCGCTCTGTGTCACTTTCTATCGCCAGCTACATGTAGCTTCTCCTCCTCCTCCTCCTCCTGATAAGAGAGGTCACCTCACCCTATCGCATAAGCGAAACCTTTCTGGAAAGAAGTCGCACGTGTAGCCGGGAAGGCTTTTTTTTTCCGGGAAAAGACGAATGGAAGAGCCCTCCGAGATCGATCTCTGGAAGGAAGGGTCTGGTGCGCGCGCGCTGCCACCGACGCTTTGGTGATGCCACCGGAGAGAGGCACACCTGCGATTCCTCCCCCCTCCGCTTACCACTCCCTTCGAGAAAGTGAGAGAAAGGAGGGCGGCAGAAGAGACCTGGGACGTCTGAGGCAGCACCCGTTCTCTGCGAGTGGTGAGGATGAGTGGGCAGGAATGATCGCCGAAGAGGCGTCTTATTCGACCTCCCTCAAGGGGATACAGAAAAGGGAAGATAAATCGGGTCTCGGTTTTAACGGGGGGAGGAACAAGGGTCAGGCGAACGCCCGCCCTCTTGGGTCGTCTTCGGCGGACGTGAGCCGGAAGCACAACAGTACGCAGCCTGATTCCGAGGGACGGTCAACGTCTGCATTCCCTTTTCCATGGTAACGGAACGCTCTCGAGAAGACCCTTGATTTTAAGTACTTTGCGATCTTCTCATTCCCTTCCCCCAAATGCCTCGCCCTCGAAATCGTGGACTCGATCCTGGGTGCAATCCCGATGATACCCTCAGAAGAATGCTGCTCTCATCTGAGGGGGGAAGAAGACTTTTTTCCCTCTCGGATTCCAGTAGACATCTCCGAACTCCTACGGCTCATGCGTCGTGGACATCCGCTCTTTCCCCCATTCCATGATTTTCGCCTTTCTTTCCCGAGATCCTTCTTGGGTCCTGACCTGCTGCAGTCGCCGTGAATGCGACCTCTCCCAGAAAAAGTAGCGCTGCGTGAACCTGCGCCGCCATCACCTCCCGTGGCTCGTGAAGCCAGCTCTGCGCCTCTGCGGGATCGGGAGGCCAAGCGATGCACCCGCTGCTGCAGGAAGAGAAGGGCAACACTGTTTGACGACTGTTAAAGAGCCGACGGAGGAGACCTCTTTCGGAAGCCTGCGCGTCACCATAAGAAACGCGAGGCCTGACTGCCAATCTGCGCCTTGTTTGCGACTCGTCGCTAGGTGAGCAGCATGTCATCAAGGAATCCTGCAAGTCGGTGGGTTCCGTTTCCTGTTGGGAGGCAGGGCAAAAGAAAAGTGTTAGGATGGTCCTTCGGACGGGACTTGAACGTGTGCGTGAAGCTCATGAACGTCCTTGAAAGGAGTCCGGCCAAAGGTCAGATCGAGCCTGTTGGTTGCTGTCCCTTCACTTCCTTACATGCTCAAGACGAAGCCATGGGAAACAGAACATTGCTAGCAACGTGTGCACCTTGCAATAGAGAGGCAGACTGTCTGGGGGCTCTGGACAGAGCCTTAGCCATTTATCGTGATGCACGGTTGACTCTGAGCTTCCGGGGAAGCCATTCGAGCTTGAAGTCTTCGTGCGGCCCAGGGGAAAATGGTGACCAACTGCACTTCAAGAGAAAGGGAAAAAAATCATTACTGTCACTGATTGTACGTAAGGAATCCCAGGAATTCCTTCGTAACCCTTGGGAGGAAAACACCCGTGTGAGAGTCGACTGTCTGTTGTCTCATCACTGCTCTGAAGGATTGTTGTCAAGTCTCTTTGAAAATTTTTTCCGGTGCGGTCATCTATCCATCAAGATGAATGATTTTCCTACGGCTTTTTTTACGTAATCTCGTGTGCGTTCTGCACCCAACGCCGCACTCGGTGTCTGAGTGGTGGTAACAAAGAAACTTTCACTAGGAAGGGAAGGATGCTGTTCGGTTTTTGCGTGGCACGAAGAACAAAGACGAAAAATCTCAAGCAAAAGACGACAAGGAAGAGAACCTGAAAGAATTCCGATGGGAAAAAGACAGGTGCAGCTGTGGGAAATTGAATTTCGTCTTTGAGGAAAGGAAACTTCTCATACATAATTGGGCGATTCATCTTAATTTTCCTTCAAGAAACTGAACTATGGTCATTTCAAGGAAGACGAAAGTAGCTACTCATCCATGATATAGTAGCATCGCAGCTAGATTACAAGATCCCAGGAATAGAGCAGAGACAACAACAGGAACGTACCGGAAATCTCTGCAGTTGCCAAAAGTGAAATATGCGGATCGCGAAAATCAGTGATTTCTTGGAAAGCTGGTTCCAAGATTCCTACGACGATGGTTTCTGAGACCCACGATCCATTACTTTTGCAATTTGTTAGGAATGTGAAGAAAGAAAAGACCTTCAGTGGATTCAAAACATTCAAGAGCGATCTATTTTTGGCAGATGAGGATGCGCTGGAGTCGAGAAAAATTAACCTCGAGTGGATCTCAGCCCTAATAAACGACCACGAGGGAGAGACGCTTCTTCTGTCTAAACTTCCAAAAAGCGTATCTGCGCCTACTTACAGGAAATTTCCATGTGAAAGTAGGAAATGCAGAAATCTGCGTCTATGTTCTTTGTTTGTGCTTATTTTAGCGCGTGATACTGAGACCAGGTGCTAAAATAAGCTGGGACAATAAGATTTTTCTAGACGACTCCCCAGAACTTTTATCTGTTTTTCCGGATCGGAAAAGATCAGTATTTTCAAAGATGAACATCAATTACTTTTATGAAAACACCTCAAGGAGTAGGGGGTGATTTATTAACGCATCCAACGTACGGATGCCATGTAGACATTTATTAACGACGGCACGCACAGGAGAGGAACGGAGTAAATTTGTAATCTGTCGATTCATACATATTTTAGCTTTATCTTTCTGGTGGTAATTTTGGACAGGAGATTGCAATTCGATTTGTTTTATGGTCGCCAGAGTTCAACACAAAGCAAACACGAACACCAGGAGATGCTGCATTCGCTTGAATTCCTAAAAGAAGCAAGTCCAAGTGCTGATGGTCAGCACCGCAATGGCAAGTGTCGTGCCTATCACAAGATTCGTCATCTCGAAGGCAAGACGAAAGACGATCTCTTTTAAGGCTTCTGAAGCATTCGGTCGAGGATACACTGCAGCAGCAGCATTCTTCCCGCGTCTTCTCCCGCGCGCTCCTTGATCAGAGCACACATGTTCTTCTTCCCTGCCGCCCCTGTGCTCTCGTCGGTCGCGGCCGTCGCTCGCAGTCGCAGGTGCTCGCGCCTGCTGCCCCGGGCGTCCTCTAAAAACAGCATCCGCATGAGGTCCGTGACAGTTCCAGGGTAGATTGTTGCAACCTCCCCCACCCCCCCATGGCTACGGGGAGAGGAAAGCGCGATTCTGTCGCCCTACAAGAGGAAGATGCGCGACGTGTCCTCCTCCTCCTCTCTCTCGTGGTTCGCCAGCGTCTTCCTCACTCCAAGTCCCGAGTCCAGCTGTAGGACACGCGTATTCCTCATCGTAATGGCAAGTCTCAGCCTCCTGGCACCGGAGCAGATGAGGATGAAGACTCAGATGCGGTGGAGGACACCAGAGGTTGCGTCGAGGGGCAGGCCCTGGTGCGCGGTCCTTCACGCCCCTCGACAGGCGTGCGGCCGGGACCAAACGAAGGACTTGTATCCTTTACCTTTCGTGCTCCGGCCGGAACTTGCGGACCCCTCCTAGGATGCAAGGTCGTCGTAGAGAGGGACAACGGCCGGATGCCCCGCCGATCCCAGCGCCTGGCTACAGAAAGCGGCTGGTGCTTCGGGGGGGGAGGGGTTCTCATCTCCCAACTGAGTTCCACACTAAAACTTCCTTCTCCGAGACCGAGATCCGGAAGGACCGTGGATCTCAGCGGCACTTCTTGGTGCTGTCTGCTAACTCCGTCTCTGAGCCTGCTTCGGAGGCACGTGTGCTCAGATGGTGTACCTCCGTTTTCGCAAACGGAACCTCCACCGCATCCGGGCACGCTTTCTTCGAGCTGCTTGTTCCATGCGCTGTTGAGGTTTCCGATGGAACACGTCAAATGTGGACAACCAGCGTCAAGAACGACGCTGATGACTATGCCTCTTAAGCGTGCCAGAAGCCATGGATTCTGATGCGTTCCCGTGAGTGGAAATCCCAAGCGGAACACCTTGCATGTTCCCTGTATGACTGGAAGAAAACACCCTGGAAGATAGAAGAAGGCAGGGCGATTGTTCTGGAATTAAAGAAGAAACATCTCATCCACTAAGACAGACTGAGAGCAGAAGAGAAAGAAAACAAACTGGGGTAAACGAGCGAAACATTTTAAGGAGACGTAGTCTGCAGTTCCGAAGGATTGGTTCACCTTCCCATAGGCTATGCGTGACTCTGAATGGAATATGGTCTCAAATGCTTCTTTTTTTTCCCTCGCAACTAGTGGTGGATGAGTGCAGGAACACAGTGTTTACAAGAACACGGTGCTTTTGCGGAGGGCGCAGACAGCGATTCGTTGAGGCTCCCTTTGTTCCCATTTCCTTTCCTTCCTGCACTTTCCATCCAGAACTCTCCGAAGGAAATCCTCGTCCGAATTAAGAAATTTGAATTAATTAATTATAGCGTCTGTGCATCTCACTCGTAGAGGATGCATTCAGTAGAGAAGACGCTGGTGGGAAAATCCTCAGTCTCCTGACGCGCCATGTTTCCTCCTGCGATGCTGACCGATGTTCCGGCTGAAATGGAAGCAGGACGTGCCTCCAGGTGCAACCGACGTAAGGAATCTGGCTTCCCGGGGAGAGAGGGACGTCCCCGAACTAGGTTAAGGTGCGGTTACGATTGAATCGTTGCCGCACCTGCTGGAGAACTGCAATGCCCTCCGGAAACTGTGGCGGAGGCTGCGTCTTCAGCGCTCTCTCACTTCCGGAGGGCGTCGCCAAGGACTTGATGCGAAGACTCTTCGCGCGCAGCAGACTTTCGTACTTTTCGACACGCTGCATCCGCGCCACCGTCACAGCCCCGGGCACCTCAAAGGGAGGTCATTCCCCTGGAAACTGAGTAATTGAGTCGGGCCGCAAGGTGGCCTTACCTGCTGGAGGAAGTCGAGCTGGAGATTTCCGGTTCTGGGCACCGGCACTGGTGCCCCAATCTCCCTTCCTTCGTTTATTGACTCACTCCAAATTACTCAGTGGACAACCCGCGTCTCGGTGATCCTTCTTCAGAAATTCTTGCTGATTCTTTTGGAAACTGCGTTCCCAACTTGTTTGTTTATTTTCTAAGAGAAGCCGCGGCGTGTCCATGTGAAGAACCAATGATCCTGAGGCTTCTTCGGCCAGACCGTTGAAGCATCTCTGCCGCATCCGATCGGTACCTAGGAAATGCTGCCTGGCGTTGTTCGGAGGAACTCCCGCCCCAGTGCAGTCATCCCTGACTTGAATGCTGGCTTCGACTTCTGAACCGGTCAGCCGTCTCCGCTTCTTTCCTTTCGTTCCCTTTCCTTCGTGACTTGGAACATGTTTGCTCCTGTCTCCACGCATTCGAGATTCTTCTAGAAAAGATTCATCCTGAAAAAAAGAGGTACCCCCCAACAGATCCCGGATAATGTGCTTTCCACAATACTCCTCAGTACTCCGTCCTCAAAAGAACCAAGAGCAGGGTAAACTCTTTACCCTCATTTTAGGGGCGAGCTGCTCGCGATACCTCCTGAGGAAGTGAAGTGGCCCCCAGCGAGTTGGGACGGTAGCACCCTCCCCCCGAAGTGGCAGGAAGTGGCGTTGCTAGCGTTGCCTTGGGGAATCCCACGCTAAGTGCTCCTCCATGATTGGACACGGGGAGTATTGACGCTCGTTGTGAAAGGTGCGGCGACAAAGAGACTTAGACCGCACCTTCTGCTGGACTGTGCTCCCTCCAACCTCTCTGGAATCGTCTGTCGACGATCCTAGATATTCCTGAAGGCGGCCCCAAGGACATTTTTAAGAGCCTCTTTCGTTCTGATCTTCCATCAGCCTCGTCCCTAGCAGTTCTCTGCTGCGTCTGCGGAATCGCGGTGGCCTGGAACGCGACAAGAAGAGGGCAGAGTGGCAGGGACACCATCCGCTGGGCACGGATTTTTTTGAGGACCGCATCCAGATGGCCTCACCTGGGCAGTATGAGAACGCAACTTGCTGGAAACCTGGACAGGATGCAGAGGACGTCTACAGGCAAAAAGTGATCCCCCCCCCTTTCTCCTCCCCCTCCTTCCAAGAAAAATCTCCCTCCCCATTTTTTCATTTTGCTGTCTTCTCTCCCCCTTCACCGCGAAATGGACCTCTCCGGCCAACAGACCGGTGACTGACAAGTTGCCAGGACGCGGTGAACCAAGTGGTTTACCACAGAAAGACTTAATTGTATTTTTATTATTTTTATAGTAAATGTACCGTCGAATCCAGATTTCACCACTTTCTCCCTTCACATAATGGTGAAGATTGGATGATTCTTAGGATGGAATCTCCTTCATCCTAAGAACTATCGATTTTACTAGCCACCTTGATCGAATATGACCTTCAAACATATCTCTCTCTCGACACCCTCCTTCCATGACCCATTCCCGAGAATAGGAAGGGTGGAGAAGAGATGGTGGAACATATGGGAATCAGGTCGATTTCTCACCGGAGCTAGGTCACTGATTGGTTATTTGTACAATGAAATGCCTTCTTCTCCAGACAGCAGCAGTATCTTCCTTTCCTGCATCTTTAATCTAAAACGAGCCATCCATCACTCAACCCCTCACCCCCCATTCGTTTATTCTTCCTTCCATACCGGCTCATCCCACGCAGCTCCTCACATCCTGATTCTCCGAAATTCCACTTTCACTGGAAGTCGGATGAAAACTATAGGATCAGGGAGGAGAGGAGCAAGCTTTTCTGTGGAAGTGACCAGGACTTCCCGGTGAGCTTCCGAAACAAAGAAAGGTCTCGTCGGCGCTGGGTTCTGGACCACATCCAGTAACGCGGAAAAGTGCCAATATGACTTCGCAAAGGAAAGCGTCTTCATTTTTCTGCCAGGATCTCGAAAGATTTCGTTCCCTCCGCGACCCCAGCTCCGGTTTCTTTCGCAGATCCGGTGGAAGGTCCCGATGAATCCTGATCCGAGGCCAGGGAAAGGGGGAGATGCAAGGGCGCCATCTTATCCCTGTAATGTTCCAAGACCTCTGCTTCCCTCATCAGCGTCCCGCCAGGTGCTCGAGAACCATTCACCTGGGGACTCACTAAGCCCTTTGATACCATTCACACCACCCGAGGCTGTGGCGTGTAAACTCTTCAAGATAGGGGGTCCCCCAGGGGGAAACCGTCCCATAAATCCAGGAAGGATCCAGGGAAAGGATTCCGCTCCTCTCACGCTTGGGAAGGAGTCCTGGAGAAACCCCCTTCTTCCTTTTTCTTCCCAGAAGGACCTCCAAGAAGGGACCGCTCCATTATTACTTCTCCGGAGGGGAACCCAGAAAGGATTCTCTGTTGGTTTGCTTCTCTGGAAAGGACCCCAAAGAGACTTTTCCCGATTCTCTAAAGGGCTCTCCCTGAAAGGAGCAGCTCTCTTCTGGACATTCCATTTTCACGACCGGAGGGAAACTCTGAAGAAAACCTCCTCTTCTTGACTCCTGGAAGGACCCCGGAGGTTCAATTCTTAATCCTGGCCAGTCAACGAGAGCATCCGGAGGTTTCCGGATTTCACCAGTGTCGCTCCGGGGACCGTAGTGCTTGATTACAGGAAACTGTTCTCACGTGGGCGGGGATCCAGGAGCCAAGCGCGGAACAGGTGCGACGTTTCCTGTACGCGCAACCACAACCGCACACTCCGCGATATCCTGGAAGGTCCTGTGAAGAGTGCGTGGACAAGTAAAACCTCCCTCGCCGCTGCGCTGCTCTCCCTTAGGGAGCACATGGGCAGCATCCTTACGGCCAGATGGGAGGTTACTGTGGAAATCTTCAGAAAGAGAAGAGGGCTGGGCAAGTGGACGACGGGCCAGCCCACTGATGCTGCGACCATGAGTGCTCGACCTCGTGGACTTTTGCTCTTGGGCGTGCTACTGAGTATTCTGGAGGAAGACCTGCAGTGGACCCCGGTGCTCATGAACACTGGTACTCTCCCCTTAAAGTGGAAGCAGTCAGCGTTGATGCTGCTGCACTGGGACCTCCCGTGCAACGCCCGCCGGCATCATTGGACACGGTGGCGTGTGGACCCGAACTGCGCAAGGTACAGAGAGCGGGAATCCCTCCTAGTGAACTCATAGTGAACCTCCGGCCCCTTTGGGAACGCTTTGCCGCGACCCTTGGAATTCCCTGAGGCAACGCCAGAGTCGTTTGAAGGTTTTCTTCCTAAGCGATGCCCTCACGCCGGCCGCATCTCTAGAAGCACTTTGCCGCCTACGCAGAAACGTGGCTGCATGGAGCAGCAAGCCATAGTGCAGAATGACAGGGATGCCATGTATTCTGTTGTCTTTTTCATAAGGACAGAGTCAGGATGTCCCCATGTGAGAGTCATGAAACAGGTACTTGCCGGCATCCTTATAAGGATGCAGAGAGCACCCTCCAGCACACAGTGATCCCTTCCCTAACCCCCCTATTTTTTTTACTGCATGTTTTTTGCTTTATTTTTTTTCTTTTTGTTTGTCTCCCCTTCTTCTGTGCTGCTGGAGCGAATCCCGCTGGCCTGCGTGCTTGTTCGCGCCAGGTTCCTTCTCGTAGTTGTAAGTAACGTGGCAAGATCAAACATCCTGCCACAGACGTTTATTTTTTTTTATAAATAAACGTCCCGGCGTGACCAGGTGTCAACCAGTGCTGCACCCAAAGCCCATGGGTCAACTAGAGTCATCCTGCGAGGGGATAGAGGGGGAAGGGAAATCGAAACCCACGACGCAACCCCGCTCGCGGAGTCTGTCCTTCCCCGAACGGGGCGCCGTCCTCCCGCGGAGGCGAGATGCGGAGATAGGGTAAATCCGGGGAAAAAACAGGAAGAATTTCTGAAGAAGGATCACCGAGACGCGGGTTGTCCACTGAGTAATTTGAAGTGGGTCAATAAACGAAGGAAGGGAGATTGGGGCACCAGTGCCGGCGCCCAGAACCGGAAATCTCCAGCTCGACTTCCTCCAGCAGGTAAGGCCACCTTGCGGCCCGACTCAAGTACTCAGTTTCCAGGGGAATGACCTCCCTTTGAGGTGCCCCGGGCTGTGACGGTGGCGCGGATGCAGCGTGTCGAAAAGTACGAAAGTCTGCTGCGCGCGAAGAGTCTTCGCATCAAGTCCTTGGCGACGCCCTCCGGAAGTGAGAGAGCGCTGAAGACGCAGCCTCCGCCACAGTTTCCGGAGGGCATTGCAGTTCTCCAGCAGGTGCGGCAACGATTCAATCGTAACCGCACCTTAACCTAGTTCGGGGACGTCCCTCTCTCCCCGGGAAGCCAGATTCCTTACGTCGGTTGCACCTGGAGGCACGTCCTGCTTCCATTTCAGCCGGAACATCGGTCAGCATCGCAGGAGGAAACATGGCGCGTCAGGACACTACAGCATCACAAGAGTGCCGAAGATCGGACAAGTGCGCAAGCGTCACGACTTGCCGGCTGGGAAAACGAACCTGGAAATGGAGCTTTTGTTTCCCTTCCCTTCCCTTCCAAGGACCCTCCGCCAATGTCGCAAGAACCAGAAAGGCCTTCAAAGCCCGAGGGAGCTTGAAAATCGTCGAGTTATGGCCTGATGACTGGTCCATGATGCTTCGAAGACTATCTGGAAGAGGGTGCGATTTGGGAGGGGTGTCTCGTGTGCGTGAGGGGAAAGAATAGCTGCTTCCGCACTCCTGCTGGAAGTTTGCTATGCCACTCTTCCCGGGGAGGAAACATGTCCACTCTCTCGTCCTCAGCATTCCCTGCTGGCAGTGGTCTCGCAGTCACCTGGAGGAGCTTTGCAGATTTTTTTCTATTCTCGGTTTGCAGCAAGCCTGAAGAGATCTCCTCAGCCCGATCCCGTTTTTCCGTCCCCTATCGCGCGCGAGCATGGGAAACGGAAGTATCTGTCACAGGTGGGCGTCGCTGCTGTATTCCCGTGTATTTGCCAGAGGAGCCTCGTGCCCTCCGAAGGACAATTCCTTTTCGTCATCCTCCCTCCTCTTCGCCTCCATGCCGGAGAGGAAGGGAAGGGAAGCAATCCGCTGCTCCACTCCCGGGAATGCTTTCAGGGATCAGAAAGAGCTCCTGGCTCCAGCACTCAACCGGTGGGAGGCGGGCTCGTAGACGCACTCGACGAACGGATCTCCCGTGTAGCCGGACGGGCAGCTGCAGAGGGTGCCTGGATTCTTGAACTCGCACCGGGCTCGGATGCCGCAAGCCCCGAGGCAGGGGTCCCGGCACTGATAGCCGAAGCAGGCCAAGCCGCTGGGGCACTGATCATGGGTCAAGCATTCTCCCCTCTGGCACAACTTAATGGGGTCTCCATAGAAGCCTTCCGGACAAAGGCACACCGGTCTGTCATTCCCAGATCGGTCCTTTCCCGGGCTGCACTCTGCTCCCGTTCCGCAGGGGTTGGGCTCACACAGGTCTCCTAAAGTTCACAGGGCACCGGCTTCCTCGGGAAGAAGGCTCTTGCTCTACTCACGGAGTTCGAACGGCCGGCAGGAGACGAAAGGGCTGCCCGTCCATCCTCTAGGGCAGCTGCAAGTGACCTTATGGTCCCTCGTGGTGCAGTTGGCCCCTTCCCCGCAAGATCCGACTTCGGGGGCGCATGGATCCTGACACCGGAAGCGCACGCAGGTCTTCCAGCTGGGGCAGTCGGAGTGGCGGACGCATTCGGGGTAGCAGCGAAGGAGGGGATTGCCCAGGTAACCGTTGGGACACTTGCACTCTGCCCTGTGGTGGACAATGTCACAAGAGGCGCCTTCCCCACAGGCGCCCGCGCAGGGGCTGACGCAGCGGTAGTCCTTGCATGCCAATTCGACGGCGCAGTCTTCGTTTTTCTCGCACTCGTGGCGACATCCGCCGGCCGAACGCGAGATTGGATCCCCGATGTATCCTGGTTTACAGGAGCAGACGGGGACACGGTTTCTCACGACGCAGTTGGCGTTGGCCGCGCAGGTAAACGGGGTGCAGATGTCATCTGAAAAAAAAAAAAAAAAAAAGGAGAGGGAAGGGAAGAGGAAAATGATCGGATGGACGCTCCTCCGACCTTCTTCCTCCTCGCGCCATTTCCCCGAGGAACTAACCGTCGGTCAGGGGAGTGCAGTGCTTGAAGGCGTCGCCGGTGTAGCCGTCCGGACAGCTGCACACGGGGATGTGGCGCACCGCCTTGCAGTTGGCGGCGACTCCGCACTTCCCTGCGCAGGCGTCGACGCACCGCAGGTCCGCGTCGCACAGCTTGGACTCCTCGCAGTCCGCGTGATCTGCAGCGGAGGAAAGACCAGCAGTTAGGGACATCCCTTCGGCTTCGGGGGCGGCGCCGTGTCTCCCCCCTCAGGAAAGGTCCTGAGAACAGCACGCGAGGCGGAGAACAGGACCGGAAACAAGCTGAAGCAGGAGGAGCGCGAGAGTCAAGACTCCTCCACTTTCAGGGTGAAGTGGTTTCTCTCCGGAAAGGTAGCGTTCAGATCTCCAGGTGACTCAGAATATGAGCTTCCGGGAGAAGGAAGCAAATGCCCCCGCTGCTGCTGCGCCTGTTAGAAACACGCAGCGGCTTGTCCCCAACCGTCCTCTCTCTCTCCTCTTCGCTTGACTATTCTTTGGGTCCTACCTACGCACTGCCCACGGCGGCAGACCGTGAGTGCGTTTCCGGTGTAGCCCACAGGGCAGGAGCAGATGGCCCTGTTTCCCTCCGCTCTGCAATCGGCGTTAGCGCCGCAGGGGGTCGGACTGCAGGGGTCGTTCGTGCTATGCGGAGACAGGATGTTGGCTAAGACAGGAGGAGACCTGGGATCTGCGAAAGACAAGTTTGTTCCGGGAACCAGAGTCCCCGAAACACGTTTGGGGAAAAGGAAGGACGAATACTCAGGATGTTGATGTGGCACTCGATGTCCGGGTTGCCGACGTGACCAGTGAAGCAGCTGCACGTGTCGCGATGGTTGCGGACGGAGCAGTACGCGTTCTTCCCGCAGGTCCTACTGTCGCAAGGGTTGACGCACCGCGTGCTGACGCATGCGTAGTCTACGGGGCATTCCTGGTTGCTGGAAGAGCACAACGACGCCGGTCACGAAGGAGACTTTCCATGGAGGGAGGAGGAAGAAGACAAAAAAAAAAAAAAGGAAACAAGGTAACACGAATCCCCAAGAGACGCGGAGGCCCGCTCTGCGGATGTCCCCTCAAAGATTCGGGGTCGTTTCTCAGGAAAATGAAAAAAGAGGATCGGTCAACGGGAAGAACCTCGTGCCTCAGAGGGAGGAGGGATGGGGGGGAAGAGAGCAGTGCGCCGTTCCTCTCCAGGTTGTGCCGCGCATCCGTCGGTGCTACTGTAGAGGCGGATGATCTCTCCCGTCTTTGTGTGGCTTCGGAAATGCCGCTAGAGGAACTGCCTGCAGTCTTCCCAGAGCAAGCTGTCTCCAGAAACAAGGAGGGAGGTGATCTCTGGATAGAGCATGAGGAACGCCTCTGAGGACAGCCAAGTCCCGAAACCACAAATAACGGGACTCGCCTCAGAGTCAGCAACTTAGAGATAGGAAAACGTTTGCGAAGGAAGGAGGGTGGGTGGGGTGGAGATGAGGGTGGGATGAAAAAGCGTAAAAGGGGAAGTAAAGAGGGGAAGGAAAAGGAGAGAAGGGGAAGCGAGAGTCTGAGGAAAAGACAAGCACCCGGATGCAATGGGAAGGGAGCTGACACGTGTCAGTTGCCACCGAGAGACAGGCGCGCGCGCGTCTCGTCTTGCTGCTAATTTTCGTTTAATTACCTAAGACACTGAGGACCGCATCCAGTGATGGTGTCGGGTTTGGGGAAGTAGCCGTCTAGGCAACGACAAACAGCCCTCTCGTTTTGCACCGTGCATTGCGTGAAGGGACCGCAAGGTGATGGCTGGCATGGGTTGAAGTCACCTGACGCCAGCTGATGAGTGAACCTGTCAGTGTGTGAGACTCGCTGCAGCGGGACCATGCGCTTCGTCCTCTCTGGCAAGGGGAGAAGAAAGTGCGCGTTTAGCACGGGGCTCGATGATTCGCTGCTGTCGAAAATCTTTGCTGCAGGGTGCTTAATTTGCCAACTCGCCGTAGGGGGGGCGAAAGCTCTCTGCCTGCAAAAAGTCGATGCTGACGTGCCTCGTGACGAGCTGGAGAGCACCCATCCCGGCACTCGAGAGCGAAGGGGGAGCTGAACGCGACCACTCGGGTGCCACAGTCTCTCACAGATCCTGAGAATGCCGGAGGCACGCGACCTCATCCATTCGAACCGTTCTCCGTTCCACTGAACAGGGATAGCTGAAGGCAGGAAGGGCGCTGCCGAGAGGAAAATTCCCTAAAGATGGGATCAGAGTCCGGAAAGAACGGATCGTCCTGTTTTCCCAAGCAGCAGAGTTTGCAAACATCACAAGTGCTTCTTGAAACGAAAGATGTGTGAGTCCAGAAGGTTTCCTCCTTTCCACATTCGAAACACGGGATGACTTTCAAAACAGGCAAAGGAACTTCCTCAGTGTGCAGTACACCACAGCGATTGACGTGTCTGCTTAAAGAGCGGGCACGCTCTGGAAAGCGAACATCGATCCCTATCTTTACGGACGTGTACAATACAAGGTGTGCAGCTCTGTTTCCTTTTATCAACAAGAATCCGTTGCAGTTTCGACGTGTAGCAGAGTCACGAACCTTCCGCTGGAGAATGAAAGTTAGGAACAGTGGAACGAACCAAGGAAAGGGGACCCATCCGAGAAGAGGAAAGGCATGCAGTCGTCTTCATTGATGAAGTCGTGTCTGCGCTCGATCGGCTTCTCTGTCTCAGCAAACAAAGGCGCACGCGTCGAAGAATGGAACGAAACACGATATCCAGTCCATTTCAAAGAGGAAGCGGATGATAAATCAGTTGCGGATGACAAATTGGCGCAAAAATCTGGATTGAAGCTGACTGAGAGAATATAATGAGGAGCGCTTCTTTCTACTAGTGCACCGGATACATCCCCAGACGTTTGATCAGCGGGTCTTGAGACTCGGTTTTTCGTGTTTGCTACTGAGATCGGTAGCGTTCGAAACTGCGTCTTGGGAACGGATGGACTCGCACTCCCCTTCCTGGAACAATAACGAAAGCAACAACTACAGGTTTGTCCATCCCTTCTTGTCTTCCTTCTCAGTCGACTGTTTTACGCTCAAATTTGTTTATTCAGACGCATTTAATGACCGATTCATGGTAGAGGACCAACGACTTCGATATCTTTGCAGCAGCTTTCTCTTCCACTTCATGCTTACTTGTCTTCTCCAGAGGTACAGCGTCCACAATGCTTGTAAACCAACAAACCGGAAGATGAATTTGGTAAAGGCGCTACTCCAACTTACCATATCTTAGCAAAGGTTTCCAATAGGAACAGAAACAAAACGGAAACTTGTTAGCAGAATGCAAGTTTGAAAGTTTTGGGGGGGCTTCCGGTTTGCCTTCCAAGTTTGCTTGGGAGTTGGTTCGCAGCTTCCTGGCTGATCGTTTTCGCTAGAAACGAGCGGCCAAACGCTCGTCCGCACTCCTCGGTTCCGTAGATCAAAAGCCCTGACTTCATTTCCTGCCATTCGAAGTGTGTAAAGCTCCAGATCGAAATTGTGAAAATTTCAGCCTCAGGCACTCAGCAGATGGTCTCCACCGGAAGAGAGAATTCGGAAATGGTCGAATCAATTCGGAAACTTCCGCGTCCGACTTTTATTTTTAGACAATCACTTTCTATGCGAATCTCTCTGTCGATCACGAGAAGGTATTCCGAAAGAATTCCAATTCACTAGCTGCTTCCCCTTGGGTTATTATCATTCGTGATTGAAGATACGTGAACGGAATAATGATGAGAAATGAGGTTATTCATAACCTCATTTCTCATCTTCTCTCTTTGTCAGCGACTGCCTTTTAGACAATATTCGTCTTCCCAATTCCAGGATGGTACCTGCTCGATCGGATTTTTTGAAAGTTTCAAGAGATAAATGAGGAAATTTCAATTTCAGATTTCGTATACAAACACACAAAAAAACATTCAGTACCACGAATTGAACAATTTCAACTCTTTTCGCTCTAGATAATGAGATCAATGCCTTGCATGAAGTCAAAGCTTCAACTCCACAGTTATTATTAATGATGGGGTTCCATAGCTACACTCTATTCTTAATGTATCGATAAAATGCATGGATTTCACCGTTTGCATACCATTGCCACGCAATATCCACGTAGAATCGAATATATCCTTAAGCTATCAATAATTTTGTGAATCTCCAACTCTGCGCTTTTTTCTTCTTCTATAGAGTAGTGTTTCCCAAACTATCATCCACGGAACACTGGTGTTCTGCCGAAAGTCAGTAAGTGTTCCGTGAAAAATTATGAAAATTTCAATTAAAATTTGAGAATAAATATTTGTTTTGCTTTCTGAACTCTTATATTTACTTGCTCCATTTATTTATTGTTAATGTCTACCTACCTTATAAAATAACCAAGGTGTTCCGTTAAAATTTCAGGATTTGTGAAGTGTTCTGTCACGGGAAAAGTTTGGAAAAGGCCGCTATAGAGAATTGCTTTCTATTGGTGAAAATATTGCGAAATTACATCCATACATGTATATTTTATTTTATTGGAAAGATGCCTACTCCAGTAGGACTACCATCTCTAACTAATCTCTGCCTGGCCATCATCAAGCATGAAGAGATTCCATATTTTTGATTTCTTCACGTAATGCAGTCCAAGAATAGAAATGAGCTAGAAGCACATTTTGGTGGAGTCGGAAACTGCATGAAATGTTGGCGTTCTTTGGCATCTGTCTAACTTTTGGCACTTGTCTTTTGACTTGAGGAATGGACGAAAATCATGGTGAAGCTGTACGAATAGAAGGTGCACTTTGCTTAACGAACACGCACGAGATGGTGGATTACTGCAGAGAACATTTCCTGAGACAATTCAATTCCGCGAGCTTTGCAGATTTTGTATCCCCCCCCCCCCTCCCATTATCGCAGTTTCTATTTGCAACTCCTTGAAAGGAAACAGTGATCTTTAAACACAGTTCCCATAATCTGGCCTTCGGCATCTTTCACAGGACTCGCGAAATTATTTTCGAGAACTTTCTGAAGGACAAGCAGGATTAGAGAATCAGCCAATAAAAATCTAAACGGACGAGACTTCTAACCTCAATTCCTCCAGCTGATAATGCCATTCACAAAAGCATCGGACGCATCTGGAGATTAAATCCAGTTAATCACTTGCAGTTCATCCAGGTGGGTGGAGACAGCGAGTTGCTATGAAATGCGACAGCACTGATACAACGGCATGTCGAGTGCTTCTTCACGTAAATTTCGCACATTCGTGAGAAGAGAACGTTCTTCGTATCTTTTTGCCTTTCTCATTGCATTTGGTTGGGGTCACATTCTTGAAACGCGCCCTCCCATTTACACATCCGATCCGAAAACGCACACACGTTCTTCCGAACGGTATATAAATATATTTTAAAAAATCGTAGAGAATTTCCTCTTCACCAGTGTTCTCAGTAGCTCAAAGTCTCTTCGAATTTCAGAGGAAATGTCCGATGCTAACGAGACACCTCCACGATGTCACCAAACAACCCAAATATCCTCTGGATCGGTCTCACTACGTGCTGCATCATTTTAATAGAGATCGAAGCTAGAGTACGATTGAATGCTGGTGATCGAGATGAGTTTTCATATAAACTTTCCACATGACTTTCTATCGATGTATCCGATATTTACTCGTTAATGGCTGCACGTCGTTAAATTCCTTTTGTGTTTATCATACTTTTATGAGCATAGCTGAAAGGGTGATGGGGATGCATGCATTTCCTTTAAAAATCCAGTTTTCAGAACGAAAATAACACGTGCATTTCATTCTAATTTTGATTTCAAGATCCTAAGGGGAACTGAAGCCCACAAAAGAAAGATATGAAAAACACGTAGAAGCGAAAAAAAAAAAAAAAAAAAAAATCGCGTCAACTTTTTCTCCAGAATAATTAATGGTACAACACAAATGCATCAACTCGGGTTTAATTGAGAAAGTTCAACCCAAAAAATTTCGCTTGCAGAAGAGGAAAAGGAGCTTATGGGATCATTTCTGAGGAAAAATGTCTCTGCGAACAGAGAAGCAATAAATCCAAACGTTCTGGATGCTCTTTCTACAAACCGCTGCAGATGAAAAACTAGTAGCCACCGGCAGAAATGCACTTTTAGACTTCATTAAAATGCGAGGAACTGTGCAGGCACAGAAGCTGTTGTCAGGGGTTTCAGATCGCGTTGTCTCACGGCCGACAATCTCCAGCGAACTCAGCAAGATCATTTCACGAATCGCTTGAAAGTTTCCATCGTCCTAAATTTTCTATGGATGCGGTGGGTGCCCATGAAGTCATGGGAAATGTCATGAATTTTTCTAAAGGCATGCGCTTTTCTCCGAATTATGCACCATTCGCTCTGGTGGGAGCATTCTCCACGCTTTTCTATTTGATCCAAAGATGTTTCCTCAAAGATGCTTCCCCTGAAGTTCCCTGCATTGCTGAGGATTATCTTTTCTTCTGAGGAGCTTCCTTTCGCTGAAAATTTCACGTCTTGCGTACAGATACCGATTTTTCTCTTCGGAACAATTGAAGAGTTCTTCCTTTTCTCAGGATGCATTTCCAGCTGCACAGCCGGGTAGCCTTGCTTCTTCCAGCAAACGGTTTCGCCGAGCTCATCCAGCAGTGTGCTCCACGGTATACTTGAGAGCAAACCAAACGCGTGCTTCATTCTGACTTCCTCATGCAACTGCACACAGGACACGCCCCGCTTGTTTGGTCACGATGTCGAGCCAAGAAGACCTCGGTGTTGCACGCGCGTTTCAAATCCTTGCGTAGCAACCCGCATTTCATGTCCTTTCCGTTTCGCTTCGATTTCCGTGTGACCTGAATACGCATCGAAGTATCGGGACATTCCGTCCTGTTTACCGATGAATGCACGGGTGCATCTTTCCGTTCCTCGAAAATCTGTTTCCTGTAGGAGCAACAGAAGCCTTTTTCAGGCATTCTGGAAAAATCCCTCATTACCGCCTGATGAGACGCTCTTCGAAACACCTCCCTGTGCTCTTTTCGGCTGTCTGCATTGTGTTCCATGATTCCTTACACGATTTCTGGAAAATCTAATCTGAGACTCACATCGTTTCTATCTTTCTTTTAGATTCAATTTCGTAATCAATTTTTTTTTTTTTTTCGGTACTATTTTCGTTACGCCAACGTCAGACAGATTGCGACAGCGGATCCTTTTTCTAGCTTCCATCCTTTTGGATCCAGAAGCAAAGTCGAATGGTTTTTATCAACTGGAAAGCATTTATCAAGAGTTCTGAAAGTGACAGTTCTCAACTGCATTCGATTTGTGATTCGGCTCAACACCGAAAGACAAAGGACTCAGCAAGGAGGGGTGAACCAAAAGTCAGGATACCGACACGGGTTTCAGTTCTTCCTGGTCCCCACTCTGGGTCAGTAAAAGACGTAAATGTGTATAGTGACCTCGTGCTGAGAGCACACATTCTCTATTTCTATCTACAAAGGGATGCTATAATTTAGGAATTGGGGGGAAGAAGAAGCTTTTTGGTTATATCTCTTTTCGCTTTCCATGCATGTCTTTCAGTTCCGAGTTTCCTTCTGAGTGCTCCATAGCCTAGCTCTGCTTTTGATGGCCTCGGACATGAGTCCATCTGAAAACGCGAATTGCTATGTTTCAATAACAACACACGTCCCCTTCCATTATGCGAGCGCCGACGTCTTCGGCAGTTGCTGTGGACTATAGACGTGAACAACGATGCGTGTCGCTCAGGATCGGGAAAAACTTCAGACGTTATTCAGCTTAGGACTCCATGACGCCATGCAGTCCAAAGCTTTGCTTATGATACTTTTGTACAAGTTGAGAGAGTGATACTGGCTTGGTAAAAGAGCACTGCCGATATCGGCAATGAAGCTCTCAGAATCGAGGTCCCTTCCAAGCATTGGTTTCTCACGGAAAAATTCTAATGTGAGACTTCAGATAATCGCAAACTTTAATCAACGATTGGCGACATCCTCGGTGAGCGAAAAGACAAATGCAATGCATTTTTGTCTGCGTACCTACTCTTCCGGGTTTACTGGCAAGTTTTGCTCAATACTTGCCAGTGTTTTCGCCATTTGCCTTGGTTTCCATAGCAGCATTCGGACTGCTCTTTGTGACGACAGTGAGAGAAGAATTTCACTTTCTCATTGAAGCTGGTGGTTTCGAATGCGGTTCCCTCCAGAACCGCATTCGAAACCACCAGCTTCAATAAGATTCTGGAGGGAAGTGTAAGCGGGCAGTGGTGTTCGTCCATTATCACCGGAGAGCATCACACCTATTTGGAAAGTTGGCAAGTATTGCACGGATGGCATCATTTCGGAGGAAGGAGAATCAATTTAATAAATTTCTGATCCTTTCTGATTAGGCGATCAGGAAGATTGAAGAATGAAGAGAAGTTTCTGCTGTTTATTTTTTTATGGATTTTCATTTTCCTTTCTTTCCACCTCGTCCTCCAGGGAGCTTCCATCTAAAGATTAAGAAATCCTGCTACCTCTCGAGGAGTTTCCTTTCTTCCACACTTGAAGCTCTACAGGCGGAAGAAGGCAACATTCCGGTGCGTGATCAGCAACATCCCGGTTAGCCGCGCTAGCACGTGATCGGGTGGCTGCTGCTAATAGTGCAGGCTATTGCTGTGCTCATTGGAACACTACACTGGATTCCTGCGGACATTTGTTCCGGGAGAACTAGAACGTGTGAGAAGCGAATTCGATCTCACAGGAGAGGCTGTTTCGATGCGTTTCGTCGAGAAACGACGATTCGTCCAACTCGCACAACTTTATCAAAGCACGGAAAGCCAGAGAAAATCGCGATCCAATCCCCCCAAAAACGAGAATTTGCTTACCTTTGCTTGTCAACACTAAGGATGCCCAAGAATTAAACACGAGAATAATTAGGAAGTTCATCTTGGGTAGGTTTGATACCCGACTGAAGTAAGTAGAGCGAGAACCAATCATGAAAGCAAAAATCATGATGGCAGGCACTTTTTTGCCGCATCGTTTTCTCTTTTTTCCATCGAGCCATTCACAAGTGTTTTCGGATGTTCGAAGTGACCTTGGTCATCACCCCGAAGCTTTTTTTATATGTAAGGAATTCCGTCTTTTTTCTTTTCTTTTCTTTTTTTTCCTAGCAGTGTGCTTCTGGTTAGTGCAAGTTTTCGCTTCAAGTTTCGGAAGATGAAGTCGCATGGAGATGAACGGAGAAAGAAAAAAGTATGCTGTTTTAAGACAGCGGAGAACGACACTTATCAAACAAACAACCATTACTTCACTCATATTTATTCAGAGATGGTTAGTGGCTGAGATTTTGAAAAAATGCAAAGACAAATTGTGGAAAAGAATCAGTGAAAGGAAAGCAAAAGCCGAAAAGAGATTCAATAGGTCTTCTGCCTCCATCATTTGAAAACTCAAAAAAAGTTGACCCAGAAACTCAGACTGAGAGCATGGTCAGTTTCTTTCGATTTCTTCTTTGGAATTATTCTAGCTTGTAGACAAAATATCCTTAATTATAACTGAAACAACAGTTGCGTTCCTGATTAGGAATGGAGATTTCCGAACCCACTCTTCGAGAGGGTTCCAAATCCTGATGCAATACAATTAATAATTCACGAAACCAATTCTTGGCTGCAGTGCTTCCAAGATGGAAAAACCATCGAGGTGCATTTTCCGTCTCTGCACTTTTTTGCACAACGCTCATATGATTCCGGTTTCCACGCAAACTTGAAACTTCCGTGCTTTTCTGCTTCAGGTAAATGTATCAGGAAGCCAGTTCCCAATCTGAAGACATGATCCGTGTATCTGCAAGTACCATCGAAAAATACGAGCAATTAGAAATACGGGATTCATCAAAACAACGGGAATGTGAAACATTATTTTCATTTTATTTCCGCTTCCTTTGTTTCAAGAAAGTTTAGGGTGACATCTAGACGGAAGCCCATCTTCAAAGAGCATACGCGGATCATGAAAATCAAATCCTAACAACGAAAGCAGCAAAAACATTTGTCTTCTACTGGTGTCAGCTACTGGGGGTCATTTTAGCTGGAGGTCCCATCTCATCCCATCACACACATCTCACCACTAGAGTGAGATTGATAAGCAGTAAGGGAATGACGTTTAAGAGACAACTGAACCCTTGAACAAGAAGAAGATGTACCGAAAGTCTCCCCTCAACATAATACTCTAGATTAGAGGTCCAGGAAGAGATTTATGAACATAGACTGAGCGATTTCCTTAATACATTCAAAAAAAAGACGAAGAAGAAGACGTTTGATTTTACAAGATACCTATCATTTTGGCCAACTTCTCTTTAATGGGAAAGGAAACGCAAGCAGCATCGCACGATTATCTCATGACATTCACCGATCTTTCAAGAGGAAGGGCTGCATTTTTACTGTGACTGAATTGTTTATCACTATGCAAAAGCAGACTGCTCGAGACAACTGAAGGAACATGAAAAGAGAAAATTCCGTTCCTCTCGAATTTCATAGCCACAAAGATCCCAGTTTGTTGAAGTTGTTTCTAGAGTTAACGTCGATCCCAATTGGTACAAAGCTTCCTTGTTTTTCAAGCTTGTATGAAGAAACTGGACCGCGCTGCACAGGCAGTTTACTTACCATGTCGAAACATGGAATCTCGCTTCCATCCTCAGATGAAAAATGCTACGAGAACTGTGATCTCGGATCGGATTGAACTTCTTTCTTATATTCGAAAACAAGAAAGTAATTCGCTCTTGAATTTTCAAAAACCATTTGAAAGTTACGACGAGACATTCACAAGGAGTCATCTTCTCTGTGTGTTGTGCATCCCTTCTTACTGGTTGCGACTCCGAGGGAGTCCTCAGATGACTGAGTTTCTGTTTCAGATGTTTCATCACGATGAGCTCCTTTTTAATCAAATTTCGAATGTTGAGTAGATTTTCCATCTTCCGTCTAATACCATCCTTGAAACGAACGTAGAGGCATTTCCATCTCTTCGGAGGCCATCAGGGTCTGCTTACAAGGAGGAGCAACAGAAGTGTTCGTTATTACTGCATGGTTTCGTACTGGATTCCCGTGACTCGGTATCTTTCAAAATTTTATAAAAATAATCGAAATGGTAATATGTGCGAATGTATTACAATCATCGCATCCCAAGGCATCGCATCGCATCTAAGGAGCTTCACAGAAAATAATGACCATGTGCACCAGAAAATCGGTTTTCCATGGCATTAAGAATGCTATTCTTTTATCTGTGTTCATTATTATTGTTATTACTATTATTCTCACTCACTTTTATTATCGTATTTATCGTTGGTTTTCGCATCTCTGGACTGCATTTCAAGCCGAAGGATACCAGACACTCATGTTCTTCCGATCATTATGCTTTTCCCTTCGGTTCGAAATCAACAAATCATCTTTGCCACAAACTCAGCAACTGAGGCTTTTGAATCAAAGAACAAAAACGAAAAAGGGAGACACTATTCTGGCGAAGTGGATTTCTTCGGAGATTAGAATCCGAGATTCTCTCCATAGTTTTTATTTTTTGTTTTTCCTCTTGCTCATTCTGCACGTGCTCCCTATGGTTACCTTTTCACCGCGATGCACATCGAAGGACAACGCGTATGTCCTTTCGGGTTTACAGTTAAGGTTCGGAATGAAATAATAAAGTTATCCAGAAAAACCGTTCCCTACGTGTTTTCTGATGACATTTCGCAGCACATAAAGTGCAAGCTGTAAGAACGCGCCGCCTCTGTATAACGATTTTTCCATCACACACGGACAGTAATATTTAATGGAGACGTCAAATGTTGAATTTTTTCAGTTCCGCTGAGGCGGAACCAGTCACTTCAGCTTTTTACGTTTTTTTTTTTTTTTTTTTTTTCACAGCATGCGAATTTTACAGATGAAGAAGAAAGAATGTGATTCTTTACATCCTTTTCATTGCGAATGTTGCATAGTACATGATAATCTGGAATAAAAGATGGCACCTAATTCTTTTGCTACTCACAGTGTCTGCTGCCTTTCCTCTACATAGTGAACTGATCTGCTCCAATGTCTGATGATTGAAAAATCTTCTCCATACTGACTATTCGCTTTGATATTTTTAATGTCTGTTGTTATTTTTGATGGTGTTTACGCTGTTGAAAGTGCTTCTGATGCGAGCCACTGAACTAAGAGACATGCAATGAGACTCAGCTCCGCAAATCAAGAAGTGTATTTTTCCAGACATCTTTCACACAAGATTCTAATGGACCTCCCGATGTCATCATACTTTCTCGAAACGACAGAGGAACTCAACTAGATGAAACATGGACACCCTAATTTTCAGAAGGATTTGCTTTCCCTCTGAAGAAATCTTTCATCAATGCTTCAGAGTTTGACATTGAAGAGTGGTATTGAAGAAGTTCCAGGACAGTTCCATGGGTAAGATGATCAACAGATCAAGTGCCACGAAATCGCTTTGCTTCTTCTCGACATTTACATATTTCTCTCTGAGAAGCCACAAGAGCTTCACAGGACGCCTGCCTCCTTTGTAGGAGTTGCACTCCACAATGCCGCGTGCAGCATGCTTATCAAATAATTCCACAAAGTGAAGAATTCATCCTCTGTGGCTAGTAAATAGTAATGTACCCTACTCTTCTGTGGTTTATAGCAGATGGAGAAAGTAAATGCCTGTCAATAGCAGGAGGAAATCCGGAAGCAGAAAGGTGCAACGGACGAGACTCAGCTGCCAAAACTAGAATGTAACGATTCAGTTGTCAAGGAAACTTCAGAATACACGTGGCTGACATGCCTCACCGTCAAGACACCCCATAAAGCACCATAATGATCATTTCGTGGGAACTGTGCCTAGATGAAACAGATCATGGATCGGTCCTAAAGCCGCCCACGGAAAGGAACCGCGCATACTACCAAAGAACCATGCTTCTCTTGAACGCCACACTCAGCCTTCCTCCTTTTTCGCATGAGGTTCTTCATGCGTGGACTGAAACTTCAAACTGTGCCTGGAAGCCTACCGTCTTGCTCTTGCAAGATGATAGTAGGAGCAGTACTCGCATCGGAACGGTACACACAATGTCGGTCAGCAAGTAGCACTGAAGCTCATACTGGTTTCCAGAAGAACCAGGACCTCGTCTGTAAGGGACGGATTTACCTTCGCGATCCGAGTCCCGAACAGTTATCGCGCGCAAGCTCGGGAGAGACACTGAACGCCTGATACCATCTGACAACACAAGTCATGACAAGAGCTTCTTGACTCAAAGGAAAACTGCTGGGTGCCCGGTTCGTGTCCACGGACGCAATCTGTACTACCGTAGCTGAGAGAGATCTGCATCCCTGACCTGTGGCTTCTGCATCTCATGGAATGCTACAACCGTGGTCTCGCACTGAAAAGAATATTCATTCTTAACCTTCAAGAGCCCACTTTGAGTCACATACTAATATGTCGATATCTTATTGATTTCTTTAATTTTTTACCCCAAAGTGGCATATACATCTTGTTCTATAACGTCTCCTTGGTAACCAACAACAACCTTGGTAATGGATATCAACTCTAACCCGAGATATCGAGATAAATGCTTTTGCGAGTTGTCTATAAATGTGCAGTTGCTATTATTTTTCGTTCTATCGGTGTTTTTATAAACAAAAAAAAGCCTACCTAATAGCTCTTGGTCTGTGTATCAATAATCTCTTATTTGCTTGCATTTGAACAATCATTTTGTTGTTATTTTCACATGATGCATCTTTGTGACTTTCAGGTCACAATGATCTCTAATGGTCGGATTCTGTCTATTTGCGACGACGCTTGTGTTTTCCTTTTTTTTTCCAGTTTTATATACTGGAAGGCTAGAATATGAATACCAAAGCATATGAAAAAAAATAGTAGTAAGAATAAGAAGAAGCACTAGCAGTAATAGAACCGAGGATTCTTTATTAGAATCTGACTCGGACCGAGATCGGCCAATAATATTTACCCGACGACATATAAATATTATGGATAACGACGGTGAATTGCATAGGGAATCATCATCAGATGATGATAATTTAAAATCACGAAAAGAATCTCTTGGCAGTGAGTATACCATCCGAAAAATAGTCTTCACCTTCGTTGGAAAGGAAATTGTCCAGAAGATCCTGAAGCACCCTACTCTCCTATGACTTCCGAAAATTATTTGATGACGAGATTATGAGTAATATAGTATAGTCAACTATATTGTGCATATGCATCGGTATAGTCCAGTATACCAATACACATGCACTGCAGCGCGATCCAGAAAAACCCATAGATGTTTCATCTAATGAAATAGAACGATTCTTTGGTTGTTATATCAATTTACGGATCACCAAGATCTGGAATGTTTGACAATCAGAGACGAAAGGATCTGCCGTTGAGGATACGAAGAGTCGTGCACGAGATGGATGGACTTTTATACGCACAAGTGCGAACGTTGTACGCCGTTGTGACCCCGAAGTTACGAAACATATTCGTTATAATGAAATCATTCAAACTACTTAATTCATCACTGATTTGCATAAATTTTTTTATAGCCGTAAAAAAAACTCGGGCCATAGTGGGTTAAGGAGTTAAAAAAGAACTCTGCTGAGCGATGTGCTCAAGAAGTTAGTCAAGAAGGAACGAATTCCTGACTAACCCACTGGGGAATTTGGAAGACTCCAGTTTGCATGATTCTTCCGTGTCATAAGTGATAGCGTCGCTGATTCCATCTTCCATGATTCTGGTCAGGTGTGTTTTGGCTCACTTAGTGAAAAGAGGGTCCTCGATTCGGCTTCTGAGCGAGCAACGCTGCATGCACAATCAGAATGAGCGCTCGGAACCAGCTGCTGCCCTCTGTGAGAATGTAGGCGAAGCAGAGCGGTGGTTCTCTTTGATCCGGACTTGACGTGCCTCGGTCTTGTGGTGCAGACTTCCGCACAGAGCATGCCGCTTGTCCTCAACACAAGACTTAGGTGAAGACATCTTGCTACTCTCGATGCCCGAAAGGCATTACGGGGTAGACATGATGAGCGTGAAAAGCTGGAGAAGGGGAGGAGAGGGGAAGGGGAACAGCTCTTCGGACGTTGCATCTGCTTCTAACGCATCACACAAATGTTCCGTTTGTTGTCTGGGCACTGCAGATCACGAGTCCGCTGCCCGAAGGGAGCGCCTCCGGATGTGCTCCATTCATCAGACTCCCTGGTAGTCTCGACTTCCTCGAAGTGGGGAGAAGGAGAGGGGGGTCGAGGATGCAGCGGCCGACCTCTGAAAACTCCGCAAAACCCTTTGCAATACCTTCCTGCCCCCCCCCCCTCCCCCCGGTGATTGTGCGACCCGCCTGAGAAACGATCATCCGCACCACACCGCATTCTCGGGACTTCGGACTCACACGGTCCGACCTCTCGATCTGTCCTATCTGCGAAGGAGAAGGCTGACACCAAACCGGCTTGTCTCCAGACCTCCCTCTCCAGCTCTTCCCCTCTAAGGAAAGAAGCGCCTCTGCTTCCCTTCCTCTGCTCCTCGTCCAACTGAGTCCGCGTTTCCAGGATTCTTCCCGAGTCTTCCAACCCGCCGCCGTGAAGCTAAAGCTCCACCGACTAGCTGCTCTTATCCACCCCTCCCCTTTCCCGTGGGAGGACGGCTTCGAGAAGCCTCTCGAGTTCCGTTGCTGCCTCTCCTGGCCGACAATGAGCTTCATGCCTCCCCTGGAGCCAAGCGTGAAGCGCGAGGAGGAGGAGGCCCTCCGTCCGTTTCCAAGCAACGGATGCTCTCTCGCGGGTTTCCCACGACGTTCCCGCTCCGTTCCCCAGCCCAAATACCCTCGTATCCTCATCCCTTCGCTTCTGTTCCTTTGCTGGACTCATCCAGGCCATTAGCAGGGATCCAGTCCGAGGCGACAGGATGAGCATCGCCAGATCTTTTCCCGGTTCCCCGAGTGCTCCGACCGAGCGCCTGGGGGAGCGACGAGGAGGCCGAGGGCGATGAACGCAAGTTCGCAAAAGGCGACGGAGGTGAAGTGGGCTCCAAGAAGGAGAAGGAGGAGGGAAGGAGGAGGGTAGTGATGCTGGTGGGAGGTTGGTTGGAAGAGTTGGTGAGCGGAGTAACCCGAGGGGAGGGGTCCGGGCGTCGTCGTCGGCGTTTCCTGGCAACGGCTCCTCGGACTCGCCCCGCCGCGCGCGCCGGCTAGGCAGCGGCGCCCCAGCGCGGTAGTCCCCTGGTTTGTGGAGGGCGTCGGACTCCCCCTGTTAGGAGTGGAAAGCGCGCGTGCGCGCACTCTCTCGAGGAGCGTCCTCTCGTCGCTCCCGTCCTTGGAGGCGGCCGCATCTCCTTCCCGCTCAAAAGCGAAGAGGGCTCTGGATGGACCGCCCTGCTCCCATCCCGGGAGCGTTCCATCCGAGGTTCGGGAGTGGGTTCGGGGTGGAGTCCGGCGAAGAAGCTGCCTCCTCCTACTTTCTTCCCCGTTCTTTCCTCGCGGGCGTCTCGGTGAGCAGGCAAAGGGGAGAAGGAGAGGCGAGGAGGAGGGGGAGAAAGGGGCGTGCATTTCCGTATTTACCCTGAGGAGCACGCGAGACATTTCGGGAGCACTCTTCAGAATCCACTTCTAAGTGCCGGAAAGAAACCGCACGGGAAATAGAGAGGGAGCCAAAGGAACAACCCTCGGGATGGACGAGAGCGGACGTTGAGCTCGAGAGGATGCGGCCCGGGCACCAGCATCCGAAGGACATTCCTTCCGACTTGAGGAAATGAGACGCAGGGAAAGAGACCTCGGGAAGGTCCTCTCTTCGGGTGCTGCCGGCCGGAGGCATCCTCCGGGAGGAGGGAGGGAGGGGATGCGTGCTCTGTGCTGTCGGATGCTGGGCAGGGCGTCACGGTCTCGCGCTCCTGTAGGCTCCGTAGATGCTCGCAGACGCCAGTTCTGGACCTCGCGCGGCGGCGGCGGCGTCTACAGGGGGAAGCGCGTGGCCTCTGCTGCCTCCGCCGTGACGGCGGGAAGAGAACGGCGCGTGCGTCTCCACCCGCGTTGCTGGAGCAACGGCGGAACATTTGGAACCATTTTAGCCGTCGGAGAGTTGACTTTTCCTCCGGGAAATGTCAACCGGGCACCGTGAGTTTGTCATCCGATCGACGTTTATGGCTTGTCCTCCGACTGGTCCAACATGTGACTGCGAATATCCTGAGGTCGGAAGCTGTCACGATGGATTAATCGGTGCATGCAGTGGGGACGAGGAGACGCAGAGGCACACGTGTTTTCATTTGTCTGAGGGAGGGGGCACCCGCCCGAGGAGGAGCGAAGGAATCCTGGTCAGCTCGAGCTCCCACCGGATACGAGCTGGCGCGCAGGAGCAGACAAATTGGAGACAAATAGGTGCTGTAACGGCCGCCGGGACCGGGATATCCCAGCAGGGAATGGGAAAACTCCAGCCGTTCGAGAAAAAAAAAAAAAATAATGTTTGCGTTCGGGAAGACCATAAATTAGCGGGCCGCATTCCTGAGTCGGAGGCGTCTTTTTCCGGGAGCGTCTTTTTCAAACGTCAGCGTCGCTCCCGGAGGATCGCTCAGACTTTCGGCTGTGGCAGCTCGCTGGAACTCCTCCAACTCTTTGCCGAAGTCTCCAGGACTCCCGAAAGCCGCACGTTCTGCTTGCATTGGGCTGCTGCGGAGGGGAGCGGGCTCCTCCCCCTCGAAAGATGAAGAGGAAAGCAGGATGGAAAAAAAAAAAAAAAAGGAAGAAGAAGAGGAGGAGGAAGAGGAAGAAGAAGAAGAAGAAGAAGAAGAAGCAAGTTTGACGTGCGCATAACTTTCCAGATATCATTACGGTTGACGGTTACGCAACGCGCCGAGGGGGAGGAGGAGAGGCAGGCAGGTCGGAGCGAGGTGCCTCCGTGCAGGATTTCCGCAGGAGTCCCCCCGAGCACGGCGAGGAAGAGGAAGCGGATGAGCAGGAGATGCTCATCTCCACGCCGAGATCGTTTCTCATTCGAGACCGCACCGCTGCGTTTACTGCCTCTCGGGACGAAGACGGCGACGACGACGGTCGGAGGAGTAGCGGACATCCTGTCAAAAAAAAAAAAAAAAAAAAAAAAAAAAAAAGGAAAAAGAAGGAGAAAAAAGGAAAAAGAAGGAGAAAAAACGAAAAAAGACCTTTTAACGGAACAGCTCAAAGCAGATGGAGTTGCTGCTAGCAGCTGGCAGAAAACAAAACCAAAAAAAGAAAAGGCCGAAAATTTATTTTCTGGAGAAAGTTATGGAACCGAATACCTGGAAGCTGCGCGCGTCAAATCACGCCAGAGCCCAGAGAGTCCGGAGCTTCGGCGACCCTCCCAAACCCTCTTCGCGACCTTTCACACCCCACGACCACTTTTCCCATTCTCGCATGATTCTTGCACGTGTTCCCCCATCTCCAGTTCCTCATGTTCCTCGCGCGATGCTCAGGAATTCTGTGCTCATAAAAAAGAATCCGCGAAGCATTCTCGAGCCACGAAACGCTGAGGGTACAAGGGAACGGATGTTTTCCTGTTCCATCACTCACTGATCCCTTTATTCCCAACGCAATCCGCCACAGCATGTCTAATTGTTTCATTAAACACCATTCGGAAATGGATGTACAGTATGGCTGTAGCTATATGTATACATGCTGCGTGATTTGCACTTTTGATCGCATCAACCACGAAAAAGATGCCTGAATGTGCAAGAAGAGAAATCTTCCCTGCCTAGACAGACCCCGGAATGCCCTTTTCGAAACCATTCGCAAGGCCTCGACGGTTGCAACTTCCTCCTCCGCATTCGCAGCAACATCCTGGCCAGCAAGACCATCGTCGCTCAACGTGGGGCGCAGTGTAGGAATCCTCTGCTAGGAGAAAGCATTCATCCCGGGACATGAAGTCCTCGCCGGAGAACTACCGAACCCACTGGGCACAGCTAGCGGGAGAGGACAGACCAGTTGCGACTCATCCGACTCCTGCTTCCCGTCCAGAGCAATCCCTGCAGCAGATTGCCAGCTGTGATCTTGCTGCTTTGTGAGAAGGTGGGCACAGACGTTTCAAGAATGCCTTCCAGGGACTTCTTCCCGGCACTGCTCTACACGTAAACGAGGAAGCCTTCCAGGGACTACGGGTGTTCCCACACTCCCACCGGAAACAGCGCTGTAGCGGCACCGAAAGGAGCATGGAACTGCGCGGGAAGCGAAGGAGGCAGCTTCCTCCTTTCTCAGAGACCGAAAAGTGACCGAACGCAAAGCAAGAAAAACGTCTCGGAAAGACGCAACATTTCCGTTTGGGCGCCTCGGCTCTTCGCACTGGAATGCTCTTCAGCTCTGGCGTTTGCACACATGCTCACAGCTTCTTGGAATAAGACGAAAATACACACCGCGAAGCTTGATTAATTTTTTTCAGCAGCCGAGATATGCCTAAAGCGAGTATGTTTTTCTCCCCCTTTCAATTCTATTCTTTAAGAAACGGTTTGTCTGAAACTTTGGCAGCCAGACTTGAACTCCCCTTAACGACGTCGTTATAGTTTTACCCGATATAAAGGCCCTTTGCGGCTCGCACTTTCCCGAGTAAGAGAATCTTCAGCTCTCTGGAGCTCAATGTGAGCATAACTCAACTTTACCAGCATTTGGCTATAGTTATGACAGCTCATGTGTGTTTGGTGAGCAGATAAAGAAAACACTCATACTTCATGAGTTCTTTGCTTTCCCCAGCTCCTTCAACTGTTTAAAAGTTCATCTCCTACTTCACGTTAGAAGGAGTGAAAAGAACATTGTTCGTGAAAACCCAGTGAATCTCGAAAGAAGGAAAGAAAGAAAACGGCAAATAGATGAACGAGCTACAATTTCTATGGATCGGAAACCCGCGATTGTCTGGATGTACTTCTCTACGTATAAAATCCACGTACAATATCATTTTGCGGCTTGTGCTATCGCTCAGCAAAGAACACGCCCTGCGCTCAGAACACTGTCGATGTTTTCCTTTCGCCTTATAAGCAAGTCGTGTTCTCAGATTACTTGCGAGATGGAACAAATTCTTTATGAGGATGGTAACTCGGTTTCTCCACGGTAAATTATGCTTTCCCAAATGAATCATTAGAAGCAGACATCCATCTTTCCCTAGCTGGAAGCAGTTTGTTTGGCACAGAGACCGGAGGAGATCTTGGTTATTGGAGCGAATGTAAACAACACTCTCTGCTACTTGCTCAGATGATGCACTCCCATGGAACTCGCAACAAATAACATTTGTGCATGTGCATTTCTTGTGAGTGTGTTTTTCATGAAGGGACGTGCATCTGACATTCACGATAAGATGCATCACAAGAGGGTGTCTCCACGTTATGAGAACAAGCAGGGTCGGAATGGCACGGAGCTCACGAACGGACGAAAGATCTCAGGAAATCATTGAGATACGTTGGGCTCTGAATCTTTTCCTGCATCTTGCGTGACGTTTGTCATCACAGAGCTGTGTCGGCTGTTAGGTACACGTTTTCGTTGTAACTCGAGAAACGTTAGCAAATCGTGTCCAGTGCTCGGAAGATTAGTTCAAGGAAGAAAACGAGAATGAGAATGTGCACTTGCAGTAGGAAACTTTGCCACATCCAACGTATTCAGCCTGGGAAAACGTAGCAGAAAACGAAACCACGAATTTGCTCCCTGTTTTACCGAATGCACCGTGTTGAACAGATCGGAAGCTGAAACGAATTCCGAGGACGAATCACATCCGTTTACGATTTCCGTCTCTTGATGGCAATGTCAGTGCTGTCCTAGGAGCCCAGCATTCAGATTTCTGCACTCTTGAGCATCTCTCTGTATTTGTTTACGCATCAAACCAATGGAATCCACCTCACAGTAGACCCAGGAAACTTAAATCCCAAATTTGAGCTCCAAGGCATGAAACAGAATCGCAAAAGGAAAGCGGAATTCTTGGAGGCTGAAAACTACAAGAAGAATAGGATGCATCCTCACTTCAGATTTCCAGCGTAGCCTCGCCTTTCTGTTCTTGAGAAATTCTGGGGTAGAATGGCTTCCCTGGGTATGAGAATTCGGAGGCAGAAAAGCATTGGATTTGTTTTCGGACGGAGTCAGTAATCCAGAAGGCGCATGCTTCAAGGATGAACATACTCTTTAGAATTTCTGATCCTCATCGCTCCCACGAAAAAAATGTAATCATGGACAGCAGCGAACCAGTTATGTTGAGTGTGATAACCAACTATTCATGATATTGAATAGTCAAAGCGAGAGGCAACCTATAAATAGGGTTGCTGATCTGATAAGCCATTCTGTATAGTTGGTCATTTTTACGACCAAGAGGAAAAGTTCATTTAAGGGATTGAACGCACAAAAGTGCATGAAAGCAATCCAATCGAAACATCCAATTGTCCTACGTACATTGTAATCATACCACATATATCAATCATACGTTTGCTAATGAGTGATAAATTCGCTCATCCGTGCATCCGTGGATCTAACGACCATATTTAGAGAAGATCCTAGCAGAAACATCAGTGATTCGAAGTAGGATGGTGAGGATGGGAGAAGCTATTTGCAATTTTTAATAACGTGACGCAATTATCTTGGAGAGCATCGAACACATGTGCTGCCGTCAAGAGTGTTATTCTCTCGTATTCCCTAATGCCCAAACAGATGTAAATGACTACTGAGCACTGATTGAGAGAACTTCATGGAAAAGAGTTTCGAGTATTTCCAAATGAGAATCGTGAACGCATTCTGAGCGACCTTTCAGATGTAGCAACGGTGCACTCTGAAGAACACTCCCCAACATTTTATTGCACGGCTTTTGTTGTGAAAAGGAAAACCATGGCAACTTCCCTTGGAGGTTTAAAATATTAGTCATCTCCATTACTTGAGGTTACTGAGTCGTTAAAAATGGGATCAAAGACCATTCAAAAACGATGCCGATTCCACGAATCCTATAGGGTCACTTGGGTGTTGAACAAGATCGGAAAGGAAGACATGTTTGGAGAAGGACATTGATTGGACGAAAGAACATTAATGCTGGAACATATAGTGTTTCGTCAGAAAGACATTTTTTTGTTTCCTCTGAAACAGAAGACGAGTATATCAAAAGTTCCGAAACAACTATTTAATTTGAAAAGGCAATTACATGACAAACATGATGAATGAAACACGATGATTCATAAAAGTCTCTTGTTTTGCAGTAAAAATAGAAAATTTCAAAAGATTGCTTGCAAACTGAAATTTGATTCTTCGAGTCGCTTAGTTAAGCCAGCATCCTTCCATGTTTTTTTTTTCTAGCACTCCTGTTCCTAACCTCACATTACTTTCATAATACTGTGGATGAATTTCCCATACATGCAATCAGCTCGTATTCATATGTATTTTTGATAGCGAATAGTTACAGTAGGTGCATCATCCTTGGGTATCATTACTTCAATTTTGACCTTTGAAGAAACTGTAATTCGTGAGAGAAGCTGATTTTCTAAACAAGATCATAACATTAATATATCATTCAGCGAGGAACTTGTTTTCAGCAACCTTTCCATTCCAATTGATTTCATTTCTTCAAGTATTCCTATTTTCTGGGAAGTCTGCTTCCATGAATACGGGGATTGGTTCTTCGGGGTAGCTTGACAGAGAATATTCTTGAATTTCTTCCCCCCCTTCAAATTTGCAATCAGACCGTGTTGTGAGCATCAAGATGTATTCGAATCATATTATCTAGCCAACGCAGCCAATGTAGGTCTTCGAGCGTCAATTGAGGTGCAAGTTGAGTGGGAAGGGTGATTCAGAATGTATTCGGAATGTTCAGCACACAGAAACTTCTGGTGAAATGAATTCGATGACTGTGAGTTCAAAGAAGGATGCCAATGATAGCGATGATTTCGATGTAGCGCAGGAAAAGACGAAAACAAAAAACGATGTGAGAACAGAAAGGAAAACGCAAGCATACGAAGGCGCTTTCCTAATCTGCACGTATGCATCTTGCTTGACACTCCATAGGCAAATGATGCAATTAAGCAAAAAGGATCATCAATTATAGGTGTTCCCAATTACCTGCCCGCTTGTATGTGGCAAAATTTGCAGTCACATTAAGAACCAAACTTTTTAAGATTCGTCATATCCGACTCCAGGATTGTGCTTTTCTTCTTCCAAGAGGTTTGTTTTTGTATTCGAGGCTTCCATGAAAATCCAAAACGAGTTTCAGGGAAAAGAAAAATAGTGCTTCCATAATTCATGCAAACCTCCTTAAGCATCTATTAAGGGCGAGTTTTACCCTCAGTGCGGTGCATTAATTAATGCATTTCCGACTCATCAGAGGAGGAGAAGAAAGCAATGAACTCTTTTTCGCTAAAATATGGGCAGTAAAGAACGGGCAGCTCAATTTTCATTCGGATTTCATTCGGATTCTTGAATTACCGTAGAATGATCGTTTTTCCGAGCTGGTGAAATAGACTTTCTCAAGCATGAAACGCATATAGCAGCATACGAATCGACGCACGCGGTTGCAATGCGGTGTTTGGTTTGGCTTTCCAAGTTTGTCACTTTTCTTCCTTCTCTTTGACTTTGCTTTCTGTAAAAGTAAAATTTAGCAGCCTAATAGCTTCCTTTACATTTGTTTACCGAGATGATTGGAAATGCAACGCAAGAACTAGTTGCATCCGGCAATCGAAATTCAAAGGAAAAGAGTTCCTTCAGCCAGCCTTGGGCTGAATTTCCCTTATAGCATTTAACTCCTCAGGATGTCTTGATAGAGGATATTCTAGAATTTCTTCTTTCCCTCGGAATTTCCAGTCATAATGCGTTGCATCAAAATGCATTCGGAAGTAAATTATCTTTTTGATCAGGTAATCTTATCTTCACGAGCTTCTTGTCTGTCTCAACTGATGAAGACGAAATACCAATCACTTCAACAGCATTTTAAAGCAGCTGAAGATTTGCCACATCGGTTTTTTTTTCCTTTTTTTTTTTTTTAAAAAAAAAGGATCACCACTGTCCTAGTTGAACTGCATATCGAAGCACCAAATATAATAAATTATTGTCATCAACCAGATGAAAAGATTGCTTTTGAGTTATTCAATTTTTCAAAAGGTTGTTGCCTGCATTGCTTCCAGAAACTATAATGAAAGTATGCCGAACATCCAACCATAGCAGCAATGAATGTTCTTGGTGTCGTCCCAAGTGGTGTTCCAAAAAGCACCTTTCTTTCTAAGCATTCACTTCACTGCTTCCATGATGCAAGCCTAATATATCGATGTTCTTTCGTCGGCAAGACATGTTATCACCCATAGGCCACTTGCACTACCACACGCAAGTTCTGAAAACCTGGTTAGCATACAGCAACTAAACCAAAACGTGCATGTTCGCCATCGATATCTTAAGAACGGAGGCAGATGGATACAGAACAGGTAACTTTTGAATGCCGACCAGCTCCTCCCATGAAACATAAGATGTTTTTCCCAGCTCCTGAACCTACGACCTATGAATTGCGTTCAGGAAACCAAACAGTTTGTGCGGAGGCACTGTTCTTGAATTATTTGCATGTCTGTCATTTGCTTAACTGGTAAAAAAGAAAACACTGATTGGTTCTACTCGTGATTTCACGGAAATCGTACTCAATCATAATCAACGTCCAAATGATTGCGTGAGTCTTTGAGATTCCTGAGAGTTGTATCACTTCGCATACCTTGAGGGTTCCGCATGAGGTCTGCAAACAGATTTCTTGCATAAATCTTTGGTGTAGGTAATTCGTGAAATATCTCATCTCAAGTTACCTGGATTTGCGGCTGCTAATGATTCGAATCGGACCGTCAGGAGATTCAAATTCATTTGCATGAATACAACTTTCAGTAGGAACTGAAACCCCACACAAGTTGCTCATATGTTAGAAATGACGTATCATCGTTTCTTAATACTTTTTTTTTCCCCCTCCCCTTTCAAAAAATCATCCAGCCTTGTGCCCTGAATTCGAGCAATCCTTGCAATCCAACATCATTCCGAGTTTTAATTATTTATGTCACTGATGAATTTTTGCGACGATGGGCAGGATTAAACCTCTCCATTTTTCCTCCGTCAGATGAACATGTCAAAAACGGATACTGCTCTTGCAGTTGCACCAGCATTCTCCCTAGCAATACTCTTCGTTCCATTTTCAAGATTCCTTTTCAATACTTCGCGAAGTTCTCGTACTCTCGTACTTTAATCTCGTACTAATAAATCGACACTATCTTGATTGAAGTACCTGGAATTTCCCTACTTGGAAATGTGAGATTCCATTCCTTCCATTCAGTTCCGTTGTCTGTGCTTCATCCTATGGGATTAACAAGCGCATATTCAGATGGACATTTTCTTTCCCTAAGTAGTCATCAACCTTGAAAAAATTTCGAGCATGACAGAGCGCGCAAATTGGAATTTTCCAGATCTTCTTCAAAGCAGTACAGCGGGAGGACGTAGCACTCGTTGATGAAGCTACTAACATCCTCCAATCATTTATTTCATTATTGCTAACATTCCGTTTACCCCTCTTACTGGGCAACCTAACCAATACTCACACACACACACACATACTGGAAATCAAGCTTACCACAAGATGTGCAGAATGAAGCACATTGTTCCCAGAGATTGTACACTCCTCTGCTAGACAAAGACTGGAATCTGGTAAAGCAATTCAAGGATGACCCAGGGAGAAAGAAGGTGGACATCCTTAGAGGATGATTCGAAGGGGCAAGAGACGTTACAAAATACAACTCAATGGTCCAGATGTGCCTCACCTTCATTAAGGCAGTGTTGATAAAAATAAACAAAGTCATTAAGAAGAAGCAGGTGGCTGCTAAAGGCATCTCTGAGGAAATGGTAAAAAGAGAAACCGCCGTCGTTAAGTGTGGAAGCAACCCAATATTGATGAACCAGGACTCCTCCAAGACCTGTATTCGAAGAGGGTGCTAAAACAAGGATTAAACCTATTAGGGAAGGAAATGTAACTCGGAAATGTAGCGGACACGTTTTCCAATGTGAACAACATGACCAATTCATTGTAAGTAATGATGTAAACATTTTATGAGAAATTAACCAACACCGTGCTATTTTTGCAGCTTCAGAAGAGTAACTTCAAGATTGTACTGTAGATACTTTCATTTGAAATCCATGTCAAACTTGCTGATAACCATGCTGCTCTATGGAACCGGAATCAGGTTTTTCCGGAAACACAGCTGCTGCTCTTCTGTAGATGACCAGTGACAGCCCGTGTCCAGCAAAGAACACTGCTAATAAATGCTCTGCAATTTGTGCTATTTTTGTAGGCAGTTCCACCACCGATTCGGCTCAGTCAGTTTTTGGCTCTAAAACCCCTTTTTTTTTTTTTTGGCTATTTAGTTACATCATCTAGGCCTCATACATATACGTAGACAGTGCAGACTGTGCTGATTCCCAGAGGGACAATTGCCAACACTGATTTTCGGGATTCTTCGTTTATGGGATCGATTCGCATGTATGCTGTTTGTTTTTCGGCTGCAGACTGCTTGCGAGTCCACGCGAAGACAAGTCTCCAGCTTCCCCAGCGTGTTTTTCCGTGGATGCTTTATTATTTAATCACGTTGACCTTCTTAAATCACACGATTAAGCTGCCAATTAATGCGTAAAAAGCTCACGGAATGGCTTTGACTGTCCTCGATAGCTTCTTCAAGAGTGCATCTCTTGGCTTTTGCCTGACCGTATCACCCATTAATGGATGGATTTGCAATCGGACGCGCGGGCCTGGCTCAAAATCCCTAACGATCTTGAAAATAATTACATATGTTTATTATATATACTAATACATCTTATAAGAGATCTTAAAATATATACATATTCTTATTAAGTATGCTAATGTACATATTTATATATAAATTAACATGCAAGTTTATTCTCACATATACATTTATTAATATTTGTGAATACGCATATTATCAAGAGTAATATTAGTTTAATATACATGTTTATCAATGTTTATTAACATACATGGTATTAATAGTAATATTATACATAAATATATCTGCATACATACATGGATGTGCTTAATAAACGTACATATTTATTTTTATAATCATAGATATATATTAGTAACATTATCTATCTATCTAGATAGATAGATATAGATCTGGCGATCTATACAGATATACAGATAGCTGACAAAGATTATATATATAGTTAGTAACATTAAGAAGTATGTATGGTAAAATAAAGTTGTACATCCATATCTATCTATTTATCTATATTTATATTTATACAGTTAGAGACAGGATACGTAGATAGGACTGTCTCTATATCTACCTATCTATATATACATATTTCATGTATATAAGAAGAAATTATTAATAGCATTAATAAAATATGTACGCTAAAATAAAGTTGTTTATTAATCTACTTATAAATATGTACATTAATATATATATGCACTTGTTTTTAAAATATTTATAGTATATGTCAATACACACATTAATCTATATAGAAATATGTATATTAATGTATATTTTTAAGATCTTTCAGGATTTTAGTCTGCACCGCGGAAGTTCTACAGGGGGAGAGAGGTCTTGTCATGGAATACTCTTTGAAGGCAGAACGATCGAGACATACTTTCTCATGTTCTGCATTCCAAATGCATGGGTTTCTCTTCACCATTTTGTGCTTCTTCTCGCATCGCAGTACAGCCAGTAGAATCAGTCGTTTTAGACCGCTTCAGCTGCATCCCATCCTCAGAACGAACCGTTAAATAATGGGAACCTTGGCGGCATCCCGGTATCCATTTTCTTCGCTTATGTTTTCATGGGAATCAGCAGTTTTCTCTTCCACACATAAGGCATCTTTCGTGAGATGCAAAATTTGTGTTTTCCGCTATGACTACTGAGATGAACTTCAGAGGTGCTAAATAATACGAATTGTACCAAATGACGTAGAAAGATTTAAAGTTGGAGGAAAGGATTGAGGAGATTTAGAATCATTAGCTTCATCAGCTGCTTCCTAGGACATCATCCACTTTCATCATTCACATTCATTGTATGCTAGCTCACTTTGCGTCCAGAATGGCATTCTTGAGCGGGAAATCGAGTTTCTCATAAGAGGCAAGCATTTGTTCTTAAGGAAATCCCTCGTGCCCCTCTCCGGATCAGAAAACACGTGAGAAGAACGAAGGTCTGCTTTCTGTTCGCCCTTTGCTTTTTGATTGTCCATCTTTAGTAGACTTCGTTCCTAGCTTTCCACTGCCTGCTCCTCCAAGCTGGACTTCATTCCACTTGTCCGTGTTGTACCACATGTAAAAAAAAAAAAAAAAAAAAAATTGAAAGATGACGAAAATAGGTAATATTTCTTAAAAAAAATATTACGTTCTCATCTTCAATAAATATTATGCCGATTCAGACAAATAAATGAAATAAAACGAACACAGTTTCTGAGGTTTCACTTCTGCTAAAAGCATGAGACGACAGAGGGGGAGGGGGTGAGACTTGAGATTGACATGGCAAAAATCACGTCATCGGTGCTCTCGGTTGTCTCCGGAAAAGAAGGAACCGCAACGGCAGAACGAAGAAGTCAAGTGTATGCTGAACGCAAGCATGTTCCTAATCACATGATCGAAAACGCCGCCCCGAATAATTTGCGGCCATTCTCGACTGTGCTCTCGAAGTCCGTTGCGTCGCAGGAGAAGAAGATTTTCCCACTCGTCAGGAAGGCAGTTGAGCTCTTGAGTCCTATTTGAGTGGAAGAAACGGGGGTTTTTCGGGACAGATGTTGAAACGGACAGAAGATCGCAGATCCGGTGGACTATCCGGTGTTTGCTTGCATATGGTCAAGCGTTGTTCGTTCCAGCAGTACCTCCTCAAATAAGAAAATTCCATCCAGTTTCAGAAAGTCTTTTTGCTTCGAGGATGAAGCAGGGATGAAGAGGGACTCCTAGCATCTCCTAGATCTCATGCCATTGACGCCTGTTTGTTCCATGTGATTTCATTTCCCGAGTTTGATGACCCTGTGGTGTGTTGGCGGAAGTTATCATTGAACCACTTCGCCGGACAATGATTCCGAGAAGTGATCAAAAAAAGTGCCGCGGTAGACATAAAGAAATCTTCTTAAAATGCAAAGAGCTTCACATGGAAAAGAGGGCGGAGGACTTCAGCGTGGAGTCCTGGCCTCCGCAACACTCTTTGGGCTGATATGCCCTGACTGCAAAGCTGACACTTCGTGATAGAGAAAACCAGTTGCGCCAAATAAGCTTGCGGGATGCAAGCAAGCCGGATTCTTGTACAGATTGCGGGATGCGAGCAAGTCGAATTCTTCCCTGGCCTGCCTGTGGACTGCGTTGTCCTCCGGTCCGTCTGGGAGCTTTCTGCCACGACCCTTCGGATCCCCAGAGACAGCTCCGGAAGACGCTTCAAAGTGCCTCTTCGTGCGAGATGCACTGTTTCCAAGCGCGTCGTTGTCAGTTGTTTGCTGCCTTGTAGGCATTGTTGCATCCTGGAGCGCTGCCGTAGGAGGCCAGGACGACGGGGAGTCCATCAACATCGTGGCCCACTTCTTGCGGATCGCAACGGGATGGCCTTATCTGAGAAATATGTGATAGAACTTGCTAGCATCTTCTGGCGGCTGTCTCGCAACAACCAATGATCCTATCAACAACCAGTGGACCCTCCACCCCAGGTTTCGTTTTCAATATATACACATGTTATTTGTTTGTTTGTGTGTTCTCCTCTGTTGCCGAGGCAGACCTTGTTGGTCTGCGTACTAGCATCTCGGCGTGCTCCAAATGCACTGGGACGTGGTAGGAGGCGGGGTCCTACCAATGACGTCATTTCATTTGATGAACGCCTCGAAGCAACCGGGTGACAAAGCTTGTAAAGCTCCTCATCCGGTTTTCTGGTTGAACGGCCAGTGCGTCTTTCTCCGGATGAACGTGCTGACAAAAGGCGGACACAGAAGTCCAGCAGCAAAACCGAATTCCTCTTCTTCGTCAGATCGACAACCCTTTCTCTCCTTTTGCTTGACGGATGTCTGGGCACCGCCTGTGCCGTGAGCGAAGAGAGATTTTCATTCGCTGCCATCGTTGAGACATGACTTTCTCTGGGAGGCGAAACCGAGCTTTCATGGTACATTTTCCAGTTTCGAGTTTGAGGTTTTCTTACCTGCCTCGAGCCATCTGTACTCCCCGATCGACAAGCACGAAAGGGTCTCATGTCCGCAGTCAAGTTTCTTTAAAACTGAAGAAAATCTTGGTTTTCAGGCTTATTATCACCGATGGAGGATAACCCAGATGAAAACTCGAAATCCGTTGCAAGATCTAAGCAGCGACTGGATCGATGAGGGTTGGCTCCAGATACAATAGCGCCTTCATTACACTTTGGAAGGACGCCTAGATTCCTAAAATTCTCAAAGTTGTTTCGGAGGAACGCAATGGATGCATGATCGCTTATTCTCCAGCCCAGAGAGAATGCGAGGAATACTTCTTAGAAGATGAAGCGACTTCTAAGGGATCCATGGAGCACAATTTACTTTTAGAAAGTGGAACCATTCTCGAAAGTCCGAAATGAAAAAAATTCCACATGGAAGAATCCGTTGGAAGACTCACTTTTTTTGAACTATGAAGGAATGATTCCAGGAAATTCTGACGGTAAAGAATCATGGCAGCTGCAATGTATTTTCACGTATCCGATGATCAATTATCTGGAGCCAACTTTCATCTTTGCTATCCGGCGACTTGCATGTGTACCTTCTGGACCGTCATTCGCTCATTCTGTCATTTGCTGTTGCTAGCAGCAATGGAAAAGTTCTTTTAAAGTCTTACACCATCTTCCAGAATTAGCGGGCTCTCAGACTCGTTTTTATGATGAGTGGTGGCGATCATTTTTCAGATGAAAACCATGACCGACGACCAGGTTGCCTCAGTGCGTCTTCCCTCGGAAGAGTACACTCATTTCTGAGGCACCGAAAGAAAGTGCTAAGTATCTCAAGGACTAGAATGCACACTTTCCCAGTTGTGCGACTAAATCACATTTCCGTGAAAATTAAAACAAGCACGTGTTGCAACTGAAAGCCTCCGATGCTTTCCAACGAGAGCAATCTCTTTGCAGAAAAGCCACCAAAATTTTCAAAATTCCATCTCTCGGATCTTGTCAAGTCTGCTTCTGCAAAAGAAACAGTTCTTCTGCTTTTTGCATTCGAAGCAGACAATCCAGCATGAGAGAGGCTTCGTCGACAACGTTACCAATCTACTCATCTTTGTCGATCATCTCTATAAATATTATGCTCTTATTTTGCTCAGCCTATAGAAAATTGTCCCTGTTTTTTTTTTCTTCTTCTTACTGGAATCTTACTAGTTCCAGGGCAGCTAACCCGAGGCATGCCAAGGGAGTCTAAAGTGGTTGCCTAAAGATGGCTTTTCTCGAAAAAAAATTTTCTTGAGGTCAATAGAACTGGCTGCGGTGCTCAATAACTTTTTCTCGGAATTCCATTCCCGGAAAGGAAACTGCAATCTTTTGTGAGAATTCGTCTGTTTCAGAATTTCTCGTGAAATCTTGCTGCATTCGCTTTCAGGAGCTTTTAAGGAACCTTCAAGTTTCCTTGAGTCTCCAACAGTTCTTTTATGACTCCAAAGATAAGGGTTTTCCTGCGTCTTTCCCTGGTGTTAAATCCAGAGAATGCCAGATATCTATCTGAAAACCATTTGGGACTTCGCTACTAATAGCCAGACTGGCAGCCTTGGAAATAATAAGCTACGTACCGAGGTCTACTCTATCCTGATCGATCGGGTTCCTTCTAATCTCAAAAACAGGAGGGAAGGGAATTTTTCCCGTCAGAATCCTTTTCTGCAGCCACTGATCTTCCTTGTCCTTTTAGCTGCGCGCACTCGGGCCGAGTTTGAAATCCAAATTCAAGTCGGTCCTCTTGAGAGCACCCCAAAAGCTTCCGGGAATCTTCTTTTCTTTCGTTTTGGAAACATCCAGCTTTCCTCAAACGTCCTACCCAGAATGAACCTGCAAAATTCTACTCCTGTAAAAAAAAAAAAAAAAAAAACCCTGGCGCTCATGACGCCATTTTGCAAACACGATCCTCCTGTGCGCTCCATGCTGATGCTTACATGTCAGCACAAGATTCCTTCTCAAAAATTCATCTGGGAATTTTTATCCCCTGAAACTCATTTGTGGGTTCCTCGACCATCATCAGCTTCCTCCTTCCTACAGAACGCCTTTGCCAAACCATGTGCATCACATCTCAGTGAGCTCCTTGCTCCTTCCACGAGCACCCTCCAAGGATAGCGTCGGAGTAGTCGTCACTTAGCTAGACGCCGCAAAAATCGTTGTCGGAACGTTTGTTTTCTTCTGGGAAGGAACTGCGAGTCTTCCTGGAAACGGGACTCAGGTTCCGATAGCAATTGCTTCCTATTTCCCAGAGTTCTACGCCTGAAAACGCTAATTCAACTCACTACGGGGATCCGCTCATGGTGAGATCCTTCCAACGCACCACCGCTTGCATCCGGACGAATCGCTGTGAAGATTTCGTGTTTATCTTTCGGAACCAAGTCTTTCCGGTAACTCCAAGTATTTCTTGACGGTGAATTGCAAGTTGCCACGAACACTCACCAGTAGGTTGCTAACGTCTTGAAGATTATGTTCCAAACGTCTGCAGGGATAGAATAAGGACGATAATAAGGAAGAATAATAACGATTATTATCGTCTGCTTATTCTATCCCTTTTTTTATTTGAAATTTTTATTTTGCTTATCCACTTCACCGTGATGTGCAGAGAAGGATGGTGGGTTTCAAGTGTTTTCCTTTACTTGATATAACTTTTTAAGCAGAATGTGAGCATGTACACATAAAATGTACGTAAATACATGCAAGTATGTGCAAGTAAAGATTTGCACGCACACATATAAGCTGGGTGCATACCTAGGTGCAGTATGTTACTGCATCTTCAAATATATGAAGATATACAAGCAAATATTACATTAGTAGAAATAAACATCCATACACACATGTATATATATATATATATATATTTGTATTTTTGTTTACAAAAATTATATGCTTCATTGAGTACACATACATATCATACACATAATGTGTGTTACCTTGCGCGCAATGCATACATAGCCAAACCTATATGTGTGTAAAAATGCACATGACTTAGCGGATTCACACATCTTCGCAAACAGAATTGCCTTTACCAATACTGAACCCTGAAAACGAACTATAGATGGTTCAACAGTCGAAGAGACAGAAGTAGTGTTCATGAGATCTGTTGCGAAGAGATCCATGATTTCTGAGTCTAGGAGAAAAATTGCTCCTTCTGTGTGCATAGGAAGCTTTTTGGAAAGGCCGATACTGCAAAATGGAGAGCTTAGGACGGTGGAATCCCGAAGAAGACTAGTGAGTAGGGTTAAAGATTGCAGTCTCATTACGTGAGAAGTCAGAAGCTGCGCGCATCCAGAGAGAGAGGCGTTATTTTTCGAGGCGAGTAGAGGGATCAGAAGAGATGAGTAAAAGGAGGCACAGCACAGCTGCGTGAAGGCATGCGTACGGACTTGCCTAATTTTCGAGTGGGATCCATTTTTGCTGGTCAGACATCTCGCACGGAACAGGAGCAAACCGTACTGGTAGCCACGAAGGATTCTTACGAAAGGAAAGGGGATTGAATCAAGGCACGTTGTACGGGAACGCAGCAGGAAACAGCCAAGAGACAGAGAAATGACGAGAGAAGCTGGAATAGCTTTTCGTTTTGGACACATAATAAGCAGCTGGAGGCAAGTCAGGCTATATTTAGTTGCGAGTGGCATCCGGGATTTTCGTGCCGCACAAGAACTTAGTCACCTTCCTTCTTGCTATGCTTCATCTTGTACACAAGTTTTGATTTGACTCTAGAATTTTTATTTTGTGCGTCCATGTACGGTCGAATTCCAATCGAAGTGCTGCTCGACATAGATTCAGGATAAAATTCCAGAAAGTCCACTGATGCAACTTTCAGAAACAGGAGTCTGGAGGACCAAATGGCTAGCGCACACATTGCTCGAAACCAGAACACGTGTCAGTGGGGATTGCCAGAAGCCAAGCACGTGAAGGTCCGTTCATGTATTCAGCCTTGGACTTGGAAATTTCCAGTCACAGAACTTTTGAACGGAAATTGAAAATTTCTTTTTTTCGTAAAGTCGGAAGATTTTTAGACCTTGTAAAAACAAAGGAAGACTTGCAAAAAAGATATGGAACGCATGATGGAACAGACCGTTAGGCAGTACACTTGTCAGAGTAGGACTACTCGAAGGTCTCCATATATGTTTTACCTAAATATGCGCCATACTAACATACATTCATGCTTCAGGTCAAGTTTTACTTAAAGTTTGTTTTATCTCTTGGGGGGGAACCACATCAAAGGTTATCCGTATAAGAAGAATTTTTCCTAACTGCTATATATATATGTATATATATATATATAATTATCTTGAGATTTTCATCATCTGGAAACGCATGTGACAAGACAGCCCACTTGCCATCCTTTACAAATAGGTAACGATGATTCCTGATTCAGCGAAATTTTACTGGCATTCACGATTTATGGAATTCATAAAGAAATCTTGAATTTAGATGGAGATCGAAATCTCCGACCAAACATTTGCGGTCTCCAAATTTCTTTTTTGTCACTTTCGATAATTGCTGACTGTTCTTTCCTCTTTACGCATAATTCGCTGCTTGGAGATCATGACGATGGTTCTCTTGAAAAAGGAAAAAGAATACGATAACCAAGTATTGGTCCATCCTCCAGCTCTCATCCCACTCGAAACCATACCGAATTTCGACCGGTTAGTATGCAGCAACCGTTCTAATATGCTGGTCCTCTGATTCGCTGCTGGATTCGTTCTCATGCATGAGTACCCACCCATGCACTCATTCGTGAGTGAGAGCTCGTCTCATGCATGGCTCTTTTGAATTATTCGGTAGGAAAATTGACAGCACTGCACAACAGGAATCCTTAAGCACTTGAGAAAAGCGTACAGAAGACAACTGGATGTAAAACTGCCGAGAAATAACGTGGATCATGCGTAGATGGAGTGGGAATTCCAGCCACAGACTTTATTGAGCTTGAGGTGATTGGTTTTGAGCGATGCGAGGCCACTTTCAAAGTGACACAGGAGCTTTTGTGAAGACACGTGAGGTACGAAAAAAGGAAAAAAAAAAATATCTCGTTGCTTCAAATTTCCTGGGCACTTTGGACTTTCGGTTTCCTTCTGTGGATTTCATTCTTCCTCATTTGGCTGAGTCAATTAGTCCGAGTTATGTGGCACAACATTTGAGATATGACAAGGACGACTGGACTCGTTTTCTTATGACACAACACTTAACACTTATATAGTTGCTGGTCTGAAGAACTTCTGGCGGTTGTGGTTTCCGCATCGTGGGTTTTCCTGAGAGTTTGTTATTTCATGAAGCAGAGAACTGAGAGCACTTGCCTGAAGCACCTTTGAAGCTGATATCGGTCACCCAAAAGTTTCCACGCTGCAAACGAAAACTCACTGATTATGCGACTAAGTAAATTGCTGCGTTTGCATGTTATCATTTTATTTTGGTAATCACAAGACTCATTGCGATAGATACTTAGATTGGTACTACCTCTTCTCATGACAGTGAAGGACTATGTCTTCAAAAAAATTTTCTGTTTTCTCAACTGAAGTTCCTTATTTAGAGTATTCTTTTCGCGACGAGGAAAGACGTGTTTCACTTTTTGATTCTTGGGTCAGGTTGCTTTGCAAAGGGTCATCATTCTTTCCATGTTTTCCTAAGGTATTAATGTTTCAGGAAAGTCCTTGTTTCGATTCCAGGCACATAGAAAGGAAATCATAGAAGCAATCGGTCGTCGATCCAGTTCTTATACAAACGGTTGATGAAGAAGGCTTTTGGTCAAGGTACACGTGTCATGGTTATTTCACTTCCAAGTTCCTTTTCAAAAAAAGCTTTTAAGTTCTTCAAAATGAAATAACAGGATATCTTAGACTTTGCCTTTCTCTCGTTCTCTGTAGGGTGAATTGGCTGTGTGGGCTTCTTTTCGTTCAAAATCATTTTGGGCTTCCAATATATTTTGTATACATCCTCTGCCCTGAAAATGGATTTTCACGCGTGAATCACACAAATATACCAATGGATCATTTGGTATATTTGTGTAATTACTTTTTCGTTGATGAAGACAGGGTTTACAAATTGTGCAGAGAGCATCAAGAGTTCTGAGACAGAAAACGGTAGCTAACATACGAGAGAGTTCTTGGATATGGGAATATTTGAAATCAAAGTCAAAACTTTGAAGGTGAAAGAACCATTGATGATCGAAGAATATTGACCCGATGACCCATCATTCCGACGAAGAAAATAACTTTCACCTCCAAACATCTACCATCTTGCTGGAAGAACCATATGAGGAAACAAGCCTTTTTTCGTAGCAAACAGGATTCCTTCTGGGACTCAAAGGGGATGAAACGTCGTAAACGATGAAACTCAGTCAGCTTGATGCAGAAAACGAGCATCATTGGTCAAGCTCGGGACAGACCTCTTTTTCTCATCAAAACTCTCTTTTACTAGGTTGAACTCAAGAACGGAAGAGTGTGCCTCTGGCATTCAGACGGCTGGTGGGAGGAGTGGTGCATGGTAAACAGGGGCGTGATGGCGAAACCCAGGGTTCGGGATTTCAGAAAATCTATGGCTTCGAAGGAGATTCGACTCTTCTGACCACAGTTCCCTTTTCAGATGTAACTAGCACATCTTGAAATCACCAGACAGCTGTAGTCCCTTTGATAAACTATCCTTCTTCTTGACGAAATGCACACTTTATCGGCATCAACTAGTTCTTACTTTCTCAGGGTTGCCATTTCCCATTTCAAACTTTTAGAGTACGTTTTTCTTTTTTCCAAGAGTACTCATTATTCTCTCAGATTATTTGCTTAAACTGATGACTTTCACAATCTTACGTACCTGTTGAAAAGTCTAAGCCCTTAAGCCCTATTCCTTTAGTTGAGCCCTAAAGGAATTTTTCCGCACAGAGAAATAGTGTTCCTACACAAACCAATGATTACACCTCCATTTTGTTGCTGATACGTATCCTAAACAGCACAGCCTCTCAAACGTTTTTGCAAAACTGGAATCTTTAAGTGTTGCTAGAAGACATCAAATTCCAGTATCGATAGCGCTTCAAAAATTGACAGAGGTTCTATTCCTTTCTAAGCCTGGGAGTGAGTGATTGGGAAAGATTTTAAACAGATTTCCTCGCAAATTTTGATGTCCAAAATTCTGAACGAAAATTTGGAGTCGCAAAGCATTCAATATCAGCAACAAGTATGCCAAGGCAAAGCCCATTTCAGAATTTCTTAAAAAGAATTCACTCTCGTGAGAAACCGAAAACCCACGAGAAGGATTTCAGTCAGAAATTTCTCTTTGCTACTTCCTAGGAAGAATTCTTGCAGCTCAGTTTTCATCAAACATGAGAGACGTTTTCCTAATCATAGTGAATCCAGCACTGTTGATCACTGATCATTTACAGTACCACTTCAGAGTATTCTTGACAACAACCTGTGTGATTTGCTAGGGCCAAATAGTAGCAAACGATTTGACGAGTATGCACAATATGGACAAATGCTTTCTTGTGTTACACCTCAGAGATCAGACTTGAAAGTGGCCTTTTTTGGAAAAGCATGGACAGAATTTAATTGCTCGTCAGTTGACCTTCGGCACTTCCCTCTAAACGTTTCTTGTACATCATCGCTGTTGCATTTTCGGATTTCGATCCACAAATACAGATCGAAGAAACGAAACCTTTAAAAAGGCATTGATTATTATTTCTTGACTCATCCTTTCCTTTCTTAAAAGTTCTTTTGGGGCTCCATATCGTTGCTTTATCTCTGTGAGTATGTCTTATTTAAAGCCGAATCAAAAACACTCCAAGTGTTACGTAAGTGTCATAAGTGGACCTTATACATATGACAACAGCCATGGACAAATTTGCCGTTAGCACGAGATTCAAAGTTGATGTTAGACTTCCATAATACATTCATTTCTCAGTGTATATCATTAGAACGTTTTTTATAATTTACTTTCATGCAGCTTTCTAGTATTGTTCACGGACAATTTTCTGCGTCGACAGGCATCGACAGCTACTGATCAGCTAACTGATCTACGGAAGATCTCCAAGAGTTTCACAGAACATTCCTTTTCTTTTGCATTCTTTTTTTTTTTTACCCTTACTTCTCAAATCTGCTCTGCTGTATCCACTCGCAGTGGGATTTGCCCTCAGCGCCATCTTAGGTAGTGAGAAAAAGTAGTGGTCTCTTAGGGGAGTCTCGTTAGTCGTTGCAGTTTCCTGCTATGGGACTGTACCTTGCTTGGTATCTCATAAAAGAGTTGATCTCAGGAATTAGCACTGAGTTCCTTGAAATGATATCTTGGTTATCTTGATTTTAGCTTCTCGGGTGAAAAATGCCGGGTCACTTTCGATGAATTCATCTTAGAGGAAACGTCCAAGTGGCTATGGAAAAGAAAACTTTTCTGTAGCAAAGGCTTGCGTAACTTCAACGTGAAGAGAGCAGAGTTCCGCAATTGAAAGTCAAGGCAGGTCCACAAGATAGAGCCTGCGTTGGTGATCTCGTTTTCTTACAGGCATATTGACGAAAGCGACAATTCCTTTCCTAATTTTTGTTCTTGAAATTGTGACTGCTTTACCTTCGAAAATGATATGGGATCCTGGAAGAATTGCCAGTTCAACTGGTCCATGTGCAGCTTCGAATTTTTGTGAGCCTTTTGAGTTTACTAATGCCGAGCTCTGTCGTGTTTTCATGGAGCTCCTTCCATCTGTTGCGGATTCCAGATTTGCATTTTCCACAAAGCAGTTTCCACTCAGTTTCTTGTGAGAATGATCTGCTTTGGAACAGTCCCCTCTCTGAGGTCAACCGAATTTGCGAGGTTCCTGAACTCTTTCGGTTGTTGATTCCATCTTTGGACATGCTCCCTGCGCACCGAGCTAGCCTCCAGACTTGCGCATCGCTAGATTATTCGTGAGTACAGCATCTGTCTCCGAATCAGGTGTCCTCTTTGCCACAGGAATGGGAATCTGTTGTCCCCCCCCCCCCCCCGCCGCATGTTCAGCTTCCTTCTTCACTTCCCAATCACTTCCCAGGATTCAGAGGTTTCATCGGATGCACTTTTTGCCAATCCAGCTGCGTATCTACTTCCCCATTCCCTCAAGGATCTGGAACTTCTGGAATAACGGGCTATCTGAAACCTTGGTTGGCGCGTTGTTTCCTGTGCAGCACCGTTTCTCGGATCGTCACGCCATTCTCTTCTGTTCTCGGGAAGAAAAAAGGAGATGTGTCCTGTCTGCATTCTCTTCCGGAGACCCAAAAGGAGTTCACTCATCCAGAGAGTACTTTGGTTCCAGATCTTGTCGCTGTACCAGAAGCTGCTCACTCGCTTTGCCTATCCGCCTGAAGAGTCACGCTGCTTCCCAGTCGCTCATCGAGAGGGACTCAGAGAGAGATATCCCCCAGAGAGGCCTGCTCCCCTTTTGCACGAAGGATCCTAACTTTCCCGGGAAACTCATGACAACAGAGTTGGCCTGCGAGTAGGTCTCTGCGAAAGGAGCTCCCCAATTCTGGAACGGGAATATCGAGACAGCAAGAAGTTTGCCAAAAAGTGGCTTCTGGCCCGGAGGAAGGGGTCAAAGCCCAAAGAGGACGCCTGACTAGGAAAATCCCTTCGCTCCCGTGGACCCCTCGTTACTCGAGACAGACTTTCCCGGAGAGATCTCTGGGTCAGAAAGCCTCGCGCTTTCAGAAGCTTTTGAGATGGAAGAGGCTGGTGGGGTGCTGAGGAGGCGGAGAAAGAGGTAGGAGAGAGCGATGGGTCTCTTCGGTGCCCGCCTGTTCGGGTCTGACTGCTCCGAGTGGCATCCCGACCCTCGAAGATGCTGGAAAACCATCATCGGATGCTACAGGAAGCTGCGCAGTTACATTGATTGCTTTTCGCCCTTTTACGCCTTCTCTCTGCCAGCAGCCGTGGAAGAGGAGGAGCAGCAGCGGCGCCACCGCGCCGCGGGAACGAAAGTCGAGGTTCCAGGAGGCCCTACGGAAGATCAGACTTCCAGGAAGCATCCTGTTGCAACTGCCGCAGGAGCAGCCGTCACGCGGGAGCCGAGTGCAGCTGCTCCCGCGCGGTGCGGCAACCCTCGGCCTCTTCGGGCGAGCAGGAGGAAGACAAACGCTGCACACGGCAGCGCCTTCTTGCGGAGGCCACGAGAGTCCCGAACTCCTGGCCGCGCTCGTGATGGCGGAGGCTGCTCATGTCGGAGCCGTGGGAGATCCCTTCAGCCACGGCGGAGGAGGAGGGAGAGCGGGGAGAGGACTCCCGGGAGGGGGTGGCTGAGATTCGGGTTCGCAGCATCCTTGCAGATTCGTGGAGGGGAGCAGCTTGTGGCTGTTCCACCATTCTGCATACACCTCCCTGCCACGCCCACTCCCCCTGCGAGGGGCGAGGAAAGGGTCGGTGCCGCACAGATCCGCCCACGGAAGAGGAAGCGGAGGGGGACGCTGGAGGAGGAGGGAATCTTTTTTTTCTCTCTCGAGATTAGATGAGAAGACACGGGGGAAAAGAGGGTTGCCGCCGGAATCCGAGAGAGATCGAAGGAAGAGGAGAAAAAAGGGGAGGAAGAAGATGAACCGTCCTCCGCTCCTTTTTCCTTTCTTCTGTACCTTTCTTTTCCTCATCGGGTAGGTGGCGTTGGCGGGGATGGATCTCGACCTTTGGGTCCAGGGAGATTGCGGAAGAGAAAGGAGGGAAGGAACGGATGGGGTAGCGGAGAAGGTCTCACGCCTCTGTAGCCTCCGCCGCGGACCGCTCTGGGAGGAGGAGGCGGGAGGAGGCGCGTAGGTGCCCCGGGACGGGTGGGCTGGGAAGAGGTCGCAGCCAAGGCGGTATCAGGTTCGCCACCGCTGGTGCTGGCGGTGGTCTCGTCCAGAGAACTGTGTGGGAGGTCGGAGGCCGGAGGGGGGAGGGGAGCGACGGCGGAGACGAAGAGGAGTTGAGAGGGGGGCACCATCACCCGTGGCCCCCAAGGGACCCCGTTCCCCCCTCCTTCCCCCGAGGCATTCATTGCTCGTGGCAGCGGATCGGACGGGCCGAGCTGGTGACGGGGCGTATAGACCGCGGCGGCGCCGGCCCACCCCTTCGAGGGAGGGACCCACGGGCGCGCGCGCGCGTGGCGCCGCCGCCTCCGCGGGGAGGCGGTAGCGGCGGGTGTGTCCCGGTGGTCCTGCCTCTGACAACAAACAGCATCTTCCCGGCTATCCGAGACACCGGGCGGCCGCCTCGATCCGAGGTCGCGCCGTCTCCGGTTGCGGGGAGGAGGAATTCCTGCAACCTGATCTCCCGGGAAACCTGGAAACCGCCGATGCACCGTCTGAACCGGGCAGGCGCACGCGAGGAGCGGCTCTTCCTTCTTGCGATTCAGGGAGAGAAGATCTGAGGAGGAGGCCCTTCCTGGACCGCCCAGACTCTTCCTCCTCCCAGCAAGCGACCTGACATCCGGCCTCGAGAAAAGAGTCGTCCCTGGAAGCGCTGCTCCTGCCAGGCTCCTCCCTCGCGGGGCGCCCTCCGACGGCGCGGGAGGAGCAGGGAAGCAGGGAGGGCCTACTCAGGGAAGGGCGTGGGTGCCCGGGGTCGTTTTCCCGTGGGTGATTAGCGTGGGGAGGGAAGGCGCACTCGGGTCAGAGCGTTGCTGCCGCCTCGGAAGCGATGTCCGGCGCGGAAAGTCACCCATTTGCTAAGAGGCGCAGGGGCTGTGATACTAGGGGAGGACCCCAGGAAGGGAAGGAGGACGGAGACAGCCCCCACCGGAGAGGAGGTATCAGCTTCCGGGATGCGGAAGCGGCGAAGACAGCGTTGCAGCCGGAGGAGCGATCCCTGCGTGAGAAGGGGGGGAGGGGGGAGGGAAGAGGGAGGTGGAGGAGGAAAGGAAAAGGAGAAGCGCACACGCGTCTCGGATCTCCGAAGGCCCCCATCGAGGAACGTCCGGGAACCGGGAACTGTTTACGTCAGGGCGGGCGGGCTCTGCAGCGTGTTATCACCCGGGAAACGCGCGTGTTCGTGTAAACAAATTCGTAGCCGGGAGAGAAGGGACGGAGGAGTCTCAGGGGATGAAGGGAGGCAGAGAGCTGGCGGGGAAGGGAGGAAACTCCCGCGCTTCTCCGAGAGTGGGGTTCGGGTCTCTGGAGCCATCGGAGGGCGCGTGCTTCTGCCCCCGCCACCGCTTTTCCCGGACGCGCGGGCGGCCCGCCTTCGCGGCGGGCCGGAGTCCCTCGGCCCTGGTGACCCTTTGAAAGTCCACCGAAACAGCAGGAAGGAAAGAAAGGAGGAGGGGAAGTAGCGGCGGCCCTGCTCCTCTCTTCCAAACCCCTCCCTCCAGAAAAGGGGGGAGGGGAAGGAACCAGTGGCCGCGCGCACGCGTACCCGGGTAGCGGACGGTCGCCAACTTCCTACCGGGGGGCACCTGGGCGCGGAAAGGAACAACACTCCAGTGCCATCCCAGGGCCGCGCAGTCTCGCGGGACAACAGCTGAACTGCCAGACGGCAGCCCCTCCACCCTCGGAGAAGCGAAGGAACTCGCAACCCCTGAGCGAGGCGCTCGCTGCGACCTCGGTTCGCGGCTGGGGAAGGGAAGGGAAAGGACAAAAGGAGGGGAGGACGAGAGCGCCTTCGTGGGGGGCAGGAGGAAGATGCCACTGGGGGGCTTCCATCGTTGTCTGACGGAAGTGCACATGCCGCATCAGCGTCACGGCCGACCCCGACTGACCTGCCCTCTAGCGACGCGCCTCTTTCTGTTTTTATTTTGTTTCGAGTCCAGGAGCAAATCTCCAGCATCCCCTAAACCAGCAGCATCCCTCGCTTTCCTGTTTGTCCCTTCTCCCCTCCCCTTCCACTCCGGAAGCGAGAACCGGTCTCCTGGGGAGACCTCAAGGATCTCCGAGCTCACTGGAATGGGGGCGGTAGCTGAAGCTGTTCAAAGACTCTGGATGGATGCGGATTGCCTCATTGGATCCAGCGGCAGCAGCCTCTGGAGGACATTTGTCCCGTCTCGGCAAACGCTGTTGGCTGACTAACGGAGGGCATCCGCAGGCGCTCGGCGTCTTCGAAGCCGCGAGCAATCCGGACACTTGCCGGCGCCCCGGTCCATCCGCCTTTCCACATGCACCAACCCTCTTCGATTCCCGAACACTAGACAAGCGTGCGAAGAAGTTTCTTGAGCGCGCTGAGGTCATCTGCCCTCAGATCGTGGTCCGTTTCTGCGCATGCCCTCACCAGGTGGGCATTCACCGTTCGCCAGTCCCGACCAGAAGTCTCGAGGATTGCGTCCGGCGACCCCCATCGGAAGTAGGAGGCACGAAAACCTGCACTCCCCGTGGCTTGTTGTTCTGGTTGTTGAGGGGGTTTCTTCCCGCAGAAGAGGAAGTCTGGCCCTGAGCCAACCCCGAGTCAGCCCCTCGCCCGTCGAGGGATGCGCGAGCGGCTGCGACCTAAACCCCGCATAGTTTCCCACACACGACCCCTGCGCTGTCGGCCATCGAGGAGACGGCCGGGGACGGCCACGTGTTCGAGGAGCATGCAGCACCGGCGCGACCTCTCGGAGGGGCCCGGAGCGGATTTTTTTTCAGCGAGCCGGCAGGTCGCAGCGCCCGCCTCCGCGGTCACTCGCCGCCCGGAAGCGGACTTCAGCGGACCAACCGCCGCTGCACGAACGGGTCCCAGGGTGGCACTCAGAGAAAGCCATCGGATCCAGGGGATTCACACGTGCGCTTGGCAGGAGCACAAAAAGAACGTCGGATGCATCGACCGTCCGATTGCTCTGGGATCGGATTCCAGCACGGAAGCTGCGCTATTATCCGGATTAACTATTATGAGTTACTGATTTCACGCCGCAGTAAATTAGATCCGGGATATTCTCCTGACGGATTTTTTGCATTTTTTTTTTTTTTTTTTTTTTTTGTTTGCACTTCATTGCAAGCGCGAATCTGCTCCGCTAGCAGATCTCGATGATACGAAGAAACTGCGCGGATCCGGACGTTTATTTCCCGTTCGACGTTGAGAATCTTTGGTTTATTATCTCGTAAATACCGATACTGCCGCGTCGTTGCCGCAGTAATGATACAGTGTGAACTTGGCTAAAAGTGAAATTGCGCAAATGATGCGCGTCGTTCAGACAACAGTTAGCGTGGCGACCCATTTCGAGGAGGCTCGGTCGCACGGAACAAGCGGAGATATCCGCGCACATTCGGAGCAGATTTTGACAACATTGACAACTGCAAGCGCTGAGATAAATTGGATCCGGAAATGGGTATTCAATATTCTCGGGACTATTTCGGGGAGACTTCCCTGTTACCGGTTGCAAGCGATCGCCGATCAAGCAAAAATGGCCTCAGAAGAACAGCACAGAAAGCATCAGTCAGCAAGGTGCCTGCTTTTTTTGAACGGGGCTTTCATTCTGCCTAGGAGGAACGATGCGGTTCCTGATCTGATTGCGCGTGGATCGTGAAGATCGGATCGGAATCAGCGAGGAGTGCTCCTAAGGCATTGGGAAAGCTTGCATGCAAGAAACCCTCGGCACATCGTCGGGAAGCACTGGTCGTGCGTTGCTTGGATACAGAAGCTGCGAACGACATTATTCATTTTCGATGCTTCCTCGTGCCTCTGTAGGTGTTGGCTCTCTCAGTCGGAACACACCTAGACAATCGTTGAATACGCTGGCGCGAAAGTTTTCGTGTTCCAGCATCATGGTAAATGTCTGTGAATTTTTAGCATGCTGCAGAAAGATGATGACGAAGAGGGAGGATAATTTGCTCTCGCTGCACGTGGTAGTATAAGAAAAGAAAAGAAAAAAAAGACATGAAAAATACCATTTTAAAGCGAAAGTCGGAAAATTCTGGACAGGGTTCGAGGAAACACTGGGAGAATCGTGGGATCGCGTGCAGACTCGTTCTTCGTGAACTTTTCCGAAGATTTGCTGTTGCTGCCTCGGAAACGCTTCTACACTTTCAGTATTTCCAGGTCTTTCCCTTGTTTTCGTGTAAAGCCTTCTTTTGACACTGCCTCGTTGTGTTTTTCAAAAAGAAGAAAAAAAAAAAAAAGAGCATCGGAACAGAAATGAACATCATCGCTTCGCTCGGTGGTAAGTTGCACCGACGATGAGTCCAATGACCAACATCAGCGTGGCAGTTTTTCTAGTGTCATGCAAAAGCAGTAGCAGAATACTCAGAACCATTCAGTCCATCGTGATTTCCGTCTTTTGGAACATTCATAAAGAACAGCTGGTCACGTACACATATGTATGTTGCTCTGAAAGTCGACTGCGTCATCGCTTGAGAGCTGCAGCTCTGCTTATTATCAGTTTCCCCGCATGTAGTTGCTCCATGCAACATGAAGGGGGGGGGGGGGCAACAAGCAACAACCCTTAGGACATGTTAGTGTTATCTCTCCTTCCATATTCAACTTGGAGGAATTTTCCAGATAGCCAGAATGTTTTGATCTGAAAGAGGAGTTGCGAGGTCTTTTTCGATTCTGAATGCCATTTACAAATTTATTCTTAAATCGAAATGAGTTCCGTCATTTCTGGAAGAACAGGGACGAGAAAGATTCCATCTTGAAGATACACGAAACTTCTCTGACAGAGATAGATTGGATCTTGGAGTGAATTGAGTTTTCCCTATTGTGAAGATATGGATGCATTGACGATTGATTGAGACTAACCGTTTATATCGATGTTGTACATGATCTGATTGAACCGAGGACTCGAGGAAGGGGCACTTTAGGAAGGAGTTCACGACATCCTGATATCAGATGACGTGGAAAGTTATTTTATAATGAACTAATTGGGCTACAAGTCAGGAAACGTAACTGCGTCAATGATCCACAATCAGGACATGTGCTGGAGAACTAAGCGGCAGACGAGGAATCCGCTTTGGTTTTCCTGAATCGGTCTCACGCTCACGCAAGATGTGATGGGAATATGGACTGTTTCTGGCTGAACGCGGATCCACGTTTGATCATTGTGCGTCTAGAGTGGAAACTAAAGACTAGAAAGGAGACTCTCGAAGACATACCGAATTCAAGGTCAGGTCAAAAACAACAACGAGCAACATGGACGTGCAAACTGTAGAGCAGTTGGAATGCTCAGCATATACCCGATGTCTCGGACACGGCTGCTGAACAATAAGTTCCTCCTCAAATGAATTTTCTGGTCATCTTGAAAACCCTAACCGGTTATGGTTCCCAAGCAGCAGCTTGCCATGGTTCCAAGAGTACCTGATACGTATCAAGAGTATGAATCACTCATGTGTAGAACTCTCATATCTTCTGTTCAAAGCGGTTGAAAATGTATTCAAGATGCAATCAGCTGTGGTCTGTTCTCTCGTTGCTTCATAAGGCTTCTGTGAGTGGAGCATCCTTCGCTCAGAGGAACGGCCAAATCATATTCCTGATAGCATCTTGATTTTCATGAGGATGCTCGTCGCAGAAATGCAACGAAAATCAAATTACGCGTTGCCTCTTGAAAACTGGAGCTTCGTGCGACTAGACATCTCCGTACTGACTTTAGGACTGAGTTTAGGATTCGGTTTTCTCGGATTTTCCAAAGAATAGAGCAAAGAATGCAAAGAAGAATGTTCTTGCAAAGCAGCAGATGAGAACACGAACAGAACTAATGTACAAGCTGTACAAGTCGCTGTAAGTCACGACCAATATGGAGGTTGATCCAAATCATCAATCCAATACGGAGAGGCTACTTCAGGATAGGAAACTCGAGCCGAGACTTCAGCTGCATAAAGCTAAGGGTAGCAAAAGATAGATGCAATCTACCGAAAGCAGGAAAATATTTGTCCGGAGGAAGTAGACTGCAGACTTGCTAAAGAAAACACTGGGTCTATAAAAATGATATAACGGGTAAAGCTCGAGAAACCGTGGATGTAAGACATCATTTCATTGAAAAATCGCTTCGAATGCTGACCAAATGGATATCATTCAGAGAACATTTCATTCGAGAAATAAACGTATGCGATGCCTCTTCATACTCATGGCGTAACGATCGTGAAGTGTGAGAAAGAGAATGAAATCGAAATTAGTGGAAGAACAAGTGCGAAATGAAAGCATCTGCCGAAAGATTTTCTGATAACTTACCGCCGGGGAATCTTGGCGTATGGAAAACTACACAGATCCATCATTTCAAGAAAGCCGGTTGAGTGAACCGTCTCATTTCGCCGTCGCAGCCTTGATTACTACAGGCAATTATCGGACACACAAGTACATGATTGTGGTACTTGGTATGCGCCAGCCTCGGTGATAAGGCTTGTGAGATGGAGCAAATAATTCGAAGTCAGATATCAATGAATTTTTCTATTATCAGTAGCGGCCGCTTATTTGCATCACAGTCCTCGTCCTCAGTGTTCTTTGGACATGTTTCTAAAATGAAACAGTCTAAGAACTAGAGCAACGTTTAGAGTTGATTCCTGAAAATGTTTTGTTTTACGTTTGATTGAATTCTTCATCCTTCAGACTTCTTGCTGTTTACAAGGGATGTTATTGATTTGCAGGTTCGCTTGCTGCCCGTATTTAAGAAACCAACGGAAAAATCTGTTAAAATTTGCTCAATAAAAGTGATTCTAAAGGGTTCCATGAAATTGCTTCTCAGTTAGTCGAATAGTGAAGTAAACTCTCTAAATTGTGATTGTGAAGGCTGGCAGCATGAGAATAATGATCGTTGTCGTCAGTTCACAAACGGCGTATTTACCTTCACATAATGGTACTTCCAATATCTGATTACTATGTTCAAGACTTCAGGGGTGTTCTTCTAAGGCCAGTTTTTTTGTTTTTTGAACGACGAGCAAATTGAGAAGACATTAATTAAAAGATGCAAAACTCAATTTTATGTTTCCTGAGTTCCTAATCAATCCACTCCATCATAGTACTGGAGGTGTTCGATAAATGGGTTTCCGAACACAGTCCTCAAGTGGAGGAAACAAAGGAAAGATCTCCCCTTTCCGCAGAAGATGGATTCTTCATCAGAGAAGTGTGGACATCTCTGCAGTCCCAAATTCTTCAACTAGAAGGTGAAGTTGGGATTACTGCGTAATTATCACCTCGTTCGAAGCTTTTATTGCCGACAAATCTTAGGTTTCTGAGCTTTGAAACTCAAGGAGACACAAATAGCTATATTTTTCAGTGTTCTCTCAGTTTATAAATTATTGGATGGCTAAATATAATATTTTCAGTTTTTCTTGATGATCTCACTAATCTGTGCTTATGCTATTTCTTCTATTCTCCGTCCAGAGCAAATATCATAAAACAACTGAACTGCAAAAACGCTTCATTAGTTTATATTGAACCAATAATCTATGAAAATAACAGTTATTAAAGACGAAAGATGAGCTTTGCTGATGGCACCATCGCACGAACGCACGTCCGCAACGGTGAGCAACTCCAACATTTTGTGATGCCAAAGAAAGAATATGGAAAACATGAAAAGCTTTGTCCCTGAAATCGTGATACTCTTTGCTGAAAGTGAAGCAGTGGGTGCATAAGCCCCCACTTCTGGAAGAGTTAAACTGCGGCTGGCTTTGCTTCATTTTCTCAAACTGAATGATCAGCTGGATCAGAAGCGCCGAAGGAAGAATGACATTTCGAGAGAGAGCTGCAGACAAGAGCCGTTCGAGCTGATTGAGACCTAAAACGATGACAATTCCAAAAAAGACGCGCGTTTTCATGAAGCACGAGCAAACCTAAAAGTACTTCTCCTTAGGAAAGGATGCTGGCTAATTAGTTGGTCCACTGAGGTTTACCAAGCAAACAGGGAGATGAAGCTGCACAGGAAGAAGTACGGAGCCTTTTCATCCAGGTGCGATTTCGTACTTGGGAATACCCATACACAAAAACTGTTCTCAGCTCCTTCCTTCGGGTGTCTTGATCTCTACGGCTACAAGTTGAACCTCAGTTCAAAGATTATAAATAGTTCAGAGTTGAAAAAAAAGTATCTGTAATTCCATCGGAAGGCAAAGACATTGACATACGCGCTTCGTCTCGAAGATGGGTTCGTAATCTTTCAAATAATCAATAAAAAATAATGAACTGGATTCGTCAACTTTTCCTCTTTACAGCACGGATATCTTTCATTACTCTGAAACACCCACAACTAAGGTTTAGCTTTTATTTTGGTTGAATTTGCGGATGCACTTTCCAGCTCTGGAGCTTGAATTGTTTCCCCCTTCATACGTCTTTGTACTGGAAATCCTTCTTCCTAAGTTCGAAACGTGGTTTCTGCTCTGAGAGCAGCAATCAGTTTGTTCCTACACTGCACCGCGAGTTTTGTGATGCTGTTCCATCCTTCAAGTCTAGAACTGGTTCTGCATCCCTGTCATCGCTCTCGGCTTCACACTTGCAGCTGCCTTACAGGCTATCGCCGTCGCGCGATGCACGCGATTAGCGGGCAACTCTGCCCACTTGCATCCTTCGCATCTGGACCCTCCAGAAAACAATGTTTCCAGGTGAACGCAGAACACCCTTCTATCCGCTTCAGCCAACAAATTTGTTTATCCAGATAAGCAAGACTTGTGTGATGAACGCCTACAGGAAGAATGCATGGCGGACTGACTGCTACTCTCAAGTGACAATTACCATGGTTACCTCTAGGAATGTCCTTTCTGTAGGAACTCAGAGACGATTTTTTCCGGTGCGGGGCAGATTTTTTTATAAGGTTGCTTACCAGTTACATGAGGGAAGAGGAGATCAGGTGAGTCGGAAAGCTCCCCTTGCTCTCCTGAGAGATGCAGCACCGAAAGCACTGACCTTGTTTGAAGACACGTGAGGCTCATCTCAATCTCGAATTTTCGAATTGATTCAAGAATCTCGACTTGTGGTCTTCCCGTGCATGAGAGGGTACGGCAAGGAACGTCAATTGACGGGGGTTGCATGGGTACTGGATCGCTCACGTAACTCATCTGCAACAAAATACGCATGACACACATTACATGATGCGCGCGCTTCACGGATGCTGTAGCATCCGCCAGCTTCGGATTCGACGCCTTATCTGATGCGGCGAAGACTTTTCGCCAATCCGGAGGATGCCGGGAAATCGAAACCTGGACCCGGAAAAGCTGAATCTCCGTCGGAGAAACCCTTCGAGGGAATGCTGCCGCCCTGTTCATTCGGACCCAAGATTCCCATCCCAGGGGAAACCGTAAGCCCGAATGAACGAAGCATCCTACCCCAGGGGGGTCCTCTTGACAATCGAGACGGCGATTTCCTAAATCTCTCTTTTCTCCCTTTGATTTTCGCCCGATCTCGCAAGCGCCCTACAGTTATCAGCTTCCCGGCGCTTTCGCGCCGAAGCCTCTTAAGACAGCGCGCGCGACCAGGAAACGCTCGGGAAAAATCGGCCTCTCCCGTGGTCAAGTGGGGGAGTTCCTTCTGCTCTCCGATCCTCCCCCTCTCTCGCACCTCCAAAGTGCATGCTTGCAAAACTGAGCCCTGATTCCCGTGGTCGCTGCTCCCTTCCTCGGGATCGTCGGATCCGAGAACGCATTTCAGAGAAACTGAGGGAACGCAGATCTCCTTCAGCATCACGCAGAAAGGACCAGGAAGGAAACTGCTGGGGAAGAGCATCAGATCGGCCTCCTGAAAGATGCGCTCCGGTGTCAATCCGACCTTCCAGTTGTGTCGCTTTCATTTCAGCAGAACTGCAGTTTTCTCCGGGACTTGCTTTGTTTCATGGTGATGATGATGATGATGATTACCCCCCCCCCCAGAAAAGCTCACCAGAAGAATCCTATTGCTATAATTTTTAAGCAAATCGCTGGGTGAAAAAAGATGGGCCTCGCGTTTCCAAACTGCGAATCCCATCTTCTTTGGGAAGAGTCGTTCGATCGAAAGTGCCCAAGTGGAAACGGCTGGCTGCTCCCGTAAATGTGGTCCATATTGGCACACAGACTCTTTGACATTTTTATTATCATTTTTTTTCATTTTTTTTTAAAGCATGCATTCCATGGAGCAGGGTGGAAATTCGTCTCGAAGAATTCTAAGAACATCCTCATTCTGAGTCGCTTTTACAGCCAGTGCACGTTCTCCACTGCACCTTTGAAGATCAGGAAAGAGGTGAGTGAGGGTGAGAGAAAAAAAAAATTAAATGACGAAGTCACTAAACGCTGCCGTGAGGATACACCCTCATTCCTTTTCCTCTCCTGATCGAGAGCATCAATAGCTATGGCTCCGGAGGGAGGCTAAAAACAGTGTGATCCTCTTCCTGGAACGGGAAGGAGTGTCGAGGGCGGAGTTTGCAGTGAAAGAAGAGCCTTACCTAAATTTTGGCAATACGACATGACTATTGCGTTGGAAACAGTGTAAAGAATCACTCGTCGGCATCTCGGTATCCAGTCATTCGTTCCGGTGATTCGAACGGGGCTATCCCAATCCTTAGCTCAACAAAAATACAACTGAAGGAAGATACTTGCTGCGGACCTGGATGCGTGTTAATGGATGAGATGAAAGCCGTTGTCAAAACAGTTCATAGAAACACGTTGGAGGAATAATCTTCTAGAAACGACTGAAGAATTCAAGGATTTCACCCTTCATTCAACAAAGTAATTAAGATATTGGATGAAGATTCCGAAGACAGAAATATACTGCCTTAGTGATTTCTTTTTTATCGCAGTTTACTTACGTAGTGATGGATCCATTTTGAGATTAATGGACCTTATTCGTATGAATTCTCTCGCCATTTGATTGATAAATTAGGAACATGGGAGATTGTTGTTTCGATTGGAATTCCTACGCGACGCCCATGAAGGAAATGGAGGGTAAGATGAGCTCAATCAATCCCAGATTCTGTTTTCGTGTTCATTATCTTGAGAAGTTGGTTTGTTTTCCTGTCTATGTCCCTTTTGTCCCGTGATCGTGATTTCGGGTGCTGAACGACGAAGCGGCGAAAAGTCCTCCGGTCGCGTCGCCTAGATCCCCGATCCCTCCCGTGAAATGTATTTCGAACTGTATTTGCAGAATCGTACGCTGAAGTGCATTCGTGAAACTCACTCATCCACTTACTAATTACACGTACAGATGGGGAGGGGAGGGAGACGTTTTCTGGATGCTAAACCCCGAGTGACGCACGGGTGACCAAAAAGATTCAGGCACATCTTGCTCGTAAAGATCTCCCTTCGAGCGGTCTGCAAACATGGGGGGAAAAATGCCTGCGACACACACCAATCGGCCGATGGAAGTGAAAGTTTTTTCCCCTCCCCTCCTCTTTTCCGACGATACTTGCGCATTGAAGCTCCCTATTTCAACAGACACGTGCTACGCGAACCCATCGAGGCACGCACTGAGAACGCTTATGGGCTGCACACTCACTGTCAAGCGGCACACCCCGAACGTGTGCTGGAAATCGCACTGAAGAACGGTTGGGGTGAAAAACACTACGATTCCTGACAGTCGATGCCGCGATGTTTCGCGGAGAAGGAGAACGAGGAATGAGTCAGAGGACAGGGTGCGAAGCGCGGATAATTCCGGCAGGATTCCTGCACGTTTATCCTCAATCGGCATGTTTCCCAGGCGGCAGTCAGCAGAGCATCTTCTTGGAGAAACGAAAGTTTCAAGCAAGAACACTGAGGAGTTCTTATTATTAATTGCTATCACCATCCGTTAGTAACCTTCCCTTGTTTTCTCTGATGACGCACTCTGGAGGTTGCTTGCAAAGCGCTGGACCCTTTCGGAGAGAGCAAACCAAAAAGCACTTCAGAATGAATCTCCTTAAAGAATATCCACTCTTTAAGCTTTCCCGTTTTGTCGCGGATTTCGATGCGAATGTCTATCAGGTAGCACGTGGACGGCCTCGTAGTTTCGAGAGGTTTGCGAAATGGCTGCTACAGTAAATACGTAGCCCGTATTTGGTGACATATGAACCCCATCGATCACCTCGTTCAAATCTGTATCCTTTTTGTGCTCCTGAGTTTACATTTCAAGATCCTTTGCTTATCATCTTCGAATTCCAAAAATAAACAAAAAAATTTATTTTTTTTTTTGGAAAATCGGGGATTCATTGCACAGTCAAACTGATTTTTGATTGCAGCTCAGTTCTGGAAAGTGCATTTCAAAGATCAGAATAGCAGGATCATTAGAAGCTACTTGACAAATGCATGCATCCCTCTAATTTCATTGAGTCGTTCATGATGCATGAAGTGTGGTCATGAAAAATAATTTCTGGTTATGAGAGTGAACTTAATGACGATCTTAATCCTAGAACTATTCTCAGGGTAGTCTAAAAACCAACCGAAATCGATGAAATCTGTTTGCACTGCTTTTGCATTTAGCATCCAGATACACTGTGTGGCACACCTCACGATGCAATACCGGATGATGTTTCAAGATGTTTCGAAGTTAGATTTGTCATATGAAGCGTCACTTCTCGATGATAATAACTTATAGAAGAAACTCTGATGTTCAGAATGTAGGATACTCGGTAAAGAATCAAATCGCTTCGGAAATCCATAAGGAAGGATCCTTTTGCATGACCTTGTCTGTTGAGAGTGGTCTACGGAAGGCAAATGTCGAAACAGACTTTCTGTATGCTCCGTATGCATCAGTTGCAGCAGCAGCACCCGACTCGATGTAGTGACCGACCATTACCCCACCTTCCGCAGTGGGATAAGTGCCTTCCTTTACGAATGCGACACGCGGAGGATTCCAAACTCCCCAGAAAAGAGTAGTGCCTCACAAGGATGACTTTTGCTGCATGCCAAGCCTGTGGATACTCTAGCCTTTCCCGAATGCCCATCGTGTGGTTCTGCATTTTCTATGCTTTCGTTGTCTTTCGCTCTCCATGCCGTGATCTCAGGCATAACAAGGAAAACGTATTTTAAAAACAGAAAGTAGAAAAGAAGGGACTGTCTAGGAATGCAGCGAGGCTCCACCCCACCCAACCCCGAAAAAATAAAAAAAAAGAAACACACTTGAAATTTTAAAAGTCATTAGAATCGTTTTGAGAAGTACTAGCAGGATAGCGCGCCGCCTGCAGTGCCAAGCACGTGTTGAAATGAGAAGGAACTGACCAGATTCCGCTTTGCCTTTAAGACCGTTTATTGAACGTTTCTGTGTAAAGTTTGTTCAAATTGCTGTTGTCATTAACCATGGAAATTGCTCTTTCGTCACTAATCATGAAACTTTCCATTCTTTTTCCCATTAGCTAGACCGAGAACCGAGGTAAGTATGTGACAAGCAGCTTCCAGCAGAAGCGATGCTTGCAACCTGAGTTCTTTATTTTGCAGCGTGCATACTGTCCGCCGGAAAAGACAAGGAACGGACCATCGACTACGCTTCTCCTTACGCTCAGCTGCAGCAGATTGCTGCTTCCAAACACACGTGCATTTTTGGATCGTGCGATGAAGACCTGGACAACAAGCGAAAAGACGATTTCGGATGCATCTCGGACGCAGGCCGACAGATCGACTCTGATGAAAAGAAACCTCTTCACGTTAAGCTAATAGGAGTCGACGCAACTCTAGAGATGAAGGCACTTTGGGAGGAATTCAACGAGTTGGGGACAGAGATGATAGTCACGAAAGCTGGAAGGTAAAAAAAAGCAAATCAGAATTCAGATCGAATGCAGACCCTTCACCTCTCCCGATGCAATGTGATAAGCCTTTTTGTATCCGACCAATTCTCTGGAAAGAGACATTCTCATTGATTTACCAATTGCTAACTCGGAAAAGGGTGTTGCATACGTACTAGTTCTGGAGATACTCAGTAGTCTCTCTAGAAACGCGCGGAACTCGCTTATTACGCTGCGAGACAAGGGTGACTTAGCGAATAAAAAAAGGCCAACCTTCCTGAAACTGGAATTTCCATTTCCGGGGCAGTTGCGAACCTCCGAGAGCAGAGATTCACTATTATTCCCACGTGTATCACCATTCCCACTAGTCTTTCTTGCTGTTTTCTTAAAAGAAAGCAACAGTCCTATGTGCTGCCCACTACTCTAAAAAAAAATTCATGAAAAAACTCGAGAAACAAATAAGATGCTAAGTAAGTGCGCGGTGTATCGAGCTGATACTTAGACAAAATCCTCTTCGGAAACCAAATTCATTTTTTCCATACCTTTCATCTTCAAGGAGCCATCAAACATTGGCTTTCAGCATTTCTACTGTCTCGGAACGACTTTCTTCGCACTCAGCTGTGAATCCCCGCGTGCCTTCAGCATGTATCTCAAAATCGCTTCGGGAAAAGGGGGAAGCGTTGTGGAACAGAAAGCTTCCTGTGGAGATTAATTCTCGAATCCAGGGAGCTGTTGGACCTAGGGGAGAAAGAAAAACACAGCATCAGCTACCACTACTAGAAGCAGAGAGAAAACGAGCAATCTACAACGTTTTGCAAAGGACGCTAAAGAATTTTGAAGATGGCGCGATGTGTGCTGGGGTTTTCTAAAGCTAGAGGAATGACCATAGTTGACGTTGGACCCAAAGGCAGTCAAATGATGACATTCCAAAAAACTATGTCGGTCACTTACTGTGCAAATGTGGTCACTTACTTAGCTGTTAATATCGGAAATGAGTGAGAGAGGCATCGAGAAGTGAGCTCCAGCCAAACTACGTCTTCGAGAACGTTATTGATTCCTTGAAGATTTCTGTATTCGTGTTTCAGGGTGTAAACAGACATGCATAGTACTTGCGAAACGCGGGATTTGTTGGGACAGATTAGAAAGGTTTCAGAGCAGCGGAACAACGAGACAATGCAGCAACTGAAGCAACCATTCAAGAAGCGAAGAAGCTCAGAGTCTGAGATATTCAAAATGCTCTGTGGATGGAAAGGAAACTTTCCACTCTTGGTATTTTAACTGTTAAACCAGAATAAAGAGAGAATATCCTGGAGTTTTGTTGCAGTTACAATTTGGCGAGCTAAGCTGCATGAAATTGTCCGAGGTTCTCAATGCAACTGTAGGTCACTTTTTCCAACAACCCCAAACATCATTCGACTTTAACAACTTGAAATACTAAAGCAGATGGCTTTAGGCACCTGAACAGAAGAAGAAACATTCATTATCTTCCCTAACAAAAGAAAGCAGATGAGCCCCTTCGTGATATACATCATCATTTAGGAGGAAAATGTTAGGCAACCCCTTCGTCTTTGGCTAGATATGGAAGTTTGGATTATCGCTAGAAGGTGAAAATGCCATGGAATCAGAACGAGCTTCGGTGGACATCACGTCTGGATCACGCAACCTTCTGGAATCTCGGAGAAATTGTAGATCCAGGGAGGGCAGAGAGAAAAGCATCACGCATTCCAAAGACTAGAAACTCGGTGGAAATGGATGTCTTCTCAGAACAATCACCTCGAAGTATCTGTTGGTTCTGTGGAACGAAATCTTTCACAGGGTACCACTGACCGGTACTTGACTCTCGCCTCCTAGGGTTTGAAATTCTCAGATTCATCGAATTTCGATCCTTTCTCAGTCGTTACTCCAGGATCACCTGTCTCCGCAGCTTCATATATTAGGTTCTGCCTTGTTTTTTCTAATGATGACTTGCGCAAATCATTCTTCATTCATTGACGTGTGTCAGCACAGATGAGAACCCCTTATTTTTGATCTTGAATCTTTTGAGGAATCCCACAGCCATCCAGAACGGCTTTCACGCGAATAACTGTGATAATTTCTAGAATGACTGGTGCCTCTATCTAGTAGTCTTCAGAGTGAATAGCGACTTGATTTGCGGACGAGGCTGGAGGCTGGAAAAATGAGGAGCGATTGCTTGCAAAGGAGGGACACCAATTGCGAAAGAGATTCATTTTCTCAGCAAAATTCACATCTGACGCCTGATTTTCCCAGAGTCAAGTCCCATACAAATTTCGCTGAAGTCGTTGCATCAAAGGCGTGTGTCCTTCGATAACTAAGGAAACGAAGCAGTCAGCTTCTAAGAAAAGCAGATTGTGTTTTGCAGATTACTCTGGTTGCTGTAATTTTCAACAGGGTGCAGAGGCGGTTCTGTGTTTTCAGTAAAGAAGCCAAGATTTCTCGAGAAAATGTGGAAATCTGTGCTTCCGAGGAAGATTCTGAAGAAGAAGGAAAAGCATCACAAGGAACAATTGGATCCTGATATCATATAACAGAAGAGGAATCAGCTTCTGAACGACGTTCCCGTTTTCAAGAGGAAGCCACCTCTTGAGGAAGAGATTCATTTCCTCAGCAAAATTCAGATCTGACGCCTGCCAACACAACCGTCGCCAGTTTCATTGCTCTTCACGCTATCTCAAGCAAATGTTCATCTTTACAAGAAAATTTGGTGCCTTTTATCAGGAAGCGAAACATCTCTAGCCACACACCCTTACCGACGCACGTTCATCATCGATCCATTCGACAATTTGCTCTTCGAGCATCACTTCGGGACGACTGCGATTCCAAGAGAAAAAAGAAATGGAGATCTCTCGGAACCAGGATTTTTGCTTTCCCAGAGTGAAAAATGGTTTCTTCGACGCTTCCAGACAAAGAAGATGCCGTGTTAGATTCGAGAAAACATGACTCTTGACATCTTGGATAACACAGGGATTAATACACTTTGCCGCAGCTTTCTCCTCGTTTTTTCCCTCTGTTTAAAACAGAGCTGAACGCCTCTGCTCTCGTCTTGGGTCTCGAAACACAGACTTGCGCGCGGAGTAAAGCTCACTTTTGTAAACTCCACTGTTCTTTGGGGGGGCTTGGGGAATCGACCCTTTCTGCCAAGAGTTTTGTCCCGAAACTCCTTCAGCAAAGGGAGTCCCCTTTGCTGAAGGTCCCTGCTCTCGTTATGCTGCACTACTAGAGCTGAATCTTCCACCCCGACCTGACATGTGCCTGTGGAAAATGTCCAATGACCCATACATCCTATTTCTTATCACACTAATGGTCTCCGATGAGTTAGCTGACCTCAGAAACGGATGGAGTGCTCCATTGTTTCGTTCCTTTCCTCCTTTTCAAAAAAGCCGCCGAAAGTTTCCTCTGGCTCTGGTCTCCCTCTGGGTTTCCTGCCAAGATTGCCCTCTCACACGGAGGAGAACGAAGAATTCCTACACTTGTGTAACCGAGCTTCTGATACACGCGTTTTTTCTGCTCCATTCTGAAGAGGAATGGAAGCGAGAAAGTCGAACATTTCCGGTAAAATTGTCTTTGGGAATCCTGCGCAGAGGGATTCACAATGCATCTTCAGGAGAATTCTGGGGGAGATCAAAATGCCGAAGCTGTGAGAGAAGCGGATGGCTGAGGCCTTCACGCCATCCGCTACAAGAGGGGAGCAAAATAAGCATCCCACTGATCTGTTTCGGAAATTATTCTTTTTTGGAGATGTGAGAACATCAGCAGCGAATGAGAACTGCCATTTGGAGCTAACGGCAGAGACGAGTTAGGCGCACCCCTTCTCTTTCACCCTTTCTTTCTGCATCGCGATTTATATGCACCGCAATTTTCGTGCTCATTTCCGGGTGCGCCCCCTGCAAGCGCAGTGTTGAACGCGGCAAATAAGTGGTGCTTCCTGCTGGCGGCAGTCCACGAGCTCTTCACTGTTGGTGTCCTGTTTCCTTGTTTGGCCAAGAGGGAACAGCTAGCGTTTACGAGCAGTTTGGATACTACAACGCCGAGCTCAGTAAGGATGCCTCTTGTCCCTGCGGAAAATGCTTAAGGACTACCCTTTCCTCTCCCCGTGCGTTTTTTTACTAGAGCATTTCCCGTGCAGAACCAGGATCGACGTGCGCGTCTTAGGTATCAGAAGGGATCTCGAAGGACTGAAGAAATGGAATTAGAAAAAAGAAGGGCATGCAAAGACGATAGAGCACTCAGAAAGCATTCGTGTCTTAGAGTGGACTTCTCGAACATTCGGGAAAGAAAAAATGGTTTATTCACATCCCAGGATCCTACCAACAACTGGAATCAGACTGCAGATCCATGCTCGGAAAAGATCACAAGAGAGCTTCTACAAGATTCTGCATTGGTTAAATCGAGATCATCCAAGACAAAGACATTCATGGTTTCAGATGTCTGCTAAGAAGACAGAACTTCTTCGCTTAGGTGTTTCCAGCTCTATAGGCGACTGGACTTGTTTCGATCTGAATCTTCTTTCCTTCGTCCTCTAGGCTTTATTCTCTTATTCTCTTTCTATACTGATCAACCTGATCCCTTCTTGAACGAAGCTCTTCTTTGCTGAGCGTTGGGTCCAGACACGAAGGACGAACAACAGTTCACTGACCTCTCAGCCTTCTGAATGACTCTCCGCAACTCCGTGTTTCAGCCTTAGGTTTTCGTCCTTCTTGTTGACCCTGTCATCCATGTAGCTCTCTTTCAGGCCTCTCAGGGAAGAAAGCAGAATCCAAGAAGATTTCTTCGGAGGCCTTCCTGGATTCTTTCTTTCTTCGAGAAGAAATCTCGCATTTGTTTGCCCCGAGCGTTTTACATTTTTCAAGCGTTCCCCTCTTCTTATCGGCGTGCTTGGAGGAGCTCTGGGTTGCCAGCCCAGTTCCTCTAGTGCCACCACCAGAGTACAGGAAGTCGACTCCGAGACAAATGCGAGCCTCTGGGGATTTCGCCTGCTACTCCTGCGTCCTGGAGGGTAGGGGGGTAGGGGAACTAGAGAGAGAGATACTGGATTTGTGTTTCCCACTTCTGGGGGAAGTAGGGACTGAAGTCTTCACTGAACCGGGATTCATTCCTCTCGAAATTCCTCTCCGCAGCTTCTCTTTCGCTCTTTCAGTCCCACTCCTTTTTCCCTTGGCTTCCAGCTCTTGAAACGCTGAGGATGCTTGAGAAGCTGCACGCACTGAAGCTAAAAATGACATCCACGGTGGACTGCTGAAATTCAGGGGGGTGGGATGGGGCCCGCAACGTTCCTGAAACTGGTTCTAACGCAGAGCACTCCCCTGGCTGCTCAGAGTTCCTCGTCTCCTTAACAACCTGCACCACCCGGGTGCCAACTGAGTTCCACTGCTCGGAATCGTCTCCTACAGCAAACTCCTCTTCCAGAGGACTACTTCCTGCGAAGGTCGTTTTTCTTTTTCCCTACACACGCTGGAAGAGCGCTCCCGTGGCAGTATCTTCCCCCTCGTCCCCTTTCCCGTCCCCGTTTCCTCCCTCCCACGCGCCTTCGTCCCCGTCTTCGGTCCTGGCTACTCCACCCTTTCTTTCTCCCGGAGGAAGTCTCCTGCCTCTCCCAGAAGTTTCCTCGTCTCCCCCGCCGAAAACTCCTGGTCCGCACCCACGCTCGCCCCGGAGGCGGTAGATTCCCGTTGACTCTGCGCGCCGAGCCTCCAATCACAAGAAGGCAGATCGCGGAGCCCGTGGCACTCCGCCTTCCCCCTGGAGAACGGCTGATGCGCGCGCGCGCGCAGCGACGGGGCTAGCGCTTCGGAGACCGAGCCAGACGTCGCACGAAGATAAGAGAGCTCCCGGAGAGGGAAGCGACGAGAGGGGAGGGAGGGAGGCCGCATGGAGCTTTGGAGCGTTTGGATCCCCTCCCCTCCGTCGTGATCTTTCAACGAGCTCGTTCCCGCGCGAGACTCTCCTGGAACGTGTACCTTCCTCCCACGCAGGACCTGCCGGCGTCTGCGCGCGCGCGCGCGCGCGTCGCAGCCTCTGGAGCAGCCTTCCTCTGGTCTCGCCGAAGACAGAGCCCTCAGGCGAGCCCGGGAATGTAGCTAGGTGGTGGACCCCTGGATTCCAGGCGACTTCCCGCTCCGCGGCTCTGGTTTCGACCCCGTGGCTCACAAGGGAGCTCCCCTGCTCCATCGCACTGTTCTGGTGTCCACTTCTCAGGTGCCCGTCCCTCTAGCGGAAGGCCGCGCACAGAAACACAGAGGGGGACGTCAATCCGGGTCGCGATTTCTCGGGGGCCACAAGGGAACGTCGGGGAAGAGCTCCTTCTGCGGCATCGTTCGAGTAGTGGGCGTGGGGCCTTCCCTTCCTCCTCTTCTCCCTTCCTCGCATTCCCTGATTCTCTCTTGCCGCTGACGTCATGGAGTCATGGAGTGGCTGCGACGCCCCGAGTGATTGCGAGGGGCAGCTCGCGCGGCAGCTGCATCCCGAGCGGCACAGGAAGCCGGTTGATCTCCACATTCCATTGCATCCCTAAGAGACGGTCCGTCGAGTTGAGAGCTTCCTCACATCTCCTCCGCGTTGTACTCCCGATGAATGCCGGGAGTGGCGACTCCGGCAACTCCCGGTGGAGAGCGGAAAAAGAGCAGAGGATCGAGGTCGGTGGGCGCGCACCCGTGCACACGCGCGCTCCCCGACCACACACGCTGCGGCAAGTTGAGGACGAAACTGCGAGGTGCGGCCGACTCCGAGCGATGAGGCAGCGCGCCTCGAGAGGGACTTTCCCTAGTCAACTTTCCTGAGGGGTGTGTGCGGCCGGCACTCCCTGGTCCTTCGCTGACCACCGAGGAGAACGCGCTCTCCAACGTGGGACACGAGGTTGGCGGGTTGGAGGTTGCAGTGGCAACGCCACGCTCTTCTTGCGCGAGGATAGCCCCTCTGACTCCTCTGATACTTTTGCTGACTTTTCTTCCCGGATCGAATTCCGCCTCTACCTCCGTTCTTTCGGGTCTCCATCCTCAGCCTTCCCGACGGAAAGCTGTGATTCTTCAACTCATCGTTCCGCGAGGATGGGAAGCAAACCGAACTCGCGTGCAAAGCCGACTCTGGAGCGAAAGTTTCCGGGTCAGGTACTGCCAATGCCTGGGGATTCCTGACGAATCCAGTTGACAAGACTAGCTTCCTTCCTGCTTTCCCCAGGCTCTTCCAGCTTTGCTTTTCGTCCGTTTAGGCTGCTACTCATAGCCTGCGGAGGGCTCAAAGTGTCAAACATCCGTGTCCCACGACTGGGATGAACTCTCATTTCGGGGGTCACTTGCAAGTCTCACCGAAGGAAAGCCAAGAGCGTCCACAAAATACGAACACCAGCGTCTCTTCACCAGCTATCCCGATCGACAGACAGAGCTCTCTCTCCAGCTACAAATTGGGGTAGAAAAGCTCAGTTGTTTCATCTCAGTTGCTCCCTAAATGTCGGGATCTTGACAATCCTTTGAAATTGCAAAAACCCTTGCTAGGGTTGCTACGATTGGTGCCATGATGATGCTCACTCAGAACAGTCAGACTCGGCGGCGCCCATGAGAAGCTCGCAGGGTGCGTTGAGCGGTGCAATCTTGAATCTTTGATCCCAGGCAAAAAATCCTGAACCGCTGGGATTCACAGTCGCTCGTGTGTCTGCCGCATTTCCCGGCCAGATCTCTTCCCAGTTCGAGTGGGATCCTTTGCCTAGCGAGGAAGTCGGGAAACTGAGGTCGCCACCGCCGTTCTCGTTCGAGACTGGTGGCATGCACTGGGATGCGGTTTGTACCTCCTCCCGTCCCTTCACTGTTATCACCATGTACGTGCCCGACCACAGCAGCACCCCTTTCCCTTCGAATTCACTCTCGCCCCTTTTCGAAGGATAGCTTCTACTCTGGTAAACAGGGGCTCTCCTAGACATCTCGTCACCTACGAAGGGCGTCTCAAGCGACCACACCCACCCTACTGGGTTTGTTGGAGTTGCTTGTCCCAGATGCAAGGCGCACGAGCTCTGTTGGTTGCGCCCGAACACGTGAAACATCTGCATCGTTCGAATAGATTTTTCTCTGCGTTTTGCGGTTGTCCCAGCATCGTTGCGATGACTGCTGTCTTTGCTCTTGGACTGTTTGGTTGCTACTGAGGAACAGAGATCCGACTCAATCCCCCATTCCGTTGAGGTCCCATAACTCCGAGCTGACACTGAATCCCCCTTTCTTGACCACGTCTTCGCCTTTGCGAGCTTCAGAACGTGAGTGAAAGTTTGCCGGCTTCCGTCAGTCCGCGCCGCTGAAACTGACCCTCCACTTCCCCCCCCCCCCATCCCGTCTGTAGAGAGAGCATTGATGATAATACGCGAGCGGACCCAGAAGATCCCGGTCACCACGACCACTAGGTCTTGAAATTTCTGTGCCGATTCCCATTCTCCCTTTTCTCCTTGTGGCACGCGAGGATACAGTAACGATACAGAAAGGTACAGTAACGATGTTCTCTGCCGCTCGTCCCGCATCTGTGGATGACGTCACGGAACCGACACCGCAGCGGATGCCACACCTCATTGTTTCCAAAACCGTCGACACCCACCAGACATTGCCCCAGTCACGCGTGTGATGAGCAGCGATTAGAATGATTTCTGTGCTGCGCCGTGTTGATGTTGCTTGAGGACGTGGCTTTCCTCCTCCTCCCTGTGCTCTGCTTTCCTTTCTGCTTACCCACACGAAGGCAACACGGGCGGGGATGATGCCGAGGAAGCCATTTGTCGCTTCCTCTGCTGCTCCTTCCTTCGACAAGACAGCGGAAAGTTCCCAGCAACGAGCGGCAGAAGCGCAAGACAAGCGCTCTATCCGCCCTGCTCGATAGACGAACGACGGCACCCCGGCAAAGAACGCTAATAGCTCGCTTTGCCATGCGTGCCGAATCGCTGTCGTGTCTTCCTGGTGGGCATGATCCTGTCTGGTTCTGTGCTTTCTATCTTTTTGACTGATCAGGGGCAGATTCATCAACTTCGTATGTCGTCTGCTTATCATCATCGAACCGTTCCGGTAATCTTAGACGATTTCAAAGACATTTTTCGACTGATTCTCACGTTTCGACAATTTAATGTCACCGATACACCTCTAAGGGGAAATCCTCGGTCCGACTTCTTCATGGGGGGACTGAGATGGATAGGGAATGATGGAGATGCGGAGACAGGTGTCAGGTGACATTCAGGATAAAAAAAAAAAAAAACCTTCAGTATTGTTCTCCTCGAAAGGACAGACAGAACAGTGAATCTGCTCATCCTCCGCAAGCAGGAAACGACATTTCTATGAAAATTCGACTGTTAGTAATTTGTCCAGTTTTCTAAACAAGAAAGAGGAAGTTGCTTTTAAAAAAAGAGAGAGAATCGTAAGAGCGATTTGCTACCCGTTTGGAGCTTAGATCTTTTCTCACTCTCTCTCGTTTGGAATTCTCATGCATTTCCATCCCGGTCTCTCCTTCCCTTTTCTGTTGCCCAGCACTTGAAGATTCTCCTGCGAAAAGCGTTTCCTTGCCTTGAAAACCCGCTCCGCTGCTTCTTCTGATTTCTGTATCTATTAGTAGCCAGCTTTTCCTTGGGAAATCATTGTCTGCGGCATGCATTTGCTCAAAGACACACACACACACACACACACACACACACACACACACAGGTGTGGAGAAATCCTTTTTCTGCAACTTCTGTGACGAGGGAAGACCCCAGGTTTCCCTCTTCAGGGTTTCTTTGAGGTTCTTTTCGCTTTCATCCAGACTTTCCTTGATTCGAACTTTCAGAGTGAACGTCCATGCCCATCACTCCGTTTGCATCTTGTGCTCATTGTCGCTAGTGTGACCTACGGACACACACGTAAATTCATCTTGAAAGACAGAGAAGCGTGTTGTTCGAGGTCTCCGCAAGAAATGTTTGATAACCCGGAATACTATCAACTATTCCGTACTCCACCTGTTCCTGTTCCCACCACAGGAAACGTGACCAGTGCTTAACGTACTTGACAGCCAGGACTGAGCTTCAAATTAGACAAGAAGGCTGCTGCATTTGCTAGGGCGACTTCCAAGTGCACCTGCACTGATGGAGACAGGAAAGCTTTTCGGTTCTTGGATTGCGTAACGCCTACTTATATCTTGGAACACCCCGCTTCTAGGAATACAGTTCTGGTGTCATCCATAATCGAGCACTGTCTCGAAACACGAATGTTTCGATCAAGTTGCATTTCTCGATTTTTCTTTCTAGGAGGATGTTTCCGACTTTCCAGGTTCGTCTCTACGGGATGGATCCCCTTTCAGATTACATTCTGATGATGGATTTTGTGCCAGTGGATGACAAACGATACAGATATTCGTTTCACAGGTTTGTTGGAAAGTTGTGCCTCAATGTGCGCTCTCTCAAGTTCTAGCTGGGTAGTCGCTGGTAAGGCAGATCCGAACAGCCCTCCAAGGATACATGTGCACCCGGATTCTCCTGCCAAAGGGTCACAGTGGACAAAACAAGTTGTAGCCTTTGATAAATTGAAGCTCACGAACAATCAGCTAGATGACTATGGACATGTGAGTATCCTCCCAGATGTGTTTTCCTCAACAGTTTGGGGCTTGGATGCATAGGATAATTCATTGGGATGAATCCCATCAGTCAAAATTCGAAGAACGCTATTGTATTTATGCGTAATGGAAATGTCTTGGTCGTAAGCTGTCGTTCGCGCTTGAGGTTGTGTGGTACTTTCTCTTTCAGAAGACGGATCTTTGTAAACTACTAAGTTTGAGAATTTCGAGACCAGTTATTAGAGAGATCTCTGTAGATTTGTATCTGTTTACCGAACGAGGATGAAACTTTATTACCAGACGTGATCTTTTAGAACTCTTGACTCATCTCGAAAACGAAGTTGCGCCGTATTGCAATGATTATTCTTGAGTTTGAAAACGCTGTAGAGAATAAACCTTAAACTGTTTGCAAATCGTTTCGAGCCTGACCAGCAGATCCGCTTGGGATTTCAATAACAGCGGTTAGCAGATGAGTGCCTTTCATGCTACAAATTGACAAGATCCTCTCACAAATTAAAAGTCCTATAGGAAATTTTCAAATCAATCAAATTTTCAGTTCAGAGAATACATCTAGCGATTCATCATCAAATTTTTCAGTCGGTTGCTTCCTCATTGCCTCGTTTATTAAATGGATGAGGCGGGGTTTTATGCATGGACATTATTCACCTCAGGCTAGAAAGAATAAGTTCACTCTGAAATACAGTTTCCCGTGCTCCAGAGTGGACCTTATTTCAGCTCAGCTTTTTCAAATGATACGCTGCTCCAAAATGCAGATCTTAAAGAATTCTCACAGAGAAACGCAAGTAGCGCTGTGGCAACTAAATAAGAAATGAGCAGGCATTAAATTGCTCTGTCCCATGTCCTGGAATCGCGTTTTTGAAATCCATCTTCAAGGAGATTTATTTTAATTTATTTATAAGTATTTGACATGCCTGCCAATAAAATTTTTCAAGAACTGAAGGATCATCTTCTACGTACTGTCAAAGATTCGTAGCTTTATTGTCATTTTGAAAATTAAATAAATACTTCTCGACCCTTGCATGAGAATCTTGAGATTCATAAAGTTTTTTTTTTTTTCTCCTATGAGAAATGAAGTTACGATTGCTTCTCGTATTTGGTTGTGGTACTGAAATTCCGGCTCCCAAGTGCCCCTTCAGTTATTTTTATCTGTCAGAATTGTCCTCTCATAAGAGCTGCAGAAATCAAGAAAACTTTTTTCTCACAAGTTTGCTGCCATTGCCGTAAATTTTTGAAGTCATTTCTATCGGGCTAAGCTTAAAAGGGATTGGAAGCTGTGGAAAATCATAGAGTAAGAAAGACACTCTGTTTACCGATGAAGTTCAGTTCCTCAAGTCAGCTAGTGATTCAAGAAACTGGGATCATTGCTTGAGACAGAATTATCCTTCGGTAATGCATTTCGATACTTTCACTAAGTTTTCTTGCACAACCTTCAGCTCCATAAATTTTACGGTGAATCTTCTAAATCGGTTTCAGCTTACATGCCTCTATGTCAAGCTATCTGGTTTCAAATGTAAACTTTCGCGACTTAAAGCCTTTCTTCTTCAGGAAACTCTTATCTTCTTCACTCTTAATTATAAGCAGAACTTAATTCTTATGATAACAGAGATTGGCGCCATCAAGTTATGGAGGAATATTCCAAAAAAAAATTCGTATATGATCTACGGATTCTGAAGGAAATACTCTTGAGTTGTTAGATTTGCTGATTTGCTTTTATGGGGAGCATCTTGCAGACTAGGAAAAACTAAGGCTCTGAATTTACTAAGTGATAAGCTTAAAACATTTAAAATGTTTTAAGAAGTGTGAAATGATTTCATATTATAGCTATATATAATAGAAGTATCTCGAAACAGTTATCCGTTCTGATGCTTCATGCACCATTCATTCTTTGTGGCTATCTTTGTAAAAGGTCAAAAGAATATGAATTTTTTTGAAAATCATTCTCGGGACGCCTAGAAATCTAAATACAAAGAATAGAAATCATCTATTTTCTGCTTTCTGTCCCCCTTTTCCTAATTCCAAGAGCACGCTGATAACTCGAATTGCCGCATGTGCTTTCAAGAACGTCGATCTAAAAAAAAATCCCTCCTTACCCGACTAACTTAATGAAGGTGATCTGCTTCTTAGTTCCTTTGCATGCATTCAAAACTATTCAGTCACCTATTCGATTCTCGATTTCATATTGCTTCATGTATCCTCTGTTCACTACCCACTTTCACGGACCAACTATCGTAAATCAAAACTTAGGATCGCTTTCTGAGGATTGCAAACTAAATGGCGAAATTAGGTGTTGCCGAAGAAGTAATGTCTTTGTGAAGTATGCAAGTCAGCTTAAAATCTAAGGTCGAAGGTGCAATCTGCGTTTTTCAAAAACCAAAATTAGGGTGGTATCAGGGTTGTTACACACGTTTTCCTTTGTATTGGTAATGGGTATATGAAATTCGTCAAGGCATGCTAGGTTCCTCCACTTTCGCAATACTCTGCATCCCTTTCCACCCCTTGATAGGAACATGAGTTTTTCCACGATGGAAACTTGTCGTGCGGAAAAAGAGATACTTGCTCAATGCATCCATAAGGAAATGTCGTTATCTTGGGCATTTTTTCACGGGTCCGGAGAAACATTTGAGCTGTAATCAGTTGCATCCATAAGAAACGATTGGATCTGCGTGGAAGTCGCTAGTCGCTTGTGGCTCCGCTGGTTTGTCTGAGCTTCGTTTCGCTGTTTTGCAACTTACCTCTTCTTCCGGTCTTATCTCCTCCAAAGAAAATACTTTCAGAAACTGCCATTCATGTTAACACATCATTTGGGAAGTTTCCATTTGCTTCCAGCATGTATATGCTTTGTCTGAAACATTTTGCGCATCACCTATCCGCTGTGCCCTATCTTCCCTTGTATACTCCTGGAGGCAGTTGTGTTCGCAAAGATGACCGTGGCGCTCCAGTAAATGGTTCGGTCATTGTAAAATGAGAAACAGCATTAAAGCACGCGGATCTCTTCTTTCAGCAGTTTTCCTCATGCATGTTTTAGAAACTAACTATTTCTGACTGGTACGCTTTGTTCCAAAGGTAGTCTCTCTATTGGAATTGTCCCACCTTTATTCCAGAAACAGTGCATAAAATTAGTTTTTCCTCGTTTGGAGGAAATCCTAAACCTTATCTTTGCCTTCTTGACCTTTGCTTAATTTGTAGAATCTTTCAAATTTTGGAATCCTGATTAGAGAAATTGTGCTCCTCCTCTAGGAAACTGCGCTTGTTATGGAAGCTTTTGTGCGGATGCATATCCCGTTTACTTAATCTCAGCTCGAGTCCTTCGATTGGTGGACTCGAGAATATGTGTCCACCAATCGAAGTCGTGTCCCAGAACACTCCCTCAACACTTTTATCTTCTTCAATGATATCAGTCAGAAGCTCATGCTTCGTTAGAATCTCTAAAAATAAGCTACAAAGAATGAACCCAGGTTTTAAGGGATTTGCTAGGCGTTGAGATACTGTAATGGAGTTAGAAGCTGGAGAAATCATTAGAATCATTGTCTGATTACTTTTTTGAGACTTTTCCGAGCAGCAAGGATGCGAGAATAGGATACTGAGAAGCAATTTTACAGTATGATCGCAGTGATCTGCCAGCTGGTTCGGAGTTGCCTCAAAAAAAAAATATTGGAAAGGACAATTTAGTAATTAATGAGGGTTTTAACTGATAACTCTAAAAGTTTACATTTTCCATAATAAAGAAGGTTGATCTCAAATCAGATTTGGTTTCCCAAATTTGATTTTTTCACAAAATACACATCTTGGAAACGTATCCTCATAGAGGTAAGAATTTTCCCGGAAAAAACTCTGATCATACTTTAGAAAAAACTGGGAAGCTGCTCTGTCTCTCTCGCAGTCGGCTTATGCATCACAAAAAGTCCGACATTGGTTCCGAAGGGTTTCGGAAATCTCTACGCAGGTGGCTGAAAAATTTGCGACAAAATGGCTATTTTGCACAGATTTTGAAATGATTAAGCGCCTTCTGAACGTCTCAAATGTTCTCTCTTTGATGCAGATCATTCTAAACTCCATGCATCGATACCAACCACGTTTTCATGTTGTCTACGTGAATCCCAAAACCGAAGATGCGAGTCTTACAGAAAACTTCAAAACTTTTGTGTTCTCGGAAACTCGATTCACAGCGGTTACGGCTTATCAGAATCATAGGGTGAGAACAACTCCTAACCTTTTTACATTAAAAAAAAAAAAAGTGGCTAATTAACTACAGACAGAGTATAATTAGGAATCACTTGTGTCTGACCTTAGAAATCACAACTTCCTGTGAACGAAAATCTTTCAATGTTTCAGATCACTCAATTAAAAATAGCCAGCAATCCCTTTGCGAAAGGATTCAGGGACTGCGATCCAGAAGAATGGTAAGCAGTTTCCTTTTTCCTTTTTTTTTTTTTTTTTTCCTTTTTGATCTCACTGCGCCGAAAATAATAGTGAGTTTGTAGTTCAAAAATTCTATGAAAGCTCATCAGCATCCCTCGACTTTACAAACGAGACTCCCAGACATTCTGGTTCTCCGGCTGCTGTTTCTTGGAGACAAAAGTGGCGTATCTCAGAAAGACGACCATGCAGGAAAAACAGTTACCATGGCTGAGAAAACGATGCTTTTCTCAGGAGTGTGGCAAGATGAGATTGCATCCTTAGTAAACCTCTAAATGACATGGATGTGACTGCAAAGCATTTTATATCCATCTTTATTGCATGAACACGACGGTCCAACCAAGAGATTAATGTACTCTAAAGATCAGCCTGGTTAGCAAAACGCCTTCGAGAAGCAAGCGCCGCTAAGTTGCTGGTGTTACGAAAAAGAATAGTAGGCAGCAATAACTGATAGAAAGGGAAAGTACCGAGACTGCAGAAGAAAGAAACCTCGAATGCACGTGCTGGAACCAGTTGGTCCTTTTTGTAAGGAAAAGGACAAAAGAGTTCACCTGAGGGGAGAAAAGAGAGTTCCAGAGCTTTGCTTTGATCCCTTTTGTTCTTCAGCATCAGGAAAAATTCATCTACTGAACTACATCAAATTTTCTTAACCCCATATTCTTTTCTCAAGTACTGCTGGACTTCCTTGAAAAATGGTCTCTCGTATTGCTCTCAACTAGCAGTGCAAGCACATTGCTCTTTGTGAAAGCCTGCTTTGAATCTCTGCCAAATAATCCGAACCGAGGAAGAATTCATCATTCAGAAGATATCCGTCCGTTTATTAGCACATCTTCATTTCTTCCTGCTTTGCTGCTTCTCATCATGCGGATGCATGTTGCCGATCTCAGCTCGAAGGAACCGCTTGCTCGCAAGTCGGCAGTTGGAAATTGCGCGATTTCATTTAGCGGGCCAAATTTATGGAAACTGTATTTCAAACCACTCTTACAGGATGGCGTCTCCGACTTCGAGATCATTTCTGAAAGTTGTCACCTCTACAAACAGAGCCGGAACACGCGCTGTCAGTGCCAAAGGCGCAGTGATCTGTTTTGATCTTCTCCCGTTCAAAGCAAAAGAACCTCATATCATAATTACTTCCTTAAAAAAAAATCTTTCCCTTTTTTTTTCTTTTTTTCCTCTTCGTGCTATCCAAGTGTGTGCTCCTTGAATCGTGAACCCGCGGCAGCTGCCTATCTTGCAGTACCTTCCCAGTTTCCACTCCAGCTTCAAACAGGACTCGAAATACGAAATGAGCTGGAAGCGGTTCGTAGCAACAGACTCAGAGAGAATATGTGGCATAGGAAACACAAGACGAAAAGTAGATCCAAGACAGGAGCACACTACAGAGACTCCGGGCTAGGGTGAGATGTGCCTTAATCCGAATAATGTGATCCCTATGATCTCTGCTCTTAAGGATGACACTCAAACCAAAACCAAGGATCTGATCCCCAAACGCTTATATCTGTTCCCGTTACCTTTGATTTCTTTGATTTGCAGGAAGGTTTCCGAACAGCGGCGCTTCTCTTCCTCACTTTCGATTTCTTTTTACTTTCGCTTTGCTCTTTGTACGTAATACACACAAAGCGCAAATCAGCATCGCACATATAAGCATATGATAATGAACTCTTTATTGTATGTAAAGTTCTGCTGCTTCCGTTTAGGAAGAGGAAACACTCAGCAAAAGGATTGGGGCAGCCTAAAGGTTCCTCTTCCTAGCCATCGCCTCATGCTAAGTACTGAGAGCTCCCGAGTGCAATTTTCTTTGACTTTTTATTTGTCTTCGTCATTTGTTTGAAGAAGAAAAACCCTCTCCTGTCGGGAAAGTTGCAGAGAAAAACATCTTGGAAACAAAGACTTTCTTAGTGTTCAACTTGGTTTCGACCTTAGAGGATCGACATAATGGAATCCGTGCTTCGTAAAGCACTTAACCAACTTAATGGAGTTGAGGAGGTAGGTTTTTCCAACTGGAGTAGCTTGCCAGAGAGGAAAGGGTCGGAAAAATTCGAAGGAAAGTGCTGTCCTATACCTGGAGTGATGCAGGAAACGAAAAAGCGTAAGAAAATTCTTGAAAGAAAGTCCCAGGTCTCAAGAAACAGAGCACCTGCGCGTTGCTAAAAGTCGACTGCCTCTTGAAACACCGTTTCCGAAGTTGGAATGAAGAACTAAAACTGCTTACACGTATGAAGCTCAGTGACTCGGTAACTGAAATGTGAAATCTGGAATTTTCGCGAAGGGATGATTGCACGTGAGAGCACAGTAGGCTTCTAGATGGGAACCAAAAAGGGAAGCACACTGCCCATGAACTGGGAAGACATGTAAGCGCATTTTTGCTAGTGAGAAGAGAATCCCAATACCCACAGGAAATCTCCAGTTTCCCCTGAACTGCAGTAAAAACATCAGTAGCACTGAGCTCTCTGTTTGAGCAGAATTACCCGATGTATTATTCTTTTGGAGATGGAGATTTCGTAGATTTCAAAGCAAAACTGACTCTGCCAGACATAAAGCAAGCATCGAGTTCTTTTCTTAACTTTTCATATGACAACAAATGCAGAGAACGGTGGTGAATTAGGAAGAAGAAACTGTAGAAAAAGCGATTTGCCGGCACCAGGAACACTGAACTCATTCAAAGCTTGGAAAACCGAAAAGTAGCGTGCTGAACGTTAGCTACTTGGATTCCTCATGTGCCTCGATCCTTCGTAAATCAAAGAGATGAGGATGGGGGGAGGGGAACGCAGGCAGGAGCAGAGGACAAAAAAACTGAGCATAGATGCCTGAAGTCAGAGGAGTGAGCGTTTTCGAAAAAGTGTGTTTGACCAGAAACGAGGCAGGAGCGCATTTGGATCTCTGTGCCCGCATGAAGATTTAAATCCCTCAGAAGAAATCCGATCAGGGCAGCAAAGAAGTTCCCGAATTTCTATTTCCATCCTATTTTAGCCCGTCATTCGAAAAATTATCCAAACTTTTTTTTTTTTCTTCAATGTGATCTGGATCTGTATCACCCCATACTGTCCATCTTTTTTTCATTAGATAAATGGACTAGAGCATCTCAGCTTAATCTTGAAACTTGTCTTCTGAGTTTCTCATCCAAAGAGGGTGGAATGACTGTTAGGGGGATAGAACATGTTTACAGTTAAACTTTGTATAGGCAGGTGATACTTTACTTTCCATAAGATGGTAAAAGCCTCCACCTTCTAGGCGGAGAAACTTTGGTTTGTGAATGTCATAACTGTGCTTTATAAAGTATAGTTATGACGGAGTACGGTAAAGGCAAGCATACAGTATTTTATCATTCTTACAGTATTTTTTTTCTTCAGTATCCGAAGCAAAATTACGTGGAATCCAAAACGATGTCATAGAATCACTTATTGTATCTCATGCTTATCGTGACTACCGTGAAAATCGTAGCCTTCCGCGAAAATGATTTGTTGCTGCCAAGTCTTTCATTTTGAATCTGGTTTTGAGTAGTCAGTTTCTGGATTTCCGTTCTGATCTTCTTCTGTGCCTACTCTCTGGATTGCAATCGCTCTACTGTGCTGCAATTATGCCACCATTCGGTTCACGCCCTAAAGACTTCCATAAACCAAAGTAATGATGGTGCTTAAAGTAACAACGCTAATAACCACACATTCGAACGAAGGGATTCGAAGAAATGCACAGCTCCACATCTTCTTCACTTCCCAGATTTTGCCTATTGACCAGCGCAAGTGTTTCTCAGGAACACGAACAATACGATGCGTCCTGCTTGTACAAGTTGTATCCTTCGCGTTGCTCTCCTCAAGATGGATCACGTAGACATGCGTTTTCAAAGACTTGAAATTCGTGGTCTGAAAGAGGAACATTTGCAAGAAAATTCTGTTATACTTGCCAATGTGCTTTGATCCCTTCCTTTTTTTATTGGATATCCCAAAATGTAGAATGTGTTTTTCTTCGATTTTGTGATTGGTGGATTGGCCAATCTCTTAAGCAGTGCTTTAGAGCTTTTTTGATGGAGCCATAGAGCCATAGAGAGGTACATGAGTTACTCATTTACTGCAACGGATGTGTTCCCTTCCCATGTGTCAAACCGTTGTATGGTTTAGATCCCTTCCTTCCCCCAAAGCAGCTTGCTTATTCTTGCTTACCATCCATGAAGTGATTTCCACAGAACTTCAGCAGTCCACCAACAGGATAGACAGCTTCCTCAAGCCTTGCTTCTTCTCTCAGTAAAACATGGTGGGATTGGATCAAGATGGCAAAAATTCCGAAAACTAAGAAAAGGGCGTTACGATATTCTGGGCGTAAGATGACTGGTGGTTTTTTTTTTTTTTTTTTTTCTTGATGCTTTCGAATTGTCTCTCTTATTTTTGTGCAAAGAGCAATGGAAATTTGTCGGTAGTTATCCGTTTTCTCAAAACAAACTCCCAGCTACTGTGATTTCCATTTTTCTTTCTATGTAATGTATTTTTCTCTGTTTTCTTTTTTTATTTATCTCCGCTTATAATTTTCGCTTTGTTGTTAACAAGATGCTTAAAAGGCAAACAAAAACAAAGCTGCTGTTCTCGACTTCGAAACTATTCAGGCCAAGACTTCAGTTTTTATTGCCTGGATCGTTTTGCATCCCATTCTAGAGGACACAGCTGCAACAGTTGATGACTAACATGGCTGATCACCAAAGCGGAAACGTGGTTCCTTCATCTGAGAGCAGTCCAACGCTTCTTAGGGGAACTATGGTGGCTGAAGTAGTGACGTGTTCTTGCAAACCCGTTTTCTTTTTTTTGTTGTTTCCTTGGGAACGTGGCACGAAACTGGAGTCGTGATCCTTTAGAAAAAGCAGTTTTTTTTTTTTTGTGATGTGCATCCTAGCATCTTCTTGAGATTGCTGGTGGAAATTCGTTGCGATCCCATTCCGTTACAAAACAAAGGTCTCATTCTAGAACCTACTTATGATAGAATTCCTATACAGTTTGATTTTAACTGTCTATTGTGGTAGGACGCTGATATCCTCTTAATCTGTGGCTTTTTCTTGTTACTCTGATGCATTCTATTCTGTGGGAATAGGTGCTTTTGAAATATGACTAGATTGAGTGGAATTGGTCATCTACAAGTCTCAATGTATTTATGCTTCCCTTATGGGATACCTACACTGAACTTCATAGGAATTAAATGTCCCTCGACACAGCTTAAAGAATGACACTCGCGTAATGATTCTTTCTCCATCCTTACAAACAACTTATTAAATTTACCATGTGCAGTTCTGAGATGAATTAACAATTGGACATAATTTGCATAAATCGTCATGTAGACTTTATTATATTAAAGGTGTGTATGTGTGAATTTATGTATGTATAATCATTCGACACAAATTTGTATGTGCATTTTTACTTATCAGCATGCTCGTGCACGGATACATCTTTCTACACACGTGTCCAATTTTTGAAATTCTTTAAGGTGTTTGGATTTGCATGTCATTTTATTCCTTAATCATTGACGCTGACTTTTATCTGGTGCCCTGCAATTTTGTGTTGAAAGTGTTGTTTCTACCCGAGTTGTTTCCGAAGCAAGTTAGAGCTTTTGCTGAAACTGCTCCCGCCAAGAAGAGAAGTCGCATCTGTTCGATCGCATCTGTTCCAAGGAAGCTGAAATACTATTTAATTCACTCTACGAATTCAAATCAGTTTCTTTTCCTTCTAGAATTAGTAGATAGAAAGGCTTGTTTGTCTCTCCACACAGCTTTTATGAATTCAACGTTCTATTGGTTTAAACAAATTGATTCACTTAGATTGAAACTTCTCTATCTACCACCACCTTCCACAGACATGACGAACAAATGAGTAGTAGCTAATGACTAGAATATTACATAACAATTGTTGGAAATATAAAATGCCAGTTGTGGAACGTTCTCTTTGCTACAAACTGAAACTAATTTAGGAGTCTTCAGCGATTCTTTGGACTGCTAAATTTCCCCACATCCCTGAAGAAACAAAAAAGAAAAGATAGCGTTGTCGGCGACCACATTTGTCAGCGAAGTACCATTTTCAGTGGATGTATCTTGAGCGAAATGCTTCATGAATCGAGTAAACTTGAGGGAAAATACTTGTTTATTTAGGATTTTGAAATGGTATGACCGGCTTGACATGAGAATGTATTTGAGAAAGATGAAAACTAACCGTTATTTCTTAAAAACAACGATTGAATATCGTATAACAAATGAATCAGGGTATGTAATTTCTGTGTAAGGTTGGTTGGTTAGCTGATGATATCATCAACATCAACGTGGACTAGATGAACTCTGCTTAAGCAGCACATTCCAAGACTGAGGAATAATCATTTTATAAATCTGTAAGCAAACCTGTGCGAACCAGTGGTCAGTAACTCCACAGTTTGCTATGAATATGATAGAGAGGCTGCATTCAAAGTTCTTTTTTCGGATTTCCGAATTTTTGTTTCGTACCATCGATGGCCGGAAATCAATCAACAACGGATTCATGCAAACTCTTGTAGAAGGATCTCACGAACAGACAAAACGCATCGGCTATTAAAACTCGAGGCATTCTGAAGGATGCTCATTAAAAACAAAGCAACTTTATTGTATGTCGGTTCAAGTTCTCGGAGATTCTTTCAAATGATTTTTTAGAAATATTACTTTATATATATATATATATATATATAATGGAAGCGCTAGAATGAAATTTCCTGGGATATGAATCGAAGTGATTATTTTCTTGTCTAATGGAGCAGACTGAAGCTGCATGATATCATAAATTTGCAAAAGTTCATTCCATTTCCAACCGAAAAGCTCTGAAAATCCTTTTTGATGCACTGTTCATCATCAGATTCTTCATCATACCGTCACGAAGAATTTATTTACTGTTGTGACCTGATTCTCTTTCTGGTCTACGAATCTGCTTTCGCCACTTGTGATGACCACCTGTTGCATCATATGCATCAAGATTTTGGCGCCTCTGCACTGTCTTTAATTATCTCAAATCCAGAAGTGACGTGGTGTTGTTACTTTTGCATGTTGCCTTTGAGTTTTTGCACCTTTCCGAATGACGCTGCTAACGCGCACCAACAATTTTCGTGGTCCGTTGCATTACTGAACGCGCTAAGCTGCGTAGTAACCGACTGTGGTGACCAAGATTTCTTATCATGATGTTCACGGAAGAACTGCAAGGTGATTTCCAGGGAAGCTTCATTGAGAACGCCGAATGCGCAGCGTACTGAGCTACCGGAACCGAAATTCTGCAATTCATCTCCAACATCTCCCGTTATTCGTCAAAAGAACAGGCTGCTCCAGACTTACAGTGGAATATCATAATTCACAGTCTGTGAATCTCAACAGGGCATCATGCATCTTGTTTTTATGGATCAAAAAAAAAAAAAAACGTATGCACAGACGAATGCATGCATGAATCTTCCAGATCGCTCTACTCTTTTAAATAGCGTGTATCTATGCCTTCGATACACATGGTTTCTTTCTTAGTACTTTTCCAGCTTCTTTTGCTTGATTGTTCTTCCGTTGCAACCGACAAAAATGGCAGAACTCCAGCGTTCGAATGGCTTTGATATGATTTTATTACTCTGCTTACGATCTTAATGATATGGGAAAAGTTTCACGTGTCTTCCTTTCGGATACTGTGTGCATATCATTCGACCAACGTACACTCGTCCACTCGCTCGTACAATACTGCACATCTCTTTCGATTCAAGCGGGGGGAAGCGGTTTACCGTTAGCAGGAATTTTCTTCTCTTGATAAAACCGATCAGTATCTCAGTAGAAAAAAAAAAAAATGCACAGTGGGCGTTTCGAAAAATTTCTTCGTCCGTGGTGCTCCTGCCTCGAATAACATTCTTGTATCCACAGCGTCGTGGAGGTGCTGAACCACTTGCCGAACAACGCTCCCAAGTCCAGGAACTACCAAAAATTCATTTTCCCTCAAGTCCAAATCAAAGATCTCAAAGGTAAGGCATTCTGTGTTCTTGGCGCGAAGGAAATTCTGCAAGTTTAGTGCTCATGTTCAAAAGGGTCCTTTGTAGTTGTTAGTACCAGTCACGTGGCGTGTGTTCCTCGCTTGCTTCCGGACCACTGCCTTTCAGAGATTATTCGTGGGAGGGATTTCTAGAGCATAAATTCCACATTTGTCAATTTTATCCTACTGATGCTGCCGTGATCCTGTTCCAGTTTATTCACAGTTCAGCGTACAGCTCGTGGATGATTCTAGAACGGCCTCAATTCCACAAATGCTCACTTTCCGCTCACTTGGTGCAGTAAGCTCAGATACTCTGATGAGCAGCATTTGTTTTGATCTGACTGATTCAGCCAAGAAGCTGCGATGCACTCGTCGCGTTCCTCGAGCGGTGTTCCACTTGAATGACCTACCCACAGAGTCGATTTTTCGCCTCCCCCAGCTGCTGCTTTTACCTTCGTGCACCCACGCGAGCTGGAATGAAGCCTGAAAAGTCCCAAGTCTGTTATGAGATAACTCCCGAATATCTTTATGGTCGTATGAAGATATTCGGGAGGGATAGCGGGCGCAGCGTGATACCGAAAGTGGCTTCAAGGGAGTACGGAAGTGACTACGAATTCCAGCCAAGGAATTTGAGATGCATAAGGATAGCCAGAGCCATGCATGAGCCAGGGATGCTATGAAAGGCTCTTCACTTTGAGAGCTGAGACGTCTTTGAGGAACTTGGGGATTTTTCTAAGCTTAAGACACTCACCTCAACTCCTCCATTTTTTCACAGCTCCCCATTTTCCAACGCCTACTCTTCTCGGTTCAAACTCTCTTTCACACAGAGGAGATGTCCTGGGTCACATTGTTTGTCCAAGTGTGTTTCCTGCCTTTCGAGAAGCCCTGGAGCGTCTTCTTGCAATTCTTGGATCTTCTCACACATAACCTGACCGCAGAATTTCAAAGATCTTCCCCTTTCAAATTACTTGAGGTGGACTTCAAGTGGGAAAACGAGGAACCCACCTTGAAAAGCGGGAGAGTTCATCCCGGTTACCGCTCTTTGAATGGTCCGTTGAAGTTCGTCCTTTCGGCTGTCGCGTCCACCTCCTCTGCCTCCTCTCCGGCCCGGGGAGACTTGGAAAGGAGCACGCGCTCGCGTCCCTCCAGGCGTTCGCTCCTCCCACCACCGCTCGTGTGCGCTCGGACCAAGGCAGCGGACTCGGGACGACCTCCTCACAACACTGCCTGAGGGGACCCTCTTCAGTCCTCGATCGGGGAACCAGGAAAATCTCGGTCCAGGGCAACGGCGCTGCGCGCGCTCGATGCCGCCTGGTGCCGCACTGAAGGAGGTATCGCGACAAAGAAGCTAAGAACGGAGGCGGTTCTCTTGTGCGCCGCCCGAGGGCTTGCGCACTCCCGCCAGAGATCAGAGGGGACACCGCCTCGAACACGCAACATTGCTCTCTCTCTCCGCTGGGAAGATGGGCAGATTTCCGCCGTACGCAGAATCCAGAGCTGGACCGTTCGCAGCTCGCCCGGAGGAAACCCTCACGAAGAAGTGATTTCCCCGAGAGCGTGTGTGTGATGCGACGCAGAAGGTTCCCGCTCGCAGCAGCTATGGCTCACCGACAGGGTCACCTGTGTAGGCACAGAGACGACCTCCTCCCATCTTGATCCGAAGAAAGGGAAGAGGGAGAAAGAGGGCTGCTTTCCCTCTTGAGGACTCAGTGCTGACCAAAAATTTGTGCTCTGGCGGTCCAAGTCCCCGCGCGCCATCCTTTTAGCGCGGCAGAAGACGTGAACACTGCAGAAGATAGGTGAGCCAAAAGTCAACCGAGTAATCAGGTGGTCGAGCGGGAAAGCCCTGCCCGGGCTGCCCTCCACAGGATACTCGCCGATCTCCCGAAGCTCTCTCTCCTGCTTTTCTTGTGAGTGGAAGCTGCGCCGGGATTGACGGGTGTGCGTGTCCCCTACCAGCCCTCCTACCCTTCCTACCCCTATCCCTCTCTTTCTCCTCCTGATTTACCTCTTCCTCGCCTTCCTCTTCTTCTGCCGCCGCCGCCGCCGCCATTTTTCGGGGGGACTTTCGGGATTTTTCCACCCACGTTTCTCAGATCTATTTTTATATCCTCTCTCCGCGGATGCGTCCGGAGCGACTCCCTCCGAGATTTACGGGGGGAATCGGGCGACGAGGATGGCGAACGGAGGCCCCTTCGGGGATGCAGGAGGATCTCCGGGCCGGTGAGACTTGAAAAGGAGCGCGCGCCCGCGTCCCTCCAGGCGCGTTCGCGCCGCCCACCACCGCGCGTGCGCTCTCGGACAGAGGCGGCGGACTCGAGACCTCCCCGCAACACGTATTTACCTTAGCGGAGCCCTGCCGAAACATAACACCCGGAGAGGACGTGTGCATCCTTCGCGACGCAGATCCCGCCCGCAAAATGGATGGCTTCCCGAAGGAGGTGTTTACAGGTCGATGGTGCCCTTCCTGGCACTCACGTGGTCCTCCGTACCACCCGATTGCCTCGAGTCTCTTGGGTGAAAGAAAAAAACCCTGACCTCTCTGCTGCCTCTTCTGCTTCCATCCCTCGTAGGACGTGACCCTGTGCACATGCTCCTTCATCTTGCGGGCGGACGAAGGAGGGAAGAGGGAGGCTGGATCTGCCGGTGCCCCCAAGAGTTTCAGGAGATGCCCTTTCCATTTGAAGGAACCATCCTGCTTCTTCTCCTCAAGGGAAGAAGCCCTCAGCGTCCTGCCCCCTTCGCCACCGTTCCGGTTCCTCCGGCTTCCTCCACCCTTCATTTCCGAATCCCCTGCTGGTCCCCCACGAAAGGGGGATGCGATGTGGAAAGAGGAGGAGATCAGCAAAAGAGAAAATGCCCTGCTGTCGATCTGTGGTTCAGGAGTCCTCGCTACGGATTACCCTTCATCGAGGGAGAGAGAGAGAGAGAAAAGGTTCTTCCTGGTTCTTTCTCCCTCCCTTTCCGATCGGAGAGAAAGAAGGCGATCAGAGAAGCGGACTGATTGCTCCCCCCACATCCGCGGACGTAGGCAACTTGTCCTCAGCCTTCCCGCCCGCCGTTAGTCATCAGCCTTTCCTTCCCTCGATTCCTCTCCTTCCAGAATCAAAGCAGGCAGGGAAGGAGAGTGACTAAACGGGAAGGGGAGGCTTGCCGACGTCGTCTTCCATTCCCTCTTCCTCCCTCGTCGTGCCTGTCAAGGAGCAAAGCAAAAGGGTCAGAGTTCATCTCCCCTCGGCCACGTCTCTGCCACCTTCCTCTCCTCTTCTTTCCCCTCCTCCCCACTCCCTCCACCACCACCACTTCAGCCAGCACCCTTCCTGTCAGACTCCTCCTGCTGCCCTCCTGCTTCTCCCAGACACCGAGGGGGAGAGGAGAAAGGGGGGAAGCGCTCATGGGAGCGGCCAGGACGCGCACAGCGCCTGATTCCTCAGGAGAGTCACGAGAAACTCCTCAGGGGTCCAGCCAGCCGCCTGCGACGAACCGGTCCCGAGCTGTTGCAGGTGATGCTCCGCGCAGAGCACGCTGCACTCGCGTCTCCATGGTCACCCTCTTCCAGGGAGGAGGAATAAGAGGAGCTCCACAGTGAGGAACGAAATTGGAGTGTGGGAAAACAGGGTGCGAGAGAGCTGGAGGAGAGGAGGAGGAGGAAGGGGAAAAGTTCCCACTGAGAGGAACAGGAAGAGGAGGGGGAGGAGGAATGGAGGCTGCAAATCCGAGAACCAGGAGCTCAAACCAGAGAAAGAGGGATCCCTCTTTCGGTCGGCATGGCAGCACAGAGGAAAGGCGAGCTTCACACGACGCCAGCACTCCTCAGGAGGAGAGGTGTTGCCGTGACACAACCACGATTGGGGTCTTCAGTGGCGATCTTCCCTCCTCCTCCCCCTTTCCTTCTCTTCGTCGCCACAGGAGAGACGCCAGGAGTGACCTGCCGCGTGCCCGGTTTGCCCAGCACCTTCCTGCTCGCTCCCCTATTTGGTCATCTCAGAGATTGGAGGAAGAGCGGACGTGCCCACGATCGTTTCTCCGCTCCCACCGCTGTCGCGGGTAGGAAGGAAGGTCATGCATCCCGGATAGTGCCACTGTTCCTCCTAAACTCACCGCGCCGACTGCCAGATTCCCGCGACGGCGGTGGACGAGAAGGGACGACCGTGGACGTGTCCGCTCCTCTTCCTCCTCTTCCCTTCCTCCTCCTTCTCCTTGGAATCCATTGGACCAACTTACGGACTCCACCTCCGCCCCACCCCACAGCCCCAATAGGTGGCGGCTTGGCAACTCCCATGGAGGATCTCTTCCGGGGTTTTCCTGATGAAGCGGGGGTTCATCTGGAAAATGTTAGCCTCCGCAGCAGCACCTTCGCTTCCCCGGACGAGACAAGGGGTGTCTCCTGGATACCCGAGATGACACGAAACGGATCCGCAGATTTCCCTTGATCCTCTCGCCTTCTGCGGGGAAAACGGGAATTCCCTCCCCCCTTCCCCCTCTCGGGGAGCGTCAGGAGCAAGGCATCCCTGTTCCTGGCCCTTCCTCTTCTCTTCGTCTCGCTTCTGGGGATGTGCTCCGACATGGCGCCGCTCACGGCAAAAGCTCCCGTCACTTCTTTGCCTTTGGCGCAGCGCCCCCCCCCCGTTCCGGTTTGTCTCACCCTCCCGGGACGCAGTCCATCTCGTGGAGCGCGGAAAGTAGGTGCCCCGGCGCGCACGGTTTGCCGGGGGCACAGGAAGGAAACAAAGGCGGGATGAGAAGAGGAAAACGTTTCCGTGGGCCTGCAAGACCGGCGCGGAGTCGGATGGCGCCCCGCCGTGCGCGAGCCCCAGGTTTCGGAGCAAGAGCTCGCGCACCTGCCACTCGTCCCGGCGGAGGAGACCCCAGGTCACGGAAGGTGAAACCAGAAACACAGTCTCCACGGAAACAGGCAGACCGAACCCCTTTCGAGAGTGGACTCGGCAAGGGAGGGCGGTAGGTGGTTGGCACGGCAGAGATGGCACGCTGCGGCGGCGCGATGGAGGCACTGTCGATACCCGAGTGCGGAGCACCGAAACCCGAGCTGCTGCTCTCTTCGTGCGCGGAAATGAGAGCACGAGTCGGGGCGTTTGCCGCCGCGCATAGCAACACGCTGCCGCGCTTCCCGTCTCTGTGTCCAAGGAGTCCACGCACAAAAGCTTTGGGTCCTTCCGGGGCAGGCCTTGAGCGGAAGAGGTTTCCCGGAAACAGTCCAGATGAAGCGGCAGGACCCAGCTTGTCTTTCAAGTCACAGTCGTTTCTTGTCCCCTTGGGGCGAGCTTCGAACCGCGCGCACGGCGCTGCCGGTTCCCTCCTGCACGTTTGCTCCAGGAAATCTTGTGCATGTTTCATCTCTCTTCATTCACTGAACGCTCCGCACGTTCCCGTTTGCGTTGCGAGCACGCATTTGTACAAGCATGTGGGTACACATCCGTACATGTGTATTGTATGTGCACGTTGCGCACGTGCAAGGCATATAGCTTTCTGCGTTTACCTGTACGTGCACGCATGGGTCATAACTTCGGCACATCTGAGACACGGAAGTGTGCAACACAGATGCGTTTCTCAAGATCCTCACAGGACGACTGCCGGATACATGAGATTCGGAATGGATGTGATCTCGATGCTCTGCGAAGAGTGCAGTGGAGGAAGTAGATGTATGATAGATGGCCGCTTCTAATGAGAAGCATTGGAGCCATCTGTCTTGAGGGAAGTGAAGGGCGCGCAGGTTTGAAGAGTCAGCGGGCCGGCAAACAGCAGGAATGCGTGAGATGCTGCGGAAGCGAATCCCCTGCCGCACACCGAATTCTTGTGCTAATGGAGCACAAATGAGTTATCGGAGGGTTTCCCCCCACCTCACCCCACCCCCGCCCCCTCCTTCTGCTCCTTTTCTTCTTCCTTCCAATCGAAAACCTCGAACGCGGTTGCACTGTGGTCCCTCAGTCGCTTCCTTTGGTAACGTTGACAATTTCCTGTTACACAGGAGGGAGATGCGAAACCACGAGTTTCCCGGAAACAGTGCTCTATAATTAAAGTAAGGTATTTACTCGGTGTTCGTACTTGAGGGTTGAGCCAGTGAAGCTGCAAGGCGAATAAATAGGAAGCCGTTTCCTGAGCGACCTCTCCGTTTTCGGGGTCTCCCAGTAAATATCCTTCTTTCACCCTTCTAAACACTAACGAGATCTGAAAGCTCCCAAAAGTAAACTCTTGGAAGATTCCGTGTCACGCGTAACTCATAACAAATCTTTCCGAGTATCCTGTTTTGGCACCTCACTTCATTCCGATGTCATGTCTGCTCCGGAGACATGATCTGAGACACCAAGATGGTAAGAATTGCGCCACTTTCGAGAAACTGTTGCCCCTGTCGCAATTTATCTTTCATCTTCAGCGATTCTTCTTTGCCTCCGTGTTTGCAGGCTCTTGTTTTATTTAGGCTGCCGATATTTCTTTTACGATGGCCGTGTTTACTTATTTGTCTCTTTTTTGTTGTTGCTTCCTTCTCTCCTGCTTTTCAAAACTACGAGGTCGCCGTTTTCGAAAACCTCATTCCAGGATAAGCACACGGGAAGCACTGGCTTTTTCTGAAACCGAGCTAAAGCTCCCGCGGCTGAAAGCGGCGGTTTCTGAGCATTGATCTCAAGATAGGCGATCAGTACCTCTCATCCTTTACAGATGTGGGCTGAGATGAAAACTCGCGGAAGATTTCGCACCCACGAACTCTCGCTCTAGAGACGCAAGTGATCAACGCCGGTTCGGAACTCCCTCAGAACTCTAAATTCGGAGATGAAGAACGAAAAAGGATGCGTCGGCAACTGGGAAATGTCACACCCACCCCCCTTTCTCCTTCCGTTTCCTATTGTTGGATCTTTTTGTTTTGTTTGTTGTGGGAGTTTTGGCACCACCATCATGCCGGCCATCCTTTGCCGATTTGTTGGATGTTTTGCTGCACGCAAGAAATGTTCACCAGGGAATCTAGAACACTACCTGAATACTTCTCATCAAAAAAGTCCTCCCTTGGGTTTCAGGGAACAACGAGAGCGCTTCACGCTCCATTTATCAAAATGAACGATTTCCAAAGTCAAATTACTGTTTGTTCTTAAATGATGTCATGCAACCAACACGAAAACCTGTACACGTGCGTGCACGTAGAACGATGCTGCCCCTCCTAACAGAAATCCCGGTTCTTCTCGCGTCTATCGAGCACTTGTTGATCGACCTCAGAGTTGTTTTGCGCGCAGAAAACCACGAGGCTTGAGAAAAAACAATCAGCAAGATTCGCATCTTGGACCTTTCTGGACCTATCAGTATTTCTCTCCTTTTTTTTTTAAAAAAAAAAAAAAAAAACGGTCTTGGGGATGTCTCAGACATGTACGAAGGGAACTTCATAAGGTTCCTCATTGCCTGTGAGCATTCAGTCAGGTGGATTCTGGAGTATCTGTGTCTCGGAGATAAGGAACTTAGCAGTCCTACGAATTTCAAATGGATTGGACGAGATTATCATTATTCCACTTTTACGGTTGCTTCACGCGCATAGCAGCATTAACATGAAGACGTGCGTGATGCTGGGAAAGCAGATGATTTGGTTTCACCGATGATGAAAGCACATTTAGTGAAAACAGAACCGGTGTGTGCACGCCATGAATGTTGGAATCGTGCTCAAATAAAAGGGACACTATTTTGATTCCCGAACAGCAAGGCTTCCCAGAAAATTAAATGTAAATTTCTCTCTCAATTGCAAACAAAGCACATGCTTCCATGTTGTATGCCAGCTCCTAGAGTTATGAAATGAAACAGCTGAGATGGTCCTGGAGCTTGTGTACTTGTTGTACTGAGAAATGAAACAGCAAGGTGCATATGTTCTGGTGTGTAAGAAAAAACTGAAGTGAGAGAAACTGATTAATGCTTTTGCTAACATCCCCTCTGCACTCATGATCGAGGCAAGAGATTCCATTAGCAAACCGTCAAAACAAAGGCTTTTCATCTGTCATCACAGAAGTGTACTTAGGTCAACCTAACTTCCTGGGCATTTGAGTCTTTAGATTTCAAGGAAAACCTGGAAATGCGGAAGTCAATTCTTGCACAAGAAGAAATGGCAAAGCTAATGACGTGCCAAATGGTCCTGAGGACTTACGATTAAATCTCAGAATGCCAGCAAACAAAAACTTCAGCAATTGAAGCATATAGGATTAATTAATCAGACTAGGATCAATTTCGTGATGGGTTTACTCCAGTGAGCATTGTCTCGACTGGAAGTTGCATCACTGCGTCCTTCTTACAAGAATCTTCATTGTTTCAGTTTCTATATAGATAAGCAAAGTGATTCCTCTCTTCGTCCATATTCAGGTCGACTTTTCATGAGAGCTGTTTTTAGTCTTTCTGATTCTTGGAAGGCATCTTTTGAAAGTTGAATAGATTAGTTTATCCATAATGGTTTCTTGAAATTCATGTAGAGAATCCTGTTGCCTACAGTAGCCAAACCAGTATCTTGAAGTCTTTAACTGTGAGTGCCTTTTTTTTTTCTTTTGCTTTTCTTTGCTTTGCTTGCTATTGAAAGTTAATGAGACGTGCAATAATGAGAAAGAGCAAATTTAGTTTGATGCAAACAGGCTTGTCACAGTTCCAAGGAAAAGGAAACCGATGGGGTGCTTTCGAGACTCCTCAAAGTTAACACTCGGGAAGAATAGAACCTGTTCACACAGCACTGGAATTTATTTCAAAGTCTTTGACTCCCTCTCGATCCCGATTGTGGTAACTCGGGATCAGCTCTCCACCTACCAATCAGCAGCATTCGAATCCTTGCAAAATCTGCCGATTGTATGCTTGTGCGACAGTTGTCAGTTTTGTTTCTATTCTTTCTATTGAATATCTTTAACTTTGGGAAGGTAGCTTTCATTAAAGGGCTCTGTGCTCTAAGATGTTATGCTCATTGACCTGATCATGTTTTAATTTCTCTCGTTTCTCTCCAGGATTGGAGGAAAGTTCTCTGTCTGCAAAGTGCACTTCCGATTCCTTTGGGAGGAAGCTGCTAAATCACTATAATTCAACTCCAGCCGGTGAATACCTATTCAGCTACCCTTCCAGTACATGCACCATCCCTGCTATTGGCCAAAACTATGGATCAGAGTTTTCCAGCTGCGGACCCATGTACACATCATACAATTACTCTTCTGCGCTCAAGCACAGGAGCAGCCCTTACAGTAGACAAGGAGTTTATTCTGGACAAGCGTACCAAAGCTCCGCTTCCCCGTCAGCATTTTATACTCGTAATATCCAGTCTCTCTATGATTACAATCGGTGACTTATTGATCGTTAACGAAGTCATAACAGTTGATCACTTTCAAAGAGACATCCAAATAGTATTTATTTTCATTCATGTAGAATACCCGTATCATATCTTTCTCAGAATCGATGCAACGGAAACAGCTTTAAAGATAAGGCAAGGACATCTTATACCTTGTGAAGTTAGTCTTGAGCTGGGCCATTAGACAGCTCACGTCTTCAAATTTTAAAAATTCTTCAGAGTTATATTCAAATCGCACAGCTGATCAGACAAAAAAAAAAAAAGAAAAAAAAAAACTTCGAATGAGACGCGATGAGAAAATAGCGCTTCATAATAAAAATTTGTTTTTACGAAGATTAAAGCATCTTTTGTTTTTCCTCAAATCATCGAAAATGCTTTCAATTGAATCTTCAATCTGAAGGACTTCCAGATTGAACTGGCGCTACCTCTGGAAAATATTTCTAGGAACAACCTTTAATCTGTTCTTGATGTTCAGAACAGATTAGCTTCTTCCAGAAGAAACTCTACAACTTTGAGAAAAAAATGGCGACTCATCAGGTTTTTTAAACCACGTTTTTTTTTTGGGGGGGGGGGGGGAACTTTGTACCTTCACTGATTCTTGGTATCAAGGGTCTGCCATTGTCTCTGGAATTCACCATGACTGAAGGTTTCAGTCGCTGGTTTTCCCTAGCACTCTTAATGAGCATGCCTATCAATTCCTTGAGGTGGCAACTATAAGATGAAATAAATCTCGGGCTGCAGTACATCAATTTCCTAGCAGGAGCACATGTGACATTTTCGATGCTCGAGTCAAAGGGGGCGAAGCTTGCCTGACACACTTCTGGTTGGACAAGATGATTTATCCCTTCTACGGAATACTCACAGTGACCGAAATCCTGCTTTCGCTTTAGAAACACCAATAAACTCAGTGTTCCCAACTCCGAATCGTGAAATAGCTTGATTTTTCGTACACACACTTTTATTCTTTTCAGATTGATTTTTATACTGTGCTGCTGCTCACGGACGGTGAAAGTTACGGGCATCATTCCACGTTAAATGATGCAGATAATACCTGCCATTCAGGTTTTCAAGCATGCTTCGCTAAGGGACCCACGTCGTTCTGATTAATAGTTGCCATATATTTGATGTAATTTCCCCTTCTAGGAACATGACGTCCCTTGAATTTCTGAAGCACAAATCTCATAAATATCAGAGATTCAAACTCTCGCTTACCGGCGAAAACGAGGAGACCAGAAAAGGAAAAGGAGTGCAGGAAAATGATGGATTTTCTTTCTCTCTCTCTCTCTCTCTTGATCCAGGGAGGTTTACTGGAATAGCCAGGTTTCTAATTTGCGTCAGAGGGACTTCGCTGATCAAATCGAGCGGAACTAGCAGATCGTGAAATTCCGTGATCACGGGCAGGCTCGTGGCGCACGTTTCACTAATGACCCCGTGTAAATCGCATTTTCTGAGACATCAGACTTGACAGCCTTCAGGTAGAGCACACTGACAAATATGAATGGAAAATGCTACTTTGGGAGCTGCACAGCATTTATTGTACCACCTAGAGCAGTTGCATTTGAACTCCAAGCGGTCTGGTACTCCTCTACTCCTGTGGAAAAGTGGGAAGTTGCTTCAGAGCAGAGACTAGACTGTAGCTTTGGGAGCTTTCTGGGAGTTCAGCGTGTTTTTTCAGATGACTTGTTGCAAAACAGCAGACGGGATCCAGAAACTTTGTTAAAAGAGCGAATTCTGTTTTTTTTTCTCTTTTTTAATCTTGGAAATGATCTTTCCTTGTTCGTTTCTTGCCTTGCCTCTTACCCTCTTCAGTGACTTTACAAGGGGAGTAGTGTTCTTCCAAGGAAGAAACTCTGGGAATGCTCTCGTTAGTCGAACACGAAAATTTTCTTTTCGGAAGGATATACTCGGGATGTGTAGAGACTGCTTTGGTTACAGAACGGAGGTGCTCAGCAAAATATTTACATCCCACTTGGCTGAAGCAAACGAGCTTTCTTGAATGAGTTTCAAAAAAAAAAAAAAAGTTTCCTGAATGAAAAGATTCGAAGGATTATTAGCAAAATCAACTTGAGGAAGCATCGCAAAAAAATTGGAAATTCAAAATTTAGAAATAGTTTGCTCCCAGGGCTTTCTGAGATCGACGCGCTGATGAACGAAACCAATCAGAACCCAAGAAAATCGGGAACCAGAACCCACTTTCGATCCAGATGAAATACAGAAGTGCAATCGCATTTTAATTGCTTCGGATGCCAAATGTCTGGGAAGTTACCAAAAAGAGAATGGTCCAACTAATGATTCACAAAAGCTGAACGTGTAACGTGAAGAATGAAATAGGTGTATGATAATATGTGTACTGTATGAATGATCGAAGTTCCGAGGTTTTCATCGAAGAATGTGCGTTCCATTCAGTCTGACACGCTGCCTTTTCAGTAATCCTGGTTTTCTATCTGGATCTAAGTATGAGTACTTAGTCACACACATACTTCAGTCGTCTTCTTGATTAACAAGCTCACAAATAAGATAAACCTTCAAAGTCGTTATCCACCCTTAATTTTCCTTTTGTTTGCTTGCTGGTTGGAAATTTGAGAGATCGCAAACATCGTGTGAGTAAGAATATTTTCTCATCTATCGTTCAGTCTCAGTGAAAATGTCTAATTTCTTACACAAAACTGTGTGTCATCTTCATTGCTGTATCTGCAGAGATCTTCGATTTAAACATTTGAATTGTATTATCCAATCTTTAGTTCGTGAATTTGATGGCAATGATTCTCTGATTCTGGAAATGTTGCGAAACTCGCAAGAATAAGGAATGCATCGCAGCATCTATAATCAACTTGTAGACAGAAACAAACCTGACTCTGAAAACAAAGGAATTTATGGAAAGTAAAAGCAAATCTGGAATTTACATCCATCAAAGGAAAATGCATTTCTTGCTTCTCAGAATACGTGCTCTCGATACCATAGTCTAGAGAAAAACATTTATTTCAGATCCCACAACTTCCAAATGGAGTAATTTCAGAAGGAATCCATACAACATGGTAATCCCTTACGTAGGAAATTGATTTAGTCTAATCTATGAGATTTACACAAATCCACCTACCAGCTGAACGTATTATATTTGTTGTCTGATTTTGTCATGTGTAGAATATTATGTTAGATCACTATTTCAGTGGCACGACAATGTTGCCAGATTGTTTGCGTGTAAAATGCACTGATTATCTTTCGCAAAGCAGTCTTCATCGTACGAACCACATTTCAAAGCATTATTTTGCAGGTTCATTGTAATATCACGAACTGCATCCAGACGACTGATTATTTTGTTGACACACTCTTCGATTTCCAGGAATCTGTACGTAGCCCATAGGCTGTGGACCACGATGGAATTATTTCACAGATAGATCACTTAGTAGAAATGCGTACGAATTATTTTGTGTGGTAAGTGCCTGATTATCTTAATCCCACTGTTTAAATATGAATAAAGAAACATTCACATCACGAAAGTATACTCATGAAAGGTGAATTCTTATGCATTCTATAAGCATATAAGCTGACCATAATAAAGTATGACTTCTTGATTTATAATGTTATTTCTTATTCATCAAAATTTATGCTTATGAATAGGCACTTTTTTATATTTATGAAATTTATATATTATGAATGTAATATATAAATTTATATACATACATGTAATCTCTTATTTATAAATTATGTCTTCTGAACTGACACAGCGTTTATTCAATCTAACTGAAAATTTTGGCGAAAGAATGAAATCCCCGTTGTTTTCCTGTCCGTTTCCATGTCCCTCCAGCATTCTGTAGTATTTCAGTTTTTTTTTTTTCTTGCATTTAGTTATCGCATTTCCATCTATCCCAAGAAAAACGTATTATTCATATGATTTGAACTTTTATTGCTTTCTTGACTTCTGTTTCATAATGAAGAGCAAAACAAGATTAAAGAAAAGAGAGAGAAAGTGACCCAGATTTTATTTGTGTTCAGTATATCGACACAAAAGTCTCCATTTGCCACATAATAGTTATATCCCCTTCTTCTATCACAGGAACTCTAAAACTTTCCATAGGTAGACCATATCTACTCGTCATCAAGACGGACAACCTGCTTGACCAGTGGAAAATAATTCTCCAGTAATAAATAATTCTCTTAATAATTTCTTTTATCACCCGGGTGCGCCGGGGCGTTTATTAAAAAACTATCCGGGAACAGAGTTCCTGGACAAAGGGAAAAACAAGAGACGAAGGGGGTGGGATCCCCGACACGCAGGTCGGTATGCCGAAAGTCCGGAACGGGAGAGAGGGGACCACAAATACACTCCTATAGAAAAATAAAAATAAAAATATGGAGGGCAGGGGACAGGGGTCTTTGGTTCGGCCGTTCCTTCCTTTCAGAACCGGCGATGGATGCCGGCGATCTCTCTCCTCACGCTCTCCGGTAGGTGGGCCCACTCGGCAGCCGACGACATGCTCGCGCTGGCTAATCCGGTGGGCTGACGAAGGATGGCCAGCTTCTTTAACTCTCGGTGGGCCTTGTCGATGGCGCGGGTGCAACACACGGTTTTAACGACAGCACCCAAGGACAGGCAGCCTGGCGTGAAGAAGCGGCGCATCCAGTCTCTCGCGGTGTCCCCTGGTGCAGGAGAGCTGAGGCCAGCCTCCGCCACAGTCCTAGGAGGGCACTGCAGTCCAGGAGCAGGTGCGGGAGCGTTTCCGCTTCCCCGCACCGCTTACAGTTTGGGGAGACAACTCCCCCGGAAACACGGTTCGTGCGCTGGTTGGAGTGAAAACCCCAATGCACCAGCATGATCACGTCCTGCTTCCACGAAAGGGGGAACACAGAAGTGTTCAAACAGGAGGGAGGGACCACAAGTTCTTCGGGAGGCACACTTCTTCTCTTTCTTTCTTCTATTTTGTTACTGTCGAAAGGAGCTCCATGGTCCGCTCATTTAACTGTGTTCATCCGAGGGTTTTGTCACTCGTGAGAGTAATGTGTACGTGTTCGAATGTGCAAACAAACTCCTTCCAAACCTCTTAATGAACTGTTTTTTCGGAAATTTCAGTTGGAAAAGGTTTGTTACGATTATATCAGTAGGTTTGTTACGATTCCTTATGGAAATTTAATTGGCAAACATTTTCGTACATCCAAGAACACACGAGAAGATGAAATCGCCCTGGTCTGAACTTGTGCTTTCCTTGATTTGCCTTGTAACTTACTGATCTTGTATTTATGTTTATCCATAAATCTATCGTTCCAGTAATTATATAAGGAAACTTTGACAATTCATTCATGTGTTATTGTTTTTTTCATCATGACGAACAAACTTTACCACGCCTAAGATCGGTTTCCTTCTTATTTCTTGGATTTGATGTTCTGTTCCATCTTTAAATGATTTACATCAACACCTTAAATGTTACCTTACAGATGATGTTGATGAGTTAAATAAAGTGCGTAACAAAGTATAGTTGAATTTTATTTGGAGGTGATATGCTGACAGATGAGCATTTCTGATTATTAATAAATAAAAGAGCAAGGACAAGCATGTTTTTTTTGTAAATATAAAGTAGTAGTGGTGAGTTATGGGCTTAGAGGTAGCTATTATAGGGTTTCAATAATAAATTAGTGTTGATTTTCAAGGTATTATATAAATGGAATGTAATTAATAATATTTTATGCGAAATAATGTTTTAATTAGTAAGAAGGTTGAATAAGATTATAATGTTAGTTAATTAATTAATACAAATATATTTTAGCATGAATTTACATAATTTTAACATTATTATGTAACATAAAAATATTTCAATACATTATTTATTAATACAGTTTCGTGTGCTTCAAACGAAAATCCTGAACAGTTTAAACTTTGTAGAGATGGAAGGTAGTGAATTTCTCAAGATTGCTAACTAGGAAGCAAACTCTGACAGAAAAAAGATTATTTAATAAAAAAAACATACAGATTAAAATGACATAGGTGTTATAAAGATAACAATCGCATAAACTATAAAAAATCATGAAAAATTGCTCTACTTTTTCTAGGTTGTGCTATATAATTGGAGATTAGAAATTCATATTTGGAAATTAGAATTACCATCAGCATCATTGGCAAAATGAGTACTCTCTTATAGAAGAAATCGTGCTTGATTGGATGGTCTCAAAAAAACTTGAATTAAAGATCAGACGTTTAGATTAATTAGGTCTTAACGCAATACCCAAACAAAGTATATGCACACAAATGAATGTTCTTCGCACTGCAAGTTATCAAATGGACAAATGATCTCATGAATGTAAATCCAGATAGTCCTTCTTAACCGATGAATTATTGATTGCCGTTAATGACAAGTCTTGGCTGAAATTGACCTTTCTGTTACCTCCTTATCAACTAATCTTTAGGCTCCTTTAGTTTCTGCTTAGAGTCGTCCCAATAAGAAATCAAATTATTAACATCGTACTTATTGTATCGGCTCATGGAAAAACACAGATATTTAAGTATCACCGAAAAAATCTACGCAAGTAAAGAATGCACAAACCTTAAAGAAAATTATTCTGAATACTTTCGTTTCATTTATGATAGAATCTTGCACAAGATCACTGTTGCATCGTTTTGAGTGGGTTTGAAATAAAATGAAGGAAAGATATTCCTAATTTTCATGTAGCGACGAATGAATCCATTGAGACCAGTTATATTCCAGCACCAATTTTTCTCACCCATTAGTCAGCAATTGCTTCCAAGTTACACCATCCACGTGTTAAAGCTTGGCGAAACGTTTGTCTGGGTGATCGAATAGGTCACTGAGTCACGTATGGTGTCTAAAGCAGGTGGCAGTGTTATAAAACAATGGAGATCTTCAAAATCGAAAGTACAGTGATCAGAAGATTCTGAGCTTGCGTTGTAAGTCGCTTGCAGTTCTTTGATCTGAGAGTCTTCACAAAGATGCAAAATAAACTGATTTCATTCCAGAAGCCGAACTGCCGTGGTATGGATATCTCTGCGTATAATAATACAAAACACAAGCAATACGGAAAGAACAGCTGAAAAGAACAGTTCAAGATTACAGCAAGTCTCACATCTACGACTTAATTGATTAAGTCATTTCCAAGCAATCTCACAAAACCCCAAAAAATCTGAAAAAAGTGATGGCCATATAACTGAACAGCTAGGAAACTACTCCCAAAGATACGAAATGCGATACAATCAGTACTGCAGAACGGACCACTGAAAAGTTCCCTATGTACATATCGTTTATCGCGACAGAAGACTATGAATCATCTCCTAGAAGATTCAAAAAGATGGAAAACAATTGAAGACTGTTGGAAATTCTGAGGGATTTGTCAAAATGAGGTAAAACCCCAAGCCATTCATTGGTGTCCTCACTTTCGCCCACATCCACACCAACAGAATCTGTTTCCAGTGACTATGTGCTTGCTGCTCATTTGTTTTCCAGGTTAAAATCTTCAATCTCAGGACAGTTAATAACACATGCCACTGATGCAATGTGTGCAAACGAGGAACGACGAAATCAGATTCTCTTAATTAGGATTATATCACTCGCTACGTAATCCGAATTTATCTTGATCTGACTTCAGGGTATATTAAATCTGATTTCGGGTTATATTATATGAAACCAGTGAATGATTTGAAAATTTCGAATAAAGCTTTCCGGTGTGATCTTTCCTGTTTGTAGAGCAAAACTAACGTTCTTGGGAAAACTCTCTATTTGACGCATCAGAACGTAAATGCATAATAATGGCGAGTAATCAGAAGAATGCACATGACCTTTGCATGGAGCTTATCGTTCGAGTGCATTACTCTCATATTAGAGACATCGATGCACACAAAGGAACACTATATCTTAATATATGTGTGCACAATTGCTTATCACTGGATTTGTTTTTTAAAAAAATCAAATGGAGCCTCCCCTTTGAAGAATCTTGCATTCTGTTTTTAATGTTTTGTTGTATTCAGAGCATTTACAAGAGTAACAAACTGTTTTCCAGATACTTCTACTCACAAAATTCACGTGAGTTCTTCATCGGGTTTTTTGTTTTGTGGAAAAACTGTTTCTGGCTCTATGTACAGATGCTTAGGGGAATCAGCAGTCGGTGTGTGGATGTAGCCACACTAAAGATCTCATTTCATAAAAAAAAAAACCTTATGAGTTACATCTAACATATTCGAAGTCAAGAAACTTTCGAAATTCAAAATTTGATGAATTTTATCGTCTCATCTGGTCCCTCTAAGAAAGTCCCTATGCCTGATGCAAGAGCCTGCAATAGTTGAGTGAATAGGATCCATTTCTGCTCATCACGGAGGTGTGCTTGAATATATTTTTACCAATGAACACAAAAGAGCTTATGAATAACAGAAAATGTAAATCATTGATGAAATTTTCAACGCTGTTTCAAAATCCTTCACATTTTGGAGAGTACCTTGGCAACTCCCAGAAAGGTAAAGATGCATTTATAATTCAAGAAAACGCATTTTCCCTTTCTGAAACTAGATAGAGGAGTTGGCATGTACCATGTCACAGATGATGAACTAAAGATTTTCAGTTTTCATGACCGATCTGAAAGAAATGAAATTTTATGGATCAAAACTTCACATGATTCCAAATGGAACTAACTGCAAGATTTGCATTTGACTTTGTCAGCAGGAAAATACTTTAAAATTTCTCAGATATCTGTGGATCATTGAATGTTGAGCACTCCTGGCAAATCGCACATGCTGAAATGACCTACACGTAACTACCCCTCTATACTCTATGTGTTAGTCATTGGTGCACACTCAAAGATAAAAATGGGAAAATGCTTCCGTAAATAAATGATCACGTTTGTGTTTTTGTTTTTTGGTTTCAAGAACGTTTTCAAGAATATTCAAGAACGAATTACCTTTACAAATCGAATTTCAGAAAGCGAAGAGACTGTCTTCGTGACTGTTTCGAATCGGGTCTTTCCGAGGGAAGCTCCGATTACTATGCTTTGATAGATTTGTTGTAGATTCAACTCTTCGCCTAGATTGCTAGATTCTTCTCTTACATTCTTATCAACCCAAGAGGACTGGCAAATATAGAATTTCCATTCCAGGGAGGTGATACTTTATCCTCGTTTTTCTTCTCTTTCAATCATTCTATAGTCAACAAAAAATCATACCTTATAGTCTTCTTCAATGCTCATGCTAGTCCACAAGAAATCTTTAGCCCAAGAAGGATTCAAGGTTTGAGAATGATTTCATTTGAAAAAGCGTGACTAATATTTCTCTTAATTATGACGCTAGTTCTTCAGATTCTTATAAGCATGTTCGTACACAGTCGCTACCTAAGAGGATTCAACAACTCATTTGTGGGAATTGATACCCTCTACTAGAGTCAGCTTGGAGCTGAATCTCCTCCTCTCTCTCTCGAAACGAATTCTCTGAAGCTGTATCTCCCAGAGGGCTTGAGTGGAAAGGAGGAAAAGAGATCGAGATTCAAATAGAATGAGAATACCAGGAACTTAGCATGGAAGATAGATACTCTTAAAGTTATGAGCACTAGAACTGTAGAAACCTTCCATGAATGCATGTGCAGCCTCTCAGTAGCCCTAAACATTCCCAATAGCAGTAGTTTGACTAATGTGACTTATGTTGAATTGTTGTTTGACTTATGTGAATGTTCAATGTGACTTATTAGTCAGGAAGAACCTTTTGAAGTCTCGAAAAAACTCTAGTATTATTCCTGACAGGCCAGCCACTTGCACTGTTTGCATCTGTGGTGCGCATCTGAGTCACTTAAGCCATGTCTTGAACTACTTTTCCTTCTGAAAGAAGTAGAATGCTCAGTAAGATCCAAGCTCAGGAAAAGGACTGGATTTTTCATATAATTCCGCAGCAGCATATGGGTCTATTTCTACAAAATGATCTTCACGTTAGTGACTATGCCTGGCCAGTCAGAAAATATGTTGAAAAGCACTGCAGATATGAAAGAACTTCGAATTCTCAAGATACAAACGAGTATGAATTCACACTTTCAAAATCAGTCATGTTTTTTGATGAAAAAACTTTCGAGACTTGTCCACTTCTCTCTTCAAATGCAACCTCATTTTTTTCTTTCCTAGGATTTTCAGCGTTAGAAATATCGGATTTATGATTAGACCTACAATCGTAACATCGCTTCCTTCGGTCTTTTATGTCTTTTACTCTATCTTCTCCCTACTGTGTTCATCATTTTTGTAAAGTCTATGGCAATTTTTAGCCTCAATGAAGGATTCCCTGTCATAAACAAAAATGTATTAAAAAGATGTTAAACACATCACACCAGAGAGTAGAGAATGAAACATATCAAATTTATGTAGTTAACATTCTTTTATCTTGTTTAATTCATTTTTTTACACAAAATTATAACAGACTTCGATTTGATAATAGCAGCTGATATAAAGCAAAAGGGCCCATCAAAGTCAAAAACCATTAGGTACTATAAGTATGCTTGTGTTATTAAAAAATACTTTCGGGACTATGCAGACTCTGAATCTCAAATGTCTATAAAGGAACCAACCGACATAAAGAAAATCCTTCTATTATTATCATTATGGAACATTTTTTTTAAGGAAAAATGCTGCTGTAAAAATTATTTTTAACATTAACATTTTTCTAAACTACGATATAATGTTACTTATCTAAATCTAAATTAAATAATAACATTATAATGTAATCATTCTTTTGTGATAATTGGCACAATAATCGCAAAAGTTTTTATACAGTAATTCCAAAGAGAGAAACGGTGAACTACATTATCCGATGTCAATATCAAGAAATTTTAGTGATATCAATGCACAGGTAGCTGGGAGAAAACTTTGCTTCTACTAATTCATTATAATTAATGGCAGACGTAATACGAGCCTTAAATACCAAGAAACCATCAGAAACTTCCACCTGTAACCTTGAAACTCAAGAATAAGCCAAGAAATTGCAAATTTCAGTGATTGTTTAAAGAATTTTCCTAATTAAGAACTGCGAAGAACTTCTGAGTAACATTAAACTGTATATTTTAGACTCAAGAATTTTCTAAAATTCAATGCCACTTTAGTTATTTAGAGTTTAGAAATTTCCAAATGCATAAACTCTCAAAATGGAACCCTCGTTCATGATTTCGGAACTTGAAATAATTCAAATTTTAAGTAAATCGAAATATAATTTCAAGGATACAGCCATTTTCATTCTAAATTTTTACATGCTCTTTATTAACTAGAAATGAATTTCATGTACTGAGAGACTCTTTTCAGCAATAAAATCATAAGTAGGACTCAGTGGCAATGATTACTTTGAAATTTTGAATTTTCGGATTTTCTCGTCTAGATCTGAGATTAATGGTTCATAGAGCATGACATTGGATAATATTTTTTTTTAGTTTATATTTGATTTTTCTTTTAAAGTTACATTTTAAAAATGTTGGTAGGCGTGCTTCTCATGTAATTTCAAGCAGTGAATTATAGAAATATTAGCAAAAGTGCAGAAAGCAGTGTGAAATTAATAGTGTCTTGCTGTTATGGATCTAAAGATATGTTAACAAAAAAAAAACGCTATCTTGAACAGCTGAAAAATCCAGATGAAAATGAGAAGAACTTTGAAATTTGCCCAAACAAAGACGAATTGATGAATATTCTTGGACAGAACATTAAATATTGCAATTTAAGAGATATGTATGACTACCAAAGGAATAATTCATCCTTCATGGTGGTAAGTTAATTATGAAAGTTTGTTTTATATTAGTTCGCTGCTCGCTTTACTTCATTGCTTTTTAAATGTAATTTCGATTGCATTCCATTACTTCCAACAAAGACAGAGATTCACGTTCATAAATTTATATAATTAATTAAACTAGACCTTTATAGTGTAAGTGATTTACAGTCTGATATATTCATATTGTAAATACAGCCTCTTAAGAAGCTTGCTTACATTGCTGTGACCTTGAGGTCTTACTAAGTTTTTTTACTGATTTAAAATTCTTGGACATTTATTCCATGCTGGTTTATAAGTTTATATGAACGCCTTAAGCCATAAGCGTAATCTTATAAGGAAATTTTAATCTAAATACTGGAACACAGAGTTGTGGGGCTGGTCCTATATGAGTTGCTTTCATAAAACTCCGGTTTTCTCATTATTTGATAGAAATGACAATATGAAGATAACTGTAATTATATATACATCGATACTGCACATGCACGTCTTCATGAATTTAGTTGTAAGTAAGCAGTTTCTTGAAAGTGTTTAGAAATTCATTAGAAATACAAATAAGCAAAAAAATAAAACATGTTATTTTAATTTTGAATTACTTTATCAAGAGCTTCTGATGGATTTGAAGAAAATGCAAGTATAATTTACTAACGAAGTTTATGATATTAGACCTCATAGAGTTAGTTTACTGTAAATAGCTTATGGTAAATTCAGCTGTTACCTTTGTTTTGTCTTTTTTTCTATTTTACTGTAATTCAGGCATTCTGCATGATTCTGCATGGTGTTCAAACACCATATAGAATCATTTTGCATTATTTTGATAGCTTTGGCCATCTGATTCAGGTTTATTGAAATAAAGCAGGTTAACTTCCTTATTTAATTTTACAAGTAGTGATACCAGGATGTTAAAATTAGAAAAATCTGTTATAATCGCAAGAATGCCATTGAGAAAGAAATATAGAATAAGATAAAAAGGAGTATAGAATAATACTCGATTAATACCATAACCTGAATGTTTTTACTTATTTTTGTAAGTACGTATGTATAAACCCTATCATGATGTTGAATATAGTTTCAAACAAAGAACTGTCTCTTTCACTTGTTTGCTCTATTTTCTTCCATTTCTAATTGCATTTCTCACTTTCGTTTTTGCTTTCGTTTTTATAAAAAGGTATTGGAGACATTATAAAGATTACCCAAATTGGTTTTCAATTATTATTGTAATGTTAAAAACTAGGTAATATGTATGATCCAATATTCATGTGTGCAATTAATTGCAATATGATTTTGTGTAGAATACTGCATTTCAGTTTATATTAAAACATATGAACTTGAGGAGAATTTGAGAGAACTTGAGTATATCATTTTCAGTAATTTGGAAAGTAAAAACAGTGACAATTTCCATCTTGTTAGAAGATTGCTGCAGTATAAGTTTAAATTGAGTTTTATGTTTAATTTCCTCTGTCTGCCTCTGTCTCTTATACAGTTTTTGTTGTTTCATGTATTTCTTTGAGTGGATGCTTTGTCATTTCTTAAGCCTGAATTTATTTTGCTTTATTTCCATATTTAAGAAATAAACTTGCATTGGGATAGCAGAATTTTTTTTTCTTTCTATTCGCCCAGAACTCTTGAAAAATCTTCAATGAACTCAAGATGAAAGTCAAAATATCAAGACATCCAAGCATTAGTAACATATAAAGAGTAGGTTAAAGTAGCATATAAGAAATTTGTGTCTAGGAAAGTATTTTTCGAGAAGTACAGATGATAAACAACCAAAAAGTATCTGTGATTAAGAAAGTCAATTAGGAGCAGATGCAGATGTTATTGTTGCTGCATATTTGACAAGAAAACTTAGCTGCCTACCACAAGGTTGTATTCATGATGGAAATGCTAGATGCATATTTTATAGGGAGGACACCCCTAAGCCCAATTTCGATTCTAATTTCCATATTTAATTTCATTTAAATTTTTTAAATCTCGTGATCAGTCTTTCCCCTAAACTTTGTAGATTGTTCCATTAAGAAAATTATTGATGAAAGGGTATATTGTGTTCTGTGTTTTTGGAAGAGCAACTAAGCAAATGATATTTTGCTCTTTCTTTTCCCGATGTTCTTGCAAGTGTCCTTGCCAGGCATTTTATTCCATATTATTGAATTCTTATTATTTCAATTTTGAAAAAAGCTTACTCCAATTAAACTTTAACAGTTTTCCACATTAGAGTCAAAGAAACAGAAGAACTTGAGAAAAGATAGAGATCACTTCCAAATATTGTTACTTATCTTGAAAAATAATGAGTAATTAATGATTGCCACAAACATAGAAGACCTGGAAAGTTAACAGACAGTTATTAATGAGAATGGAGTCAGGTAATAGTTTATTATTTGGAAGGACACTGCAAATACGATTGTAATTATCCAGAAGTATATCAGTTAAACTAGCCAAATCTTCCATAAAAATTTTACAATTAATTCAGTCAAAAGCATATTACAAGAACAGAGTCAATCAAGGATCTGTCTTCCCTCTTAACTCAATGAGAGAATCAGGAGATATTTCAACTACTTGGGCGGTTTCGAAAATTTGCTGTTGCTTACACCATTTTATAAACAGTATCTTTTGTCTTTATTTTGTTTAGAAAGATAAGCAAAACTATTTGAGAAAGTTGTCCCGAAATTTGGGAAAATTTCTTATTTCCTGTTATCACAATAATGTGGAAGTAGGTAAAAAAAACTCTTACCTTGTCTTATCTTGATTCTGTAGTTAGCATGCTATGTATCCTGATGACAGGAAAGCAAAGTTCAAAATTGCCATCAGAGAATAATGAAATGAAAGGAAGAGAGTAATTTGGAAATAAAATATGAAACCTCATTAGTGAGAAATTCCAGGTGTTGTGATTATGGGTTATTGATTATGGAGTTATTTTTTCAAAGTGTAAAATTATTAATAGTATTTGTTTGGATGTGAGAAACAAAAGCATTTCAATTTAGTCTCCCTGTAGAAAGCTTGGCCCTCACTCCTGTCAAAATGTAATGACTGTAGTGTTTAAGAAATTTTAATTTTCGTTTAAATTTTTTGGCAAATTTCAAATTAAAAGTATTTTTGATAAATAGTTTTCTTAAGAAATCATGAAAGATGCATTGGAATTAAAATTTTCTGATTTACAAACACAAGGGAAAGCAATGCTTAAGCTGAATTTTCAATACAAAAAATAAAACCATATACCATAGTCTCAACTTTCTAAAAAATATTGCAATTGCTCTTTTATTAATTCCTCTTTTATTTAGGTTTCATTCATAAAGGATTATGGAATTTCAAGAAGTGTAAAAGGGAAGCAAAGAAAGAAATTGGTTGGAAAAGAAGGTAAACTGATTATTTGTTTGTAGTTACAATCTTAGAATGGATATCAATGTTTATTCCTTCAGAAAATGGAATTTGATTTAGCATCTTATTAAGTGAATGAAGTTTATATTGTTTGAGATGAAGATTACTAGGTTGAAATACTTTGTAATAATGAAAATGCATTTATCACTATGATGATCATGCTCTTTGAATGATTGGATGTAAGAAGCTTTTGTTATTTACTTTTTAACTTGTGATATGGACCAGATAATGGTAGATTGTTTTATCAGTATAGTAAACACAGATTTCAAATTCGTCAAAAGTAATTTGGATGTTCGGTAATTGTAAAGCTATTATAATATAAAATCGTTTAAAATGTGTGTTAGTCCAATGGAGTTTAAAACATTCTTGTAAATGTGAAATATAAAGGGAAAGTTATGAAGGCATTTAACAAAATTACAATTTTCCCTTGAAACCCTTGAAAAAATAAAATTGTGCAAAAATTTAGAGGAATTACGTTTTAGATTTTCTGTGATAGTTTCAAAATTATTATAATTTTTTGCATCATGGTCATGCAAATCCATCAAACATAACTAAGTATAATTGTATTATTTTTTTTTTTTTTGAAATACTGTGACAAATTTTTTAATCAATGCATGAAATGTTTCCTTTTATTTGTAAAATTGTTTTCATTTGTGGGGGAATAATAGAGAATGAATTAGAAAATGTTGAAACTATGTGAGTGGTTTATATAGAAATGAAATAAATAGATCGTGAGAAATGTATGAAAGGAAACTTATTCGCAGTATTGAATTGCACTTCTGCATTATTGTGTTGTAAAGTTCTGCACTTGTGGTTTAATGTCATGCACAATTCAAGTACTGTGTTGACTAACAATATTTTACAATTAGTTTGATTTTAAGTATTTTGATGTTTTCTCATCAATAATTTCGTGTTAAGTGATTAAGAGCTGGTTATTCTATTTGTTCATTCTCTTGATAAAATTTGCCAAATACAAAAAAAATTTGGTTTTAGTTTTCTTTATCTTTGAATAGCATGTTTTAGGCATCTCCACATTCCCCACACATAGCACATATTTTCCTTCTTTTTTTTTATTTGTGGCTAGCTTTAATATATATACATATACATACTATTTAATATATATTTTTATTTTTCCAATCATTGTGGTTCACAATTAATGTACAGTTTTATGTGAAAATAACATGAAAAATATGAGTGTGAAGATTTATTCATGACATGGAAAAACTGCTTCTGATGTCTGCTACTTAGCTGAAGTAGCTGTCTGCTGTTTAGTATTCCGTTGAGTTATAGACATTAATAGATATGGTTCCATCCCATCAATGTTTTTTATGTTGGATATTTTTTTTTCTGCTAATTTCAATGATGACATTTTGAATGATCCTTTTCAAAGTCACTTTTCTTTATTCTGGTAAACTTGCAATTTAAAAAACTGCCACAAAATGGCATCCTATGCAAAAAAATTTATAAACTTAATAGATCAGATAATTCACCATCTTTTGAAATCAAGCTTCCATCAGCACCATCTCAAGTTGATTATTGCCACTGCAGTGTAGCATGTTTCTTTATATTGCTCAAACTATGTAGAGTAAACCATTCTTCTAAGTTCCAACAAAAAGAAGTCAAGTTTGTGTAGCATTCTCTGTGGACTGTAGCCATATCATTCATTTAACACAACTTCAGTTCTCTTCTGTATTGTGAGTAATCTGAGAATCTCTTCACCCCTATATATAGCAATCTAGATTTTATTCACTTTGTTGTACGATTTATTAAGATCTCCTTGGTAATAAAGTTATGGAATTTGGATCTTAATATATGTTTAAGATAGTTTCATGGCAGCATAATCAATGCTTGTAATTCTGAAACAACATTTTGTGAGCAAGCTGGATCTTAAGGCGAGATTCTTGTTTAGGATTCTAATAACCATTGTCTGGCATAGTAGTTGCCTAGCTAGATTCATCCGTATATTATTTTCCTCCTGAAATAATGTTTTGTGGCTGCAACCGAACCATAATTGAAATGCAATTCCATAATTTTAATGCTGGCGATATGTATCTAAGCTATTTGTATTAATGATATTATTCTTCAACCAGGAAGAAAAAAAACGAATGAGGAAAACGTTGTCATCATTTACAGTTGTATTTGGTATTCTGAAATGTGTTTTCATTATTGGAATAATATGTAATGATATTTATGTGCAGCAGGTCTATTTAAGAACAGTATCAGCTCCAGTAGATATCTCTTGTAGTCATGAAAGATTCACCAAAACTCTAAACTGCAAAATAGTGTTCCATATAAAATAACTATTTTTCACAGTATTCACTAACTCTTTATGGAAATTGATGTTTTCATATTCATATATTTTTAAATGAGATCCCATTGACTAACTTGATTCTGAAGCATGGAGAATATGCCATTTTCAATAGCAATTGGTGTGCTTATGTCACATGTTACGAAATCGTGGAGTTGGGATTTTTGGTGGATGCTTTTTCTCCTAACCTCCACGTTCTCATATTCTGTGCAGTAGAGTAGCTTTCACTTCATATCACCTTCTACTTATTTGGAAATTAAAGTTGGTTTTCTTTTTATTCTTGATATTCATGTAATTGTATTTTGCTATTCTATGTAGTGTTTAATGGTCACTAAAAAAATTAGGATCTAATATTAAGGTATTCCGCGTTTTTTACTGAAATTTCACAAAATTCTGCTTCATATTTCATTTGGTTCTTTTTTGCTTCCAGAAGAGTTTTTCTGGTTCAAAATGTGAGATTATTATCAATCTTTGAAGCCTGTTTATATTCTGTTTGGGTAATAAATCATCAGATGCTCATGAAGATTATTTTTTGTACAAACTCTTAGTGGCATAAACTGCGTATAATGTATCTTTATTTTATTAGGAACCAATTTTTATCTACCTTGAGATATCTACATGCAAATAAGTTATGTGAATCAAACAAGCTTTGTTGGGTGTAAAAAGTTCTTAATGTCTAAAACTTCGTAAATATCGGTAAAGAAATTTGAATTTCTTTACCGATATTTACAAAGTATAAACTTTGTTAGTAATAATAAGGTTATATGAGTAAAAATTAAAGAATTTTCTCAGTGTCAGACAGACTTTTTTTTCCACCTTCCCACACCCTCTTAATAGTGTAACATTAGTCATACAAGGGCTTGCACAATAAAATAGTGCATTAAAATTATTTTCCAGTATTTGAAACGCATGGTTTTTATTGATAAACTTTTGGTTTATTTTAAGTGCTTCTGTTTGAAGAAGGTCTGAACATTTCAATTTTTCTTATCAATGCTCTGGCGACCATTGATCTTCACCCTGAAGCAATTCTCGTTCTTGTGAATCCTAGTGTGAAGGAAGATCCTAGTTATTGTGTGACGAGTAATATTAACCAAAATCATCGTCTCATGGCATATATGGATCCTTCTACAAATACCAACTGCAAATTAGTCATGCTACCGGTAAATTGGGTGTGGGAATCCTAGATTTAGAGATGGAATTTTGCTTTGAATTTCACCTTAATGCTTAAGTTTTGCAAGTCCTTTATTAATGCGCTATTTTAGAATAAAAACAACATGATTGCAGATATTAAGGCGTTAATGTCGGATTGTTCTGATAACCATAGAAAAAGGAAAACCATGCAGAGTTCACCAGCTGGAAATTCTGAAACCAATTATCAGCAGTCTGAAAGCACATCAGATAATGAAAACATGGTTTCCACATGTGTGAATGCAGGTGATAATCTTCTTTCAAAAGAGTTTTCTATGATTACCATTTTGTTGTTGAACTGAGTAGGCTCTAATAACAAGAAACCAGCCACATGTGGACATGCAGTTTCACCCATCCATGCACTACCATCAGACCAGGATGCCCATTCATTACATCTTAATTATACCAGTATTGCAGATCTTTCTGCATCTTCAAATGAATTTAATGTTATGGCTATCTTAGACTGCGTGCAAAAGGTTCTAGTAATATTTCTATTAAAAAATATGTTTTTATATCCCCATAGAAGTGGCAATTGACCCTGCGAAATAGTTATCACTGCATTCTAGTACTGAAAGATGCATCTTGTGAACGACCAAATTCATCTCGCAAAGATATCTTGCTTCACATATTTTCTCGAATCCCATGTATATATAATTTTGAAGAAGGGGATATTTTGCGTGTACATGGCATGAGGACAGAGATATACAATCGTAAACTAGATGGACGAGTATACAACCTTGCCAGTCTTGTCGTGTTTGATTCACAGCAGAACAGCAGTTTGCAGCCCAAACATAAATTTAAAGAAGATATTGTTATTACTGAACAAGAACAAGAACTAATTAAGAAACTCCGTGATTATTTTACTCAGGAACTGGAAGCCCGAAGAGAATTGATATACTTTCCAGATCAGCCTGCACGTATTAGTTTTGACCTATGCTTAGAGGATATTCGAGGACCATGTATGTGTGACCTATACTGCCAGGTAAACTTCTGCCTACTGTCTGCCTTCATCATTTCTATAGGTGGTAGGTGTGCGGAGCATAACGGACCCTGTTTCTAAACATATCACCAGTGTTCTGCTACGTGTGCAGGATGGAACTATAATTAAATGGGTTTTAACTCGAGAAATCAATTTGAATCATGCTACACAAGACATGGACTCTCAGAGTACTTTAGTGTATGGTAGCAATAAAGTCAGTGTGTTAGTGATGGTGAAGAAGCCTGAATGCATAGAACAGGCTTGTGTATTACGAGCAGGAGAATTCATACTGTTGGAAGGAGTGTCTGTGGTCTTAGTGGAAGACATATTTTCAGAGCCTCCTGATATTCCCATGGTTGAATTGCTTCTTGAAGGAAGCATCAAATATTTGCATAAATCTCAAAAAGAAGTACAACTAATGCGCAAGTGAGTAAGGGTAGAATCAGTCTTCTTTCATTTGATTTTAGACGTCTTTCAAAAATTTTAGGGTTTTTATTAAAGCAGAACAGTGGAGAGAATCTTCCTAATAATTTTAGTACTGTTGTAGACTCAATTATCGCACAAAAGAATCGACAGAATGTAAGCCAGGCTACTGTTGAAGAGATTGCAAGCAGTTTGCAATCAGTGCAACAAATGCAAGCTTCCTTACCGTCTTGTGACAGTCATTCTTTAACATCCAAACCTTTCATTGCTCCAAGAAGTCATGAAAGCTCATCACAATTTTTGTTTTCACAGGACATTAATTGGCAGTTTTCACAACCTTCAACAAGTACACAGATCATTAGTAATCCTGCTTTGTTCCTCGATATCCCTTCTCTTTCTTCGGAAAATCAATCAGAAATACAGCATGATAATTGCAATTCTTGTCAGCAAACAAGTCAGGTGATTCAGAATGACATAGAGCATCAAAGTGATGAACAGGAACAGCTTCAAAATGCATGGGCCAAAACTTCAAAGAGGAAACTTGTGACTGGTAAATTCATACTTCTAATCAAGGATATCTGTCTGTAGTTGTTGATAGTGAATTGATGCAAAGGCCTTGTAGTGATGTGGAACATTTCCAAACATCAACAACAGCATGTCAAGGGCGAGTGCAAGTCCAGGTTTTGGACATACTACCCAATCCGAATGCCAACTCTTTATTGAATCTTATCATTGGAATATGCCCATCATGTGGTCGAATCTTCCCATACACCATACTTAAGAAGTTCATTCAAGAAGGATGCCATCCTATATGCTGCACTGGTATGCAGATAGGTTGACTGGAATAGGGTCACCTTATTTCAGAAACGGAAATTCACTTGACCTTCTGCTTCCGTCTACATGTCACTGACACAAAAAACTGCATGATGGTCTATGTATGTGGTACATGTGCTGAGGAGTTTTTAGGTAAGTATTCACAAAACCAAGAACTATTTTAAGAGTCAAATAGGTTGCACAGCAGAATTGGTTCAGCAAAGTCGAGCTCTGCAGGCATACATAAGAAACGCATTAACAGCTTTGATCAGTAAGGATTACTGGTTGGACTTAGCTTTGATTTCATATGAAACTCATGAAAAACAACTTCATGTCATGAAAACACATCTTCTCTATGAGTGTTTTTAAACTATTTTGTGTTAGCACTTATCTGATATTAATTTCTGGTTAACATCAGATCGTTGGTCATATTGATTGTGTTTATTAGAGCATTTTGTGAACATGGTCGCTCAGCTTACTTGGCAGCTCCAGTTAGTAACTGACAGTCAGATGTTGCCAAGTTCAATCCCAGTTAATGAATTTAACAAATCCGGAATTGTAAATTGTCTACTATGTTCTGGAGTGAATATTTATTTTTACTATTCTATGTACTCCATAAATTATTCAGGATTGTAATAAATAATTGTTTTTACATTTGTCGCACCCGTGTTCAAAGGTTTTTTAATGAAAAACTAAAGTACTTCATCACCTTTCAGGGTGGCCTGTAGTGAAATAAACAACGTAATACTATGAACATCGAATAAACATCGAATTCAGGCCATGTAATAAGGGCATGTAAATTTGATCACAACACTATATTAATTTCAACCTGGAAAAACATTTGCGTGTGTATTTTTTAAGAACTGACTTGAAGTGAATTTTAGTTTTAGTGAAAAATAATGTTCATCATTGCATATTATAATAGGCAATTACGATAAGCAGAACTGCAGCGTGAATTCCATTACGTGACTTGGAATAAGAGATCTGGAGCATAGTATAAGGAACTATTGCATCTGAATCACAGAATCCTATCGGTGGTAACCATGCCCGCGATTGTGCAGTATGAAAATTCCCCTTGCAAAAAATGGTTTTAATGCCTTTTTTTAACTATCAAACTTAACCAAAATCAATGATTGAACCAAATCATTAATCAAAATTAGCAATTAATAACGATCCTACTAGGAGCTTGTATTTACAAATGGAAATACATCCTCGTCAAATGATGGGTGAATTAATCAATATTAGATATCCTAATTGACAGCCCAGGCTACTTGAATCCTTACAATTCAAATGTGCACTGGTGTTAAATCTTAACTGGGCAACATTGTGAATATTGCCACATGTAGTACTATTTCAGATTTTAAAATAGTAGTACATCTAATTTCAAAACTATTAATATATCATTCGCGGCTATCACCGAAAATGTTCTATTTGTGCCCATAGTTTTCAATTATTAGTTTCAGTCTACTTAGGGAGAACAGTTACAGGAAAACTTGATAGACCAGAGCATGGTGCTCTGTGCTAATATTTATGGGCCATGGAGGAAGAAGATGGTAAATATGGAATCTAAATTTTCGTTATGGTAATATGTGGAAAATAAGATGTGTCAGAATACAAATGCTGCCCCAGTGCCTGCCAACAAATGCTACATCGATCGAGCCGCTTCGAGACTTTTAGGAATCGATCGATCGAGAATTTAAGAACCGATTTTTAAAATACGTATTCCTTGATATGAAGAAAGACGGCCTGGAAACGAGTTAAGGGAACACCGCCTACCCAACCCAACGGCAGGCACTCTAAGGACACGAACAAAGCCTTGCCTTGTAAATTATGTTCCTAAGTACCTGAACTGTGGCTTCTGAACAAAAATGCTTGTGTTACTTCACTCTGCATTTTTGTGTATGTGTCCTCTATGTTTGGTAGTGTTTGCACTTGGACGTTTCTCCCCTTTTCATGTTTGTTTGCCCTTCCCTTTTCAGAAAGTCACTTCATTTGCATGCTTGTCAATATGATGGGTGGCGTGTTACCTGCCAGTTTTGAGTACAGGTAGACGAGGTGCTTGCATCCTATTGAAGCAATGGACATGCTTCTTACGAAAAATCTAGATTAGGAATATAGGGCTGAAGAGTCACAAGGTAATTAAAATAGTGAGGCACCAAATGAAGGTTTCTGAAATCGAATTAATAACCCAAAGACAATAACCTAGAGAGAGCTACATGCACATCGGTTTACATGAAACGCAAATGAGGACATATGCGGATGCTTTACAAAGTATGGGCATCTTCTTTTGAGCCGCCGCAGGACGAAGCTTGAAGCAGTACTCATGAATAGCTACAAAGTGGGAATGTTGGTTCTGTTACAAACACAAGAGGTGCGGCAGCTGCATTAGAAACTCTCCTTTGGAAAACTGTCGGTTTATTTGTGATGCCTCCTTTGACAGTTGCAAAGCATCCCAGATTTCAATTCGAAATATTGAACTTCCACGTAATATCGTGCTTCTTTTATCCCTAATAAAAGAACTCGTAATAGCGAAAGGAAAGCATTAAGAGAAGAAAATACTTCGTTTGCTTTATGAAGCAAAAATCCACTCATTTTGCTTGACTGTTGGAGGAAAATTTTGGAAATTTTGGAAATTTTCTTTCTGTAAGGAGCTGCAAAACCAAACATATTCAGTGTATTTAATGTCGTTTATAATAATTTTGGATAAGGGAAATCATTGCAGAGATTTGCATGGATTATGGTTCATGTGTTTCTTTATAAAGCAGAGCTACATCACCAAAACAGGCTAGATGGAACTAAAATTGTTATGCACTAAATTGTGGACAGCTACGTAAAACCCAGGTTTTGGGATCCTGCTTTCTTGAGTTGCTTTCCTAGATTATGGACTCAAAAGATATTAATTACTGAAGACGCTTTTTATGAAAGAGAGAGTAATGGGTTCTGGTCCCTATTATTTGCCCTATGAATTATACTATATGCTAAGCTATCGCATTTAGTAGCAGTATTTCTGCACATGGATGACGTTCCTTCGAAACTGGCATAAAATTTACCAAGCTGAAGCACTGTTATTCGGATTTTTTTTAGAAATGCAGTTCACGAGAATAAGCGTTCCTTTTCGTTTCAGAAAAAGTCTGAGACGAAATACAATTAATAGTGAGTCAACAGATCAGAGGATGGTAGATCTTGATTTTTTGTCAGATCAGATGCCAGAATGGATGAAGAATTCCTTTGTGCCTTACATATCTGATCCTTCATTTTACCCTTCGATAGCAACTCTATCATAATGTCTTCATGAAACTCTTGAACTCAAATAGGACGTCGTAATGATGAAAGTATTCTAGATATCAAAACAATGATAGCATTCAAAAGAATTTTTTAAAAAATGAGGCCTGAATATCTTCTAACTTTTAGCCTCACTTCTCTGTGAAGCGTCCTCGAATAAACTAATTTGTTCGGAAAATTACAAGTGCCATATTCAGAATTTGCCAGTTCTCCAGCCAATGTAAAAGCTACTGACCAGGAATCTCACACAGAAAACTACAATTTTCAAGTTACAGTACCTATATCTATTGCATCTACTTGAAACAGAGGACAGAAACAACTATAGAAATAATAAATAAAACAGTGTAGAAGCTAACACAAAAGCCAACTGATGAGTTCTTAATTATTGCTAAAGAAATGATGAAGATTCGGTAAAGAGAAACTAGGTACCACTTCAGATACTATTATTTTACATCGAATTGGGTGCTATCGGTTTCTGACATATGTTTAATGATTTTATTATCTCTGGATTCGTGACGTTTTAAGTGAAGTAATATATATTTATACGTATACATACATACATACATATAATTTGTACGTACGTATACATATATTTCCAGTGCATATTTGCAAGGGAATTCTGTTGCCTTATTATATCTAGAAAGCAGTTCAGGAATGATTCGAAACATCAACAAATGATTTTTTGCTAATTATTAACAGCAGTGATTCTCGAACAGATGATACTGTAGTTAGGTATTTGGACAAATGAATAATGTCTTTTCAATACAAAATGTATTGTGAAATTCACAGTCATAGTTTTCCAGTTTTAATTACAAAGAAACTTTGATGAATAAATAGAAACTTTATTCTGGAGGCAAAGCAGCGTGGAAACCTTTTGAAGTTATTGGTGAGTTTCATTGCTCACAAGCGAGTGCTTTTAAAAATGTTCAAGAAACTGAATGAAATTTGAGAGGACTCAGTATTTCGAAAACCAGAAAAAAAAGCTGAAAAAAAATTGAATTTTTTTCAATCTTAATCGGAAATTTTTATGATGTCTATTTAAAAAGGAACCAAAAACTGATCATTTTCCTCATCTGAATTGTATTTAAATTTCAACACAAAACAAAGACTTACGGTACAAAACGGCACGGACTTCGTTGTGCAAATTCAGGTTGGAAATGTCGAGGATTGAATTAAAGTGCGTTTTTTGCGCTCTCAGATTACATGAAAAAAATGCTCTTCTTGGAACGAAGAAAAAAACACACACGTATACGTTTGCGTGCGATGATTATAAGGATGTGCAACTGGTAAAGTTCAGTGTTCTATAAATTACGAACATTGATTAAAGACTTAGAGAGCGAATTTATAACCATAAAGTCTCTTTATCAAAAGGTGCAATCTCTCTTTACGTCTCCAAAATAAATAAATCTTGAAATAACTAATATATAGCTGGCATTTGTCGTAATCCATATATATCAAAGGAATCCATAATCATTTGTATTTTTTTGAACTTTTGGAAATCTGAGACTTCGGCTTCTTATGCTAACAAAACTTTCAGGATTATGGTCGAATAATTTGACCTAGACTTTTAATACTTACAAAGTCTTTTGTACTTTCTATGTTTCCTTTACTAAAAATAGTAAAAGTAGATTACCTGTAATATTTGAAAAATTCAAGCGTCCAAGGACTTTATTCTTATACTTGATGATCGTACTTGTCTCAAAATAGTGTGTAGACATGCATGCTAAACTTATATGATTCTTAATTATTATAAAAAGAAATAAAAACAAAGCAATAATTGTTGCAGACAATCGTACTCGTTTTTCAAACCAAAGCTTACAATGGACTCTTAAGTAATTCATTTTTCTTGAATCTGTAAAACTTCAATTCTGTAAAGTATATGATTATTTTTGGATTCATCCACTAAGAAAGTAGGTGTTTTAAGACATTTAAAGTAGTAGTTTTTCTATTTCAGATTAGATTCAGAATGTTCATTAAGAAACGCTTCTATATACATTTACGAGAGCTTTCATGTGTTTCTTATAGTCTTATTTTCTAGTCCCCAGCAGTAGAGCAGTCCTCAACGGTGAATCAGATGTGTTTTTAGCTATATATTTGTTTATTTGGATTGTATATTCGGACTATTGGTATCTGTACTCCAAAATCATACCTGTAATATCCAAAAACATATAAATAGCAAATTCTTGCAAATTTCGTTTATTCTGCTTATCAAACACATTTCATATTGAATAGGCTATATACACAAACTGTACTTTTTAATGAAATTAATAAAAGATAATCTCATATTCACTAGAGTTATTAATAACAAAGTGCTAATAGAGCACTTTACAAATGACTAACTTAGATTTTAATATGCTTGAACCTCTTTGAATACTTGGCATAAAAAGAACTTTACAAAATTTGGAAAATGGAATATTCGTTCAGGGAAAAATAATTGAAATAAATCCACTAGAAAGAAGAGAAAAATCAAAAGGAGTACTTGTATAAATAAGGAAATTGCATCACACTATTTTAAATAAATAGTTCATTGTTCTATTTTCTAGGGAATAAAAGAGATTTCAGTATTATGGTCATAGTAAGGAGCCATTCCAGAACTTTCATTACATCATATCAGCATAGGGTATGATGAAGAAACCAATGGGGTGGTTTACAATTCATATAGATCAATCTAATAGTGGGACTGAACACTTGATATTTTCTCAACTTTTACACTTAAGAGTTCGTTTATGAAGAAAGATGGTGTATCAACAGTAGAGATGTTAATTTATTTTATATGCAATGCAGACATAGATGTTGTGTGTGAATCTGCGTTATGAGCGTGTTTCAAGGGTATCACTTTTTAAAATGCTGTAAAAAGCAATAAGAAACATATCCACATCTATTTGGATCATGTAACTGAAATGCTAAGCTAACCGAAAGACGTTCAGTTTTTTGAAACTGAACCTCTACCACAAGTACATAATGATACCATAAATACTTAGTACTCGCCTTGGAAGATGCGTAGTGTGCATGCAAAGAGTAGTTTTTGTTATTTTCTTCTATAAATAAGATATTTTAAATATCCTTTTCTTGCTCCTCAAATATACTGTTATCTGGCATTTGAATTTTCAGCTTTTGATACATCAAGTGATCAGTCTTGTTGACTAGGAGGGTTATCGGCTCCGATAAATAACTTTGAGTTTTTTTCCTTCAACGTTTGTACAAATACAGATGTTTAGAATATGCATTGTGATATCAAAGAGTTTCATTTGTGTAAGGACTGGGCAAGCTGATCTTCCTATCGGCAATCTTGAAAGCGCTAGCGTAAAAACCAAGTTTTGTAAAACGGGGAGCAGGATACAGAACCCAGAAGACCGTGGAACTGTGTATGAGGAAAAATATTTTAGAAGTTTGTTCTTTCATTAAGACCTGATATTAAATATATCATTGTTACAGTGAATGGATGAATCTACCAAAATATAAAATTCCCCAAGTATACAAAAGAGCATAGCTTTCATTATGAAGCATCCAACCTTGCTGCATGTACCACTTGTTTTTGTTTTTAGTTAATAAGCTCGAATTATCTTCAAACTTATGCCATGCAGTCAAGGGGGGCTCATAATTTCTGCAAATTTATATGAAGGATTGTTTGATTTTATTCAACAGATTGTTAAAAGCAGGAAAAAAAAAGAAGCAAAAGTGAACCCTGAATTGAGAAAACGTTCCCAAGAAGGCTTGTGCGATATTAGGGTGAGGAAACTTCAGAAAAAATTGTAATCGAAGATTGTGAGTAATTTTGGAATTCATAGTGTTTGAATTCCATTTTCGTAATGTCAGTGTCCGGTGAATAAGAGTTATGTGGAATCTTAATCTTGGAAATGGAGAACAATAGTCCATGTAATTTATTGGAAGAAACTGCCATAAATGATCTCCAAATGGAAAAACTAACTCGTATTTATGGAAAAATTAATAACATGACAAGGAAGCAGATAGTTAACAAATTAAAATTACTCAATTTATCCACTGCTGGAAATACTGAAGTAATAAGGAAGCGACTGAAGATGTATTATAAGAAGAAAAACTTGGGAAATGTAGATAAAAGTGTAATGCTCTATAAATATTTTGTAATAATTGATTTTGAAGCTACTTGTGTAGAAAGGAAAAATCTGGAATTCAGGTAGGATGTTATATACCAGATTGGAGGTAAAATGTACATTCTTCGAAGTAATTTGAATTTTAAATTCATTTTGAAGCCAATTATATAATTCTGTACAGCTGTGGGCAATTCTCGTTTTGTTTTTAAGTAACTGTTGATGTTAAAAAAAAAATTTCAATGTGCGTAAATAATAATGTGTGTGCGCGTATCCAGGTTTTTTATTATGGAACGTTTTCATTTTTGACTTTGGTGATCACATTAGTGATTCAATACAATCACAAGTTTTGACCATTCCAAGTGATTTGCCCAGTCAAAAGGTGTGATTCCTTGACTGTAATTGCATTTAATTTTGTGGCCCGTACAATTTGGGATGACAAATTATTTAGTGTGATCACGTAGTTTTCCACAAGTAGCCTTTGTTATACTGGAATCATTTTTTTAAATCTTATCTTGAATGTGTGATTATTTCCACTATTAGGCTTTTCAGGCAGTGGATTATCGAAAGGAAAATTGCTTTGGAAGGAATAATTAGGATGTATTCGGTTATGTATTCATTTCATATTGACACTATTTTAACTGCTGTGCTCTTTAAACTTTCAAATAAGTCTCATATTAGGTAGATTGCTCATTTGAAAAACTGTACATATTCTAAACTGACTCGATGAAGTAGATTTGTTTGGATAGGAATGATTTTGTTTTCTGATAAGGATTTTCATTTCATTTTTAGCTGTTTGTGTTTTATCTTTTTGAAATTCTGATTTGTTCCTTTGGCATAATTGTAATTGAACCCTTGAATGTAGATGCATAAATATTCATAAACTCTGAGTAAGAATTCGAATTTTTAGTGTTTCTTGTGAGGATAATGGCAAATTGGTATGTCAGTACATGTTATTTGTCTGTGCTTTTATATGTTCCATACTTTATGGAAATCAATGTTGTCTGAAACAGTTTTAAGTATGTGTGTTAGTGGCCAACTGCTTTTGTGATATGAGGTTTTGACAAAGAGTTTTGTTCATATGCAACAAGAATCTTGCAGTTTACATCTCAGTTTAATGTTTCATATTACTAATCAAAAAACTGAAAGTGATATACTAATAATGCTAATACAAAGCTTGTGATTCCAGTAACAAGTCATGGTATTTCTTAACTTGTGTGAACTGCAGTCACTGCCTAAATACTTAAATAAGATTTATTTGCTGAACAACTCTTTAAGGAATTGCTGCTCATGTAATTTTGTTCAAAGGTTTCTTCTTTAGGAATGAAATAATTGAGTTTCCTGCCCTGTTATTCTCTGTGGAACAAGGAAAAATCATCGATGAATTTCATGAATTTTGTCGTCCTGAAATAAATCCAGAGCTTTCCTTGTTTTGTCGTGAACTTACTGGCATCAAGCAAGTCTGTGCTAATAAGCATTCCCACTTTATAAGCATGCTATCTTTGTAGAAGACTGTCAATTCTGCAGCAGTTTTTGCAGAAGTGTTTGAAAGATTTATTAAGTGGTTAGAAAAACATCAGCTTGGTGCTGTGAATAGTTTTGCTGTAATAACTGATGGCCCTGCTGACATGTGTAAATTTCTGTATTCACAATGTGAGGTAATGACATGACTAATGTCATTCTAAAGTTGATTTCACTTTCATCATTAGATAAGTGGTATACCATATCCAGAATTTGCCTATGAATGGATTAATGTGAAGAAAGTTTTCAGCAATTTCTACAAGCTTCAAAAGGTTGAAGACTATGAAAACTAACTGATTGAATATAATAAGTTGCTTGTAGCTAAACTTACTGTTGATGTTGCAAAAATTGGGGATCAAGTTTAAAGGACGTCTCCATTCAGGATTGGATGATGCTCGAAATATTGCCCGAATTGTTGCAAATCTTCTTCAGGAAGGAGCACATTTCTTGCCTAATGAAAAATTAGTCATAGCACCTGAGATCACCTTTGAACCTATAGTATATGAGTATTCAGATATGAAGAGGGACAACATGAATAAAAACGTGGAAAAGCAATTCAAGGCCATGACTTTCGTAAAACCTGATGAAGACAATCAGCTAAATGAAATAGTAGAGCAACAAACATCAGACTCGCATTCTTCAAGGCTTGAGGTAAGAAAATGAGTCAACATTTGTGTCTCTCTAATCTGATTAATGATATCTTTGCATATAATAAATATATTATCATGTTTTATTTATAGGCATGGCAACATTGTCTCTCTTTGGATCATCCTTTGTATTATTTTTACAGGAATCAGCATTCTTCAACTCCATTTACGTAGCACTACAAAGTAGTTTCTTGCTATCTGTCTTGCTTTTTGCACATATATATATTTTTCAAGTCCGTAATTAAAAAATATTTTCTACTTAAACTGTTAAATATAAGCCATCTATTGTAAACTGACTTTGTTAGGACATTTTTGTGTAAATAAAAACATATGGGTTCCACTGATTTTGTATTCTCTTCCCATTTTTTTTTTTATAATGAATTTTTTTGGTGATGCTTGCATGATTGGTAGTTGCTTATGTTTTCATTTCTTCAAGCTTGCAACAACTTTTGTATTGAGCAGATTTTTGTACAAACCACATTTCAGGTTTCTGGTTACAGGCAGAGTTGTTATACAGTAGGACATTAAAGTCAGAAAGAATTTAGAATTCTAACTTTAGACTTATCTGATTTGAATATCTTGATTTTGCTGTTGACAAATACTTGTAATTTTGTTCTTTTAAATAGCTTAGATACAGTTCTGCATCCTTAAAGCATCTGGGTCAAAAGCAGTTTTTCGCTAGCAAAACTCCCTATCTATCCAAATCTGCTCTGTACTGAATGATGCTTTGTAATTTTTTAACTTGGAAAGCATCGAGTCAAATGCATTTTCCTTACACATGGCTGATAATTCTAATATACGCAACTGGTTGGTAATCGTACAATGCTAAACATATCCAGTGCTTTTTGTATACGTTAAGAATACGCAAAAGTAAATGTAAAAGTAATTTTGTCCAACTGAAATTTCCTGCATCCTCACTGAGGATAGTATCATTTTGCTAAGTGCAAAGATTGATGAGAAAGCATTGGTTACTTGAATCAGTTTTGTTTGTATTTTGTAGAATTCTCATGAAATAATGGCAAATTATCACTTGTTGATAAAATGATAACTTGAAACTATGGATTTACAAGTCTGAGTCAAATTGGATTTTTTTATTAATTTTTTGATTTGAACCTTTGAACTGCAGTTTGCAGTTATTCCCTTGAATAATACCTGCTGTTTCCAAATCGCTGATTTTGTAGTTTTTACTACTTTGCTGGCAGCATTCGCCATTTATACGAACTTCATTTTCAAATATACGTTTTCCTCATGTCAAATGCATTTTTGATGGAAAATTGCGTCCAAATTTCCCCTCGTAAATTTTTTGTGTAGGAAAGGATGTCTTGCAGTCAAAAAGCATCTTTTGATCGCTATTACCTCAAGTAAAGTTCGGGAGTTGATCGTCAAGATGCTCTCAATTTTAAGCAATTATTAACCATTTTATTAACCAATTTTCTGGTTTTGTGCGCTTATCAGGCATTACGTAACAAACAAACCCAGGATAAATAGTAATATTGAAGAAAATAGGATAGTCAATCATGCATTTCTTAAACAGAACTTCGCATGCATGTTTCATAACTATTGCACCACATAATTATTGGTTTTATGTCACATTTGCGTTGCACTTGGTATCATAATTGAATACATGCGATAGGTGAACCACAAAATTTTTTCATATCATGAAAATTTTTCAGCAAAAATGTGTAGCAATTAAGTTTCCTTATGTTTTTTCCGCATTTGAGCAAAATATGTTTGGATACATACAAGAATATATCCATACCATATTTGTTTTAGTTTAAGTAACTCAGATCGAACAAATGGAAAGGAATCCTCTGAAGGTTCACAATATTTCTGGTTGAAATAAAATTTCCACTTATGTGAATAATACGTATGCTATCATTTCGAAATGGGGATGTATTTGTAACCCCGGTACTTATTGCTCTATTTATTTATTTTTTTGCTTTATTTCAACACACGTTTAGATAACAGCAAAGTAACTTTGTCGCTATGTAAAGGCGACTGCTGCTACTTGTGAACTTTTATTACACGAAACCTGAGGTTTCACGGACCTGAGCTGGCATTCATCTCCCTATGGACTATAGAAGTCTGTATCTTCGTCACGCAAATGTAGCTTGTCGTGTCTTGTGCTGCCTACGTGTTGCAGATAGAAGTTGTAGGGTCCCTTGTCTCAATCTCAGGAGACGGAGCACCAAGTGCTGCTTATGGATAATCCTAAATACCATCTCGGTCACCAGCATGCTCCTCTAGATGAATTAATTTTCCATTCGCCAGTCCCGCATTTTTTTTTTGCTGTGGTTCCTTTGGTGGTGAATTTCGGAATCGAAATTTCAAATTCTTCAGCATAAGCAGAAATATTTCATATTGCGGATTTGTGGTGCAACCCTGAATCGTCAAATCCAATTTTTCAGGCAGCTTTCACTGTCCACTTCAGAAGGACTGTGTTCGAGAAAGCCAGTGCAGCCGCAGCGAATGCTGCATCCAAAAGCCTAATTTCGAAACTCTTATCAGTAGCCGAAAAATTAAAATGTATGCGAATTGTAAACATGTCGAGTTGCCATAATCTCAGTAAGGAGACATTAACAAACAGTCGCATGCTTTGTGCAGGGATTTAAATTTTGGCTAAGAGAGTCCAACTTTACTGCCATATCGGGCAGCTGTTGAATGGGCGCTGCATGGCGATCTCATGGAATAAGGTAGTGACTAAGCATGCCGTTTCCGCGTACAACAAACTAATGGGAAATCATCCTTTGTAGTTTCGTTCTTTGTTCGTTCAGTATTCAGTGGCATTTCGACTGTTTGCATCCAGTTTCACACAGGCATTTTACATTGGGATCTTTCTCACGGTATGCTGAAGTAGAAAGCACTTCAGGTGTCGAGAACACATTTGTGTTCCTATTGATAGTTTCCAGTGGAAAGTGTGAGATAAGGAATTTTTTTTGTAAGTAAGGGGATTCAACTGAAATATCCGTCTTTAATTTTTGAATTCTAATGTTGGCAAATTCGAACTCGGGAATCCCAAATCTGTACGGTTTTAATTATAATCAAGCCTGGCAATACGCCCGAAAGTGCATTGCGGATTCATTTGCAAAGCCTATTAGTTCATGCATTACCTGCAATCATCCAGTAATAGAGTCATCCGGAGTTCGGGAGTCATCCGTGATCGTAATTTTGGAAACATCACGTTATCGAGCAAATAACGAATTGCATCGAAACGGGCGCATTTCAAACCGTTACTTTGCTTCTGAAACCCAGAACGTTTCTCCAGAAACTGGAAAGGAATTTTGTTTTCAAATAAAACTTTTAGTAGAACATAAAACGATCCTATGACCTCATTCAAGACCGATTCCACATTGCTTCATATTTTAAGCACCGAACGCCTTTTTCATTCAAATCAGGTAAGCCTTTAGCATTTTGATGTGCAGCAACTGTGAACTCTCAGGCGTCAGCATACTCAGTTCGGTCTTTACCATTAAAAGTCAATTAAAAACACTGGAAAAAATTGGGGACTTTGGTCCTTTCGCTGATTCAGAATTAACATAAAGCAGCTAAAGAGTGTAGGATCGATGAGACAAATAAAAAGAGGACAGAAAGGTTCTGTCAGATGTGCATCCAACTGCCATAGTGGACAGCGCTAGAAAGGACCGTGGATAAGAATTTCACTTTTGGAATTTTAAATTCGATCTCCAGGCTAGAGACAAAAGGAATCAGAGGTATCAAAAAAAAAAAAAAAAAAATGGTAAAAGCATGTGAGAGAAATCCCAAATAAAATAGGAAACTCTTTACGTCAAACTGACAGAAAACTGAATAGCAGATGTCATTAAGTCGGAAGAGTTACGATCTTTATCCGAAAATTTTCCACGTCAACGAGATTCTGCTCCTTCAGAGATGAACTCAAACCCTGACATTAAAATTCAATTTCTTATTCAAGCGTCCAGTAGGCATTGGCATTCCTTTACCTTCATTTCGTTGTGCTGTTACACTTTATTTCATCATTTTGCCCCATCTAACAGAAAATCCATTTTCATGATCTCATGTTCCGCTACCTGATTCTCATCAATGCGAATGCTGTTTTTGATGTGATTCTTCATATAAAAGCCATAGATTAGTGTAAAACATATGAAACCTTATTTGGTAATGCCACCTATTTACTACTTAATTAAATGCTCAATATTTACTCTTGACTTGGCTATATTCCAACCCGGTGTTTCTGTTGAACACAGAGAGTGAAGAGGTCTGCAATAGGAAGATTGCTGATTTAGGAAGTCGATCTCAATTAAAGACACCTCCAATGGTATTCAGTTTTGGGAAGAATTGAACCTTTGGGAATTGAAGTCCCCAAAGAGATTATCTGGGCGAAATAATGACTTTGTTCAGCACGGTGTAGAAGCATTTTTTTGGAATAGAAAGTGTATCGAGCCAACACGAAAGCTGTGCTACAGAAGAAGTTTCGTTTAAAACATTTCACCGGTGGAATTCCAGAGATCATTACAAAACCAAGTCCCTAGTAAATCCTTAGTGTCTTCACAAACAAACTACTAGCTCATCGCAAATGATTGAGAAATGGAAACTGAAACAAACAATCTAATGAGAATGTATTCCGAGGTAGCAGGAAAGAGGAGAATTGCATGACATAGAATCTGATAGCAAGTCTTTAGACATAGAGGTGACAAAACCACAGTTCTTCTTCTCCATCTCAGGAACGGAAGATCCAACAATATCAAGGCTCCTAAAATTTTTAGAAAAACTTCATTTTTCAGAAAATCCAAAGAAGACAGCCTCCCTATTTCAGATAGAGGAAAGGAAGGTTTTCCGGAACTTGGAAACACAGACCTGTAGCTATCTCCATGCTCTTGCACCGAAGAAATCTGAAAGCTTGCTGCAAAGGAAGAATCAAGAAGTCCAGAAATTAACGGATTCTACAGAATAATCCAGATCACCCTAGAACATGCAAAACGAACACAGCGTTCGCCTCTCCATCTCTACCTTCTAACCAAGGTCCCTTGGTTTCATGAACGACATATTAGAGAGTATTTTCTTGGTGCTGGAGATCAGCATGCTGAAGGAAAAGTGCCTCCATCATTCGCTTCGAGAGTGGAGAACAGATGTGTGTACTTAATGAATTTCATGCATTATTAGGTAGATATTGCGATATTGCTCTTGCCAACAGTCACGAAATCCATTCTGTTAAGAAAAAGTGTTAAAAAGTCAAGCAGGACAAGCGTTTCGCAGTCCATGGGTAATATTAAAGGAAAGCAACAGCTCGAATTGCAAGTCGTTGTGAGCTTCAAGAGCAGAGTGCACGAACTAGAGCGAGCTAACGGACGGTTACAGTGCGGTGAGTTGCTGACCCCGAGTTGGACCAGACCTCTGTCGTTGGCCAGCAAGCTCGAAAATTAAAGGTATCCTAAAATCGAGGCCAAGCAGAGTCCAAAAAGCAGGACACTGGAGCGGGAGCAGGGACGTGCTTGACACCTGGGTCAGGACTTTCCTGTAGCAGCTTCGATCTCTCTCTCTCTCTTTCAGACCGTTAAGACCGGCTCCCAGCAATTCGTTTCCCTTTTTTAAATCCTTTGCTCGGGCATCCGCTCGACTTGTTCGGGCGAAAGATCCCGGCAGCATCACGAATCTTGATTTCCAGCCCGCAGAAATCAGGATATTTTTTTCTTCGCCTTTTCTTAGCACTAAATGCATCTTAGTAGAGGTTCGGACTACGATGCAAAGCTAATCCATTAGAATGCAAACTCCACTTGATGTGAACCGCTTGACTGTTTGCCCGGGAAAACAGATGCTTAGTTTATTGGATTCATTGTGCACCTTGCTCCCTGTCATCTGGATGCCTCATGCTCTGTTATCCGGATGCCTCTTGGCACTCGTTAGAAATTATCAGTTTTTCTATCGCAGCTGGAGGTGTAATTCGGCAAACCAATGGAGATGCCAAGCACGTGATCTCCATATTCTATGCGGGAATCGTTTTCACCCATCTAGAAGACCGCGATATACAGTTGGCAACAGAAGTACAGACTTTATTCTGGCTGAATGACAGAATAAAAGGGAGTGGAGAACAGACGAGTCAACAGAGTGGAGAAACCTGCTTCTGGACGGGGGACTAGGTCCAGAACGGGTGAGGTTTGTGAAGGTGCGATCTTGTACACGAACTCGAACCAGCCAATATGGAATATCGAGTCCTTCCTTGCAGATGGAGGTGCTGTTTTGAAAAAGTTCCATAATGTGAGAGTATTGACTGAAAAAGGAGCAACTTCACAGTTATGAGGGGAGTTGAGACTGCAGGCGTGTCGAAGATCTGAAGTAGAGCCTTGGATACGGCCGACGAGTAATTTAGTAGTGAAACATTCTTTTCTTCTGTACTTCTGCTCAACCCCTCGAAGAGATTGGATGATTCGATGATTACGCCTCTCGGAGAACATTGTCTAGGCGTCTCGGGCAAGGTTTTATAATTGAAACATGTGGGGGCTAATGGAGAGGAAGGGTCTAGAGATCTGAAACAATATGTGGAACACCGCGATGAGACAGATGACACATGTAGGTGAAGGAGGCTATCCCAAAGTGTTCGAACGAAATTAAAGAGCAGATCCTAAGCACATTTGCTGATAAAACTCTCATCTAAGTGGAGACTATGCATCAGAAGAAACTCATCGCCGTGGTTTTCACGAACCGTCAAGCTTAAATATGTTCTGCTTCCCAGAAAGGAAAATACCGAAGGCCGGAATTTTCTTTGGAAAGACATCTTCCATGATTGCAAATGCCGCATTTGAAAATCTTCTAGAAAGGTTTCTGTAGAGTTAATGGCTGATCACTGAAGCTGACTTGTTTTGGCACTCAATTTTTGTGTTTAAATTAACGAACCAGAATCCACTATATCTGAATATGCTGTGTATGTATATGTATACATATGCACATTTACATAATTAACGAACCAGAATGTATATACATATACATACATACATATATATGCAAGACAAAGAAATCTTGCTGAAGCAGCATGAAATCGAAAATCATGAAGGAAGCTGGTTCCAATAGTTCTCTGATATTGATGTCTCCATTAATTAGAATGATGTGAATTCACTTGCTGACGGGTATGGATTCTGGAAAAGAATCAAACGACCTCTTCCTGAAAAGAAAATCTCAGGAGGGGTTCTTGAATCTAAAGTATTTTGATTTCTCTGTTTACAAGAAAAGGAAACACTCAAGAGTTTTCAAACTTCAGTGTTCAAGCCAATATAGCTAGTTGTCAGTAGGAGTTTGATTCACAGCCATGACGATAAAGAACATCGCCATGGGCGGAAAGGGGAAGAAGGTTTTAAAAATCAATATCAAAATTCAGCGTTATTATCTATTTCTCGTGCTGATCTTGGCTGCTACTTGACAGTCATCTGAAATGTGCTTCACCTATGACTACAGTGAATGTCTACCCTGAATTTTATCATTAGCGGCTTCTACTGTTCAAAACAAAATTCTACTCATCTAAAATAGATCCTACATGAAGCAGAATTAGAATTTCAACCCACTGACGGGGGGAATTGACAAACAAATAACTACATGGAGCACTCACTCTGATTCTTCAGAAAGCACTGTGAGAACACACACAAGCAGATGAAAAGAAAGTTGGAGTCCATTAATTATCATCGTTGAATACAGAACCACGTATGAGTTTCGTTCGCTGAAAAACAATCCATGTCATGTTTATGTAACAACACAACATGAATTTTTTTTTTTCTTCCAAACTTTCCATCCTTTCGAGTATTAAAACGCAAAACAAAACGATGAACTCCTAGTCCTATTATCCACAACCAACTGTCAGAAATGAAGAATGGACGGCATTTGAAAGTAAAGCTCATGTTTTCCGTTGGAATACTCTCGAACCCAAAGATGAAAACTACGAATTGAAGTGCTTTCGCAATTTGGCAGCTGGAAATTTAAATAAACAGCACTTTCTATGCGACGGGTTGAAAGATAAATATCAAGACAAATGCATGAGTGATTTGAAATCAATAGGGAGCTGAATCTCTGAGAAAACTTTCTTCCGTACCTCTCCGTCCGAGTTACAAGTAGCGTTAAAAGGATTTCTTTGGATGGCAGACCTGTACACGTTCATCATTGAAACATTCCGTCTTGATATGAGCTCATTGCACGCAGCAGCAATGTTTGGGAATGACCTTTTTAGAAAAATAAGGTATTTGAACACTCACGGAAAAGTAGCCTTATTTTAGTGTCGGAGAAAATCTTTCGTGTTGACGATATGAGCACAAAAGAATTTGCAGCCTAATCTTCTACAAATACCTTGAACACCAGGATGTATTCATGATTCTGTGTCCGCCTATTTGCAGCAGTCCCTGAATGCTGTGTCATCGCGTGTTCTTCACTGGAATCGAAGGAAGTTACGAGAAATTTTGTGCTCTGGTGTTTCCGTTGGCGATAGTCTGAAAGCAGAAAGCAGAAAATTATGTCAGATAGGCAACTCTAAATGGCATGCAACAAACGAAAAGATGTAATGTATTCAGGATTATTCATAAATATCGAAATCTAGTTCGAGAACACATCAAAATAGATCCTTTCTCCAAAATAAAGAGAGAACGCGAGAGAGAGAGAGAGAGAGAGCTAACAAAATAAACGCTGCCAAATCGTTCGTAGAAGTTCAGGGAATCATCCACGGGTTCAGAGGAATTTGATCGGAATGAAACGTGCAGAGGTGCGGTGAGAAAAGCAAGATGAAAAGAGATCAGCAAATGAAGAGAGAAGATGTGAGTGTACAGCGAAGATCTCTCATTTTTGGATGCAGAGGAAGAGAATAAGGGGAACCCAACGGCGATGTACTTGTGTAGAGAACATGACTCGTTTTACAGGGGTGGTTACGATGTGTCACGATTTCGGGAGCAGTTTGCCCTCCGGCCCAGACAACCAAAACTTTATAAGCAGTATCTGCAAAAACAGATGGGAAAGTGAATCCGGAATATGACAAGGAAAACAACGGAATTCTCTCCAGGTCGCACCATTGCATTCTAGATGGGGAAAACAAGTGTCGTGTCAACAGAAGGTGACTCTATCACACCACACAACAAAATGGGCTATTGTTCCGAATTTCTTGCATCATCTGAGCAGAATCCTCAGCAGACGAATCTTTTCAAAGAGGCAGATTTTTCTTTTTTCCTTGAAAAATAAGAATGAAAATTCAATGGAGTAAATCATCCAGAGGCGATGGGAGAACGTGTAGACGAGAGTTTCTTGTTGCTAACATGCTGGCGTCTTTTGTGGCAGGATACGAGATGCTGGCAACACCGAGCAATCTGCAAGCTTATTCGCCAGAACCGGCCACAGAAGCTCGTCTGTCATTGCACCCAACGCATCATTAGGGAGTGTGTTTCAAGGGGAGCCTCGAGAATGTTCCTTTTCCCTAAAGCCAGGAAACGTCCAACATGAATAATAAAATAAGGCGAAGCATTTTTGGAAACCCTGCTTTTCAGAGTTTGCCTCAGAGTTAGAGCATTACTGTCTTAGGAAGAGTTTTTGGAAAGTTTTCCAGGGCATCCAGAGTCCAGTCTGTTAAGATTGCTTGTTAGATAATGGATTTCGAAAGCGAAATTCTGAAAAGATGGACTTATAGGGTCTCATAGAAGGGATATTCATTGATTAGTTTTTGCTTACGAATTCCACTTTTCTGATGAGCTGGCAAAATTTGGATGAATTTCTCCATCATCCCTCAATCGATAAAAACATATTCGTATGCATTTAAGATCACAGGTTTTCTCTGTTTTCAACAACGCTGGGTACTTTATTTGCTGTGTTCATCCCAGTGTTTGTATCTTTGCAGCTTCCTTGCATTCAGTTGTATCCCAATTGTTTGATCGACTTAATCCTTTTTACAATCCCCTTATCCTGAACCAAAAAAAAAAAAATAAGATTTTCAAAATATGGAAAATCTGGACCGCACAGGTGATACGAGCGGTCTCGGTTCTTCCAAATTTTAAAACAAACATTCAAGAAGTTCCAGATTCTCCTTCAAAAGTATGTGTAATGTTCTTGATAGGATTCCAGACAATAAGTGATTTCAAAAGAGTTCTGAAGAGCACTTTATTACATAGTGACCAGATCTTCTATCGTTTCCAGCTGCTTTGTGACAATTCCAAAGTCCTGGGCGAGCATGGAATTAGGCCAATGGATTGTTTTCGTGAGGCGAATGTGAAGTTTCGCTGTCGTGCGAAAAAAAAGAAAAGAAAAAAGAGTCGCGTAAGTTGCGAAGGGTGAGCACCATAAAGAATTATAGCCCACAAGACGCACCCTTAGTTGAGAAAAGAAAGGACTAGCCTGCGGTAAGCAATTCTAGTTCCGGACAGGCAGTGGACTGCAATGGAATATACTTTTGCACCTGCCATCTTCAAATAAAATAATAAATAACCCGTTTGCCTGTCTGAAAGATAAAAAACAATATCAGGGCAAAAACAATATCCGCGTGCATGTCAAGATTTTATAACTTGTTTACCGTCTCGACGCAAGCATTTCGGAAAACAAATCAATAACTTTTATGTCAGCCTTTTTGCTCTAAACAACACATCTAAGGATTTGGTTTCCGGAAGGATCAAGCTGTTGCAAGTTCTCTGGAAGCAAGGAACACTTTCTTTCCTTTTCATTTTTGGGAGCATGAGATATTACTTCAAGATTGAACCTGCTAACGGAGATCCTTCATGAGTTTGATGAAGTTTTTCCCTCAGAGCTCAAGTAATCCTTTTGAACTAGGTCCCATCGCTCCGTTGTCGTGGTTACGTGGCTGCCGTTGGATTTCGTTCGAATAATCCTTCGGAGCGAAAGTTCGAAAACAAACTTTACCGAAGAAAATATTAAAAGACCGGGAACTTCGACATGATCCGATGGAAAGAGCAATTGGAAGATGAGCAAGAGTTTCGTTGGACCATGAAAATGACCAACCACCTCACCTACCAAGTTCAAATCTCTGGCTGCTGTACAGACCAGTCAAATGGAGACTACTAATAGTAGAACGAAACACTTTCTTAATTCCATGACGAGAGCAACGATAATTGGAATTCTTCTGCCACTCTTTCACGCCAAAGCATGCTTTCCTGTTCCTTTTTCTGGTCTAGGAAAGCAGAGATCTCCCCAATTGTACGAAAACTAAAAGAAAAAACTCGAAAACCAGTCAGCTTCCCAATAATTCTTTCGATCTTCGAGCCAAGGTTCCCAGTCCAGGGGAATAGGCAACTTCTGAGAACTTCTCTTTGCCTCCCCTTTATTTGTCCCAAGTAAAGGAGACTGATTGCTTGTAAGACCATATAGAAGTCAGAAGGATGACTTGCCATCACACGGGGCGAACTGGAATTCAGTGTGTGTTCCCAGGAAATCCAACCACAAGGATCATTGGATCCCTGTGGTTGGATGTTTCCTTCCTCAGGATCGTTCGTTAGCAATCTATCGTTCTGGAAAATCTAGTTTCTTATCTGCATTTCGGAAGCTCCTCCCAGGAAAAAATGCCTACCGAGTGGCGCAACCCACGTAAGTGTTTCCCTCCGACTTAGCTGAACTCTATACAGACCAATGAAGATAGCTGGATTATATGTATCCAGAAGGATTAACTGCAGAGAATGCAAGCATCCATGTGTTCCGGATTCAGGCTGCCATCACTACGAATCTTCCAGTCCAAATTATTAGACCATTATTAGGAGTGTCCAAGATCACTGGAAAGGCACTCGTAAGACGCTTGTCAGAAGGATGGTCGCTTTAAGAAATGTTTATGTTGCAGGCAAGCTCGTTATCGAGATTTCTTTACAGAAAGCAAGGGCAACCTTACAGAGCACGGAAGACCAACCCTGCAAATCGACAGGTGCTAAAAATCCATGAGATGTCGGCTGATTTTTCCGGACACTTATTTTCTGATTCGAAATGAAAGCAGACGGATGTTCGCGATGTGTGGAATTCACGACTAATAGCTTGATGAACGGGTGAATGGGTAGGTTCATGAACAGACATGGCTTTCGAAAGACGTGACTAGCTATTCTCAAGAACTGCTGCAACAGTGCGGCAGTTTGGTCTCCTTGAGAGCGGACTCATTGGTAATAAAAAATGAGAGGTCTTGCGATGGAAAATAACGTCTCGAGATTACCATCGAAGAGCAAGAAAATCTTCCTTCGAACAGTAACCAAACTGAATGAAATTGTCAGGTATCATCAGATGGTCATGAAACAGACGATAACTGCTAGTATGGGTTCAATCAGATGACCTTCTCTCTGTCCTCAGTTCATCGCTTTAATCGAGAGGACTTCTTCAGCACGAAAGCAAACTGTTCTTTTTGGAATTATTATAAGCCAATGCTTGTAATTCGTGGAAAAGAGCAGACTGTTTGAGGAGAGAGGAGCCTTTGCTCTCCTGTCCCGTTAGCGTTCCATTCAGTTTAATGGAATTGATAACAACTATTATATTATATAGGAATAGAATTGCTATCGCGCAGCTTCCGAATGGGAACGTATTCGCGTGAATTCAAATGAAAATGCCCGTTTTCTTTGAAGCCGAAGAAGCAGTCCTCCTTGCCTCCTCATTCTTGCCACCCTGTTTTCGAGGGAAACAGTGGTCATCAAGATTGGGAATGAAGCTATTGCCAGCTCCTATTGAAACGGAATTGTGATTTTTCTCGAAGAGGAAGTTTCCGAAGATCTGATATGGAAGCGAACCATAGCCATCCTGATCCACGAAAATCGTCAAGGCAACAGCTCAGTTTCAAAGAAGCTGTTATCCGGTTTACAAATCGATCCATTGTTTAATCTCCTTGAGTTGCAACTGAAGCCGCTCACCACAAAGAAAACATGCCTTGTCTTGGGAAACCCTGCGTCTCTTTTGGAATGGAACCCTTTCCGCCTCGCTCCGGAATGAGAATTCGATGATCCCACTCTTTTGTTACAACGAGTACAAATAACCTCCAATTAAAAAGTCATCTTCTTAATGTAAGTGTGCCATGACAATTGCATCACTCTCTCCAAAATCTTGAGAAATGATTCAGAAATGATCTGAGCTTGCGCAACCATGCTACTGTTCATGGCATCTGTTTCTCCCATTCAAATTATCCTGTATTTAATTCACATTGTCTTTTCCTGATTGTCTACCATCCTCCTCATCCTTTTGAATAATTGTCTCCACATAAGCTGAAAAGGGACCAGTTAAAACCACCTTCAGCTGCCCCACCATGCTTCCGGAAAGAGTTAACATCAGCCCCTTCTCTTACATGAAAATACCACCAGTTGGTTTTGGAATGGAGCTGCGGATTCGCTTCTTTTGGAAAAGAAACGCGTCTATGCAAAGAGCTATTGACTTGCTCCAGGAAACTCCAGGAAAACTATTTTTCGACACAGAGTCTCCTTCCACTGACTTTGGAATTCAACAGCAGTCATTTTGTTTCGTAAAGCAACAGCATCCCTTATTTGTAAAGGCTGGCCATTTTCTTTTCTTAAGGTGGAACTAAGGTCTCCTAGCTTAAGGATGTAACCGCTCCCAGTTTGCTTTTAAGTGCTAATTTACGCCTTTTCGAGATCTTCCATAAGCTGATGTGACCATAGAATTCTATTGGTATTCTGATTAGTCTCAAAGGTCATTGAATCATCTATTTGAAGAGCATTATTTTGCTTTGGGAAGGAATCATCACCATCTTTTCTTGGAGGAAATCCAGTGGCCATTTTTCTACAGAGCAAAGCTACCTCCTCACTTCAGAGAGGATTCGGAAATCATCTTCCCCTCATTGGACCTACGGCAATCTTGTTAAAGAAAGCAAGCAAAGCATACGTTCTTCCTCGTGGGGTTATCTCCGCGCCTACGAAAGAAACGGAAATTCTGTAACAGAAGCACCTCAATTCGTGGGGGATCTGTTTCGTGGGGAACAGAACTGCCATCGGCTCGTCATGAAACAGATTCACACCGCTGTCTTCGTGTGAAGTCAAGATACCGTAGTCAAGACACGTCAAGATACTGCTTCAGAGCAGAGCCGCGGCCATCTGAATCAAGAATGAAACGGTTGCCATTCTCTTTTAAATGGAAGCTGCGCCGTCTCCAGATAAAGAAGCACGCCATTCTCCTTTGGGGTGGAACTAAGGTCAGATTGTTCTGGAGCCGCGGGCTTTCTTTAAAACACACCTGCTCTCGTTCTCGCCGCACGGGGGAAACTCTGCGCTGATTCTCCCTGACAGCCCAACCATCTCTTCCTTGCTTTAGAAAAGGCGTGGGAAATTGCAGAGGATTCACCTTTTCGCTCCTCCTCGGTAACGCGACTCCTTGCGCGCCGCAGGGCAATGGAAGGCCATCTCTTCCCTTAGGGACTTTCCGTAGGACACAACGAGTCAGTTGGCGAGGGACATGCGCCTGTCTTTCTCCAGAAAAGAAACACCGGGCTTTGACAAAGTCGCGGGGTTCTCTCCAGCATCTTTGCAATGGAGCTACCGTTATCTCGTCTAGCAGATGGACGAGCATCATTTTATCTTGATACTATCAAGGAGGAGGGAGGGAAGGAAGAAGAAAGGTGGCAGAGAGGAAACTTTATTATCTTAGGAGATTCAAGAGGCCGAGTGGGACGCACACTTCCCGGGTAGGAACGACGCACGTGGAATTGAACACTCCTCCATGGAGCCAGATCGTTCCCATGCATCTTCCTCTCTAGGTCTGTTTACTTGCTCTGGAGCGAGGTACCTCGCCGCTCGCATCACCATCCCCGGCAGAGCAAGAAAACTGGAAGCGGGTGCTCAGCACCGGCACCTCTGGAGGTTTCCTGGAGACGACGAGGGTGGTGAAGAGCTCTGATCTAGAATTGGAAGCTGCAGGAGTCCGCTGACTACATCCTGTATGAGGCTTGTTGTCACTTAGGATGAGGAGGGCGACATTCTTGGGCGAGAATCTGGTGTCCTCGGGAACGGTCTGAATCAGGTTCAGAGGCGACTCGAACAACGAAAAGCGTCGTCACGACCGTGGGAGGAGAGAAAAGGAAGGAAGAAGGGGGAGGAGGAACCAGGCTCGGACTTCTGCAACTTTCCCATGCCCGGAATTGCAGGGCCGATCTCGACCTCTCCTCCGAGTGGTCTCGGAGACGTCGATGCAGTGGCGGATGGACCCCTTCTCGCTCGCACGGATTCAGTCTCCGGGGTGAACCTTCTGACCCGAGTCGTCGCCGCCGGACGGCGCCATCCGGAGCGAGAATCGTTCGCGTCGAGGTTTGCTTCCCCTCTCCCCTCGTTTCCCCAGGGAAGGTACGCGTGCTCCTTCCCATGTCACCGCTTCCCCGGTGGCACGGTGCTGCTCCCGTGCAACTGCCAAGCCTCCTCTATCCCTGCAACCCGAAATCTGTATGCGGCGTGACACAGCTGGGAGGAAGAGCACTCGCTTCCGGCCTGCCGGTCAATCGACCGAACGGCTTGTAATCTGTGTCTCCGAGAAGGGAGCTCTCCGACCCATCCTGACCTCCATCCCCTCTTGGTTGAAAGCTGCTTGAGAGAAGAGTGGTTCCACGTTTCCCCGACCTGATTCCAGGCTCCAAGGGACACACGTGACCACACGACGTCGAGGCACAAGCCTCAGGAAAGAGAACCTTCAGATTCCCTTTCCTGAGACGTCACTTTCAGAGACCTGCTTCCTCCTCCTTCATCCCTCGGATGCGCGTTGCCCCTCGGGGGGCAACGCGCATCGCTCGCTCTTGGTGCCATGGTGATCTGCGAGAGGTCCACGAGAAGCGTCGCCGTCCACGGCTTTGCCTTTTCGCTTGCACCCCTTGGGTCAGGTGGACAGCAGCCTCCTCCGGGTCGAACCGCGCAGGCACGCTCCAGGAGGAAACGGGACTTCCATGTCCTGAGTCTTAGCCGATTACCGCGAGTCTCTCAGGCGAAATAGCTTGCTGTCCCCGCCCTGGAAGCGGAGAGGTGTACATAGGAGGCGCTTTCCTGGAATGAATCCCTGGGATGAAATCACCCACGGGATTTCGCCTAACTTCCCTCCCACAACAAAAAAAAAGGTTGCAAAAGGTGTCCGCGATCTGTTGCCGTGGTGAAGAAACGCCAGCAGCAGTCAGCATCAACCCCCTCTGAGTTGCCCCTTCCTTCCCCAGTCTCCTGGACGCATTCCCGTTTGCTTCCTGCTATCGTGGAAGCAGGATTTGCTCATCCTCCTCGGAGACTTTCCTGGACTTTCTCCCTGTGGGCCCCAACTGGCGTAGCCTCGTCATGCAGCCGAGATCGACATCCCCCCCTCCCCTTCTAGGTTTGCGGGTTCGCTGGAGAGGTCTATTTCCCAGGAAGGGTCTCTCCGGATGTCCTTCGAGTTTCGGGAGGCCAAACGTTCCTGGAGACGGGCACGCGGATGTCGGACCCAGCGCCGCCGGTGTGCCTGCTCGGAGTGACCCACCACCCTAAGGACCTCGAAACGCTCGAACCTCGTGCCTCCCTGACCTTGGGAAGCCGGCAGGCACGCGCACCGGCCTCGGGAACGGATCTCGACTTCCTGGGGAGAGGAACCTCGGTCTGCTGGACGAGGTGGAATCGTGGGGAACGCACGCTCATCCCTCCTCCCTCCCCCACTGCGGGAGGAGGAGAGCGGAAAGCAGAGTGCGATGGACCATCGGCGGCGCATTGTTCCTTCCCTTCCCATCCCACCTAACAGCCCGGGAGATCGCATTCCTGTAACGAGGAGAGGCTATTCACGGCCGGGGCGTGGCCCTTCGTAGACCTCCGGTCGTAAACGGACGCGGCGGTTTGCCCGACAGACCTCGCCGCTTCCTGCGTGCGCACCCGCATCTCGGTTCCCTCTCTTCTCCCCCCCCCTCCGGGCTCCCCTCCACAGTCGACAGCGTCCACGCGCGCGTGGTTGCAAACGAGAAAGGAGGAGAGGCTGGGGGCGAGTAAACGCTCCCTTCGTCGGGCTGGAAGACTCCACAGTTCAGAGAGTGAACGCGCGGGGGTGCTCGCTCCTGGAAGAGGGGGGATCGCCCTGGGTACATCCGGGAGGATTCCTCAACGCAAGGAGCCCTTTTCCCCGGAAGAATCCCTCCCCTGTTCCCGTTGCCTCCCCCTTCTTCTCTCTGATTTTCTTTCTTTCTTTTTTTCCTTCGAAATCTTCGAGCTGAAGATTGACCCATGCGAAGCCGGCTGGGGGGGGGAGGGGGCAGAGGATGGCACGGGACCCAGGCCAGCGCGCTGCTGGAAACGGAGAATGGAGGCTTTCCGCCCTTCGGTCCCTCCGGCGGCGAGTGCTCGTGCCCAGTGGGGACACCCGAACGGGTCCTTCCACAGCATGTTGCTCTGTCGTGAGCCGAGGATGACTCGGCGGCGAAGACCCCCCCCCTCCCTCTCTCCTTCCTTCTCTCAAGCTCCTTCTCCCCGGAATCCCTCTTGATCAACGACGACCAGCCCGCCCGCCGGCAAACTCTCCTCGGAGCCGCCTTCGAACTTCCCGCGACCCTTTCCCCCCTCCTCCTCCCCTCCCCCTTCCGCCGCATCGGCGGCAAGCAGGCAGGCGCGAGAGACGATGCGAACCCGCTGCTGCTCACCTCCTGGACCGACCCCTGCAGCCCCTCCGATCTCCCACGGCAACCACCACTCCTCCTCCGGACCGGAAACGAGATGGCTCGGTTCGCGTAGCGGCGGCGAGCTGCTGAAGAGCTCCCGGGAGCGGAATGGGGGGGGGGGGGAACTGCAGAGGGGAAAATCAGGCCAGCTGCCGACCGAGACACGGAGAGGGCGAGGCGGGAAAACGCCGGAGGCGGACCGACTCTCTCCACCTCCTCCTTCGCGGACGCGGGGGATTTGCCCCTTCAGGCTTTTCTGCTGTTGCTGCGTTGCAAATGGAGGAGGAGGGGGCGGGGGGGAAATTGCGGCTCCGATCCCACGCGCGCGGTTCCTCGGGGATTCGCGAACCTCCCGGACGCTGCTCCGGCAGGTAGTAGCAGCGCGTTTGCACTTCAACTTGGAATCGACGACCCTTCCCGTGCCTCCTCGGAGACCCCAGATCCGGCGGCGGGCCGTGCGCCCGCTTGCGCAGGGTAACCGGGGAAACAGAAGCAAACATCCGCCTTGACATCAGCACCGCGCTCAGCGCTGACGTCAGCGCGGCAAGAGTGTTTCAGGAGAGAGCGCGTAGAGGGTGTTAACTGAGAGAGTCAAGGCTTCCCTCCCCCAAAGTTCAGCGGTGTCACCTGCGGATTTGGTCCCAGGTAGCGGGGGATTCAGATGCCGCTCAATGGCTGAATTCCTCTCTGGGGGATTTCGCCTGAGTGTTTACTCCGCGGGGGTTTATCGATCAAGCTCAGTGTGAAGGCCATTCGATTCCGGTACTTTTCTTTTTTTCCCTGAGAATTCTCCCAGAAGGGGGGAAAGTGAAATTCGGCACGCCGGTCATTCGGCGAGCCAGCGGCGGCGTCTCGCTCGTGGCTCGGTTCCATCTATCCGAGGATCGCCGGATGGCAGACGACGACGAGACGCTCCCGAAATTCAGGTGTTTCTCCCGTTCGAAAAGGTTTTGGCGCGGACTGTACAAACGGGGGGCTACGTTCCGCCCTGAGCATCTTCCAGACGGAGGATTTCGGGAGGCGGCATGTGCTCAGAGGATGGGAAACAAAACTGCCTTTGGAATCTGCTGGAGAACTCTCCGGAGTCCGCGAGGGCGGAGGATGGAAGAGGAGCACTGAACTCGAAACGTGACCTCGGCCGCCTCCCTGAACGGTCGGTCATGCGTCGCAGATGGAGCCATGTCTCTGCCCTTCGTTCCGAGAATGACGGAAGACGTTCCGTTCAGGTACGCTGGGATCAGGATTGAAGCGAACCGGGGCTTCCCGGAGCAGGATCCGCCATGTTTCCGAAAGGAACTCACAGAATAAGGTTCTTGAAGAAGCACCTGAGGAAACTCGGCTCGTTTCGGGAGAAATCCTGAAATATGTGCACGTCCAATCAAACGAGATGCTTGGAAGCTACGTTGAGTCCTCCATGCTCCATCATTTCATTTGCTAGAAAAGGGTAAATTTACAGGGTCCAACAAGCAGGGGGCAACAGAGGACTTAGAAGTGAGGGTAGTTTCCTTTTCTTTGTTTCCCCATCTTCCTTCCTTTCTCGCACTTTTTTTATAAGGAAGAACTGTTGCGTTAAGTGGACTCCTTGGAACTGGTGTTTCAATGCGGGAGCCTGTGGAAAGAAATGTTTCCTCGGACGATAGTGGTTTCCCACGGAGCGAATGAGATGAAGACACGCTTTTTCATACTGACAAATCAGAGGCAGTGTCCCCGACGCGGCCCTACGATGCGACTACTTAGGCGCAGAGGGTCACAAGTAGTCGCATCGTAGGGTGTCCTTCGCCGTGGCGCCGCTCTCCTCTCCCGCGGAGAGTTCTCGCGCGCTGATCCGGAAAGAGCCAGAGAGGAGGAGCACGCGAGCCGGGAGCGCAGCCTCTTCGCGCGCGCGCGGTTCTTCCCCCACTTCCCCCTCCCTCCTATCCCCGAAAGCGGTACCAGCGGTGCCTACTTACCACGTGACGGTATCGTACTTAGTCTTCACGACTGTTCTCGAGAGCGAGATTTGGTCCAGTCGGTCGCGAGAATTATCTAGACGCAGCGATGGAGGAAATCAGAGATAACTTTGAAATTACGTTGAGGTACAGAAAAAAAAGAAAGAAAGAATGAATAGGAAAGTGTCGAGTGTATCCTCGGTTTCAGCGGTTACGACCATGAATGATATGGAAAGATTGAGATACTGAAGGATGGAGAAAGAAAGAAAAAAAAAAAAACACATGACATCTTGCAATGATACTTAGAGTAACTCCAGAAAGTTTCTTGCCCCTCCAGTATCATTACAATGATCTTTTCATTGGAGAAAACAGGAAGGATGTTTCAACTTACCATCTCTCTTCATGAAAGATACGCACATTTCATTCTTGCATCCTTTCGCGGATTTCTCGATTTTCCCGATTGGTGCAAAGCTGTTCGAGGCACCGGCTATTGCCTTAAAGAATATTGCACTGACCGATCCTTAAATGAGTCAATTGTGAAAGTTCGAGCAGCGGGCATCGACCTGCTAAATACTGAGACCTGTTCCTGCGATGGATGCAACAGCATCCGCTGAGAACACTTCTCGATCGACGTTGGATCGTTGCATCAACTCAGTGTGCATTTCTCATCTCCGTTTCCTATCTCTGTTACCTTTTCCAGTTCTTATCAAATGATGCTTGCAGCCTCTAGCAAGAAACACTCTCAGTCTGCTTACAAGCACTCTCACTGTATTAACGCTCCGAACGTGATGTTTGATGAGGTCAAAGTCAGCATAGGTATGTGAGAAAAGCTCCTGAAAAGGGGAAATGCCTCCTCTCGCGATCCTAAATTGAGAGGAAATCCCAGGTATCTTTTAAAGATATCTGGGATTTCCGAAAGGGCAGGAGAGAGTAAGGCATCATAACTCCTCCCTGGAGTAGGGCAGATTTATTTACGCGACGCCCGTTCATCCTCTGTTTACAATCGGATTCTAGATTGTCAATGCAGCCAGCAAAGAAGCAGCAGCTGAAGATTAAAGATTTCCTGATGATTTTTTTTAAAAAAAAAAATATGATAAAGATTAAATGTAAAAATTCGAACTCGGGAAGCTCTCTGTATCCATGTTATGAAAACCAAGATCGGGACCGATGGCGCTCCGAGTATCTCCGAACCCAAATCACTGGGAAGCTGCACAGTTAAGCTGGTTGTCTCCATGTATGCGAGTCGAAGATATCGGCCATCAGAATCACATGTTCTTCCTGGAGGCATTCGCTCTCGATCAGCGGTTAATTCCTTGGATGAAAATACCAACTTGATGCCCAGATTTTTTCTGGACCGGAAACAGAATGCTCTCCGTCAGTAGATGGAGTCTCTGCAAGTCCCAAGGAAGAATCCAGAAACTGTGTCAAATGGTTATTCGAGTTGCGATTCCTCGTTTTGAACAGATCATCCACATCAGAATTTAGAACCTCCTTGGTGAATGAATTCTTTTCTAAGTTACGGATCACTAGCACTGCTGTATAACAGAGAATGGGAGAAGTAGGGCGCGTTTTTTTTTTGCTTCCATTTGACGTTTCAAATTCACATGTTGAGAGCAGGAGAGACAATTCACTCGAGATTTTTGGATGAAGCCAATTTAAAACTTAAATTTGAAACGGCACTTTTGATGGTTGGTGCTCCCCTCTTACCCACAGTCACTTCGGAGCCGGAACGACCTTTCGTTCGGACATGTGTCAAGCCAACCTGGAATCCTTTGGAACCGCGAAGCGTTCGAACACTTACAGGCTTGGGAAAAAAAGAAAGTGCCGTCTCAACGAGCGACACCTATTGTTTGGGAGTGGTTCCGGGAAAAACGAAGTAGCTGCTGCGGAATCCAACATCAAAACATTAAGAAGTGATATGCAAATAAACTGCTTTCGTCGGCCGGTCTTTTCCTATTGAAGGCCGGAAGAACGTCCGAGTAAGACGCTCAAAACAAAACCTCCTTCTAAACGCTAATAGTTGCGAGCGTTCGTGCATCGGTCTGCTTTCATCTCGGTTCCTCAATAAGGAGGAACCTAAAAAAAAAAAAGAAAAAAAAATGCATGTGTGGCATTAGACTGGTCTTCAAGTCCTCAACAGCTGGGCATCCTCGAGTCTTCAACTCTTCAGACTGGCTAGACAAAAGAGTTCTGTGCAGTGCAAGCATCTGAAGAGAATCAGTGGTGCAGGTATCACTGCGCTGCCACATTCTACTGAATTCTATTTATTGCTCCCTTCTTGCCACAAAAACAGAGTAGAAAAAAAGTCGCAAGTCCCACGTCGTGAATCCAGACAGCAGAAAACTGTTCCTTCCAATATGTATGGGAGCTCTTCCTCTCATGAATTCAAACGAAGCAACCGGTCAGACGCTCAGTTGGACTCAGCGCGTGTACCCTCCTCCCTACTGAGCAGCTGCCCACCGGGTAGGTCAGTCGACCGCCAGCATTGAAATCCGTCTACTGAAAAAGACTAAGCTCCAGCCTTCAAGAAATAATCTGCAATCTTTCGATCGAAATGTGGGGACTTTCATCTGAGCTCGAAAGAGTTACTCCCTTCGTGTGCTGTTAAATTCTTACAGGGACAGCGTGCTTGCCCACATCCCCTTTCCCATCGCGAACAGCTCCTCCCTGAAAATTCCCCCTCGGACTGGACAAACCATGCTTATGTATTGATTAACGTGTGATGCGTTGCTTTGCAGGAAGTACGCGTTGCTGGGTCTACCACTGGTGCTCGCAAAGGGTGTCGCATCAGGGAGCTCCTCAAGGAAGATCTCTGTGAGACATTCCCACCCGGGTAACTTCTCATTCGGTAGATATTCTTCGAGGTCTCCTTAGCGAAGAGAATCCACCTCTTGGTCCAACACTCCAAGAGCAGGATTCAGCTGTGCCGGAGCGGTCCTTGGTCTCTTTGATTCAAGAGGCAAACCCATGCAAAAGCGAAGGTTATCGCGTTTATCTTGCTCGCAGGGCAGGTGAGCAGCCTCAGGGAGAAGCACTTTCTGGTATCCACAAGCAACATCATGATTGATCTCCAGCACTGTTGGGCTGGAGGTTGCGTACCCGAGGGTTTGCTGCACGCTCCTTCAAAGGGCGGCGTACGCTGCAGGAAAGGGTGGCAACATTGGCTACCGAGACGAAGGAACACTTCCTTCAGCGCTATCTAACGCTTTCTGCTTCCGGATTCAAGGACGCGTCTTCAGGGCATACCAACCGCCAGGGAAGCGACTGCACCAGCACTGGTAATCTGGCCGCTCCTCGGCGAGGATCACGCAACAGGAGGCTCTCCCGTTGGGTAAATGGCGGTCGCGCCATGCATGGCGTGGGAAACCAGCATGGCCGGAGCGTTGCAGCTGCACGATGCAATTCTCTCGGTCCATCACTTAAGCTTCTGCCCAAGTAGCGGGAAATAGTGATTTTGGAGACTCTTGCGAGTTCTCTTGATATAAGATCTCGTTCTCTCACCACAGGCTCGCCACTTCGGTGAAGCAGCTCCGGCATTTCTCCGGACCATCAGTTATGAAATGGGCGCATTTGCGTATGGAAACCACCATGGCGGTCACGCGACTCTCCATCAGTTTCGTTCTTTCTTTTGTGTGCTCCCGATACTTTCAAGTTCGCCTCTACCACGGAACTGGGGAGAGGAGAAGGAAGAGGAAAGAACGGAGGCGGCAGTCTTAAGTTCCTCTCCTTCGGACAGACAACCAAGCACTAGAAAAATGCTCTCGTTGGTCATGGCTGCACGTCACCGCGACCCCGTTGTAGGCGCGCAGAGGAACCTTCAGATCACTGATGATTAAAGTTCACCTCGCTTTTACCGCTCCTCATCAGGGCACCCGCACCATCACTAGAGCATTTCCAGGGATCTGTGCTTTCTGGACGTATCAGGGTGCCGAGTACACAAGACTTCCTGTGCGCTAGCAAGAAAAGAATGCGGATAGTCTCCTCTTTCTGGCCAGACATTCTCCATGCAAGAGTTTCTACAGCAGCAGCTTCCCAGAGGGGCGGCATGAGCTGTCTGCAGAATGCTCGCGTGTCACGCACCAGTAGGCCTGCAAATGGCCTGCCCCTTTCACAAGCGGAATCGTTTGGCATGGACACGGCTTTCGAGAGAATTACGATGGCGATGCTCACTCATCGTGCAGCCGCGTTGGACGTGGTCGCTTCCTTTTTCAAAGTCTGAACGAGAGTAGTCAAGGACTTTTTCTCAGGACTGGAGGCACTAAGATGTTCCTTTTCAGATCTTTTCCTCAGTTCTTGAATGCCTGCCCGTGAGCAGCATGTTGATCTCGGCGGCGAAAGTGCTACAGCCAGGACTTTTTAAGCAGGAACCCTAGTCCTCTCGAAGGACGCGTGTAACCAACACTTAAGCTCGAGCGTCGCCTCGTCACGAAGGAGACTGTGTTCGTTTCAGACGGAAAGTCAACGACGCCATGCTGCTTTCGCCATGCTTCGCTCTTGGAGCAGCAGTTGGGGAGTGGAAGAGGCAGTGTATTGTGCCTTCTGCCTGTGCTGTGAGCAGGGGTGGAGAATGGAGACAGCCTCCAGCCAACCGTGATCTTTGCTACAAGAAGACATTTGATTAGCATCGTACGCAGATGCTCTCGCCCAGCAGTTATCAAGGCATGAAAGCAACTGGAAACAGAGCGGTAAAAAACTCTTTTTACTGATTTACCTGGCTCACGTCCAAGGACCACTGGGAGAAAAGAGACGATGTGCATTCTCCAAAACGAAAGAACACCAATGATTTTACCGCGCAGTCCATTGCCGGAAACGAGGTCAGGAAGTGAAACGGACAGGGACTGCTGCAAGCTCACATCAGTTGCAGCAGATTTCAATGAGTTTTCCATGGAATTACAAGTTTCAGCACTGCTTGGGGATCACTTCCTTTTCTGTGTGGCCCTCGTTTGGTCCACAAGCTGGTCGTGAAGATCTATGATCACGGCCTGACGGCAGCTGATGGTGCGACACAGGGACTCTTTCCATGTTCCGCATCTTTTGAGGAGCCGTTCGGCTCCATGTCTGATAGGTGATGCAAGGGCATGCGGAAGGTTTAGTCAGACTAAATGAATCAGCAGTTCTTCAGTTTTGTGTACTCTCCGGCACGAAAAGCGCTACGTTGCCCCACTTGGATTCAGAGATTTTCATGCTTCTCTGCCCTGCGCCACGTTTATTCTTGAGGTGGCCTTCTTTACATGTTCTTCAATGGTGACGTCCCTAAACCTGATCTTCGAGCTGCTTTCGAAGTGTTCCCGGTCTAGATGACCATTGTAACCCCCAACACCTTCCACAGACTGCTGCCTGCCAACTTCCATTTTCCCATCCTTTCCTGGTAAAAAGAAATTCCGAGAAGACAGGGGGCCGCATATGTAAGTGCGAATCCAAACCGTTTTTGGACCAACTCAAGGGAAGATGGGCAGCAGCTCCTTGCGTGCGCGGAGGGTGTCGAAGGTTGTAGAAATTTTCGTTAAACAGGAAGCGACCACTGGTCCGGACACAGTAATGGAAGTTTTTTTTTTTTTTTTTTTTTTTTTTTTTTCCGTGGCCCATTTAGCACCTCCCCTGTTTCTTCCAGCGGCCTTCTTTTGCTGTAGCCCATCCATCACGAAGGCAGGGAGCTTGTAGAAGTGGATGGTAGAGAGAACAGAAGAGAGGAACTCACTAAGAGACGGTTCGCCCCAGATGCTGATTCGTGAGAGCGAGATGCTCGTGAAGTGGTGCGTCCATCAAACCACCAACTCGGCGCCTTCGAGACCATTCGAAAGAGCGGCTGAAATCAGCCCTGCAATCTGCGCATTCCCCGGAGTCGATTCGGCAGGAGGCGGTCCGCAGGGGCTCAAAATCACAGTACTGAGGGTGGTAGGGTCATTGAAAACCCTCCTGAGAACGAGGGAATGAAAAGAAAACCAGAAGTGATGAGAAGTGGAGACACACGGGTTTTGTCTCTCTTGTGATGATACTTTAAGACCGAGTGGGAACATCATTCTTTCCCTCTACCTCGATCGCAACTCGGTCCTGGAAAAAACGGTCGGTGCCTGGATGAGAGCACGGCGAGAGTTTCGCAAACTGCCTCTTGAGCCGGTGGCGGGATATCGCGCCATGAACCACGGTGCTCCGCTCACGACTATATGAGTACGAGAAGCAATTTGGGATTTTTCAATCGAAGTCTGGGGATATTCATCCGGACTGTGTAGAGGAAACTGCCCCCTCTTGAGCTGTGCTTCCTTCCTCACAGAGCCAGCAGACGTGTCTGGTAGGCCATGTCTGCACCGGTGATTCCGCGCTCGCGAAAGGCTTTTTGCAGGTCCACCGAAACGTGACACGCCAGAGTCCCGCGGAGAATTCTGTGCTTCGATGGGAAACACTTGCTGCCACGGAGACTCTGGAACGCTATTCCTTTTTTTTTTTCCTTCCGTAGGCCACGTGCTGGGTCAGACTCATGAGGCATTTAGGAACTCTCCTCGCACATTAGCACTGCCGATGCCGCACCGTGATGAGGCTGGAAAGGAGGAAGGAAAAAAAAAAACTGGTAGCCCTGCAGGGTGGAACGAACAGGAAAGCGAGGAGGCCTGGATGGAGGGCGCTTCCAAAAAGTTCCTGAAATCGACCGTTCCCACGATACTTGCAGCGAGCACCGCAAATGTCGGCACTGAGGAAAGCTGCAGTGAAACACCCTGGAGCATTCCGACCGTGGACTCGCTGGGTAGCGTTGTTTGTCCAGGTAACGGAGAAGATGACCAGACGAAAGTCTCGTCGGTTGAGCAATCCTAGCAACCGTTCCAGGACGCCGCCGAGGGGACCTCCCGCACTCTGGCGACTTCGAGCAAGTGCGGGAACGGACGCCGGAAGTCCTGAAATCTGCCCGGAGGGCAATGAAAAGACAGGCGGATCACGAAAACCGAAAAGGCACGCAGTGTATATTTTTTTCCAGGTACAGGCGGAGGCGGCGAAACTGGAAGATGGCGAAGCTGGAAGACGGCCACCCTCCATCTCCACTCTCCTCAGCGTTCGGGTTCAACGGCTTATCGAAAATGTTTTGGACGAAAAAATAAAAAAAATGGGTGCATCGTGGTCCGGTGACCTGAGGGCTGGGTGTCCCCACGTACTGGAGAGCCTCCATCTTCGCAGCCTCTTTGCAGGAGGAAAATCTAGAAGAACGCGACCCTTAGGAGGTTTGGGACGCGCGAGGGGGAAGGCGCCGCGCCGCTTCCCCCGCAGCTGCCGGCTGCACCATCGTGAAAGCGCTTTCGTGCTGCGCGACTCCCGCTGGAGAGGAGGGAGCCAGCGCTGGGCAAGCAGTGCCAGGGCGTCAGCGGACGCGGTGTGACGCTGTCACCGACGGCCCAACTCCTGGCGCGTCTCGGCCCCGGCTCACCACGTGGGCGCGCGCGCGCGCCCGGGAGACGCCCGCAAGCCGACGACATGTCTGGGGCATTATCCCCAGCTCCGCAGGGCAAAGCAACGAATCACCGCGCGCGTGCTCGTGAGACGAGGTCGAAGAACTCTCGAGAGCGTTGTGCACCCGGTCCCGCATGCCCGTCCGCGCTGTGGCGCTGCCGCTCCTGCTGCGTAGCGACAAACCGGGAAGAAACCGCTCCACCATCTCTCGCTTGCGAAAGACGAGGAGGGTCAGGCGAGGCAAACAAAGTCCTCCTGGGGTCTTCCCCGGCGGGGACCAGGAGGACCTTCCGCCGCTTGCCATCACCTCCCTCGACCTCCAGCGTGCCTGGAGACCTTGGATGGGTCCGTCGACACAGTGGAGGACGAGAAACAGGGAGGCGTTGCTGAGGTCCCGAAGACGGGAAGACTTGAACCGGACGTCTGGCAGCACCGTTGCAGCCAAGAAGCGGATGACGCTCGGAAGGTTCTATCCTTGATCTCGGCGGAGCCCAACAGGAGGGTGGGGAGGCAGGGAGGAAGAAAACCCGGTTCCAAGGAAGGCGCGATCCCGTGAACGCGGCGTCCCCAGCGCCTGCCGCGGACGCGAAGATCCTCGTGGGAGAAGGAAGGCGCCTCCCCTTGTCCCCTGAGTCCCTGTCCCGGCGTACCTGCTCAGATTGCTGCTCCCTCAGTAGGCGTGTCGAAGGATCACCGCAGCCAAGAGGTCACCATGACGGATACGTTCCAAGTGGTCACTATGAAAGAGACGGACCTGGAACAGAGAGGCAGGTCAATGCGACGACGACTCCTCTTCCCCCGAAGGCAGCTAGAAGGGAGGGAACGGGTGAAGGTGCAGCAGAAGGGACACTGCCGACGCGACGAGCGCTCCAGGCAGGGGGGTGGCGACTCGGGGCAGACGGCGGATCCGGGTCGCCGCAGCAACATGCGTGAGGGAAGAGGGGAAACTGCCGCTCGAATCGACCCCCACTTTTCCCGGATAGCATGGGCACTTCCCCCCCTTCCCCCCTTCCTCGGATGTGACGCGACCTCCCCATTCGATCTTCCAGTAGCCCTACCTGCGTTCTCCGACGTCGCAGAAGCACTCCCAAGACGACATTCTCCAAGGCGACCGGTGCACCCGATACACAGCTGGCGCGGGTCGCTCGTTCCTCGGCGGCCACTAGCGGGCGCGCCGGAGGACGGCAGGTTTTTATACGCGTCAGTGCGACGGGATCGCGCGCGCGCCGCGGCGCCCGGGGGCATCCGTCCGCAGCGGCGGGCGGACGCGCGCGCGCTCGATCTCTGGTACCGCTTTTGGGGGGAGGTGGGAGAGAGGGGGAGGGGGGAGAAGAACCACGCGCGCGCGAAGAGGCTGCGCCCCCGGCTCTCGTGCTCCTCCTCTCTGGCTTTTTCCGGGTCCGCGCGCGAGCGCTCTCCTCGAGAGGAGAGCGGCGCCAGCGAAGGTGGTGCGGAAGACGACTTTCGCGCGCTGCCTCCTCGGGTGAGGGTGGGGGGGGGAAAAAGACGCCCGTCTCGCAAGGGGGGGAGGTGAGTCAGTGGTGCCTGCGCGCGCACGAGCGTGCTACCCGCTCCTCCTCCACCCCCTCGGGGCGGCGCGTACCGCACCATGTGTTGCGCATTTGCGATACTGCGCGCGCGCTGCATTTGCCCGCTGCTTGTGCGTGCGGCCGATCCGCCCGTGTGGTCGGTCGCGCTGGCGTCCCAAAACGCGCAGCATGCGCATGCCAACACGGTTGTGTTCTCGCGTGGGCAGCCAGTGTACAGGCGCAACGGCCTAGTCGTGCGTGGAATGGCCGCGCGCACGGGTGCGGTAGCTAATCCTGCGGGATTTCCTGAGGGACAGAGGGGGGGGGGGGGAGGATAGGATGGAAGGCTGTCGGGCGTATCGGCTGGCTAAGGAGTCGGGGCGTGGGGTCTCCCTTTTGCGCCCCGGACGGCCCAACGTGTGTTGCGGCTCGGCGTCGACTGGAGAGCCGCGATGCGGAGTGCGACATCTCGGCCGGCAGCGCGGTGGCGGTCGTGACCCCTCCGGTGAGGGAAGACAGGCTCCTCCTACGCCCTGGACGTGTTACGGCGACGGCGGGTGCCCGCCAGGGGACGGAGAGGAGGGCGAGGAGGAGGAAGGATAGCACGTTGGTGGAAGAGGGCGATTGAGGCGGCGGCATCGACGAGGTCCGCCAGCTGGCGCGCGTGGATCGGGAGAGAACAAAGGGAGGGGGCGCGGGACTGGCGGGGAGGAAGAGGCACGAGGGATGAGGGGAAAGACGTCAGTGGAGCGGAAGGAAATTGTTTCTTCCTTTCTCCCTCTAGCGGCGGCGGGAGGAAACCAACAAGCGAGCTCTCGTGACGGGGGAACTGCAGGCACGTCCGGTAGGAAGGGCGGCGCTGCGTGACAGGGTGAGTGAGAGGCGGCCGAAAACAGGAAGCACGCAAAAACCTCTTGTGCCGTCGCCCAGCAGAAAACCCCTGGGGCCCGTCGAAAGTCTTTTTTCTTTTTTCGGCTTCCCCCCTCCCCTTTCCTCTCCCTGAACAGGAGCGTTCTCACACCGAGGCACGTCTTCCTGCGGCAGGAAAGCCCCCAAGGCGCCGCGGGTGGGCACGTTTCGGGCGCGATGTGGGGGTAGGAGGAAGGCGAGGGGTGAAGTCACCCCTCCTCGGAGAGCGTGAGACCCCAGCGCCGCTTCTATCTCTGACGAGACTAGGTCTCGCGCGGGTGCAAAAGGAATTCGCTCTGCCGGGCGGATAGCGCGCGTGTGCCACGCGCTCCATCTGCGTAATTTTTGGTTCCGCTTCTTCTTCGGAGACCAATGCCCGCCAGGGAGCAAGAGGGGAATCTCCTCCCTTCCCCCCTTCCTTCCCCTCTTCCCTTCCTCCGGATCCTCCCGCGAAAGCAGGTCATCAGGAGGAGGAAAAGAAGAGGAAGAGAGGAAAGGAGGAGGAGGAGGAAGAGAGGAGGTATCCCTTCCTCCTCTCTCCTCCTCCCTCGTTCCTTTTTCCGGATACCATCTTGCGGGAGGACACCGCGGTCGTGAGCATCCGCCCGTGCAAGCAGTGGGAAGATCTCTGCCTAGATAATCCCCGATGGAGCTTCGAGGCAGGAAAGGAACCGCTTTCCGGTTGAAGAGTGCCACAGGGGAGAGCGGGGTCAGAGTTTCCGGGAGAGCCAGACTTCCTCTTCATTCTCGCACGGGTTCCCCTGCCCAGCGCCCCATCTTCAGAACAAGGGGGCTGGGGTAGTGCCATCCTCGCCAGAGAAGATCGAAGGGAGCACTGACGACTTGAGGGCCACGCGGAAGAGCCTTCTTCACGGAAAGAGGGAGCGAATCCCCGCTTCCGGTCCGGTCTCGACCACAGGCTGCTCCCTTCCGTTCTCGGGCGCCACGCCCACCTCTCGGAGCGAAGCGACTGATGCCGACCGCGCCTCCTCAGGTGCGGTGCACCCGCAAGGACGAAGGGAAGGAAGGAAGAAAGAAGAAAAAGAATCAATCCATTCTCCTGCTCCGTCACTTCTACCACCTCCCTGCCTGTTTCCTTCCCTCGTCCCGATGGAGAGGGATGCATTTGTTTGCACCACGCGCGCCGTGGGTCCCTCACGGCCGTCCTCGCCGACCCTGTCGACCCCTTCTGACCTCTCCCGCTCGCTGACTGCAGAGCCGCTAGCGGCTGCTTCTGCGCCCAGGATGTGCGATGTGCCCCATCCAGCGCTGTCTGCTTCCGCATCGCCCGGTAGGCGCCAATGCCCACCTTCTCCGCCAGTGTTTCCCTGCGACACCACTTCTGCAGGGTTGGCTCTCTCTCTTCTGCTGTCGAGATGGTCACAGCCCCTCGGTGCATCCGGAACCGTGGGTTGGGCTCACTCTTGGTTCTCTCGAGGTTTGGGGTGTCAGCCCTCCCTACTGCTGCGTCCCCATAGGCTATGACCGGTCAGAGTGCGTCTCAGCTGGTCTCGGGAATCTTTCGTCGGCGTCTGACGGCAGAGCCGAAAGACTCATTGCCACAGAGCTCTCGGTTCCGTTGCCGAGGCCACGACAGAGACGGAGAGGGACTGGGGGGTGGGGGAGTTCGCGGGAACGGCCCGTTAAGTAGGAGATGCAGAATCCATCCGGATGTGGAAGAAACGTGCCAAAGAGACTGAGAATCGCAGGATCCGGTTAGCATCCACGGGCCCTTCGAGTCTGCTTCTCCAAGTTCTCTCCTGGAGTTGCGAGACTCTGGGTCTTCTCGCTCACCCTTTCAGCCTGTTCGTCCGTCTCCTGGTTTGTGAGCAGCGCACCCCCCACTCCCCACCCCCGCGTTCCGCGTCTCCGGAACTGCAGGCATGGAGGCCTTCCGGAAAGAGCGGAGTCCACAGTGCTGAGAGAGAGAGAGGTCCCTCCCTCTTTCCCTCCTCCCGAAGGGGGAGGGAAGGGAGGAAGAGGAAGTGGGGAGGAGGAAAGGAAGAGGGGGATGAGGAAGAGGAGGGAGAAGGGAAGAGAAGAGGACAAGGAGGCGAGGGAGGAAATGCAACAGGAGGAAGGGGGAAGGAGGAGGAGGAAGAGAGTGGTTTGTCTGGAGTCACGCTCCGAGTGACGTCAGAAGGCGAGCGTCTACCGACGGCGTTCGGAAGACGCGACCTGGTGGTCTCCTGAAATGCGGCTAACCAGCTAACCAGAGGAAGAAGTCGCTCTCGATTCGCTCTGCCGCAGGCCCCCTCTCTACGCCTCGGTGCGCGCACAAGCTCTTTCTGGTGCGGACGGCGAGATGCTTCGCGGATGCCTTGCTGACCTGTCCCACTCTACCGCTGGGGTGTTCCACTCTTAGGGAATGCCTGCTCGGACAATGGCAACGATGGTGGAGGAGCCTCCGGGTGCATTTTTTTTTTCCTTTCCTTAGGGCAACATCTGGCTTCACGCATCCAAGGAAACTCCGTGGATCGACTTCTGGAAGAAGACTGTCTTCCCAGAAGACCGATTCTTTTCCAGGAGGGAAGTAGGTCTCGCTCTTGGTAGTGAAAACGGAAGTGTTCTTCATTTGTCTGGAGTCACGCAGGGACGCACGCAAGCATCGTGTGATGGCAACTGCTGTGAAGATCCCCCTTCAGCACAAGGATGGCAAAGAGCTCGGCTGAGCGTCAAATGGGTTCTCTGATCTCCACGTAACCCTTGGTTGCTGTGCATAAACTATTCAATAAGAAGAAAGTGAGTGGAGCATCCATGTTGTTGAGGGCAACTAGAGGTTCTTGCCCGTGAAACGCGAGTCTCCCATTGGCTGGCGTCAGTTGCTCCCCGAGCAACAAAGTAAAATTCTTTTACCCCTATAAAATGAAATAATGTGGGAAGCCATTCAAAGACCTATGAGGATTAAGATTAGGCTTAAGGATCACAGTAAATCATGAATCATGAATCTGCGAGAATGGGAACTCTGTGGGGAGATGCAGTTAAGTGCTGGAGACTCCATCTAAAGAAAATACAGAGAATTTCCTTCAAGTTCTTCGCTGCTATCACTGTGAACAGAGCTCTGTGTAAAGCATCCGTGTAGGGGATGATAAAAAAAAATCAGTGCTGCCTCAGTTTCCAGAGACGTTTCTTTTTTCTTCTTCTTCTTTGTGTGCCTGTTGTCACCTAACAACGATAGCAGCATTAGGGGGACTTCAAATCCAAGTCCCCTCGTCACTTGAACTCCCAACGGGCTCTCACCCGATTAAGCCACTTTCGATTTCGATACGAGGCAGTTCACACTCGTGCTTGCCTGTGTCCCTATCCGGTTTTCCTCGTTAATTATCCTGTTAATAGATTCCTCATCAGACAGGCAATGAAGAATTTTTTCCAGTGACTTCTGAATGGCAGGGAACAAAAGCCTGGAGTGATGTTTGGGAACCAGAGAAAGGCAGATTGGCGGCAGGAACAAATTTTTCTTATTAATGTCTACCAAAAAAAGAAAGAAAAGATCAACTCTGCAGTGGTCCTCATTTGAATCAGACCGTGTTTCGGAAACACGAGCCGAGCAGCTTTCTTCTGAGCCTCGTTGATTCGGACGGAATACCAGCAGACGGAGTCGATGTTTTTCGCATTTCAGCCCTTGAGGTTAAAGGTCATGAATGAAACATCCCGAAACGTTCCGTTTCAATGGGACCCACGATCAGCTTTGTCGTATCAGGGAACGAATCCCCACTGTTCGCGCCAAGGAACCGTTGCACCTTTATTTGGGAAGGGAAACTGCATCTGGATGAGTCGCGCGTAATCGAAAGATCTTGATCGCTTTTCTTTCAGGAAAAACAGAAAGCAGAAGAGGAAAAGAAAGAATCGTCAGAAAAACAAGAGCGAAGGATGGCTTTGTCTAGGAAACAGGAAGCCGGAAACATGTGAAATACTTTTTTTAGGCTTCACTGAGCTTTCTACTCACGGAACCAGAGTTGCTCCACCTGATGAATCATCGCTAGCGTAAAAAATCAAAATGAAATGCAGCAGCATAATATGCAAGAAGGGTGTTAATTTGTGTATTTTCTTTCTTTCTTTCTTTCTTTTTTTTTTTTTTTTCAAGCTGCGCGAACAGCAGCTAACCAAGTGTGAAGAGGCAAAAAAGAGGAGAGAAAATCAGCAAAAGTTATATACAGTTGTTCAAAGCAGGCATGTGGAGGAGGTGGGGATGGGACCTCTGAGGACTGCCTTCGTGGAGAGCTCTGCGATAAATTGCATTTGCCTTTGTTCGAATATTCCAGAGAATTCTCCAAGGAGACAAAAAAAAAAAAAAAAGAAAACAGTGAAAAGTGGACGACATTTCCAGACCGAGAGCGAAGTGAGTCACCTACCTATCCATCTCCAGTAGCTTCATCTCATCTGAGTTCCTTCATGCACGAGTTCACTCATTGACACACATATCTGATTCAGACTGGTTCACTTAAGTTGTCTCCAGAACTAAAGACAATTCCAACACGTGGCGAGATGAGATCACAGAAAGAAGCATCTCCAAGTAGACACAACCACCTACCGATGCTTCTGTCTTTCGTTTTGTTTGCATCTGAGGCATGTGTTGTAAGCGAGATTAGATTCATGATGGGATGAGAGGAACTCAAATGTTGAGATCGATTTTTTTTTTTTTTTTTTTTAAATGATAAGATGCAACTCAATGAAACTCCCCGATAAAACAGAAAAAGACAAAAAAAAATACGCAACCTAGTAACGCTCCCCATAAGGATCCACCACCGGATCCAAAGCTGTTTCTTGAATAATGAAGGCTCCACCTGAAAACCACGAGGAACAAGTAAACTGGTTTCTTCAGATAGAAAGTCAGCAGGGTAGCCAAACATACAAAAGCTCTTCGAAGAGAGAGCAAAGCTTGGAAACTTCAAGAGGCAAAAAAAAACAAAAAAAGATTTTGCCATCTGATCTGCAACAAGAGATTCCCATGTTTGTGTGAAGGGCGTACAGCTACGTGTTTCCAACGCATAGCCTCATACGAGTAGAAGTCTGTATTTATGTGTGTGTCCGCTGCTTTCGAACCAGATTCAAAGATTTACGGTTTCTGTTGTAGTGGTTCAGACAAAACGTTCATATTAAGAAGAAGGAGAAAAATGCAAACTTCTTTTTCCGAATATTTGAGATAGTTCTTGGACAGATGTTTTTGAACAGACCCTTCGTTTGCACTAGAATCTTCTATGCCAAAGTAAGACTTTCGGCTCGAATCAGAGCTGAGTGGGTTTCGGTGCAGAAGACCGTCTTGTTGAGGTGGTGCTAGTCTGGAACTTGTGTAAAGTGAACAACGCTTCCAAATGTTTTTTTTTGTTTTTTTTTTTCCGACTTTTTTCACTTTCAAGGAACTGCAGTCCAGGAACCACCCATATTCAGAGAAGAAACAGTCCGTCTTATGGTGCGACAATGATTCATGAAATGGAAACAGGTCTCCAAAAGAAGTAGAGCATTGGGATTTACGAGGTACATGGAATACGTGACTCGCGAAATGAAATCACGAAACGGCGACGATATCCTAATATGCAAATCCTGCAAGAACGATGCACCGATGATACCAGCGTTATGGAAATGCGTAACGAGGACACATGAACCCACGGCGATGAAGGGAAGTTAGAAGGAGAGGGAAGGCACCTGTACCGCGAGAAGAGTGCATCCTGCAAAGAGACGGCGGATTTCGGAGTTGAGGTTCGCCAGTGACGTGGACACAAACGGGACGCTCATTCTAGGCGGGGTCTACGGAAAAACGGAGGAAGATCTCGTCATCAGCAACGGCCTTCGAGCGCAGATTTGCGTATTGAAACAAAACATCAGCTCGGTCCACTGCGAGGATGCAAAACATGCAGGATTACAAATGGAAAGAACAGAACATGGTGTAGATTGCCGCAGGACATTCCTCAAACAGGAAGGTGGCAGGCAGGGAGACATATGCAGATGCAGACATATGCTTTTTCCTTTCCTGCAGGCAGCATCTGGCTTCACGCATCCAAGGAAACTCCGTGGATCGACTTCTGGAAAAGAATCAGTCTTCCCAGAAGACTGATTCTTTTCCAGGAGGGAAGCAGGTCTCGCTCTTGGTAGTGAAAACGGAAGTGTTCTTCACTTGTCTGGAGTCACGCAGGGACGCACGCAAGCATCGTGTGATGGCAACTGCTGTGAAGATCCCCCTTCAGCACAAGGATGGCAAAGAGCTCGGCTGAGCGTCAAATGGGTTCTCTGATCTCTACGTAACCCTTGGTTGCTGTGCATAAACTATTCAATAAGAAGAAAGTGAGTGGAGCATCCATGTTGTTGAGGGCAACTAGTCAGAGAGATGACAACTATCAGAGAGATGAGCAAACGCGAACAAGGTTGCTTTATAATTGAGGGATTAAACGGCCATGGAAACGGCCTGTTTTAAACAAATCTAACTTAGGATAAAGATTTACAGCCGTGGCAAGAGCCGTCCAGGTTAAGGCGCATGAAGATGTCAAGAAGGCTCGATTGAGATACGATGAGCTAGTGACGAGTCCGAGGAGCACTGTGAAGCAGGAAGGCCGTCGACATAAGATTCACGTTAGAAAAGTAGAACGAAGAAGATTAATGGAATTAATCTCTCCCAGTTGGCTAAGTTTTCAATTAACGGCTAAGGAGATCTAAAACCTAAGAGCCCAGAATCATCCAGATGAAGGTCGGGTCATCAGGAGTTTTAGGTTGGGGCGCACGCGTAAATGCTTCCAGAAGTGATCATATTTGGAGCTCACTTCAGTAAACGCAGGCGTAGGTTTGTCCGCAATGATCTCTTCGACAAATGTCTTGAGCTGACTGGGATTACATTGTTCCTCAAGGAGGGAAAACAAATTCTCATTTTCCTTTGGCTGAATACAAATCTTCGAAACAGACCAATAGGATACGTGGTAAACGAATATCCTTGCTTATGATGCTTGATGATGATAGCAATAATGTTTCAAGTCAAGCCCAGAGAGTAAATTCAGGACGAAGGTCAGATAAACTATCTGATTCGTTGATTAGAAGTCGCAAATTTTTTAGTGCTTACTTCAGGAAGGCTGTAGAGAAGAGCACAGCGAATGAAACGCAAAACAAATAACTTTGGTTGCATAGGATTTCTCCGTTCTGAATTTCACAATCCCTACAGAGCTGAGTGAGAGAACCGAACACCTTAGGGTAGAAGATGCGAGCGAATTCACTGGGCATCCTGTGCTTCTCCTCTGGAACAAGGCAATGGCATTTAGCTCAACACAAAGGGTATCAGATGACATCTTTAAGACAGTAAGTGATCGCACGAAAGGGAAGTTTCATCACTGTGTGGAAACCTCTTGTCTGTGCCCAGCAACCGGTCGTTGTCATTAATCCAGATACATTCTATTGATGAACTATTTGCAAAGCTGATTCTATTACATGGTTTCGTGCGCTTTGAGAATCTGAAAGGTTTTAAATTCCACGCGAAAGAAACTATACTTTGAAAACGAGCATCCAGTCCACGGTCTACGAACAATTTGTAGAATCCCTTTCAAAAAAAAAAAAAAAATACTCTCCAAGCTAAAATTAACACAGCTGTATGCTCATCATAACGCTTATTTGATGTCACCTAAAGCCTTTCCAGATTCCACGCCTCGTTTCAGAGACAGTGCGCAGCTGGCTGGGTGATTTTAGCAGGCTCATGCTGCTAAAATCACTCAAAACTCTGCTGAATGAAATTGTTTTGTTTTCTTTAAAAGCCTGGTCGAGAAATGTTTAGCTAAACGTTCATTTTTCTTCATCATTTGCTGTCGGGTTGTTTCCTTGTATCCTGTCACTGACGTGCATCTTCGCGAGCTGCATAAAGACAAACACACTCGTCAATCTGCGTGATGCACCTCCACAGATCTTTGCGCATATGACAGCAGTCGAGAGTAGAAATCACTCCTATCGCTTTGGGTTTGATCCTGCTTTGGTCCATGACGTGCGTCACTGTTTCGTCACTCTTTCTTTCCTCTCTCTTTTTTTTTTTTTTTTCTCGAGAACCGTTAATGGAAGTTCCTGCATCGGGAACGGCGCCGAGAACTCTTTCATTGCACCGGCTCAGATATTCTGATTTGATCTACTGCAAGGGAGCGAAATATTTCGCGCATGCATGAGGAGATGCATCTACTTAGGAGCAGTTCCATCGGTTCCACACTTATTTATCTAAAATACATTTTCAGGTGCTCCCACCCCTTGCTCGCTGCCTGGAAGTCATGACATGTTCACCTGCACTCGAGAAAATTTATTGATTCACGGCAGGTGGAAAAAGGATAGGAATTGTTTTATGTCAAAAAGAACTGGGGATGCTTCCCCTGTGAAAAGCGCACACGAGGAATCGGTAATACTCTCTCAACCGCAAATAAAAAATAGTAGGCCGTCGTGCAGGGTATTAACTTTTGTTTTTTCTCTCGCTCGTTCTCGTTCTTTTCCTCCAGAATTGTTTTCGCGACTAGTGGTGGCTTCTGGTTCAGTCAGTAGGAGTCTCTCAATATGAATATGCACGTCCACTTTTGAATGGGGTGGTTGCGTTAGCAAAAAAAAGTCTTTTAGTCTTTGGACAGGGAGAGCTCGTTCCATCACTCTTCTTTATTCGTACCCGAACAGCAACGGAAAAAAAAAGAAAAAAAAAAAAAATTCCTTTGCTCTTCACTGTAATTCTGCAGCTTCGGTTCCTTCCTGGATCCGAGATTTCGGAATTCTCGCTCGTTTTAGCATTGAGCAAACGAAAGTGCATCAGATCGAACTCAAGAAGGAGCTTGGATGACGGTGCGTCGAAACGATGGAAAGCGGAAATGGCAACTAATCGTTTCATCTCGGCGAAGAGAAACAAGGAGAGTGGGAACTTCCAAACGTCTGCATGCCTGGAACTCAGCTACGCTGTCGTATCTCTGTGTTTGATCTAAACATCTCAGAACATTCCTGATGGGCATCAGTGCGTCAGGGATTATCAGCGATATTACATTCGACAGTCGGCAGTTCGGTGGTGAAATATCCACATGCGAGTAGCAAAAATATGATTCGAGTCATTTGTGTGATTTCTCAGCTCCCAACAGTCGATCTTTTTATTGAACATTATGTAGTGCCATCAATAATTTCGTATTGGTGATCTAGGTGGCCATCTCATCTGAGGGCTGGAGAATCGCCGTGGTTCTCTTCGCTTATCATGGTGGAGTATTTAACATACGCTATAGATCTTTTCATGTGCACAATGCAGTCAGATTTTCCCGTTTCCCAAGATGGATGATGAACCTTGATTTACCAATGAGGTTTTGTGATTCATGTACCTTGAATCGAGGAAACCCGAATCCCAACCAGTAACCACAAATGATTGGTTTATTTCATTTCCCGAATGCCTCTCCGCCATAATTGCAGGAGAGTTCTCCCGTCTGGCTTATGAAACAAGTTAAATCTTTCAGCTTCCTCTTGTTCCCAGTTCAGATTTCGCTTCGCGTAATCTGAATCTTTACTTTCCGCGATTTTCCTCGCGTTTGTTCCTTTGTTTATCTGTGGCGAGCCGCTGCTTGTCTACAACATGGGCGAAAGGCGTTTCTGATAGAATGAAGCTCATGGATGAAGAGTTCAAGGATGAATCGGAGAATCCGTTTCCATGACAATTCAGCAATTGATTAGGATTGTGGCCGCTTCATCTACTATTTTAAAATGTCATCCTCAATCCTGTATGGCAAGTGTGAACGGTGCAAAGCGCCCATCGGAATGGATGAACCTAGGAAATACTGTAAACAGAGTCAGTCGCTATAGGCACAATCCTAGCTTTGCTTGTATTTACTGTATCGCTCGATGGATGAACTATTTATTCTCTAGAAATAATCTTTAGTTCGCATTAACCTCTGCGGATTGCCAAGTTCAATTAAAAAATAGGGAACACCCGAAAGTGCTACCGAAATCCATAATTCCCAACCCGACCATGTGCTGCACTCCATCCATTATGCCAGTGATTTTAGTGAAGAGTCCGACTACTGCCTTCAGAATTCCATAGAACAACTACCTAAATACAGTATCGTCGATACATTCTGCAAAGAGTTTTTTGTGAAAGCATCTTTTTCAGACTCAAGATCCGTGCAAGATTGGATTATTAGGCATGTGCTGGATGTTGCACAACCGTTTCCGATCGTCTATTGCAAAATGTCCCACTTCACTGGACTTCAGTTCAATACCTGCACATTTCCTTGCCCTCAAATGTATTCTTTCTTTTCAGCATCAGCTTCTTTTCTGCGTTTGCTACTCTTTTCCACTACCCATTTTGGATCTGAACGGCTTTTTTTAAATTCTCTCAGCCTCACTTCTTCTTCATCATGAAAATTTAGAGTCTGTCCTGAGCTTCCTTCAGAAGCTTTTCTTTCTCACCATGTTTGTAACGAATGTGACATTTAAACAGATTCTTACTTCTTTCTTTTCGTATTTATCTTTCTTTATAATTCATTTGGTTTGCAGGAACCATTATTCTCGTTTCTGTACCCTGGCACCGCAACCCGATGCCTGCAATCCTTTCTGTTTGTCTAATCTCTTTGGGTCGCCAAAGAGGCAGCATAACACTTGGGATGTCTTTCTAGAGCCAGGAAACCATTGTAAGTGGTTCCAGCAAATGATTTCTTTTTTTCTGTTTATGGCTCCTTTTAATTTGCATTTTCTACGATCTTCCTCGAGATAGGAAGTATAAAACACTGGGTTGGTCACATCCAAAGACTCGTTTTTTGTTTCCCGGAATAGGGAAACCATTGTAGATTCTTCTGTCTTGATTTCAGGCAACATCCTAGTAATCGCAGGCTTATTTAGGGAAGAATTGCTGCTCGAAATTGCGCTTTCGCTGGAACAACCTTCACGACGGAAACATGTGAACTGCCATGTGTTTCCAGAGCTTAGAGTAGAGTGGCAGATCTGCAGAGTTGAATTAATTCGAGAGTGCTCCATCGTGGATTCTGTCTTCAGTTTTGCTAAGCTCACGAATTCAAATGCGATTCCCTTTTGAGGGTGCATTCGTATTTTCAGACTCCACAGAGAGAGCACTCGGCTCTCAGAATCTCGAAATTTTTCGCTTGCCCGACCGCAGAATTTCGCGATTTTTTGAGTCGGTAATGGATACTTCGAAGATCAATTCCCTTGGTCTTTGACGTTTCTTTTTCTCTTGGAAAGTCTCAGTCGTTCAGTTTCCTTGTCGGGCATCGCTTTAGTTTTTTTTTTTTTTTTCTCCCTGGAAAATGAACTCACATGCTTAACGGTCCGTGGCAAACAAGCAACGTTTCGTTCCTCTTCAGACAGCCGTTGGTTTGAATTGCGGGGGAGCTGGTTCGGCCCTCTTGGAAAGTTTTCTCAGTTCACTCCAGCCCAGGAGTTTCAAGCAACGTCCACGTAAGTTGAGCGAAACCCTTATTTGGAGCAGGAGGACGTGCCAACCCTGTTCAAAGGGAAACTCTTGAAACCTGGAACGCGAAGAAAACCACGTTGCGCATGCCAAGTTCCCGGCTGCTTCTTTTGGAGACAGGAATCCTCGTGTTTTTATTTCTGCCAGCATCCGTCGATTTGCCTTATCTCTTAATGAGGATCACTACGTATAAGTCACTGCACATTCTGTCACAGTCCAGCTTTCCTAATATAGAGAATTAGGGAAGGACTGCTATTTACTACATCTAAGGCACGCACTGCATACCTTAGAAGTGAACCTTCGCAGTTCGGTACTGCTGTCTGCAAGGCCGAAGAACGCATTTTCTTGTGCAGATATCGGATTATTCGTAGGTATTGATCATGATACCCTTACCCATTCGCTTTGCTTGCAAGCTTCGTTGATGGACCATTCCATCATAGTTTGTCTAAAACTGGTCAAAAGAAAGATCTGTAAACAAGGCGATCGTGTTGATTTGAGCAATTGCGGAAACTTGATCGCTTGTCTGAAACTTTTTTGATGTTTCTACGAGAAAAAGAATCCACTTTTCGAAACTGAAGCAGCAACAACAGCGCACCCTCCCCCCTTTAACCCCTTCAAAAAAAGCGTTGTCTCACAAAGACTAATTTTTCTCATTAATGCTGCATCCTTTCCATTCTGTCGTGCGCTGCTTCGAAGCCGTAAATCCGTGAAACTCAGTGGTAACTCCTCGGAATCAGAGACAAAAATATTGCTTTCTCTCCTGCCATCCCTCGCTTCTGAAACTTCTGACTTGAATACATTTTTTACAGAAGATCATTCCACATGAATTAACCGTTGCTTTCCCTTGCGCCGTGCGCGTCAGATAACTGGACCCTTTACGATGAGTTAACTTTCTCTTGACATTGCTCAACCTCCACATTTATCAGCCATAAAATTCTTCAAGCCCAGATATCAGTGCCAAAATTTTCCTTGGTAACGGGTTTCTCTTTGAGTTTGGTCTAGTCAAGTCCAAAGTATCTTCAAAGAGGATTCATCATTAGGCATCACAAAAAAAAACAAAACAAATGTCGAGGACGATAGAAAATGAGACAGAATGGTTCTGAAAGCACATCTGAATCAAATAGCTAATCTCATTTACAGAAATCTTCAGAACAAAGTTTGATTCTTGAATAGTCTTTAAATGCCATGGTAATTTCAAGAGGAAGTGTATGAATACAGATCGCAGGTTGGTTGGAACTCGAAGCCAAAATCAAAAAAAAAAAAAACTGGCAGGAAATCGAATTTCCGCTGTTCATCGGTTTCTTTTCCTCGTTCTTAGTGATCATTCACTTTCTGTTACAGCTGCTGTAATCAGCCAATCCATGCTATAGTTGGACACATTCGTGGGATGCTACAATGTTAAGGAACCCAACGCTGGTGCTGATTTCAATGAGGGGCTTTTGCTCAGTGCTCCTCATGAGTTGAGTGTCTTCCTTTCATCTAACGCTAATTCTTCTAGACTAGCTGAACCATCACCGTAAAGATTCAGTTTGATTTTGCTGAAAAGAATTCCAAAGCCTTACCTTTGATAATTCTGAACATCTCAGCACACCTCTGTGAAAGATTCCCAGAGCTCAGTTGAAAAAATTAGTTAAAAAAAAAAAAAAAAAAGAGCCCATGTTTGCTGAATTCTTACATACTCTCTAATCCTGGAGAACACTGGTATTGGAGTCAGAGTTCTTTAAAGCGGATTTCGAAAACACAAAAATCAACTGAGCGAATGCTTAAAAGAACTCATGCGTTTTTCAGACATTCCCTCCAGCCTCCATGACAGTTTTGAAAAAGGACAGCACTCAATCCTAACAGAGACATTGCATGATTATGATTTCTGAGTAATAAAAATAAGTGATTTCTGGTATCTGAACTGGAAGCTTTCTTCAGATAGAGAGGCGAAGCTGCAAAGTCCAGATTTTCTTCAAAACCGCAGATGACATCACTGGGGATCACTGAGATCGTTTCTGCCGCGCTTCCGATGCAAAAAAGGACAACGAAGCATTCAACATTCACGATAGGTTCTGCTTCAGATGCAAGCATTTTTGGGGGATCTCGTCTCTGCAGCCTGGTTGTTGCTTTTGGAGAGAGAAAATCTTTCACCACATCCATCATCGAGCTTCAGCTGAAGCTCGATAATGCCATGTGCTTCCTCATGGATTAACTCGTTCATTTAGCAATCACAGTTTCAAAAACATCCAAATCTTTACGAACGATCCCGAGTGAGCTTTGGGAGTGTACCATCCATTTGATTTTTATCCGTGAGATGTAAAAACGCGTTGTTGCTAAATTATTGTTCGCTTTCTTTTGATTTGTTTCCAAGTTTCCAGAAAGAACACATCTTTCATCTTCAAGTCCTTTTTTTACTCAGGTCTGTTCCGTGAATTCTGTCTCACTGATTTCGAACTGACTTTGCAAACTGTACTTAGGAAGTAGAGCCCGAGGAAGTCAACCATCATCTCGAACCTAAAGGTGGATAAGATCAACTTAAAAATCAGCTTGCGACTGAGGCGTGAGAAGAATTTCATAGTGACCGAAACCGGTAAGTGTTGTAAACTTCGGTTAATCTTTTGTTTGTTTGTTTTGCTCAGCTACATGGAGCCATTAGAATAAACAGAGATCGAGTTTCCCTTTATTGCATCTCTGAGGTCTTCCAGATCTCTTTGTCTCTTCCACAACGATGGCTCTTGAAATTTACTAATTTTCGTACTCTAAAAGCACGCTAAAAAGCTCTTCCCTGATTCTTAGAAACCTTCAAACATCTTGCTTTGAGCGTTCTCATTTCGTGGCCGTCGATTCGCCCGGGTTCTTGTATTTGTTTTTCTGATTTAGAACTAATCTCGATGCGAAGAAATGATGCTTTCCCCTCTATTTGGTATTTGGATTGGCTGCCTAGGGCTCGTTCTTTTGTTGACCTCTTCTCATTTTGTTTCATCAGAAATTCAAGATTGCACCTTTTTTTTCTTTCCATTTCTGTAAATACCTTAGGCTGATTTGGATTGATGCTTGGTCTCTCACTCAGTTAAAAGTCCCGTGCTTGTACCGTCCTCCATTTGTTTCTTACATTCCTGCCTAACTTGCGCTTTTTTTTTTTTTTTTTTATAATTCTACAGGAAGTAGGACTGGCTTTTTTGTAGTCCGAGCATAATTACGAGTGCATTACTTAGGACAGCATGGAAACCAACGAGGAGAAGCAAGAGAATAACTTTCGATTCTTCATCGGAACATTTTAAATAGTGTAAAAAGTTTCAAAGCCATTTTAAAATTCTAGTGCAAAATACAGACGCGATGGCAGACAGCCAGTAAGTACTGAAGACAACAGGCTTTCTAATTCATTTCACGATCATGTCTTCATACATCCTTTCTAGGGTGTATATCTTTGTAGGTGAAAAAAGGGGGAAAAAAAACGGAAAATAGAGAATAAATATTGAGAGATGTGGGTTTCCTTTTTCTGGGGTTATGGAATAGGCTTGGAGCAGGAATTTGGCTTCATCGAATTTTATCTCAGAATTCTGTTGAGGCCATTTTGGTTCATTTTGTTGGACCGTAAAATGACCTTAACTCGGAGCTGATTCAAAAATAAAAAATGTCTACTTCCAGACACGTCTTAACTGTTGTTCGCAGATAACTCCATACTTATCTTATTGGGAGAAACTTTGTATTTGGAGCATTAAGGCACGAAGCTTGACTTTGGATTTCAGACTGAAGAACATCAGAGACTATCGGTGCATCTTCTATTTCTTAGCATCAACCTATTAAAAACTGGAGTGCTTCCTGTTTATTTATTTGAGAGTAATTCCGAATGATCAAGGATGCAGCCGAATCTTTCTGAATCGCATCGAAACTTCCGACGGACATAGTGTTGCTTGAAGAGGAAGAAAAATGAGGAATGGACTGAATTCTAGATAATTCTTGGTTGCCAACAAGCGGAGTTTCCATGACTTCATTTCTAGAGAGGGCTGTACGAATGCGGTTGCTTACTTTACGTGTATCTTCTGAACACCCTTCAGAATTCTTATCTTCTAGGAAGCATGTGGTTCGAGAATCTAACATTCTGCAATTTTCTAGCCGTCTGAGACACTACACGCACATGATGAATTGCCATCATTCGGTGATCGTTATTCACACAAAGCATATAGAAGAAGAACATTTCGGCTCAAAAGAAATGAAGTCCTCAAGGACATTTCTTTACGAGACCTCTTCGAATTCTCTCCATCAAAGTTGCCATTCAAGTTGTACTCCTGTTAGGCATTTTTATCTCACAATTTTAGCTTAATATCAACTTTTTCCAACTTAATCCACCTCTGTTTAGACTCCCAAGCAATTAGATGAAGACACTAATGCCACCAAAAATAAGAAAAACATCCATGATGAACTAATAAGGATGCATTCATTCCTCCAGCTTCACTTGATCTTTGAATACAAGGCTCAGGCAGGAAAATCCAAAAATAGTACTGTTAAAGAGTAGGGCCGAGAGACGACCGTGCCTTCCCAATGTGATAATGTAGTCTTGGAAGTAGACGACGGAGACAAAATGCACCGATGCCCCAAGTGACGATTCTCAATGACAAGCGTTCGTAGAAAATCATTTCTTGCCCATTAGTTCACACAAATAATCATTTTGTGAGCCTTATCGATTCTAATACGCTTTGCAAAATAAATGGAATGGACAGCCGTGTTATTATAAGGAAGTATTTCATTATTTGCTTAATTCATTGCCGAATTTCATACGCTAAAATGGGGAGGGCAATATGTGAGACGGTGAAACACAAAATCATACAAAAAGATCAATTCAGATAGAGGGTCGTGCGGAAGAACTTTCTACAGGCGGCTGATGGTTGCTGTACAACAGCATTGGAGACGAGTATGGAAACCACTTAGCCAGAAATTGCGGAAATTCCGTTTTCCTGCTCTTCAATATTGTTCCCGGTGTTTTCTTCCGTTCTTGGCTGTCAGGATATCCTTCCTCTGCACATTTCTTCCTGGTATTTCTTTCATGCATTCCTCCCATAGGGCCGAGAATTCATGAACCACCAGGTTACACTGTTCCCTGCGAATCCGACAAAAAATCCAGACAATCTATCACATCACGCCTCATTCGAAGAGAAGCGGAACGACGAATATTCCTGGGCTCCTTGGACTCCTGTTTCCCTTTATTCTTAAGATACAGGAAATTCCTAAGACACGGCAATGGATCTTCGATCACTCTCACTACCAAAAAATTGACCGAAGAGAAGAGAGGCCGAGGCTGCTAATACGGGACTTTCCTCCTTCCTTCGCATATCTTTCTGTGACGCGGAACTTCCGTGAGAAAGCAGGTTTTCTTCTAGCACAAAAGGCGGAGAAGAGTTCATTGCTTCAGCCTTAAAGTGAAGGCCCTACATGGAATGGTGATTGCATTCCCCCTGGAGCCAGGGAAAATACATCAAAGATCCCCTCAAAGTTGATCGATCTGCGAGAATCCCGATCTTGCTACAGGGATTGCTACATGTCATTGGATTGCTAAAATTCCGCTCTGGAATATTCATTTTCGAGTGGCATTTCATGGCGACCTGGAAGAGAGTAGTAGAACGAATCTTTCTGTTTCTCCGCAGCTGGCCTCAGTCTATTCATCACCATACTGGGTGATCCAGGATAAGGGAACAGCACGCGAAGTCGTCTGCAGGCATTGCTGTATCCTAGATAAACTTCAATGACTGTGGTTTCTGAAGAATTTTTTTGAGCCACAGCGCTTCCATCGAAAACTGCAATCCTTTCTAGTGTTTGGACGTTCACTCTTCGTCTCCATCCCTCTCCTCGATTCTGTCCTCATCATTTGTAACATCATCATCAAGTTATATCAAGTAGTACGGTCACAAAAGTCCGAGCATGATGGGCCTCTGCAGTCTTCCTCCCCTCGAGCAGCCATGTGCAACTTTTTTCCTTGATGTTTCTTGAATGTTAAATACCGCACTCGATGGAACGCCGGGACTTGGGGTGCAGGTTCGCAGCCGAGCGAACTCCCATAAGGAGAAAAAAGAGCTCGTGAAGGTGCTTGCAGCTGGTGCACCGCTTCCAAATGACCCGCTTGATTTCAACTGTCAACATCCGTGCATTTGAGCCCACAAAGACCACCTTGCGATCTTCAAGCCTCAATTCATGGTTCTCAGCAGGATGAAAGGCATGCGAAACTTGATCCGGATAGATGAGGACGAGTCCACTGAATTTTTTTTTTTTTTTTTGCGTGTTTCCTCTTTGGCACTGGCAAGGTGCCCGAAACAAACGTGTTTCAGAAACGGCATATTTACAGACATTCAGAATCGAAGTTCCTTTTCTTCGAAAATGCATCATCCAATAAAAGCCATTCGGATTCCAAGGACATCTCAGAGCTCCGCCTTTTTTGATTTCCCTCTTTGATGACCAGCCCCACCAAACGCAGTGTCACTCACGGAAGTCATCGTTTCGACCCTGCATGACGAAGAGTCTTTGCTTGTCGAGCTCCTCCGTGTATAAAATCGGTGGTCCCCTTGAAAAAGCAACGCCTTTCCAAGTGCCTGGGGCAAAGATGTTTCCCTTCCCATTCACCTCGACGGGATTTTCATTTCCCTCCTATTTGACTATTAACGTTCACGTACCAAGAGTTACAATCTTCTCAAATCATAGCCGACACTTTTTTTTGTTTTTTGGTCACGCTTCTATTCTCTAGTCTCCGCTGCTCAAATGATGTCGAATCCTATCCTTTCTTCACGAACTTGACAAAGTTTCCACAGTTCGTGTTAGAAGCCAGAGGGGAGTTTTTCAAGGTGTTTTTGCTTATTGCGATAAAACACTTCCTCCTTTTAGTTATGATCCCAGCTCCACCTTAGTCCAGTAGGATGATAATCATGCTTCAAAACACAATTCGATCTCAACTTAATGAATGGCATCTTTAATGGATGGGTGGCTTCTCTATTCTTTCCTTCCACTGAATGCTTCAGTGCCTTCTACTGGTTCATACTTTGTTCGGATGTACGGTTTTCTAGACATGGTTCCTAGAAAACTAAGCAATCCTGGTCTTTTTGTGTTCTATACGAGCTTAAGATTTTGGTGTTGCACCTCTTGGCCGTGTCAATGCATTATGAAGTTCTGATCTATTCGTACTTCTCCACTTCGATAGCACCGTCTTCAAGCTAAAGTGATCTAATGTTCATCGATCTCAGCTTGATCGAATGATGTCGTACGTCCCAACTACTTGCTTTCTAGAGATTGCCTAGCTAGGCTTATTGCCGGCATACGAAACAAAAACCCTCGAAGGAGATGTGAAAGCATTTGCATGGGCTTAGCTGATGTGGGGCTGCCCTTCACAAAAACCAAGGACACTGTGAGATGAATAAACAAAAAGGATTTGCCTCCCCAGAATTGTACCACATCGTAGAATCCGAGAATATTCCCTCAATTTCACATCCGCTTCCGGAATTCTATCTTCATTACCTCCTTTGGATTTTCTTATCAATCTATCGTGTATCAGAATCGTCGACCAACGATTTGCAGCGCAGAGGGAGACACCATCGGATTAACAGGAACTTTCCAAAATTATTACAAGATTTTCTAGCAATAAATATGCTGAAGATGAAGACAAACTCCCTTTTTCTACTTGCGATCCGGACAAGGTTCCCTCTGGTCTTCGGTAGTTAAGCTCAGCCACAAGATGGATTTGTTCGTGACAGCTCTTGAAGAACGGAGACATTGTAGGAGAACACAGTGAAGTGCAAAACCTTTTAGCGAGGCACCTTTCAGCAGGGACTTCCACTCTCGCGTTTTGCAAGCACGAATTTTTGTAGTTCGAATGAATTTTCAGCTTCCAGTCTCGTAAACAAGAGGAAATGACTCTTTCATTAGCGCACTTGAAGATAAATCCTTCAAGCTGCTTTTCCCGATTATCAGGCTTGTAAAAAAATTCAGGGTTAAGCTGCTTCCATAACGAGGGGCCTTGTTACTCTGCAAGCTTAAAAACTCAACTTTGAGGACTAACTAGCTCTTGAGGGAAATATATATATATATATATATACATATACATATTATTCTATATTACATATATATATTATTCCTATATATAGGAATAATATATATATATATCAATCGAAGTTTTCAGGTGTAGGTGCTTTCTGGGACAAATTTTCCTGTCATGCTGTTCAAGGACTACGTATGGCATCAAAGCCACCAACACACTTTTAAGCTCTTTCATCAGCTACTCTCTTAAAGAAGGCAAAGATAAGACTTTAAAACTTTGCTGATGTTTTGCTTCGGAGGCTGACTGACAGTTACCCTTGCCATCCACTGAGATCTGAGTAATATCTATCTTCATTTTCCCTCTTCACTTCATGCCTTTTCGTCTGTGGAAACAACAAATGCGGGACTTACTGACTTAATCATCTTTTTAAGAAATTGTTTCCTCGCTCGTTTCTAGATGATCTCAATGCTGTCCCCTTAGTGGCTCTTGGACGCTTCCAGTCCTGAACTGAAACATAGGAGATTACTCACCAGATGACTTAAAACACTCTGCAGTAGCAATGGGCTGGATAGATATCTGCTCAAATTACGCAAGACATATGTAGCAGCAATATTCAACCTGTAGAGAAAATTGTTACTGTAGTTTTAGGAAGAAACACAACACCTCTCAATACACGATTGCTCTTATATTCGTCAACCAATTGAGCATCAAAGAAATTTAGTTTTTAACAGGAAGCATGATCATGGAACATGTGTTCCCAGCAGTGCATGAATTGTCTCTAGCCCTGTAAATAGCAGCATCCACTAGTGGATACACTGATAGTGAGAGACTGAAAAACGTAGAGGGTTGTGCTTGACTAGTGGTACTTTAAGTTTGTTCTTCCCAGATTGACTGTTGTTGCTAGAGGTAACTTTAGGGATGGAATTCTTAACATCAGACATCAAGGTATGGGAAACATCGGAATCAAAAGCTACTTAGGACTGACAGTATGGCCACAGAATATGAGCTGCTGTATGATTTATATGACTATAAATCATATAGAGCTAGAAGGGTTTTCCTCTGTTCATCTGCTTCATCTAAGGAAGGTTAATCAGACTCCATCACTTGCTCTTAGAACCCTCGTTACTTGGGAGTCACGAAGATGAGGAAATGCAATGTTTTCCTTCCGCAATTTCGAGTTTGAATCATAAATACTTCCCTAGATTGCAAGTTTCTGCGAAATACCCGTTGTCAATCACTGGGAAAGGAAACTTTCCTTTTTGACTTTGGAAGGGTCATGCTCAAAGCAGCTCAGCTCATGCGGACCCAGTGCTTGAAAACGGTCACCCAACATACAAGTCGTATGCACCGGGTATGCGAAGAGCAGCGTTGAGCAACGCACAAAATTCGCATCTGGGAAATCATATGCTCCTCACTGTGGAAAATCCCTGATGCTCTGAACGTCCTTAGATGTTCGCTGAGATGTCTCTTCCTGTTAAGATGCTCGATCACTTGGTGCTTTGATGGCAAGAGAGCATTCAGGCGATTATTATAATATGTTTTAGAAGAACTTGCTGATGTCACTCGAGAAGGAAATGCGAGTCGGTTTCCTTAACTTAAGAGAGAGGTACTCAAAACCAGCATCCCTTGTCGTAATTTGTGTAATTTGAATTCCGTGTTTAGAACGAAAGCTCTTTCGCAATTGTTCACGTTCTCAACGAACACGGAAACATTCGGGAGCAATGATGACATGTATGTATGATGCAGTACACAGAAATACAGGATAGACCATGGAAAAGTCTTTGAACCTGGTAGGAGCATTTTTGCTCATGAGGCTCTTGCTTGCCAATACCTCAGATTCAGGAGAAAACATTTGTGATTGAAATTTTGATGCGATCTTCCCTACTTATCTCGGGATGTTCTCTGACATTTTTGTAACACTCATTGAAATGAGGATTCAAAAAAAAAACCATTCTGCTGTAAGAAATTCCCAATTAATTAGCGACCTGCAATCCATTATACTAACGGTGACGTCGAAGAGCAACAAAAACATCTGTACATCTGTATCTGTACGTCATAGCCAAGTTTTCTCAGTCGCCATTGGCACAGGCTGCAACGATCTCTCATACAGTTCTTTCAGAGGGGCCATGCAAAACCAGATTTCTTTCTGCATTTCTTTGACAGTGCGTCCGAAGTGCCCTCCAAATAATTGGAAAGCCTTGGACATAAAAAGACAAAAATAGGAATTCCGAATCCCTTAAGTCAACAGGGTGGATCATGCGGACCACTCTTACACTTGGAATAATTCCACAGGAATTCTCGCAAGCATTTTTGTGCAACGAATTGAGTGCCATGCCTGCACGCTGGAATTTGCTCTTTTTTTCTTTTTACCGCGTTCTATTTCTGCAGCAAGAAGGACAACTGTGGATTCTGTCGTTTTTTTTTTTTTTCTTTCTTTCTTTCTACGACCACAGGTAATCTCTACTACAGTCCAAGAGTTCGCTGTCAGCGCCGGACGCACTGTCAAAGAAACGCGCCATTCACGAACCTGATCCGAGTTTTGCATGTGCTCCTGCGAATTTCCTGTTTAACTGCATCCATGCAGATGGTGGGCAGGTGATCTCGTGCTGCCATTCTTGTCCACAGATGTGTTTTTGTCTTGCAAAAGCTGGACAAATTGACAAATGCGGAAAGAAAGGAAGGAAGCCAAAAAAAAAAAAAGATGCGCTGCTTAGAACCATGTAGAGATTAGGGAATAAAAGCGAAGGAGAGTGTCTGAGGTCACCACTGAGGGAGTACTAGGTGTTTTTTTTTTTTTTCTAGGAGGAATTAACACGTGGATTTCATCTGGTATCTCTTCTCATTTCCCTTCTTTGCATCCTGCAATTTGGAGAGAGAAAACTGTTATGCGAATACAACTAGGACACAAAAACAAACAAAAGCTGGATGCAATAGAGAACAGATTGCTTTTAAAAGAAAAACGGCCTTGTAACTGGGGGTAGTAAAAGCGGTGGGTATGAAAGTTGGTAATGCGGTTCCAAGGATCCATGCATCTGAAACTGAAATAGCAAACGTTCCTCACACTCAGCAAAGGTTAACATGGTTCGTGATACATTTGAGCACCCTCTATTGGAGCTGAATTCTAAAATTGCAGAATGAAAGCTGGTGTTTCTTAGAGGAATGCTTTGCATAAATCTCATTCCCTCGATCTTACAGGATGGGACTTGGCAACGGTTAAATGGGAATGCAACACTGATTCTCAGAGACCTTCACTGACTTCCCATGCCTATGGTGCTTTTCGCCTACTGTTGTTGGCAAAGTATTGGATTCACTTTAGATATCAAATTGTTCTGGACGTAAACGATGGCAAGGAAGTGAAAATTGTTATTACTGATGATAAAAAATTAGCAAACAACCAGCGCGGGATGCTGTTGCAAAAGATTGATGTTTTGAAGAGTGGACACAGTCTTTTTCCTTGCCTAAAACCAATTCTCACGGGCAGCAATGTCCAGCAAGTCAGACTTATGTTCTCAGCAAACAAGAAGAAGCAAAATCAGTAGCTGCCCTTCGCACTGAGCCGAGTAGTTTCGTGATGCTTGCGAAACTAAAATCCTCCGAAAATTCAAATTAAAGGTTCTTCCCTTCTTGGGGAAAATGATTTTTTTCAAAAATTCCCTAGCTCGAGTCTAATTCAGATTCTTTGAGGAGTTCCTTGCACTTTCCATAATGCAAATGGACGAAGCAGATTGAGTATTTGATTAAACTCCTTCAAGAGAAGATAGAAAAAACGATGGTTTATTTTCGAAAGATTCCCTCTAACGATAGAAGACAGCTGCAATAAAGTGTAAGTGGTAGATAAGGCAGTTGAGGATTCGTTTTGAAAGTTCCTAATTAGAGCTGCAAGGAACATCAAGTCGGAGAGAATCGCAGTCCTTCCGGATGCATACATTTGGTTTGATCAGAGATGGGTGATTTATTTTCCTCTTTTTCCATCAGCCGCTGTCATGAAAAGCCTATTCAAGACGAACTGCGTATGAGAAGTAACTCAACGAAAGCTAATGAATCACTTGTGGGCTAATGCATCTACACACAACACATACAACACACAGTGCGTGACGAAGGAAGAAAACTCACATTTCAGGGCTTTTCTTCCTGGGTAGAAATGTCTCTGAAAATAATTTGAGAAGCCAACATTTTATTTTGGAAGAATAGGATGCTTTTGTACTAAGGGATCTGTTAAGTTCGCGGTTACTGGGAGTGGAGATTATGACCACAAACAGCACCGAGTAGCAGGAAAACAACTACAGGCTACATTTTCAAGTTGTTGAAATTGTAGTTGACCTGTGTGTCGAGCAAAATATCCAAGTTGACCTTTTGTTCTCACTCTAAAGCTCTATTGCGGAACCAAAATTCTGATTCAGCGTTCTAAAGAGAGGTCTATTCGCATAACTCCTGTACTCCAAAGTCCATAACTACTTTTGCCTCCCAAGAAGATGCTACAAATATTCTCTACACATGAAATCTTTCACAAAGATTTCCTCGCGTTTACAAGTGCGCCCTCGAGCAATTTGATCTCGACAACCAACTACCATCCTAGCCGAAATGCTTAATTATTGGCACGATTTATCTCTGGGCATCTAGAAAGAAAAAAAAAGTTCATCCCATCTTAGAACATTTGAAGAATAAATCTCGCCATCCCGGGAACTCTGTGTTCTTAAGTAGAACAGTGCTTCTAAAGATTCCTAATCGGCGTTTCCTTTTACTCCAACATTTCATCATTCGAAACCAATCAAATTGTCGTTCGATTTTTTTGGAAACTCCAGAGAGAATGTTTGAATTCTGAGAGGAACGAGGAGGTGAAAGTGTATTGCATTCGTTTTAATTGCTTAGCGTGTACTTCGGCTCGAAAGTCCAGCCACTGTTATAGAGATAGAAATCTCTATGCAAGCAGGCTTTCCTCCGTAGGAACCAAGTTCACTTATCACCGGAAAAACTCCAAAGCTTGCTACTATATGATATAAAAAAGGAGCTTTGAATTGATGTGCGTAGGGACCAATATCACAAGAATCACACAAGAATGGGGATTACACAAGCATAACTCATCCCCATGGGGAATTAGATTGTGTTGATATCATAGAAAGTACCATCAGAAAGAAACGTGTCTTCAGCTGGAAACGTTTTCTAGCTAAACTACTTTCCTCAGGATTCATCAAGTGAGAACAGAGCACGTGGTGAATCTTCGGGGTAATTCAGAAAGTAAACGTGCAAATGGCGCAATTTGCATACATCGTGCAAGCAAAGCATGGGCGTATCTCCTGGTTTGCATGATTTGGCACTACTGAAAACACTACAAGGGAGTCTGTTTACACTGCTTTAGAGCCCCTTGTCTCACACAGAAGTGAAGGAACCAAAGGGGAAAGACCAGAACGTCTTTCTCCCTTGATTCCTTCACTTGTGTTGAGAGAAGAAACAGCGAATTTTTCGTTTTCGTTTACTGAGCAACGGGTGGTGCTCACATCCTCAGTGGAGACGCAGAAGAGGATGTAGCTTCAGAACGGGAGAGTATCATCAAGCGCCAAAATGCTCCTGAGTGGTCAAACCTCTTTGGTAATTCTCACGTACTAAGACTGTGAGACTTGTTGAAGAAATGGAGAACCGGTTTTTCAGAAACGGATCGAGAAGTCTCGTTGCACACTTTGGGATTGGATGATCCTCACTCTTTCTGAAAGCTTGGAACACCAATGTGCACTTGATGGAAGCTCTTTTCTGTTCGCTAATTGTAGGTGCACAGTTTATTTGATTACCATGAATCTTCCCTCCTCGACAAAAGCGACGGGAGCTTTCAAACTCATCAGCTCCTGTAACTGTGTAATTGTTCTGATGCTTCGTATTTGCTCTTTTTGTGACTCAGGTTTCCTCCAGCCTTCTGAAATGCTTTTAAGTTGGCTTCTAGAGTCAAGTAATCGTCCGCATTGAGCAAGGCCGATGACGTAAGGTCTTCGGAGAGCGAAAATTTCAGCAAAGTGTTGCACGGAAAAGGACCTTAGATTTGAGGTTTCCAAAAATATTTGCTGGCTTAATATCTTAGGTCCCTACTTCTCTCCAAGTGCTGAATCTACATTGTAGTCTTTCTCCGCCGGTTTTCAAAATCATGTGAAAAAAGAAATTCTTATCCGAGCGGCTTGCGGCATTGCTTTGATAACTTTATGCATCGTGCAGATTAAAAACGCCATTACCGGCATGATAAGCAATCGAACTTTTGATTCCTAATAAATCAACCAGAGTATGGATCGTATGTGCTCTAATGAAAGAATGTCCTAAGAAAGAAATGAAATGCAAATTGCCTTCCTTCGTGGAAGCATCAAAAATGACTTCGTCTGCTCAGCAGCTATTCAAGCAGGCTTTGCTTCAATTAGTGGACCCTACGAGGAATTCTCTCAATTTGCATGACACGCTTTCGTGGAAATTTGCTCCCTCATTTCGAACAGCTTGCTGAACTGGAGGTCTTAATCGTTTGTCTTCCTCCTTCGTTGTTTGTCATCGTTAAGTCCAAAGTTCCTGTGCATATTAGCATCCTGGAAAATCTGTGCTCTCACTACTCTTTGGGGCCCTGACAAATGTGCACTTCATCGTTGGCATCATTCTGTGGTAAGCTTAAGACAGAAGCAGTCAAGTATTTGTTCCGATATCGAAAACTACATGTGTCTCTGCTAAAGCCCAAATGTTCGTACGTATAAAAATAGGGAATCAGTTTGTTAGAAAAATGTTAGAAGAATCTCATCTCTGGCTCTGCAACTTGTTCAATCAAGTATTCTAGGATTTTCAAGGTGCTGAGTATTTACACTTAAAATAGATTACCCTAATCTCGTAGCATAGATTCAAAGCCTTCCTTGGACTCTTGCGAAACATTTCTTTTATCGCTTCCTTCTCTTGCTCATTTTCTTTTGGAAACTTTTCATTTTCTCATTACCGGTAAACTTGGCTCCGCTATACTGATTATTCAGGCTGAATTTCTATTACAGTCAATGTCCTACAGTTCACAGTCCCCATTTCCATAGCAGCCAGTCTCAGTTGTTACGGACGACTAAAAAAATATCAATGGGATGACATCCAAATGAAAATATTTTGAATACTGAAGCAATTTTTCTTCTCTTCAGATGATTTCATGCTTTCAGTATCTCTATATCAAAAATCTATACGGCATTCCCATCACATTACGGCCAAGGTTTGCTCTGTTTTCTTCCCTGTTTACGCGCCCAGTTTTATCTCGTACTGGGTATAGGAGAGGAAACGCTGGTGAATGTTTCGTGGTCTTTTTGTGGGCCTTCAAAAAAAAAAACGACTTGTTTTGTTAATTGATGGAAATCTAGTGGAGCAGATATTGTCCTGGAAGGGAGTATTATAAAGAGTATGAGCAGCTCATCCAGGAGTTTGAAAATCAATCCTAGAATGGGAACGGCAGTCAAGACTCACCACAGTCTCTTCGTTACCAGAAATGCCATCGAGTTGTGTATTGCATGCGGAAGTAGTGGCAGTAGTAGGAAATGGTTCGAAAGCTTCGAATGTGGCAACATTTAAACACCGTAGCAGACATAGCTCCGGGCAAATCGAGGCCAGACATTACGACTATCTCAACATGCAAAGTTTCTCTGGAAGTGAACTCTATCTGATCCCAGAGTTCTAAGGCCTCACAAAATCCGCCGTATCTCGATCATCTGATGAGACAGCGAGTTCCGAAAACAAGTTAGAAGGCAGTCAGAAATGGAGTGCAAAGACTATTGCAAATACTCGTCACTGCTACGCTCAGTGATAAAAACTCCGAACCGATCCGTTCGCCTACCTCCGAGAATCTGCATATGCTAATTTCAGGAAAGGCTCACGACGATCCAGTACTCCCCACATGATCCTTGCGATTTATTCTTCGAAGAGACTGCAGCAAGAAATTAAATACGCGCATCAAAGGTCAAGGCAATTCTCTTCAGACGGGGAGATCGGAAAGAGAAGAGTATGAAAATCCACATTCTCTCCTTCGAAAGGAGTTCCATCACTCAGGAGGGTTTCATCCACAACTCTCTCTACTAGAGGACAGCAGGCGTATTTCAAGAAAAGAGGAAGCAGAGATACATGAGATTACGATTTTCTCACAGGTCAACACTGCCTCCAAAATTTCGGTGAGTCCGAAACGCCGAAAAGTCTAATAATCAATGAAACAGAAGACGCGTGAGTTTCTATATGGATTCCTCATTTGTTTTCACCACCTCTACTTTAAAACTTTCTGGGTACAACTGAGGAGCTGAATTTTAGTGAGAAGGTCCATTTTAGTTCGAGAGGACAGAGACTTCGTGATCTCAGCTGACAGAGTGCGTCCGATAGGGACGTCCCTGAGACCTCTCAGCTCACTCAGAGAGAGTTTGCTCTTTTCTGAATGGGAACCTACTGCACCAAAGGCTTCACTTTCAGCCATCTTCCTTCTCCTTTAGGAGGAAAGGAAGCAAATGAACCCTCGAAGAATCCTCAGCGTCTCCTTTTCTGCTCAAACCACGGACTGCTGAGCTGCTGGAACTGCTCACGGAAATCGCACTGAGATGCAGACCATCTTGAGAACCCTGTACCTTCAGAATGCTGTTCTGCACCTGTTTCACTAACGTGCTGCAACCAAAAATGAGCACGGAAGAAAATATAGGAGCCTTAAAAGTTATGAAAGAGTTAATACACAACAGTTGCTGATTAAACATTACCAGGAGAAATGAATGCAATGTCACTTCTCCCGTTTTGTGCTAACTCGGGTGGCTACCTCGGAAGTAAAATGCCGAATAGAGGTGAAGAGGAAACAGAACTTGAGTAGTCTGCCATCCATTTGCAAATAGCCAATGAATATCTACGATGATGGACTCTGAATACGAGAATCACTTCCCAGATCCAAACGCATCTCAACTATAAGGCCTTTTCCAGATAATTGCCGCTATTTTCCGCGTTTGACCATCTAGGAGAGTGTAGACAAAAGAGCGGCATCACATATCAGCAGGCTATAAACATCATCAGTTACTCGAAGCAAACATCTTTCGGAATATCTTCTTGTGGCCAGTCAGCATTCGTTTTCGAAGCTATAACAGAAGTTTCCTTGAGCATGCCGACTGACTTCCTCGTGGCTAAGTTGCACCTCTTCCCGTGAGCTGTAGCAGATGAAAACCTAAACATCACAAGAACTGCAAAAAATATACAATCTTTCCCTCTTTCACTTCTGCAACCATCAGGATTTGCTGAGAAACTGTACTTGGACTTCACATGATGTTGAGAGCAAAAAGTCATCATATCGTTCAAGAACAGATTTCACCACAGATTTCGTCGGCAAAGGAACAAAACCCGTGTTTTGAATGAACTCAAGCTTTCCCAAAGATTCCAAATAACCACCTCCCCATTATTGCTATGCTCATCTATCCATCTGACTACCAGACAACAAGAACTAGGAAGACATCGTTAGCTAGTCAGTCGTTAAAGAAATCTGATTTAATCAGTTGGTAAAAAGACTGAGAAGAAAGATTAAAGAAACAGTTCGTTCCAGAATTATACTGCACGAAATCTCTTTAATCGCGAACTGGTACAAAACAAACCACAACTGACTGCAATGGTAGTGATAATGACAATATGACCTGTGTCAACTTTCCCTCTCTCTCTTATTTTATAAAGACAGCCATTGTAAATGAAGTGCAGCCAAAAGGATGACAAATTCAGAATTTCAATTTAATTTCAGAAACTTTCTTTGGTGTTTTCTCATTGAAGTATTTCAAAAATGTGTGTGCTACTGAGGAACCTCCAATGTCCCTAAGAGAAAACTGAAGATGATCACAGTGTCTTCCAGAGATGTGAAAGTGATGGCACTTGGAGAGTAGTAGAAAGTGGAACCAACTGGCCGCATTCTGGGAAAGTTTCCTGAGGATGGAAAGTTTCTGGTGGAGTATTGTGATAGCGGAGACAGAACCCAAACTTAAGACTATTGGATCTTTTCTTTTGCATAGCCAGCAGATGCTCGCTCATGTCATGTCAATGGCTGCTATCTGTCTCGAGAATGCAAATGTCGACTTGCGTATGTTAGAATACGCAGGTCGACATCATGCCGGCGTTATCATCATTTAATGATCATTATGCCGTCGTGTCTAGATCGCAGATGAGTAGGAATGCTTCCAATGTAAATTTTTTCTCGAGATGTCAACCTCTTTTAACCAGCATTCCAAACGTTCTAAAATTCCATTCAACGCTAGAATCAGTCATTCTCCGCCAGCTACGTTTGCGGTTGATATGCTCTGGTTCGTTGGTTCTTTGATAGTCGATGAGCATTCACGGTACCTAACGGTTGTGCAAGCGTCGTGAATTCAGGTGAGTGTGCTTAGCTGCGTACGCTAAATCTTCCGAAAAGGCTATAACCTTGAGCATGACTACCAGAGTCACTCTATGGAAGCTGAGTGTCTGTGTTTCGGCACACTAAACGTTTCCTGGCGAAGGACACATTCGGAATCGTTAAGAGTCTGAGGTCTTGCTGCTTTCGCCTCAAGGGGTTAGTCCAGCCTGCTGCTAGCTGCCTAACGCACTCTGAGTTTGTGGATTATAAACAGAGCATGAGATCTACCTCCACCGCCGAGTGGCGAAAGAGTTTTCTAATAGCAGCTGTCCTACAGTGTCGCACGAACTCCCTATGGCCTCCGGGACTCTACCTAAGGAGCGGCAGTGCTCCTCATCTTCTCTTGACCGTGAAGCACTCGTGCTGTAGCTACTTGGAAATCAACAACAGTTCGCAAATCAAATTCCTTGATCCTGCTGCGTGCTACATAAATTAAAACTGTTGTCAGCCTCGATATCGATGGTCAGCCGTTGGCATCTGCTGCAAGAATGCAAATTCAGATCAGTTTCCAACCAGTGGAAAGCAGAGAAACAGACCCTCTGGAGGGGTTGAATTCGTTCAAGTTGAGGTCGAACTTCGAAGATCGCTCGCATATCTAAAATCCAGTCTGGCGGCGCTCCCCCTAAATAAACGAGCATCTTATGGAAACAAGGAAAACTCAGGTTCAGATATTTAGCACCCAAAAGATCTTTTTCGAGTCCTTTGTCTAATCCCCTTTTCAGTCTGGAAAAGATTTCTGTATAAGGTGCTCTGGGAACAAAGGAAAACTCCCGTATATGTTTCCATAGATGGAGGCGGTGGAAATTTACAAGAACTGTTTAACGCTTTCTCTGCGGACTTATTGTTTTTTAAGGTCTCTGCAGGAGTCGTCGCAGTCGGTAAGAACCGTTACTTCCAATGGAAGATGAAGTGAAAGAAAATTGGGAGTTTGGAAAATTTCTCAAGTAAGAGAAAAAAGGTTTCGAAATCTTCATTTGCAAGATGGTGCATAGAATTCAAAAGCTGAGAACAAAGAATAGCATTCGAGATCAGAAATCCTAGTAAGGATCACATGAAACGCGATAAAGAAAAGCAACTTGGATTAAAATGAAAATAAAAGGAAGCTGAGGCCATTAAACAGGTTTTGATAAACGTATATTGATTGTCTTGTAAACCCATGTATCTTCTAAAGGGAACCTGATTACCTTACACGGAGATTCTCAGATGCAATTTTGCATCAAGCTGTTTGTCTCACTTGGAAAAGGAATTTTTTTTTCTTTCAGGCTTCCCACCATCACCTCTTTGATCATTCAAGATCTTTGTTTAGTTTATGACCACATGCTCCTAGCTCTTGAAAGCGACAAGTGCGGGTGGCTAGTTCCTTGCGTCCACAGAAGTCAGCATGGGGATCCACTTCTTGTTTGCAAAATTGAGAACGCTCATCGCAGGTTCTTTGACAAATAGAATGAGTTTGCAACGACGAGAAGCACTTCAACCATTAGTAGAGAGAGAACGACTCGCTCTGGAAAGGGCGCCGCATTGAGGTCCGTTGCAAAGTGGTGAGAAGGAAATCCAACAGACCATCTCAGGACCAGTAGTGCTCAAGAAGAGACACCAGGCCTAATCTGCAGAGTCTACCGTGCCAACTTGCAAGCAGCTGGAGCAACGCTGCGGCAGTCCGATCTGCCGCCGCGGGTGCAAAATGACCTGCTTATGCTTTTATCGCAGCGGCCTCATCGGCAGCACACCCAATTCGCTGGACAAGGAACCCTCTCGATCAATTTTGTCGTGAGTGTGGAAACAAGGGGACGGTGTGCCATTTGCTTGCATGCCGCACCGTGCACGGAGGCTGGCAAGCAGCCGAGAAGGCTCTGCATGTAGAGGACAAAACCGGGAGCCGAAATTCCCAGTCGGCTGTTCGAGGGAGGAGCGCGAAGGTCCACGCAGGCAACCCGATAGTGAGGACGAGAGTCACCTTCGCCGTCAGCAGCACAGTAACCAGAGCGGCAAGGCTGCAAAATGCAAGAGATGTGGCAGCCACTGACATCATAACAGGATTACTCGAGCGCGAGATGGGCATCCACAACGGTGGGAGACTCCCTCAAGGGCCTATCGCTACATGCTGAGAAAAAAGCGAGCCCGAACCATGGCAGGGACGCATATCTGGTACAGAATTTTTTTTCTTTAAACAAAAGATCGGTGTAACTACTTGGACTTGCTACTGCGTGATGCCAAGACTTTATCATTGCGTTCTCTCTCTCCTTCTCTTTCTCTGCCTTTTGTTCCCTTTGTTTTTACTTCGGCAAACATATGGAGCAGGGAGAAACCCAACTCCATATGTTTACCTGCAGAGCGTCGATCCAGGATTAGAAAGTGGTGAAACAGGAGAAGACCTAAGCGAAGATTCCGACTGGACAATCTGAAAGGGATGATCGCTCGCTCATACAACCCGTGATGTGAGGCGCCGTCGTCTCCTCCCATCACGAGCATCGTGATAAGAAGGTCGGATATCCTAAACGTAAAAAAGCCGTGGCTTCCAAGGAACTCCTAACGGGCCCTGAGAAGGGAGGAGATGAGTATGTCCGACCCCGGAAGGGTTTTAGCTTGGACCTGGCGATATATCTTGCAAAAAGTGCAAGAGCAGGTCCGAGTGCGCAGAAACCCTGACCTACCAACGTGACCCTGAACCACCAAAAGTGTGAGGACTGAAAAAAAAAAAAACGAAGTGACAGACACAACCGTGCAGGCCATTCGTCGCATATTTGTCGTTTTAATGAACCACCGCGTTGCTGCTCTTCCGTCAGGGAAGACAGGGGGGGGGAGGGGAATCGTGCGCTGCGAAAATTCTTGCTCCTGTGTTTTCAGGAACCGAACACTGGAATCTGACTTTCAGTTTCTTTGATGATTATGGAGCTTCCTCTTCGACTCGTCTCAAACCACCTCGCTCGGGAGTGCCGAATCGGGACGAACAAAGAGACAAGCTTCCCCCCCCCCCTCTCTCTCTCTTCCAGAGTTCCTTGCTTTTCAGTACCTCTCTGAGCGCTTTGTTCACGTGCAACTGTTGCTTTATGGTCCTTGCTGCTCATGAGTTCTAGCATGGGTCTTCCTGAGCCACTGATGCGATTTTGCGTTTGTTCTTTGGAGATCATTTGACCAGTCTTTCCGGGAGCGGATGATGCGTATGGGTGGGTATGAGCAACCATGGCACTTGGTCCCATGTTCCAGGGGTCTTCATTCCGTAGCCACCTTCACTGGACTTTTCTTGTTTTCCATACTCACGCTTCGTTGCAAACCCGTGAGTCTCTTCCCAGTCTTCTCTGGCATCGAGCAGAAGGCCAGTCCACGCTCAATCTTCGGGAGCGAAAACCGCATCCTATTGGATTTTGTCCTTTCCTTCCGGGAGCAGCTGGGTCCGCTGTGTTTGTTCGCTTCTTTCCTCACTCGAGCTTAAGAGTATCCCTACCCTGGTCTGCCTGAGACGAGGAATCATCAATGAGAGTGCAACAAGTATCTCAGCTCGTCAATCATCTAAACTTCCCTTCTTTTCGTGTTGCAGATGCCGGGGATTCCCGTCGCAGGCATTTTGGACTTTTGGGTCTTGGCAGTTCGGGCAGTGTTCCAGCTTCATCCTGCGCGCATGCTTTGGGTGACTTCCAGTAACTCCATTCCGTCGACTTTGCTCCTCAGGATGAAAAACTAATGATATATGCCGGGGGTTTAATTCTCTCCCCTTTTATTTCTAATCCCTCCAGTCAGAGGCCCCTGTTGATTAAGTTGGACGCAGCTTTCATGTGCGGAATGAAGAGCATTGGACTCGGGGCGTCCCCTTGGCGGACGCCCCTTCCCGTCTTAATTGCCTTCGTTTCACGGCCGTTTATCGCGATCTTGAATCTTGTCTCTTGCACTGCCGTCTCTACGCATCCACAGAATTGTCTTGGACGGCCTAGTTTTCCCAGCATGCCGAGGAGCGTGTGGTGAGCCACAGAGCCAAACATCTGCTCCATGTCCGTGAGTTCCAGCACCAGGTCGCTGAACGTCATCCCATGCAGGAAGATGGCGGCTTAGGTACACTTCATCTCCCATGTGGATTCCTGGGACCACACACGTTTGCATAGGACGGATCACGGAATCTACCATTATCTCCTAAGTCTGATGGCCAAATCATGACCAAGTCCTTGGCATCAGAGTGTTCAGGGTGGATATCGGTCTCCACCGAGTGACCTTGATCAGGCCTCCTCCCTTTAGAAGCAGTCGCATCCTGCCCTCGTTGAAAGAGACTGGAACTTTTTCTTCCTCATTGATCTCTTCCAATGAGTTTACAAAACAGGCGGACACAGCAGAGGGAAGTTGAGCGCTGTCAGTGCGAGACGGTCGTACTATCAGATCCCGAGTCACATCCTTGACCAGTTGTGCAAGGGTTATCTTGATTTCCCTCTGCTCCGTGATCTTCAAATTCAATTCCTCTGTTCTTCGTTCAGACACTTGTGTACGTGCTCCAGAATCTTTTGTTTTCCTATATCAAAGAGCACATTGCGTCGGAACAACTTTCGCTTCTGTTGTTCAGACGCTCAGTTTTTTCCTCGGACGTTCAGCAATGTCGGTCTTCGCATTGTGTGTAGATGCTGGTGAGCCGTATCCCTTTTCTCCTGCCATATCCACTCACCCTTTCACGCTGTTATAGATTATCTTTTCAGATTCGGATACCAATACGCAGGGAAGGAAAGATCCGTGACGTTCATCTTTTTACGAGCTTCCCGTCGCAGATTCGTGCTGCCGCATTGAGTTTCTGCAAACAGATGGTCTCCCTACAAGCGTCGAACTCCTGCTTGGAGTTGGTTGTGGTAAGTCTTTCGTTCGTTTTGTACTGCTCGGAGGGTCCCAAAAGAAAGACTTTCGGAAATGCTGGGAGTCCAGCAGCGCACGCCAGAAGACCGTTTGATTGAGCCCCGTCGGCGTTTTAGTGTGGGGGCCTCTGTCATGTTGGCTGACTTGAGTGTAGGCCGACGACTTCTAGAAAAGTCTAGAGGAAGGGATGCAAAGGAGGTGATTAATGGAAAATAAAGGAAGGATGCAACTTCAACTTTTGTTATCCCTTTAGCCGCTATCGTTGCCACGGGCCTGCCCGCTCCAAATCTGCCACTTCAATTCAAAATGTGCGAAGGTGCGAGGTCAGGTACACAGGATCAGAAGACATAGATAAAGGCAATTTTCCAATAGGCAAGTTCTGAGACTTCTCTTCCGGATGCGTGTTCAACCGCTAAAGCCTGCCAAAATAACTGTGGGAATCACTTCTTCGCTGGAAGGTGGTGAACCAAGCTTGTAGTTTACAACTTCCTCTTGTTTATTTGGTAGAATATTGCATCTTGCTGATAGTGAACGAAATTTGCTGCAACCTCTCTGTCATTTAGGTAGCGTGACTGCCTTCACCAGAAGCAGCGTCATGTACTGAAACGCAGGGTTATCGGGTAGGTAAAAACTCTTTTCCAGCTCAACATGGCTGTTTCAAGTTTCAACAGATCCGAAAAAAGATTAAGTTATCTTGCCTTACCCACCGCTTACTTGAAAAAAATTAGACCGACCAGTCGAGAACGCTTTTACGGCGCAACTAAGATTGGTCGAGAGAATAATCCGACGACTCCAGAGGAAATTTAGAGGGATCAGCTGTCTGAGCTGAGCTGCAGTTCAATCGATGTGTCACCTGCACGGAAAAGATGCAATAACGGAGTTGAGATGTGGTAGCTGATATGTAAGGAGAACCTGACGTCTTCATCGGCTTCTGTGCACAAGGAATGGATTTTTGCTTTTAGAAAGGCTCTACGCACCCTAGTAGACCACAGCCAGGGGAAAAACGGTGACAAAGAGGAGCAAAGCAAAGATATGACAGGCGTGCATGAACTGAATGAACTGAGTTGCAACACTTAGGAAAAGACATTTTTGTCAGATACAGTGCAATTCGCTCAGTCGATATGGACACGGGAAGAAATTCCAAACGCAAGTGTCATCCAAACAGGGAATGAGGAATCAGGGAAGGTGGACCATTCTCATATGGAATAACTCGTCATTGCATCCCAATTCTGGACCTCATAGAAGCGCCTCTCAGGTCATGACAGGCATCGCATGACCTGCTAGGCTGCAACCCAAGGGGAAAGAGATGGAACAAGAAACTGGTCCTGAACTGCACATAAGGTGCGGCACAGGGTCAAACGATGCCGAGCTTGAGACTGAGCCGCAAGCAACCAAAGTGAAAGAGATTAACAAAAGGTGCATGCTATGGCCAACTATGAAAGATGAAGAGTGTCCGGAAACAGGAATGAAAGCAGTTCTGGGGCTAAGGACGCGAACTATTTCCCTGCTGGAGAATTGGAAAGGCACTTTGCACACATTCTGGGAAATGAATGCTGGGACAGAGCCTTCGATATCCGGGAACGCCAGGGCAGAAGGAAACAATCTGGCAGCACTAATTGATACCACGCCATTCAAGATGGTTTCGGACAGGAAGAATTCGCCCCAGATCCGATGGAATCTCATCCGATGGCTGCAAATCGGCGGGTCCAGAGTCAGAGATGCTAGAGGAGATCTTTAACATGAGTTCATCTGCGCTCCAGTACACTGGAAGCACTCAAAGGCAATCCTGCTCCCCAAATCGTCGTCAAGGCTTGCAAACGGGTGGAGACCGATCGGGACTAGCGACCGTATCGATCGCCTACACTCAAAATGTTTCCCCAGAAGACTCTGAGAATGGCTCATGAGGGACAGGTCACCTATTCGTAGTGTAAGAGATTCCTCCTGCCCGATGGAGTTCTAGAAGGAAACCATTCTGCCGACCAGAACCGGCGGCTCTAGAAGATTACAGAACCAATGGCATTCCGTTCATGGATCTCACGGACGCGTCTCCCATAATCCTACAGATGTGGGTACCTAAGAGAGAGGAGAGCGGGATCTTTGGAAGCATCATCAAGGTCCACGCGTTTGTATAAGCGGAATCGCAGACCACCGGGAGGGATATTCAGATTCGTCGACCTCCCCGTTCTACATAAAATGGGAAAGCGGCTCTGGATGCTGTCAGTCCATGGGGACGATCTGGTTGGTATTGATAGCCGGATCGGATGATGGACTGCATGCGCAGATGCCTCCGCATGTGTTATGCGCCAAAGCTCTGGGCAATCCATAAATCCCAGAAGGTTCGAGCAAACAAGCCAAGAGGAATTGGAAAAACTACCCTCGAGGTCTTCAGAGCTGACCTCCCTATACTGGACTTCGAAGACAGATGCAAATACCCGGGAGAGCCATTTGACCTGGGGTTATTCTCATTCGAGAACAATAAGCAACAATTGAAGCAAAGGCAATAGCCACAATGGATTGCAGGTTGTCACCACATCAGAAGCTGGAAGCCATGGAAACCTTCTCCTTTCCCAGCACTGTGCTGTCACCGGTGTTTGGGTATTCTTTTCTTTTTCTTCCAGTGCTGTGATGGCCCAGGTCTTGTCGCAATCTCCGAAGGCTGCTAGGGTCGACCATTGGCTTCGTGGGCTTCTGGCTCGCTCGAAGGGATGCAACTCGAGCTTAAGCAACTTGCAACTTGAGCGACGACCTGCTGGTCTGGCAGAGCTTCCTGTCTCGCCCGTCGTCGTCGTCTCTGCCACCTCTCCTGAAACAGCTTCTTTCCCTCACTCCTTCCTTTTCCCTTGACTGTTTCTCTAATCGCAACTGGACCCTGCCAAGAAGAATGGTCCGATTTTATTTTTTTCTTGTTGACGCGCTCTGTTCTGCTACTGCCTGCTCTTCCCAAAGAGTTCGTCCTTTGGTTGCAGGAAGTGGAATGGGCAAGTTTCTGGGAAGCAGCATCGGGAGAATCGTCAGAAAATATGTGCCGATTTCCAGAAATTTTTAGATTTTTCATAGGTCAGCACGTCCGCAAGTTGCCTCGGCCTGTGCAAGTTGTCCGAGGAGGTCGGTAACTTCTCGACTGGCAATTGTTCCAAGCCGCCAACCTTCCCAAGCCCGGCAGTACAAGGTCCAATGAGAAGGAAAATGCAAAGGAAGAAGGGAGAGAGAAGATAGACTGTGAAGAGGTCGAAACCTTGCTCTTGCAAGCAGCACATACGTGCCAGTCATGGCTCACAAGAAGGTAGCCATTCGTGATCATCAGATCGATTGGAGTAGAAGCTGTATTGTTCTCGAGAGATTGCTCAATTTACGTGCATCAGTGGTAGATGCCAGCGTCCACATCATGCACATTTCATGTGCGGAAAATCCTGTCTCCAAAACTCAAACCAGCGCTACCAAGGAGACGATGCTATTGCAATAATTCCGAAAGAAAAAATGCACTCCTCGTTGGATGAGAAACCAGGATGGCAGACAACGAAGATGGGCTGCAAACATCATCATCAATAGTCAGCACATCATTAGGAAATGTTGTATAGGAGGTGCAAACAGAAAGTTCTACAATTCTTTGACACTCATCGTGGTTCTGCAGCGAGTTACCGAACAGGACTTTTGAAAGGAGGTTCCGATTTGATCAAGGGTTGGAGTCAGGAGGAGCCGCCGCAACCTTTTGAAAATGATCGATGGCTCCTGCACCCATGATAGCAGCATTCTTTCGCACACTGCCGTGCCTGTTGAAATTTTTGTTGGAAAAAGCATCCCTGTGATGCAACATTCTCCTTTTCGTCTGACCTTGCACTATGCGTGTTCTTTTTCTGTTCTTCAAGATCAGAATGAGACGAAAAAGATGAATATTTGATGACCTTCCGGCCATCCATAGTCATGTGAAAGGGAGATCCAATCATTTAGCGGTTGACGACATGCCAGAGCATGGCTTCAGAAATTTTCAGGGGATTGCACTTATCGGGATGAGGTTACTTTGATAGGTAAAGCTCTTAAAAATGTTGGATGTGCCGTGATTCACAATGACTAAGCCTTAGAACTCTTTGATCACACCTCCGTATTCTTCTATCATATACGAATATTACAGACATGCACAAACGGCGCAAAGTTCAAAAGATCTTTGAATCTTTTGCACATTCAAAGCGGGATGAAGCGTGATTCTTCCCCCTGGTTTTTCGGTCTCTTGATCATTTTAACAGTCAACTCAGTGATAAAGTGGAATAGTCCACTTCGCACTATGTTCCTTTCTTTCTCAGGAGCCCGTGACAACAAGCAGCAGCCATAAAAACCAATCTTTTTTCATTTCAGGACAGATTTTCATGTAGGAAATAAGTGAGTTCAAACCACGAGTATTGGCATCCTGGTTTTTACCAACCAAAGTCCTTCAGATATGTGGACGAGTTTCCTTAAATGGGGATATTTCCAGAAAGAATAGCTTTGCGATTCTGGAATATCCTTCCGAAGGAACATATTCCCGATGAGATCTTCTATCATCGAAATTTTTATTAAAAATTTTTACTACGAAATAGCAAAATGCCCTCTTCATACGGGTCGTTTCTTTATGCCCACAGGCAATTACATGCACATGTGTGTTCGTCACCTCATTTCCACTTGCAGACTTAGGAGGCTGAAACCGAGTAGTGAGAAAGAATGGATTTTGCTGGAGCACTGGCAGAAATGCCAGCGAGAAATCCAACGTAGTTGGCTGCGTCAGTCACTCTTGTTCGAAATGTCACCACCATCTTCATTATGCCGGCAAAGACATGACCACGAGACCGGATGGTTGGCGCAGGCCTGTGAGAATAACGAATCAAAGTGGGGTAGACGAAAAGTAGATACGTCTTCGTTCCTTTCATTCAGCATCCCATGAACTCTGTTTCTTCTCTTGGAACTTTTCGTCTACCCCACTTTGGTTCGACGAGAAGAAACCGAGTTCATGGAATGCTGAATGGAAGGAACGAAGAAGAATTCACAGCGATACTTCTATGGCTATGATTGTTCTATCGGAGCACCTCAAGAGACAAGACTTTCAAAGACAGTAAGTAGAAAGGTTATAAAAGTTTTCCAATGGTGGAAAAGGGTGGAGAGAAGGACAGCAGTTATCGATGTAAGGTAGCATCTGCACTACGGCCTTGCGTTGATCATTAAATAATCGTCTTCACAACATTTTGAACCTCCGTATCATTTTCTTCACTAAATCATCTTCAATTCTCTACCCTTTCTGATTAAACCATTATTTCGCATACTTTAGTATTACTCGCATTCGTAATAACTCAAGGGTGAAGTGTCATTTGTGCATTGTAAGCCCATGCAATCTTGCAATTAGTAAGATATGACTGAACCGTTGATTCTCGGATCCCAGAGAGAAATCTGAAATCTCGTCCTCCGTACAAGGTCAGAGATCCGAAGAGGTGCTTTGACGGAAGGTGCTTCGATTTTGAACTGCTTATGTGTAAGATTGTAAGATGGTTTTCTTGTGCTGGATCGAACTATTGTTTAAAAGATGTTTCAAGGATGAGATGGTGGCATGAAGCCACAGAGGTCCATGGATTGTTTCACGGAACTCTGTGGTTCCTGCACCGTTGTATCACAACAATTAGGAAATAAAAAAAAAGCACAAAAAAACATGATCTCTGGACCACCCAAAGTTACTGAATCTCACAACGGAAAAGTCCTTTGATTTTCTCAGCAAGCACTTTTTCTTCCCAGGCTGGAAGGAACTGATATCAGGATCTTTATCGATTCTTTTATCTCCAATGAGCACGCAATTTCCGGCAGTATTCCAACGTCACTTCCAATAGCGTCTAGAAAAGGTAATCCTTACGGCGGGCTGCCAAGGAGGACGTCGTAAACCATCTACTTTCGAGTTTTGGTCCTTTGCCACCCATGCCTCAGCAGGCTGCTCAGGATGCATTCGGTCGGGTGCTGGATTCGGCTCAACAAGATGCAGCTGTGAGCGCTTTGCGGAGCTCCACAGCTCTCTATGCTGCAGAAGGGGAGACGGGAAGTTGCGCTCTTGAGTTTGTTCAAGGGGTTCACCAAGATGGTCGCGGAATTCTGGAACGCATGGCGGTAATTTTAGTTTCTGAAATCATGTGGACCCATGTGGAAGATGGATTTGCAAGCACATCGTGCCCCAATCAAGGCATCTCAGCTCGCCGCGGTTGCCACCCTGAGCGTCCCTGTTCCAAGCACAGGGAGAGAGGAGTGTCCAAGGGATATGCTCTCCTTCAAGTTCCATTCGATCTCGAAGAGTGCTGGATGGATTCTCTTGTTGGCAGAATCCATTCTGTGGCAAAAGGACATCTTCAGAGAGGGCCACACTTAATTTTCGGTGATTCAACTCACGGTTGTTCGCAGATACATCTTCCGAACTGCGACGTGTTCGACGTGCTTGCTTGTTCGGTCATGGAGGAGAGCAGGGGACTTTGGGCTGATGACTTCTGGGACAACATGGAGAACATGACGACAGGTCTTTAGCACTCGGCTAAGGACATGCAGCGCGTCTACTAGGGAGTGTTTTCCAGTGGGGCAGATACTTTTTGCTGCGACAAGGTCACCGCAAACTGGCCAGATGAAAACTTCACAGAGCTCAAGTTCACCTCTGCGTTTATGAGGCTGACCGACAGGCTGCGAGTGGTACGGAGGGTACTCGAAGGCACGTGAGAGTAGGGATTTAAGCAGGGAGAGAATCTTGCGAGAAGGGTGGATGCGGAGAAGCACTGCTTCCCTGCACGACCCGTCGCAAGGGGAAGTCACTGATGCCAACACTCGGTTGCCAAGGCAGCCGAAGGAGCTCCGTGAAAGCAAGATTACGGCCACCAGAAGGCCCTGTCCTCGCCGATTCAACCCTTGCCCAGGCGCCTGACCCTCAGTCTGATGAGCATCTCCCAGGGAGCGCCAGGCTTCTAACACCTCACCAACCTTCCTCTTTTCCTCCCGAACAAGACTCCTTCCTGGAGAAAGCCTCAGGAGCTCCGGCGTGTTCCGCTCCTGAGGAGCGCGTCGGGTGCTTCAGGATGCCGTTCTGCTTCGCACAAGGAGCTATCCTCTTGCATGCAGCCCGGAGGGGAACATGTGATCGCCGTCAGCAGCAGCACGAACCAGGCAGGGAAGCAGCCTGAGGGGTTCACGTGAAAGGGGAAGGGCAGGAAGCAACGGAAATGAATGGATGAAAGGAGCAAGAGGGGGGGAGGGAGGGAAGGGGTCAGCAAGGCCGGCAGCCCGCGCGTGACGCGGAGAGCGGCGTCCTGCCAGTTCCAGGAGGAAGTCCAGGTTTCCTGCCTTCCGTGCCACGCAGACTGTCGCCTTCCCGCCATCATCCTGCCTTGGCGCCGCTGTTGGAGTCTCCTGCCTCAGAACGAGTTTCAGCCGCAGTGGAGAAACCCACTGCGGCTGGGAGAAAGTCCTCACTGGGGGGTGAGAATGGGATTCACTGGAGAATGAGGGAAGGGATGGCCGCCTTGTCATGTGACTCCGCCGAACCAGGTGGCAAGTGTCGCTCCCCGGCGCCCCACACTGCTCGTGCAGCCACTCTGCACCCCCGCAGGAATGACCTCGCCCTCGTTTCTGCACTCCTGGTAGGAGTGAAGCGCGCGAGGTTACCCAGTAGGTCCCCTCTGGACAGCGAGCGACGTCCCGAAGGGGGTGGAGTGGGGCGGCTACGGAAGCAGCGCGCAGATGTGGCCCTTCCGCGACCGCGGTCTCCTTCGCGTCGCGCACATGATGCAACTGCCTGGGGCGCTGTCAAGACTCCGATAATCTTGCCCTAGTCCCCTCACCCCCTTCTTCCTGAGAAGAAGGAGAAGAACAGCCTCTTTCTGCCCCTTCCTCTGTCTCTTGGCAAAAACGTTCCACCCACCTCGCTTCCGGGAACGACGGGAGAAAGAAATTTTCCTGAGGCGCCTCGACAACAGTGAGTTCTTCGCGATCGGGTCTCCCGGAAGGAAGGCGTGCCCTGGGGACGCTGGGACAAGCTCGCCACCCGCATCGCGCGCTAACCGTTCCAGCGAAGTCCTTTGATCCCGCCGAAGGTCCGAGAAGGCCGAAGAGGACATTCTGGGCAGGTGGCGAAGAGTTACCGAAGGTGGAAAGGATAGCGGAAGGGATGGCAAGGGGGTGCTGCGAGCGGACGCACAGCTCGATGGAGCCACCAGTTGCCCTTTTTCGAGACCCCGTCCTCGCCCTCTCGAACTCCTCAGATCCCCCCCGTGTCCGCTCTAGGTTTGAGACTCTCATCCGCCTGACTGCCTCTTCTGAGATGGTGCGCGCGCTTCACGTGGCGGCGCCTGCTGCTGCTCGAGGACCGCCAACCAAAATTTCTTTCCTCCCCCCCTCCCTCTTCTGTGAAGTCTCAAGGAGGAAAAACCGTCCGTGGTCCAGAGGACAAAGCACCGACAGCCTTCTTTGCGGCGGAGAGAGGAATGCTGATGGTCTCCTCCTCAAGGGAGGCTCGACGGCACCAGTGGTCACTCGACCTTCACTGTCTTTCGCTTCAGTCTGTTCTTTCGAGATGGCAGCTGAAAATCCGGATGCGCTATTCGAAAGAAAAAGAAAAATAAACAAACCAAGGAGAATTTTTTTCTGTCGAAGACGCATCACGATGCGTGCAAGAAGCATCCCACTTCCTGTGTCTTCCGTTCGGTGCCGAGAGGAAATCCGAGAGTGGATCGTCGGTGCCGAAAATCTCCCGGTTTGCACGGCGAGGTGCCTTGGCAACGACTCAACCGGAGGAAGTGGTGGCGAGGTGCCGGATGAGGGAGCAGGCTGGAGATGCTAAACACCCCTCCTGGCAAGAAGGAAAGAAACGGGGAACAAGAAAGGGGTCCAACGCCAGAAGGCGACGGCGGCCAAGGCGACCCATGGCTGGTTCGGGAACCCAAGCCATGCTTGAGCGAAACCCCAGGGCACCAAGGACGTGAACGGTGCGATGCCGGAGAAGCTGGAGACACAGATGGGAACATCTGAAATGAAATCGCGAGAGGATCTGCGAGATCGATTCTGAGGTCGCTGAGAGAGACACTGCGGGAATTCGTCGCGACGGATGGGAACGAAGTACACTAGGAGCGGGAGAAAGGAGAACGGAACAGTGCGTTCCCGAGAGAAAGAGGGAACCCTCCCATAAGACAAACCGGATGATTCCTGAAATGCCCATCCCCCTTCCCAGTGACGACAGGAATCCTTGCTTTGTCTGGAATGGGAAAGCAGGTGTACCGCGATGCGTGGCGCTTCCCGCGGATGCTCCTATGGCAACCTGAGAACTGGGTCTTCTGTTTAGGTCGCCGTGCTGGCAACGGCCAAACTGGCACGCACATACAAAAAACAACAACACAAACAGTCCAGCCTCTCCCCGCCTTGTATGCGGGCTGATTTTAGTGCAATGCGAACGGTAATCCGGCATGAGACGCAACTGCCATCTCGGGAATAACCCGGCTACCATGTCTCACATTTCTAGCAATACAAACACGAAGCAGCATCAAAGAATTCCAATCTTTATTTAAAGATGCGCCCGATGTTTCATTTTTTTTTCCCTTTCTTCACGGAAAAATGCAATAAAATAATTGAACATGACCTTAAGCATGACTAATACCACATTCAAGAACAATTAGCGCCATCTCGCACGAAATCTACAAAGTAAAGTGGCACTGTCGTCTTAGAAGCACAACTGTAAAACTGTAAAAGAAAAAAGTGCCGCCTGAAATCCCGGATGCAAAACCACAGTCCTAGAACTTTCGGGTGGGTGATAGGAACCTTCAGAATTCCTTCATATCAATGTGTGACCTGAATAAGCAAGAATATTAGAAGGTCTTTTGGCGTTCCCAACGTCAAAAACACGAGCAGCAGTTATGAAAGCTTTCGAAGAGTTATGAAAGCTTTCGAAGTCTACGTCGATAACCACGTCATTTGCGATCATCGCAAAGGGGAAAATGGGGAGGAACTCATCTCACGAATGGGAAGGGAACTCTTATAAGCAACTCCTTCCGTCTTCCACCGGATTTCGTTGGTTGCTTACCGAAAAGTCCATGGAACTGCCACGGATGCTTCTCAAATTGAATTAGGGGCAATAGAAAACGCGAACTCCAGGACTATCATGAGTAATTTGATAAGAATCGCACCTATTATCCATGTGAAGACGATTCAGAGAATGACAAAAATCAACAAACTGCGCAAAAGATGAAGGGAAGAATCCAGAAATGATCGAATAAGGAGACCGTGTTTAACGACTGCGAGCACGGGAAGAAAGCGACCGCACGTCTTGGGAAAAATCCAAAGAACTCGAATGAGCATTCGTGTGCTCTCGGAAAGCTCAGAGTTCTACCGTGCAGATCCGATCCAATCTGCAAGATGAGAAAACGAAATGAACACAACGCGCAGGATCTGCGTTCCTTCCTCCCCTTCCGGCGCTTCCAAAGGCTAAAAATGAGTGTTCGCTCACCTCCTGAAAGAACGAACTACAGGAACAGCGTGGAGCAGGTATACGTAAAGACACAGGGCTTCAAGCAATGAACAAAAAGGAATAACTGGTGCATGCATAAACCCAAAGAATGATGTGCCCTGTACGTTTTTAGGAGACAAGTTACTGAGCTAGGCGGAAGCGAGAATACCCGATCGCACACAGGTGAACCGACGAGCAAGCATGCAGGCAAGAAAGAGCTTCGGTACTGCCTCAAACCCAACTTCTTTGTCAGCACTGCATCTTCCAGCCCATGCCGTTTGCTGCACGCAGACCCAAAGTTCGTCAATGGTTGACAGCTGGCTGAAGAGCTTTCGAACTCTTCCGGAATGCAGGATGAGTGTTTTCGGCACTTGGGGAATCAAGAAAGCTGGATTCCGATCCCCGCTTGGATCCGCTTGCTAGAAGACCACTGAATGCAAGACCTCGGGTGTGTTCAAATTCCAAACGCTGGCGCGTTCAACCCTACGCGCAAACGCTAACCAAGAATTCCCTGAAGAAGGAAGTGGGAGTAAGGATAGGCGATCCTAACCCCAGACGATCGTTTCCAGGGCGAGGCAGTTCAGTTTGGCTTCACCGAAATCCAGTGCTTAGAATTGGTCTCAAGGTAGCAGGACCACGCATGTCTCTAGTGTGCGACTCTATTCGTGCGCTCCGCAACGCCTGTGTAGACACCCGCTGTATCTTGGATCCCGAGTTTGTTTCGCACACCTCCACTAGGCCACAACCAGAGCTCCCAAACTTATGGAAAATTGCTCAATTTCGGTTGTTTGCGTGTGTAATGGGGGTCGCTTCACTTTCGTATCGATAGCCACCGCGAGGGGTCTCTACCTTCAGCATTGATCACCCACTCTTCGCCGTCACCTACAAACAGCTAACGGTTCTACTTCTTCGGGAACGACTAATTAAAGGTTGTTTCTCCTACGGGAAATTCTGGCGGCTGAACGTGATACAAACAATCGTTTCATGAAACAGCTTCATCTGACTCATACTAGTCATCTTCACCGTGAGTACTTCAAGAGCAAAGCTTAAAAGGAGTCTGTTGCCAACCGAACTTGCCCTGAAACTTTTAGTGGCGACAGGTCGGACACAAGCAAGGTGAATAAATAAAGTTTCCTGAAACAAAGTTTGGGGTCGGTACTGTGCGGGGAGATGCAGATCGAACTCTGTGGATAATTTGATTTCCTTCCCGACAGAGGAAGGCTGGAAGTTCAACCAAAGTGAGGTGAAAACGCGGCAACAGCAGCAAAGAGCAGCACTGCTACATTCGGAGAACCCCGAAAGAGCGCAACTCGTGCCTCAACTTGCGCGGTATGCCAATCCAAGGTATAAAGACCTTTCCAGAGATGGTGTTCTCGCTTCCAGAGCTAAGTCTCCAATCATTTCGTCCACGCAGCAGCTCACCGAAGACATGGCGACGGATTGGTTGCAGCTTCAAATGTAACCTCGATTTAAGCCGAGACGTACCAAAACGCAGGAAGTGATTTCTTTTCCGATGCTTACCGAACGAAAGAGATAACAGACGAGTCCCGGACGGGGGACCTACGGAACGACCTAACAAACTGTTTCCTATCTCGCCTTATGACTCCTTATTTTCCGAGAAATTTGGAAGTTTCCTTCCGTAGTTCCTCCTGCATTCGAATGAACTGGAAGCTGAGGTCACAGGGATCCGACGCTGCTCCCAGATGATGGAGGGGAGGGGGGGAACATTCAAGAAACAAGGCAACGAGTGAGCAAGAGCACAGGGTTGACCTGTTCGCCAAATTACAGAGATGCAAACCGCTGGGGCATGCTGGGTTTGCAGAACTGAGTTAACAGCTGGGAGGCGGCATCCAAGCTTTCTCAGTAGCACAGCGACTTCAGGTGAAAAAAATCCACGAAGTGGAGCGGCGAAAGGAAGAGAACCCACCCGAGTCGAGAACGCTTCACCATCATTACCGAGAAGTGAAGCCAGACAAAGCAGCAGAATACACGGGAAAAAAGAAAAAAACACACAATAACTACGTTCACTCGTGACTCGGGGGAAAAAAACTGGATACCAGATGATGGTGGAAACGGGTGAAAGCAGAAGAATCCGCAGTTCCTCCTAGCAGATCCAAAGAGGCTACACGACACCCAGCACTTAATTCCCGACGAGGTGAAAAGACCGGTTGCAACGTCAACATAAAAGAACACCCGCGTGCGCAAAGCAACGAGAAAATTCCAGAAAGGCACCAGCAGCCGGCTGCAGGGCTGGCAACCACTCGCACGACGAGCACGTGAAAGCCGCCGAAGCCCGGTCGCCGGTTGCGTGCCTTCCACGTAAGCCTGTTCTACGACGGCGATCGCGAGCGGCTCATCCAGCGCTCGGTGGGAAGGGAAACCTGCTTGACCGTCCGAGAAATCCCGCCCGACTGATCCGCTCCTCTCCAGGAATACGGCGGTACGCCCGCTTCCCGCAAACCCACGCGATGGATCAACCAGTGCGTGCCCGTAAATTCCCATGGAGAGTTCACCAAGACGAAAGCCAAACGAACCCCCGAAAGCTGCTTCGGTGCAAGAGGATTTATTGTCCTGAGCGTGCTCAAAACGAAATCACATGGTGACGAAGATGGGGGCGGGGAGGGGGGGGGGGGAGAGGGAATCTTCCGCCGACTTCGCTGGCGGAAGTGCTGCATCCTTCTTCTGGGCTGGCTTTCTCTCCCCGCACTCCCGGAGCATCTGCTTTCGACTGCCTCGAAACGGAGGCAACCGCACCTCAGGTCATCAAAAAGCAAATCGTTTATTAGATTTTCTTCCAACAATGTAAGTATTCGTGAGCAAATCGAATGCCTGGCCAACAAGTCTTCCACGTATCCACGGGTGCTCGTGCTTCGTCGTAGAAACTGTTCCCGCTTCGAGTGTCCCATCAGCTTGCTTCGCCCGACTGCTGGTGTTCCTGTGAAATCTGAGGCGCATCGCCTTTGGATTCGGGTTTCCCTGCCGGCTGCAGAACGAGTTTGTGCAGAATGTCGGAGAGCGATATGATCCCCACTACGTGGTTGTCCTCGTTGACAACCACCAAGCGGTGTACTTCGGCACGCACAATCCGTTCCATAACGGTGAGAAGGCTTTCCTCCTTACGACAAGTCTGGACTCCTTCGAACCAAGTACGGTACGAAGCCGCCGCTCTCACTGGTACGTCCAGCTGCATGTACGACTTGTCTGTGGCTAAATTCTAAATCGGGTAGTGGTGAAATATGTATGTACATATATACATATGCTGCTTTCAAAAATGGCGGGAAAGCTTACAATGACGTCGAATTTCGAGTAAATGTCCACCAAGCATCCTCCGTGGTCCAGCACGGGCAGAGCAGATACACGACGAGCGATGAACTTACCCAGCACTTCGAAAAGGGGCGTGTCTTCGTACACGGTCTCGATGTTATCGTACGTGCCCACTTCTAGGTCACTCACGGACTGGTTCAGCACGGCGAGTCGCGGAAGATCGTATATCTGCAATCAGCTGAAAGTTCGTCACCGAGACCCAGAGAGGGTTGGCTCACGTAGAGGAAGAGGAACTTGAAGATGCGCTTGTGAGTGAGGATGTGAACCACGTTGCCCTTAGTCGGGTCGATCACTGGCAGTCGGTGGATTTTGCTTTCGATAAGAGTTTGAATAGCATCAAAGAGCGAGCCGTCAGGACTGATGCAGACGAGTGGCTTGAGATCGTTCAGCACCTCTGCTCGTCCCGCTTCAAATACCCATAACCATCGGCAGCGAGAACCGACCTCTCCAAGTGCACAGCTTGTGTTCTTCTAACTCCTCGATCTCCGTGTTTGGCGAGCGGTAGTACATGTGCAGGATCTTGATGAAATCGGTAATGGTCAGCATGCCCACGAAATCCTGTTGGGAACTGTCCCATAGAGGGGCGGCCCGAACACCTAAGGCGAACAAGAAAAAGGTGTCCATTAACTCTTAATTGCCGGGCACAGGTGGCCGATCCAAACGTCCGAGTGGACTTTCCATCCGCTGGCAGGCAAGAGTTCCATGAACTCGTTGAACCTTGCGCGCGTGACTCGCGTACACCTTTTTCGGTGTGTCAGCGAACAGACCTTTGGACCGGGAGCAAAACACGTCGAACATGAAAAATGGAAAATTCACTCCCGATGAAAGAACTGTGTCCTTGCAGAGAGTCCCTCAAGGCAAAAGTCCTCTCGCACGCTGCCTTCGTTCAGGAGATATGGGAACCGGAAGAAGGCATGTCAGATCGCAAGGCATCGAAGTCTCCGCGACATGGTTTCCATGGAAGCCGAACCGAACGACCCCCTCACACCAGTCTGTCCAACGTAAAGACGTCTAACTTTGGGAAAACACGTTGAAGGACAACTCCTATCGCTCAAGCTCGCGACATGGATGCAAATCCCGTTTAGAATGTCTTTCTACGTCTCAGGGCCGTGGACACGGGGCTATGCGTACGCCATCGGACCCTGAGAGATCCCTGTCCGATTTCAAGGGCGTCGGTGCCTCCGCAAGCGATTTCCCCCCCCTCTTTCTCCTCTTCTTCCCTTCCTCCTCCCTCTCGCACGTCAGGAAAGGACTTCGCGTTCTCGCTGCCCGTGTTCGTGTTCATCAGCATGCTCGCGGTTTTGAAGAAAACAGAAGCGCGACATGATCCCCCTCGCGTTGCCACGGACAGCCAGGATAGCGACCACGCGACCGCGATCCTGGCTTCATCCTCTTTCACTACCGCGGGATGACCGGTTCACTTCCCAGGCTCAATCATTTCGCTCTTGGGTCACCTGATTCTAAGCCCAGTACGCAACAGAGAGGGTCATAGATACTTCTTCCCCGTGCACTTAAAACGGTCGCTCCTGCCTTGCACGAAAATCTGACGGCGACCCGCCTTGAAAGAGTCGCACGCGCTGCCTCTTCCTGCTTGAGGAATGCACCAGCCGCTCCTTGTTTGGGAATTCTGAAACGAGGTGAGGGAACTTTCCCAGAGAACACGAAACACCCTGCCGTGACTCGCTCTTGGAGAACTTCTTTGGATATCAAGTACTTTCACAAAGTACTTGACATTCAAATCCGCTACTCCTGGCGTCGGGCACGCTTGGGTGACACAGATCGCTGATTTGCGTCGGGAGCAAGAATTACTCTGGTCAAACATTTGCATGTTTTTTTAGCCTCTGGTGTCGCTCATTCCTTGCTGCCTCTCCCTGTTGAATGCGCTACCACCCAGCAAGTCATCACGTGTTCTGCTCGAACTGTGACTCGCCTCCCATCTTGTGTGAGTTCCACTCAAAAGGATCTGCGAAGCTCCGCACTGTTACGATGGACTTGAACCATGACATTCCATGTTGGTCGCTTCTCGACCTTTTGGCTAAGATCGGAGTGGAAGGGGTACGCAGAGGCGTACGCTGCTGGATCTCCGGATCACTGTGAAAGAATGCGGTTCTCCGTGGCAAGATTCTTCATCATAATTGCCGCATCCTTCGTCATTGACAGAATCCCTGCCTCGCTCCCAAACAGAAGGAACCCGTAGTGAGCGGCATGGTCCAGCCGTCTTCTACCCAAGCTCGCTGATATTGTCATTCCTTCCACACTGCTGTTTCTCATGTGGGGAAAAGAACAAACGCGACTGGAAGACAAACGACCGAATCCCCTTGCTTGGGAGACGAGTCAGAATTCTGATGACACGCAAGCCTTTGCTGGTGCTTGCAAAATTGGACAGAGCAAACAATCGTACAGGCCTCCAGGATGTCTCTTCCCCTGCAATGGTCCCCCCCCCCCCCAACTCTTTCTCCGAGTCATCACACCAACAACACACACGTCCTTCGCTGACTAGCCTTTGTAGTAGCAAAGAGGCATCACTATGCTACGTTGCCACTGGCATCGAGCAACGATCTTCGAACGAATCTCAACAAATGGATCCCAAAGTTTTTTTACCGTCCCCATGCCTTCGAGAGCCTCCCCTTCCACGGAATGCCCTCCCTTCCCGCGAAATTTGGTCAACGTCTTCCCAACTAGTTCTCTTCAGTGTAATACACTCTCCCTGCCTAGGAATTGACTGGTTTTTATCACGGCAAAGACGACTCGTGTTAGTGCCATCGAAGATGTGTAAACAAGAAAATCATTTACAACATGCGGTTCACCAAGACGAGCAGTTTTCATGGAAACGCTTGTCTCTAGGAAGTATCAAGAGAAAGTGTTTAAAGCTAGGGATTTGTTTTTTGTTTTTTAATCGGAAAGAGTTGCTCAGAACTTCGATTGAGTGTTTTGTAGAGGATTTTCTGTTTTTTAAAATTGTGCCACCGGTCATCCACATCTGTGACACTCAGAGAGTTCTCATCATGGTTTCATGATTTCCACTTTTATGTGAATCATCCACGTGGAACGTGCGTCCCCACTTTCGATTGGACTCCTTATGCGGTGATGAAAGCACAGGGGATTTGCCACGGGAAGGAGTACCCGGAAATCCCATGAGGGGACCTCAGACGTACTTTTGTGAAATTCAATTGTATGTGAATGAGCAAGCAACTTGTTGCCCTGCATTCAGATGTGTGAGTTTTAAAAGCTTCAAAAGCACTTCCCCGGGAGGAAGGGGGGGGTGGGGATGTTCTAGAGGTAAAGGTGCCTAGGGGGAAACAACTGTTTTGGAACGTTTCATCTCAATATGACATTTTCAACTCAATGCCTTCAACGGAATGATTTATTTGCCCATGCTAAGCATGTTCCAATGACGATCTTTTTATTCCTTTCCCGGTCCGCATCCACCAGTCCGAGAATGACGAAAATTCCATTACCTACATCAAATCCGATACCTCAAATGGGAATCGTTGAAGTAAGCCAACCGCCATAAGTTTGTCCTCTCTAATGAGTAAACGCGCTTCATGGGTGCACTTCCTGCGGGAAATTTTTCTCTGACGGCGTCAAGAGTGCAGGCATGCATTAATATCTGCATGCTTAGGGTGTTCACGAAACAACCTAAGCGTGCTCTTCCTATTTCCACTTTTATGTGGATTCTCAAGTTTAGAATCACTGTTGCCACGTGTTTATCGAACAGAAATGCCAAACCACAACGACGATGATAAGAATATAACATGAACATACATCCTAACTCATACTACACTGAATTTAAGCATATGGGAATTGAATTATTATAATGAATGAATCCAAATAGAAGACTACCTGTACAGAAATATTTCTATGCACTCCCTTAATGCAACGAAGTGCTACTAATTCAATCTTTAAAGTTACTCTACGAATGACGCATTCTCACCAGCTGGAACTTTTTCCGAAGTTGTAGGTCGACCTTTGCTTGCTCGCAAAATACCTCTCTGCTTCAATCAACACTTTGACATGACGAGCTACACTCCTATCTTGCAACGCTTTATTCTGGCAAGACAACAGCTTCTGCATTCCCTCGATAACAGCTGGCTCTTGAAACCGGAAGGCTTATCGCCGCACATTTTATTGATTCTATTTCCATCCGCTTTAAATCTGCTACAAACAATTCCATTGGTTCACTTATCCTGGCCACGTTCCTTGGGTGGATGACAGCTTCTTTCTTTCTGTTTCGGTGAAGTACACCTAACTGCTTCGTCGAAGCATCTCTCTTCGTTTCCCCCCTTCATGCTGTTAGTTTTGATCCAGCTGCTGCCAACTGACGGAACGACAACCAGGATTATGATCAGAGGAAAAGCATGTCGAGACCGGTAAACAGCAAACACCGGACTAAAGGAGAAGTCCCCCCCCCCCCCTTCCCGATTTGGGATCCCCACGTGATATCCGTTCAGTTCCAGGGGAATCGACTCGGACTGATGAATGGCCCCTTCTGCCTCGAAGTTTGAATATAATGAAACACCTTCAACTGTGTTTTATCTTCATGAACACCCCGTATAGGCTATTAACAACGGAAACGTACCTCGTGGTGCGAAGGAAAGCGAAAACTTCCACGCGACTTGAGCCACAAAACGACAGAGCGCACTTCGAAAACAGTTGCTGCGTCTTTGACAACTGCTCCTGCCTCGTTCGTGTTTCTCCTCACTTGGCAGAGCCTGCCGGGTGGCAAAAGCCACGTTCTGCTGATGTGACAAAACGATCCAAAAACTGTCCCTGGAAGTTCGGGCACGTTGTCAGCGACACGCACGAATAATAATCAAACAACGGGTGATGACGTCAAAACTGGATACGGGGATGGTGACGTCAGAACGGGATCACAGTGGGATTCCTGACTCCGCCTCGACATATCATGTGGCCAGCTGCTGCCGGAGGAAACAGCGATATGCAAACTGTAACAGGAGGTCGACGGCTACGGTCACTGAGACGAACGGTCACCAGAATTTCTACTGCAGCCGGCATAATTCGAAAACTTGAGGCAAGCGTTAGAAGAGTGCCCACGTACAGCTTAACGGAGTGGTAACCCATGATTCCTTGCATTCATCAAGCGCACACACGATGGATCAGCAGTGACAATCACAAGAATGCATCCAATTAGAACTCCGAGCAAGCAGGACCAAGAAGCCAAACAGTCGCTACTGATGGGCTACTGATGATGTATTTGAAAAGTTCTCCATCCAGAACTGAAATCTTCCTTAATAAAGCATCTCCATCAAACAGACGCTGTAAGGCAAGGAAGTTCAAGTAAAAAGCACCCTTTCGTATAGCACGCTGCGAAAGCTGCAGAATAAGCTCGAAGTCTCTGAACATCTATTACGCCTGGTCTCTGCCTGGCCGGGTGCGAAGTGTGGCATTTCACCCATGTCAGATCGGATTCTGAGAGTACGCTTTCCTTTTTGCAGCTTCGTCAAATCAACAACTCCAAATACACACATAAAGCACTGTCCACTTCAAGAAATGCCCGCACTAATCAAAATCTCTTCGTTTCGTTACGTCCACCCGACCTTCACACATCTGTGAAGTCACAGAGTCATCATCAGTGAAATTCATCACCACCAATAGCACCATCTCATGGTTATGCCTTTCGCTTTGTGACTTTTTTTCTTTCTTGGTTCTTTTCCCTTTTAGTAGCGTCTGGCGTACAGATACAAAGCTGCTGCTTTTGAGCAAAGTTCGCCCCAGCATCGAAGCAGCCCGATCAGAATCAAATGAACTAACAAAGAGGAGCTACACTAAATCTGTACCATCCATAACAACACAGCACCACACTCATGGATATTACGATAAATAACGTTCAGCTTTCTGAAGTTCTCCTGCTTTCAACAGGTCCAAAGACTGCCGCCGAAGAACCCGAGGAATTTTGAAAACCCCATACGACACCAGACACGGAACGCAAAACTGCAGAATATATCCAGACAGAATGAATAAACGAATGCACTGGCTTTCAGGATGCTTCGAGGGGGATGGGGCGGATGGATTCAGGCCACATGCCCTTCTTTCTCCTCATTTTCTCAAACAAGACGAAGATCACTATCGTGATGTGGTAACGTTGGCAAACCAAACGAACGATCATAAGAATGTTGGCCAGATGCTTCCTGCCGTGGAGTCTGCGCGTCACATCCGATTCGATTCCACGTGCTGACTGGACACAGATTCTCGAAAATTCGAAAGGGAAAGGGAACTTCCAATCAGAAAGGCAGAGAAGGAAGGCAGATCGCCTTCCAGAAGCAGAAACGACGGGACCACAACCCTTACGGTACACTATCCTCACGTGGGCAACACACTGCAAGCATATAGACAATCAACCGGAGCAGTCCGATGTATTCGAGAATGCTTTCCCAGAACGAGAATACGGGAAGCACCCTGGCAAGTAGGAAAAGAAAGAACAAAGAGATCCATGGCAAGTTGACAACAGTTGCATGCGTCGTTTTTTTTTTTTTTTTTGCGATGGTTGCAACGGAACTCGTCGCGGATGTTCGAAATTGGAAGAGAAAACGAAGGCCGCACCTTTGTGGAGGAACCCAAGAAACGACAACTGGCCACCTCGAAAAGCTTCGAGATGAATGGAAAGCGCTTCATCGATACTCTGCTTGACAGCTCGCTCTCTACTAAAAACACTCGATCAACTCAATTTCGTCCGATTCCTCACGATTGCAAGGTGCAGTTTTGACGGAACAGAGACTTTTTCACTCAGGGTGGACATTTGAGATCCGAAGATCATTCGGGCAAAAGGAAACTGCGAGTTACACGGAAAGAGATCTCAATGATGCATACGTACCATTGCAAACCAGTGCGAAAAAGGCTTTCTTCACGTTCAGTTTCGTGTCGAAGATGACCAGTTTTGCGCTAACCGGGATGAGATCATAGCAAGTGTGGTATTTGAAGAACTTCACGAAGACTTGACTTTCGTCCTGCTCTGCAATAAAAAAAAAGCAAAAGAAAACAAGAAACAAACGTAAACTCAGGTTCTCTAAGAGCACGAGGTATCCGCAACTTTAAAGGTCACCGAGAGATTTCCTACTTTCTAAGCGTGCTGAACAGTCAATACCGAAAGATGGAAACAACTACCAGGCAGATATCCGAAACGGCGCATCACAGCGAAAACGATGTGGCATTCTACTAGGTTCATGCACTTGACCTACTAATTAGTTGGTTGCAATGGAAAAACTAAATCACTAGACCTGCTACAGACACTCCACGCAGAAAGACACGCAATACTGGGTTCCGCGCGAAAAGACAGGATTACTTATTGTCTCAAATGACGCACCCGTTTCATAAACAACCCATAGCGTGGTGGTAACTACAAGCATTTTTTTTTTTCCATAAGCGATCTAAGAGTAGCGGAATTAATCGAGCGATGCGCCGAACATGACCTATTAAAAAATCGTTAAGACACAAGAGGTTCCTTCGCTTTGAAATTCACCGTTCTGACCTAAGCCAACCGTGTGAAATTCTCCAAACAACTTCTGGATCAACTTGCGGTTGGTTTCCTGCTTTACATCAAATTCCACAATCTGATCCAAGCGATAGGTGTCACTATCTTCCTCAAGCTGCAAATTCAGCCGGTTGGACCACACAATCCAGTACGGAAGTTTAGGGTGATGAACGGAAGAGGACTCCTTTTGGAAATTGGCAACTGTCAGTTCCGACTTCGAGCTTCTCCGAGAAAGGGACGAAAAATTGGGACAGCTGCTACCAACATGGTTCTTTTCGACTACCATCGCAGGGAATGCAAACCGAGAACTCCGCTAAGGAACTGGCACACCTCTGCGAGTGTAAAAGGCAGAAAAAAGCAAACATGGAACGCACAGCACACACTACTCGTATTTGTTTTGGGAATCCTCAGCACCAGTGTTGGACAGGAAAAAACTATACAGCGCGCAGGCGTACCAAAAAAAGTACGCAAACGCCCATGCGCCTCGAAAGCATGCCGGGATACGCTAACTCCAAAGAAATAGAAACCTGGACAAAGTCTTTGCTTTAGCGCCTTCCTCGATGGCTGTCTTTTCAAAGAACGGTGAACTCTGCTTCAAGCTAGCGATGGGGATTTACAAGCGATCTCATCTTCCAAAGGCATGCACAAAAATGCGACTACGAGCACGAAAGTTCGATACTTACTCAGATCTTCCAGGCATTTTGACATGAAAGGATCGACTGCTGGGAGCTGAAAATAAAAACAACAGTGAGAAAAAATTGGATTCTGTGGAAGAGTGCTCAGATGCTGTTTACAAGACAAGCAACAACAGTGCGACGTTACAAGAAGAAAACCAGCTTGCAGTGGGCCAAGCATACTACTTGCAAGCCCACAGGAACCGGGGGAAAGCAAGGCACATGAGACTCGGGACGACAACCACAACCAACGAATACTCTCGTTCTTATACGGCAAAATTAAAGACGAAATTAAAGGAAAAAAAGACATAGTGCCAGACTCCCAATCCGGGAGATGGAAAAGCACATGTAACTCAAACGAACTCCAGAATTTGTGAAGAGCAAACCGATTGACATTCCCCATTCCTTCTGTGGTTACATCTGCCATCTCGGATAGGTTTCAACCCCTTCCTAGTTCTTTTCAAATTCCCATTTTCGCTTCCCTCTAGATCATGGAGATTCCACAACGCACACGGCATTGACCGCAAATGTGGCAGAGCATGCACCTGGACTTTCAGTACAGGCAAAAAGCGATGCCATGTTTGCCAGACACTCGATGCGATCCCGGATTCAAAATGTACCCAAAGCTAGAGAAGTGCGCATGGTCGTGATGAGGAGGAGTCGACTTGAACTTCACGCTCCCACAAGGAAGAACGAGAGACTTGGAAACAGAAGACGGCTGGCAACTGGTCACATTTTGCTGGGAACTTCTTAGAAATAGGGAACAGCTCGAAGTGATAAGTACAATCGAGAGCAAGCCGATTCTGAGCTTGGGGGATGTGGATGCTGCGTAAGTTCCACAAAAAAATTCCCATCGTACGAAACATCGGGATGGATGAAACGGGTTTCAAGGATCCTCGGGGAACGAGAAGCAATCAAGGATGCCATTAGATATCGCACTATGATAACACCTGCTGCTGCTTGCGCATGCTTCCAAACGGGATGACCACTCGCCAAAAATGGTTAAGAATAATATGAAAGCTGAGAGAAATAAGAGATACCGATAAGAAGAGAGCTCCTGCAGCCGTGGATGTAAAAAAATTCCCAAACCTTCCAAGAGAGACTTGGCCAAATACACAAGTGGAAATGACAAGCAATGCCACACCGACGTCGACGAGCGCTAGCGAAACCATGAGCTTCCAAAGAGCAATATCGCGCCATGTCTCGGTGTTTCTGCCCGATGAAGCGTGAAGCTTAATTTTGAGACGATAGGGGAAGAAAACAAAAACGCGATGGCAAAAATGGAAACCCATCCACTTCTAGATTTGCAATGCAAACTGGGATTTGATGACCACGAGCGCAGGCTACTCAACCGACTAAAGAGGAAGCTGAATGCAAAACTTATCAAGAACGGACACGGGATGGCGATGGTAGCAGAAATTCACTGACAAAAACATCAACAGAAACATAAGATGAAACAGTCAGAAAACTCTTGATCGAAGGTATTTTGATCGGGGAGCAGGGCGCAAGAGGACAAAGATCCATTCTTGAGCACCGTCTTTCACATGTCTCTGAGACAAGGCAGGTGCAGATACTGGGAACAAGAAGCTGCTGCTGCAGTAAAGTAATACCAAAAAAAAGAGGGAAAAACTGTCCGTGGACGTCCACTGGTCAGTTTTCATCGTAAGAGCACAGTGGTCAAATTGTAAAGCATTGTTCGATACTACAAATGATATACCCATATAGCAGCCTTAGTTGAAAATTAATGGAAACCAGTAGGGCACGCAAATGCAGCACGTGAAGGTACAAAAAAGGGAACACGCTTCTTGCTCAGAGCACCAAAGAAAACTCGAGAAAGACAAAAATCATCTAGGTCGCAGAGCACGAACACGCCACTGTCTACAGTGGAACACCAACCCAGAATCACAATGTCAGCGAATCACGTATAGCTCTGAATCCAAGAAGCTGCCAAACGGGAAAAAACGGAAATTTCTTAAATAGCAACGCTCCGCCAGGAATGTCTTATTTATCGGAGGAATGTTCGATTTTCCTTGCATACGCAACTCAGGAGGACTAAAACTACATGAAGAGGGAAATATTACGGCAAGAATAAAGAAAATCGACGACAGCACCTCATGGTTCCGCAAGGTATTTTCCCCCCTTTCTCGTCCATCCGAAATTCCTTTCAGAAGACGGAAGAAAAATCCGAATACACAGCATGGTAGGGGTTAGAGCCACCGATGCCAAGCAATCCGCTTTTCTTTTCATTTTTTTCTTATGCACCAGTTTTTATCCACTCCTCTTCCGTTACCAATCTTGGAAGAACACTTAAACGTTGCCATCAACCGAAAAAACAAAAAGACACGATTCTTTAAAAATGACTCCAGCCGCGCAAGAGCGAATGAAAAAATCTCGCACCAAAGTCTCTGGTGAGCGTATATTTTCCTTGCGGATATTCAAGAGGAAGATCCATCAATGCCACGAACAAATTCTGAGGATCCTTTTACTTTGAGACGAGCACGCTCACACTGAATTTTTTGTTCACGATCTTTAGGTGTTTTTTGTACGCGGGAACAAAAGGTAATGAAACGGAAAACCAAAGGCTGATTTTTAGCAATGGTTCGATTCAGCAGCATTCGAGTGGGGACACAAATCGGTTGAGATTTATGCATGGATTCGAATGTAAACAAGCCGGTAAAGGAGATCGGACTGTTGAGTGGCACCGTGCTTAAATAGAAACTGACGTCTTTCACTACAGAATGTAGCGATGCTGACTGCTGATTTTTTTCCTTTGTGTGAGAATGCCCTTTTCGGTATGATAGCAAAAGAACAAATCAGCAGAAAGATTAAAGGTGCAAATGGAAAATCCTTCAAGGGCATCTATTACGGAGACCACAATCCATGACAGCAGCCCGGGCGACAATTTGGCTGGTGATGCAGGCTGCAATAACATGCTTCACTTCGAATTGCGTTGAAATTCCGGTAAATCGATGTCTTCCCACTTGCTGTGGGAAGACCTGGCAAGAATTCGCTTTCGAAAACCAATCGATGATCCATCTGATGCACCCATGAGCAGGAAGATCGAAGAAAAAAAAAAAAAAAAAAAACACTATGATGGTATCCATCACGAAAAGCGAAAACTCTCCTTAGAAAATACACGGCGGAAAAACACACACACCAGCGTACTTCGTTTTCGATGTTTTCATCAGATCTCAAGAACACGAATGAGACCGCTGTGTAAAAGTTTGCAAAGTGAAAACTGGGTAGATCAAGTGTCTTGCGGATGTTGAGTGCAATGCAACTAGGTAACACTATTTCCTGCAGAATATGTTTCGAACATGCTGAAAGGAAACTGGTAGAATAAATACCCCACACACGAACGGGATAAATCACTTCTCTCCAACTCTCCCAAGTCTCATCCAACGCTTCGGCATCAACTTGATTGTTCTGGAATGAAATTCATGTGCAATCGAAAATCTCTTGCAATGAAAAACACTTAAACACGGAAGAAGGCAATGATTTCGGTAGCACAACTGGAAAGGAAGATGCGAGAGTCTGGGTACGCTCAAGGTCAACGGCGAAAATCGATACCACAGAAGGGAACCTAATTAGCTCTACAAAGGAGTAATTCTCGGATATTCACTAGTAGGCACTTCCTTATAAAAGAAAGGAAGCTAATAGCGATCACATATCAGGACCTTGGCCACAAAGGGTCTGTTTCTTAAACACATTGATGGTCTCTCGCTGGTGATGTTTCCTATAGAACGAGTGTTCGATGCATCTGGATTTCGAGAACCAGCCGCAGAATTAAGTTACCAGTTCATCCATGAAAATGGCAACGCCTTGTCATCTGAAAGTACCTGCGTTTCTTTCTTAATCTGACTTGAAAATCCCATAATTCCCTCTATCTGGAACGCGATAGAGTGCAGACCACCTCCATCCATGCCCTACAAAGTTGGGGAACTCACCCGATGAAATGCAAGGAAAATAATTTGGATGAAAACAAAACGAAAAAAAAAAAAAAAAAAAAAGCACATGATATGCATGTCACTTTTTTCGATAATCACTCTATTAACATTCTTTTGTCTGTTTGTTTGTTTTTTCATTTTAACGAGTACACAGTGATTGCTGTTGTCAAGGTGTTTGGGATGCATGGACAACCCCCAGTACAGAAGGGTTAGAGAATGGAATTTCAATTTTCTTCCTCAGCTCTCTTCGCAGCAAAAACAAGAAGGCACGGATGCCCAGGACACGCTCCGAATCCATCCGGACAATGCGACACACTCAAAAAGCATCTGAGTATCTAAATTGCAATGAAACGACCAATCTCCTCGGAAGATTGGCGAGAACAGGGTCGAAACAGATTTTTTTTCTCACCCCATTGGAGGTGAACGGAGGAGCCAACATTAGGTAAAACCCCTCCCGTAGTTTTATCACGGACCGTTTCCGGTAGTGAATGTTCGTCATAAAATCGAAGAAAAGGTGCGATCCTATTCAAAACAAAAAGAAATTAAAAATAAAACTCCTGCCAGTGGTGCAGTTCAATCCACTAAGCATGCTTGGAAGAAAACGCGTGAATGAACCTCTGAAGATGGAATTTCGTCTCCACCTTTCAGCTGCAGTATCACTTAAAGATTTTGAATCGAGGTACGCTTTCGATTGATCGGCGTCCTGCATGAAGCGTGGTTTTTAAAGTTCTCAAGATCAAAAAGCATCAAAGACACTCATGGCAATGTTTATGCGTTGTCATGGAAATATTCAGACTTCCCTGGGCATCTATGAATCAATTATGAAGGCAATTAAAGCAAGAACACTGAAGCTACTCGGAATGATTTCCACATCTTCGAGTTCGAAAAATGAAGAGCGAGTGCCTAGTCTCCAAAGCAACAAAAATCCTTGGCATTTATTTATTTATTTTTAAAACTGCTTTGCTCGTTAACCGTTATGGAAGTTCTGTGGATCATTTTCCTGTAGATAACGATGCAAAGATCTCCTCTTTGCAAATGCCGTCATAACAGTGTAACATCGAATGTTGTGGAAACTTGAATCGCCGATTATCTCGCAAAAGTCCTTCGTTTTCCTAAACTAAATCCTCTGGAGCAGAGGCGATGGTACAGCAAAATTTATTAACACTTGTGAAACATAGAACACAGTTCAACAGAAGGATGAACCTTTCAGAAGATACACAACCAGACAAGGGAAACATACCACTCCACGAAAACACGGTCACGAATGTGAACCTAATGCTTCGAGTAGAATGCCTAAAATTTCCTCAGAGTGGATGAAAAGAGCCCAATCGAAATTTTCCAGCCAACGATGGAATTCATTCTGAAAGCTGTCTCGGATGGACAGGAATCCTATATTACGTTACACAAATTTTCTTTCGTGCCGTGTGCAAGAAATGTCAACATTAACTATGAAAAAAAAAAATTTCTTGGGTTTATACGGTTGCAATCATTCAAAACGAGAAAATAGCGTAAATACTTCGTTGACATTACGAAGCAGGATCAAGAGTTTGATGCCATCTCCCGACGCAAACAAGAACTACTTCTCTTTGAAGTAACGAACGAACACATTGCTAATCAAGTTGGTCACTAAATCTGAACTAGGTTTCTTTGAACGAAGATATGCGAATTATCTCAAAAGACATTAAAAAAAAAATTGGTTATATGAAACGGCATCAACCGAAACCGATAAACTTCCAAGGCATTTGAACTATTTTAAAGTTCCATCTGATGGAATCATGCAGTTTATAAAGATAATGATTGGCAACGATGTAACTAAAAGATACCAATACAACCTTCTGTCACGACACGCTCTTTCGAAGTAACCTAAACTACATTTATTATAATTTTATACTGAGTTTTCCTGAATGAATGTTTTGCAGTGAATGGGATCATGCAATGATACCTAGAACCCAATCTTCTGCGTAGAATACGTGCATAGATCGGCCCAGACGCTTAAATCACTCCTAGTTCATCTTTAACACAGACTGTCTTAATAAATTACTATCCACACATTCTAGACCTTCATTTCTCACATTACCTATCAACCCTCATCATAAATGTAACTAATCGAAAGTCGTAATCTTTTGTCCCAGACTTTCTTAGCTAAAACACATCAAATGGCAAAAGTCACGTCATACCGTAGGCAGTATACGACACTTCTTCGAGAGCATCAGCTATGTCAAACTGAATAAAAGAAAGCTACACATGAAAATACACATGTGAGGGACGCTCAAACTTTGTGATTTTTCCTGCATCCATAAAAGAAAAAATAGAGAATCAAGAGGAAAAAAGGTTAAACAGATGCGTACGGAAATGCCGGTACCTTGCACGGATTGATTAAAACACAAACACGAATGCTGGATTTACAAAAACTGGTGAGTGCGTAAGTTACTTAGAAACTGAATATCTACGGAACTCTAGAACACTACAATAAGCACAAGGTGACGCATTCGTAGGGGGAAAAAAAAAAACAAAAAACAGAGTGTATTCTTTGTTCCAGAAATTGAGAATCTAGGCACTTTTGCCCCACAACCACTGCTTGTTATAAGAAACACACATTCGACGTAGCCAGGAACACAGAATGTGTATGAGGTGGACAAGCGGTTGCACCAGATGGGGCTCTTCATTCAGGATACAAAATGCCAGTGTTCCTCAAATCGAAAGAGGAAAACGATAGGTTAGAACGACAGATGCTCTTAATGTTCGTTTCAGAGAATCTTGGGCAGAGAAGGGATTGAGATATCTACAGAAAACCATATCCGAGTGCACATCGTTATACTTTGATGCATTAACACTCATTAGTTTCGTCCAGTTAGCCACAATAAGTTTTTTTTTTTTTTATTGTGCACAAACATTTCCGTCACTTTTTTAATTCAACGAAACAATCTAATAATTCGTTTGCGAAATTGAGATGGTTATGAAAATTTCTGAAATTGTTAAGAAAGGAATGACAAGCCTTTAAAACTAAGAAACTTGGAAAACAAAGCTAAGAAATCTGAGGCACACCTAAGCGTGAAAACAGTTTCCCCGACATAAACTACTTCAACAACATGGTGGAATAGATAGACAACAGATTGCTTCCTCTTAAAAAACATTCAAGTTCCCCCATCCTGAGCCAGAACCGGATTCCTCACCGAAACACTAAGACAAGTCTACCATGGGAAAATCAACAGGGAACGCTTTTCCCCCTCACGGGAGAGGGGGAATGGGAGTGAAAACGCGAATGCACAAGCACCTCACGCAAACGAACCTCAACCGTCTGATTACGATGTCTGATTACGCTGATTTGATTGAAGCACAAAGGAAAGCTGAGGTTATCTACGGAAGATGCGATCGAAGTGCCACAGAATCGAGATTCGGTTACAGCCCCCCAAGAACGATGAAGCGAATCGTGCTACTGACGTCGTTGAGTTGTCGAGTGCAACACCACGGTGGCAGAGAACAAATTTCTCCTAAAGCGCACTTCGGTGCTCGCCACTCCGAATAATCGAATGGGGAAGACTCCAAAGGCAGAGAGCTGCACGCTCATTTGAACAGAGAATGTGCAAAGGATACAGCGACTGATAGGTCATGTTTACGAAGAATGAAAAGCGCGTTTGCTCTCAACACAGCGGCAGTCATTGGGACCCACGCCTAACCGCACCTTTCGGAGAATTCGATCCTGGGAAACTGCACTCCGAAGCTATTTCCTTCGGCTGCGGAAATTATGCGACATTATTCATAGGAGCGTGGATTCATCCTTTGTAAAAACAACGGGCAATACCCTTTTTCACAAAAAGGAAAGAAAAATCGAATTCGGGATTCAACCGTCAATGGGAACAAGTCTTCATCGATCCCATGCCGTCTGTTTCTTGAGGGACTTGAGGGTTCTCACTTACACACTTCACAATTCCTTATACATAACAAGCTTGCATCCCGCACCGAATGGAATCCTGCGTGGAGAGCATTCTTCCAGAAAGAGCACGATTTTCGTTAACTGCAAGGTGGTGAAAGCCAATGCACCGAGTAGCAAACACACTGACGACGAAGTGCTACTTGTGCTTTGCTTCTGTGGAAAGAGGCAGAAAGGAGGACTGAAAATTCCTGTTGTTTTGACATCTACGAACAATTTGGTGCCATTTTCTCAAGATTTTCCTAGTCGGGCAGGATTTCGATAGCTTTGACATGCTCCAAACCGACATACCAACTACATCAATTAATAATGTGAACTAATACGACGAGTGAGAACCTCATTAGTGATTCTTTTTTTTAAAAAAAAAAAAAAATTATACGATTTTGAAAGATCCTTCGAAAGATCAGATTTATTGAAAGGAGCCAATGAGTTGAATTGTGAAACCGTTTTAAGACCATGTATACTTATTTCCGGCAATCTTCGCAGTAATACATCCAATCTTTTAATATCCATGCAAAGAGACTACACGTGATCAACATAACTGTGCACGAATCACTTTGCCTTTTTCAGCTCTCGTCTATTCACAGAAAGAAAAACCAAAACTCACTCCTCGTGAATCTCTAAAGAGAATGGCAGTACGGCTAGGATCCAACGAAGCGGCTTTTTGCCGATGTCCGAAAGAATATCGAAGTTTCTCTATGGGTTCCGAAGATGGTTGGTGGTGCAGTGTTCCTAGAATGAAAATTTTTAGGATAATATGATAAATAACGCCCCTGAAGACTTAATCTTCAACCTTGAGAAACCTTAGTTCTATGTTCATTCTTCTTAGGCGCCATTACTGATCACGTCATACACATTGTAATGCATACGTTATACAATGCATAACATTAAAGCAAAAAAAAAAAAGGGAAAAAAAAAAGATTTATCCAAACGATTCTGGGATGGACACACATTCGGTGGTTAAGCCCCAATTCCATAAGACACGCATTTTTTTCCCCTCCCCTTTTCCGCTAAAAAAAAAAAGATCGATCTACGAATTCCCCTGTATTGCTGCATTTTCCGGCACGCTCAATCTCACATGCGCATTGCGGCACTTGGACATGCGTGACAGATTTTGTCAGCCTTGTGGGAGTGACCTTGGCCAGCCCGTGTGTTTTTCTATCATCTATTATTTAACAAAGAAGGGATTTAAACTGAAATTATTAAAACACACTTTTTTCCACATGCGTAACCCTTCAGATGAGGGAGCCTCAAGGTGGACAAAGATGGACGACAAAGAGTATTTGCAAAGCCATCAATCGCGAGTTGGGGAGTGGAAAAATCAATTTTATTCGTTGATTGAGCTATGAATTTTGCCGCCAGAGATGAGGGTTTCAAAGCAGAGAAAATCTGTATTCTCGCGAAATTGGAAAAGCACATGCGAACACTTTTCGATCTTCGCTTCAATCTTCCCACCTGCGAATGTTTTCGATATTCCGCGAACCCGTCTGGATGCTTACAAGCAGAATGCTAACTGCCATCAAAGATGAGAGAAAAATCCAAGGCATCGGATCTGAAAAATTTCTACCCGCTGATGGAAAGCACGCAGGAGCAAGTCGCTTCAGTTTTATTGTTCTTTATCATCCATTCTCAAAAACTGAGAATGGATGCTAAAGAATGTGGGAGAAAGAATTTTTTTTTTTTTTTAAAGTCACGCAAATGATAAAGATAAACGCAAAAATAACTGCAGTGAGTCACCGAGCCGAAAAGAAATCATTCCATCTGCTACGCTCAAATCTTTGCTTTAAACCAAAGATTCCTCGAGAGAGAGTTTCTGAAGAGGTCAACGATGTGATGCGATAGAATGACTGATTTGTGACGACTTAAAGAAGTCATCACAAACCCATTTCAGGTCGGACGATTCAAAAGAAGTCGGCTCACTGACTTAAAAAAGAAGTCACCCGACGTGAAATAGATTGGTGATGACTCCTTCAAGTCGTCACCAATCAGTTATTCTATCATTCCACAATGAATTCACCATCTCTGTCGACAACCGTTTACCACTCCTTATCGTTGGTTCCGCTACTGCCCCGCCTGTGCTTCTTCTCTTTCGCTTTTCCAAGGATTTCCTCACTTTTTCACGCGAGCACTGCGTGCATTCATCTCCAACTGCTGCTTTTCCCTCGATTCTTGTTTTCGAAACAAAACTGCCGCAAGCTGCTTTCAACCAACCGAAGTGGGAAAAGTACGAGGAGGGTTTCAGCTAAACCAGCCGCAGCACTCACTCTTCTTTCTTCACGTCCTGAAAACAACGCTCCGACGTGAAATAGCCGTTTGCGATCATCCCAGGCAGGAGAAAGGTACGCAGCCAAGACGTTTCCTGAGCGCTTTCGCTTCTGGGATCCAAGCGGACCGATAGCTTTATTTACACAAAGCTGCGAGTGTTTTCAATGATGATTAACGACGCTCTCCCAAGGCCCAGCACGGGATTGCATCGGGAACATGAGTCAACATGTAATGGCTTGCCAGAATTCGAATCACGATGAGACAACTGGTACTTCATGGGTAGAAATCTGTTTCCTACGCATTAGTACGTCTTCGTAAAGTCAGGGTCTTTCCTGCTGGATCTGTCGAATTCCAGAGCTTCCGAATGCAGAAGAACGCAGCAGATGTTGCAAAGCAAAACTCTTGAGAAGTTTCCCCCCCCCCCCCACATTTTCCTTTCTTCGCGGCTTGAGCACTGTCAACCTGTTGACAATGAAACACATAAATCATGCTGTACGCCGGAGAATTCCGAAGCAAACATTGGATCGAAACGAGATTCTGGGCATTCCTGATGCAGAATTTACAGATGGAACACTACCTGATTCACGTACAACAGCGCCGTGTTTCTAGAGGGAGCCCTCATTCGCGAAACTCGTCACAAGCAAACGAGCTGGTGTGCCAACTCGATCCCCCTCGGTGCCAATGCATCAAAAAACGAACGAACGAACAAACAAACAGATGGAAAATAAATCCAAGACTTGTCTCATTCTGCCATTTACCTGGTAGAGATAACCTCTTCCTGTAATGCAATTTCTGGTCGCTCACATGTGCACCGCCATGGAAGTATTCGGTCTCAAGACTTATGGATTCACGTGGTCTCTCAAGCAAAATCCTCAGCTTTTGGAACATTTATCCGATTTTTCTTGTCACTGATTTTTTTTTTTTTTTTTTTCGAGAACAGTTAAACTGTAGCAATAAAATAACATGAAAAAAATAAATGGAACTCCATTTCTTTCTTGGCCAAAAGGCACAAACACGAGATTGGGCAAACGCAGCACGTAAACTATCAGCACGTCCCCGACGACAACTCCCAGAGCAAGAAGACACTTGTCGGTTTTAGAGATAATTTACAAATATAAGGCAGGCGGTGTATTTGATATACAGGCGAGGTGTGCTTTCATACCAGATTATCAGTCAGGAAGATACGATTCTTTTGCTTGTTCAGAGTGCCGATACCCTCAGCTACCATTAGCACGGCACGCTGCTGGAACGAATTAACGGATCCACAGAATGCCTCCAGTGCTGAGTGAACCTTCTATGTGGAGCTGTGCAACCTGGTGGGAGGGCACACAACATGCTAACAATTCTAGTAGTTGAAGAATTTCGATGAAAACACAACTGCAACCCAAGAGAGAACTGAACACAGTCGGAACCGAAGAGGCGCACAGGTCGAGAGAAATTCCCAGCTGCAGCATTCTCCGAAAACACGAGCTTCAAAGAAGACGAATTCTTGCACAGGTTTGGTTCTCGTTTGAAGGAAAGCTGAAGTAGGAACGCCTTCGGTAGGGCGAGTTCTCCCGTTGCGTATTTACATCAAAGAAAGGAAGAAACAAACACTTCTTGAAAAAATGTCCTACAATCCTATCCATCCTCGCAAAAACCTTCAAAGGATAAGCAACCACACGTAAGCGAGTTGGGTACACGGAGACAACTGGATACTTTCGAGGGTGCAGGCTGACCTACACACAAACAAACATGCAAGTATAGAGTAAATCGTCGCCCTGAAGGCTTTCAAAATGAAGAAAAGACATTCCCCAGCCCAGCTTTTCCTTTTTCAAGAACCACAAAAATCCCTGAAACAGCTGCTCGACGAAGGTGATGAGCTGATTCGAGCGTTCCATCTTTCGGGATTTTCAAAAACCACTTTGTTTCTGGCGGAATTTAAGTTGCCTTCGTAAATTAGGAAACCACGAAGAACGAAAGAAAGAACGCAAACAGGTGACTGGTAGCAGGTGAAACCCATAGTTCTGGCTGCAGGTGGGACTGACATCACCAAAATTGCAATTTTACTTTCATGAGCATAACTATTCGTCGTTGTTCACCGCCACACTTCTTGTGACGAGAATTCTTGCACTCCATACCCGCAATTCACCTTGGGAACGTCACACAACACAGAAGCAGAACTTGATGGGGTTTATCACAAAAAAGTGCCAAGCTTCCGTTTCCAAACAGAGATTCAAGTCGAAATGCTGTTTTGCACCTCAGATCTCGAGAAAGGTTTTACTCTCTGTATGGATTTCCTCCCTCCTCCTCGAACTAAAATCTGTTTCTCACGCTTTGTTTCGATCTTTGGATTATTCCTCCGGATTGCTTGAGCATGAGATTCTTGTTACAGCTTCAGGTAAGCTTCCAATCCTTGACTTAAGAATATAAAGAGGCTGCTGGGTGATTGCTCGTAGGCAACTCGAAATGATGGTGCCGACTGTAGAAGGGAAGTTTTTTCTTCTGGGCAGAGTACAACATTGAGAAGTCTCAGTATCCTTGCAGTATACTATTACGGGAACCACGAGTATATGATTCTTCCAAGAGTATATACGGAAATACCTACAAACAGTAGCGCGTAGGTACACTCCTCAAAACAAAACAAAATCAAATCTTTTTGCGACTTTCCTCGTGACGCTAGAATAATCAATCTGTACACAACAAAAATAATGTGCCTACGTTCAAAGGAACGAAACATGAACGAAGGAAATCGGGTAAATTTATGTTGACGGTTAATTAGGAGTAAATAAATCTTATGATGCAATCGGATACTACTGGGGACCTCAAACACCAAACAAGAACCTTATGAATTACTCTTCAGGATTATATATTTGCATTTTATTGATTACTTAATGCTTTAAATGCAATCCCAAAAAGTCTGAAGTAGACAACTGATTGTAACACACACGATATATCATTTGCCTTTAAGCAGGAAGATGAGAATGAATTCATGAAATCTGACTTAAGTAAGCCGTTAACCAATGAGTTTTTTGGTACTTCATGTTTGCAAAATGGCTCGATAATTTTTGTGTACACGCCAGTACATACGATACTTCAGAGAATACTCATCAGATAAGATCGGATTTATCTTGTTCCAGATTCCACGAAACCTGCATTACTTTCTATCAGCGTAAACATGCACTAAACAGGAAAGTAGATACGGTCCTTCTTTCAGCACCTGGAAATTTTCAACTGGTCCCAGACTGACCACGAGAGGTTCAAAGGATCAGTTAAAAACATGACATATCGTTCTTTTTCAAGTCTTTACAAAAAAGGTGCCATCATCATGAATGTGAACACACTTCCTCGTAGTTCCCAATAGAAAAGACATCATCGCGCCACTTTTACTATTCGCTAAACCGACATCGGCTGCCATCTTTTTTCTTAGACTTAGTTCCCTGATCCATTTACCAGAAACAAATGTGAAAACGAAATTCACATAACAGAAATTACTTTCGTTACAAATACAGCACTGCACAGAGACATATTTCATCATGGTTTCCAATCTTTCATTTTCTTGCAGTCGAGGAACAAGGACTTTTCCTATTTCATAAGGACCACCTATATTAAGCACATGTGTCCCTGTTCCTGTGTATTACACACACAAATCCCAATTTTGTGGTCAGTCGGGAATTATTCCAAACCAAAAGAATTCAGCATAATTAGTCAAATTCTAAAGAAACCATGATGGACGCACAGACACAAGAAGCATACAGGAAACAGGCATTCGGATTCTTGATACTTTTTTCTACACTGCTTATGCACCTCTCTAAATATTTCCTGACAACTGTGACAGTTAAAAAGGTGCTTATAGAAGGTTCTATAAGCACCTCCACGTTTATGTGTTCTGCACTACTGTGCGTGTTTGAAGTGTGAGATCTTTCGACGACTGTCCAAAGTTCTGCTTCGTTCTCGTCCGTTTTTACTCTTGATCAACGGAAGAGTCGTTTTTGAAACACACAAACCATTAAAACACCGGCTGGAATATTTCACAACCACAAAACTTGGGAGTCTAAGGACAAGTACGTTTCTACTTCCGATTTTCACATTTAGTATTTAGCACTTTATATATATATATATATATATGTATTGTTTCTTTTCCGACCACGCGCTTCTATTATGCCGAAAAGGCTTGAGAAAAATAGTTTCTTCTATTGCTATTGATAGACCAGCAGTCGTGCTGCAGGGTTTCTCGGATAGAAAGTGATTGTCCTTTAAATCCATTCAAGAGAAACAGTTCTTTCCAGACGGTGTGCAAACTGAACACCGTATGGAGCACCGTTCCCCACTTTGCGTTTACTGAACTCGAAGATCTTTGAAAATGTGCTGCTGTGCAAGAAGTAGCGATGGTTTACCACCCGGTGGAGCCGGGGCGTACAAGTAGCGATGGTGTTGTGCCATGGTAACGCGTCCAATGTATGCACAGCACCGAATCACCCACACGGCCAGTCTGAAGCCAATTCAATTCCTCATTACTCGACTCAAACAAATGCAAGGAAATTTTCAAGCATTTTCAACAGCGAATATTCATGGACACTGAGATTTGTAAACAGTGAAACGTCATCGAGGACTTCTAAACCACTGACAACAACAGTACTGTCGTGGCGTTACTGTTTCTACGAGACAAGTCTTTGCAGCACGCCTTTCCATCGTTGCGTAGTCTGCTGCAGGATTCATAGGTGTTCAGTAGGCAGTGCTGTACTTGATGATGACTTCTCTGTTCCTATGATCGCAAACATTAACTCCATTGCTGAATTCGTTATCGCGTGCATGGGAAGTGTTGAAGATATCCTGCGAGGCCCCCAGAATGAAACGAAAAACCTTCTGCGGGATGCAATGATTCGTGATTCGGTGGCTAAACGCTAACTCGCTCGTAAAACACTCCTACCCTGCGTGTCACCACGGTGTCGTTAATTGGATTTGCGCCGAGTGGGGTTGCATGGAAGCGCCGGGCTGAAAGCAGCGTCGCGGTGTTCCCATAAATTCCACCTCAGTTGACGTGACGGATCATAGGGTGCAGCAGTAGCTTTAGCATCTAGGACGTACAAGGACATTTTTTTCTTTAGCGTTCGTCGATCAAGGATTGCTTTCAGTGGCAAAGGATCGCTCCAAGCCATTCACGGAAGCGCACATGGCGTCGCGGAAAAGTTTGCGTTTTGCGTCGCACACGAAAAAGCAATCCTGGTGTGAGAAGGAAGAGGTTTTCAATGTGTTTTTTTACCGCACAAATAAAAAACGCTGAAAGAAACGTGGTAGTGTGCTTCGTGAAAATATGGGGGGGGGGGGGGGGATAACTAAACAGTTGCATGCACAGTGCAAAATTCAGCAGCTGCGTCCGTGCAGATCGCACTAATCGAAAACTCGACGGATGGTTGAACGAGGGAAATTCCCAATAGAGAAACAAAAGCAAAGCAAAAATAGGAAGTTTTGAAACCTTGCTTTAGCGAGTGGGTGGATGCTTGAGGGAAGCTGCCTCAGCCGAGGAGGCCATCGCTTCGCTGAGAAAAATTGCACAGAACAGGCTCGTGTAGCGAATTCCTCCGGATGGTTTCAGTGCTGCGGATAAATCGCTTCTTGCCTCAAACGGCACGTGAAGAGTATTCACAAAGAATCACAATCGCACGTCTACAGCATAATGGGAGCTCCTGCTGTTTGGAGAAGCGAAAATTTAGAGAGGAAAAAGGACAGTTATCCAAAGAATTCCGAATAATTATATTCTCAAATCACGTTACGAAAACCGCCAGATGGCTGAGGAGCGAGGAGCAACTTGGAGGCAACGACATGGTCTCAGCCGACGGCAGTATTTCACAAGGCAAAAAAGCACACACACAGGAACACCAAGCCCCACTGACAAGGCGAAAACTGCCAATCCAATGAAGCTGGCAAATTAAATCAGCTCTGCTGACGATATTAAAGATTTTATTAATCCTACTTGCACGTGTGATGAAAACAAACGAAAGATTTGAAGAATTACGTCTTCGCTCGTGTACATGACTCGAATCGGTAGAAACACTGGAAGCTTTCAAATGCACACTTTCAGCTTCGTTCGAAGGCGACGACTTTTTGGGGGTGGAAAAACAAATACGTAAAATGACGAATCCTGTGACCGCCGTTCTTGTCGATGTGAGAGGTCACGGATCGAGCGATGCGCGGTACTCGGCGTTTTCCCGCCGCAAGACTTTCCCGGCATTCGCAATTTAATGGACTACCCCTCCCCCCCCCCCCCCCCCAAAAAAAAAGTCTCCACCAGAACATGTGCACTGGCACACATGGAGAGCTACCAAGGACGATGCAGAGAGGTGGGCGGCAGCACACCCCGAGAGGAACAGTCCCGGCACGACTGCACGCCACTCGGGCGTCCTCCGCAGCGGATGCGACGCACGCCGCTGGCGTGCAGGCGTTCCCGCCGGTTTCGAAAAGCAAAACCAACACCTTCCCGAAGCCGCGACCGTCGCCCAATCATCTCGGCGAGGAAACCTTCCGGAGGCCCCTCTGGGACGCCAGGAACGGGCAGGCAAGTCGCACGCCCAAAGCGATGCCGGAACCACGAAATGGTAAATCAAAAGTTTCACCTTTCTTCACTATCTTTTGCTGTATTCGGTGCACCTCCGACGTCGACATCAGGTCGATATTTCTGTACGGCTCGTCAAACTCCGTGGCTGACATCATGGAACTTTCGGAGTGGTGTCTGTGTCGCGGCAGCAGCTTCGATATCATTTTCGGAAGCGGCGGAGGCTACCGGGGGAGAGCCCACATGCACCGCTTTCGCACACGTACTGCTGCTCGCTTCGTGCCGTCCCAAGTCACCACCAACGGCAGCCGAACGAGACGCACTAGGCCGAAATCTTCGACTGCCTGCACGCTAGCTCGCCGCGCGTAAGCCCGCCATGCCTCCTCAGCAGATGTACACGAGTTACTAGGCGCGGGATGCACGGGTGACCTGAGGATTCTTGTTTGTTTGGGAAAGACATCCGGATGCTTGTCGGGGGGGGGGGGGCACTTCGCTTGCGAGCGCGGCTCTTTCGTGCTTTCTCCCGGTTCGGGGGTGATCCTCGAAGTGCTTTCCCAACGAGCGCGTCGCCAAGACGCAATTTGTTTGCCATGGCTACAAGGAAAGGTGTTTGCGCCGCGCGCGTTTGGTTCGCGATCACGGCGTGCACGCTACGTGTGCACTTCCAGTTTCATCGCCAGGGCTGTGACCAGAAGGGGGGGAGGGAGGAGGAGGCGGATGCGTGTGTTTTCGGGTGTGATCGGGGCTGTTCTCTCCGTCCCAGCAGAATTCGGTGTCAGGTCGCTTTGGTTACTCTACGCTTGGTGAAGTGCCTCCACTCGCCAACCTCCGTCCTCGTCCGTCGGTGGGATGTACACTTGGCAACCGCGAGTCGCCCCCCCCTCCGCTTCTCCCCAAACACGTTCCGTTCCCGAGAATTCGTAGCGGACTTACCTGCGACATTCATTGACTGCGACTTCTGGAAAGAAAAAAACACACACACATATCACATATGGAGCATTGATTTCTTTCATTTTAATGCAGTTTGCTTTAGCAAATATGGCTACAGGCGCGTTTACGCGCCATATTGTTGCACGCGCGCAGCGACACGACGCGACGAAAAACGGAAGTTACTTGGCATCGGGAAAGAACCCGCGGTGGAGTAAAAAGAAACACGCTGCTCTCTTACTCCGAGGCAAAAATACGTTAAAAACTTCAAAGATGACTTTTTTTTTTTTTTTTTTTTCAAAGAACATCTGCCCGACGTTCTGAAAATCGAATCGCTTGTAGGGGAAGGACGCGTGTCCCGTGCATCTTCCCCGCGTTCCACGTGAATCAACTAATGCGAAGGAGTCATCGTCATTTACCGTTTAAAGCTTTGAATATTCAGTGGATAATCCCTAAAATTGAGAATGCATCATCGAGAACGGCAAGCTGCTCGCATCCACTTGGTTGTTGTCTTACGATTATCATCGAACCGCTGACGAAACAACACACGTTGCTTGCACGTCCGCCGCCTTGGGCGCAACAGCACCAAACGCAATGCCGGCCCCACGTCCACTACTGCCCGATGAAAGGGTACGGGGCCCTCTTTGCTCACAGATTCGTTTCACTCGAATTTCTTCTCTCGCACCGGGGTGAACGGGAAGGCCTTCCTTAAGATCAACCGGATTATCATGAATCCACTGCGACAGGCGACGGAAATTCCGGAAAGAACGAACGCGGTAATTAAAGTGGGATCGCGGCATGATCTTCATAATTTTTCATCTGGGTCTCACAACCTCGGGATGCGACAGGGATCGCAGTCCATTCCTAGAGAGGAAGAATGGCGTCACGCAATCCTCCCTGCCCGAGCGCAGATCAAAAATGAATTTTCGTCCGCAGTTCCATCAGCAATGCACGCGTTCCGAGGAGCGCAGACCGTCGTTTCTGCAGCGGGAGGAAGGGGGGGGGGGGATCAGTACGCAAGAAATCTCAGGAGCAAAGGACCAACCGATTCGTCTCTAAGCTCCATGCGCACATAAGTTGCATCCGCAGGTCGCATGGTCGCTCTTTGTGCGCCGCGAGGAGCGCTGGCACGCGGCCCCTCGCAACGAGCTCCCCTTCTGGATGTGATCCGGGAGGAAGCATCGACAATGGACATCGACGTCGACAGTCGATCCGGGTGACCCCACAGATCGTTCTGGAAAACTTCACAGGACTCTTCGCAGCTGACTTGGCACGGGGAGGGCGGCTGGGTGTGGATGTCCTGCGGCTGCAGGATCGCCAGCCGCCAAGCAGGATCGAGGAGGAAAGGAGGAAGGAGGAAAAAACCGCCGTGGATGCTGCGAAACCGTCAACGCGGGGCAGAGTCAACGAGGTCCGCCTCCGCCTCCTGCACCTGGCCGATCCACGCACTCGCGGATCCACTGGGCAGCCTCGCGCATGCGGCTCCGCTGCTCGCGTTCCGAGGGAGGAAGGTTGGTCGTCCCGCCCTGCACTGCTTCCCGCACGGCATCCTCTTCGTATCGGCGGGACGAACCGATGCGACCGACAGCGGACCGCTCCGCGAGCTCCGGAAACCGTCCGCCTCCGCAGGCGTTCTTTCCAGCTCCCGCGCCTTTGGCTACCGAAGCAGGAAGTAGGAAACGCTCTCTGCTTCGGCGGCGGCGGCGGTGGCAGCCATCTTCTCCCGCCAGCCACTCCACGTGCTCAAGAAGAGCCAGGGGAGTCGCCGGTGGGTGGTTGGAATCGGAATCCCCAGGACCACCGCGCGACGGACGGAGGCTCCACCGGAGGGACGCGGCAGCAAGAACTTCGTGCGTCCGATCGGGAAGGGCGGGAACCTCTCTCTGGGGGTGATACGCGCCGCGAAACTCCTGCGCCTCTTGCGTCAGCAGCCCGCAATGCTCGCCGCCTGAGAGCGCGATTGCTTTTTCCCTCTTGGCGTCTGCGAGGGTGGGTCGAGCGCGGGAGACGACAGCTGCGCGGCTACGGACACCGCGATCTCGAGGGGAGACGCGCCCGCGGGCTGCCGCCGCGCGCTCCGTCTCTTCTCGGCGTTCCCTGCGGGCTCTCGCCGGCACGTTCCCGAACCTGTGACCCGGCCTACCTTCGCGCGGCCTCTTTCCCAGGAGCAGCCCCCTTCCCCCTCCCACCCCTCGTTCCCTCCGTCACCGCCTCCGAAGAGACGTCACCTCTCCTCCCGACAAGATGCGTGAAGTATCCGCGGCCTCTCTGCATGGGACATCTCCAAGATAGGGAGTACGCCGGGAGGGGACCACTCTATGAATCCAGGTAGGGCTCAGGAGAAGGGAGTTCCTTCCTCTCACGCCTGGGGGTGGTTCCTGAAGGGAACCTCCTTCCTTATTCTTTCCGGAGGAACCCCTGGAGGGGACCGCTTCTTTGTTTCTTCCCCGGAGGGCACCCGCAAAAGATCCACTCCCTGTTTCCTTCTCTGAAGAGAACCCCGAATTCCCAGTTTCTCTGAAGGGGAGCTTCCCCGAAGGGAACAATGCGCTTCTTTGCACACTGGAGAGGCCAGCTCCCTGGTACGAGATGGAGGGTCCACCCCTAGAGGGAGGGACGTCTCCTTTGCACAACCGCAGGGAAGCCCCGAAATGAACCCGACTCCTCGATTCATGGAAGGACCCCGGAGGCTCGACTCCCAATCCCGGCCACTCATCGGGGGGCATCCGATTTTTCAGCTTCCAACAGTGTTGCACCCGAAGATAGGACAACCAGCATCACCTCGCGGGAGGAACTCGAACCCACGACGCACCCCTCCCCCCCCCGTTCTCGACGTTGATACTTCTCCTGCCGAGACTCGCAACGTTCGGCTCCACGCGCGGAGACCGCAGCCACGTGGCCTCCGAGGCGACCTGCCCCGTGGGAAGGACTACCGTCTCCGCCGCGGTCGCGAGCGAGCCGTCCCTGTCGGGTTCGGGGTCCTTTCTGGCGCCCTTCGTCGAGGTCACGCCCAACCGCTCGCTTGAGAAAAGCCGGCCACGCTGCCACTGAGTGTGCCCGAGGGGCTGCAGAGCGGACGTGCTCCGCCTTCGGTGCAGCGCCAGTGACGGGGAAGATGCAGCCCCCACGGCCATTTCAAAGGACCTGCCTGATCAGATCCTGTCTGCGGCTTTTCGCAGCGACCGGACTCTCCTAGAGAACTCCAAGTGAAGCGCAGCTGCCGGACAGGGAAGACTGAAAACCATCCCGATGGCGGCGACGGCCTCGCGCTCAGCGAGCATCGCCCGACACCGATCAGGGTTGCCAGATCACGCACTTTTCGCGCGCTGTTTCGGTCCTCGAGCCACGAAGTTCCGTGGCTCCGGTCGGGTTTGTCGGCAGCTTGAACGGGAGCTGTCCCTTCGGAAGCTGGACCAGGAGTACGAGGGAAAGATCCAGGGATGGAAAAGAACCTAGGTGCGGTCCGAACGAGAGGCAGGAAAGGAAGAGATGGGTCTTGGAGTGGGAAGGTCACAGCAGGGAACGGTGCCGTGTTACCAATCGGGAATTTTTCTACGTGGAAAAGATCCAGGAAAAAGAAAGCACAGCCTCTCTCTCCTCAGAAAGAGAAAAAAAAATACAGAACAGATGCTGCGCAGGGCAATCGAGAAAACATGATCGGCGGAACGGCGTGGCAAGAGAATGGGCCGTGGCTCCCATGTGGTCAGAATAACAGCCTAGGTCTGTTGGAAATTTCCAAACCGTGGTAGAAGGGAAGCCGGGAATCTCCTGTTCGGGATCCAAGCGCACTGCAGGGAGAAAAAGGAACGCCGGTCATTCGAGAGATATTCGACCTGGTTCCAGAGATCAGCACAGGTAGGCGATGAAGAGGAAGAGGTGTCGAAGAGTCGCTCCTGCAGGGCCGCCCGTAAAGACAGCAACAGCAAAAAGAAAGAAACGAAAAACACCCAGAATTCCCTGTTCCGGGTCGGCAGGTGGATTCGCGAGGCATCGGTAGGTCTCCTGCAGAAGGCACTCCGTGCTGTGAAGGGTATGGTGGAAGTTGGGAGGAACACGCGTGCCGAGCAGCGCCGCCTGGTGCAAGGTGGGGCCACTTCGTGTTCCGGCTTCTTCCGGGCGAGTTTTCACGTTCCCCTTTGCAAGAAGAGTCCGAGAGATGCGAGGGAATGCGGATCTTCTCTTTCCAAGAGCCGTGGAAGAGATCATTCCCACTGAATGGCTTTATGATCTCGTAACTCCCAGCGACGCAGCAGAACGGCTCTCAAGTAGAGCGGATGGACGTCTTTGAAAGAAAGGAACCGTGATGGAGGGCGGGTTCAAGTTTCCCTTTCCGGATCTCCCGGAGGCTCTGGTGTTTGCCGAGAGAAATTCCCGTTCCTCCCCAAATGGGTGCGACGACTCTGTCGGTCCTCACGGAATGATGGGAAACCCGCGTTCCTCATTCCGCCCCGCATCGCGAGGCAGATCTAAAACCGGTTTCTGGTTTCGGTGAGCGACAAATCTTATCCGAACTCTTCTCACGGTTAGGATGGATCCCCTCACTCTTTTAATTGTTTTCGGCTGCAGCAGGGAGACTGCGCGCCCTTCCCAATGTTCCTGCCTAGTTCGCGTGCTTTTCCTTCCTGTTTCTGACTCAACTCTTTTGTCTTCTAATGGCCTTCACTAAGGTCAGCCCCCGGTGCTCCTCTGCTTTTTTTTTTTGTGGAAACAAAAACACCAATCCTTCCTTCTCCTTTCCTTAACATCGTCCTGCTTCCGCGGGATTCCCGTGCGGAACGCCTCTCAAGCAGGGAAAAGAACAGCGAAATGCCTTCCAAGCTGTCTGCTAGCTGGATGCCCACTTGCTTCCCTCCTCCATCTGAAATGGACCACGTTCTTCTTCTCTGCGCTGTTCTCATCAACCCGTACGCTCCGGAGCTCTATCGAGAGGCTGCTTCTCATCTCGCTTTCATCCCTCCCCCTTCGCTTCCACATGCGCTCAGCTGATGATTCACGGATGCTGCCGGTGGCATCTGGGAGTTATGGCACCGCGGAGACGAGCGCCCTCTTCCGGCAGAGCTCATAGCAGCGGTTCCCATTTGCATCTAGCTGGCCCCTCCAGCATCCACCACGGAGAGCTGCCAGCATCACTGTCATCCCTGCGGAACGGATCCAGGCATCTTTCCCCCATTCCGCGAACGGCCAGAGTCGCAATCGGAAACTTCTCTCCGGGAACGTGGACCGGGAAGTGCGCGGAGGCCCCGGTGGTTGGTGGCACGTGGACGTCTCGGTGGAGTTTCGCTTCGAAGCCTGAGAGTGGGACCAGAGACGAAGCCTGGAATGTGGTCGCCTCTGCTCCAGCGTCCCCCGCGATCCGCGAGGGCTTCCGTATCTTCTCCATCTTGCGGGTCTGCACCGCTGCTGCCAGTCTCCTCTTTTTTCCCGATCGCGCGCGAAACCCGCCATCGCAAGGTTAAGAGTTCTTCTCGTGATTCTGCCGCGCAAAGTTCCTCTTCAGCAAACACCCGTTGTGCAGGTCACAGAGGCGAACTTTGTAGAGACCTGCTGTTCCTGGACCACGAGAGATGTCCATCCCAGCTTCACAGCCGAAAAGCGGACCGCACGCACAGCAGTACACACACGCACACACAAAAAAAATCTGTGCTGCGCTTGGGAAGAAGAGAGAAGATCTAGCCGTCGCCATGACGCGCGCGAACCGTTTTTTCTTGGCTCTCGGGTGACGAAAGGGAACCCACTATGTAGCTGAAGCTTCACTCGGACGCGCAAAAAAGATGGGTGGATGATGCACGCAGAAACACCTCTGTTCTTTCCCTCAAGGACCGGGTTTCCTGCTGAGACTTTCCGAGAACAGACACTCGCGTTTTTTTTTTTTTTTCCTCTCCGGCACGTGGGTTGTCACACCTCCGAGTTCCCACTGCACGGGATCTTGTCGCCACGCGCCCTTTGTGATGACAAGGTCGGGAGAGGATCCGACGAGTGAACTCATCTGGAGATAGGAGTTCCGAACGTCTTCCCGCGGACGAGAGAACGTTGGGAACTCTGTCCTCACCAAAGTCCCCAAAGTTCTATAGCATCGCGGGGTACTCACCGGCCAGTTTCCTCTTTTGTCTTCGTTCATGCTAGACGATCTTCTTCGGAACATGTGCATCACTTTGGCCACCGCGCCTTTGCTGCTGCTATCTGAATCAGAGCGTGGCCTCCAGACCTGCTCCATCAGCTTCAGCTTCGAGGACACAGGAGTACTTGGCAACTGCAAGAAACGAAAATCCGTGGTGACTGGAAGAGTCTTCCGGGACGACACGTTTATGGTCCAGCGATCGAAATTCGCTCCTGACTTCTCGCACAACAGGGAGGCGTGGCTTAGAAAGCATTCCAAACATTTTGTGAGACCGATCTCGCGCACGTCCTTCCGCGCGAGCGCGACAGCACCTGAGGAAAGCCGCGCGATCACCTGCCTAAGAGACCACGGGAGTTGCAGGAAAAGTTCTGCCGTGAGCACGCAAGTGCGGGAGCAACCGGAATCCTGCGTGGTCAGGAAGTTCTCCTTCCCGACCCAGGATCAGGGGATTCCTTGGAATCCCTTCACAGTGTAGGTGGGAAGCCGCAATCCCGTAAGCAACACTTGCGAGGACTGCTGGACAAATTTGCAAGCTGATCCTCCAATGCTCCTCGCCATCCGCTGGAATGCTTGTCTTCTTCCAGAGTTTACATGGCATGCCTCCTCCCCCCCTCCTTCGACGAAACCTGGGCCGTCTGGAGAAATACTTTCGCCTGAAACGCCCTATAGCAGAAGAGCGGCCAGTCCTTGCGAAGCAGCGTCTCTGGCTCACGGATGCGAAAAGCAGCATCTTAGCCGCAAGAGACCAGCTCCAGGACGCGTTCTTCAGCGAAGGATCTGTCAGACTTCCTTGATGTCCACGAAGGTCGGATGGCGAGTCGCGTGTTGGGTCGGTCGTCGTGGATTTCCTTCGCCGAAGGAAAGAGGGGGGCGCAAATCACGTGGCATGGTCGAAAGAGCAATGGAGGAAGTCTCAGAGAACGAGGCGAAAGAGGAGCCAGAGGTTCCCAAAATCCATGTCGAAAAGGATAGGTACTTTCTCTCGGTAGAGGATGCCTAGCGTTGAGCAGATCCGACATGAACTTCCGGTTCCCGCTCTCAAGCACATTCTAAGGATTTTTTTTTTTTTTTTTGCTGTTATGTCAACTCTGTCCTGAAATCTTTCCTTAATTGCTGACCACTTAGCTGCTCGTCCTCCGTATAGCCAACTCAAATGCATTTCTCTTCTGTCTTACGCAAAAGATGCTCTTCCCAATACAAGAGAGTACATAATCCTCAACGATCATCTTCGATCTTTCTCTCCACCCATCCTCTTCGGGTTTCCGACTGGCCGACCTTTTGTCCTGACTGCTGCCGTGATGCGTCCGAAACGAACCTTTAGTCGACTTGCACGTGGCCACTACCCCGCACCTAGATTACCGCATCACTAGGGCGAATCGTGTCAGCTGAGCCTTCATCAATCCAATCGATTCTTGTGGGCTTGCAAAGGCCGAGAATGAAACACGGTGGCTCAGACAGGAATTCCAGATATGAGTTTCCAAGTCACTGCCAAAGTCGTCCTACTGGAATGCACCCATCTGATCTTCGCACTCGAGCGCACGCATGCTCTCGGACTCTGCAAAACCTCATCCAGGAATCTTCGTCCCTTAGCAACGGCAGCTCGGTTGATGTGCTCTCGCCTTCTGAAGCTTCGTTGATCATATCTGAGGCTGTTCCGACCCTTCTGAGACGCATGAGTTCAGGGGCACAGCGGAACACGTTCTGTAGCACGGTTCTGTACCAACAGGAACTTCCTCTAACACAAGAGCAGGACAGGGAAAGAAAATCACCCGTTTGTTGCAATGCCTTGGATACGACGCTGCAGATCTTGGTGACCCGGAAAAGAGCAGCGCCACAGCGAGGAGACGCACTGAAAAAAGAAACTCGCTGTTGGCCAGGGATACCAGAATCATCATCGCAGAGGGGAAAGTTCCCTGAGTGCTTTGCCCTGTTCCGCAAGCGTCCGGTGTTAATTTTCCAGAAAATTTCGGAGAAAACCTATTCGTGCCTCTCTCTTTGACTCATTCCGGCGTGCTCGAGTGAACCACTAAAGCAGTCGTCGCTAGTTACCCGTTTCTGGTACAGCCGATCGCCAAAGACAGCTGAGCAAGCGGGTAGAATCCCAGCTTCCGGGAGCAGCAGATGAATAACGTGTTCTTTGAACTTTCCGCACTGCCCCGATAACGAGCGAACACCACGGTTCCGTCCGCAGATCCGAGTTCCACCTCCATTGAGCTGGTGGTCTCTTGGTGCAGTTTCTTTGAATGGCAGGGGAAGGATACTGGCGCTCGCTGTCGTTGACCCAGTATCTTTCCCCTGCCATTCCTCAGCGTCCTCAATAGAGTCTGTTCAGCGGGGCTTTCCGATGGAGAACTCCAAACTGCCAGCTGCCTGACGGCGACGCCGCTGCTTGCCGAAGCTCGAAGAACGTGCCCTTGCATCTGCACGCCAACAGCAGCTCCGGTAGAATGACTCCCGAGCAAGCGACGTGTATCACGGAGGAGGTTTGGAACACTTGAGGCACGGAAGGGGACGCTCGGGCTTCGCAACAAGAGAAGCTCTAATAGCGAGAACATCGGGCGTGCTTGGCTCAGGCATCTTCGATGTTCGCAAAACGGAAAGCAAAAATACACACAAAAAAAAAGCGGCTTCTCCGTTCTCATCTCCTTGCGCCACTTTTTCCTGGAGCTACAGCTGCTTTGATTCCGTCTCGCACGCACTCGTTTGTCCGCTCCCAGTGGCTTTGCCAGTCGCCTCCTTTTCCTTCCGTGTCTCTTCCTGGCGACTCCTTGTTTCCAGCTTCCGCAGCATTCCCGACAAGAAATCTTCCCGCGCTACCTGGATGCGCTCTCCTCGAGCCTTACCGAAATTTCTCCTACACGGGTGTTCTTTTTACGCTTGCCTTCCATTTCCTCATCCTCTCTCTCCCTTAGAAGAGGCAGAAAGCTTTGCGAACGTCTTACCGACCCATCTGCTGCACGCAGACAGCCACCCCTCGGCGATGCGGTGCCACTTGTTTCCTCCGAGAGAATCTGGAGCATCTCGCCTCGATGGAAAAAAAAAAAAAAAACTCCCTAAGTGGAGGAGAAGCATAGGTGCGACCTGAGCGGTCTGCATGTGAGGGAGCACTTACGGGAATTCCGAAAACGACTATTTCGTGCAGGCGGGACACGGAAGGAAGCGCGCCCACGGAAGCCGGGAAGCGGAAGCAAGCAACAAAAGCAGGAGGCAGACGGGCGACTGAGGAAGAAAGTCAGCGCTAGCTCCTCGCAGGGGCCATTCGTTCCTCCCCCATTTCACAGTCCTCCCACGAATCGCTTTCTCCCGTCTCCATTAAGTAAGTGCCTGTTTCGAGAATGCTTCCCGACTTCTGGACGACGATCAGAGGCGGCATGAGAAGAGGAGAGGGGAGGGGCGCATCACACTCCTGACAAAGCTGCACATGCGCAGGGCCACTTTATTCCTCCGTCCGGGTACATCACGAACGTCACCAGAGCGAACAGGGTGCATGCGCTGCTCGCTGTCCCTGCAGTGCATGGGAAGGCGAGAGCCATCTCCTCGAGGGACACAGAACTATGAAGAAACCTTCCATGAAGAAAAGGGGGCGCGCGTGAGGAAATCGATGTGAGGCTGGAAATTGTCCCAAGGACTCGCCAGTCGCTCTCCGGGAGAGCTTGAAGAGGAGGAGGGGAGAGGAGCGCTGCGCAACCTAGCAGGCTCTCCTGCTTTCCCTTTCCCCTCTTCCTCTCTCCCCGTTTCTTCCGGAAGGGAAGAAAGAGGTGAGGGACGAGCAGTTGAGTGCATCTGGGTACGAGGAAGGTTCGCCTTCCCTCTCCACTCCCACGAAGGGAATTCTCTGCTCTAAATAGAGGAATGCGGGGAAGGCCTGGTGCGTCTGGCGTGAGCGTGCGGAAAAGGAAGGCATTCAAGGAACGGGGAGCCCGCCCTCACCTCTTCGGTAAAACCGTTGGGCCCAGCTAACTCCCTACGCTCCCTCCCGGAAAAAGGGTAGGAGGATGTTCCCGTGGTGGGTGGTTTGGCCTGCCTCCACATTGGCCACGTGAATGGAGAGGGTGGAGAGCGGGCAGGTCTTCCCGGACGCGCATCGTCTCCTCCCTCTCCTTCCTGTTCCCGTCGACTCCGCGCGAAGAGACGCGGGTGGGGCAGGGAGGGGAGAGGGGAAGGGAGGTGGAGAGAGGACGTCGGGAACGCCTCCGAGAAACGAGGGAGGGGAGCTGTACTGACCTCGGCAGGAGTCTTCTTTGACACCAGGGTGAAGACATTGGGTTTCCTCTGCCTGGTGGCGTCCGACTTGGACCGCGGGCGGAAGCTGTCGAGGATCTGCGACAGCCGCCCTGCCTTGGCCTCCACCGCGTCGTTGCTGGACTTCCTCCTCTGTCTGGCGCCGCTGCCGCTCCCGAGAAGCAGCTGGCGCGAGTAGGCGGACCACGTCCCGGAGCGCGTGCGACCGCCGCCTTTGCCCTTGCTGGGAGAGGCGGACGACGAGAGCGACGGCGGAGGCGGCTCGCAAGGAGACCTCGCGCCACCGCCTGCCAGCGCGCAGGGCACCTGCGCGGCCGGTGGCTCCATCTCTGGGAGCGGCGAGGGCGCCCCCGATGGAAGGCAGGGGTTGGTCGCGCCTCCTTCCGCCTCCTCGCCGATTGCCACGGGAATGTTCTAGAACGGCAGAGAAGATGGCGTCAGGCAGGAAGAGGATGCTGGGAGAACTGCGTCGCCGCGTCCCCCCCCCCCCCCTCCGCATCGCGGCGGCAGCACTGTCGCCGCCACGTGTCCAGGCGTCGCTTTTCCTTTCTTTACCCCCTCCCCCTTCCAGCTCCGCCGCTGATCTTCCCGTTCCACCTCGAGGGTGCGCGCGTTCTTCGGAAGGTGCTGCGCGACCTCCGGCAGGAATCGGTTGCGGGCCGCAATGTGTCGAACCAGCAGCCTCCGCCACGTCCCACCGGCCGACCGAGTTTGCCTTCCTTCCCGGTGGGATGCCGCGAGGCGCGTCCCCGGGGCAGCGGCTGTGTCCTCAGGACAGCAGATTCGTAGGAGATGGGGGGAGGGGGGAATGGCCTTGGAACTATGGCGAAGCCCCGGATTTCAACGCCGGCTGGTGTAACCGGCCAGAAGGAAAGTCGAGGAGAAGAACGCAGGCAACAAAGAGAGATGGAAGGCAGCGCCATCGCTGCGGCGGGATGGTGAACGAGCGAGACTCCCGTCAAGGGAAGCCTGAGGGCGGGTCGGCGCAGAGCTCGAGGGAGGACCCGGAGACGCCGCGCATCACACGAAGAGGCGCCATGAGCGAGGAGGACGAGTCTGGGGACGGTGGCCCGCGCAGGCGAGCGCGGTGCACCGATTCCGCACCGGACCAACGGGCTGCTCCGTCCCGCGCGCTCTCGGGTGGTCCGCGCTCCCTGGTCCACGAGTCAGGGCGAAGCTTTCCGACGCGCTGCCACTCTCTGTTCGATGCCAGCAGAGGGAGAGAGGGAAGGGGAGCTGAAAGTCTTAGGTGTGAAGATTCTGCCCTCATCTCAATGGCATGCGTCCCTGGAAACCACTACTGCGCGCGACGAGGATATTTGCGCGGCGAGGGAGAACCGGACATCGAAATGACGTCATCCGCGAGCCTGAGAGGCAAGCCAGAGAGAGCGGGATTCTTCTCCGCCGCCCGCACTTGCCTCCATGGCGACGGAGTGCTTGCTGCAAGGCATCCCGACCGTCCCAACGGCTCTTCGGGGTGGGACGCGAGGCGGCGTCCATGCTCTCCGGAGCGCGAGATCGCGGTGAAACGGCGACGCTGCTCGGCCCACGAGCTGCTGCCATCTCCGGAGGTGGAGGGATGGGGTTGGCCGCGCGAGAGCATCGACTCCAGCAGCCAGTTCCCTGCGCCTCCTTGCACGCGTTCACCCAGTTCCCGGACGAGGCGGGATCCTGTGCCGAGCGCGGGAAGACCTCGGGAGGACGGGAGAAACAAACGTGCGGGAACCATGCCATGGAGTGCCAGAAAGAGCACCTCCGTCTGAGGAAGAGCCGGAGGGAGGGCTGCCGGAGGACCTTCCGTTAAAGATGATTCGAAGAGGCAAACTCCAAGGGTAGGATGAATCAGGATACCGAACTGGGAAGATTACGGAAGCGGGAAGGTGCTGTCCACGGTCAACGCCTGGGGGGATGAAAATGCTGGAGTCTCCTCGCACTCAAGGAGGATACTGGGACACCTGCCGCGGGGTACGTGACGTACGCGCGTGGTTCGGAAACCTGGACGAGCTGCGCCACCTCAGGGACACCACCCGAGCCCTCAGGGACGAGGCTCTCCGTGGCTCCGGAAGGCGCGTGACGGGCCCGACCTGCCGGCCGAGAGATTGCGGAAGCGAATAAGAGAGACCTGCACCAGGCTCCAAGATTACTGCTGACGTCTTCGGCTGCTGCCCTGCCGCGAGAACGCCGGCCACCGAATGCGGGAAGCAGCAACTCATCCACCTGGTGCGTCCCTCGCGCCCCGATGGTACGACGGGGGAAAGCAGGGGAAAGCGAGCGTGCCTTCGCGTGCAAGAGGGAAGGAGGAACCGCCCGCAGAGGGGGGGAGGGAGGAGGCAAGACTACCCGGAAGCTCTTCTTCGAGAAGCTTCCATCCGCCCCAGGACTTTCGATTACTCAGAGCTCAGTTTCTTTCCCTCTTGAGGAGCAGCTCAGCCGAGCCTCAAGGCATCCAGCCGCTGCTCCGTGGGCTCCCCGGACGGTGGAGAACCTCTTTGTAAGGAGCGTGCGTCGTCAGAATAGCGCGGCACGGACCACAAGGGGGAAGGCAGCTCCCCCTCTCCTCCACGGTCTGCATTCAGATTCACCTGGAGAGATTTTTCTTCTTTTTTCGATTGACTGGGAAGCAAGAAATGAAGCGGCTGACATCCGATAAGGTGGCGATCTGTCGCGATCCACTTTGAACGCATCATCAGAAGAATACGTACACGGCTCTTTACCGTGGAAGGAGCGAGTACCTTCGAGGAACTAATCGTGCACTTGGACGTCACGAATATGTCACGATACAGACGTAACGAGTGCGGCAAGATGACTGGGTCACAAGAAAGAAATCCGGCTCTCTGCGGGCGTGCTCGAAAGATACGAATACAAAAGTCATTTATTTATTTGTTTAAAAAAGGAAAAACAAAGTACGCGAGTAAAGCATCTCCTGAACCAAAAAAAACACACGCGCAGATTCACACAATCTTCGATGCGATAACAGCTGAGGTAGCAGAGACCTCGGTAAGATGGTACCTTGGTAGGCTGGTTGCGGTTTTCGAAACGCCGCAACTTAGCAGTGGTCTTACGCAGTGCTCCTACCGAAAGAGATTCAAGCGCTTCAAAGTGTCGTCAACTTCGTCTGTCAAAGATGCGACCCCGAAGAGTAAATTGGGAAGAGCAGATAAAGTGAGTCTCTCTTTAGACAAGGACGGAACTCTGGAACTGAACCACAGCATGCGAGTGAACGTCCACCAGAAAGGCTTTTCGGAAAGTTGTCAAAAAACAAATCCATGAAGCTTTCCAAGATGGACGATGCACCAACAGCACCACCATCCTAAAGCGCATTCTCTTAAACGGAAACCACATATAATCCAGGAAAAGGCACTGCATTTTAGCCCAAAGTCCATCTATGAATACTTGAGGTCATAGTCGGTTATAAATTCTAATGACAGATAAAACGCATGGATTATGAAGTTGCGATACGCATCGTGATGACGTGCAAGGTGTGAAATGACGATAGAAACTGTGATAGTAATCCGTTCGATACACAGGCAAAGGAATTTCAAGAATAATGACGCCGAAGACTGGAAAAATGCCTACCGGAACGATTACTTGAAAGAGATAACCACGAAGACGCTCCACGAAGCGGAAGTAAGAACCAACCAACCGAAGACTTCACAAAACTGGTCCGGAAAAGCAAAGTTTACCCCGGTCCCAAAGCTCCGAGCAACTTTGAAGATGGGATAAGGATGCCCTGAATTCAATAAGGGAAGCCATGCAGCATGATACTACCTCCAAAAATAGAATGAAATGCAAAAAGCCCAAAAATACTAGGAGGGAATACCAAAAATTTAAGAAGGGGAGAGTCTCGCTGGAACCACTGTTCCAGGGGATTATGGCAAATGCACAATTTCCAAGCGAATCCATTCTGCTTTGATGATGGTTCCGAGACGCTTTTCTCTCATTTGGAACTCTGTAAACGTGTCGCATAGGAGTTGGATCCCCTCGAAAAATCGCGGGAATGAAGCTGATAAAAGGATGCAGCACCGGAGCTCACCGCTGCACGTAAATTTACCGCCGTCAGCACCGCTCACTGAGAACAGCAAGAAAGTTGGGACGCGCGAGACGGTTGCTCAAAAATGAAAGCTCAAAAATCCAGACCGTAACGCGCAAGATTGGTCTAATTGATTGAAAGCACAACAGGGTAAGCGGGGAGCAAGTTTTCATGAAGTGGGTCGTCGAGCGATACTGTGATTTGGCTGCCCCACAAATCCAGATGGAATGAGGCAACTTGAAATTTCTTCGGACATGGAAGACTTGACTGCAGACTGACTAGCTGCGACCAACAAGCATCGAACCCAAATATTATAACCTCGATAGCTGCTCCTACTATCTGTGACCACGATAGCAGTGCAGCTCCTACAGGTATGCGGCAATCTACGTGTAACATTCGTCTTCAAATCTGCTGGTGCCATTCCTCACCCATAATGTCTATAGTCTCCTGGAAAAGTGTGCTCCCAGATAATTTGAAAAATGGGTTCAAGAGAAACTATGCCCTGAAAATAAGATATAATGCGATACATGTTATACATGATAATGAGTTTTGGACGTTCCAAAACATCGTTAACACTATCACACGGTATCATTGAAGGACATTCGGTAGTTTTGAGACTGAAAGAACTGTACACTTTTAACTCCTGATCCTTGGGTAATGCTATTTTTCAAGTCAGAACATTACTGAGATACCGGAACATCATAAGAACGACTGCAAATAACATATCTTGATGTTGGTCAGAAAACTCTAGAATGCTTTTCGCATTCTGTACGATTCCGTACAGCCAATCCTCAACTGAGAGGGAAACTTTTCACAAGCAGTGAACCTTACAGATTGTTGCACTACTGAACCGTGTCATAAACATTAAACTGTATACACTCATTTTTTTTTTTTTTGGCTATTTGCAATTTTGGCATGCACTTAGAAGCCCTTCCGTTCGGGAATGGAATGTTCAACGTACGTAACGTTCAACTACTGTACAAACAAGGAAAACATCTACATTGAAACCGGCTTTCTTTGTTGCCTTCGTAGAAGGAATAATAGGTCGTAGCCGTCAGTGATAGATGTCTTCGTTCAGCTAAGTTATACCTGTACAGGAAGACGGCCATAACTGTAATAGTGCTTTAGCATGAATGAACTGTTAGTGCAACAACTTGGTGAGAGCTTATTTGGTTGATGAAAACGTAATTACTCTTTCGCAATGAGTTTTATAAATTTCCCGGGAAGACTGTTTAGGAAAATTCCGGATGAGTTTCTTTCCTGCGGCTCAAAGTGCTGATTCACTTTTTGCTAAATATGGGAAAAGCAAAGGCTGAAAAATTTCGAAGCAGGTAGAAATCGTCTCCGTAGAGAATGAGGGAACAAGAGTGCCCTTGGGAAACGGTGAAATCACTTTCATCAATTTCACATATCTCTAGGATTTCCGTTTGGAAAACTTCCTGGTTTTACGAGAGAAGGAACACAGGCAATCTCCCCTCGATTTAACAGGAGGTGAGAGAAGTTTCTTGAGAGGCAACTACACTTCAGAAATGGGTCCAGAGTAGGACCTTGGACGCAACTTTAAGCTTTTGTAAGCACCTCTCACAAGAAGAGATTTGCTAGAGCAGGATCTGTTGGATCTCGCTCCTTGGAGGTTTGCCTGTGAGTAAAACGAACTGCAAGACAACTCGTTCAGCATGAATTGACAACAAAACTCTTCAGTCATTTCTCCAACGGTGAAGATCATTCCCTGGAGAAAAACGAAAGCACCCCACAACATGATTTTCGATCATAAAAATAACACGTGGCAGATCGGTGGCAACCAGAAACCTTTCCAAAACCTCTAAGCATCCACGACTCATCTGTCTCCTGCTCGGATAGAACCACATCATTGCTTTTTCGCAACAAAAGTTCTGTTCTTCCCCATAGGTTCTTGTTAAGCTCCGACTAGTTACAGTAAGCTCGTAGTAACCCTCACAGTAGTAACCCTGAATCACATGATTTCGACTCATTCCCTGCTCTTCCACAAAGCAGTATCTTCTCTACTGCCTCACATTTAGTGAACCCTGAAAGACCTATCAACTCTTTCGTAACACACAGTACACACATGGTATTCCCATTTCTTAAGCATGATGTTTCGAAAAAGTAGAACACTGTAAGCTCTTCAAGGGAAAGTTTTTTTTTTGTTGTTGTTGTTGTTTCCTTTTTTTTTTACTCTTGCATGAATCGGGTTGGGCGATAAATACGGAAGTGAGATGCTGAACATTTTTAATCAACTTGTCTGGCCATTCTTCCGAACTGAACACGCAACGCATATTCCAAAATAGATAGTAGTGTTCCCCACGCGTGGGAGAGGACACGTTTCATTCTGCGCATCCGAACATCGGCTGCTGCGCAAGATGCTGTGAGGCAGCCGACGTTCATGCATCACGATGCACCAGGACTCGGAAACATCACTTTCCAAAATGTGATCCGTGAGGATTTGTAAGGTTCCCTACGGTCCATGGTGATCTCTAAATGAAGCCAGTTAGCCGGGCTGGTAGCTATCAGATCTTCCAATATTTTCGTTGCACCCAAACACTCTTATGGCCATTAATCTTGGGTGCACGTACAGAATTAGACAACACTGAAGCCTGAGCAATAAAACAACAGGAAAAGGAAAGAAAGAACAGAAACGGAACTCAATTCCATGATGTGATATCCACACTTTGCAATGTGTGGTGTGATGGCGACCGCAAAATGGGGCTGCCCTTTTATAGCTATCGCAAACGACTACAATGAAGCCACTCTTCTGGTATGGAAACGCTTCCAAGGTCTGTTTTTGGATAACTGAGACCAGCCGAGGATAAATACGGAAAGAGAAACCAACTTCTCGTGCGCATGTGCTGGCTACACGCGTACCAGCTGCACTACTCTACCCTGGATGTCGTTAAGCAGGGTAGAAGATCGATAAAACAAGAACATATCCCGGAATAAAATCCGCAATGCTACCACCATCCTGGGATGCCTATTCGGCTCAATTGTGCAGCTTCCTGGATACGTGATTCTTATGCAGCAAGGTGAGAGATCCCACACCAAACGCTCAACGTGGCTAACGGATTCCGAAAGACTCAGGGAGCAGGAGGTTTTGCTTTCCTTACTCGCACTCGCTTCTGTCGAAAAGCAATCTTTTTGCTAGGTAAAAAGGAAAGAAAAAAATTCGCCAGCATGGATGGAGTTTAAAGACATGAGTTCAAGATTGAGGAGAGAGATTCCCTCTGCGTTCGGGAGAGAGAAATCACACGATTATTTCATTCCTTCAGAGTGAGGGAATCCTTTATCCAGGAAGCTTTATCCAGTGCGCAAGAGATCTCAAAAGTTTTGGAGGCTTGATTCCGGATTTCTGTTTCCTCTGCTTTGGTAACTGCGCATGCTTGGCTTCATCTGACATTTGACAGTCAAGGGTTGAGCAGATGTTCTTTGCTGAGAAGGCGCACACACCGATTCACAATGAAGGAAGGCATTATGAGTTACAAAGAGGAGGTCTTTCTTTAGTTTCTTAACGGCTTCGATGAAACAGCATCTGGTTCACCAGGTGACTAAAGGACTGATCCTCGATGAACTTCGTCACCCAGTTCAGTTTGTTCAAATTGAACGGCGGCACGACCACCATGGAAAGGACCGCAGACATGCGAAGACTACTTACGGTACTGGGCAACAACATAAAGCGCACAAGGGAGCAATGGATGCTGGGAGTCTCGACCGACAGTCCTACGAACAGCCTTCCTCTTCGTTGAGAAGGACTGAGAAACATATTTGCGATCACGCAAGCATGTTTCTCATGCGTGCGTACCTCCCTCTTATTCACAGAGAAATCTGTCTCGGAAGGGCGTTTTCGAAGCGGTTTTCTCGCTGCCGCTACTCTTAGCATCTGGAATTGGGGTACTGGAGCACTGCAGGCTCCTCTCTATCCAGCGCAGGTCCCTGTTTCCTCCTCATCTCGGCACCTGACCTTGCTGAGAACCCCAATCCGCAAATTTCACCTCTTCAGAAACCGTGCACTTTCACTGATAGATGAGAAGAAACTGGTCCAGCGTGCAGGGGGCAGAGCCGTTACCAAATAGAATGAGAGGGAAGGAAGATAAGCTCAGTTCTTCATGCTTATGACAACATCTCTGGGACAACCCACGTGGGTCGGATTCCGATACGGGCCACGATCGGATTCGCCGATCGGATTCTGGGAGAAAGGACCTCGTTTATCCCTGCTGCAAAAGTCAACGGACCTTGTATTTAAAACCCTGTTCCTCTAGATGAGCAAGCCCTCTCAAACTCGTAATCCTTATTCGCTGCAGTTATTACATTCGAATAACCCGTTTCCTCCTTCACTGGGTGGCTTCCGTCGCCTTTGAGGCGCCCGCTACTGAGACCCGGTTGCATGTGTGATTTGGATCGCTACGAGCTTTTAAAGGACTTTTTTTTACGTCACGCACGAGATGAAAGTTATTCCTGAAAAAGTTTCGTTTCCTTTTTTTTTTTGAAACTTAATGAATAGAGGCGATGCGAACCGGGAATCTCGCGGGACAACAGGAAGGTTTGCAGCTCATCAGGGTTCTAAAAGAGGCGTCATATAGTTAAAAGAAAAGTGCAAAGAACAGAAGCGTCAAGCAGAAGGAAACAAAAAAAAAACACGAAATGCTTGACGACGGATTTTTTTCTTTCTAAAGCTGTCTTAGCATCGAAAGGATCTTCGCAGAAGACATGTAGTAGTGTTTTTCGCGGGGGAACGAAGCGCTTCAGAGATTGAGATGAGTGTTCAACTGGAGGAAAACCGCAAAGGCCTTTTAGCAAACTCTCGAAGAAGACGATGTGAGATCTAACCGGAAGCCAGACTTCCGAAAGGATTCCGGTACGCTCAAACGACTCGGTGAAGAGACGCGCATTTTCCTGATAAGCTGCTCGGCCTTTACCCGCTGATTAGGAAACGAAGATGAGCTCCGAGGCCATAACTGGGTAATTTCGAACGAGGACGAAGACGTTCCTAAGCACGAGCATCTCTTGCTCCACGGATCACGCGACCAGAAACCGATGAAAGCTGCGTTTATCTCGATCCAGATGGAAAGAGCTGCTTACATGGTCACGTTTGGGTTGCGCTCTTATCCGTCGGAGCTGCACGTCGGAGGATCTGGCAGATCTCATCAGCGCCCTGGAGGGCTGCTCTTCGTGGAGCCGTGCCCATTCCGTATTGAAGCGCCATTTCGAGCTTTACCGGAGATACGTTCCAAAATCCACTGAGGTTCCAGGACTGTCTCGTGCACGAATGCGTCCGGAGCTGTAGACGCGTGCACAGGCTAGAGATCACACGAAAAGAGCGGTTCGAGAACTATGAAGCTCAAGGATTGGAAAGCTGAAAGCATCCCTAGCGTGCTCGAGGATTTGTTCGACTTGGCCCTTCTGATTCCTCAGACATTCTTCAACTTTCGTGAACACGGAAAAACCCGAAACACTTACATTTTTTGGTCGGATGGATTCGCTCAGCCTTTATGTACCTGCGGGCACGAGGGACCCGAACGGTTGTGTTCTGACTTATTCAACAGCAAGCGAGGACGTGCAGTCGGATGCTGATTCGAAGCCGAGTGAGACGGAGGTGGAAGGAAAATTGTGCAATAGAGAGAGAGAGCGAGCTTTCCGCAACTGCGCACTCTTGCGTCTAGCAGCTTCCAGCGGATGTCCCAGTGCAGCCAAACATGCGCTGCTAAATGGCAGCTGTGTCGACACAAAAGGGAAACGGATTCCTCCTCATCGATTCGAAGTTTGGAAGTTTTGGAAAGGAGGCCCTAGTCATCATCCGCGGCTTTTGGGAGAAAGCCATCTCTCCCTTTCTTTTTCCAATCGGATGCAGTGTGAGCTCACGACTTCGGGAAACGAAAAATCCACAAGAAGTCCGCCTTCCTGCGTATCTGAATCGACCACCCTGTCCTGAGGGAAGTCTGCGAGTCTGCTGGATGGCCCGGAGTGAAAGCGTCGATGTCAGTCCAGGAGCAGACTCAGTAGCAACCGTAAACAAGAGTTTGTATCCCTGAGAGCAAGTGGGTTGGTCCAGTATCAGTCCACTGTTGTCATGCAAAGAAATCCACTAATCTGAATGCAAGTGCTCTCAAACTGAAACAGCTGTGCCGCCGGACCGTATCCAATTCTAAACTCATTTGCTGTCGTGATGAGTCGGGCTGTCAGCGTCGCTCTGGCGATTCCGACATCATCCAAAGAACGGACTCAGATTAAAGGTCAGCCAGCAACAATGAGGAAACAACCCAAAACGATCACGGATGAAGAAATTAACAAAGAACGCCCAGAAGTTCTGCTGAGACGAAGGAAACACCCTGGGTAACAAATGGAACACCTCGGGTTAAACTCGCAACTCAACGCCGGATTCTCGAGAGCGAAAAAACACAGCTGTTAAGTCAAACAAGTACCTACAGGTGGTACAGGCTAGCAGCATCCAAAGACATGCCCTTGGGTGATACCAATGTGGAACAGCCCATTTCTTGTGCAAATCTCTTGCGTGATGCGTTTATAACCGTAATGGTGTGGCATGTATTGAAACACGTTGAAACACATCAGTCATTAGGAAACAACCCCTGTGTAGGTTACTAGTGATCCGACTCGAGTATTATGAGTAAATAATACTCGAGTTAGGGCAGAAAGACAAAAGGATACAACTTTCTCGTTATTAAACAGTGTCACTTTTTAAACCATCCAAAGGAGGAATGCACACATCCAAGAAAAGAAAACCAGCATTGAAATGGAATATCAAACATCCTGTTTACGCGTCTCCGAATGTTAAATCGAGAAGGAAAAAGAAAGGAAAGCAACTGGTTTGTTTGAAAGAGCCACAGGACCCAGCATGCAATCACGTTCTGTTTGTTTTTTTCCTATCGTTAGAACTTTAGGTAGGAGCAACTGCAATGCTTGGTATCCTTACGCACTAATAACTGTGAAGGATCGTTTTGAAAATCTGGAATGCGGCTGCGTTCACTTCAGACGCTTCTTCTTTGACCATCACATTTACCCTTGCTGAATTGAACCCTTTCGCGACTTTGGATTTTTGTGAGGCTTTCACATGCCTCTTAGGTTGCTCCATAATTCTTCATCTGCCAGGAGAATCTTGGCATCGCCCGACAGGCTTCTTCAGTGTATTCTATTCATTCGTACCTGTACAGCGAAAAGACTCGCTTCCGACACCACAAAGACCTGCCAGTCGCTTTCTCTCAGAATTTCAGAGTTCGCTTCTCCTGATTACGGTCAGTCAGGAAGAGGTGCAAAAGTCGTGGGACTTGGTTGCAACAGCGCATGCCTGAACCGCCCTCAACGAAATTCGATTCTACTACTTCTGGATTTCTTGGCATCTACGAGACGAGCTTACCTACGTCCCTCCAGCCTACTGAGCAAAGTTCCCACAATCGAATCGGAGAGCCGCATTTGCCATGCAAATCGCTCACCACGAGGATGGCCGCTGTTGAATCGATTTGGCAGACACGTGCATTAATGATTTCGCTTTAATGACAAAATTCGGACGCACGCAAATACGTACGCACAGATATACAAATACACGTACTTGGTGACAGATGGCTAGAAGGGTCGGTTCAACGCCTTCCACGAAAAAAGGAACGATCGTGCTGAGATGAAAATCATTCAAACGAGATGTACACAAAAGGGAACTCATTTGCCCCCTCCCCGCCCCCCCATAAAGTCACGCCCACAAGCCAAAAATGAAGATGAGAATTTTAGCTGATTGAGAGATGGCTGCAGATATTACCACAAATTCCTCGCATCGTCATACCACGACACCATATTCTTCTACTGGCCAGCTCGTCGTTCGTGTTGCGTCGGTGCAAGCATGAACAAAACCGAAGCCACATCGCAGAACCAACGTTTTTGCCATCTAGCGAGGAAGATTCCCATTCACGAAAGGCCGGAACGCCTATCCCTCGGGTGAACCAGCTCAAGTCGGTGAGAATGCACTATTAGGATCTCATTCTGTTCGCCCGCTCCTGTTTACTGGCATGCTAATGAACAAATGAAAGGAAAGCAGGCAGCCATAAATCAGCATACGGATGACGCATACGAAATGCAGTCCAGAAGCTCGACATCTTTAGAAGATGCTAGCGGGAAAAAATCGTAATTTGCATTGGCAGAAAAATCAATAGCAGAGTGCTGCTGAATCTGGACAGCCTCAAGATGCAGCTCTGGTCGAATAGTGATACACGAACAGATTCCATTTTCGGAATTTTCTGCATGTACAAGAATTGCTTGCCTGCCGAAAAAATAAACTGCTGAAATAGAAATGGGCATATGCGCATCTGTATCAGTAAGCACACATGCGTGTTTCTGTGTCGTCTTAAGTGTATGTGGGCATGTGCATCCAAAAACATGTGCTGTCACATTTGACGTCTTGAGATAACACTTGAGGAAGCAGTTCAGTGACCCTTTCCTGCCACAAGTACGTCGCCGCAGTTCTCTTATCGAGAATTCCCGCAACACTTACACTAAAAATTCAAGCGGGGAAGCTCAATTTAACCGGGATTTCCTTGGAGGGAATCTCGACGGACTCTTTAGGTAAAGCATCCAACACCAACCAGTCAACCTTCACCTGAATTCGCGCTTCGAGCTGGTTTCCAACGGATGCATCAAGAATGCCTCCCTTTTCACATGAAGTGAAACCACTGGACCACAGGGGAAAATGAGGCTGAGCAAAAAGACGACAGGCAGACGCTGAATGAGGAAAGCCGGGAAAAAAAGAGGCACTGTAGCAGAGATACTAAATGTGAAAGATGGCGTTGAAGACAGTCACCTGAATTTGATAGTTTATTTTACTCTAAGAGATCCAGGATGCAGGATTGCCGCCAGCTATGAAATAAACCGTAAGAGTTTCGCGATGGGCGCATATCAAGTTGGCAAGAATCAAGAATCGCTCTCACAGAGGAGAGTCGCAATGATTTAGGACCACAGGATTGAAGCTGGAAGATCGCGAGAAAGCTTTTTTCGATAGCTGAAGGAGCGGCAAAATAAGCCAGCTAGAAGACTACTATTGGAAAAAGTTTCGGAAGAGACCAACAAATCAATGGGAACAGCCAGTAGACAAAGCAGAGGCAACCTCGACCATCCGAAAAGGAGGAGTTCGTACTGCTGCATCTACAAGAAGTAAGGAACGGAGGCATCCATAGAAAGTCAACCGGAAGCATGAGATCTCTATCTGAGATGCCACCGTAAGTCAAAAGTCTCGCACCGGTCCAACTAACAAAGCGCTGGGACGTCTTTCCGTTCAGGGTGAGGGTGTCTTCTGCCTCTGAGTTGACGGTTTCTGGATTTCAGAAAGAAATTCCACTCTGGGAAGCCCTGAGAGTTTCGGAAAAATTGATTTATAAAAAAGGAAAATGCAGAGCGAATGGTTGGGGAAGCATCCAAAAGAGAAGAGACAACGAATAAATCATTTCTCTCGGCAGCCTGGGAAGAGAGAGGAGTGAAAAGATGGAAAATTCATAAGACAGGAATTCACTATGGATACAAAACGGTCCGAGTCGTTTGCTGCAAGCAAGAACGCGTCCAAAATGCTTTCCATCAAATGAGGAAAAAAGGGAATAAAGAAGAAAGAAAACGCGGCAGGGTTGAAAACTGGGATTCTGAGCGATTTTTTATTCTGGAAAGTGCTCAAGTTGGTGATGCCAGGGGAAAAAAAGGACCTGCGGACGCGAAGATACCTGCAGCCAAGGAAACTGAAAGATGAAAATCTTGAAGCCAGAGCGGTCGCTCCAAAGTTTGGAAGCAGCAAAATACTGCATGTCCCAGTGCATCTAACCGCGAACTTATCGATAGAGAAAATTTCTGTAACAAAGCAATGGGACTCCCTCGAAACAGAAAAATAAAATAAAATGAAAAGCCGACAGAAATGAGAAGCAGCTGACAAACTTGATCCAACTTCGTGTTCCGCCTCACCTAGGCAACGATACGAACCGCTTCCGCAGCGTGGTCTTCATCATGAATTTCATATCGTTTCTGTTAGGCAATGAAACCGTGGGGGAACTCCGGAATCACCCCGCGCTCTCCAAGAGTATCTTGGCAACAGACACTTTTCGATCTTTGCGCTTCTTCGTGATTTCCCTAACTTCAAAGCAGAGGCTGCCGGAGGACTCTTCGGACAAAGGATCGTTGGCTTTCCACACGGGTTCCTTGTTCTGCCAAACTTGGCGGACCACTCTGCTCCCCCCATGAGGAACGCAGCGACAGGACCCGACCTGAGCCGAACTGGCGGAAGCAACGCACGAGTTGGTGACTGGCCCAGGGACGAGTGGGCCGTGTTAAGAAACACGAAGGAGAAAGATCGCGAGAAAGCTTTTTCGATACCTGTAGGAGCGACAGAGCAAGCTTGCCAGGAGACCGTTCACGGGAAAAGTTTCGGAAGAGACCAACAAATCAATGGGAACAGCGAGTAGGCAAAGCAGAGGCGACCTCGACCATCCGAAAAGGAGGCGCTCGTACTGCTGCACCTACAAGATGCTTATACCGTGGCATTCTTGCTCAAGGATGCCACAGTAAACCGCGATCCTTCCTTCGTCGTCGGTCCGGAGCTGCTCTTCTCACCTTTCAAGAAGCTTCAAGTGTCCCTGGGAGCGAAAAGCAGGAGTTCGCAAAACGATGTTCGCGACATTAAAACGGAAGGGGGAAAGGTGCTGGAGCGAAAATCTAAGAAAGAAATTTCTAAGAACCCTGCGGGGGCGGCTTTTCCCCTGCGAGCTCGCGGTTTCCTCCTCCGCACGACGCTCGTCGCTAGGGAACTCCCCGAAAAACGCAAGCGGGGCGGCAGAACGGAATGGTGGTGGATGGCAGATGGAAGGCACCTGCGGCTGAGCTAACCATGGAAGAGACCGACTCCCGCCGGCGGGATTGACTGCTTGCTTATGCATCGCACGAGTGACACGGGGGCGCGCTGAGGGAGGATGGAGACATTTCCTGCAGGTCACGTGACGAGCCCGAAAGCAGTAGGCGTTTTTTTCGCTTCCCGGTAAATAATTAAGAGCGGGTGAAAAGCGATTCCCGAAGGAAACCCGCCCTGGATGCGAGTGTGCTGCCGTGCTTCCTTGAAGTCTTGAAGTGAAGAGAACGCACCGCATCCCATCAGAAAGAAAAAAAAAAAAAAAAAAATTAAAGGAAGGAATCTTATCCGGTTGCCTTCCCGGAAGAAGGGAAAATACACACATGAAAGGAAAAAAAAAAAAAATGTCTTTTTCTCAGCAGTCTTTTCCCCAGCAAGAGGTATGAGAGCGGCAGAGAGAGTCGAAGGGGATGTTCGAAGGATCGCGAAACGAGAAGATCGTTCGCACTCGGATCCCTGGATGCGGGTCTCCAGGAATCGCCAAGGACATATCCACGGCGATCCTCCTGCCTCGCCACTCCCAGACACATCAAGCGTCGCCTTTTGCATGCGAACGCCCAGCTACGCGCCCATTCTTTCCTGTCGCCCAAAGCGAATACTCACCACGAACCGGACGCAGCTTCTGTTAGGGCGGTGGTGAATCTCCGAGCCGATCATTACGCCGAGCTGTGGACATTTGGCAAGAAGCCAAGTTCACACTGCATGGATCGTTTTCGTCTTCTCCGGGTTTCCAAGGAAGGCGGGGGGGGGGAGGGGGGAAACACGAATAAATGCGGCGGGAGAAATCTCGCGCCTTCGAGAACTTGGGAAATTTTCTGCAGAAGGGAAAGGAAGGAAAGAAGAAAAAAAAAATATCGAAGGGATACCGCTCAAGGTCGCTAGCAGGAACGCAAACGTCACGCAGAAGTTTCTTGGGAGCACTTTGCGTTTTTTTTTTTTGTTGTTTGTTTTTTTGTTTTTTTTTTTGTTTTTTTTGGGGGGGGGGAGGGGAGGAGGGTTTTGTTGTTGTCGTTTTCTTCTTCCTTCGACTTGTCTTGTTGGTTCGCTTTGCTTCCCTCGGAGTCTCACGTCAAAACTGCATCATGATGGCCATGTTCCTCACGAGCAGAGGAAAAACGCATGCATCTCGTTCGATACTGACACGCCGTTTCGGAAGGTGATTTTAGCAGGCACGGAAACTCTGCGAAGCGCACAGGCGCAGCCTCTGTTGCTAAGCTGCATGGTCTCCTCTCCCACTCTCCTCTAAGGTAGCAGCATCTGATACTCGCTCGGCATCACTTCGTTCCTGCCGAGGAAGCGCACTTGCACACCACTGAACGGGAACTCGTGGTACCGCGTAATCGCAACCGAAGGAATACATGCGAACTGTGAAGGAGCGACAGCGGGAGAGTAGGGCCTGCCTGTAGTCTGCAGACGACGTGCGCGCGTTGGGGATCGGGAGTCGAGTTCCAGACAGCCGTCGATTCTCGGATGGCTCGCGGATCCGTAATCCTACTGGAGGAAACTGACGATCGCATGTGCTCCTCTAGGAAGCCCTCGCTTCGCCTGCCCTCCACCGCTCCGGCGAGCGACGAGCCGGCTGAGGCTGCAACTTCGCCCGGGAGAGGAGCCCATGAAAGAGCAACCTCTTTGCAAGCCCCTGCCGAGCTCTTCTGCTTCCCAGTCCTCGAAAGCATTCGCGCGAATACGCCCGAATGAGTGAGAGGTGGATGCTGCTCGGTCCAAGAGGAACCAGGACACGAATCGCCACCACGCGTCGGGAAAGAAAGGCAAGCATGGGCGGGCAGGAACGTGTCGATATGAGAACATCCGGCAATAGGACCAGCCACCGAAAATAATGCATCCTGAGGATCCGTCCAATGAAGACGTCGGTTAATGGTGGAAAATCATTCCCGAGGTGGACGGGTGACTAGTTTTACAGGAGCCTAGGAACAATCATAGATTGTGTCATCCCACGGTCTTCCCTTCTCGCGCTACGAAACCTGGCACTGACCATGCCGTGTAGAGCAGGACGTCACAGGGGCGTTTGACCCTGAATGCGCCCCCGGACACTTTGCAACTGGCACAACACAGGACACACAAGTGACCAGTATTTCGACCCTGCTGACCTCGCTCTACAAAGAAAACGCCTCCAGTTAAGACAGCCGGACCACTCTTGTCTTCCATCTAAACGGATGTTGTCGAGAGTCTTTGACCGTTACCCAGTCCTGGCCACTCTCCGCTGACGTTCTGAAGGTCACTTCGCTCTGAGATGCTACTTTACACTTTAGCTCTTGGTTTTGAAGGCTATTCGCTGCTCGGCTGAGTAATCTGTATCTCCATCAGCAGGAGCGTGAGTTCCCTGAGTGCAGCATGGAGGTCGTTTCTTAGGGAGCAATTCAAGAACAAGACAAGCAACACTGAAAAATACGGTATCTCCGGAAGGAACCAGAATAGGGGATGAATGGGGATAAGGAACCTGAAGGCCTCCGAGTCCCCTCGTAGCACAGAAGGATGATGGCAAAGCGAAGAGCGCGTGAAGACGGTAAAAGCCTCACTGAAGTGCTGAGGAACAGCTGCAACTCGAAAGGTGCTTGGACACCTGGCGAAAGAATGGAGTCTGCCCAATCGATGTGAGAATGGCCAAAGGAAGGCCATGGAAAGAAGAGATGAAAAGAGGAGGAGGAGGAGCCACTATTTCGATTTTCCCTGACGAGCACCAAAAAGATGCAGATTCTGGGGAAAGGCACAGCCGGGAAACGTGTATCTGGACGACACAGCTCTGGCAGCCGATTTGAGGAGCGCTTTGAAGTAGTCACACAACCGGCCATCAAGATGGAAAAGTCGTCTCCCAGCTCCCGAGTTTCCACGTGGAGAAAAGGACAAGCTCGTCTGGTTTGCGGTGTTCTCTCAGAAACTTCGGACCGACTGTGCAGAGGGAGCTGCCCATGGCGCGCTTCCAGCTGCTCTCGGACCAGACCGCCACTGCCACATCGTGACACGCAGGAATACCGAAGCGCGTGGTTTTCAGGCTCTTCGCTCTCATTCGTACTTATAGAGGAAGGTCGGCGGAGGTTGGCACGTGAGCCGTTTCTCCGTGTGCGGAGAAAGGGCTCACGCGCCATCTAGTGAATGTCTTTAATTCAAGCCGAGCACACCAAGAGTTTGCGGATGGAGAGCGAAGACGAGGAATGAGGACAGCAGCGGTGCAAGAAGAACCTCCAAACTCCAAGTTTAACTGACGAGATTTTTCCAGTGGCGTTCGCGGGAGACCACCAGCTAGACCAGGATGCCGTGTCAAGGGGGAGTGGAGCTACCCAACAGCTTCTCGAGGGGACGACCAGATCACCGGAAGGAAGAGCAAAACGAAAACGGGCGAACTATCGTCACCTAACGAGCCGTGAAAGAAGAAGCCTTCATCTGCGGCCAGCACAGGTTCAAGGGACCTTCACCGGGAGCGAGTCCTTGCGGGAGCTGCTCCTGTGATCCGGCAGCAGGAGGTGAAATGCAGGAGCCGCTCCAAGCTGCGTCGCCCAGGGAGTTGCCGGGAGAGTCCTGTCGTCCTGCCACCTTCCTCCCGGAACACGCCTTCACTCTTCGCCAGCCTCTCCTTTTCCTCGGACCTTAACCGACTCTCCTCCACCCCAGGGCCATAGCGGTCCTCTCCGTTCTTCCGTCCGATCTTGCATCAGGTTCCAGGGGAAAGCACGGTGGTCCTCGCCACCGCTCCTACCGGCCTGGGAGTCCAAGAGCGAGGCGCCGCTTCTGCACGGTGCAGACTTCAGGGGCACCACGGGAGAAGCCTCCCCGAGTGATATCGCCTCGGTAATCGTCCTTGGTCCGAAAGACCGATTTGAGATCACGTAGGTGGAGACGGCAGGGGCGCCATTTTCCGAACCTTCCTTTCCCGCCCCAGTTTTCCCCTTCCCAAATCCGCCCAGTAGTAATAGGAACAGGACAGAAGCGACGTTGGGAAGAAACGACCGAGGAACCCCAGACCGGCAGGAGGGGACCCGGTCCCTACGAAAAGGTGGGAAGCGGAGTCTAAGAGTGGTCAGTCGGGTGCACGACGACGCGTGAGGAGAACACAATGCACTTCCGTCCCCCCTTGCCTATTTCCTGCACTCCTTCCCCCTCTCTCCTCCCTTCCAAGAAGAGAAAAGCACGGTTGGCTACATCTCCGCCGGCTACCGTCGAGCAGAGGCTCCCAGCTGAGCGCGTCTTTCGGAAGGAGGCCTGACAGAGACATCCAAGAAAGACGCGCCCATCAAGAGGTTTCGACGACCTCGAGAATGGAGAGAAGGAAGCTTCCGAAAGCTGGATAGGGGGCGCGGCGGAGAAGGCCCTCTTCGGGAAGGACCCCGGGAGCTGCAGCAGCGCCCCTCGAAGGGAGAAGGAGACTGTTCGCTCCAGGTCTCTTCCCCAGCTGGCTGGGCAAAAGCTGGCGGAAGCGCGGACACGGCCGGGAAGGGCAGATGTGAGAGGATCACATCGCTCTCGTACTTTCCGCTCCTCAACACCCCGAGGTGAAAGGCATTTCTGAGGCAGAGGGCCTGCGCAAGAAAAAGAACGAAAGAAGGGAGCGATGAAGGAAAGGAAGAAGGGGAGGGGAAGGGGGTTCGTCGGTTCTTTGAGCGCTTCTTCCGTTAAGGTGCAGCAAAAGCGGTCGCTGCTGCTTGGATGGGGACTCCGACCAGCAGCAGCATTAGCTCACAGAGTCGCCCGAGGACCACCCCCGCTTACCCGCCAACTCGTTTTGCAGAGCCCTTCTCTCGCAGAGCCCCAGAAGACCCTCCATGCGAACAAAAAGGCAAATGGAAACATCACCTGCCCGAGGTCACACGACCGGAGAAAGATGCGCTTTCAGGCACGAGGAAGATGGGCTACGGCGCGGCTGCTGTCGGTGGAACATAACAACAGACCAGCGGCTCTCCGAGCATGACCGCAGCTGCGGCCCCCGAGTTAAGGACTGGTCATCTCAGATTCCTTATTCGAGGCTGGTCCTTTTGCTTCCGCTTTGATCTTCTCTGCCGAATTGGCACTTGCAGTTCCAAAGAATCCGGGGCAGTGAGTAGCAGGAATGGTCTGATAGTGGTCACGCACTACGAGCGCATCTTTATAAAGACCTCTGCCGAGAAAAAATTCCTTAGGAAATTCTTATGTGGACTCACAAAGAGGCACAAGAAGCTGGGACGACGCGCTTTTGGAAACGTAGAATTTCCCTTTCTTTTTTTTTTTTTCGTGGGCCACAGAGACCGAAAACTTGGTCGGGCTTGTTGGTATCCGAGAGCCGCGTGGTGATGAAGGGCAGCCATGATCAAAGGATGCAAAAAGTTCCGGAGGTGACTCCAAAAAACACATCTCCGCACACCCCGAAGACCCCGTCGAAGCGCGCGCGTTCAGCGCACAGACCGGCGATCTCATCTCCTCCTTGGATGAGACCGCTCCAGTGCGAACCGTCCACGAGGCGAAGAAGAAATCAAGGGAGTGTCTCGGGGCGAAGAAGAAAGCAAGTGCTTTCTGCGGGGTCTCGTCCACAGAAAGCACTTCTCCATGATCTTCGACTCTCTCGTCCCCGTGGATCGAGAGAGAGAGAGAGAGAACCACAGAGTTCGTCTTTCCAAGTCCACATTCGAGAAATCGCGGACTGACCCGGAGAGGGAGAGTCTCAAATTAGGTGCTCCAAGGAGAATCTGTAACATTCTATCTATGCAGATTAGTGGTCGCCGCAATAAAAGTGGGATGACGGGAAGCACTGCTGGTTCTCACAGCTAATGATCGCTGATGGCTATCAGAACAAATGGAGACGTCGGGGACGCGTGCTGGGAGCCGAAACGAGGAAGGTAAATCAGGAAAACCTGACCTACATGCGAAGCGGAACTGCTGGAGATTGGGAAGTACCAGGGAGGGAAAGCAAAGCTGACGAGGAAATAGATTTCAATTCCTGCTGTAAGCTTTCAGGAAGCCTCTGGATTGATGGAATGACGGACGATCTCGTCTCTTATTTTTGTTGTGATTCTTCACAGGAAAATTCCAGGGCACTCATCCAGACACGTCACTCAGGACTTTGTTCTTCTAAATAACGATGTTTTTTTTTTTTTATTCGGAGTCAGTTGGGCTAAGTTTGCTAAATTAATCACCTAACACATCCGCTACGTGTACGCACGACAAAGTTCCGATTCAGAGTTGGTTTGAAGAGTGAAGCGGTAAGAAAACCGACAATAAAAAAAAAAAAAAAAAACCTCTCATCACCAGCAACTGCTTGAAGGATACTGAAAATGCTTGAAAAAAGGAAGATATTCCAAGACAGATGATGAAGCGTCAGCGTGACATCGAAAGATCAGGAAACTTTTGCTGTGATTCTTCAAAGAGAAAGACTTCAGGATGGTCCTCGTCACCCGAGGTTCTTGACGTTTCGAGTCACACACAAAACAGGGCAGGCGAGAAGCAAACATCCACGCGAACGTTCCAGAACACAGCAAGTGCAAGCTGCGAAAGATCGATGTGCTGCACAATTCTCTGGCAGTTTGCTCCTTGGATCCTCCACCGAAGACTTGAGTTTGTACCGACTTGTTGCTTGCAATTACTGGCAACAGGAAGAGCAAACTTCCTAATGCAACACAAAAGACGCATACCGAGAGATGCAGCGTCACAGGAATTTCATTCGGATCCCTTCTGGCAACGCACCCCACTGCGATCTTTGCGGTTTTTCCGCAATCAAAGAATGGTTTCTAGTATAAAACTTGAAATCATATGGGAATAAGAAAAATGTGGTTTCCAGGAGACGATTTGAGCGGGAAAGCAGCACGAAAGTGAATAGAGGCGGAAACCAACTAGCAGTGAGAAGATAGAAAAATAGAATTCACACACGCAGAGTTCACTAGCATGGTGTGCATGCTCAATGCCACGTTTCTTCACCTCGGAAGAGATCGAGTGTAGAAGCAACTGCCTGAATGAGCAGAAAATGGAATTCTGATAGTCATGGAAAGTCCCTTGTTCCGAATGAACGTAGCTACGTAGGGATAAGAGGTGTAAGAAGTTCTCACAATGTTCTCCATAAAGTCCTTCTCTTTAACGAGGATTCATCCTTTCGGGGAATGAAGTGCTAAAGAGTGCAAGACAACACGTTCGAAACGAGCACATTGCAGCGTGCACATTACAAGATTACACCATTCGTGCAAACACGAAAACGAAGGTGCACAGTACGGTCTGTCATTTTGCTAGAGGTTCCAATCAAAGTGGGGAGGAACCAACCTGGAATCATCTCTCAAGGTTTCCCATTCTACAAGAGTAGAATTGTTTTTGTTTCCTTTCGCCTCGGCCAAATCGACACAGATAAGTAGGCCACTTGAAGGCGAGAGAAACGTTCTAAAAAGTGAATTGCTAAAGCTTTACAAGATCTCAAAGATCAAGAATAGGATTTTAGAATTCGTTTGATGCCAATCTTCGTGGTACCTATGCATGGGGGATGAATACTTGCAGCTGCACACTCTGAGATGAGCTTTTGTTTTGAGCTCAGCGTAATAGCGGTGCACCTAGTGGTTCTGTGGCTATTGTACTATTCCGTAGAACACTGGTATAACCACGTTAGATTAATCAGTATGTTTTTTAAAAAAAAAAAAAAACTCATGTTTTTATGGTAACGCTTAGATACAAGCAGCATCACAAACCAACAGCAAACGAAGATGAAAAGTAAAAAACTTGTTTGCAGCAAGCAGCTCAAAGCTGGGTAATAAGTAAATGGAATTCCAAAGATTGTAGAGACTTCGTGAACCACCATCCACTCAATAAACAACAGTTCCAAGTGAAGAACGGATGACTACGAATGAGGTCAAGAGCATGTTGAAGCATTAGCAAGTCAGTCTGAAAGAACTCATCCTTCAGGAAAATCGGAATGTCTTCGATCGGGGTAAGCCATAGAAAGTTCCAATTCCCGTACAGAGGAAACCTATTTATAAAGGAATTCTCGGTCGCTTCAAATCCGTGAAAAGCTTCCGTACAAGGCATGAGGAGATCTGAGAATACTGAGTTATTATGCGGGGGGACTGGAGCAAGCGTTCGGGAATCTGCAAAGAACCGAAGACGGAACTCGCAGGAAGAAAATGCCAGTGTCCTTTATTCTCTATTTCAGAACTTTTGCACAATTTTAGAATTCTGGCGTTTTGCGCGTTGTGGCACATTGAAGTGTCTTTGGAAAATCATTATTTGGAATGATGATATACCGTTGGGAGTTCGTTTCCCTACTCGGCTACATTGCAAAACACAAGCGAGAGACCGAAGCACTGAAATAAAAGAATAAAATTTACACCTACCAGCACGGAGGCAAACACGCGGTGCAATTTTCAGAGTTCCTTCAGTGCAAGAAGGGAAAAAAAAAGCCTCAATCTGTGACATTTCCGAAAACGCTAGGAAGAAATGCACAAATCAGGGGCATGACGTAACTCTCAAGGAAAAAATCATCCTTAGTAGCACAAATGCAAATCGATGATTCTGAATGATTTGTGGTTTCTGTACCGGAGAGCGTGTCTCAGCTCAGAACCCACCCCACAACAAGCTTCAGAGATCCTTAGGATTGGAATAATGGAAGCGTATGATGAATGACCTTATTCGTTCTACAAATGTGCATTGATGTAGGGAGAGAGAAGATGGTATTGATGGAACAGTTGGAAGCCGGAGTCAGAAACTAAAGACAAGGCACGAATATCCTGAAAACTCTTGTTCAACCTAATTAGCGATGATCAGGGAAATCCCTCCGAACAGCAGGAATTCAAAGAAAGCCGATTACAAGAGCGTGTTGAAGATTTGCCCATTCATTTGGAGGTGCGCGTTTCCAAAAGAAGGGATTCATAAATTGTAGCTGAGCATTTTTCCAACAAATTCAGCCATGAAACAACCTTGATAGTGGCAATGATTTTCGGGATCATCGCAGCTACATGATCTCGGTAACCGAGCATTTCGATTGAGAAGCGAGTGGTACCTACCTCCCCATCTTGCCCAGGTAATTAAACATGCATTACCAGTAATTTTCGAAGATCATGCAGCAATGGGAAATTCTCTTCAAACGCGTGCATCTAAGATGCCGTAAGAGCGGCGGCAGAACCAGATAAGACATGAAACGATGTTATGACATGAAAAGGAGAAATATAAGAATTGCGCTTATTTCTTTTCTTTCAGCTTCACAGCTTCGAAGTTTTAATCGGAAACTGAAACGTTGTATTTGTTGTTCTGTTTTTTTCTTTGGGGGGGGGGGAGAGAGAGAGAGAGAGAGAGAGAGAGAGAGAGAGAGAGAAGGGGAGACTACAGGTAGGGAATGCATTCGTTGTGCACTAGACGTCTTTTTCCCTGCATGCTGTTATGATCACAAATCCTTTTCAATAGAATGTTTGATCGAAAACCTAGAAATGCGAAGCCAAATCGGTCTCTAAAATTTCTTGCACACATCCTCACTCATTTTCGTTGTACCTCTTATTTGTCCTGACACCAATTTCTCTACGCTTTCTCAGTTACGACAAGGAGAGGTCGAACTAAACTGTTTTTCTTAAATTTAATTCAAATGCAGTGATAGCACCTTTCGGTAAATTTTCCCACTCTTTGAATCATTTGAAAATTTGCCAAAGAGTTGGTGCGGAACTCCACGCAAAAAAAAGCGACAACCAAAGGCACCCGAAGTCGTCTTTCACGCTTTACCTCGTTTTACATTATGGAATCATTAACAGCACGGTGGTGTCCGATCCACCAAATGAAAATAAGGCGCAGCATGCTGATCTTTGGAACGACTGCTCTCTGTTGTTTGAGCAATGTGATGTTGTTGTTTAGCATTCTTCGTGCTGGACCATATGGAATAGTGCTGCAAAGCAGAACGTTTCGGAAACCGAGAGAGGGCGCGTGTTCGATGGGCACGAAAACTCTGGTTTTCCTTCTTCAGCAGCGAGTGGACGGAGGATACCAAGCATGCCGCAACTGACAGCATTCAGAGGAAGGCGTCTCATCATGATGTTAAAAGGAAAGTAAACGGAACTTAAGCAAAGTCGCCGGGTAAGCAGATTAAAGGTTTCTAAGACAACAAGGGGCGGTGTGTCCGACATTACGTGGATGGTTTGCCCGTACTCACGACGTGTAGAACGAGATTCTCTGCAGAGTTGGACAATAGCAGCAGACAGGCGCAGCTTTTCCGATTCTTCGCTCAGAGTCAGGAAAAACGAAATGTCTGAACGGACAGGTTTTTCGGAGGAAAATAAAATGGTTACGGGCTCCACGAAAGATAACAGCAGGACTTGGCGAAGCGTCTTCGAGTTTGCAAATCTATGAACCAGCTGTGGTGTGATTGAGCATTTAAGACCGGCCGATAAGCGCGAAAGAACCAAAATTTCGATTAGTTACATTACTTTGGATTTATTTGCCCCCCTACCCCCCCGAATCCTTATTTTCATGCATCACAATGAAGATTCTGCAATCAGATCTGTTCCTGAAAATCCGTGAATGTCCTCCATTAAAGAAATCACAATGGCCATTACGAAGCATCAAAAGCTATTTGTCTTCTTCATTACTCTGGGAATAGTGGCTTCGTTGCCTATCCCTTCGAGTAATCACTTTCAGCTATCATTTGCGTAGCAGCTGCACCGAAAATGATTTTCAACGCATGCTGCAAAAGACGGAGTTATGTGTTCCACACCACACACAAGAAACTCATTCTTATAGATGGACAACAGAGGTGTTGTCTTTTAAATGTCTTTTATAGATAAGTAGGTACGCGATTATTATTCCAAGCCCTGTTCACCAGGTACCTATTTATCTATAGATAATGGTGAGTGCTGCAACCGTATCATTTCTCATTCTTATTTTCGTGCCAGCGAAATGAAGCACTATTTGTTAGCTTGCATTTTCAGAAGCTGATGGTATTTTTTTGATAGCAGCCCTCTAAAGATCAAACACCTAAAGCATTGCAGATGCGCCCAATCTATCTGTACAACTCCTAAAAGAAAAAAAAAAAAAAAGTTCCCCCGAATGAAAATCCTGAAAACGCACTAAGAGTTTGCTTCTTCCGCTGTGGAAATTTTTGCTTCTGGAGGGTATCTCTACTCTTGAGGCACACTGTTCGGGTATCACCAAGGGAACGTTTTCTAATCGAGGAGTGTTCGAGGAATTTGTGCTTCGGTGGAAAAGCCAACCAGAGGGTTTGCGTTTGACTTTTTCCAAGATGTGTTTCTGCAGCCCGGTGCAAGACAAGAAGTTCAAGCGATTCCAACAGAATCCAAAGCAAATGACTAGATGGAGGAACAAGGAGAACTCATGGGAGAACAAGCTCTGGTGATGAAATTGGCACTGCGTTAGGAAAGGCAGGGTGCTAAGGTGAGAGCTTGAGAGAATTCCAAGAAAAAATTAAAAATAGTGGGGTGCTATCTCAGAATGGAGGAAGCCCTTTTAAAGAGAAGATTCCAGGTGACGGTCGCTGCAAGCGGTTACAGACAGCTCCGGTACGAATGGAAACAACAGAATCAGCGGGTTGCAAGCTGAATATATAGGAAAAGCAGTCGGAGGAGTTTCCAAACTCTGGAGATGATTCTCACATGCCCATCGGAAAGCCATAATCCGACGGTCCCGCAATCCCGAGAAGAAAATTTATCCCGATTAACGTAAGCACTTCTTACGCTACAGAAACTAAAAAGGACCGAAGGTGGAAAGCGCGGCATGTCGTCCGGCACGCACAGTGAGCACGTCGGAGGCGCCAAGAGGACGACTTGTGGTCCAAGGAGTCTTCGAAATCCACAGCACAGCTTAAACTCTCATTTCCAATTGGAAACAAATTAAAATATTGTAGACAGTCCAGAGGGACGAGTCGTTTGCAATCCCGAGATAAACCTCCCTGCACTAGCGGCGGAACGTCCGAAGATTACACGACTGTTTCATCTGACCCCATGAACTTCAACAGAGTGTTGCAAATGCAGCAGTTCTCCCTCCCCCCTCCTCCAGCAACCGTTTGCAAGCAACCACTGACTGCTGTTACCTCCTACCTGAGCAGCCGTCTTTTCACTTCGGACAGGGATGTTCCTGTGGTCATCGTCATCTGGTGCAATCAAGGCTGGGGAGGCAGCCTTCCGTTCCATTAATTTTCTTCCTACGCAGACTACGCAGACTGTGTGACCATCCACCTCCCTGCGAGGTTTCGGACTGTTTCGAATTCCAATTTCGGAAACAAACGAATCGAGCTTCCCGTCAAAGAAGAGTAAGGCAAACAGAGGCACGTCGGTGGATCTCGGAAAATACGAAGACCAGGAAGGAGCACAGCCAGAGTTCCGTCAACAAGGGAGTTCTTTCCTCCTTCTCCTTCCCCAGAACAGGGAGAGGATCTCTCTCCCGAAAACTCCCATCTGACCAGGTTCAAGTGAACAGGGAACAAAGGTTCCTCTAAGCGTAAAAGCCATCGGCCATGCCGCGAGACGTGCTAAAGACTGCATATCCACGTTTGGTCCACTTCCTGGACCCGACTGAAGGTTTTCGAGTTCACTGCCTTGCAGTCGCCTCCCACGGACTCTCACCGGTCTGCCGAGTTGAGAGTTCTGGGGGAGAAAGAGCTTGCGAAAAAGAGGATTTGTGCTTTTCTCCCCTCTGCTCCCCCGAGGACTCCGAAGATGGAACCCGAGCGCGTTTCTCGAGGGCAACACCTCATCCTTCCCAGCGGTGTCTTCGGTGCTTGAAGTCGCTCCTGTCTCTCCGCTTCGCCGCTCACTTGAAAGCAGCTCTTAAGGAGGCTGCAAGCTGTGCCCCATCTCTTCGAATCCTCGCTTGTGAAAACAGGCAGCGTTTGAACGACTTCTCGTTCTGAAAGCTGCAGTGGACGCGGGCCTCCTCGCATAGGACGTTTTTTTTTTTTCATTCGAAGAGAAGAAGATTCAAGCGGGTGAAGGCGGTCGCGTCTCCTGCAGATATACGCTAAAGAATGCGCCGCGGACAGACCTTCGGTGCTCCCGCTTGCTTACGGGGAAAGCACCACCGTCTGGATTCAGGTCCTGCCTGAGGCCGAAACGGATTCCCCGAACGGAGAGCAGGGGACTGAGAGCTGGCTGTTGCTAACTGGCGTCTTTTAGGAAGGAACAAAGACAATTGCGAAATTCTTGCAGTTCCTCCATTTCTTCTTTCGCCTGCTCGCAGAGGTCTGGCCTTTTGCCCTCGTGTTTCGATCAGCAGACACTCTGGATGCAAGAATAGCAGCTGGAATGATCTCCTTCCTTCCATGAAAGAGCCTTCTTTCATTCCCGACGGCAGAGTCTACGGCAGAGTCTAGCCTCCCAATCTAGAGAAGATGCCCTCAGCTCCCATGCCAGAGGAGCGGGACATCCTACTCGGCGGAGGGAACAGGGACCGCATCGCAATCCCCCCCCCTTCCCCCCAGTTACAGTGCCCGGGCTTCTCGCAAGGGGAGTGCCAATGCCTCCTAGAGACTGCTCTCCAATCCGTTGTTTTCGGTGGATGACTTCGGGGGGAGCCGGCATAACGGATGGGAAAGAGCATCGCGGGAGAACTATACCATTCTGGGATTTCCGGCTGCGGAAGGAGGAGCAGATCCGAGCTCGGCTTTCCGGTTTCGGAAACGAATTTGGTCACGATGGTCACTTCTTGGAGTTCTTAATTCCTTGCCAGAAACTCTGAGGAACAAGCTGAGCTCGTTCCTCAGAGTCTGCCACGAACACCAATGCTGGCAGACCTCAGCACGTGCACGCGCCCCTACTTTAAACGTGTTCAAATAATACAATTTACATGTACAGTATATATGTATGCATGTATTATTACACATGTATACCAAACATGTAAAATATAACACACGTCTCTTTACATTCATGAGTCCGTGCATATGCATGCCAATTTATTTGGACGTACATTTGTGTCTACTTGTAAAATGTAGATGGAAATGGAGGCAGAGATAGGCTAAGTAGAGCATCTCCAGACACCGTGAAGGAGTAAGTGGGAGAAGCACCGGTCCATCCGCGGGCATTATGTGCCCTCTAGGGGAGCTGTCCAGGCTTCGTTGCTCTGGACCACCTTCGGATGCTCGCTGCTCGTTGCCGCATCAAGAGCTCGTCTCTCGCTTCGCCTCTTCGGTCAAGCGAGCAGGACGGCAGAGGTCATGCTGACCTTCCTCTGAAGAAGGAACGAGACGCGACGCGGAGGAACGAGGAAGCGAAGACCATCGAAGAGCTACTTTCCCCCTTCCGCTTCCTGGTTTTCCCGCGTTCACTCCTGCCCGCGGGTCAAGTCGGAAGCGGTCCTGACTCCTTCCCACGGAACCCGCCGAGAGGGGGCCTGCCGGCGTCCCGGCGCCACCGCTCCGGACAGGAACGCACGCCTCTCCAGCTTGTGCGGGAGCTGCAGCGAAGAGGGAGGAGGGGGAAGGAGAAGCTCTCAGGTGAGAGGTCGGCAGGGGGCGCGCGCGCGCGCGAGCACTTTCGCCGCCATCCGTGGGCGTCTCCTGGCGCAGCTCCAGGAGCAGCAAACTCCCTTCGAAGGCAGAGCCAGAAGGAAGGCTCGAAACGGCAGACGGCGGGGGGCGACGGGAGACCCTCGCGCAGGTTCTGATCCCGGCAGCTCGTCTGAGCGGTGGCCGCTCGACCACGTCGAAAAGATTTCGGAAACTGTGGGCAGATCCCTCCTCAACCTCCTTCCTTTCCCCAGTCTCCTTGCGGGTGACGGCGACCCTTCCCACGAAAACCCCGGACGGTGCCGTCCTCCAGGAATCTTTCCAATGCCCTCAGCATCCCTCCTAACCTTCAAAGATATTCGCATTCTACCCCCCTTCCCTCCCTTTTCAGATTCCCCTCCAAAGATCGCCCAGAGGATAGCCGTCTTTCTTCTGGCAAGCCTTTCCATTGTTTCTGATTCCTTATTTTCCACCAGCCCAGGACCTATGTAACTGCAGAGAGAGGGACCACAGGAGCTGTCCCTCTTCCTCATCGTTTCCCGGAGCCACCGAAGCGCGTGTACGTCCCCTGTTTGTTCTCCCCACCCCCTCTCCTTCCCCTTGTGGGATTCCGCGCAGCTCCGGGTTCGCGCCCTACTGCTAAGTCCCACAAGGCAGCAGCATTTCCTTCGGAGTACCACAGGCGAGCGCCATGCGTCCCTACGGAGCCCGGCTGGATTCAGCCGGCAGACCATCGAAAGGTGATCTGCACCTTCGTCCCTCCCCCTTCCCCCAGCTTGGATTCGCGAGACGCTGGCAAGACGCGGAGAGATAAGTGCACGTCCGCACGGAAAGAGCTGTGCCCACGGGAAGCTGCCGAAGTGGTTCCGGAGGGCGCCGAAACACGGCGGTGGTGGGGAGCACCGGGCTTTCCCGTCAAGAGGTCAAAGGGCAAACACGCGGTGGCGGACCACGAGTGTAGGCTTCCAAGAGCCTCGCGAGACGCGGCGCTCGCAGCCTCCCAGTCGCGAAACCACAAAAAAAAAAATCATTTCAGAGGATTGCCGAGCCTGGAAATTCTTCCCCCGAGATGGAAATTTCAACAAGGACCAGTGGAGTGACCTCTTCCCATCGGTACGCGTTTGGAGGCAGGTCAGGTCGGCCGAGGATGCGACGGAGGACCAACACGGGAAAGTTCCAAACCTTACCGGGATCTCCAAGCAGCACGACTGGTGGACCCAGATGCTTTCCGAAGAGACGACCACCTCGGTTCTTGGGCGTCGCACCTCGATCAAGGACGGGTCGATGAACCCCGGGTCCCTCTTCGCATCGGAGTGCCTCTTCGCCGGCGAGATCGAAGCATCCTCCGTGGGGTGCAGGTGGCGGGTCGCGGAAGGCGGCGGCGGCGACGAGCGGTCCAATCTGGATTCGAGGGACACGTCACTGGTGGTGAGCAGTTCCTCCTCGAGGATGTCTTCCATGAAGTTGCTGGTTTCGCGGCTTCGATACTCGAATCCGAAGTTGGCAAGCAGCTCGCTGACGTTCTCGACGGAAGGACTCCGATCACTTCCTAGTTCTCCTTCCCATGGCACGCTGGAAGAAGAAGGACGCTTGCAGTCGCCTTCTGCAGCAGCGTGTTTGGTCTCCGGGCGCTTGGGAAAAATTCCCTCTGAGTCAATGTTCTCGTTTCTCTGCACTGTCGTGTGTAATTCCGAATAAGAACACATCCTGTCCTGCAAAAAAAAAAAAGCAAAAACCAATGAGGTCACTCATCGAAAGCGTTCTTTCTCTGTTGCTGCACGCTGCGAGCTGGGCAGAAGGATGCTTGGAAACGAGCAAGAGCGAGCAAAGGAAAACAAGCGTGCATCCCGTGCCCTTCGAAGCACAAAGGTGCGCATTGCCTGTGTGTCCCCCTCCCCCTCGCATGGACGCAGGGCTATGCAGAGCAAACCACACACGGGGGCCTCCAGGCACATTTCAGGGGAAGGCCTTCTTCCACCGTGTGCACAAAAGCTCCCCAAAAGAGGTCCGTCCGTTTTTTGTCCCGTGAGTTTGAAGGACCGGGTATCTCCTAACCCCGTCTCACTGAACACGAGATGAATGACTTTCGAGCGAATTTCGCTCCCAAGAAGGAAAGCCTTCTTCTTCGATGCAGCCTGCGATGGTGCCGCCTGCGCGGAATCCAGTGCATCTGCGCAGCCTTCGAACGAACTACCTGACCAGTCAGACGGAACTAAAAGATGGCGCGTCCACAGGCTTGATCCGTGGTCGTTTCCGCACGGATCGCAGGAGAATCGCGAGCGGCCCTACGTGGCAGGTTTCGAACATTCCCCAAAATCTGCCGGCAACCCAAGCCAAGAGAAAAAAAAGAGCAGAGAGGTGTGAGCAGCTCCCGTCTTCATGTTTCGCATGTTCTTGTGCTTACAGATTCTTACGCGTGCGTGTGTGCGTCTGCGCGTGCGTGTGTGCATGTTTCATGTTACGTACATGCGTATTTCAAGTGAAAAAAGCGATCCTGCGTGCGTGCTGTTCAACGTATTTAGACGCGCGCGTATTTTGTGTGTGTGTGTGTGTGAACTGCATACATGTGTGTGCACATCACATTCGAGCATGAACTTGTGAGTGTGTGCGAAAAAAAAAAAAAAAGCGTATGACCTTGAACGCTTGCATGTACACATACAATGGAGCTGGCAAGACTGTGGCACGTGCCCAAGTCGTGCCTGAAGAGTTTACGACCTTTCAGGTTGATTATTTGAAATTCGCTCTCTGTAGATGTGTCCCTCCAAGTGTCATCCAAAAGACTCGCTGCCCTCCGTGCACTGTTCTTGTAGCTGCAGTCGGATACCGACCATCACCATCCATGAGCAAGGAAAAGTTCGGGGAAATAGAGACAGGAAAATTGCAGAGGTTTGACCTGATCCTCCTTAGACGGAGTCGCGAAGGCATGAGGAGCGCTCCTGAGATCTCGTTCCTCAAGAGTGGCCCTAAGAACCGAATCCGACGTTTTTTTTGTTTTTTTTTTCGACCGGAAATTCCTTGAGGATGGAGAAAACGAGAGGAAAACAATGAAAGGAATTGAAGAGTGACGATAACAGTTGGCAGGAAGAACTTCAAGAGAAGGCATACAAATGACGACTGACGATCACTGCTGACAAGCATGCAGGAAGCTCTCCCCCAAAAAAAAAGTTTTCCTGAACCGGATAAGAAACACCTCAAGCAAAATACAAAGTAAGAGAGGTACACATGGCAGAACGTCGGGAATCCAGAAGGAATGACTGCGGGTGGATGAGCAGAGAGGCTCCAGTCTACCGAGAAAAGTATCCGATTGGACACAGCTTTGTGTTAACTCCAAGCAGCCGGCGCTTTGCAGCGCGTAGTTAACGTCTCCATTATGAAGCAGATCTTTACGGAAATGCAGCAGACCTGAATCGTTAGTGTAAGAGAGGTGGAATGGTAACTCGAGAAAGCAACGGAAGAAACAAACGTCTACTGAAGTTGCCGCAGACAAAAAAAGCTTGCAGTCTCTTTTCGAAACCGAGGGTTCCGGGAACAGCTGCAAATTTTTGGCGCCACTTCCCAGAAATCCGGTTCCCTGTGGTGCCATCACGGCAAAGGAACAAACATCAGCAATGCATGGATGGACGTCACAATTTCTACAGGCAACTCTGTGACCACGACCTTACATCGCGAGTCTGCTTCCCGCAACGAGGAAGCAGACTTAATGTGTTGGTTTCAAAAAAAACGGCAGTGCCATTTCATGCCTGCGGCCTTGCCATAGCCAGGTTCTTCAGACTTTTCGCCATCGCCATCCTTCGCAAGTTTCGTTGACAAGGGTCCCAAAACTTGGGATCGGTCACACACCGCCTTTCACCCGGAGCATCACAAACCGTAGCAAGTGGATCTCCGATCCCCTCTTTTTGCACTTTTTTGTCTAGTAGGAAGGACATCTTTTTCGCCTTCTCCTTCGTAGGGCATTGGCCCTAAAAGCAGAGACCCCTGCAAAACCAGCGAACAGGCCCTTCGAAACCAGCGCCAGCTCCGCCAATGACCCCTGAAGAACCGTGCGGAACCGAAGTCCATCTCGCTCCGTCGCGCGTTAGACTGGATTCCTATCTACCACGACTTCAATAAGAGAGAAAAGAGGCGGCGTGGGCTGAATTTAGGTGATTGAGGATCCTTCTTGAGATGGAATGGAAGCTTCTGCCGTTCTTGTAAGATGCCACAACTCCCCCTCGAGAGAGCAGACCGCACTGCACACCCGTTTCCGGTTTGAGCATTCACAAGAGATCGCGTTTCGGCATTTAATTTTTTTCCAAAAAGTTTTCAGCTTGCCTTTCGAGACATTTTCGCTCTTTGCTACAACATCGTTGTCGAAAAATTGCCGTTTCCTTTCGCAACAGCAATCCTTGTTATCCAAGATTTGATGCCAAAAGCTGTAATCTTGTTTACTTTTATCGACCCTAGCCGAAAACACAACACAAAGTACCACGGCGCGCTCTGCGATCCAACTGCTACACAGAAGTATCTTCAGTTTCTTGTGGCCGAATCCTCTGCTGCAAGGACCGAGTTCACTTTAATCGAACTGGAAGCAGAATGCTGCGGAAGAGAAGAGAAAGAAGACAAACCCCAAGCAGTAAGGAGCAACTCGTGATGACTTCCACTGGGCATTCCTCCCGAAATGACTTCCAGGAGCTCGCGTTACGCCAGACAACCGACCTCACCTTGCAAATGTCTATTTAGTACGTGCTCACATTAAGGCTTCACGCGTGTCCTGGTGTACCTATGGATCTCTATCGATGCCTCACCGTACTAAAGTACGGGCATTCATTCATCCATGCAAATATTCCGACTTGTCTGTCAGTAAATACACGTATTATGAGCAGTTGTGTACAGCGATTCGTGCGCACCATATTCAAGCTGTGTGCTTGCTTGTGCCTATAAGCGACACACAATAGGTGATTTTTACTACAGATAGGTGATTTTTTACACATACGCACACTTACAGTTGATACGTTCCTACCTTCAACAGCAGCGGCTTCGATTATCGTTTACAAATGGCTAAATTCTTCAGCTGGACCGAAAAAAAAATTCTTATATGCGTATTTCCCTTCTGCGATATGAAGCACTTTAACACACTCTTCCACTCCTACAAACGTTCCACGCTCATCGTCATCCAGAACTTCATCAAGGAGATCAAAGAAGCAGGAGTTACTTCTTTGATCCCAATTTCGAAAGAAAATAATAACTCCTTTGTCTCCAAGGAGAACTTCCTCCCTCTCTCGTGAACAAGCTGAAGTTTCTCATTCACTCAGTGCACATTCATGGAATGTAGCCCTTGAAAGAACACCTCCATTGGAATGTGAGGATGGAATCAGTCAGAAAATCATGGTGCAGGAAAGTGAGTTCCGAGCATCGGAGTTTATTTCTTTCAGAATTCACTTACTTCGCTTAAAGATGCCGTGATGATCGGATGCTAAATTCCGTCCGTTTCTGTAGCAAGGCTTGGCCGAATGCTTTGCACTAGAACATCCCCAGTGGGAAAGCGTAAACAAAAAAAAAAAAACCTTTCTGGAAAGATTTCAAAAGTTCAGGGATATTTCGAAAATTCTAGAAGTTCCGAGTTAAGGTTTAAAAACATGAAATCTTCAGAGAACGACCGCCATGTTCTACACACGCACTTCTGCTCTCACATACAAAAAGAGAAGTCACTTTTCAGTTCTTCTTTTCCTTTAAAAAGAGAAGGTCAAAGACGTTAGATGAGAAAAGGGCATGCGGCTACACAAGATTATGTTTCCTTGTTACTGAACGCAGGCGAAGACAGCTGCAAAACACAGCCTGTCCCTAAAAGAGGAAAGTCGAATCCTTTGCTAGAACAGTACAACCTGAGATCGTTCCAACCCTTTCCCATTACGTAAATCATTATGAACAGGGGAAGAAATCCCTGTAATGTTGCGGAAAGTTGCCTTGTGATCAGGAAAGGAATGCAGTTCGAGGATCAGCCCCATATGCGTGCTGAAAAGTACCATCGCACCACTAAAGCGTGGATTGCTAATAGAGAACTGGATAGCCATGTGGTCAGCCCAGTGGACAACAGCATCCGAAGCCAAACCAGCCACACATTCGATCGCTTGACACCACATTAGCGTGTCACGGAACGTGAAGAAAAGATGCGCACATCTTCGCTGGAGATGATTTGAATACCCAGCCATGCTGTCGAAACTCTGTGGAGTTCATCTCCAACCCATCTTTGTGCCATGTTTTCAGCCGAGGTAGATAAAAGTAAACAAGAGTTGCATCCAATCTTTGAAAACAATGATCACTGCTGCGAAGGAAACGGCACTTTCTTGACGACGATATTGTAGCAAAGAGAGAAAATTTCTCAGAAGGCAGCCTGCAAGACATGCTGGAATAAAAAAAGGCATTCGATTTCAGACGATAAAACGCGATCTCTTGCGAACAGCAGCGCTACGTAAAGTTGCTACTTTAGAAGCATCGGCAGGAAGATATTCTGTTTCAAGACAGTTCCGTAATCTGCTGTGATGATTCAGTTCTTTTCAGGAATAGGACCAAGATCTTCATCAGCAAGTTAATTCTTCCGATGATACATCCCGGCAGGGACGAACTCCGACAAAGAACGGAGCCTTGTCAGCGGAATGCGCAATTTAAAAAGTGGTAAATGGAAACGACTGAAAGAACACGAGATGAAACAGTATAGCGTGAAATCTAGAAGAGGAGGGGGCAGGGAAGGAGAAAGCTTGCAGCAGCAACTCTTCCGAAACACATTGAAGAAAAAACGCAGGTGCAGGACTCCGCTGGGAGTGTCACCGGGACTTGGGCGAACAGATCGGAAAACTTAGAAACATAGAAGGTGGGAAGAAAAAAACGAGGCTGCAGAGAACAGCAACGCCTGCACGACAGCAATTTTCTCTCTTTTTTTTTTTTCCTTTTACAACGCGTCATGGCGATCTAAACACAATGGTAGGCTTTGTTTCGTTTTTATGGTGAATCACAGACACCATATAACCAACTACGTCACGAGGCAAAACTTCTGGCATTACCACGGTACCGGCTGAGACGGAATTTCAAATTAGGATAGGGCGATGCAGTTCCCCCTGGCAGTCACACGCTTAGCGAGAGAGCCCAAGGAGCGGAATCGAGTCGGAGGGGGCGAAGTGAGCGAAATTCATTAGATCGATGGTGGCGGCTTGAACTCCGGAAGTCGATGCTGGCTGAAAACCATGGCTAGAGGGCAGCTAGCGCATCCAAGACCAATAGAAGAAGGTGGAGGAGAATAATGGAAACGAACGTGCAGGTGTATTTGTCCCCACGCCTGTTAACATCCGGCAGGGCTCGGGGAGGAAGACGGCGGCTGTCGTCACCGGAATAGGAAGTCGACGCTTAAAATGGGAAATCTGCAGTCTCGAGGAAAACCATCGGTCGCATCATGAAGCAATCTCGGAGCCCCCACTCCCCCCACCCAGTTGTGCGCGACCGTGGCACAGCGACTCTCTCCCTAGCGAGATTCGTGACCTGAGAGTCACAGCGTAGGGAGCAACGCATGCAAAGGCAACAAAGGATGCGCACTGAGAACGCTGGAGAGTGCGCAACTCCTCAGGAGGAGCAGGATGGAAGTCGCGAAAGCAAGACACAGCTGCGAACGATCTCGTTCACGACGGCTACGAGTGCCCGAAAGGCATTCCTCCTGGCCTTTACGAGTGCAAGCTGCCTGACTGACTACTCCCTTTAACAACTGAAGAATGTAGCGTCCTCTGTCGGCGAGGGGGGAAAATTCAAAGCGAAGCTGCCTCCTCGTTCTAAGCGTTTCCCCTCCCCTTACCCCTCCAAAACGCACACACATACGACCCGTCTGCCTCTTCCGCTTCAGAATCTTCTCGTCTTGCATCCCGGCGAGCAAAGTTCGCCCTCCCCCTGCATGGAGAAGTTCCGATCTTCCGGAGGTCACTCGGGGCTAAACGTGCGCGGCCGCATTCTTGCAAGACCGGTCACCTCCTTCAGCACTGGCTGGAAACAGGAGAGGGTACTCGGTGAAAGCCACTGCAGCAGCAGACCCTCTCCGACTCATCCGCTTTCTGGGAGGCTAGAGCAGCTGCCAGGAAGGGAGTGGCGTCCGTGCTTGCTGCTCTTTCCAGCTGCAAGACCGGGGACCCAGGAAGCGTCTCCATAGATTTGACGTCGTCGCCGCTGCACCAAGATACGGAAGCGAGCAGAGGAATGTACGGCTTCATACGGCTCAGAGACGCTTGCCAAAGATTCTCCGATCGCAGGTGAGGCGAGGAGCGAGGACAGCAAGACGGTGCCAGAAACCGGAGCGCGCTCCCGGAATGGGTTCTCCGGCTCATCGGACCGCGAAGAGCGGGATCGGCAGCGAAGCTGTTCGCCGGGAACGGGAGGCCAAAGACGAGCTGATAGCGACCCGCGCCTTGGCACCGAGGGATTCTGCGGTCCCCATCGCAACCAGAAGAGGCGTCAGAGCCGAATCGCACCAATTTGCGCGAGGCTTTCTGGAAGTGTACGGGAAGAGGAGGGGGATGATGAAATTCGCCTGTTTTCTGGGAGCAGGGTGCAGCGGGAGTTTAGGAACGAAAACACTTTTCTGTGTCCCTCTGGTTCGGGAAAACTCCTTTCGGGGAGCACGGAACATCCGGTGAGCGAGCACGCAGTTGCTAAGAGACCGTATGCGCCAGGCATCATCTTCACCGGAAGCGTTCCAGCTTCGAAAAACACTCGGTGCAGCTCGACCCTGACTACGGACGCGATCCGTTCCAGCCAGGTGCCAGCTCTTCGGATTCTCCAGAGGGAGTTCCATTGCCACACGGGGCCTGTCTGAGAGCCGAAACCCCTCCATCGGAATCTGGAAATTCCAGGCTGCGGAACGGGAGCCGAGAGGAGCGACCCACAGATTTTGAATCCCCTCAATCGGCAAAACCATCGGTTGCACCGGTCTCATCATCAAGCAATCCCAGAGCTCCCCCCTCTCTTACCCAGTTTCTCACGACCATGGCAACCTGGGGGAAGCCAGAAAACGCCCCGGCGTGCCCGGACGCCGGGGTTCTCCCTTCGCTTTTGGGAGTAGGCGCGGCTGGCCTTGGATGCGGCGGCAGAGCGCGTGCTGCTCGATGCTCTCAACGCACCTTTGCTTCGCGCATGCACATGCAGATGCGTACGGCATGTACGTGCCCGTGTACAGAGCGATGATGCACAGGCAGAGGCTGCCTGCAAACATTCCGACAACCATGGAGCTATTGTGGTTCGCAAGACCACAGTTGCCCCAGGGCATTTAGCAAAATAAAGAAGAAAAACAGACTAGAAGAGGACTCGAGACAACGGAAAAGAAATCGGAGGTGGCAGCCCTGCCTTCCGCCAGGAAAGCGCAGCGCGAAAACCTGGAAGAAACGCCGACCCTGCTGACGGGTAGCGGTCAGCCTAGCTTTCTCGTTCCGAAGAAACGTTCGTTCCCAGCGCGGGGGGTCCCCTCGGCGCGTGAAGTGCTCATCGCCACGGGAACGCGTCGTCGCCGCTCGCCAGGGCCTCGGGCGAATCGATCTCGCGCGCCCCTGCCAACGCCCTCCGCTCCAGAGAGAGGACGCCGCCACGAAACGCGGAGGAAGAGGAGGAAGGAACCGGCGAGTTTTTCGCAACTTCCGGTTTTGGGGCGGAAGGAACGGAGGCTCCCGTGCGGGGCGGGGAAGGAGCTCTGGGGGAGGTTCGAGGGGACACCCATGGAAGGCTGCGCGCGCTCATGCCTCTCCTTCCTCTTCCCTCATGCCTTTTTTCTTCTCTTTTTTTTTTTCCTTTCCGAATGGCCGGCTGCCCCGCGTGCCATGCAGGGCCGAGGGCGCTCCGAAGTTGAGAAACCCCGAGCGGAGTCTGGCAATCACGTCGGCGCACCCTCCGAACCGTTGCCATGGCCACCCGCACTCTCTGGAGAGAAAGAAGCTCGGAGCACCGGCTCTTTGCCGTGAGTGACGTCCACCTCCACCCCCTAGCCATTTGTCCTCATCCGCTGCCTATTCGGGCTCAAGGCGCGCTCCGGGTGGGGGGGGGACATCGCCCGCTTCTGCCGCCACGGCCGACTTCGCTTCCGGAAGCCGCGCTAGGTCGGAAGTGCGGCCGTCGAGAGGAAGGTTGCGTCCCTCCGTGGGCACCCGCTGCCTCCCGGTTGCAATCCCCGGTTCTTCCCGTCCCTCACGCGGGCGCGCGCGAACTTACCGGAAGCTGAAAGTGGCGAGAAGACGACGGCGGCGACGAGGGCAGCATGGGACCACTGGGGCGTCTGTTTGTGGGGAGAAGGGGGAGAAGGAGGGGAGCGTAAGGGGAGGACAGTGCGCGCAGGGGCGGTTGGGATACGGGGTAAGCGCACGTGGGGTGGTTGCAGGAGATGCTCCAGGCGTGTAGTAGCTCCGGGCCCGACGGCCTGCCTGAGGGACTGCCGGAAAGGCTACGCTGCGAGCATCGGGCCGGGTGCGCACCGCCGCGGGCGGCTTCCAGCAGAGGACGCGCGGTTTGGCGGAGGTCAGGAGCCTCCACCACCACCTCGCTCCACGCTCGTGGGTCTCCTGCGCGCGCGCCGCTGTCCGCGCATCCTCGAGCAGCCGCCGGACGCGACCCACCCGCGCAGTCGTCGCGAGGGCTCCGGGAAGCCTCCGAGTGGCGGGCCGTTCGCTGCGCGGCTCCTGCATGGATGCCCCCCTGCGGCGGTGGCCAGGCGCTCCGGGATCTCCTCAAGGAGCCCATTGACAGGGAATCTCGCCGATCGACTGGCCGCCCACGCGATTCATCCACCGTCGCTTCATCCTCTCTCCCGGTCCCTGGTCCACCGCTCACCTCCCTCCTCTCTCTGGAGACCGCAGGTTCGAGCGACGATCACAACCCAGCCTTCTCCCTCAGGCATCGCTGGCAGGCAGAGCGCTCGGTGCATCGAGGATGGCTGCGTTCGCCCCCTCCCCTCCCTCTTCCTCCTCCCCCGCCCGGAGCGAGGATGCCGGCAGCTCCGTCTCCGGGAGGCAGGAAGCGATCCGGGGCGTGCGGAAGAAGCGCGCCCAGGGTCGAAGGAGACTTCCGGGGAGACCGCCGATCCATCCTCAGATCCGGTTCGATTAACAGCTGATAAGGCGGGAGGGGGGGGAAGCTGCGAACTGCGAGAGAAACAGCAACGTCCTCCGCTCGTCCTTCCGTGGGCAGCCGAGCCGGACGCTCCCCGCCGCCCATGGGGGAGGCGCGGGCGAACGGGAGAGGCGATGTGCCTGCTTCTGGAGGGGAGTGAGAAGGCCGGGTGGGGGATGAATTCCTGTCCCCCCCTCCCCGCTTTCCTCCGGATCTCCTCCGGAGGACGCGTCCCGGGAGCCTCTCCGGATGGCACGGTCAGAGGGGCAAGCCAACTCGTCGTGGGGAGGATCCAGCAGCTGCGTGTCTCAGTCTCTCCGCACGGTTTCCAGGAGGAGGAGCAGCGACGGAGGCTGATCTCCAGAGAGACCGGCAGCTGCTGGGTCTTCCTGTTGCCTGGGAGACGCCCGAGCTCGCTCGCCCTTTCCCTCCCTCAGCGCTGGCGGCCAGAGCAGCCCTAAGTGCTCAACTGTTGCAGGGTGTGAAAGAAGAGGGTGGGGAGGCAGCGCGCGCGCACCGGCTCGTTGTCAAAGCGACCGGGAGCCCTGACCTCATCCTATGATCCCCACTTTCGGCTGATAGGGCCGGACTCAGGAGTCTCCTCGTTCCGGAGGGGCCTCTCCCGTGAGAAGGGAGCGGAGAGAGGAGAAGCTGAGGAGGCGACCCGCGCGAACGAGGAATGACCCGACCCGCCTACCTGCTTCTCTGAACCGAGGATCTCAAGACTTCCGGATCCAGCTCGGACGCGACAGTGAGCCTTTCCCCACATTCCTGGTTCCCGCGACTCTGCGCCCCGCACCAAGTGAGCTGCCATCACTCGAGGGGGCAGTGGAGCGCCCTCTTGGCTTCGCAGAAAAGGATGTGCGGGCGCTGGGGCCCACAGGCCGGACGCACGTGGAATCGCCGTCTTCCCTTTTTTTTTGTGGGGGGAGCTCCTTCCCTCTATTCCTGCCCCCCAAGCGAACAGGACCTCTCCTGCCATGCCCAAGCCTCCTCCCAGCCCCGAGTCCGCCGCCAAGAACGAGAGCGACCGGAAGCGGCGGACCTCCGCCGAGGTCACTGCCGAAGGCAATCCTGAAACGCGCCTCCCTCTCGCGCGCACCGCGCCTCTTCCTGGCCCACGTGCTGGACGCAGAGACGGTCAGTCTCCGCGTCCAGCGCGTCCTTCCTACCAAGCCGGGACCTCCTGCTCCAGGGGCAGGGGTAGAGCTGAAGAGCTGGAAATCAGGAACACGTTCTGGAAAGGCGTCACTCAAGACTCGGATCGGGAGCGGTCTAGCAGTTGGAGACGAGGGCCTCTCCGCCACTGCTTCGCCAGAGAGCAGTGGGGCATTTGGGATGGGGCCACGGGGCAGCTGGCGCAGGGTGCATTCCTTCGCCCGGCCTGATTCTACCCGAGAGTCATGAGAATGCGCGCACACCTGACAGCATTCAAAGAGATGCTTCCGTTTCCTTCTTCCCGTTCTAGGCTCACGTGGGCGTCCATGTGTGACTGTTGTCTCCGCGCGCGTGGCACCGAGGGCCACGCGTTCGAATCCCTCCCGGGGAAGGATCGATACCAAGAACGGGGTGTGTGTCGCGGGTTTCGAGTCTACTCTGCAAGATGACGCTGGTTGGCCCTATATAATAGGCTTCGGCTGCGGCACTGGTGGAAGCCGGATGGTTCCGGATGACCCCATTAACCTGGTCTGGGATTGGAAGTGGACTCTCCGGGAGTTTTTCTTGAAACAAGGAGCCTCGGGGTTCCCCTCTGATAGTGAGAATGGAACTGTTCCTCCGCTCTTCCCTCGGGGAAAAGGACTCTACATCTCGTGACATGGAGCTGGTTGGTTGATGCCTCTTCAGAGTGTGAAGAAGCGCGCTGTTCCCTTCGAGGAGGTGCCCTTCAGAGAAAACTGAAGAGCGTTCCTTCGGGATTCTCTTCAAAGGAAGAAACCGGGAGTGGATCCCTTGTGGGTGCCCTCCGGGAAAAAAACAAAGAAGCTGTCCCCTCCAGGAGTCCCTTCGGAAAGAATAAGGAAGGAAATTCCCTTCAGGAACTCCTCCCAGGCGTGAGAGGAACGGACTACCTTCTCCGGATCCCTTCATGGATTTATAGGGTGGTTCCTACGGGTCACCCCCTCATTGAGGAGTTAACCAGGGCAAGGCTCCTCTTCAAGGATCCCTCCTAGGCGTGAGAGGAACGAATTCCTTTCTCTGGGGCCTTCCTGGATTCATAGGGTGTTTCCTTCCCAGGGTACCCCCTGTAACTTGAAGAGTTCACACAACGCACCCTTGGGCGACCTGTGAACCAAGCGTGGACCAGTGTTGAACTGAGTCCACACTTGATTCGTCGGAACTGAGCTGCCTAACCGTCCTGTTGGAAGATGATGGTCCCTCAGCATCATCTTTTTTCCAGGATCTGCTAGAGAGCGCTCACCTCCTGCGGTCGGGATGTCTCTCGAAGGAGGTTTCTGCGTCGGCGAAGAGCTATCGAGGAGCTTCGGTCAGATTGAGGCGTGGTCTGAAGCAGCAGGCAAAGTTCCGAGGAGATTTCTTGCTGAGAGTGGTCCTTGAAAACATCCTCCTGCGGCTCCGTTCACTGGGAGGGCTTGAGAAGTGCGGCAGCTTACCAGGATGCGCCGTTGAGTACCTGCCTGGGATGACAGAGCTCGGCAGCTTGCCGTGACATCTTCACCCCTCCCCCATCCGAGTATGCTCTTCTCTTGCAAAAAAAAACGCGACCTGGCGCCCGAGGCACGGCATTCAGTAACGTGTTGCGGCATCAGCCGCGAGATGTGGCGACGGTTCCACGGTGCATCCGGACCTTGTAGGACGCAATTTCCCTCCCCCCTCTTCTTCCTTCCTTCTTCAGGATTCGTGAGGCAACACAACTGATTTCAGGGTAGACGGGGTAGATCTCTGGAGATATCTCCAGTCACGGAGGGGAAAAAAGGCTCCACAACTCTCTCCTCCTTCTCCTCCTCCTATGTCCTGCGGGGATGACGAATCTTGCGGCCTCGAAACGGTCGGGCAGTCTCCCCTGTCCTTTTTCGATGGCCAGCATAAGGGAGATTTCTTCACTGAGAGAGGTCACGAGGAGCAGCCAATTGCCAATACGATGTACCCCATCTAAACACTTTCTTCACAGGGGGGTTGGCTCCCAACATTAACTCACGTCAACGAGAAACACTTGGGTCCGAAATGCAAAGGAAAGTGCTCCGTTCTAACTCAAAGATAGAAACATGATCAATCCGACCGTCGAATGACTTTTTTTTTCCCTCCTTTTTAATGAAATCCCAGGTCCCGAAATTCATTTTATGTTTCTGGAGACTTTCGAGGAAGAGATGGGAAGAATCTGAGGGATGGAAGTGGCGAAACAGCGTGTCGGAGCACTTAATCTTCGGTCAAGGGGGACGATGGTGCCAATGGTATGATCCAAAGACACCTCAAGGAGGGCAGATGAACGCCAAGACATCGGTAGGCAGGCACAAAGGGTGCAAATCGTAGGATCGTGAGATGGCGCTCAGAACTCGTGGTGTGGTATTGGCAGGTCACCTTAAATTCCAAAACCCAACGGCCGGTGGCAGCTACCGAAGTTAAAAGCTGGCCAGGCAGCCGATTCCTGGACTTCTTCTGGGAATTCGGTGGCATCTGAAAAGGTGACCTCGAGGGTACCGGATGATAACATGCTGGCCGAGGTTTCAGTCAGCCGGGTCGCACCCAGAGCCACACGCATACGAAGGTTTCAGAGTAGCTCCAGTATCGATCAAACTCCATTCGTACCTGTACCGGGGCATTCCCTGAAAGAACAGGGGGTGGTCTCGTAGAACGGATGGGGACATGTGGTTGTAAGCTCACCGAAAATCTCGTTGGGAATGTTCAATTGCTCTCAAGAAATTCGGCCCAAAAATCCTGCAATGTGCCAGTCTTGTGCTGGTTAAAGCAGAAGACTCGAAGGAGGCATAAAACTTTCCCGAAGGTCTCCAAGATTCGAGCTTTCATAGTTTAGACATGGTCCGGAGTTTTTAGGGAAAAAAGACGTTCACTCGAAAGTGCAGGCTGTTCCTTCTTTCGGTCATCTTTTGAGTGCTCAGGGTCTGAACGTCGAAAGTTCTCTACGTCACATGCCAGGATTCCCTGGCATGTGACGTAGGACCCACTTTATGTGCGGATCGAGAGACAGACTCAAAACTCAAGCACTTTCATGTGTACACAGAGTCAGAAAAGGTCATCTGAGTAAGCGAAAAGAGCTTTCGTCTCCTCGTGAAGCTATTAGTTCTCTTGAAAGCGTTCGGAATGAAATGGAAGAAAGTTGTGCTCCGGGACTCTATCTAATGGTAAGAACTCTTCGTTTTTCAGACAGTTCATCTCCTTGTCGGTGAAGCACTCACAGAGTCTACAAGACAGACATCTTCTACACAGTGTGGGAATTGGTCTCCAGTTTGCAAGGCATTTCTTTGGAGAGCGAAGTACTAGGGGTGGAGGAAGAGGTGAATCTGAGAATGAGCATTTTATTCTTCCACCCACTTAAGAATCTTTCTATTTAGGAGATTCTCATGCAGAATGCCTTTAGAAGCCGAACATCTTGAACTCTAGTCCAAGATTACACCATTCGTTCTTGGGAAACGATTTTCAGCTCACAACTTCTGATAAAACGAAGAAGCAATCTGTTCCCAGCCATGATAGGTTGGGCAAGTATGGTCCAGCACAAGAAACGTTTACAAACACATCCCCATAAACCACAAAACACTAGCGTTCTCCATAGAAACTCGCAACTTGGAGATGTGGTTTCCTGTGCTTCTCTTTGCCGTGAAAGCCGCCAGGTTTGTCGTTGCTTTTGGCCAGCCTGTTTTCATAGGTTAATGCTTTATGGGTTGCTCAGTTACTTCTCTTCGTTCCACTTTGGAACCCTATATGCACTGCAGACAAATGGCTTTTGTAAGATACACAAGAAACGCATTAGAGAGAAACGTATTAGAGAAAGTATTAGAGAAAACACGACCTTGAAAAAGAAAAGAAGCAGAGCGCCTGTTACCACCTGAAGCACCTGGAGCGAATTTTTCCTACGCATGAGTGCTGTCAGCTGAATTACGAGTCCCGCCCTAGAAATTGTGCAACACCTGAATGACTTCACGTCGTTGATTGGAGAGACTTGGAAAACAATTAGTCATCATCTGAGCTCATAGTTGAGCCTTCCATTTGGTTGCAAGCTAGAATCGACCATCCAACCTATGATGATCTCATGAATTGTTTACTAAATATGCAAATAACACCGTGAACTTGCTCCTACCCAGAGAAAGCAAACTGTGTGTGCCAATGCAACATGTACCTCCGACAAATAATTCTTGGCAGGAAGACTTCTTCAGCAGGACGGCGAAGTTTCCATCCGGCATCATGGGATCAGAGCAACGCGTATCATGAGGTCCGTTTGCTGGAGACCCTTCTTTAACTCCAGAGGTGTTTCACGAAAACGAACGTTTGATTTGTCTGAAAATTCGACTGAACACGGATCGTGCAATGTTTCGACTGGAGAAAGAACCTTGCCTCGAAGTACAAACTGAGGAATAAATCGTCCCTGGAGGGATATTTCCATAAAAGGGTTATGATCATAAAGAAGGAACTTTCTGGTTAGTGATTGACTGGAATGCAGGAATGCGCATTGAATGTTTTTATAGCAGCAGTCACGTGACTGCATTCTGATAGCACCGGTCCAAAGCGTACGCTGCTTAACCAAGAACGTTTCCTATCATGGAGGCGCATGAAGTGGAGATAAACTTCTAACCTTATTCCAGAATAGAATGAGTCATGCGCAACAAAATCAATGGATGAGTTCAATGGTGTGTTCAGGATTCTGCCGGTGTAGACTCCATGTTTAACACTTTTATTGAGCATTTGGCTTTCATACCGAAATGCATAAAAGAAATAGCTTACCAACCATCCCAAGATTTTATCTTTTGATAGTACGCCACAAGTCAGAAGATGAAGAGACCCACTTGTTTTCACTCTTGATTGAGGGCAGAAGGTGTTTCTACGGATAGTCAAATCAGAATCATTTGGCATGACTGATACGGTCGTATTGGTTTAAGGACGATAAAATGGAGTTTTCTGACTTTATCTGCCTCGTCTCCCTATACCTGCATGGTGAGCGAGCCACAGGATAACAGCAGAAAGAGTACTCGTTTTTTTGTCGAAGATCTTTATAACTTGATTACTGCTTCGAATTGCAGCTGGAAGTTGCATGATTCCTGTAAAGCATGGCGACAGAAAAAGCCTCTCAAAGATACTGTGTGGGTCTGTTGGAGAAAGAAGAGTGCATAAATGGGGACGAAAGCAGTTAGCAATCGCTCTGTGGAGGAACACTCCTGCCAATAACCTCAACGCTAGGATTTCCGGGATCAATATTAATTTCGGGTGGAGTAGTCCACGCAGTTTCTGACTTATGTGCATTTCCTGCAGTTTTCGTTTGATAAAATGATGGGACGAGAACATGTCGGCACCGTATTGGTGCGATTTGCTTTAGTTTAGTGTTAACCCGGTCACGCCGGGACGTCCACTTATAAAAAATAAACTTGCAGATAACGGTGAGACGAGATCAGCGGCAATTTTTCAGGAAGGGGTGCTGACGAGGTCCATGACGGGAACGGAAGGGTATGGGGAAGAATGAAAAAGCAAACGAAAACAAAGTAAAGAGGCAACGGCATGAGATGAGGGAGGGGAAGGAAGGAGTGGGATCTCAATCCGCTTCGTTGGGTCCTCTGCATCCTGTGCAGGATGCCAGCGAGCTTCCTCCTTATGCCGTCCAGGTGCGTCCACCTCGACGCGATCCGCAGGAACCAGGTTGTGAGGAGAATGGCTCCTTTCCTGGTCTCGTACCTTGCAGAGACGGCACCGCGCAGACGACAGAGCGCCGCGGCTGCGGTAGCATGGCGCTCCTCACAAAGAGATTCAACACGTCCATGGCAGTCAGTACAAGTTGAGAAGCCCCAAAATCTTGAAATACTGTGCAACTGAATTTGTAATAGGGGAACGCTTCGGCTTGGAGGGGTTGATAATACAATCTCCTAAACGAAGTAATCTACAAAGACTCCATCAATGATTTGACCGTTCCTTCCAAAACCATGCTCAAGTACGGGTATTCATGACACCATTGTAAGCTAACTGCAGAAACCCTCCCATAACTATACTTGAAAATTAGCAAAAACTTAAACCCGAGTGTTTCTTCCTGATTTGACAGATTCCGTCTGTCTGATGCTTAAGTCTACACTGTATGCCATTACTTACCTCATATTTCATCAATTCCATATTATACCGTTATCATTTATTTTGGGAAGTGCTATACTTTCAAAACACGTTCTCTGAGATCCTCACTATATGGTCTTGGCATTTTCCTACATTTATTATTATTCAATACCATATTATACCTTTTTATCCCTTTAGGGAAACATTTCTCTGATTGGCTATAAGAAAGATGAGGAGATTTCTACGTTATGTTTTTGTAGAAAGTTCAGCAGACCTTGAAACCCACTACCATCGTTCTTAAAGTTCCTTTTCCTAGTTTCACGTTTTCCTTTTTTACTTATGAACGAGAGACAAACATTAGAGCGATCTTTGAAATTGTTTGTAGGATGGAATGCCGCGGTAGGCAATGCTGAACGCCAGAAACGAAAAAGACATTCAAAAGATTCTGCCGTACCTGGGAGACACCGCCATCAGATTTACGTTTGGAGCGGTGTCGGAAGAAGGAAACTTTCTTTAACGTGTCCATTTGTTACGCGCCCCCTTGCAAAAGGAAAGGCCTGCCTGCTAGTCATGCATCTGCAATTTAGTCTGCTCCACTGATGTTGCTCTAAGCATGTTCCTTTGTACATTTGCAAAGGAACACGCTTTCTTTCAAGCTTCCTGAAGCGTTCTGAAGAACAGGGGCATCTCCTTCGTAAGAGATAGAAACCTCTATTTCAGTTGACCACAAGAAAGGAAGGCGTAAATCTTTTCACATCGAGGGCTGCAGAGAACAAGACGGAGTTTTTGTCTGTGAGCCCTTAAAGTAAAGTTGCACTGCGGACTCGAGAGCCGCACCTCGAGGAGGAAAGACGTTTCCAGAAACATGTAATTGTTTCTGGTGTACTGCAAAGGAGGAGCAAAGTTCACAATACCGCGGTGTGGTTCGCGCAAACAAGCAAACTCGAGAAAGTTTCAGGAGATGGAAAAGGAAGAAATGCCACAGATAAGGGAACCCCCAGGACTCCAGCAACAAGGTTGCACTATTGCGCAATGCAAGGGCGGAACTGACCGGAAAATCGAGTGAGATGCAAATAACTTTGGACTGCACAACAAACAGGGACCAGGGAGAGAAATGGAGGCTGGCTAGAAAGTCGAGGATCGTTTGAAGATACCAAAACGACAAAAGCTGAATCTTCAACGAACTGTCTCAGAGAGCATCTGTTTGCAAAAGATATTTTAGACGGTTGAACAGCTTTTTCCCAAGCGCCATCAGATGATTCATTAAAACTCCAAAGGCTACATGATGATGATGTGTTTTTTAAGAACAAGGAAATTTTGCTTCTCAGTAAGCGCTCTTCTCAGCGAGAAGGGGGGCGTGTGCTGATTAGTTGATCCAAGCTGCCGTGATGGGAGATGCAGTGAGATGATAACAGAAACAGCAACAACGACGGATAATAGAAACAACGTATCACGAGTCGGGTAAAAACACGAATCGATAACTTGTAAATGATTATTATTGTAGATACTGATTATTATCCTCTTTCAGAACTGGTTACAACAAGATGAATAATCGGTCGGATAACAAACGTGCATGCCATATTCTTCAGGATGGAGTTTTCCCGATCAGCGATCGTTAACGAAGTGGCTTACTAGCAACGTCCAAGAAATTGTGGTACTGAAGCATTCGTTCGTACATTCCGCAATGATTTGGTTTCCGTATTCATCTACAGCCACGTTCACTCTAGCATAAAGTTGTTTTCCCAAGTACGCATTTCTAAACACTCCATTACCTTTAGCATGACCATTGAACAACGGGAATACATCTGCTGGTAAATGGAATTCGCCAAAATCCATTAGACAGGAGTTCTGTATTTGTGCGTTTAATCTGATGCTGCATTGGTGGCCGAAACATGCGTGAATTCATCTGCTTCGAAAAGAGCAAAGAGCAAATTAACTTCTGATAACTAGAAGGTTTGCAAAACCGATTTCTCTCGATTGGCAATCTTCTTTACGTATCCTTAAACGTTTCGTATGAAGACTTGCTTCAGAAAAATTGCATAGGCCAATATTAACATCTTTTAGAACGTAGCCTGCCTTTTTGTTTTCTCGGAAAAAAGATCTCTGCAAGTGAACTGCAAAAGGAATCGCATGCTGCTAACCAATGGTATACGCAGTGGATGCTTGAAGAGAAGCAGTTTTGCAGTGAAGTGCGAATCCTTCGTAGAAAACCAGCAAGCGCCGCTGCTAAGAATCTCACCTCCTCCAATGGTTACCATAAACGTAAGTAAGGTTCTGGGGATGATCCTCTTGAGGAATGGATAATGTCGTTTGGACTCTTGTTCATCAGCATGCACTGGATGGTGCTGTCTTTCTTGGAAAGAAAATTGCGTTCTGAAAATCCACTGGAAGCGGGAAAGAATAGCAACACTGCCAGCTTCCTTCCTCTTCAAAGCTTCCATTAATGTACCACCTACAAAGTGGTGGTGCGGCAAACAGTTCACTTTCTACAGATGTAAGAAAATGAATAGATGCATACTTCACTCGTTTTGAACAAAATAGACAAGAAACTCTGTGCAAAGTATTTGTGTCGAACGTTCTTGAACACCAGAAATCAAAGTGTAGAAAAGACTTGTTGAAAATAAAATGGCCAAATTATTGTCCAAATCATTCTTCCTATGACTAGTTCCACATGCTGTAGGAAGAAACAGTTCAGAAGTATCGAACTGCAAAGAATGGGAACTTTTTCGAAACCATGCCATTAAATAAAAAAAAATTCTGGAGGAATGGGAACGCCTAAAAGCTTGCTTTCTCTTCTTGTAAATTTACTGCTATTCCGAGTATTGTAATAGTCTTGAGAAATGCTGCCTTTCCCATGTATGCATAGTTCAAAGAATCCCGTTTGGATGCAAGACAGAAGCAAAATAATAAAAGAAATGACTCGACAAATCAAGCAGTGAAGTTAATGATGATAAGGAATACACGTTTTCTTTGGGACTTCGTAAATCATGCCTTCCTAGTACCACTTTTTTTTTTAAATTTTTAAGGTGAGCACAAACAAAAAGAGGTAGAGTTTTCTGTTTTCTCTCCTCTTCACTCGCTGAAAAAGGAAATGCATCAGGATTGTTTTTTTTTTTTCAAATGGAGGAATGCTGTTTTATCAAGCTTCCTCTCTTACTATACTTCTGAGGCAATGCCTCTTACTTCACGATAGCCTTACAATTTCACCGTATGTTGATGTGAAGATGTCGGACCGAGAGGCTAACTTTTCGCCTGAGGACTTGTGCAAGACCTGTATTCTTTCTGCTGGATGCATGGAAACCTGCCTTTATGAAATTCATTTCTCAGCATGAAAACGTGCTTTAAAACATGCCAAAGCGGTGCCAACAGAATCAGGAAACGACAGTTTCAGAATTACCCTCCTTAAAGAGTTTGGAATGAAAAAAATATTTTCATTGAAATTTCGTGATTAATTGCAAGTGGTCATTAATAACAAATGGAAAGTTTAATATTCCAAACGGCTTCTCATCAAGTTTCATGCATGAACCAAGAGAATGATTCCTGAATAATCAATGAAATTACTCATTGAAATGAAATCAGACGAATAATCACAAAAAGTCATTTTGTCTTCATGATAAAAACAACACGCTTATCTCTATGCTGATTCCCGTCGAAATTTAAATAACGAACGTGGACACGGCATGAGATTCGTATCGAATTCCTAGATAAGGGGCTATCAGGAATCAACAGATTCCTATGGAACATCTGCATAAAGCATTTCATCATTGTGAAGAATACTTAAGTAGGTGGCGAAGAGAACAAGAAGCATTTCTAACCGGGATGTGCCGTGTTGGTAAAACGGAAAAAAATGGTTGTGAGGCCCATAAGAGGGCCACATCAAAAAAAGTGTTAATGATTCCAGGGAGGGAACTTGAGCGATGATGAAAACTGAATACAGGATGTACTCGTTGCAGATGATGAATACACCTGAACAATTCATATCATCGAAGCCTTTCTGTAGGATAAAGAATCCCTAAAGCATCGAAATTTTCAAACACAACTGTTTGCTGCTTTTGAAATTTCATGAAAGTACAGGATGGAAGAGTGGATAAGGAAGGGAAGAAATGGCGAAACAACACATAAGGAAATGGAGGGAATCGAGTATTACCACAGAAAGAAATCCACTAAAGATACGTCACTACGTGGTTACATAATGGTTATAGCAATGACTTTCACCACCCACTGCCTTATAACCATAATCAAAATAAAATTGAAACTAGAGGAAGTTTTTAGCTAAAGTTTATGTGAAAATCATGCTTTGGAAAATCTCTAAATTATATTTATCGGACGGATAAAGGTGTAAAGCAGCAGAAGATTCTCGAAAGCTCTCAAACTGAGGGGGCCTTCTGAAAATATCCGAGGAACATGCAGACCTTCCGTATTGAACTTTTTGCCATCGCCATGTTTTGTTTTGTTTGCGACAAAAGAATTAAATCCATCATGAAATGGCTTCGAAAACTCAGACCTATGAGTTGACCCCGATAGGTAATAATCGATTTAGCACCCACACGACAAGTTGGCCCATTAACAGAGAAACAGAATCCTTAACACTAAACATGAAAGGTTAAGCAAGGTCAGCTGAGATTGCGCAGTGACTTGATTTGGTTTGTCGATCACATCTTGGGTTTGATTCTTCTATATCTGAAAACTCTTTGGTGCTATGAACTCGTGGAGCACTTAAGGATACACCTTTGGCTCCCGAAAAACCAAGGCTGCGAGCCAATTTGAGCTCCTCGGCTGTGAGAGAAAAAGCTGTCCGTATCTACTGGATCCAAGAATGATTTCCAGGCAAAACTGAAAAAGAACCGTACTGAGGTGTCTCAGCTTGATGGATCCATCAAAACGTAATATTTGGTTCACTCTTGGATTTAAGTGCTTCCTCTCGCAGATAATTTATGATTTCAAGTATAACATAAGAAACAATGGTGTCGAATCATGACTTTCATCATAAATGGACCGTAAAGACCAAAAAAAACTTTCTAAAGAATCGGGAAAAGATCCACTAATTTTCGAAGCTTTTTTGTTTCCTGATTCGGAGGCCATGGGGAACACAAGCACTGGATGAAGTTTTTCTTGGGCAAATGAACTCCTTGGTTAAACCCTCCGAACGTCTCCTACTCCCGGGATGGAGGCCGCGCTCAGAGGGGTCAGCGCAGCTTCCTTATCCGCGGAGCGCCCTCTCTCCGCCCCCCGTCTTCGCCGGAAACAGCCCAGATAAAGGGAGGGGCAGGGAGGTCGCCTTCGGCCGTTCGCGGCTCCCCCCTTGTCTCGGCGACCTCGAGTCTCTGCGGGCAGGGAGCCGTGCGTCGTCTGGGCGGAGTATTCTTCTTGTGCAACTCCTTGGTTACATAGGAGTACACAGTTATTAGAATCAATCAGGGTTTAAAAATTCTTCCTGGGAAGCATGAGCGGCTCATCTTTCTTCCAAGCCGAAACGACAACGGCACCAGCGATGAATTTTCAATCCTTCGCCACTCGGAGTGGTGCTAGCAACTCTACCAGTTCACTCCTATGAAATAAGATTGGTTGTTTTTGTCCTGCTCCTCACTTTTGTGTGCTTTCAGCTGAAATAAATGCCAAGACATGCAAGAAGAACCCCGTAGCGATAAATCCGCATTTTTGCCAGATGCCTCCTCCGACCTCAAAAAAACAAGGAATCTGCCTTCTTGCATTCCATTTCTATTCTCCACTGCGGATCGCACATTCTAGCCACTCCAGTTTGCGGCTCGGAAGAATTTCATTTTTTATTTTCCTCTCTCTCACCTTCCGCTGCCAGGCAAAAAAAAAAAAAAAAAATTCTTTCACGTACCACGCAGCTCGGTCTCGTGCTTGCGATTTCATGGGCTGAGATTTCCGAGAACAAATTTTAAGTGATGTTCTGCAACCATGGCCTGCGGGAGATTTGGAATAAACTGAAGAAAAAGAATTGAACACCGAAAAGAATACTTTATTAGAAAATAAAAGAAGAATAGAGCGAGGACATTTCGCTGCTTTACAAATTCAGGACGAATACATTTTCTCCGTCATCCACTTAAAATGTGAAAGCCGGCCAAAAGCTAACTAGCTGACACACCTAGTTGGTATCCAGTTTGAAAGTTCTGTGTGGACACTGATTTGTAAAAGTAGTCTCTTTTTTTTTTAAAAAAAAAAAAAAAAAAAAAAATTAGGATCAGAACTGAGTACAATTACATTTGCATTCGCGATTTAATCTCACTGTTCGGTGTTGGATCTGTAAGCTTTCACTGATTTCCAACTGAATTTCGAGATCTTCCATTTGATTTCCATGAAACTTTGGTTTCAGTCAGACTTTTTCCCGGATGCGTAATCGGAGTGATCACTTGGCAACTTCCCATACATCTGCGGACCAGAAAGAGCAAATGTGAAAGCAATCAACTGGACCAACACACAGTCGTCAAGGCACACAGTGAATTACAGATTAGGCATGTGCACGTCACGGGCTTGACCGAAGATATAAAACCTGGAGTCGTTCCTGGTGGGCAGTCGAAGCGCGCTTTCTTAAAGTACATCAAGTAACATTCGGGTGAGCAAGTACAGCGAAGAAAACGATACAAATCATTTACACGTACTCTACTATGATGATATGCCACGTTGGTACCGTAATATGGAAATGCAACGTAACAAATGCATGCGTCTTAAATGTACAATTACTTACAACGTCAAAACCACCACTGCCCTATCCGGGATGCTACTTTACATAACCAATAATTCATTGTTTTCGAAAGACAACTTTTCACATTCCTGCTTTTCCGGAAAAGGCAGTTTCCGCTAATTTATAGTGTACAACATGGTTGTGGCTTTGGTTGCGCGTACACTTGCGATAGTGCGTATGTTTCCCGAGCCAGGCACGTGAAATTGCTGAAGGCTATGTGAGGAATGCCCTCTCGGAAGGTTTTGCGGCGTCTCCCCCCACAGTCGTAGCAACATTTCGAGAACAACTCGAGAAAGCTGAGTGCCTCACAAAGATCCGCAGTAAGGTCGACTCATCCAACAGACTGCACGGCTACAAACATCGAGTTGTTTGTTTCAATATGACCAGCGCATATGACCAGGCAGTTCTCCATGCACTTTTCAGCCCGAATTTGCCATTCCAAATGGAAATTCAACCTAATCAACCAGAAGCTCCTGCAGGTGAGAATTTGATTGCAAATTTGTTCATTTTTGAGCAAAACTGTGCCAATTTAAACATTCTCAATAGTAGAATTCCACATGTCATTAAAAAATGATGATGATAAGTTGCTGTGTAACAATTTGTATTTGATCTTTCAAATCAATGATACGAATTCACATTTTCCTTCTTTGGACGCCTTGTGATAAAATAATTGCCGTGAACCATTATAAAGAAAAAAAAATTCACCATGGACCGTTAGACGAAAGGCGCCACAGTTACGTTTCGGAAAGTCTGTCTGCAGCAAGCATCTGTGAAATTTAACATTTGCTTGCAAAACAGTCCCAATGCGGAAAAAAAAAAAAAAAAAAAAAAAACTTTCGTCACTCAAATTTACTTTGCCGAGGGATTTCGATTTACACTTCGGGCGGCTGAAGAACGAAGCCGAAGAACTTGTCTTCGCCAAGTTCACCCGGATTGACGGCAATCTAACGTGCAGCGGAACTGCGTGCTTCGAGAGGAGTGAGGCTGCAGATAACGTGCAAGAGGCACTTCTTCCGCTGCGGACCGCTTCTCCCAAGGCGACAACTGGTCTGAAGATCAATGCCAAGGATTCCGCATCCGCTCACTGAATATTCTGAGAATAATCCCTTGCATCAATCTCCTCTCGGTCTCGGCATTTTCATTTGCTGCTTGTGTTCTTGAAGTCTTTGGCACCCGTCTTCCACTTCCCAAATTATAAATGCTGTGTGGTCGTTTCGTCCGATGAAAGAAGACTCCCAAACGACCGTTCGAATGAGGCAAAGATGGAAAAATCAAAAACTACAAACTGCTCAACATTTTAAGTTTGCCCAACCCTTCTCGGACATTTCATGAAGATGAATCGTTATTCTCTTAGGATCTGTTCGTTGTACTCATCTTATTTCGCTCCACTATGTAAACCGCATATTGAGAAATGAAAAAAAGGAACAAATTTTTTTTCTTAAATCGGGAATAAATTTAAATCAGAATTAAGAGTTGAATGAAAACAATCTATGAAACGTTGTGCAAAACATTCGCTCATTTCTGTGACATTGGATGATGTGGAAATTTGGTCAAATCGATAAGAATCGATAAGTTTCCTTTTTTTTTTAAAAAAAAAAAAAAAAAAAAAACTTGAAAAATGATTCTGTACGTTTTACTTCCATGTAAAGCAGCGATATTTGTCAGGAGTGTTAAAATTCACTTGCACTTGTAATATGACGACCAGAAAACCTGCCAGAAAGATGGATGATCAGAGAGGCTTTTTTTTTTATTAGAGCGGTTGGAACAAGATTACAAAACCAAAAACGTATAATTGATCACCTCCAGAATGCAACCTGAGCACATCTTCCCAATCTACCTCTCCAATCTATTTAATTCGATCAGTTCTGAAGCTAATCGAAAGAATTCCAAGTGATCGACCATCCATAAGCACGCCGAGTGAGAAAGTTGAGGATTATGCATCATCGCTAAAATAAATCACATACTCATACCGTAAACAAGAACTTCCTTCCTAGTTTTCGGAACGGTTTGCTCACGGTCCCTTCTGCTCTTAACTGGGCCTGACAGAAAAGTCTCGAATAAAAAAAAAAAAAAAACTTCTTAACATGCGCCCTTCTGGCAGATTTTTCTATTCCTCACATTACAGGTGCAAATGAATTTTTTAAACCTCCTGAGGAATGTCCCTGGTCCACGCAAAGCAACATCCGAAAATTCCGTATTACAATCATACAAATACAAAGCACAATGATCCGAATCTTTTTTATTTCTATATCATTTCTGACACTTTGGAAGGTCATCAATGAATCATGATAGAATATGAAATTTATGCCCAGTTCCATGTCCATATGTGAAATCGAATACTTTACTAACATGACGGGCTTACTGCCGTTTTTCAAGATTCGTCTATTAGAAAAGTAATGTTCAACCTTACTTCTAAGTTGAGAAAAATAAAAGCCCGTCGAGAGCACAAACATGGATCAAAGTTTTTCTTTTCTCTTCAGAGAATAGGTGGAAAACTAAAGCACATACACTGCTGACCAAGGAAACTGGTGCGAAAAATTTTTGAAAAATCAGTCAACTCATTTTGGTGCTTTTTCCTTTGTATGTTCTCCTTCAGCAATTAAGAACATATTACATGATTTACATCTCATTTTCTGAAATGGAAACATATCAATGCCTGCATATTACACTTCATGATGCAGAAATTAGTGCATTTTGAACCCTTGAATTCTGAATAAACTTTTCAAAAAACTTTTTTTGCCAATAGGCTTTTATTTTCATGATTTGTTAAGTTTTCCCTCCGCTACTTTACTTCGAGTCCTTTACCGGGTAAGATTTGTTGCTGTTCAGAAAGTGTTCTACACATCTTGAGGAGGTTCCCTATAGTCCGATCCATGGGATTTGTGTAGTTTCTTCCGTCCTGTGGCTCTGAAGTAAAATAACGAAGGCTAAACAAACATAGTACTTGCTCAACTATTAAAATGACTTTGCTTTGAACTAGGATTCTGGCTTGTTCTCAAATGGCAACAAGCATTGCTAGGGGGTTCAGATTCCAGCCTCGCTGTTAAAATTTATAATCAGCTGTGAAATCGCCATGAATCATCAAATATTCAGATTCTTTGTTTTTGTTTGATCTAGGGTAGCGATTCCCCACTACGAATAACATTTACCAATTACTTTCTCAGGTAAAAACTTTGTCATCATCAGATTTCTTTAGCACACTGTTCTAAATACTGCATTAACAATTTACCCTTTCAATGATAACATCTGCCTTCTAAAACTTCACTGATTCGTTTCATAAGCTGTCACACTGACTCTGAAAGTTACAAAACACCTTGGGTACACCCATACTTGAATTCCAAATCTACATCACAACTTGGGAACTATTTATTTAACCTCACTCGAATAGAAAACTCTTTTTTTTGTAAGAGAGAAGAGGACACACAATTTGAGAACTCTGGAAAGTCAGATATCTAAATCAGAGATTCCTCCTCCACATTTACTCTCTCACTTGCACTATGCCTAATTAAAATAGTTTCAACTTCGAAAAACTGCATTTTCAAATTGTTCATTGTCCTTCAAATCACATTCAAGCAAAATCGATGTCTTGCAATTTCAATAAAGAGTGATTTAGTACATCAACGAGCACTATTTTGTTTTGTGAAATTTCTTGAGTAGAATTACTAAGATCCCCCCCCCCCCATTCGAAACTTCATCATTACGACCAGCCACATTGCGAATTTACAATGTACGCACTTGAAAATTGTTATTTTACATTTGACAAGACCCTTACTCTCATTTGACAAAAGTAATAGATAACACTTTTGTCAAATCACAAATTGATTGACAGCAATTTTAATTTTCAATCGTTTAGTTTTTGTTTCTCTTAGTACTGAAAGACTGCATTACGCCAAAACGAACTTTCACAATGTAAGAACTGATGAAAATAAAAATACTAATTGAAATATCTAAAACCTCTCACTAAACACATGCATGTCATGTCTAAATAAAAATACAGTTACATTGAATACCTTTCAGAAGAGAACCATGAAAACACAGAGATGGAGATGAATGTACGCCAGATTGAACTAGATGCTATTCAAGATGCAGAAAATGGAAAACTAGAGGATGCCATTCAGAAATTGACATATGGGATGCAACTGATGCCAAACAAAGCCTCATGTTATACCAATCGTGCACAAGTGCGCATACTGATGAAGGACATTGCTGGTAGACTAGCTAATCATGACATACTGCTACACATGACATACTGCTAGGTTCTCTGAATGATATTGACCAGGCACTGAAACTAAGTAACAGAAAAGGAGATGCAGCAGTTAAAGCTCTTTGCCAAAGAGCATGTCTGAGCATTCAGCAGAAGCAAGAAGAGGAAGCAAGAAAAGATTTTGAAGAGGCTGCCAAACTGGGCTGCGTGTTTGCTCAGAAACAGGTAATAAGAAGCATAACAAAACAATAGAATCTCTTAGGCTGTTCTACTCAATCCCTATGCTGCTCTATGCAACCAGTATCTCAACCAGATAATGCAGCAATCAGCCCAGACATTTTATTCATAATTAATAAAAAAACTGATCTGGCACTTATCCAATATGCACTTACTGACCCCTTAAGATTTATAATCAGCTCTCTAAGTGTTCGCTGCCCCCAGACTCGCAGTCTGATGGCTCTCTTTCATCGTCAGCTTCTGAAAGTTCACGCTGTGTTCCTTCAGAATCACCATCTTGCTCCGAATGCTGTTTCTTAGGCTCTCCATAATACTTGTACTGAGACACAACCATCCCTCAAAAGTCTCAGTTAAATGCAACTTACCTCATATAAGGGCCAAAAAGAGGCAAAAAAGCCTACATCTGCAATTAAGTTGGGAAAGATCCATAAATGATGCTTCCCAAAACTAAATAACCAAATTAAACAGAAGAGCAATAATCGCAAAAGTGCCAAAGGTAGGATTAATAGGAGGATGCCAGCTACACCAAAGCAAAGATACTGGACATTGGTCCTGGAACAGTGGACTTCAATTTGCCTTGACAGTTTTCAATTACCTGAACACAGGAGGCCATAAGGGATACAAACAGATAAGAATAGCAGCAATCACTAATAAGAGGCCTGCAATCCAGTAATAGAATGGAACAGGATCATAGAGCCATACATAGGCCTCATTTCCATCAACAAACAACTGCTCCAGATGCATATCAAGCCGAACTCTCTTTCTCAGTCTGCACACTTCATCATCACCATGCTTATCATCTTTCTTTTCTTCTTCTTCCTTTTTCTCTTTAAGATCTCTCTGTTCTTTTGCTACATCATCTTCAGATTCAGTCTTGCTCTTAATTGCTTTTTTTTTATCAATTCTTTTCTTTTCTTCTTCCTTTAATTTCTTTAAACTTTTGAGACTTAAATCTTTAGGAGCTACAGGTACTTTTTTTGCCCGATGAAAAAACTTGTGCTGTAACATCCTACATTTAAAAATGTTCCATTTAGTTTATTGGTTATACAGTATTTTCAAGAGAACACAAAGACATATTTACTAAAAAGAGAAATCGATACTCACAAGTCCAGAAACTGAACCACTGCAGTTCTATCAGCAAAAAGGAAATCATATTTCTTGGATTTTTTGGCCCAAGGAGATTCCATAAGGAGATCTACTGCTTTGACCGCTATGAAACACTGAAGTACTGAATGAAACTAAATAAACAACGTTCTTACCAATAAAATATTCAACAACGTAGTTTAGAAACTTGGTTTTTTTGGTTGGTAAGTGTTGTTTCAGATATTTGGCAACCCTATACTCATTTTTGGACGGTTTCTGCGAAAGTGGGATTTTTTCCTGAAAACGATAAACTTTCAAGTTCGGCTAAACCAAGCACGAGGAGCAGAAGGTTAAGCTACAGAATTTAGAACTGCAGTACATTTCAACAAGCATTGCCACAGTGTACTTCATTATTAATACATATTTCATTACTATTCATAAATCTTTCACTTTTTACGTCCATGCGAATGGGTCGTTTACATACTTGCAATTCCTTACGTTTTTTCGGCTTCCTTCTTTCTGCCATTTCTATAAACAAAAGGTGGTCATTATAAAACTGTATTCGAAGAATAATCAATAAGAACTTTCTCAAAAACAAAACCACAGTTTAGCGCCATGTTGCCGTCGTGACACGTATCTAATGACAGTCAACGTCATTTCGCAGAAACCGCTATTGAAAATTACCCATAGGTGTTTTCAATTCATGTGGTGTCTTTTTCACAAGATTGCGGTGTTAGATCGCCATTGCACTGAAATAAAACCTACACAACATTACAGGAAATACGATAAAATTTCCAATACAAAATGTTACCACTACTCCAGAGTAAATTACTACAAAGGATCTTTACATTTTAGTGCAAATCAAATGTACTGAACATAATGGTGCAAATGGGTTTCGTGTCCACTTCCCAAAATGCATCGCATAACACAGTACTGAATACCCACACAGAATTTACGGATAAAAAAGGGTTTGACCATAACGTGTTGCCATAAATATGCATAATGTAGTAGTGAAAATATAATTAAGTAGCATTATTTGTAGTATTGCACTGATTTCATTATGTTTTAGTCATTAACATTGAGTATAGCGTGGTAGAATGTCATATTCATCATGTTATATAATATCTATAGTGGGTTATCTTATTCATTTTGTGCTATTTCGTAACTACAAAGTCTCATTCTGATACCACCATAGAGTTTTTGGAGTTTTGACAATGCAAATACATCTCGAAACATTTAGAATACAATGGAACACATTCCCTTTTTTCAATTTTTTGGTTCTTAAAGAGATCTGATATTATAAAAAAAATCATAATTCTAAATTCAAAATCAAATTTGTGATCATAAGGGTACTTCAATGAATTTCATATCGAAGTGATTAGAGACATTGATTCCTAATGAAATATGTGGAATTTTTTTCCTATATGAAATGACTGAAATAAACTAATCATTCATCTGATTTAATTTCGTTATTATTAGAGGTGAATATGTTCAGGAGATAAATCTACCACTAAAATTTATTAACTTGTTTTGTTGAGTTAAACACTGATAAATTTATTAATTCTTAATGCCAAATATGGCAATAACTTCAAAAAAATGAAAAATTTACAAAACTTGCTCAACAGCTTTAAAGAAAATTTTATTCACTTCATTAAGAGGTTGACAAAAGCAATGTTCGTCTAGGGTTAGCCATGCTTCAGAGTTATATCCTTCAAAACTGAAGACTTCACCATTGATATCCGATTTTATTTCTTGTTCACTAGTGCATTTATCAATTGCATTTATAAATATGTAGCATATACTTATATGCTTAACTACATTGTTCACAGACGAATTCTGAAAACAAATTAAGCAATGTAATAAAATAATGCACCAAAATAACTAATTCTTTACGAAATCTCTTTTGTATAAGCCAATTTCATGGATAACATTGAAAACATATGAATGGATAACATCCAGAGTGCGATATCACCCGGGCACAGTGCTGGTACACGAAAGAAGATAATTAATGACAATTATTTTTACTCATTAAAGAGCCATGGTATGGTTGATATGATTCCATTAGAAAATTCAGTACATCACCTTGAAGTATTTCACCCAACAGTGTGCCTCCCTCAATGTCATTCCTCATGGGAAACAACCATGAGGTTGCCTTCGATCAGTCAATCACTTTGGATTCAAAATTCCAATTTTAATATACCGGAAACTTCTTTCCTCGTAATGCTATTTATTTATGACAGGATTTAAGAAAACAGAGTCGATTTATATTTGCATTGGTTGTTCCCATCATTTAGAGATTATATTTTTATTTTTCACACTTGACCACAATTGCTCGACTAAAATCGATATCTACCATTATAACAGATACTTATAAAACAGCAATTTAAATGATGTAATTACTTTAGGTAATTACTTTTTGATATTTCAATTTTATTCTGTATATACTTATAGTACTTTCAAATACAGATACAATATTTGATTGGTTTATTATATGAAAAACACGAACGTCTCATGAAAGGTTTTATGTATACTCACTGAACTCGAAACTAGGATGAGGAAAAAAGAAACCGAAATTAAGTCTGTGTAAAAAATATGTACATTCCGAAAATATTTGCATCTAAATTTGACCAAGGGACTTCAAAAAAGGATAGGAACTTCAAAAAGAACAGAAACTTGATGATGATCGTGACCATCCAAAGCTCTAATTTAACAAATTATACCATTTTCAGATCTTCAATTAAGTGGGTGATTAATTTCATGAAAATAAAAGAAAATAGAAATGAAACAAAAATGCCAACGAAAACAGACCTTCACAAGTTCATGCTGAATGATAAAAAAAAAATTGGGTGTTTTAATGTTTGAAAAGAATATAATCATGAAATATGTACTGTTGGGAATTCGAAAGAAAAATGGGTCATTCTGCGAAACAATGCAACATTTCAAGGAAACGTACCGAGTTTTATGAATGGGATTCTATGAAGTATATGAGAATACAATACACACTTCTTTTCATAGAGTGCAGTTCTCATAAAAAGTCACGAAACCAAATTAACCCTTACCCACGCCATCCTAAAACAAACTTAGCCTCCTTACTCTCATTATATCGATCATCGTTCTTCCAAGCAGAACATCAAAAACATGAAACAATCTGCTTCCATACAATGTAATTTGATCATCAGCAAAAATGGCACTTCCAGTACGAAAGAAGGAAATCATTTTTTAAAAAAAGTTCTCTATCATGAGAATCCGATGTAATCAAATGGTAGAATTCTGCCTGGTGAAGTAACTGATTATTAATTATTTTTAAGACATATTTCTAGAAAAGTACTGTTATTTCAACAAATTGTGGAAATTATCAAATTCATTTCAAACTACTGTCACGACATCTCATATTAACTGACTTTGAACATCACATATCACCACCTGTCTAATAGCCTATCAGTTATGTGATAGAAAATGCAAGTTTTGACTTGCTGGTTGGTTTGGTATTGGGATCTCATTTTATGCACCCTTACTATGATAGTTGCTTTACTTTATTCTAATAGTGTTTATGTGAAAATATCAAGTTGTTAAAAACTAATGGTTGCGATTCTAAGAGCACAATGGCTTGAGCATAAATTTTTCATATTCTTAACTTTATGTCAAAGGAAATAATTGAGCTTTCGAAACCGTAATACGCAAAAGTATGAATTTTCCACTTCTTTCTGATTTCCGACACATGGATTTTTGTCAAATGAATATTTTCGCCTAGGCTTCTTGGGAGAAATGTTCACACAAACCTATGCCGAAACGTTGTTTGTCTGTTTCCTTTAAATATATTGTGCCTTTTTTTTAAATATATTGTTCCCTGCAAACGATTCTATTACTTCATATTTGCATAGTGATTTAATTTCTCTGCATTGCAGGTCGGTATATAGAGAGCATTCTTTGAGAAATTTCTCAAGTGAAGATTCGAAACAAAACTTTGAATCATAAGGTACTTTTCTAACAAAGCTCTATATTTTACTGACTTTTAGCTCTATGGGCTAAATAGTGGATTCTGCTGGAGGGAAAAATGAGGCAAGGAGCAGTTCCAACTGATTTGAAAACGCTGCTATGGGATGATGATTAATTGATTCTTTTCGGTAAATGAGTTGTACATACTAGAAGAGAAAGTTTTCCTGAGGATAAGAAGCCTTTCAGCAGTTTAAGTTTTATTAATGTAAATCTCTTCTGACACAATACCTACCCTATTTCCCAAATTTGTTAATTAAAATCAAAAATGTTTTCAATATATTTGCTTAGTTAAGAATATTTAAAAAAATACCTTTAGTAGATGAGGAATTCAGGAATTTTATGCAAAAGGGCCAGAAACAGCTACTCTTCACGAACACACCTTTATTTGAATAGAGTCCACATCGTGAGACCATCCCTTACAGTATGTCTCTATGTCTCTGGGCTTAGGATTTCGTGACCTTATATTTCGAGAAAATCACTGGTTCAGGGAAAGTTTGGCATTCTTTCCTTTTCCTTCCTCCTTTCATTTTTAAGTGGTTTATATTGTGCTTCGATGCGAGGTTACATTCTAATGAAATGTTTAGTCACCATCAAGTTTTCATATAAAAATGAAACATTATTGTTTACTGATGAAATCATAATTTGCTAGAGGATATTCTGTTTGCGGTGTTAATGCAATGCAACTCCAAATCTTGAATTCTCTCTGACTTATTAACTAAACACTTTCTTCATCATCTGATTATTGTTTCCAGATGAAATAAATTTTTAAAGGAAATATTTTAGGAGTATTCCTTTGGGTACCTCATTTATTGTGATATAAGTGGATTGGATGCTCAGAATTCAACGATGATGGACACACATTTGGAATTAAATATGTTATTTGATTTTCTTAAAATACTCTTTGTGTAGAAATAGGAGATTCTAGGCTAACATTGCAAATTATTGAAAATGAAATGAAAAACTGAATTATCGTAATGAGTTACTGAAAAGTGAACTTTCATCTTCAAACGAAACAAAACAAAAAGGACATGCAGTTTTTAACATAGATGTGAAAAAAATCACTACATTCTATGTTAAAAGTACCAACTCAAATAGGTTACAAGTGTGAAACACCTATAGCTTATTTAATTTAACGAATCAGACTTCAAGCATTTGTTTGACACCACTGTTTCAATAAATTGAGAGGTCGGTATTAAAATATGGAGAATGGAAATATAATGGAAAGCTATATAATGGAAAAAGCAAACGAAATTATTTCTGGAAGTAATTCTCAAGGCGTCTATGGATTCAATCTATGGGTTTCAGAATATATTTAACTTTCACTCAGTCTTCATAGTAGCATCTGATTATTACAAACAACTGTTTAAACTTTTGCCTTTTGCATCTTCAACGTATTCATTACATGGGAATGCTGGTACAAGTAATGCCAATGATAAAGTCTATTTAGAATTCTACTTGTGGAAAAAGGGTTCATATTTATTTGTGAGAATTAAACTCGAGTATTTATTTAGAAATAAGCAGCGCTTCTGCTCAGAGATTACAATTCAAACAATAATTTCAAGACACGAAAACGATTGCAAATGTTTCAAGAATAATTCCTATTGAAAACAAGTGCATTCTGTAAATACGAGACGGAGGGCTGTTGGGCATTTTGAGTTTACATCAGAAGGAATGGTCAACTTCTCTTAATCAACACATACTTTTTTTCGTATTCATGTTATTGATGGACCATAAGGGCATGTAGATCTAAATTATTTATTCTAAATTAAGTTATTAAACTACTCGCTTAATGTTCAACTCGAAGTTGAGAAACGAAGAAAGCGCATGTTTGCTTAATGAATCATAAAACAGACACATCAGAGGAAATAAAAAAGTTAGGTGATAGCACATAGTACATGATCGAGCATACGTAGAGCCAACATGCAATTTGCATTTTACAGAAATGTGTGCATTCTGTTCGTCACGCCTTAGTTCCAAGCAAAGAAAACATGATTGCCTTTTTTGATTTAGCATGCAAGGTTAGTTTCTTTACTTGACGACGAAGATGGTGTTACAGCGAGTGTCCGCAAGAGTTGGTGAAAACTGGTGCAACTATTGTTTTAACTTACAAAACATTGGAAGCAAGCCGTTCCAGACTAAAAGCTCTTCAGGCACGATAGCTTAATGCTTACAAGAATTGATTTTGATTATTCTCCTAGAAATTCTTGTACGGAAAGCATACAAGCTTGTGTCAGCGCGGTCACTTTTAAGATACCGTGTGAATCGCTATTTTATTTTATTTTTTACTAAAATTAACAGACAACCAATGTAATCAGCTTATTACTAATGCTAATTACAATAGCACTGGTTAATTCTTCGGCGAAATCGCGGACAAATTTTCAAACCCAGGTACCCAAGGCGTGAATAATTGAATAATTATCCAGTGTTTGGAATTCACAATTACACGTGTAAATATAAAGAATGAACCCAACAAATTCAGTAATGAAAAGAAAACCATGAAAAGCTTGCAAAATTCTGAAAATAGATATGTACCATTGGGTTTGTGATAAAGTCATTCCTGCAAAAGTTCAAACTTGGGATTATGAATTAAAAGTAATCTGACAGATACTGTGCTCTTACAAGTTTTTGTGTTGTTCACAACCACAAAAACTGTAACCAAAAGCTAATCATTGGAACATCAATAAAAAATTCCAAATTTAAAAACTGTTAGAACTTGACATGCTATTCAAGAGTATCACAAACCATCATGAGATCATCTGTTGGAAAGCATTTTAAAATTTGAAAATCTGGAAGTAACTGTGATGCAACATTAGTAACTTGTTTTTTAAATAATGACTTTCTACAAAAAAAAAATAAAAAATAAAAACAAAACAACGACCACAGTCACTACCAATGGGTATCTGAAAGATATTTTAAATACTATTCACTTGAATTTATGATGATAACAAACAGAAACTAAGTTGCATACATTGAAACACTTCCACTCCCTTGATTCCCCAAATAAAAAATTGGAGAATGATTTAATGAGTGGACCTGAAACCAATGGGTATATCTGTAATAAGAACAGTAAGGTTACGTCAACTGTTTAGCTCTATGAAATAGTGTGTCCACAACTTTGTTCATACTTTGAATAGTCTCTAATGCAGCTTCATAAGTTTGATCATGTGGAACATCTTCAAACACTATTAAGACTCCTTCTCCTTGGTCAAGGATACCAGAACACTTTTTGTCCAATATCATCTGGGATAATTTCTTTTCCACCTGAGCACGGGGAAGCTTAATTACATGGGCGATATGATCAACTTGAACACGAGAGTATGGCTCAATGATTCGGCATAAATTTTGCTCCAACATGGTGTCATACAAAGTAGCAAGATGTTTGCGAATGATTGGGTCTTGTTCTAACTCTGCCTGGTATTCTTTGACACTCTAAATTTCTGAATATGAATGTAAATCATGTAAATAGCAACTAACCTTCTGAAAATCAGCCAAAGAGCGGTGCTGGCTGGCAGTTGCTATACCACACATGGCATCAATGTCACGACCAACATACTGAAGAGCTAATTTGCCACTTAAGATAGAAGGCACATCCTCTGGGCTGTAAGCAATTAATATTTAACCTAATTAATTATACTCTCACTTGTTGAGCATAATCTTTGCCAATAACATGTATTTAAGAGTTTTCAAGGCATATGGGCTGTTAATGCTATGATAACCTTCAAATGCCTCATAGAAATATGAATAAGCAGTCTTGAAATCACGTTCATCAGCTGCATGCAACACTCCTGCCTGCAAATCTAATGCTGCTTGCAATTTTGGTGCACAGTAGATGGTGTTCGCAGTGGTGCGTGCAGATGTCAAAGAAGCTCTTGCTTTGGGCAAGTTATCCAAACCATAATAGGTTTTGCTTTCCAGGAGCTGGACTTCCACTAGTAAATTCTTGTCATCCAATTTTTTCAACTCTTTTAAAAGAGTTCCCCCCAACTGTAATGCTTCTGCATGATGATCTGTATCTAGGTATAAAGCTACCAAACGGGCCTCTAAAGATTGTCTCAGAAATGCTCTTTTTTCTTGTTTAGTCCACTCAATACATTCCTGGGAAGGATGAGAACCTGATATCACACAAATACAAAATACCTTGCAAAGATCGATTTCTATGCCTGTGCCTGCATTCATGTCAAGAAAATGGTCTACCAGTGTTCGTACCAATTTGGCAGCCTTAGCTTTACTGACATAGTTGAGAAAAGGACGAGTAGCCTTGATAAGTTCTCCCAATTCTGCAAAACAATAGATAATACCCACAACATGTTGTTCTAACCATCTGCTTTCTTTTCTTTGTGAAACTGTTCTCCCAATTTCAGAATCTGCTGCTCTTTTTCTAAAATTTCTGCTTCGCTCATTTCATCATTCACATGTAGCAATAATGGAAGTGAGGTGTTATCTGCAAACAATACACTTGAAATCCAAATGTGCAAATTACCTTCTTTTTTTCTGGATTGCAAAGTAGCTTTTTCTCTACCATTCTCTTGCTCCTCTTTACCACAATTTTTTTCAGGGTTCAAAACAGCTCTTTCTAACAGCATAGCTGAAGCCATGATCAGAAATACAAGTAAATACTCGACACATGCAGTACACGCCAAATATCAGTTGGAGATTCTGCACATAAAATAATAAGCATTCAAAAAACTCTTAGCATAATAATTCTCCGCATATGATTTTTCTAATATATAAAAATTAAATATGCAATGCAATAATGATCATTGTCAATTAATTATCCCCCAAAGTCCACAACAACTACAAACTTATCTAATCAAACTTGTCTTTGCCTAACATGCTAAAAGAAATCATTGAAACAAAGATCTAACCAAAATGATATGTTGAACACTTCATAATTTCAATGCAAGGATTTGCTAAATTATGATCATGAAAAATGTTTGCGTAAATAACTACAATGACAGAATATAAAAACATGCGTTTTTAACTTTATCATACAAAATATTGGATATACCTTTGATATTTAATGATATACAAACTGTGTATTTTAAAAAATCAGTAAGGGCGTGAAAATGCTAGGTAGACAATGTGCTTGTCACAAAACAAATGCCAAGTATTAAATAAATTTCTATGAACTGTTCAAACAAAATAAATGGTAATGCTCACTTTGGATTTTTTCGAATTTCCGACGGATACTATGCAATGCTGTCAAATGTCTAGTGCTCCTACAAATTTTTCACAAACAAGGGCAATTAAAATGTGGATCCCGACATTTACTACATTTTGAAATGAACACTTATGTATACAATATGCACACTTATGTATACTGTTGATACCCACCTGCAATTGTGCAATTTCTACCACACAGTGTTAGTTTTCATGTTTTTAAAATCAATTTAAATACACAAATTTAGAATTAGTTTTGGAGAACCCTTTGGACTACCATGCTTAAAGTAACAACAGCTGCAATTACTTGAAATGTATAAGATTATTGCAATTTACTATTGCAATTTACAGTACACAAAATACATAATTCTGATAATCACATGATAAACACTTTTATGTTCATGTACAACGATTACATGCCCCATCATCATCCAACGACTACAGCAATAATCAAGAGAGAAGAAACTTGATGGAGGCTATTTCATCATTTAGAGTGATCGTTTTCTCTGTCTATATACACTGCATATTAAATTTTAACAATACGCATAATAATACTACTACTAGTACACAAAATAAAGTCAACAGCATCGTACTCTTATTTCGTATGCTTCGGATTACACTTTAATTCCAAATTAATGATCGATTGAAAAATTTAACTATATTTACAAATCTTTTGCAAATGAACCGAAGATTAAATCCAAATGTATTCGAAAATGTATTTAAGAGCGAGACAATGAGCACTATGAAAATTGGGATACACTTTGCAAATCACCGACATCCAATTACAAGAAACCGGCTGTACAGCTTCAGTGTTTTAAGATGCAAGCTTGACACAAAACTGCGTTGACACCCGAAACAAGAACATGTTAAAACTCAACAAATGCCGTGGGAACACAATTACGGACGTAAATGCTACAATGAATCATGTCACTTCTTCACAGTGGATACATAACAGTTCAGTACACGCCACAACTTACTTCTATATTGTAATCAGAAACGGAAGTGTATATTCTGAGCGTATGCATACACTTTATAGTGTAGGTTTCACTTGCAGGACTTTTGAGACTTCGAAGATGCTACGGTGTTAAAACCCGAGTTCCTGGACGCACATCAAAATTTAAAAGTGTTCCTGGTCAATTGGCTCTGCGGAAATGCAAAATCGCCATGAATTTCCCTTTTCAAACATTAGCAATACATTCCAGCCCAGCCCACCCCATCCCTCCGGAAAAAAGCCACTCCACGTTTGAGAATTTCTCCATCGTTTTCCAGTCACGTGGCTGCACCTCTTAGTGCAATCAGAACATTCGATTCGGGGATCATTCCGTAACTTGGTAGAAGCAATTGCATCTATAAACTAATAGAAAAAGTGAATGAGAGGAGATCTCAGTTTTCACGATTTTGCTAAATAAGCCAAATGAAAGCGATGCTATTTGGCAAGTGCCAATGCATCGACAGGAAGGCTTCCTGTTGAATGGTGGAAACCCCAGGTGCTAACAGGAAAAATGAAATTTATGTAATGCAATGCGTTTCCAGGGTGGCTCACATACTTTTTTGGGTCGAGGGATCCTGCCGAAACAAAAAAAAAAAAACCAGCTTCCTTACAGGACGAAAAAAAAAGGAAATGCTGGGAATGCAGTTATTTCCGCCATTTCTTTTCATATTTCATGTTACTGATTAACATTTCATTTATGCTTTGATTTATGAACCGCTACTACATTTGGCAAAATAAATGGGCACGATAATGGAAATCGGAAAGGTAAGGGTAGTAAATATAAATAACACACTTCACCAATGACTTTTCAAAAATGTTAGCGACTGACATAATTTGTAAGTGCCAGCAAAATTCCGCCATTCGGAATCCAAATTATTTTGCATGAGGGTGAATGCAAAAAACAGTAGTTTGAGCATTGCCAATTTTTCTAAGGTAATTATTCGTGTAGAAATAAAAATTTTCAGTCATTGGGAAATCTTTAAACAAGTTCAAGGTAAATTCAAGTCAGATCTAAAGAACGTGAAACATTATTTTTTTAAAAATTGTTTTTGTGAATGGGGAAAACGACTGAATCAGAACCGAGTGCAATGATTTTTCTCTGTTGAGCTTGACAAAAACCAGAAATTCAAGGAAGACATTGGGACTTGATTTGAGTTATTATTCAAATGCAGTTAAACTACATTTTAGATTATTTATTTTGATTTCAATTTTAGAAAGAGAGGTGGCTATAAAATACTGTTGGTGTCAAAGCCGAAATGAAAGCAATTTCGGCTTTCGGATTTCAATTTTGTCACTTAAGTGTTAAGTGTTTTTGATGAAATGTTATTCATAAGTTCATGTTTTAATTTTGTTTACAGGGGTTCTCTCCAAGGATTTAATATTGATTCGTTATAATGAAGCACATTAGACAGATGCTTTTGGTACAGCAGAGACAATCGGGACGAATTTCCTTCACTGATTATGAAAAACACTGTATAAGAAACTATACGGCATGTTTGCAAGAAATACAAGGAAATAACGTTCGTTATTTCCTTGGTGAGCGTTTCGTTATTGGTATACTCGATACCAATAAGATACATTGCTTCGAGGATTGGTCACTTGTGTGACTCTAAGAGATGTGCTGCACACCTTTTCGCACAGTATGAAGTCAAAGAAGGTGAACGTCTTAAGTGATTTGGCAGGCATTTCTCATGAATTGAACAATAAAACAATTTTCATTTTCATAATTTGTAGAGAGGAAACATGTTTTTGGTCTTATTTTGGATAGAGTGACACAAACCAATCAGTTCACTTTTGTCACTAGGAAAACGCTTACTGATTGAGGAGGAAAAATTATCCAATATTTCTTGTTTTCTTTCCCAACAGATGCATGCTTGCTTCAAGTTCAGAAGAAAAAAGAAAAGATGTAGTAAGAAGAAAATGTTCGAGGAACAAATCAAACTAATCTATTAATATGGTAGGGAACCGATAAATTCATTATAAATATCATTTTGTTCCTCAAAGAGTTTAACATCATGGTGTAATATCTGAAACACAAGCATTTCCGACAGCTGCTCTTGTGCTCTCGTGCTCATCCACCAGTTTTCGTTCTCTCTGACTGTGCCAATTTTCATGAGGGGATTCTTTGTGGAAAACCATTCACACTCTTGAACTTTCTTTGAATCTTTTCACTTGGAAAATTCAAGTCTATAATCAAAGAAAACGAGCATTTAGCTTGATACTTTACTGTGGTCCACAAGGGTTAGATGATGGTGGGACTGATCTGCAGTAGCGACTCTTGGGAAAACAGACGTGAAAGCAGTCTGACCAAGAAACCCGTCTCATATTGATAAACGTATTGGATGATGAGTACTGTTGCGGAGGAGCTGAGACGATGGGAGTAAATAGGCCTCTTCGAATTTGAAATTCTCGAATGGCAGATGAGTCATGAAAGAGATCTTGCGAGTTCCAAAATCTGACAGGTGTTTTTTTCCTCATTTTTCAGATAGTATACAAAAAAAAAAAAAACGGGAACAGAAGTTTGAAGTTTACAGCATCGTGATCTCATATTCTCTTCGTACAAGAACTTTTAATTGTGAAGCCATTAACCTTTTCTAAAAAAAAGTCGCAGAGGTGCAAAAATCTCGCGTGAGTCCAGGGCATCTGGCGTACTCAGCAAATTCATTTATTATACACTACGAAACACGACACATCTCAGGGTTGTTTCCCGAATGAAAAGAAGGAGGGAGGGAATCTTTTCGGTATTCATAAATCGAAGGAGAGAAGGGAGCTATAAAAAAATGAGGATTTGGAAGATGCGGACGGGTTCACTGGGATGACAGGGATCTCGAGTTAGAACACCATCTTTATATGAATCGTAACTTGTTTCATGTGTGAGCTTTCGGATTTTTCCTTGGATTAGGAGCATTGTCCTGCTTACGGTTCGGAATGCAAGCACGAATGTAACCATTTACTGAGGGTAGCTATACACTGGGAATGAATTGAATATAACTATAGAATAAGAGGTAACTGTACAATGAGAATGCTCGTTATGCTGAGCATCAGAGAGTATGGAAGATGCAAAGTTTATGGAATTCCTCAACATTGGTGTTTGTTTACCACGCTGCTTTCTTTCAAACACTTATCTGCCGCTTCGCAAATGAAAGACGAGAAAGCAGTGGTGCTGAATGAATGAATCTGCAGAGGAAATGAAGAAGAAGGAGAAAATACACAGTCAACTGTGCACCCATCTATAAAGCAGATATCCGAAGTTATAGCAACTGTGTTTCTTTTGGATGGCATCCCGCCTTAGATTGCTCTCTGGGAAAATTTACATCTGCTCTTCAACTAAACAGGAATCATCACCGAGTCAGTGCACATGATTCCATTGTGTCCTTGGTTTAAGAACGCTCCATGAGCCTATGTAATGCAGTTGAACGATGGCTTCTTTTACTGAACGCACTCACGAATCAATTGCTGTCAAAATTCAATTCAATTCGCTGGATCCCTTCCTCCAAGTGTGCCTTTACAGACACGCATACTTTCCGCTCGTCAGGTTGTAGAATCCGACACATGTTATTTTTTAATTTTTTTCCCCACAAATCTCCAAGCACACAGCACTTTGTTTTTGTTTTTTTTCCGGTGATCAAGTGAACATCTGAAGGGCAATCGCCATACCGCCCTCATCAGTGGACGTGCGAGGCCTCCTTGAAGATCCTTTTCAAGCGTTATGTACCTCTTGTACCTCTACACTTCTAGCGTATTCGTGGCATGATTTGAACAATCGGTGCTTTCATTTCCAAGCAGTTGCTCCGAGTTCCTACGATCTCAATTTTCTAGTAGAATTTCTGCAACTCACTCCCACCTTCGTCACCGGTGGGAACAATCCAGGAAGTGTAAATTGTATGGTGCTAACTAGCTCCATTTCCGGTGTTATTGCCACAGATTATTGTTAATATCATACTTGTATTTTCTTCCTTGCATGCCTTGTCATCACTTTGCCGTTTCCTCAGGTACACATTTTGGGGTGGCGATGGAAGGCGCCATGTGCGTAGTCTTCATAGATTTTCGGAAGCAAACGAGGAAGAAGAAAAGGAGGACTGGAACGTACTTGCCTACTGACTTGCAAGAGTTGCTGCGTCTGTATCGGAAGTGGGCACGCTAGTCACGAGACCTTAGCTTGCTAGAGAAAATCCTGCTAACTTGAACCATCTCGCATCAGGTCTCGAGGTTTCGAGCACAGTCTGTCTCCCGCCAATGAGAGGGTGCAGAGTGAAGAATCGGGAGGAAAGTTTTCCTCGGAACTCCAGACGGAAGTGTGACCTTCAGGCTGCACAGTCGTGGAATCCCCAACGAATGAAAAGCAAATAATAGAAGCAACTATCTAGGGAGTGATCATGGAATGCTCCATCATACTGTTTTCGTCTAGAAACTCTTCTTCGTCTCTCTCCCTCTATACACTGGGAAGTAAGATTCGGAGGGATGTGAACGAGGGACTGGATGTTGCAAAAAATCACGAACATTCGGAAGTGGAAGGGTAAGTCGAGGAGGGGTGGACCATTTTCATGTGCCCGGTTTCAGAGCATTGAGAAAATGTAGGTGCTTTGAAGATAAAGGAAGGTAAGAGATAAAGAGTGTGCTCTGAAATAGTGATAGCAAGATCGCGCTATGAATAATGTATTAAGTGGCATTGCATACCGAGAATGAGGATGAGAATGGAAGCCATTGGATGGGGAACCGGTCAGAGTCAAAGCGTGGCATCAGAAGAACTTTCCTGCATTGACAATTTGTGAAATTCACTTCAGTATGGTATTCTGGATCGGTGAGTGGGAATGAGTAAACGAATCAATTTACAAAGTGTTTTCTTTTGACTGATAGGAGGCACATTCTAATCCTCTTCTTTCTCTCTATACTCTTCTCCTTCAAAGGGAGAGAGTCCACCACCGTTAATGAATCGATATCAGCAGTCCAAGACTTAATTCTTAATTCTAACTCAGTAATCAATTCTTTCCTCCCTACATCCACGAGGAGGATGTACCGAACCACGATAGTCTTCTAGCCTTACCTCTTCCTTCCTAGCTGATTCCGAACAATTTTCTTTAAATAGCAAAGAAATCCTATACGTGCTCCAGCTCTCCGAGTGTTTGGTAACACTAGTATTCCAGAATGTAATTCATCAGTAGCTTTCTCTAGCGGCCTTGAATTTTTCACTACGAAGCTCGCAATTCACGTCCAGCTCTGTCTTTAGTTTACATAGCCTTTCTCTAGACTCTCGTCAGTGTCATGACTTGTTGATCTTTAACCAAGATCAACAATAAATGAACACTTTCTAGCTGATGATCTTTCTGTTCTCGTGAGCACACTTTCAGTGCAAAATAAACATGCCATAGACAATGGCTAATGCATGGCACTTCAGACGCAAAACAGTCATCCGCAGCTGCTCAAAGCACCAATGCTACTTGAACGCGGGACGAAACTGCCTTGACAAACAGGCGCTTCCAGAAGAACTTTCACTAAATTCCTGGCTCCCTCCTTTTCCATCCACGGAGTACCACACTCTAATACGCTCATTTGGGAGGGGCACTCTAGCAGGGCGTTTGGCGTTTGTTCAATACTCGACGACGGCGACGAGGTCTTCACTCTTGTGTTCACGGCATACCCCGGCGACTCGCACCTTTTCCCCAAACTCGGAAGCAGAGGCACGAATTTCCGTTGGATGGAGTCCTTCGGAAGCAGATGTCATGAGAGAAACATACGAAGTTCTGCTCAGGAATTTCCAGAATGAGGTGATCCGTATAGCAAGGCATGCAAGCTATTCCAGGTTCCCCTCTACGGGATATTTGTCGATTCTCGAATGACAGCACCCATTACGCAGGTCCATCATTACTCAAAGTCATTCGCGAATCACATGTCATCCAGTGTTCCACTGGCGATTCCCACCCGAGATCCCCCACGCTTGAAGCTCAAGGCTTGCTACCTCACCACCAACAAGACGTCCGACGGCACTCCCTCGAACATACTGAGGAAGAGCTGTGGCCCTTGACTTCAAGAGGGAGCAACAAAGAACCCGCTTCACATGAATTCACAGAGCACGCTGCAAGTCCTGGACTCATCTCTGACTCCAAACACTGCAGTAACGCGAAAGAATTCGGATCCTGTCCAGAAAGAAAAAATCCAGTTAGAACTGCCGTTAAGAAATTTGCAAATTTGCTGACGCCGATCGGTAGAGCAGCGGCTCTGTAATCCTAGGAGCACCACAAGTACTCTGGAACAACTGTTCCTTGCAGGCTAATAAATAACTGTCCTTACATTATCCTTGCAATGAAAAATCATTAGGCTCGAGAAACAGGAAAGCATTAATCAATCTCAGAAAAGAGTTCTTCCTTTTCTCTTCTTTTCAGATCCCCAGGATCAGATCACAACAAAACAGTCACAGAGAAAAGATAACTCCTGTGAGGTGACAAATGGTATTTCTTGAGGATGTCACAGAAGTAGATGCACGATCCATTCGTTTTCTCCTTAGGTGCTAAATATACACTGATTTCTGCTTTGAGCCTGTGATTTCGGGAAGCTCAATTTTGGGATGGCTGAAAACTCTGTTTCGGTCCTTAGATCCTGTGGACTACACGATTTCTCCACAGAACTTGACTCCCCAGAACCGAGTCCTTTCATTTTTGCTAGAGCGTAACTTGACAGTTCGTGTGCAGATCGCTTGCAGGCCACACGGTGTGCTTCTCGTTCAGATGCAACTGTTGGTCACATCAGTTCACCTTTCGTGTCGGTCCGTACTTAGAACTTACTTCATGGTGAAACTTCACGAACTTCCCAGTTTTAACACCTACTAATGATAGTCGTGCATATGCACTCCTTGATTTCCAGTTAGCCAGTTTCCTGTTTCTAAGTAAAGAAAAAGCTACTCTTCAGCTGTTGGGAAGTCGGATGTTGGGCACATTTCTAATCTCCGCTAACTACAGCATTCACAATCGATTTTTCGTGTCTTTTTGGTTCCTCTTAGAATGTTTCGGCTTTAACCTTCGCACAAGGGACTTGTGGCCCAGAAAGGAAAGCAAGACTTGAGACCGCGACTCTGTTCGAAGACATATCTCGAGATCGACAGGATGACTTTCCAGGCTTCATCTTCACGCGCCTTCCTCCACCACAAAAGAATCGACGTGCTCTCTTCCTAATGCTTTTTCATTTTACACCACATCAGAGAGAAAGCGTTACGCGACTTTATCCGTTCTTTCGGATATGAAGAGCTTGATGTAATCTTCTCGCGGTATTCGATTCTGTGGCATCACTTTGCGGTGATTGATAAAAAAAATAAAGCAAAAACAATTTTTGACGATTATTTGCCGGCGCGCAATCAAAATTTCACTAACGGTCAACGATTTTCACCGCATGGATATTCATAATTCACAGGCGTGCTGTAAGAGGACATGGGATTCTGTAACTGACGAAGCAGTGAATGCCGTGGTGGTTCTACTCTATCTTATAATTCTCCCCAGTTTGTGTTTTTCTCAATCAGAGAAGCAACCAAGAAATCTGTCTGTGCGTTCCCTTGTTGTGGGTGCTGGAAAATAAATAAATCAAGGGCACCACAAACACCGTCCGTTGCATTTTCTGTGTGGGACGTTGTTAGAGGATATGTGAATGAGGAAGAGCTTCAAGAAAAGGCTTCCAGATGACTCTCCTGTTCTCAGCTCAATTTTTCGACCCATACCGGTCGAAGTTACCACCAAGAGAGACCAATAAGATTCGCTTTTCACGGGTGAAAACTTTCTGGGGAGGCAGGCTGAAACTCGGCCCTTGGCTCCCATATGCAGGAAATCAGCAAAGCGGCCATCTTAAGAAGTTTAAAGTTCTGTGCACGAGCTCAGAAGGGCCGACCTCAGCCGCCATTGAAAAACGAAGCGCACTTTTTCCAGTTGGGATCGACAGAAGTTTCGGATGAGAGTTTTTGTGAAGATCAAGCGTGGAGGTAGATCATGGTAAATCTTCAAGTAAAGATATTTTCCTAGCATTTTGTCAGACCAACCTACATAATTCGAGATGCGCCAGATAGACTCGGTGGTCATGAAATAAGGCAATGTGCTCGCAGCAAATTAAGTGATTGTAGGTGCAGCACGAGCGCACTCAGAAAATCCCTCTATCGCAATGATTTCACAAGTACTATTGCTTTTTAGAAATAACAATATCACTGTTATGCTATTCAGTCAAATGAACTGCGGGTCAGTTTTATCAATGAACGATCACAAACATTTGTTACACCTAAACGTCGTGAACCAGGGCAACAGGCGTGTAAATTTGGCACGGTTACAGCCGCAACGTACGATATACACTTCCTATATGAGGATCATATAATATATATACGATCAAACGGGGAAATCATATATACATGCGGCATGTAATGCGTGACAACGTAGGAATGCCACGCTTATGGTTCAAACCATTGCTACTTTCTTCGATACTTAAGTGTCTGCTTCCCTTTTTAAATCACAATCAATCACCATGTGGCTGCATTTACGGGACCGTTTTCTGCATCCAAAGCTACCAGTTTACTAGGATCTCTCGGTAGATTGGGAGCTCTAAATGCAGAAAGATTTTAAACAGCGACAACCCTTGTAGACATTACACAAATATCAGAGGACGATAAATCTTGTCGCTGAAATATCCCAAGTGTTCATCACTTTGTCCAGCACCAGCTGCCCCTTCCGAACTTGTTGATATGAGAGGATGGAGTGATGCGTCATCCACACCACTCTTGAAGGGATGGGCTGGCCTGAGTTTTTCATTGGTTACTCACACTGTATTTTGAACGAAGCTTTTTTTTGCATTGGAAAAGAGATGCTGATCTCGCTTCCAGAGGATGCTCTCGGCTGACCAGCTGTTCTTTCAAGATCAAGGACATGTGCTCATTCGAGGCGGAAGTGAGTAAGCATTCGCAGAAGCCAACAGCTAAGGAGAAGCGCTTTTTTTCTCCTTGCTAAAGTTTCTTTATCAAGTTTCTTTATTCTTTTAGCTGCCAGCACGCATGGAACTGGCGAACCAAAAGTCAGGCAAAGAAATAGAGCTCTCTTTCCTAAGCTTGCTGGTCAGGAACCAACACCACATCAAGATGAGGCAATTGTCTCTTTCCTCAAGGGAATTGGCAAGAATTTGTGTTCCCTGTTCCCAAGGGAACACAGTCTTCTGTGTACGCTTTCACAAGTCTTGCCGAGGAAAGTCTTCATTGAATTCCTGAAGAGTAGGCTGCCTCACTCAACTCATCGGAATCTTGAAGAAGTCAGCCTAAGGCAATGCTCCGGAGAAGAAAAAGAAGAACCAAAAAGAAGAGAAAATTCAATTCAGTTCAATTCAAAACAAATTTAAAACCTATCTGCTACATGCATACGGAAAACAAAGTTTTTTTTTCCTTCGCGTGTCCCACGCACATCTGCATGTGCTGGAGTATTTGCGTCCTCTTCTGCTGTTGGCATGCATTTGGAATCCAAGCAGCATAATTCGCTCTGCAGCCCGAGTCCGTGTGGCAGGAGGACTCCCGACTAACCACCCACGCCTTCAGGCACTCTTCAGTCGCCACAGGTTGACGTCCTGCCGCCTTTCCTACGTCCCTCTTAGACTTCGGAACGCCTTTCCCGTGACTGGCGCATCCATTCCGCCTCTGCTAACAGCCTCAAGGTTTCCACGGTTTCGGTCATCTCTTCTACTGCGGGATATAGAGAGGAAAGCTTTTGTGGGTTTCACCACGATTCCGCTTCTCCCACAAGGTGGGTGGCAAGTTGGAATCGTTCCTTCTTGAGTTCTCTATTTGTTAGAGGTTGCAAACTAGCGGAGGAAACGTTTTCGTGCAAGCTGGCGGTAACTGGCAGCAGCACGATAAGTTTTAACAAACCGTACCGGTGCACTGATTTATTTGTAGTTCCTCTGTTTCAGAGTTGTCCGCTCACGTGATGTAGGGATGTCCAGCTCTGGAACCGCTTTCCGAAAGACGTCGGCGGCGTGCTCATGTCAGTCGGTGATTGGTGCGTCTCTGCTATGTGTGCTCCACCTGCACACACGCACAGTTATCACACCAATGCTTTCAACTCTCAGATCTGGCTCCTCAAGACGCTCTTGGAATGCTTGCAGGTGTCAGAAGGTGCAGGTGCTTTGCTTTCCATCACAATCCCCGGCTTGCAGCGGCTTCGTTTCCCGCGAGTTCAGACCCTTCGGAAACGATCTCGTTCGTAGCTTTTCCCCTCCTTCCAACACGAACCTTCCCTCAAAAGTATTCGTCAGATTTCCGTACGGAGAAGGAAGGGAAAGGCTGGTAAGCGGTAGATGGCTCTCCTGCCGCCATGCACACACACACTCGCGGCTTCGCTTTGTTCTCTACCAGTCCTTCAGCTCTGCCTCTCTTCCCAAAGAGCTGAGAGGCCTACCCCGTGTCTTCTCCTCCGTGCTTTCAGTTTTCTTGACGATGCCCGTGGTTTCCCATCTCTTGTAGCTAGGAAGAAGAAATTCACAGTGGTCGAGCTCTCAGGTGTGATGGGTGGATGCGGCTTCAAGGTTAACAACAAATCACCCTCCTTCCTTTGGAATTTTCTTCTGATGCAACCTTGACCGAAAAACCCATTCGAAATGCTTGCTGATGATCATTCATTCGTTTCCTGATTTGGCATGGACCCATTTTAGAAAAGGAGGGGGGGGGGATTCAGCACGCAATTCTGTTCCTTTAAAATCTATTCGGATAGCCTTACGGCTTAGATGGAGCGCGCAAGTTTCAGGCATCCATTCGAAGAGGAGGTGCTCAATTTGTCATTGGTTTCGCTCAGAGATCCATGCTGCAGCCTCTTATCGAACATCACGGTAGGATCAGTACGTGTCAGCAGTCTCGCTGGATTCCACATCTCGACTGTTCTCCAGCCAGCTGTTCAGGGTGAGGCAGAGGCTGTAAGTCGGGGGGTCTCCATTCATCTCTGGGGAGCTTAGAGGTATCAAACACCCATCACTCAAGCTTGTGTTGTCTGTCCTGTATCTGCTCTAACAACGGTCCTGTCTGATCCCGTTCCATCGAAAGCTACGGAGGAGGCGAGTGCTTTTTCAGTTAGATTTCATCCGGTCCCTCTCGCAACGATGATGCGATTATCCTCCTGAACTTCTAGCCAACGGCGAAGCTTTCTTTCAGAATTCGTACAGCGAAAAGAACACGGGTAAAATTCGTCAGATTTCCGTGAGGGGAAGGAAGAGAAAGGCTGGAAAGCGGTAGATGGCGCTCCTGCCGCCATGCACACACGCGCGGCTTCGTTTTGTTCGCGATCAGTCCTTCAGCTCTGCCTCTTTTCAGAAAGCGCTGAGAGGCCTACTCCGTGTCTTCGCCTCTCTGCTATCAGTTTTCTTGATGATGCCCGTGGTTTCCCATCTCTTGTATCTAGGAAGAAGAAATCCACAGTGATCGAACTCTCGGGTGCGACGGGTGGATACGGCTCCAAGGCTGGCAACAAATCCATCCAACCAAAGCCTGTTTTTTTTTGTTTTTCTTTAAAAGAAGAACATCCTTCAAAAGAATCCTTCAATCTTCAAAGTTTTATTTCATTACCATCACCAGGCAGCACGCATCCGAGAATTCATGATAGACTGGCAAGCAGAAAGCAGCAGAGTGGGAGGAGCAAGATGGTATCAGATGGGATTCAAAATGACACGCTTACGAAAGCCTGGACTCTCCATCTTTCGATTCTTCTTCTGAAGGAGGAGGATGGTTGCGAGGCAAATTTTTCAGGTATTACCTCGGCGGATTCATTTCGCCTTTTCGCTGGCCTCCGGGAAGGTGTCGAAAGACTCCGAGCTTCGTTCCCTAAAAGGCGTCCTGTGGTACGGCCGCACTCCACTAACTGCTGTCTCCCCTTTTGCAGCAGCAGAGCGTGAGCTATGCTGCTGCAACAGGAAGCTCCTCGTCCCTTGGAGTCCCGTACCACCAGGCCATTTCTTTCAGAATAAATAAATAGAAATAGATGCAGTTAGAGACCGACACATGCCGACCCGAAGTCAAAGAAACTCCCCTACACTTAGGACATGAATAGGGGGGAGTAGAGGGAGAAGTGAGGACCAATAAATGAACAGTTAATAGCATGGACTAGCCTCACGGTGGTAATTATGCTTTCCGGGGACCTGCTCCAGGTTAGGAAGGAATAGGGGTGCATTCAAGTGTCCGATTGGTCTGTCTACGATCATTCGAGGGTTCCCTTGCATCTCACGGCGCGGACTGGACCGCCTCATCGGCCTCCGCATGTAGGTGAAGGCAATCGCAAATGGTTCCTCGGGATAACGGTCACGCCCTTCCTCCAGTCTGGAGGACACCGTTGCACGCAGGTGGCCGAGCATCGCCGGCAAGGAGGCAACCGGTGAGTCTGGAGGTTGTGAACACGCCTTTGAGGGCCAGAATCGAGGAACTGAAGTGCCCTTAGAGATGTGCTTGCATCGATGGCGCAGCCTTCCGCATTCCTAAGGTGCATGCGGTAGGGTTCCCATTATATAGCAGTAAGTGAACTCTTTGGGTGCTTTCTCTGCTCAGGCGTGGTGATGTTCCCCAATACGGGGAAGAGCCCAGTGCACCAGCGAGATGGCAGCCTGCTGGTAACAAAGAGGAAAGACGGAGACGTATCTATCAGGATGGCCAAGCTCTTGAATTTTCCACGGGAAATGCCGAGAAGTAGCCTTTGCAGGCCCACGTGTAGATTCTTTGGAGTGGCTTTGTTCTCCTGCAGAGACGTTTTCCATTGCGCGATGGGCTGGGTGACTCCCACGAGCCGACACTTCATCTCTCAAGCCACAGGAATAAACACCTCTTCCTCCTCCGATCGATGCACTAAAAGATGCGTGGCATTCAGGCTAGTTTCACGATGGGTCTTGGGAAACGGTGCTCGTCGAGTATCTCGTCCAGGTAACGTTTCTCCGGGCGCTTGATGTCACTGCTATTGGGGGAGGTTGGATTTTCCAATCGCCTCCATGCTTCCAGTGATTCCTGCCGCCGAGCGTTCCTGCCCAGCCGGCGACAGGATATCCATATGTTCCTCCAGCAGCAACTCAAGCGGTCAACACCCCTAAGTCGCGCCTGAGGCTGCCTTAGGAGGGTGGACGCCAATTCTTCGCAGCTTGCTGACTTCAAGAGCATGCTCTCAAGGAGCACAAAGGAGTGCTCTGCATCTTCGCCTTAAAGGCCAACCTCCGGAACGATGCTTGCAGCTGCATCCATTCCGAGGAGAGCGAGTTCGGGATTACGTCCTGGAGACGCCTTCAGTTCCGCCGCACCTTGGCTTGCGGCAGGCCCTGTGGGAGTCTTCCAGAACTCCCAAGAGCATCCGTCAAGTTACCGGTCTGTTGCGGACCGGAAAAAAAGCACGACGAAGACTCCCCGCATCAGGGAGCGAAAGTTCTCTGTTACGAAAGGAAGCTGGAGGTCGTTGTCCCTTCTCCATGCAGACGGACCAGGGAGAACGAACCCATTGGTACCGACGGATAAGTTAGGGAGACCGGATTCCTAAGGACGGTGAGCATCCAGTGATCTATAGTCTTGTCGACCCGGACACAGCATACCTGAGGATGAACTAAAACTTTTTGGTGCGGTTGTTGGGGCTCGGGCAGGCAACAGGAGAAGCAAGCCGTCGGCGTAGACAGACGTTCCAGGCGTGTTATCGGAGTTGGATGAGGGAGAGTCTGAGAAGCCCCAGTACGTTCAGCGCTCAGCACCATAACAGCTAAACATCGGGCTCAGGATGTCTTCCCGCTCAAAATTCTCCGTCTGACCTTGATGCTTTCGATGAGTAGGCCCCTGGAAAAGATGAAAAATTTCGCTTTGCCTCGCAGAGAGAAGACGAGAAGCCCGGCTGGGAAGCCGAACTGTTGCAGCAGTTTGAGGAGGAGCTCCTGATAGACGCACCCGAAAGACTTTTGCAGGCCAGCTGCGACAACCAGTGTTCCACATCCTGGTAGTATCCCATGTGAACCTTCCGCTCAGCCCGCTCTCCTTTTGGAAGCGGTCTTGGACTCTTCTTCCGCAGCGCGAAGCAGAAATAGGCACAGAGCAGGTTGGCATCCGTGGTTCGATCCAGAACCGAGCAGGCCTTTTTCGGTCCGCCGGTTGATCGAACGCCCCACGTCTCGGAGCGCAAATTGATATCCGCGTTCCCTACCCGGATGGAACAGCAGTCCTCAGGCAGAGCAAATCTCCCCTTTTGAGTAGGTGACCGACTCTTTCTGGTCTGAGGGAAGGTCTTCCTCACGGATCAGCAGCAGCAGTCCCAGTTTATGCTGAGGAGCCGGAAGATGGAACAGCAAGAGAGACCCGGACGTGCACACGCACTCGCGAGAGCACGAAAATTCCTGAAGAACATCGTCGAAGCAACGAGGATACCAGCGTCTCCATCAGAGGAACGGCGTTGTTGCAGAACCACGCATGGTTTTGGAAGCCACGGGTGTGATCACAGGAACCCCATGGCATTCGAAGCAAGGAGGGATGTATTTCGACATCCGCCTCCCAGTTCACCGATCAGAGGCCCTGTTGCCCGTCTTTTCCGGATTCTGTCGAATAGAACGTTGAGAATTTCCGCATCCTTCGTTCTGTTCCTCTCTTGAAGGTATGGTGGTTTGTCTGAGGCCAGAAGTACACAGACCAGAGTCAAGGCTCTGAAGCTCAGCGTCCAGAAAGCACGTGATTTGGTGGAAGAAGAGCTCCCATGCCTCTTGAAAACTCCACGGAAAGAAGAAACTGCAAAAGGTACAGCAGATACCTGCAGAGTGCTCCAGAGAGAGTGTCTCGTGCTGTGGATGCCGCCTGCCATTGTTTAATCCTTCGTTGACAAGCAAGAGAGTATCTTTTTATTTTTTGACTGGGCGCATGGAAGAAACCTGAGGAAAGGATCAGCGTGAGGCCAACCAACCGTGTCTGATCTTTTCCTTCCATCGAGGAGAACCGTTGGGCCGTTTGGAAGCGGACAGCCCTCCGTCTGGAAGCGGATTGCCTTTTTCCACATTGTGGCAAACCTCCACAAGATTTTGTGGAGAATTTAGACGGGGAGGGAGATCAACTGCCTATTTGAGGAAGAAGAGGGCTGAAAACTGAGAGCCATGTGAAATGGAAGCGAAAGGAGTGGAAGAAAACCCTGAAACAAAACCTGGACCGACTCCAAGCCTCCTGCGGGAAGAAAGAGTTTGACCGAGCTTCACAAGCTGCACATCTCTTAGCATAGTCTTCCCCTTCCACCAGTTCATTAGTGACCACCAGGTTCATGGGGATATTCACATTCACGCGTACAAGAACGCGGAACACTAGCGTAGCCGGCAACTGAGCGGGTTTGAGCCCGTTTCTCAGTCTTTCGATGCATCTTCTCAAACATGAGAGGCAATTTAAAAGCGATTTTTATTTATGTCTGCATCCAAAGGCTTCTGGCATGCCTGGAAATTTGAGTCCACACTGAAGTTGAGAGAGCTTCCGACATTCACATGTCGATGCACCCAACAGAGTTCCTGCGGTGCGATACCCGAGCGAATCATTCAAATTGGTCCGAATGAAATGATGCTGCAGAAGCCCTGATTTGTCTCACACAAGTACAAGCACTCTTTGATCGTTAGCTTCTGAGTTTCATTCACAAACTAATTCTACTAATAATTGTTTTCCGATTGATTGTCTCCAGCTCTTCGTGGTCTCTTGCCTCCAGGTTCGTCCATTTACAGGCCTACACGAATCATGCTTTGTGCACTCGGAGTACGTCTTTGGGGCATTCGGTTATTCTGGTAAGTTCCTAGCCACGACGATGGCGTATGCAAAGTAGATCATGGCTACGTTGAGGAAACCATAGGATAGATCCTCGGTACTCAAGTTCGGTAGGCGCGAGCTGTGAGCTATTCACCTCCATCCTTTCTTGAGATTCCGGCATCCTGCAAACAGATCCGGGAAGGATTCCCTTTCTTTGCACCTCTTTGCAATGGAGTCTGTTTTCCCCTACTCAGTCACCCATCTTCCAGAATGTCTTGCACCTCAGCACTCAAAGGAGTGGCTGAGTAGGTCGTTGCTTGGCAAAGTCGTGAATCACGAGGGTCAAATATGGATCGCCTGGTTGTGTGTGAACTTGGTAGAATGGCTATTCCGTTCCCTGCTGTTTGGCTCACTTGACTCATAGCAGCAGTAGCTCGAATTTTTTACCCGTGTTCTCCGGGGTCTTTATTTAGAAATAAAATAAACATTTACAGTTTGTGTCGTTGGACCAGCGGTCCAACTACGTCCTTTTTGTATATACCCTGCCGTTTTTACCGGTTCGCGGACCGTTGAGGTCCAACACAGCAGCAGAGGGGAGGGGTCAAACAAAAACAAAAAAAAACAATTTTGGGGGTACGGGAAGGGATCACAGTCTGCTGGAGTAACCCTCTGCATCCTTTGGAGGATGCCTGCAAGGTCTTGTTTCATGTTATTATCCAGGTGGAGCCATCTGACTGCTATCCGTAGAAAGCGAAGATTACGGCGTTTCCGGTAGGACCTCTCGGTTCCGTCCGTTCCTGTGTTCGTGTTTGGCCGTTTTTCAGGATCAGCAGTTGCTCCTTCCGAAGTGTCTGGCGCCTTCTCTGGAGTCTCTTACGAGAAGAAAGCTCCAGTGCAACTCATCTGCATTTTATAAACTCCCACGAAATCTACAAGTTGAAACGCGGGCGTCAAGAGAGTCCTGGTTGGATGGTAAATTTACGAGGGTCCTCAGGATGCCGGCTCCAATTCGGGAGATGCAGCAGTGTCCCACTAGTCGTCGCGTCATCGTCTTACGAAGTTCTTGAGTTCGGAAATCTCTCACTCTGTAGGCGAGTAGTTCATCTTGCTTAGGATCATGTAGGAGGTGGTCGAGTGCACCTTGAAAATCGAATCCCAGGTATGTGATGGGAGCAAGTGGTAAGAAGACTGAAGGGGTGAATTCCGAATTTGGTGCTGGTTGAATTTTTCACTCTCCAGTTGTGATGCCACGGTGCGAATGTTTTTTGGAGGGGGGGGGGACGGAACTTGCGCGTTGAAATAGCGAAGAAGAAAAGCAGCAGTAAAGAGAGGACTATTGGGGATATGGAATGAGGTATGAGGAGGAAGGCTGGGACTCATTAAGAGGAAGGAAGGTGGATATATGGTGACCTGATGAGGAGAATGAGGAAAATGAAGAGTGAATCTGGGGATGTCGCCATGCCAACCCCGCAAAAGCGTTGAAAAGCACTCTTATGAAACTGTTCTTCCGTGGAAATTTAAAATGCTTTCCAATCGGGTGAGGTTGCGTCAGGTGAAGGCACCAGGGCTTCCTAGAGCCCCTATCTTCTCGGAACTCTCTGATGAGTGTATTGCATACTGGTGTCTCAATAAAAGACGCACTTTGCAGGGAGCAGAGCGCACGTCACAGTCCGGAAGAGCGGTCATCCCAGACTTAAAAACGAAACTCACAGCAGATGAAAAAGGACGAGGAGAAATCCAGATGTAAAGAGCGCGAGTGTATACAAGTTTCCCTGAGATGCCGAGGTGTAGCATTACGAAGGAGGATCCACGGGCTGCGTTTTTAAAGAGCGACAAAGTAAACAATACCAGAAAAAAACAAAGAAATGCACAAGAACAGAGAAAGCAGCAGTGCGAAAAATAACAGTTATGATGACGTAGATTTCAGTGTTTTTTTTTTTTTTTTCCAATATCGAGACGCTAGAAAGGAATGTATATTTCCAAAATAACTGTTTAAATGTCACTTGCTCGGTCTTGTTCAGCATCCTCGCCATCGAATTCGCTACCCTATTCAGCCAATGCATCTCAGTACTGCTGACATCAGGTCATTCATGTTTGAATCCGCTCCCGGGATCTCCATTTCATCCACAGCTTCGCCGGTGTACCAGTGAAGGAAATCTTGTCGGCAGAACGCGTCTGGGGGATTCTCTTGACCGATTCCTGCATGGCTGCGCTGTTTCCGATGAAGGTTGCGGACATTTTCAACCCCCGGGGCGGACACTTGTCAAGTGTGTAACCTCATGTCTTCAAGTGTCTTCACATTATAGGGTATCCCACTCGACGAAATAGCCGCTGCTCTTGTCCTGGAGCCGGAAGTAGTTCGGTGCAATCCAGTGTGGCGTGGATCCTCGATGAACGACAGTGATGACACGGAGCAGCAGCCTCGGGCACAAATTTGCGGAGGATAAGCTTCGGCGAAAGTGCAAGAACAATAGAATCGTAAAAGCGAGGAGTAAGGAGTTGAGAATGGGCTGAAGAACAAAGGACAGAGCTTTGCATATTCTACCTGAAGAGCCACGAGGAAGTGACACTGCCTACCTCACTTGCGCTGTCTCCAGAAATTGAGAAAGCAGAGGACTGTACCACCAGGTGGAACCAGATAGCGACGAGTACGGACCAAAGTCCAGCAAATGGGGGAGAAAGGGGGGAAGGGGTCTGGATAACCGAAAGAGGACAACGGACAAAAGATCAAAACAGGAGAGGGGGAACATTCCTGCTTATTCCGAGATCGCGTGACAAACACCAAGAAGGAAAAAGCATCCCTGGTTCCTGTTGGTGAGAAGGAGGTGTCTCCGCATCCGTTTTGGAGCAATTGCTCGGCTGCCAGACAGAGGATGGTGCAAATCCTTTTGGGCTCTTTTCTGTCTTCGTAGCTTTCCTTCCAGCTTTTTTTCCCCTATTCTTCTTTCGGGCTTTTCTTTTTTTTCATTCGCAAAGTACTGCAGAACCGCTCTCCTGGCGGCTCATGAAGCTCTTTGACACCACCCACGCCACCCGAGGGTGCACGTAACTCTTCAAGTTACAGGGAGGGGAGGGACCATCCAGGGAGGGGACCACCCTATGAATCCAGGAAGGGTCCGGAGGAAGGAGTCCGTTCCCCTCACGCTTCACGGGGACCACCTCTTCCTTGTTCTCTTCGGAGGAACCAGGAAAGTATCCGCACCCGGAATTTTTTTCTCCGGAGAGAAACCGCAAGGGAACCGCTCCCTGTTTCCTCCTCCTCTGAAGGGAACCCCGAAGGGACGCTTCTCAGTTTCTCTGGACGGCGCTCCCCGAAGGGAGCAGCGCACTTCGTATTCTGGAGAGACATCAATTAACCAGCTCTATGGTACGAAATGGAGGGTCCTCCCCCGAGGGGGAGAGGTACGGCTCCATTTTCACCACCAGAGGGGAGACCCGAAGGACTCCTTGCTTCCTGGAAGGAACCAGAGGTCGACTTCCAATCCCGGGGCCAGGTCAACGGGGTTATCACCATCAGCGAAGTCCATTTCCAGCTTCTGCTAGTGCCGCAACCGGAACCTATATAAGGTCAACCAGCCTGAGGGGAGACTCGAAACCCACGACGTACCCCCCGTTCTCGGGGTCTGTTCTTTGTTTTCACCCGGTCAAGCCGAGGCGCTTATTGTAAAAAAAAAAAAAATTTACAAAAAAAAAAAAACATGAAAAATGTCTTTCTTCGTGGTGGCTTTACATCACCACTACGAAGGGAGATAGCTCGGAGGCGCTGCTTCTCGTGATCAGTTCCCCCGATGAGGTCCTCACAGGAGAGGTGGAGAAAAAGGTAAACAAAAACAAAAACCAAAAGTTCAGTTTAAAAGTATTTGGAGTAGGAAGGGGAGGGATTACAGGTTTCTTCCTGGCATCCTTAGCATCTTCTGGAGGATGTTGGTTTGTTTCCAGAGATGTGACCATTTTGTCGCCTTCCTTACGAAGAAGCAGACGATCAGGATGACCTCATACCGTTCGACCAGCCTCTTTCGGCGTGACTTCTCGCCGCCGCGATCTCACGGAGGGCTGCAAGGAGAGCTGCAGGCGGCGTGAAGCAACGCGTCCCATAAGAGCGCTCCGCCGTTGCCCATCGGGAGTGGGAGTGTCGCAGCAAAATGTTTCCAGACGCTCAGGAGGGCAACACAATCCAACAACAGGTGCGGGAAGGCTTCCCGTTTCCCCTCACCTGGCACAGTCTGGGGCCGCACTTCCTCTTGTCCAGTAGTGGACCCGCGTGTTGCAAGGGATCGTCCAGTGCAACAACTGCAATACCGAGTCCTGCCACTTTAGGGGAAGAGTGGAGCTGTCCACAAACTTTGGGGAATTTCTGCTCCTTCAGGAGGAATGGCCAGGAGTCCCACCCAGAGAAGAATCCTTTTGGGGAGGACGTCCTTTGGAGTCCTTTGGAGAATCCTTTTGGAGTACATGCGTCAGCCAGTTGACTCGCCGTCCAGCGTCCCAGCTGCTGCTTCTTTCCCGCGATCTCGCAGCCTACTTCCCATCTCGCGACATCATCGCTATTTATCCCCGTAAAAGATCGACACTAGGACGTCAATGCTTTACGGGTATTCGAACCTGCAACACTTGGTGCCACGCGCGGAGACCGCAGACTCGCGGCCTTCAGTGCGGGGAATCTGAAGTTCATGGAAACGTAGAGAGCTGCATGAGGAGATTCACGCGAGCCTTCCAGGAAGAAGAAAATTATGAGGGGGATTAACGAGGACTGGCCTCGAGAGACGAAGCAACTGATGAGGGAGGGGGAAAGAAAAAACCCGGCGCGTGAGTGACCACGAAGGAGAAATAAGAAGGCACTTAAAAAGCAATCCCACTCCCATGTTCAATTATGACAGGGGCAAATAATCTAGAAGAATTAATTGCAACTGATTTGAGAGGACAAAGTTTGATCTCGGAATGGAAACATTCGAGGTGGAACCCATTTCCAGGCTTTTCGGGGGAAGCAGGCGGGAATCCAATAGCATTTTCGTCAACTGTCTCATGGAAGCAACAGTTAGAAAGGGAAAAGGAAAAGAAAAGAAAGTGTTATTCAGAGGAGAAAACAGAAAGGAATGTGGCGAAGGATAAATCATATTCCAGGAAGACGAGGTGCTTACATCAATCTGAGAAAAACTGAGCTGGAGGATGAAGAACAGCCAAGCGGTCCAATTGATGGAAACGAAAGAGATTGTGGGAACATTTTTAGATGAATGACTATTTCTGCACCGACGCTCGTTTGAGGAGATGAAGTGAGTTTTCGCCTCCAGTTCCCTGCACAAAGGACCGTATCTTCACGATCAGTGAAGTGACCGAAGCAAGAAACAGGCCATTTCTGTTGAAAACTCAGCTCAGGGGCCAAAACACCCTTCCAATGCAGATCTGTGCATAACTCCTTTTACATATCCAGAAGAGACCTAGAGGTGAGATGGCACCTGAATTCGGAGATGGGAGGAGGTTGATTTCCTTAATGGAAACCTCTACTGAAACAGCTGACATGAAAATTGTCTCCCGGAAGAGAGAACCTCCAAATTGCAACTATCCAAAGAGAATGAAGGAGGAGGATGGGGGAAGGAGGAGAGAATAAAAGGAAACGATTCCGAAAAATCAGCATTTTCGCAAAATCATCGTGTCAAAGCATCACTCATTCTGAGAGGACTCAGCCTCAATTCATCGGCTGCTAACTTTCATTAAGATACAGTTTTGGAAACACGGCATGCTGATTAAGATTGTTCTCTACGTGTCGGAGTCTTGCTCTTCCTCCACTGTTGGCATAAGATTTCGCCATTCAGCTTGGATGATGGTCTTCCCACGTCAAACACCACTGGATTATTGCTGAATGTCTTACACCTCTCGGAATGCCTCGCGTCAATCCTTTTCTTGAAGGCAAATCAAATTATCCGTCGTCTTGGGGTCTCGGATTCACCTGTTACTATGTTTACTCGCGTTTCTGTTGCCCTTGGAGAATCCAAACTGGGCATTTTCGAGTACGCGTGCGCGTGTTTAAATCACCTTTTGGAGCTTCCTCCGTGACGCTCTTTATGGCTTGCAATGTCGACTAACGCCATCTGTCAAGATCGACTTCCCAGTAGGAGAGAGAGAGAGAGAAAATCACACACACAAAAAAGTGACTTCCGCACGCAGTCGAGAAGCTCGCAGCCAGAACTACAAACTGCAGCCAAATCTCGCACGAAAGCTGAGAGATCAGAAGGTCCCCACGGTACGTGAGGCCGAGTGTGAGAGGTTGAGAAAGCCATTCCTAACGGAAGGCATCGTTGCATCTCTTTCTCTGGCTCGTTTCGAGCAGCGGTGGTGAACAAGCAACCGTTTTAAGCGGAGGCCTCTGCCTCAACTCGTCCGTCTCTCCGAGTGGGAGTCGAGCTGCTCTTGTTCTCCTTTCGTGCATACGGGGAGGAGCTGACGAAAACGCAAAAAAATTTGCTTTCGGCGCGCAAACATTTCCGAAAGCTCTTGTACATCGTGTGCGCTAACACAAGCGATCGCCCAAAAATAGGGGTCAAGTAAACAAACGCCCTAATTAAAAAATACTGGAACGAGACAAACGCCTCATTACGGCAACCCCGTATCGCGGCAACCGTTGGGAAAACACCGGTTTCCGCTAATTTGTGGGAATTCCAGAAAACGATAGCAGCTAATAGGCTTCACTGCGAAGACGTGGTCTACTGCTTGCCGCAGCTGTAAGAGCTGAAATGCTTTTCCAAAGAGAGATATAGATGCAATGAAATAGAAGAGACCAATTAAATCTTTCAAATTCCGGGAAGCAGCTTTCATGCACCATCTGGAAATCAAATTTCCAGCAGAATGAATTCCGGCATGCTGGAAGAGTTCAGGGAATTTTTCTCTGAGCTCTTCATTCCTCGACTGCCCATCAAGAACTGATTTCCTCTTTCTTCCTTGGGACTATCATGAAAAATCATGGATAGTGCTCTATAAAGCACAGACCGCCTAGACATCTTCAGGAGCATCTTCAAGATAAACCTCAACATGAGGTGGTTGTGGCATTTCTATCTCAGATGTCTTTTTTCAAATTTAGCAGTTCCTAATTAGCCTATTAGTTATCTACACTTGCTCCACGATCGTCCCTTTGTATTCTATGTGCTACATGCATGAGGACAGAGTGTAGGATGATAACTACCCTGATTCTCTGAAGTGCAGTCCACAGATAGTTCACGCCTATTACACGTCCATGCTGTGAATTGAAGCTCCTGGAATATGTTCGGGACTCCTCAAAACTGCAGTTCCACTTGTCTCTCGATTCCACTTAGGGAAGACATCCGCATGACCTTTTTAAGGCTGCTGAGAGAGTGATTCGTGGCCAGTCGCACCCAAGCTGGAACGAACAGGATCAAAAAAAAGAAATAAGCTCTACGGAGTTGAAGTTTGTTTGGCTTCCAGAACGGTCAAGGATTTTGCAGCTCAGGCATGAACTCTGGTCGGACAGAAGCTGAACTATGCAAAGTAGAAGTTTGACGACAGGCACTGTAAACGGGAAAGATATAATGATGAGAGATAGAAAGCGATGAAAATATAGAATCCGCATACGTGTACACATCAGTGACTGGATGAAAGAAGAGCATCCGGTGAGAAAATTGCATATGTGAACATATGTATACAGAATCAAATGAACAGACACGTAGGTTGTAATACGTGCATAGCTACAGCTGATGATTCTACTGAGGAAACGATCTCTTAAGTCAAATCGACGACATGAGAACTTAATCGTACCATATTAAGATGCATCTTGAGAGAAGGGTGCTGTCGAAATTCGTTACTGCCATTTAAATAGATTGAAGTATTAAGAGAGGGTGTTACATCATTGTGAATTCTCGAAAGCTATCCATTTGGAAAAAAAAAAACACAATTCATTCTAGGTCATATCATTTCCATGACATTCACATAACTTATTAATACGACAAGCTTCTGTCAGTGAGTTATGATACTTCTGCTAGCTACAAGTTTACATTCGTATCCGGGCAACGTACAGCTCCAAGATTTCACTTTGAAATATGAATAGAAAGCCCTTTCATCCTTGAAGAGGATATGACTTTTTTCTATTTAGTTTTTACTTGTTTTATTTTTCTCGCATTTTTTTTTCTGCTAGAAGGAATGGATCTCATTTTCACCAAACTATTCAACAAGATTAGCTTTCAGCATATGAGAAAAGCGAGGACTCCTGGAATCCCAATGACGTTAACTGAACAGCCATTCCTTAGAACTTAATCTCCTTATAGTTACCATTAAGGTCAGGCACCTCCAACTCCTGCCCAAAGGAAACACCTCTTTGCTTTCAGGTGAAGATCTGTACGAACGGTCGTTTCCAACACCTGCATTTATTTTCAGGCTCGTGCGAAGAGCTTGATAAAGACGGTTCTTCAACCGTCTTCCTGTATCTGTTTGACAAACTGAGATGTAGCAAGCGGGCACTGGGCTCTTCTGACCAGCAGCAGTCTCCCTTCAGTTCAAGGTTCCAGATTTCTTAGGGAATTGTAATTTTCCTTACTACACAGAATCCCTGTTTCCCTCTGTTTGCGTGGCGGATTTTCTTGAATGCAATGACGAGTTCGAGGGCAGAAATAACGTACACGAGCGTTCACGTTCAAACAACAAAAGTGTGTACGTTCGGCTTAACAGAGACGCATGCACAGCTTCTTTTTTTTTGGAAACAAAGACGCATTAAGACTCCAAAGAGAGATGAAAGTCAGTCGATCGACTTGACATCTCCATCCGAATGTGAAATCTCTGCTTGGGTTTTTCCCAAGCAACTCGAACATACGGCAAAGGGAGAACACGCCCCATGTGTCCATGGAGGAAGTCTGAACTACCCTCTCCGAACACCCATCCACCGTCTAGTACTCCTCTGGGAGATCTTCCCTGTCTCAAAAAGCTTTTCGAGACTGGGCAGTCCCGCTTTTGCTTTCTCCTACGGTCACACCAACAGGTTATCAGCCGCCATCAACGCCGTATCAGCTGGAGATGAATTGATAAGGATTGGAACCGGGAGGGAAAGACCTGACGGGAAGAGAACAGTCTCGAAGCACATTTCTCTCTAATTTCGACTCAGGAGATAGGGCTCAGGAAAGAGAATAAAAAGGGCACAAAGGAACATGCTGGGTGATCGCAGAAGACCGCCGCAGGGCTAGTGACAGAACAAATCGTGGAGACGGCCGTCGTTGTCGATCGTTACTTATGAATTCTGAACGGGTATTTATTTTGCAAGAGGTGGTACGGGGCGGAGTCCTTCTCCACAAGGCTACCAGAGTTCGTCCCGGCGCCATCCGCCCACTGAGGGATTTCTGACCCGTTTTTCTCTTCCCCCCATCTGGCTGCGAGTCCCTCAATGACAAGGAACCAGTTGAGTGAACGAGCTGACATTCACCTCTTGCAGAGCTCCCGAAGATTGCGAGGACCACGGAGCATCGTAAATCATGAGCTTCAGATGGGAATCGGGAGAAGATGGGACAGAAAATAAAACTGTTTCAAATGGGGGAAGGGGATGATTTTCTCGGCTTTTTTTGGAAGATGGATGTCGGGATGTTCTCGTGCTAGAACTCCGGGACACTTTCAAGGGGAAAATCAACAGAGGCGTTCGAGGGCAGGATCACTTTTTTGCCTCGAACCCATCAATTAGAGGATGGAGGGTACTCTCCTGGGGCTTTTAATCCGACTTCATTCCAGCAGAGTCGGTTTTCTTGTTTGCTTATCCGTCCTGCATCTGAATCCGAGCTCCGATTAAGTTTTCATGGGAGGAAATACACGGGAATGAGGCTGGGCCGCAGCAGCAATTAGATGGAGCCGGGTAACGAAAAAAAAAGAAATCACATGCGGTCCGTCTGCAGGATGCTGAGCAGACGAGAGAGGGGGTTTCTTCCGGGAAACAAGGGTTTTCCAAGGAGCTCCTCGCTCCAGAAGGGAGGCAGTTCTCTTTCGAGAGCTCCGGAGAGCTGGTTCGGGAAACTCATGGCGGGGGAACAATCTGCATTACAAAGTCGCCAGCCGATGCGTCAAGGATTCTGGTCGTCCGCGGGCAGTTCTCAAACGAGCACTTTTTTTCCTGCACCTTTCATCACAAAATGGGCAGAATTATAATGAAAAGGAAGAAACCTAGAAGAGAGAGATTTTTTTTCCTGCTTCCCAGAAAATACCTTTCATGTGTTTATCGTATGCTGAAAAAAAGTGTCTTCCACTAAATCGTGTAGAGCTGCCATTTAACCGAATAATAAATCATAGCGTCTTCTCCTTATGGTACAACGCAATGGTTTAAACTGTAAAAGCCGAAAATCCCCTATCTTCTTCTTGGGGTAAAGGGAGGAGGATGGCCTCTTCTCAGTGTTTCAGCTTTTAGAGTTTCTATTTGCACGTGCTTTCCCAGCTGACTTTGACATGAGCCTGGTATCAGTTTTTTTATTTTCTTGGAATTCTGTCTGTGGAGAAAGAAAACCACCACATCGCCTCGGAGAATTGGTGATCAACGGAACCTTTATGAGATCCGCTTTCTGTGTCAAAACGAACCGCAATGCTCTGCGGCTGGATAAAGCCAGGTATCCGCAGCTCATTTCGATTCGCATCATTGGAAGGATCGAACATTCCTGCATTCTGCATAGACGAACCACTTCTTTCCACGGATTTGTTTGTTTCAGATGTGGCGGCATGGAAAGAAGTGAGAATTTCTTTTGAAAGAAGAGGGAACAAAACGCTGGCACAGTCAATAAATGTTGAGAAAGACCTCTTTGCGAGAGGAGGATGAGGCAAGAAGGGATTCGAGGGTACTTAAAGCAGAAAAACCTTGTGGAAACTCAGCAATTCCTGAAATCTCAACCTTAATCCGAAGGTGAAAAAAAATCTTCTCCTTCTGGCAACGTTTCGAGCAGCAAATAATCGAAACCTGAAGAATTCTGATCGAAAAGAAAAGCTAGATCTTCGGAGAGCGATGTTTTTCAGCACCCGAGATCTCACTGGGGAGAAATGTGAATCAGCTCAAAAAGAGGATTGAAAAATGGGAAAACAAAACGAGGAGTCGCAACGGTGTTTGGAAAATCCCATCAAGTAGAAAGTGCTGTTCGCAATGTCAGTTTCTGCTTCTGAATCAGCTAGTTATTCGAACGCAGATGGTGTGTGTCAGACCTGTAGTTCGAGGAGTTACTTCACCAATATCCGAGAAAAGATCTGTTCCATTTGTATACGTTGGTTTTGGACCTTCAGAATGAGAGATTTATGTCGATAAGTCTGGATAAATAAGTCTAAGTTTAGACCTATAAGCGGGGAGGAAAAGACGTGGCGCACTTGGAAGCAAAGAAGAATTATCTATTCCAAAAATTTAGAAAATCCTGATCTTGGATCAAGGTCAAGCTGGAACAGTCCTTGTTCGTCTCTCATTGATATCGGGAGGCACCTGAGACAATCAGAAAGATTTGCGATGCGTTCCTTGCTTTACACTCATCTGCTGACATGACTAAATTTCCGTCTCACCGTCAGATATTGGGCCAATACTCTGCAAACCGTTCTGTCGATATGCTTTTTCAATCTTCATTCCAGGAGGCGAAACCAGGAAAGAAAAGCGATTCGAACATATGAAAGTCCAGGCACCTTCTCATCCAGACAGATCGTAATGTCGAAAAGAATTCATTACCAAGGAAAACCATCTTGGGACTGAGTTCGAAATTTATGCCCTCCTGGAGGATACTGCAGAATGGCCATTTTTTCTTTGATGCCGTACCACACCCACGTGCTTTCCAGAGATCCAAGCATTTGAATCTTGAAGCACGAGAAGCTTCCTCCAAGCCAGTAAGTCAATGAAGGCATCGATGCTGTTTGCTGAAAGAAGCAAAAACGTTGGAAGGTTCTCGAATTCGAATTAGTTGGACGACAAGTTAGCTGTTATTCAGTTTTGATTTCAAGGAGAAAATCTTCGCATGATTTCATGGGTCGAACTTTTACCGAGGTGCGGCAGCGGTTGGAACGAGCCGGTCCTGGTTTTCTACCAAGTATTCTTTTTCACCCGAGAAGATGAGTGGAGATTATTGGAAAACTTTGGCTTCCCTTAGCATTCAGTTGAAACAGGACAAGGTTGATACGTGGACTACTATGTGGCTCATCCTTTTGTCTTGAAACTGAGGACATTCCAAGTTTCCCAACGAGGAAGTTTCGTGAGCAAAAACATATGAAAGAAAAACGAAACAAAAGTTTTCTCCCTGTCCCTCCTTCTCGCATGCAAAATGAAATCGAATATTTTCAGAGCTGCTTTTGCCAGCACTAGTCGTCTCTCTCGTCAGAGTCAGTACCAGTCCGTAAGGAGTTTCATATTCGCAACTCTTGGTCTGTCGCCTAAAAATTGCCGAGAAGATGTAAAAGAATGCACCGACATGGCCATAAACATTTTTTCCCCTTAATTTTCTGCTACGGGAAGCACGGACGGTTTAGGAATTGAGACTGCTTGAAAATGAAGGGGTGGTGCTCAGTGCTGAGGTTTCCTTGCGGCTTTTGCTGACTCTTCACTTCTCTGTGTTATCAGTCTACGCATTTCCGTGAAATCAGCTACCTACAGCAGCGTTCCCCAAACTGTGTTCCGAGGGACACTGGTGTTCCGCAGAAAGTCAATAAGTGTTCCGTGGAAAATTATGAAGATGAGTATATTTTAGTAGATGCTGCGCCAAGTTGAAAGATGTTTGAAATTGAGGCACCCCTCACTTTGCGTGTCAGCAGCTTTCTAATGTTGTACCTGAAAGATTTGTGATTCAAAGACCCCAAAACATCGAAGTCTTGAAGAACGTAATTTCACTATATATACGCTGGTTTATTTTACTATTTTCATGCGTTTCGTTTTACATAATTGAAATTTGAGAATGGATGCTTGTTTTCTCAACTCTTATATTTACTCAATCTAATGTATTTATTGTTAATATCTACCTACCCAATAAAATGGCCAAGGTATTTCGTTAGATTTCCAGGATTTGCGAAGTGCTCCGTCATAGGAAAAGTTTGGGAAACACTGACCTAGAGGAAGCTTCGCGAAGTCCCCAGATTCTTATTCGAGACTGCTTGCAGCGCTTTTTCCGAGAGCTATTCAAGTTGAATTCCTCTCAGAGTGATCCACAAGGCTCTTTTCCCTAATAGCAAAGATTGGTACCGTATCGGTCGTCCGGGTACTCTTCATCTCGATTCACAAAGGTTGCTACGTTTTCAGAAATGAGAGAAGGACAGAAAAGAGGCATTTATTATTTCAGATGGTACGTTCCCCCCACCCCACCCCTAACGATGGTACGTTTTTTCCGACTTGTTTTGCTGCCCGTCATTCTGCACTTCTGCGCGTCATGCCAACGGCCGAGTCCGGCTCTTGTACCAACGCGAGCACGACTCAGGACAATCAGGAGAACAACAGGCTCTTAAACACGTTTCTGCCGTTTCGATTGCCATCTTCGGTCTCCTCTCTCGGTTTTGCTGTGGCGAGGATCTTTCAGTTCGATCCCATCTCGATCCACCTTCAGGGAAGAAGGACGGCGGCACGAGAGGAAGCACTGTCGCAGGGGTGCTACCCTGATTTTTCGACGTTTTGCCTCTCTCCCATCGAGGCGATGTCAGATGCGTGGATTTCAGGAGACAGGTTTAGCGAGAGCACTTTCTCGTCTCCACCAGAGAACTTTATTCCCAGTTTTCTCTAAGCTTCCGGCTATTGTGCTCGTTGTCTAGACGACTTTGCGAAGGAGCTGCCGGTGCAAACCTCAGTGAAATCCGTCGATTTTACATCACCTATTTGATGATATTCTAGGAGGCAGGCGATGTCTTCCTCGTGTCTGCAGACACTCTGTCCCTGGATTCAAGGCTGCCAGTTCCAAATAAAGTAAAATTCGCGAGCTGTAGGCAAACCTGAAAAATCGAGATGTACAGTGTACACAGTGCAAGTCGAAGAAGAACTCCCAATCCCTTATAGGATACTTCGAGGATTAAAAATAGCGCGAGGAAGGAATGGGAATAATGTGGTGAGCAAACAGGGAAAGCCGTCTTCGCGCAATGTTCCCGAAATTTAATGGACTTCCTTCGATAAAACTAAAGACCAGAAAACTGAATACAAATTCATTCGAAATTCAAATAATGGTTATTCATGATTTCAAATGCGGTCTTCTTCGTTCTTTTTTTCCATTATTATTATTATTTCCGAATGTGGAAAACAGAAACCCCGCTTCTCTGCAAATATTTTAACAGATCTTTGAAAAAGAGCGAAGTCAAGCGGAGAATTCGAAATTCAGTTAAAACTGACATCCTGCTAGCATCTGAAAAAAGATTTCGGGATCTGCTGGAATCTGCTGCTGCGAACGAAACTACAGATTTCAGAATTCTTATTTGCATTCTTTCATCAGGAGATTCGCCTGCTCGCCGTGTCAATTTGGAAAACGGAAGTCGCTTCTTCCCTCTACTTTTTAAAGTGGAGGAAAGAGAAGAAGAAGAAAAAAAAAATCAACACCCACTCAAGGATTTGCTTTCATGTTTTCCTCTGCTTCTAAGAAAACAACTGCATGCGCCACACTATCGCAAAAAGCATTTTGGACCACAAGAATAATAACGTGCAATAATAAATGCTGCTAAAGGAATGTATTTGTTTGATCTGTTCGATCTTTCTTCTCCATGCAGCTGCGGGAGGAGCGATTTTTCTTTTTCTGAGAGCAGTCGTTTCTCCCAGTAAAAGAGTAGATCTACACAAAACGTGTGCATCACTGAAGGGAGCAGCACACCGTTGCTTCTTAGTGTTTCGGTTTCGCTGGATTCACCATTCCTTAATAGGGCCGACACACGAATCACGTGTCAGCAAGTGAGATGAACCCGCGCTGGGATGCAGTTTCCGCCGAAATTCGATTTCATGCACGCGTTCTTGGTAAGGACTCAAAAACGGTCCACGTCTGCTGCCCGACCGTCTTCAAGGGCTCGAGGAAATCACTGTGGATAAATTCCCTTTAATCCTGACCTGTAACTGATTACAGGAAGTTCAAGACTTCTTCCTTTTGTGCATGTGCTCCCTGTAATAGAGCTTTTAAGCACCCGAAGCCAGCAGGAGCATTTATTATTCAAGTGACTTGGAAGAATCTTACTCGAAGCACTCGAAGATTTTTTGCTCCGAGCGTAAACACATTTGTGGGGTGCTTTAGTATATGGCAACAAGCTTCTAATTGCTGAGCTCTAGGAGGAAGTGTATCTTGAAAAACCAAGTAAAAGGGAAGAGAAAGCTACTTATAGGAACCAATTCAGCGAAACAGGTTCCTTCATTTTAATTTTCGCTCATTCCCACAAGGATGGCTTTCCATGGTTCTAATGGCAGTTTTCTAACTGCGAAGGGGAGAATTGGACGCAATGCTTTCGTGCTTCAACTTCGTCTGCTGTCATCAGGACGAAAATCCCTAGAGAAATTAGTGCAGTTATTTTGAAATTCCCTCTTTCAAAATGTAGCTCGAGCCACTATCCAGAGCTACGAAACTCAAGGACGCGACTTTCGTATCAAACCAAAAATGAAAAAAAAAAAAAAAAAAACAGTTAACCGTCGTTCATCATTTAAAGAGTGGATTTTCAAGTGAGCACGTTTTCGAAGACATCTCATGTCTTCAGATGAAAGAGTGGATGGTATGCCACGCTTACGCGAGACTGAGATTCAGCAGCATCAACTGCGTTTTGCTTTTCACAGAAACACATGTCATATAAGCATTTTTCAGACTCTCCCTCTTCCACTTTTGATGTGGTCAATGCAGCTTGTTTTCCTCCTCCTTTGACTGCTCTCTCGGTGAAGTGTTGATGGAAACTTTCAGTTGGCATTTCAAAATATACCTCAGGGTCAAGTTTTCTTCAACACGACGAAAGCCAATCCATGAACATCTTACAGAGTAGCTTAATGAAGTTGATGCTATGTGGAAAAAAAAGTTTCCTAGATGTATTGAACTTGTGAGGAATCCCATTTTTTCGAACCTTTCAACGATTTGAATAAGTTCGCAAGATAAAAGTGTCTGCTAAAGACAAACTGGTTTAGAAGAGGAAACTCGATATCTTTCACACTAGCTGAGGGATTTGCTGATTATAAATTTCCGGTTATAAAAAAAATGTTCTCCATGTTGTTATGGTCTGATATATGAGAATCTGTTCGACGTTATCTTGACCAAACAAATGATCCAGGGTTGATCACTTCCCTCTGCGTTCCTGACCACCACTTGGATACAGGAAATCTGTGATTTCTCGTGAAAACTTTTCTTTCTCCCCATCAGCAAATCATTGGCAAACCTCCCTTTATCTTCCAGCTTATCGATTTGATATTGCCCGACCTGGCTCTCCTCTGTGCATTTTGTCGTAGCATCGTTTTACAATAATTTAAATATTTCGTTCGACTTGTTCACTCCTTTCGTCCAGGAAACCAACGATCTGCTTAGTTCCTGCTTTGTAATGTGCGATGTAAGTCTCATCGACACTGATACAGTTCAGCGGTACCAATTTTTTTTTTCTGTGGCTCTTATTCTTTCTCTTGTTGCTTTATGAGATGCAGGAAACATGGCATGCTTTTCTTTGATGTGAGTTTTGTACATCTAGTATGTCTTTATGGAGTACTCATCCATATGGAATGCTTTATTGGTTCTCTGCTGCGCAAGATGGGTTAAAGTGCATTTTGCTTGTGCACTTTTAGTTCAGCGTTCTTTTTCAACTTAGCTTTCAGGATGCTCGACACAACGGAGTGTGTGTTCGGCATCTGAGATCTGGTTTGGCTTCGCTCGAGACGCCATAGGCTTGGAGGTACGCGAAAGGTCATCAGAATGGTTTCTGGCTAACAGCCACCGGCAGATCACTTCAGCAGGGCGTTTGTTTTCCTCCTTGATGAGAATCAAGCTCAAACTCTTTGTCCAACCAGAGAGGGAGAGACTCGAAATTTACGACACACCTACCATTAACCAGCAACTTTTGCAGTCAGATGGCACGCCTGAAACTCTGCACTGCTGCACATTATGAATGCTGAGTTTGTCAAGTGAGCTTCTTTAAAAAGATGAGCCAGTGCATACAAAATTATGAGCTGGAACTGCTGGCATTGAGTATTACATGTCAGCAATTTCCACGATTAGATTACTCGAGTTCAAACTTGGAGGTCTCTCGACAAAAAACGGCGCATGTACTCTATGTCAGCGATGACTGTTTTAGGTATGCGCGTGATTTCTTGTCCATCTTGTGATCCACAAAACGTCCTTTTTCGCTTTTGAACTTTGGTTAAAATGTCATCTTGACGACTTTTTCTTTCACGCGCTCCAAGGATTTCCAGTGAAGTAACGACATGAGACAAAAATGGTCTTTTCTGTTATCCTCGTCGGATTCGAGTCCAAGTCGAAAAATGTTCCGCTCTTAAACTCAGCGCACCATTCAAGGAATCGTCTTTACGAAATGATTCCTTAGCGATGATTCGCTAGTACGTTTTTCATTTTTATTTTATTTTTTTTCACACACATAAATACCAAACTGAGAAATGCATACCCTTGGGAAATGCTGAGGAATTTCCCTAACATATCCAGGGTCAGCTCACCTTGTTGTCTCCAGGGAGGCCGTTTGATCTCTCAGTACCAGAGGACATGTCGGTCCTCCACGACGGCAGTAAAAAATTTGCATTTATTTTTCGTTTTAGAACTTTCATTGCTCCGAAAGTCCAAGCAAGCAAAAGACCCTTTTTTTCTATTGTTTTTTTCTTTTCATTTTCTGCGCATTTGTTCACGTTTGTTCTTGTCTTTCCCCCATTTTCTGTGAATGAGAAGACCACTGTTTTTCCAATCTCAACTGCTATAGTAACGACCCTGCCGTAACGTGTGTGTGTGTGTGTGTTTTTTTTTATTAGCGTGACGTTCCGGAAACGACTGGAATGATTGTATCCTCGTTCTTAACAGCCCGAATAATGATAACTAATCAGCATCCATCATTGGTCTCGATCGTCTTTGAAGAGAAACTAGTAAAGAGAGCAACTCGAATGCAATGCGTTGTAGTCCTCGAGCTCCATGAGGAGCTTTAAGCAAATCTTTCTTCCTCGAAACCCGAAAGGTAGCAGACGGAAAAGGAGTGCCTTCGAATGAGTGCATCAGCACACTAATTCCAGACTGAGGTTTCAATCTTCATCTTTGGGGCACTCCTTGGAAGGCATCAGGGACGTTGAAGAAGCGTACAGAAGATCGAAGGCGACACGTTGAATGTGGGACTCCGGGGACCAAAAAAAAAAATGTAAGGAAACGAGCGGTTCTAGGCAGAAGAGTCGATCAGAAGTGTGAAATTCCTACGCCAAAAGAACATTCTCATTATCAGTTGAAAACATAAATTAGGACAGTAGGACCATCAGGAAGTGCTTCCGGTTAAAAGGCAGTAAAGCTCACTGAAGATAGCTGATGCGTGTGCCAAACACTGACATCGAACCCGACCTCAGTTTCCAATGTTTTCGAGCATATTGCCAAGAAGGTTCAGTAAAGGGATCGCACATGCAGGAGCGAATGCAAATCCCCCCTCCCCGCCCCGCCCCAAAAAAAAAAATGATTGCAGGACTGGGTTTCTGTTGAACTTCCATCGGTTGGCAACGGCTCCAGAGAGCGTAACTACGGGATAAGCAATTCTTATCGACAGTGTTACGGAAAAAAATCTACGCGTTTTTGGATTTAAAGTTACTTCGACTGATACGTAGCAGTGAGTGTAGCCACGGGAAGATTCTTTGGAAACGTCTTGGGTTTGGAAGTTTCCTGAGAGTGCTCCATAAAGCTCCGCGTTTTTTTTTCTTTCAGTCATCAAGGGTTTAATGCCATCCTGTTTCTGAAGCTGGTTTCTCGTGCCTTTCATTCTACCACGCAGCTCTTCGAGAGCACCTGGAAGCTGGCATTCAGAAAGGTGTCTGAAACGGACTCTGGTCACCCTCTACTACTAGCTCGTTTGATTAAGTGGAGGAATATCTTTCAGCTTTCACTTTCAAGATGAATTAAGTAGTCAAAGTAATTGAGTGGTTGACAACGATGAGGAGTAGATGGTGGTTGCAACCTCAGATGAGTTCATATCAAAGAGTCATCCAATCAGGGAGGAAGAAAAGATTGGGTGTCCCCCTGATTAAGAGAGAGGGAGAGAAAAATCCTCTATCGTTTTTCGCCATTATGCTTTTCCCATCCGTGTCGCTCTTTCCGAAGATGAAGCGCTAACATCATGCAATGGCATGAATATTCGCTTAATGCTTTTACCGAGTACCGTCTACTTAGACCATCATCAGAAAGGGTGGATGATGGAGTGCATGTCAAGATCGTCCATGGTTTTTCGCATGAGGACTTGAGATCAGAGAAAGCTTCTGCTTTCGTGGGGGGAGAAGCTGCGGTGATTAGACGGTCATTAAGATACGCGGCAGGATCTTCGATGTTTGTCCTGAATGAGAAGCAGAGAACAAGCAAAATGCTTTTGCCACGACGGCCTATGGAACGTAACATGGAGACGGCAGCATCCGGGTTTTCAGCTTTCTTGCAATCCCTGATTTGCAAGAAACTTCAGAATATGAGACCTCAGCCACATAAACTGTGGCACAGAGAAAAAAAACGCGCAAAAGATCGAACAGACTAAACTGAACCTCTCTATGTGCGTGGCAATCCTGCGCGGAACCCTCAAAGTGCTCTGCGTCTGCTTGACACTTACTAATAGTATTTAAGAAGGGCCTCTCTTTCTGCTACCTATGAAGTGATCTGCATCTACTGAGTGTCAGCTTTTGGTCAGCTGCGGTGAGTCCTTGTCTTTCACATTGCTCCATGTGTTTCCTTTTTTGAATGCAAGAAAAGCAGTACCTAGGTGGCCATTTGAATGGCGAATCATTTCCGGAGGTTTAGTCTCCTCTTTCGATGCATCTCTCGGCAAGGTGTTAGCAACAGGCAGGGACGGTCTAATCAACGCAGTGGAGTGAGTTGGCGCTCGATCATAGCCTGACCCAAGGAGAGATTTTGACTCTTCCCAGTTCTGACCACCTTTGTCATCACGAATGCACACGGCAGCGTGCTTGCTCCTGTGATTCTGGAGACCGTGGCGCGAAATTTGGTTTTATGTGCAATGAGGGTTCTGTAACCTTTCTTTCAGGAAGAGGTCCTTCCTGGACGGAACAGGGAAAACTTTTTCTCGGATTCCTTTTCCGTAGACTCCTTTTCGTCCCCTTACTCTAAGAGCTTTTTCTCACAGAGTTCGCATACTCGCGCCGAAGTCCTACTTGCATTAAAAGTGGGTTCGGAGGAGGTAGCAACGAAAACACCGGAAGGAAATCAGAACTCGCAGAAACCCCCACTGCCGCTCGCCATTGTGAAACCTCTGCAGGAAGCCGGGTTCTCCTTAAGGAGATGATGTGTTGAAACATTCGCTGACTCTCCGTCATCAGCACATCGAAGAACGTCTTTGTCCACGTCTTGCAAGACTCGATAATCAGTGTACATTGTGATAAAGACGTACAGGTGGAAGTTCAAAAGTCGAAACAGGCTACCATTGCGGGAAAAGTAAAAGTTTCGTGACTGCAGATTTTCAGCCAGGCAGTGCACGGTGGTCAAGTGACCTCGCATGCACCCACGTCCAGCGTTGTACATGGACTTTTTCGCACCCGCGACCTGTTCTTCGTTCCTTCTCCTCGTGCTATTGCTTTTTTGTGCTTCTTGTGATCTTCATGCCATCCTGTTTTAGGATGATGTTAGCTTGATTTAGGATGAATGATCATCCATCCTATATCCGGAGGTAGCGTGCTTCGTTCGGTCTGGGATTCCTCAGGAACCCCGCAGTAGCAGACTGCTTCCGCATCCCTCAATCTACTGAAGCTCTAAAATCTACTTAGCGTTTGTTTAGCGATGGTTCCTTCGGCGGTCAAAGTGAAAGTTTCCTGAAGCAACTCAAGTTTCCGCGAACTGCACTTACACGGAGTGTGCGTGTGTCGACCTTGATATACTTGCAACGCACAACTTGATACTTCTTCCAAGTGCTTGTGTACAAATCGTGCTGCTGTCTTGTGACGCCTTCTTGCTGCAGCGCTCAGTGCGGTTTGCACTGGCTCGACGAACTCTCCGTGTCTGCCACAGAACGTATTGCCGCTGCTCTCCTAACGAAAATTAGGAGGGAAACGCAAGGAATTCTCTCCGGATCCGCAGACTGGAGCTGTATTATAAAGAACCCATGGTGGGAAGACTTTGGAAATTGCGATGAACAAAAACGGCCCTTTATGTCGCATTACTGAAGATTCGTTTTTGGGAAGACTCGTTCGTAAATTCCTTCAATAGATCTTTTTTTGTGTAGAACACCCATAAACTATTATCCCCAGCTCTCGGGGAAATTTCTGCACTCTCGTTGGTGGAAGAATTTTCCTGTTGCAGCATGGACCACTGGACTCACCAATTATCTTGATTCGCTGCCGCTTTCCTGGTTCGATGAGAAGTTCTTTGAACTGGCTGTCCGACTTACAGGTTGCAGCTTGGAGATAAACAGCTCGTTACTGTCTGCTCGCTGTTGTCTGCTGTGTCAAGGTCCAAAAATCTCCCTCCGAGGAGAATTTTTTTGTTTGAAGTTGGCAGGAAAGAAAAGCAGATCATTTATAGTATCAGATGTATCCATCTGGAGAGATACAATGAGAGAATGCATATCGATCTTCGGACATAATGACAAAGATGTAATAAATTCTCCTATTAATAATTTTTCGTGTGAATTTCTCGTGTCACGTGCTTGCATGAAAGAGTACTATTGATCACTGCAGCAGAGAGAGCAACGTAACCGGCAAGGATGCAAACCTAAAAGAGTAACCTCATGCTGCTACATTAGATTAAATTTGTAATGACTCTTGAAGATCACTGACTTCATCGTCCTTTAGGCTGGCATTTAGAAAGGTAGATGGAAAGTGCAGGCATTTTGAATGCATGATGCACAAATTTCGGAAACGTCAATCAGTGCGCCCTCCTAAGAAGATTCAAAGTGTGAACAACGTACTGTAATTCAAGATTCTTGAATTCTTGAAAGATTGTCGAATTGAAAGATTCTTGGATCTTTCACCTGAAAGTTAAGCGAAGTCGATAACGCTAAAGATTTTAGCACGACCTGGACTCTTGAACATTCGGCATAGGAGTTTGTCCTGATTCTTAGTACAGGGACAGTCTACGAAGAAGAAGCCCAACAAGAACCATCAGCTCATTAGGGAACTTCCTTTCAACATGTAGCACTGGCAAGTTTCGTGAGAACGGCGTAATGAGAGCATCTTCTTGTGTGGTCGCGGTTTCATCATTTTCAGATTGGCATAAGAAAAAAAAAGCCCGATGAAATCCTTCTAGCAGAGCTCTATTTGACGGACAATTTCCAATTTGATATAAAGGTCGTAAGAAGGAATTCCAGTGGTCCGAAAATCCCAAGATTCGAGAGGGACCGCAGAACACAGGCGCGTGCACACACACAAAAAACCGCACAGACACCGAGTCGGTCTGGTGAAACCTCCTCCAGAAAAGCTCCTCACTGCTTATCGAGTGCAAAAGCTGTTCTTTTCCTCGTCTTGGAAGGAGTGATCATTTTCGTCGCCTGCACCACTGCGTGCTGCCGCAAGGCCCTCCTTGGAGGTATGCAGGGACTCGTACAAGGTACTCGTGTAACGAACAGGAGCATCAAATAAGCAAACCATTTACATTGGGAAGCTTTAGAAAGAAATTCGGAATCCTCAGAACCAGAAGAGATGCTTTCGTTTCTGTAACACGAAAATGGTGTCAGAGTGCACGCTTATTTCCGATGAATTTCTTTTTTTCAGTAGGTCTCTGTCTTTATTTGCCCTTTTTCTTCTACGCCTACAAAAAAAAACACACACAAAAAAAACAAGGTACACTTTTACGCCTCTTTAAGACAAGGCATCTACTAGAAATGCTGAATGAATCTAATAGATAAAATGATGGAATTTGGAAAATCTGTACTGCAAATTGCATAAGGGCTGTGGGTGCTCGCTTGTGCTTTCTTCGGCCATTTTACTTTCACGGGCAGTCCGCTGTATCATTTCCAGAACATCACGCTAGATCTATCCTCCACCCTGCCATTTAGATTCCAAGTACAAGAAAATCGGTGCAAGAACGAACGAGCTTTGCTGAATCAAAGCTGCGTCTCTTCGACACACTCCATTTACTTCTGTTGCTCACCACTGCTTTGGTCATCTCTACAGATCTTCGCTGCTCAACTGCCTTCTGGATCTTTTTTGCCTTTTCTGTTCCGTCTCAGCGATATCTTGGTTACAGGCAGCCGTTTCGTCCTCGTGATGAGCACACTGAGAATTCCGGACGCGCTTCTGTTCCTCTGAGTCACTTAGAACCCGACCTGATGCTTAGAATTCCAAGTTTTTGGGACTTGTCTCACGTGTGAGAGCATTTCAACGGGGCAGAGAGAATTTTTGCGCAGGTCTTTTCTTTTTTCTTTGAAGCGTGACGGATCTTTAAGAGCTTGATCACTCTTTCATCACTTTGGAGCTCAAGTTTTCATTTTTTTTTTTTTTTTTTTTTTTGCGTATTTCAGTATTTCGCAGTTTGCAGGTAATTTCGATAACCACGAGGAAGGAATTCTTTGTATTTCCTTCAAAGTATACAGTTGGCCCCTGCACACCCTGCATTTTGGTAACTCTGTAAATTAGCCCCCCTGCAACGCTGCGGATAAAATTCGATTTCGCAAGTTTAGTTTAGGTTCACATGTTTTCAAAAAGGAAATGAAAACGTAATTTCAGTAGGTGGGACTCTGCTTTATTCAAATTTCCGTGAGCAAAACATCCCAAGATACCTTCTCAACCGCAGTAGAGATAGAGCTAAAACTGTGGAATCGTTAGAATTGATCAAATATCAACAAAACTCGAAAAGGCTTCCTTTCTCACTTTGAGCTTAATAATATGCAAGCACTCTTTTTTTCTTTTCTTTTTTCTACCCAGGACAACCCATAGGACTCGTATAATGCGGATCCGACTCGTTTAAGGCAGCACGTATCCTCCGCGTTGTGCAGGGTCCAGTGTATTACTGCTGCATCAATCAACCTCAGAGCAGAATTTCCTGTGATCACTCCTTATGCCTTTAGATCACTTTTGGGTGCTCGAAAAATGATGGCTCTGATCGTTTCTGATGGACCATTGGCTAGCTTTTTCTTTCTGTTGTTTTCAGCTTTGAGAGATAAGTGCTTTCGCTCAATTTTTTTTTTTTGTTTCTCTCCCCGGTTGCAGGTTTTGATATTTTTTTTTGCCTTATTCTCGCAAAATTTCATTATAATTTCCTCCTTTGGAATATCAACGAGGCAGTATTCATTACTACTCACATGCATGTATCTATGGGTTTGGTTAAAATGATATATATATATATAATATATGTACCCATTAATATATATGTATACACATATATATTCATATGCATATACACATGTAGCGACGATATCTATCTATCTCTATACAGATCTATATCTATATATACCTTCTTAGAGATGAAAAGCAACAGTACAAAAGCATGAGGTTCCGCCGCTGTTGTATACGTCGGCCATCAAGTTTCACACAGAGAATAAGGAATTCGTGGAACTCAAAGTGTTAGCTCCGATGATCTTACGAGAACAAAACCAAAATACCTGGAGGAGGTGAACGGGACTGTATTCTTCAGGCATAGCAAAATGTTCGAATGTTTTTGGTAACCAAAGGTGAAATAAATTTCGAAAGTTATGGAGGAGTCGGTACCGTGAACATGAAGAGGAAAATGAAAGAGGATGCAAGTCTTAAGGGAGTCGAATTCAACTCCTGGAGGGGGACAAACATTAGTATGAAAAGGTCTGACGTTAACTAGCAAGTTATGGAAAGGTTTTAGATGCTAGAGGGTGACCAGCTGCTTTTATCGTCAGTCTGATACTACAGCGATGGATTTTCTTGTGCTAGTTTTTCCGCCGACACCATGAAGTTATCTCCTGATTAAACTTTAGGTGGAGTGCTGCACCACTGAAAGTTACAATCAGGAGCCTTGAGTCTTAGTTTCCTAAGGAGGGAACTTGAAAATCCGTTCATTCAGAATTTGAGAATTCAGAACCCAGGCAAGGTCTCAACATCTCAGCTTTTCCTAGTTAGGAATTTAATGGGGAAAGAAGTGCACAGCCTCCGAAAGCCGTCCTAACCAGAGATAACCAAACGAGGAAATCATGGCGTACTTTTTCATCATCATATTAAACACCAGGATGAAAGGAAGATTTCGGACCGTTCCTCTTCGAACGGTTCTAAGAACGGTGGTTTTTGTCTTAGAATGATGGAGTCTGATTTTGCCCCAAAGAAATTTTTGAGAAGTCATCTAAAAACTGAAAGCATACCGAAACCCATTTAGCAGAAGAAGCAAAGATGACAATCCGTTCGTATAATATTTATCATTTTAATGTATCATCTTGGCTCATAGACGGTCTTAGGTGGAACACATTCTATACAAAGAACAAATCATCAAGAAGGGAGAATTACAATGCACCATCCTCCCATAGAGTAATCAGTGATCATTGAAGATCTTATGATAAATTATGAGACATGATTTTTTATTTTTTTTTGGCTTATACATCAAAGCAATAATCAAAATCTAAGAATCATGAAATATTTCAACATGGTCCCATAGTTCTGCAGTGTGCCTCTTGTTTCAGGAAACTATCACCATCCTCATCATCGCATAACCCAGAAGTCTGCAGAAATTTACTGCCGAACCTTGATGACGGTTTCCTTCTACGCTCGTTCAACAAACGGCGATCATACTCTAGAAGAACGCTTTCCTCCCGGCAAATCCACAGGCTCCATATATGCACCCAAATCTTCCAAAAGCGATCTGCATATTGCGCATCAAATCAAATAACCCATCGATCCTCATCATATGATTTTGGGGAGAAGGCTGGAAAAAGGACAAAAAAAATCATTTCAGACATACATCCAATATTTTTTTTGAACCAGAAGCGTTAGGAGTCACGTTCGGGTGACTAACGGAGCACGAAGTTTGCTCGGAATATTGTGCTAACTTTTAGATGCCATTAGCTTAGATCAGTCTGCCATCGAATGAATTTTGCTAACGTGCCATCGGATCATGCTAGCAGCCGTATCCTAGCTCCTGTTGTAGTGGAATTGCAGACATGATCATCTGTTTCTTGCAGAAGTCGGGCTGGAGAGAGAGTTGCCTCCCCTCCTTTTCAGCGTGTGTACTTCGTTGGGATGTGTCACGTCTTTTCTATTACATGAATGGAGTGTCTCCATGGACACCCGGTGAAGAGGCTTCACGTGCACGACTGCCTAATCTAGAAAGCATCTCACGGAGCTCTTTAAACAAGATCTTCAAAAGATTCAACTCCTTGTACTTCTCTCTGCTTATTCTTCTAGCTACCGCGTGCTCGACACTGTTGTTTGTCGAGCGTGGCACATGTGTGTGACCCGATCGGACGTATTGAAAAATTTGCGCAGCGGTAGGAGAAATACGAGGGGTTGGTAGTCAGGATGTTCCTCGCTTTGGTTCCGATCTTCATCATCTGCTCACGCATAATATTTTGATTCATGTTCTCATTTGTGTGTGTGTTTTTTTTTGTTTGGAAGAGAGATTTTCACAGTTGCTGAGTGCCCAATGCTGATGCTTGTTTTCATCCCACGGATTCCAGAATTTCAGATTGCTCGACGAAAACACCAAGAAATACGTTGCAGCATGCTGCGAAACGAGAGGCTGCAGCATCTTTTGGTTCTGACCTTAGTTGGATTCAGCATCCTGAACGCAGCTGAATCCCAGGTTAATTTCTCAACCGGATGGGGTAAAAGAGAAGCTTTCGCGCCTTCTTTCTGCAAGGCATCTTTGCAAACTTTAATGGACATTCATCAAATGATCGAGGTACGTTCGCAGAGGATTTTACTTTATGAGAGTGTCAGTAGCAAGGATTGGCGGTTGAGATGCGGAGCAGTGGTCTGTTGCATTTATGAATTACGAACAAAGAATGAGTCTTAGTAACCATTTTCCACGAGCGCCCTACTAGACCGTACTCGAATTCATGGAGGCGACCGCGCGCTGGAAGGGGGGAATCGCATCCTTTCTGAGATTTCGCCGGTTATTCGCGACGGCCGCCGTGCTGCACTCGGTAGTCGCTGATGATGATAAGATATCCAGAGAGGGGGGAAAAAAAAACAGCAACAGAAACCATTTGCTGGCTGCGTACGCTGCAAATAATGCCCAAGAAAGTGAGACCATTCAGAACGCTCACTGAGTTCTTCCCTGCTGCTAGTCTTGGGACATTAATTAGTTAATTACTTCGATTTCCACTCTCGACGGTTTGCACGAGAGGGGCACACATGCAAGTGGCCGAATGTGAATGTCGGTTTCACGCTCAGTATCGTGAGTGCATCTGTGAAGATGGGGGCTTCACTTTGTGAGGTGATTCTACACGTCTACGAACGAATGAAACCCTCCAAGACTAAACGGATTCTGTATTCCTTTCAGATAGAGGCCATGCGAATTGCATCTTGCAAGGAAAAAAGAGATTCGAAGATGACAAAGTTCTCTGAATAGGATGCTTCCAATGTCTCACTTCTCGAAATATTTAGTCTAATAAAGATCAGAATGGATATGCACGATGAAACACCTGCTCCCTCCCCCAAGAGTCTTGGACTGATTGCTAACTACACACATATACACACACGCATGCAAGTGCATGCATGAAAGGTGGATCCGAACTCCCAGGTGGTAAAGAATGAAAAAGTGTAAATGAAAAGTGCGCTCTGCTCGAATTCTCTTCATTGAAACAAAAATCTGAAGTTACTCTTCACTTCACTTTGCCAGAGTTTCCTCTTTCCACTGAAATATTGGCATTCCAATAACATTCTAAAGCAACATACAGACTCAGATCAGCTCAGAGTTTCCGCTGGTCAACGCCGAAGGATTTTCTTGGGAGGAAGGGGCAGGAGAATCAGTAGGTTTCACGGAAAAGAACGCCTGGAAAGGAGAGAACTTCTGTGTTTGACCACCGAGCCACATTGCCTGGGGACTGCCGTCCCTCTGCTAGTATTTCATTCCTCGATTCGCGGTGGTGCTGATTTTTCGTCTCGCACCTTCCTCGACGACAACCAGCACAGGAAGTTTTCGTGTTGGTGGCCACGCAAACACGCGCCAATGGCGTTCTTGAAGGAAACGCACCTCCCTCTCCCAGTTTCATTTTCTTCGGACAGCAAACACTTACGAGCCGTTGCGGGCGGGTGTCCTCTGGCTAGTCTCACCCACGGTCACATGATGGCTTTGACTTCATCCTCAGGAGTGTATCAGTTTTCCAACTCTTCTGAATTCTTCCGTACCTCACTCCCTCGAGTTCTAACAGGGGCAAATTTGTTTCAGCCAGTTCTTAGCCCCGTTCCTTTGGTTTCAGCTTTATCTGAACTCGAGGGATGTCTTGCTCTTTGTACCGCGCAAGGGACCCTCACTGAACCATCCGGATGGACAGCCAGATGAGAGGACAGACGTGGTAAAGGAAAACAGGCCTGTAGAGCTATTCTTGGAGATGAATCTTCCATGGTAATCTCATGTTTTGAGAACTCTTAGACCAGTAGGACCAAGGTGAATGACACGAACGCGCCATCTTTTTCTGGGAGGCCATGAGCTCACATTCGACCATCAAGAAACGAAGAACATGAAGCCAAGTCCGCTCGGAGAAGCTGGACCAGAGAAGAACTTCATTCGCAGCCAGTCCCTTCTCCTCCACCTCATCACTCTTCGGGAGAGGCAGCTGTCATCATCGGAATTCTTCCAGCACAAGCAGATGCGGAACTCATCTCCGCCGAACCTTCTTTGAAGAAAGACAGTCCCGCTGCCCTTCAGTGGGAGGCGATTTGGCCTGCACTGCTGGCCATCTCAACGCCTTCTTCAAACACTTGTAGGCCACGGATGCGGTAGATAGCACAGTGGGCCGCTGCAGCATCCGGAATCCTCCTCACCAGTACCATACGATGGGGACGCCAAGACCTTCTTTCGCTACTCACCGTGAGGTGAGTAGCGAAAGAAATGGGCACATTCCATGGAGTCCATCGACCACACCAGAAGACTCCTTCTGGAGGGAGGGTGGTCGGAAGACTGCTGGCACCCTGACTCCAGACCCCAACGTCTAGGCGGTGTCCACGGGATGGTCCAACGCATGGCTCTCCGTCCGCATCCGCGTTTTCCTCCGCCTTCTGCTCCTTTCAGGAAGGAAGATGGCGCCGTTGTATCAGTCCAGCTTCTATTCCTCCTCCGATCCCTCACTTTCCCACCGCCTCGCTTCCTTCCCTTTCTCCGTTCCCGGAAGGAAAGGAGCGTGATCGCGCGGGAGGAGATGGTGACACCACGAGGTGACACCGTTGGACCACAGGTTGTGACCCCGCGCACGAGTCGTCGGCGGGTCGCTACATCATCCGACTCCACCAGGGTGCAGGGTTGTCGCAGAGGACGCATCCCGCGAAAAGTTCCTTTATCCCTCTTGGCCAGCAGATCCAGCCGCAGCCTTTCTTGTCCATCATCCAGATTGCGAGCTTCCTTGACGGAACCGCCGACCCACATTTCTCATTGGGTGCTTGGCGACCGCGCCTTCTTTTCCAGCTGACCAGCGAGCCCATCAGGGAGCAGCAGGAGGACGTCGTCCTGTCTCCGTTCCGCGTCTCATCGTGAGCGAACTCCTCTGGCGGGGCGGGAGGCGGGCAGACAAAGAGGAGAGGGAAGAATCCTACGGGTGCAACGGACACCGCGCTGCCGTCGGCAGTGGATCCTGGGGAGTCGGGAAGTCCCGGATGGTTGAGCGGATGTGTCTTCGAGGTCTGGACGCGTAGTCCAGCTCCCCCTTGCCGGCCACTGCCCATTCTCCAGGGCGAAGGGGAGGAAACCTTCGTCTTTGAACAGCGACATCCTGTGGAGTCCCCGCAAGCTACTCGCCTCTCAGAGTTTGTGGCTCTCTCCGCCGGAAGATGACGCTAAACAGCCACTCCTCGCCCCTTTGTCCACTTGCCCTAAGGCACGCCGCTCTCTCACCAAGGGCGGGTGTGTCTCTGCCTTTGACCCAGCGGCTCCCTCCGGTATCTCAACTTTTCTCCAGAAGACTCCGGAGAAAGAGCAGAGCTCCAGATAGGCGACGAGTGGGAACCCGCAGACGTACGAGGTGAGCATGGCGAAGGCAGCGCGCGAGCCCCATGACGTGGTGGCGCGCCTGGAGTCGCGGGAACCGGCCTAGTGCGCCTCCCTCTTTCTCACAAGGAGGATGGATAGGGAGAAGGGGGCCCCGAAAAGCACTCGCTTGAAGGCCACAGGGAGATTGACCCAGTCCCCGCCCTCACCCCACGCCCGCCTCCCTTCCGCGCTTCCCTTTCCTGCCCAAGAGGTCCTCCGCCTCCGCAGTCGGCAGCCTCCCGCCGAAACTTCTGCTGCCGCGACTCTGCGGGACCCTCGGCCTACCGACCTCCTCCCTTCCGCAGCTGCTGCCCACCTGTTCGCGAGCGGCAGTTCTTCCGGGAGGGTCGCCGAGGGCTCTTATAGCACGCGAGACCGCTGATCTTGCCGGGACCAGAGCCAACTCCGAGGGTGGATGTGAGCACTCGCTCGCGACCGCCAGCAGGAGCAGCGGCAGCAGCTGTCTGCGAGAGGTACCGCTCTTCCTGGGAAGTCGTGTCCTTCCGCGGAAAGGGAGTGGAGGAAGAGAAGGAAGAGGAAGGGAAGAAGAAGAGAAGGGCAGGTGCATGAGGAAGAGGAAGAGGAGGAAGGAAGGCAAAGGTGAGTGCTCCAATAGCAATAAGCCTGAATGTCGGTTCGCGCCAGTCCTCTGGACAGGGGTGATCCCGGAGACGTCGGGAGGCTTCCACCCTTCACGGTACGGCAAACAGTCGGTGGTACCGCTGGCGTTCTCCCCCCTTCAACCCCCGGTTGCTTTATGGAGCCATGGATTGCTGCTGACCTGTCAAACGGCCTTCTTCGGGGCTTGGGACATCCCCAGGGAAAGTGCGGTCCATCAGGGATGGAAGGAAGCTGGAATGTGTGGTCGCCCCTTGAGACTGCTGAGAGCCCCCTGCATCCAGGTGGTGTTTCCAATGTCTGCCGAGGCGGAGGGATCGGTTCCTTTCGGCAGGCCGTGGATCATGCAAGGGACCCTGACGCTGTGGTCGTGTGGGGTGGTCGCAACGGAAGAGGGTGATGGGCGAAAAGGCCAGTCACCACCTCCAGGGGAGCGCTGGAGGCGCCACCACCGAAGGAGCGTTCCTCCAGGAGGGAGAAGGGAGAAGGGCGGGAGGCTGCCGCAGCTCGGAGACTCGGCGACCCTCTCTGCCTCGCTCACTCCCGTGGGGCGCTTTGTAGGCGCGTCTTTCCAGGGCATGCGCCTCTGCCCGTTCTCAGAGGCGGCGCGCGGCAGGTGACGTGAGGGGGACGTTGATGGAATGAGGATGAAACGGTGCAGCCCAAACCTCCGGGATCCCTAGCGATCCTGAAAGGGACTCGCCGTCTGCAAAAGCAGCAGGGAAGCTGGCAAATGACAGTCAGCTTACCGGGAAGATTGTTCCCTGATTACGACTGCTGCGATAGCGGGAAGCGGGAGTGGAGCATGAGCTGGGAGAGGCAGAGGGAGAGAGAGGAAGGGAAGAGATTCCTAAATAACGCTACGTGTCATCTTCAAATTGAACTGTCGGATGCCGAGCTGACGCGGTTGCCAAGCAGGAGCAGTAGCACAGCCGCCATGGCTTTACTTCTTGGAGCGGAGGGATCGTCTACCTCATTGGCATTGATGGCCTGGAGAGCACGGAGGTGACAGCGGTGCGATGCCGCTCGCAGAACCCTCCCCGCACGCGCACGCCTGCCATGGCTGCCCTCTGGCTATGCAGTCCAGCAGGACTGGACTGCCTCTCGAGAGAACGCTGCGAGGTGCTTTCTTCCCTGTCCCTCCAGTTCATGGATGCTCCAGGACAGGAAGTCTCGGGGAACCTGGAGCCAAGCCCTTCCTCGAGATGAAGGGTCGACCGGGAAAGGAGGCGACCGGCGGGCGAGCGCCGCGAGGCTGCGCGTCACCGACGGGCAGGCGGAAGGAACCGCGATGGTGGCAGGGAAGGAGGATGACGTGCATGCAGTCGAGTGCGCATCTCGCAGCGGATGCAGCCCCGGGTGCTCTCGTGCACCCGCGAGCGCGGGAATTGCCTCCGCGGGCGAGAGAAGTTGCGCCGCTGCGGGGACGAAAGGAAACCAAGGAGCGAGGTGATGTCCGCCCTTGGATTCTGAGTCTTCGTCGGGTAGAGGGACACAGAGTGGCTCCTCCCTCGCCGCGGTGCTCGGCCACTCAGCCCCTCCCCCTCCCTTCGCGGCGAGATCACCTCTCCTTGCCCATCCGTCCGCACGGACCTACGCGGCCCACCGAGAGTGGTCCATCGCCGGAAAGAGGATGCCATCGATTTCGCATGTCAGGAAGATTCTTCTGCCCCGCCTTCCGAGGAATGTCCTCGGTAGGCTACAGCCCCAGAGACCGAGCTGACCACTGTCAAGCCTTCCGGGAGCGGCGCGCGTCCCCCTGTGACGCTGACCGCCAGGACCGCAGCACCGATCCGGGCGGCTGCCCGCTTTGGGTTTTCCCCCCTCTTAAGCAGGTGTCAGGGAGATCTCGAGCGGGGCCGAAGGTCGCGAAAAGAATGCAGCTGAAAGAGGGCACCACCCTCTTCCCTTTGCTACTTTGCCAAAGAGGATGGCGGAGGCCTTCCCTTTGAAAGCCGTATTGTGGATCCGGGATGAGCAGGGAAGAGAAGCTTTCGGCGTATGACATCTGACGGTAGACCGAACCGCATCCGGTTCTTCCTCCCCCGTGCACCTCCACCCCAGCGGATCACGCTCCCGGCGTAAAGAGTGTGATGGAGAGCGACGCAGTCTCTTTCGCCCGACTCCTTGCAGCTTTCCTCTCGGTGCAACCCTCCCGCGTTGCCGGAAACTGCGCATCGCGAAGATTGCACGCGTTTCCCCCCCCCCTTCCTTCCCCCCCTCCGAGGCATCTGCGTCCTCTTCAGCACGCAGCATCAGAATCCGCGTTCCATTTTTCTGTTTGCTCAGCATTTCGGACAAGTCGAGCTCTCTCCTTGGCAACCGTTTCGCAAACTGCCTGTTACGTAATCTCCCTGAGACCCACTGTTCTTCTGCCGCTACTTCTTATGGGGTTCGCGGCGGCTCCCGAAAATTAGCATTCATCTTAGCATCTCCACTCTGCACGCGCAGCTCTTCCAGATTATCGGGGACGCACGTTGCTTCATTCACTGTCGAAAAGTTTCCTTCTTTGCTCGAGGGATCATTTTTCTCCCATGCCAGAAGTCAATTGCTGTTCTTTCGGGGAGCACAGATTAATTGTCAACTTCTGTTGGAAAGTGTCTTTCACGGTCGCTTTCCAGAGTGGGGGTTCCTTTGTTGTGCCCGTTCCCACCAGCTGGTTTCGGAATGCGGGACCTTCCTAGAATGCGCCCATCATGAAGGCTCGGCTGAAAAACTCCGAGAAAAAAAAAAAAAAAAAAAAATGATGCTGGCAAAAAGTAGCATCCTCAAGGGTTGGCCGAGCAGTGTGATCTCTTAGAGAGTTACCAATTGAGAATAGGCCCGCTTGTGGTTTTCCCCCTCCTCTGTGCGGAATCTTTTGTTCAAACAACGCGGGCGAAAGCGGCGGTCGCCGTTTCGATTAGGCGTCACGTGAGAGCACATCGCAAACGCGACCTCTGAAGCAGAAAACCAAACCTCGCGGTGCTCCAGAGCGTTTGTCGCCAGCACCCGTCTACTCTGCGTCTGTCTCGGAGTGACCCTGTTCAAATATTTCCTTAGGCGCGTTCACTCGTTCCACACTGGAGCCACGGGCTCCATCACCCCCCTCCCCCTTCCCAAGAAAGGGAACCCTACTTAAACTTGCCATAGAGGGATGACGGAAGAACGACTGACCTGCGCGCTGCCCCGTTTCTCCCTTGCCGTTCTTGAAAGCCTCAGCGCTTCGGGACTCCGCGAGATGGGTACCCCCTGCGCTCGCCGTCTTTGCCAGGGAGCAATGGAGGTGACCTCCCGAGGGAGCCAGTCCAGCTCAGGTCTCCCTGGGGGCGGTACGGAGGAAACGAACTGGTTCGCTCCCGCAAGCTCGGGCCCTGCGCGCACAGTGGGGGCCGGTTCAAACAGGGCGAGCACCGGGGAGGGGGGCAGGAAGTACGCATGGGGGGTCCCCCTACCTCGCACGGCGGCTGAGCGGCAGAAGGGAGCCAGGAAGCTGAGGTGGAGTGGGCCCGTTGGGTTAGGGCGGTGCGAACGGCCCCTCGGCCGAATGGCTTCGGCGGGTGGCACTGAAGCCCTCGAGAGCGAGCGAGTGGCACCGCCACCGCCGCCTCGAGGGGCTGCCGCGCGCCGCTCCCAAGACTGCACCTGCTGTTCCCGTGGCGGGCATCTTCCGGGAAGCAGTGGGAGGAAGAGGAGGGAGGAAGAGGGCGAGAAGCAACAAAGCACTGCCACCTCTCTCTCCGGGTCGCAGCGGGTCCATTTCGAAGAGAAGGGTGCCATCCGCCGCGCAGCAGGAGGCGCGGACCCGGGTTCAGGATTGGTCGGGATAATGGAAGGGAACGTAGGAAACTGCCGGGAAGCTGCGGGGGAGGAATCCTTCTCTGGAGGGCGTTTGCCCGATCCGGTTCCCGCCTCTGCCATCCCGACTGAAGACCGTGGCAGCTCAGGGAGGGGGGCGTCCCTGCTTGCCCTCCGCCGCAGCTTCTCGGAAGTAAACCGGGAAAAAGGGAGGAGGGGAAGAAAGACTCAGGGGATCCTCTTGTAGGCCCAGAAGAGACAGCGCGACGTGAGCAGCATCACGCCGGGACGCGCCACGCACGGAAGCGACCCCGAGGGTGCTCTAGGTGGAGGAAGAGGGGGACGCGTTTTTAATGGGAGAATTGCGTCCGGTGTCGGAGTCTGGACAGGCACGGGGAGAGGCTGTCAAGCAACCGTGCTGCAGGCGCCACGGAGCTCTCTTCCGCTGCTCCGGAAGCCGGGAGACGGCGAGGCTCCCATCGTTCGCGTCTTCCTCCCTTCCCCGGCCTCCCCTTCCGTCTCTCCCGGAGGGGAAGAGTCCTGGAAGCTTTGAATATTGGGAGCGGAGGCGATGCGGTGGTGACGGGCGGTGGTCTTCGGCGGAGACGGACGATGGAGTTCTTTTTTTTGACTGGAGTGGGAGGATCTGGCTGGACAAGGAATGCCAGCATCCGGTGCATCCTTCGTCGGGCTGGACCAGAAAGTGGGAACAGTCGGCGCGTTCCGGGATGGTGACTCCTTTTTTTCCCTTTTGGAAGAGCCATCCATCGGAGGGCGTTCAGTTCGTGGTCGCGGGAGGCCGATCCACCGCGGTGAGAGAAGTGACGGTGATGAGTTGCGCCGTCAGGAGTCAGGACTCTCCCTTCTCTGTGGATTTCCAGGGAGCAGCGGCAGCATCTCTTCTTTCCCATCCATTTTTGGCGGCAACTTCCCGGTTCTGGACGTGCGCTCCATCGCTTGCCTTCTACCATGAGTACTCTTCGAGATGATACGTGTTGCCCACCACGGCAATCAGCTTGTTGACCATGAGGATGGTCATGAGATCAGTGTGAAGATAACGAACAGCGCCTCCTCCAGGAGTCCGTGGTCCGTGCACGAGAAGTCCCTGTGAGATGTCCCCGAAGCCGTTCATCGACATCACGAAGGTGCCCAGGATGGACTCAGCGGGTTGTCCTTAGAGCTGGACTGGTAGGTGGCGTTCCCCCCTCCTTTCCTCTTCCCTTCATCCTTTCCTCCTCTGTCCGGCTGGCACTTCAGAAAGGTGACGTATAAGGCTTGCGAGAAACCCATGACGAAGACCGTCCGGATGGTCACCGCCGATCATCTTATACAGCGTGACCACGGAGGGCCTCAGCATCTTGAATTCCCTCTATGCGAGAGAGCCGCCACGTGACCAAGTCATAAGAAAAGAGGAAGAAGGGAAGAAGAAGAGCAAGAAGAGGGAAGGTGCAAGAGAAGGAGGAAGGGAAGAGCGCGCGCACGCACCCGAAGGAGGATCCTCCATCAGCCGCTCCCAACTCGGTGAGCAAAGGAGAAGGAGGAGAAAGGATCCGGGGCGCATCTTCTTTCCCTATTACCCTTTCCGTGACCCCTAGCGAACCTTCCGGTTGCAGAGAATGGAAGGCAAGAGAAAAGCAGAGGTGCCCTGCAGAGTCGTGGTGGGTAAATCGCGACGGGAAGCCCTGCAGCCCGTTCCCCGGAGAGGCAGTGGTAGAGCCAGCATCGGAGACTGCCGACACCTTCCCCTCCACTCTTGTCACGGGATGGCACGCTCAGGAAAGTGATGAAGGTGCGGTACGGATCGCCCCCGTCGGGAGGAGGAAGCGGGGACGCCACATCGGAAGACAACCTTTCTGTCATTTTGTTTTTCCTCTTCTTTCGGTCCTCTCTCCCTTTCCTCTCTGCCAGACAGCTGGATGCTCTCGTCCAGCCGATCCAGCATTGCTCGGGGACCTTCCCAGGAGAAGCACCGCATCCTAATTTTCCGTCCATCCCATTCTGGTTCCGGAGGCGCATCCTGCTTCCGGAAACTCGAACCTTCGGGTTCCCTTCTTATGGCATGGTTATGTTGTGCCTTCTTTTCTTCTTCCTTCTCCGGCGTCGCTCTCCTTTGACTGGGGTCCGACTACGGAGCCGCCCTCCAGAGTCCTGCTCCTCGTCGGAGGAAGTAAGGGAAAGGGGCGGAGAGACATTGGGAGAAGCGAAGGGAGTGGATCGAACGATCGCGTGCTCCCTGCCCGAACGTCCGATGTGTGCTGTGAGAGCAAACGGCCCACTTCAGGGACGCTCCCAGTGGCCAGGAAAAGTCAGAGCGTTCCGCTCCACTGCGTTTTCTGTGCTTAGCCGTTTTTCGGAAGGAATTTCGGCTATCCCCGAAGCGTCTGCCGATCCTGAGAAGCGGAGTTGCCTCCCGGCTCAGTAAGGGAGCGAGGGGGACAGTATTTTTTTCCCTCCTCTTCCCCCCCAAGTCGAAGCAAAACATGATGAGGGGGACGTTCCCTTGAAGATCCTCAGTGCGCCGTGCCCCAGGACGATGGCGCGGTTGCCAGCAGCCCTCCTTCCTCCCCGGCACTGCTTGAGCTCCTGCGGAGAGGGAGGACGGGTTCCTGACCTCTCTCCCTCCGCCCGCCACCCGCCTGCCGCAGTTCGGTCCCCCAGGGAGCTTCTACCACGGTATGAGTCAGGCACCGATGGAGGGCCGGCACCCCCTCACAGTCGGTCTCGACTCCCGCGGGCGCCGGTGCCAGCCGGCAAGGAAACCTCTTTGTCTGCCCTTGGGGCCACCGGGGGAAAAATCCTGTTGAGGCAGCCCTCTTCCTTGCTCTTTCACTCGCCCCTTAGGGACCTCTGAGCCCTCACCCTGAGAGGTACGGACTCTCGAGGGCAAAGGCATCATTTCCTTAAAGCCGGCCCTTCCCTGTCTTTTTTTTGTTGTTGCTTTGGTCTTCGACTTCGCTCACTCCCTCAGCTGGCCGCTGTCGCACCCCTATCCTGTCCCCCGCTGGAGCACGCGGAGCTGCCGGAGGAAATCTGCAGCTTTCCGGTTTTGCAAGGAGACCCTCTGAGTCAGGGGAGAGCAACCCGGGGACGTATCTCTGACCTCAGAGGGACTCCACGCTTCCAGAAACTCCCGAGTCTTCCCTTCCCACTGGGATTCGTCCGTGGGTCCCGTGCTTGCTGATGCCCTCTCCGAAACATTCGGCCTCTAAAGCCTCTCCGACGGAGACGTCCTGCAGGGAAGGCGGAGGAGCTCCCGCACGCGTTCCAGGGGTCCATGGTGCAGGGTATGGGGGTAGGGAAACCAGGAAGAGGAACTGGGAAGCGAAGGAGCAATCCTGTGCTCGTGAGCTCTGGAGACGCTGGGGGCATCTCCCCTCCCAGATGGTCTTCTTCGGGGACGCTCGGTCGCATGTTGGCTGACCCCTGCCCTCCACCCACTTCCCTGCAGAGGCTGTCGCCCGTCGCTTCTTTGCACCTCTCGTGCTCTTCGGCTCGACCTCGGGCGAGGGCCTTCCCTCTCTCTCCTCCTCCTCCTCTTTTCTCTCTGTTCCTTTTCCAGCTTCCCCGCTCGCCTCCCCTTGCGTTTCGAGAGAGCCACTTCATAGAGGTCGTTGGGAGGCCCCGGGGCAGTCGCACCTGTCTTGCCAGAAAGACCGTAGCCGGAGGGAGTCCCGGATGAAGGGCAGGTGGAGGCTCCGCTGCCGCTTCCGTGCCGAAGAGTCGCCGGCTGCTCCACCTGCCTTTCAAGATCCCTTCTCCTCCCTGGACCACTTGCACGTCTGCGGGCGTCCACAGCGCGACCCGGAGCCACTGCGGTTTCCGGCTGGGCGAACGGCAGCTGCAGCAGCGCCGATCCGGGTCTCCCCGCGAAGAGATTCAACTCTGAGTGTCCGAGGAGGAGGAAGAGGTCTGCCTGGTGACCTCAGCCAGATCCGGCCAGGGATCCTTCTCGCAAGCTATCCTGGTCCTGCCCTGCCCTTTTTCCTGCCCCTTCCTGAGCAAATACGCAACCGAAGACCACTGCTCTCGTTTCTTTGCCTGCTGGACGGTGGCACGGCGCAGCTTCTTCCTCCGGATGGTCCTCCAGCGAGTAGATCGGGGTAGGATCCACGCAACTTCCCATGCGCTCTGCCTCCAGGCAGGTCGCGCTTTTCTGCCCGCGCTGGAATGGACTGCGAGGTGCGGAGCGCGCCGGAGTGGACTTTTTCCAGGACGCTTCGACTGAGCTCCCTTCTTCCGCCACATCCCACTCGAGCGCTCAAGTAAGGGAACAGTCCAGCGGGATTTCGGGACTGCCAACCCGCTCTCATGTGCTCCGGCCTATCCAATTACGGGCACAAAAGACCTCGTAAGCAGATGCAGGCGAGCGGGTGCAACCTCCGGCGCGCCCTCTCACGCGAGCGCCATCTTCATCGGCAGCGGGCGGTCCGCCGATTCCCGGCGGTCCTTCGGGCGAGTGGTCCACAGGCAGCGTCTGGAAGCTCGGGGAGCCGTCCCCAGCCAGAAATGCGGAAGAGCAGTGAGGCTTCACGGGCGCCTTTCTTCGCTCTGGCCCTGCCCGCGCGGGCCGGACTGAGTATTGATCGACGCCCCCATCCCGTCAGGAGAAATAAAAGGTGCAGAGGTCATCGAGCCAGCAGAGCCAGCCACTCCCTCCACGGTCCGCGCGACGAGGCACTCCCTGAACCCACCGCCTCTGCCGGGAAGCCACACCGAGGCGACCTACCGAGGGAGCCAGACCGCCACAGGCGTCCGGGGTCGGTATCAGCGCAGCTCCGGAGCCTTCCCGCTTTGCGCAGGCGCGGGAAGGCGCGCGCAGCGGTTGCGAGGAAAAGCCCTTAGGCACTGGCGGGAGGATCTGCCCTCGAGCCGGCAAAGCCGCGAAACCACCTCCCCCCCCCCCCCTCCCTGTCCCATTACCTTGTCGTCCGCATGCGAACGCGTCACACGCACGAGGCACGTGATTCCTTCCGGTGCCTCCTACGCGTGCCGGGCACGTGGTGTTTCCGCCCCCTTCCGCTTCCTCCCTGAGAGCGCACGCTGGGCGCCTTGACTGCGCGAACCGAAGGCGCACCGAGGACCGGCGCTCTGCCGGAGGCGCTCGGCCTGCTGCTCGGGGAAGAGAGAAGGAAGAGCACCCGAGCGCTCTTTTCCCGAGCAACCTTCCGGGAAGCGGTGTCGGCACATCCGGCGCTCGAGGGGATCTGCCCCACAGTTCCGGGATCTCATCCGCTCGCAGCTCGGCCCGGTGCTGGGCGCGCAGCCCCCTCGACAAGGTGACGGTTCTTCCTCCTCCCTCCCTCCCGGCACTCGGGGCTGCAGCCACCGCGCTCGACCCCGCAGCGATGGTTGGCACGAGCTCGCAGCGCACTGGCGTCTTCACGCCTTCTTCCTCGGCAGCGCGCGAGAGCGACGTGATCGGCGCTTTCGGCGGGTCAGGTCCTGGAGCGTTAATTACGCTCGCTCCAGCAGTCGCATGCAAAGTGCTGTGTTTGCTCGGGAGAAGGAAAAAAAAAAGGGACACGGGATGTTTGCTATTCCGCACGACCCTTACGGTTGTGTACACGGCGTTCCTCCGCCAGCGGCAGCGTCGCTGCGTTCGGAAAGCCATTTCCCTCTTGAATGAACCAGACGGTTCCTAAACAAACGTTAATAATACGGGAAACTTTGCTTGCGTTTCATTCAGCAGGAAGGCGGGCGTCCCTCTGATGGGTCGAAGGGCCAAAGGAGAAGAAAAAAAAAAAAAAAAAAAACTCCCAACGCAACAACAACGACCGATGATTTCAATTTTCGTTCCTCGGCATGGAAAGGGGAGACGCACTCCCATCGCTGCCACTGCTGCATTTCCCTGCACGGCGGTTTTCCCTTCCGCGCGCCAGCGTCCCGCTCTTAGTGTGTGTGTGCACCGTACAAATAGATCTCTGCCTTCCTTGTCTACTTCTCTTGTCCTTGGACATTCAGCACCTCCCTCAGCAGTCGGCAAGTATAAGAATAGCAGATTCAACGACGCTCTTCTTTCGCACAGCCATGCAGGCGACGGTCATTCCGGAGCACTCGAAACCATTCGTTCGGGCGCTGGGAAACTTGCGCTCTCCGTTTAGTCTTCGCCGCCCTTCCTCCTTTTCACTTTATCTAGATCACAGAAAGAGCGAGAAGATGCGGGAACGCCTGCTCTCCATCGCTTCGATCCCTGAAGCAATCTGCTGGAGTGCGCAGATCTTCATGGTTTGATGCGTTCATTTTCTCTCCTTTTTGGGAATTCGTCCCCGCCTGCTGTTCCGCTTTCTTCTTCTGGAGAACGCCGATTTTAACGACGGCCATATAGCGCGATGGAGACACCCACAGCTCTTTCTCGATTTTTCCTTTGTTTTTATTCATCCTGATGGTGGTGGATGACGCTGATTGTTTCTGGAATTCCCTTTCCTCTGGGCTTCTGTCGATCGTTCGGCATTCATGCCGGTTTCATTTGTTTCCCTCTGGAGCGTGATCTTGGGGTATCTGCAGGAGGAGGTGGAGGTGGAAGACACGTGATGTTTCGAACGACGACGCCTCGCTGGTTTCCCCGGGCTGCAGCCTCGCACAGCATGGCGTGCATCCGTGGGCTGCCAGACAATGCTGCAACACCGAGAATGACTTGCGAGATGTCTCTCCGTATCCTGCAAGGCGAAGGAAGAGCTTCCCTCCAATTAGCGATCTGCTACAGAGAACGTCAACCTCTTTGACTGGCAAGCAAGCAGCAGTCGCCGCGCAAGCCGCTGACACGAGATCCAAGATTGGGCTCTCGGGTGGCGAACGAGGTCCTTTGTATTGCGCGCGTAAAAAAGGAGGATACTTTCCGTTTTCCAATAACGGGGTCTCCGGCTACCACGCTGACATTCCTCCGGCTGAGAACATCTCTGACCTTTCGCTTCCAAACGTCAGACGCACCGGCACCTGGAACCTGCCGAGCCTGCTCGGAGGTTCCCGCTGCTGCTGCTGCTGCTCTCGATCCCTAATGACACGCTTCCTGCATTCTGCTGACTTCAGGAAACCTCGCCTGCGTGAAATGCTCGGGAGAACGCATTCACGAAAGGAAAACTCGTTTCATCATTCATTCTCCGCGTCTATTGGCATCGCTTCTTGAATCCGGAGATACTTCTTTCCACGGATGTGATTGATGAAGTTGCTGCCCCATTCCTCATTTACCGCTCGAGAACATAACGGTCTGCGAATCGAAGAATGTGTTTGTCGTCTGGCTCCCAGTCGTGTTCGGTTCCGACCGTGTTTGCACGTTCCTCGACACCCTTTCCAGAGAAAGTAACCGAGCCGCTCCGTGGAAATTCCCGGTAGAACTTTCGATAGCACCGTGGAGGCGGAATCAATTTCTTCCTCCCCGTGGTTGTCAACGCAAACACGAGCTTTTCCGAACTCTGCTCGGCGGCCGGGCAGCCAACATCCTTCCTTGGTTACGGTCACGTCGAACAAAAACCCGAGCCCTTCGTTCCTCGTCTGCGAACGGGGCGTAAAGAATCTCCACTCCCCGGTCCGCGTGGACGAAGGATTCTTCTTAAGGTGCTTCTGTTTTCAATGAATGCCGCCTCTTCGCAGTCCTTTGTTTGCCGTGTTTTTCGGAGGAGGTTCAACAAACCGTCTGCGCTTTCCTTTCTCAATTCATTAGGGAATTTTCAAAACAGAGCCGTTTCCCTGACATAAATCTACTGCAGCCTTCGACAGAACGGAATCGATAGGACGAGCGGTTTGCGAAAGACAGGGCTCTCGAAAGAAGCAAAACGAGCTTCGACCTTCCGAGAGTCCAAAAAGGAAAAAAAAGCGTGTTCATCCACTCTCCAGCGTCGCCGGACAATTCTCCGAAAATCACGGCAGCACAATGGGAAGTCGCAATGAACCGGAATAACCGTATCTTTTTGAAAACAGATCTTTCCTTCGAAGAGAGTACTCATCACGTACAGAATGAGTTCGTTACTCGACTGCAATCCGGCCGATGCAGGCCAATAGTGGCGCGCGTAAATCCTCCTTTCCGAGGACGATGCGTCCCACGTCGCAGTGGGCAGCAGAGCAGGAGATTACATTTCCATCTGACCCGTTGTTACTTTTGCTTGGTCATCCACCAGAACGCGCTGTTCTTCTACGAAGAGAATGAAAACGGCACACGCGCGCCACGCAAACTTTGTATCATTTCTTCTTAAAGATCAGCTCGCTGACATGGAATGTTGCGGGTTTTTTTTTTTTTTTTTTTTTCCATCGAAGCGTCATCTAGATCATCAGCTCGCTACCTGAAAACCCAAGGTGCTGCTGCGACCTGGAAAAAAAAAAAAAAAACTACGAAAGCAGCTCGAAAAGCAAAATGGCGTTTTCCTTGCTCTTGCGTTCTTCTTGCCGGTGTTGTCGTTCGCTCGCTCGTTGGGGGCATGCGAGGCTTCCCTGTCCTAGCGAGGGGGGTGCGACACCGGATGGTAAGGCGGAGGAAAAGCGAACACGAGGTGGGGAATCGAGCATGCTGACCTACACACGATTAGCATTTCTGTCATCATCAAAAGGAAGAAGAAGAAGAAGCATCTTTCCAGCTGATCGAACTCCACTGATTTCCTGTTTTTCAAGAGCGAACGATTGTGCAGAGATAAAACGGAAATTGCTGAAGCGGACGGGAGCTTTCAGACGTGTGTTTGCACTTGGAGAAAAAGGATTGTGGTGAGACCGACTCGCAATGCAACGGAGAGGCTGCGTGGGGATGACCTTGAAAACAATACGCGGATCTTGCGCTCGCTCAGCTTGAGTGACGAACGTGATTCAAGCAGGGCCGACGAACATGATCTTGAGTCAATACAAATGTGGCTTACAGTAAACAAAGGAATGCACACACACCGAGGAGGAATCTCAGCGATTTTTCCTCAGCCTCCGCCTTTTTCCGCTCTCGGATAAATGGCAGAGACCCGGAACGCTTTCCAGAGAAGTCTTCCGTTGGCCTGGTTCGGATGGGGCACACACGCACGCACGCACGCACGCACACGCACACACACGTCCCGGAAAAAAAAAAAAAAAAACGCGGACGTTCCCGTTTTTTTTTTTTGTTTTTTTTTTTTTGGCTGGAAGCAACTCGTCGATTGCAGAGACACCGTCGAAAGGGACTCCCGAGCGTAACTTCGTCGTCGCTGTAAACACTTGGGTCTGCAGCCACTCCGAGGGACTCGCTCGCAATTACTGTGATGAATGACGCGCACCGTTCAATTACTTGCTTTCCTGACGTGGACGCGATCAAAGAAGGGGAAAAATTTCGTGGGAACCGAGGAGCCTAAAGGGGTCACACGTGTACTCGGCACCCTCCATCGCGTCTTGGAAAGCTGGTTCCCGGAGCGCGACGGAGGCGCCGCAGAAGCGCACCTTCTTCCCGTCTGTGCTCGCCGCTTCCAGAACATTCCGCTCCTCGAGGAATCCGAGCAGGAAGGAGAGCGAAGTCCTTCCACGCGGAACGGCGACACCGAACCGTCCGCCGTTTCCTCGGCGGTTCGGCGCCTGTCCTTTTGACTTCCTTCTTCCGAAGAATCACTTGTTCCTGCGCGGGATGCGCAGGCCCGCGGGATCTCTTCCGCGAGGCTCGTCGAAAAGTGTAACGAATCGACGAAAACCGCATCACCCGGACATCACGTGATGCATTCGTTGGTCCCTCGTACGCCGTGTCTCGTATTTAGCAACAGCATTAGCACTTAAAGTCTCCGGAGCTCCGTACGACCTCCCTTATCTCGATAGACTGCTGCTCTCTCCGTTTATTTTTGATGTATGGCTGCCTTGGCTTTCCCATTCTTCCGATCCCGTCGATCCATCACTCACGTGACCATCGATTTCGGCTGCACGCGGCCAAACTCTCTCGCTCGGGTCGTGGCGCTAACTAGCACTGATTCCGAGTTCGCAAGTTCGGCATGCCACTCAACGGTAATGTTTTTGTCCATCAAGGCAGACCTGAAATAGAAGTGCGTGTCATCCCTCGGATGTGTTCATTACAAAAACGTACGGGATGCGTTGCAGCAAGTAAATGCGTGCGTTGGTTGAGTCACCCTCCCGCAGACGCTGGAGGAGGAAAAATAAATATCGCGAGCGCAGCCGCCACGTTCCTTGCACGTCTTCTCTCTTTCCCGCGAAAACGAAACCCTCGGCCTGGTCATGGAATTTTAATCAGGGCCTCTCGGTGCATCTTTAATAAGGTTACAGGTTTCTCGTTGCTCTTGCGCATCGTACGGAAACCGCATCCACCGCTGGCGCACATTAATCTTCCTCGTCATTTTTTATACAGTGAATATTCGTTCTTGGCACAGTAGGTGTAAGGGATATTCTTGCCCTCCCCCCCCCCCCTCGACAAAAAAATCCACTTATCGAGCATTCAATTATTTATCCATAACACCAGGCCCGTAAAACTCGTCCTCAGGTTGTTGGTAGGTCGCACCTCAAGCGGTTCCCTTGGCGGACGAGCACGACCACGCGCACGAAAAAAATAAATAAAAAGGAAAAAGAAAGGAGTGAAAATTTTCGGAGCTTTCCTTCCGCGCACCAGACGCAGCTCGGGCCTCGTCTTCTGCACGCGGAGGGACGAGGGTCCTGCGGAGGAAACTGCCGAGAGAGACGCTTGATTAGCAGCGCCGCGCGCGACGGAACAGATAGCTAATGACAGGAAGAAAAAAATCGGAAACGCGGAAGGGTCGCTGCTAGCCAAAGGGTGCGCGCTTGCCGATTTCATCTTTGCCCCGACTGGGAGTAGGCGACTCGAAAGCGAGAAACTTGAAAAAAAAAAAAAAAAAAAAAAAGGAGGAAGAGGGAAAATGGAAGAAGTTAAAGGAACGAGCGAAGCGTAAATTAAGAGGATGTTCACAAAACGGCATTCCTTCCCGCGCGCGCTCGTGCAACTTTCCGCGGAAAGAGGAGGAGAAGAAGGCACGTGCAAATTATGGGTGTAACAAGCTCATGCTGGAAACAGGGGAGGAGAAAAAAAAAAAGAAATTTATCAAGCGGAGAGACTTTCTTCGCAGACACCGAAAAGGATTCTATAGTATTTTTATTTTATTTTTTTTTTTTCCTTCTTGTTGTTCTTCACTGCTACGAAGGCAAGGAGAGGCGAGCGTCAGGGTGTCGCTGACCGTTTCGTTGAGAACCATCTGAGAACCACTCCACAAAAAAAGAGAAAAAGAAAAGAACGAAAAAAGCATCTCGGAGAAGCGCGCGACTTGATCGAAAAAATCTTGGTCCGTGGGTCTTAATTGATGTGGGATGATGAAAATCAGAAAGAGTACCATATCAATCAAGTCTTCCTGTTTTTCGAGAGGATGAGAACTGACGCACTAATTTCTGCCTTGCTCGGGGCTGACTGACACGGAGATTGAGATTCGGGACCACGGAAAGGATGAGATTACTGTTTTCAGGAGCCCGGATCATAAAAAGCTTCGTAAAATCTCGCTCAGTCAACCTCAGGAGTCGTGAAACGAGGAGGAAAATCTCCCGCGAAGACGAATTTCTTGCAATCTCGTTTGCTGTTTGATAGCATGTGTTTAGGAAAGTCATCTGGCTGTTGCCACGGAGCAGCGGCGTGTTCCCTGGGTTCTCCTTCGAAACCTTGGAGGCTGGAGGAAGCGTTTCGATTCCGAGGCGGTAATCTGGGTGCAAATTCAGCGTTGAACACGGAGGCTTGGGGGAGGAGGGAGGGGAAGAGAGAGAGAGAGAGAGAGACATCTCGAAGAAAACTTCTTCCCTTTGTGAGATACCCAAGGATGGAGGAGGGATTATCTCTGGAAAGAAGAGAGGACTACGGATAATGGAGAAGGGAACATGACGAGAATGACCTCAAAGAGAACCCAAATGAGCTGAAAATTTGCATGAGCAAATTTTTTATCCTCCCCTTCATTCTAACTTAATCTCGCTCGAGAAAAGCATCTCATCAGTGATGAATGGACTTGACAAATGAGGAGAACGCGCTTTTATGACCTTTGACGGAGCGATCCTGCCTTCTGGCTCCTCTCTGCATTTGAATGCTTCACAAGTAGACTTAACAAGCACCGGATCGGACTCCTTATTTGAGGCATTTCTTCCAGCGCCTCCAAAAGGTTATTTTTAACTTTGCGAAACATGCAGGCTGGAATTGATCTCCCAGACGAGAATCAGCACCATTAAGAAGGCTCCCCTCTCGTGAATACGCGCCGGTGGTTTTCCCAGCGTCCTCCTCCGCGCTCGGGGATTGCATCACGCGCCGTTGCATTTTTTCGAGCGAAGGCTGAGCGACGAGCCGGTCAGGTTCGGGGATGGTGTTCTGGCCGCTTCCCCTCAACCGCGAACAGAACCGAATGCGAGTTCTCCAATAAATGCTGGAAGACCGGCCTTCGGGTAAAACCCGAACGTGCAAGGGGTTTGGTGACTGGGAGGAGGGGAAGTCAGCTCGGCGGCTCCGACGCAACGGCAGTTCACCAGAGCGTGCGCATCTTCCAGCATCGGGCGGCGCGGTTCCTTTGGAAACCTGGGGGCGCCATCTGTTCCCGAAGACAAAAAGAATCGAAAAACAGAGGATGCTTCTGAGCGTTGAGCCCGTTCCAACTCTTGGTGTTCCAAAGTGTTGATGGAATTCCCACCGCAGAGTTCAGAAAACGCTCGCGAAAACGCAAATAGATTCGTCAGATTGCTGCCGCTGCAGGAGCTCAAGAGAAAATACCAACTTTCCTCCAGTTCGGTCACACCTGACTCTCCTCCTCTTCTGCCGGGCGCATCCGAGACGCGGTCGGGTCGCGCGGTCGCCGGCAAGCGGGCAAGAAAGATAAGCATCTATTCGGATCAAAGATCTGCTTCGCGGATAGAGAAAGAGCGAGGCTTCCGGACGGGGTTGAAGCATTTCGCGCGCAAGACGGAACGCACGGAGACAACCGGCACCTCGGAATCCGATTTCTGCAGCCCGCGGATCGGCTGATTTTTGGGAATCTTCTCCAGATTGGTGGTGGCATCAGATCGAACTTTCAGAGCGGGCGGTGGCTGACTGCTTGCGAAACGCTTCTGGCCAACCCGCACCAGAGAAGATCTGATGAGCGAGCGCTATATGACGACACGTAGTGGCTAACAAGCCTTTCTCTGCTCCCGGTCGGTTTCCGGGAGCTCGGAGGAGGCAAGATGTGACCGTAGGTTTCTTCTTCTTCTTTTTCGAAACACCACTCTTTCGCGGGCAGAGCTTCGCTGATGAATCTCGGGAAACCCCAAACAAACCCTTTCCAGTTGCTGCGCCGAGATGAACTTGAAGTGAAGGTTCGGCACGGCACCTCGAAAGGGTTTTCAGCGGGTTTCCGGCCAGAGTTCTCCATTTCGGGACTCTAGAGCAATGCATTCTCCCACTACACTAGCCACAGCACCATTATCACCAGATGTAAATGCCTTAACCTGATTTGCCAAATCATAAGCGATAAAGGCAGAAGTTGCACGTGCGAGGAAAGGTGATGCTGCTTTTAAAGACTTGCTAAAAATAAAGATAACTCACCTTCTGAAATAAGTTTCTCCTTTTATTGCTGCAGCATTTGCGACTTTACCGAGTGAATTACCACCTCCGATAAAACCCAAGTTAATTGCTACTCCTTCTAAATTGCCACTTAAGATATCACCTATAAGATTTTTGTACATCCTACCTTGCATGACCCAGCCAGATATCCTACCTACTCTTTGGATGCTTCATAGTCTCTGGGTTCCTGTTGACTTTACTGACAATATTTTGGGATTCACTTTCTTCCCCATATAAAAACTTTCTGTAAGTAAGACCTACTACACCTTTCGCTCCCTCACTTATCTTTTCTGCTACTCCAGATCTTGTTAAAATATCTTTTATTTCTTGTGACTACTTCTTTGCTTCTCCTTCACTTATCTTTTCTTTAATTTTCCCTACAATATCTCTAATTTCTGGATGAGTTACAGGGGCGGCTAAGGATGCAGCGAACGGTTTGCGGCATTGCGATCCCTGCTGGGATGCTGCTCTTTCCTTGTTCCACTGACCAAACACGCAGACGGTAACACCAAAACCCCGAAGGTGGCATTGTCTGCCGCCGCGAGCGTGCTTCCAGGACTTCATGGGTCAAGAAACCGGCCAACGTGGCTGGTGATGCAGGAAGAATGTTTCATGAAGCTGAAAGTGCCTGGCTAGTGTTTGGGATAGGCAGCTGACTAGGTGGCTTTCCAGCAGACCTTCCTCCTGATGAGAACAGGGACCACGCGGTTCCTCCTTCGCGACTGCACGACCGCAGAAGAATGTGCTGAGGTGAGGATATTCCTCCCTCCCTCTCTGGTTGTCTGATAGAGGAGAATTATCTGACTGAAAATCTGATACGAGCTTACAGAGTCAAGAGCCTGCTCTGCAGATGTGATCATCAAACAGCTGGTCTTGAGCTACCTACCATTGCGGGATGAAATGTATTTTCGCGCTGGTTCCCTCGCTCGAAGTCAACCAAAAGCTTCGGATTACACGTCTTCTTCGCCTCGGGAAACCGGAGGGCTGCAAACCGGAAAGCGGTACTGTCGTCTGTCCTCGAACGCAATCTCGTTTCGAGAACACCCCACTTCGCGGAAGATCACGCCATCCACCTTCTCACGGACAAGCCGGAGTCATGGTGTCCGCGGAGTTGCTCCCTCCCGGCTGCGTGTTTCGTCAGAAGAACAAGCGAAGAGAGCAGCCATTCTTAGGTTCATCCGATGATGGTCGAGTGAAAACGGGAAAAAAGCAAACGAATCGTGTTGTTGTTGCTGCTGCTGCTCAGACAAAGGATATTTGTTGTGTGCACGTCCAAAGTTCAGGTAGACGGCTCGTCCTGCGCTATCTTCATCTGCGCATCGAAACCCGCTTATTAAACTCAGAACTTCTTACCCTTTTGATATGTAGATCAGATCAGAGAAAATGTTACATCCATGCTTCCTGATCAAAGCCATCTTGGATTGATAACGATCGTGTGTACGTGCGTGCGTGCGTGTGTGTGTTTCTCCCCTCTCCCTCTTTCTCAGCAGGAATGTTTCTAGTCTGTTTACACGGAATTATCTATTTCCTGGAGAAACCAATAAACGGAGAGCAAATAGCGTTCTTAATGAAAGCGTTTCTTGGGAATTGGCTGGTCTTTTGTCAATTGCCGAGCATGCGATTCAGTAAATTTTTTAGTGCCCCTAGCTGTTCATTAACATCCATATGAAGTTGCCAAATTTGATGCAGCTCTGAGGTTTTATAGATGTACTCCTTTATTTATATATATATCTATCTATCGCGTTTTCCGTACGTTCTGACTGCGGAATCCTTATTTAATGATCGCAGGATCTCGAGAAATCGGAGAAGTACTGCATCCTGTTCACTGCTTCGATAAGAGCGTCCTCGGGGGAGAAGAAAAAAAAAAAAATGCTCACTAGCCGAAATGCGCTCTGCCTCTTTTGATTATTTTTTGTTCTTGATAATGGATGGCTTGGGTGAAGAGCGATAAGAAGTGGGACGCAGTAAAGTTCGACTTTAGGAGTGCACATCGGTGAGCATAAATTCCGAGGAATATCTTTTGGTCGCCTCACAAATACTTGAGGGAGGCTGGTAATCTTCTTCGGCATTTCTCGCTGTTCCGCGGCAGTTCATGACTACGGGCGATAAATTCCACGTGTTTTCCTTTTCCCGGAAAAGTTACATCGTCCGGCGAGAATCGATCATTTCACCTCTCATCCTGCGCTATCAACGAGCACCCGAGTGATCTCGCCAGCCTGAAGCGTTCGTTGCCAGCTTTCACCATGCCTCGACGGCTCGGATAGCAAAAAGGGAGGAAGGAGGTTTACCCATCCTCAGGAGTGCATGCGACCTACCCGCTCAGGTATTCGGAGAGCCCGAAGAGGGTTTTCATTTCGTCAATTTTTCCTCATTATGGATCCCAGAAGACTACTGCCGGGTTGCTGCTCGGTCCTGTAGCTGGTACTTGAAATCAGATTACGAAGTTTTGAAAGTATGAGTTTGCAGGATGTTTTATCAGGATGCGACGTGGTTCCTTCCTTGGAAAGCGCAGATCAGTCGCCGGCAAAGACTCTTTGCGAAGAGGAAACGCTCGAGTCATTGGAAATGATGCATTCAAATTTGTCGGGTCCAGCTCTTTGATTTCCATGCATTGAATCCTACGATTGGTAATTTTTCTTCTCAGTTTTGGGACATGGAAAGCCAAAAGAAGAAATCGAAGAAGAAGAAGAAGGAAAAAGGAAAAAGAAAAGCATTGCTATATGCATAATGTATGACGTAGACTGATAAATAAACATTATGTTTGCTGATGAGATGCACTGTGAAGCAGAAAAGAAAGGAAAGAAGATGCTGATCTTCTGATTATTTTCTGCCAATCTCCTGATAACGGTTTACGGATTCAACAAAATGAACGCTCGCCAAGTACCATTTTATCTTCCACCGTCACACTGACTTAATTCACAAACCGGGAATCAACCCATATTTCCCGTGTTTCCCGCTGCAGAAAAATTATCTGTGCCAGTATACATGCATCCGGAAACAAATGACCGCCTCCGTTATCTTGCTCATAGCATGGCTCAAGATTAATTACGTTTGCCGGAATGCGATTCCTACACTTTTGCTCATCCAGATCAAGCTCAAGCGCATTATTCCAGAATTCCTCCTCCTGCATCAGCGTGAAGCACCTCTGGCACACGGCGATGCTCGACTGCACAAGACTCCCTTATGGGCGGATGTTATTGAAACGAGCCTGACGGATATCGTAAGACCCGAGGTCCCTGAGGATCCTGCAGCTCGAGCACATCGCTTCTCCTTGCGAACATTTCCATGCAATCGGGCTCCTTTGTTCTGCGTGGCAGATTTTCTTTGTTTCCGGCTCCACTCACTAGCCGATCCGCTCTTCCCAAACCACGAAACCTCCAAGTTTTCTCCAGCCACGAGCATGCAGCTAAGTCGTCCTGCGAGTGAAGAGCAGCAGGCATCTTCATTTGAACAAGAAGAATCAAAAGCGCTCAAAGTCGCGTCCAAAAGTGCCACTCCGCCAAAAGACCGCCGCGGACTACCTACCATTCTCAAGAGCTCTACGGTTCTTTGTGTGACCTACTTCCAACATCATCATCAGCTTTTCGCAACTTTCCCACAATTTTCGACTTGGCTCAAGTCAGGTGCTACGCTGGCAGATGCGAAGCCAATCCTCGGTCTTTTTTCCTCTCGCCTCCGATCGTTACCGTGGTTCACCTCTCCCGCTCTTCCCGTCTCTGATGCGGCTCCCAAGAGCCTGCCAGCTGCTCCTCGAGAGCGATCTGCTCCGCTCCGTCTCTCCGTCCCGAAGAGTCCAGCGGGCGGATGACGTCGTTGTGCTGATGGGTGGGAAGGGGCTGGCAGCCCTTCCGCGAGCGGACGCAAATCCCGCAAACCTCCAGAAGGATCGCTGTGAGAGCCGCCGCCGAGGGGGAGGCCCGCTTTCGCAGATCGCTCGCTGCTGGATGTGTGGCTGTTGCCAACCTCTCAAGAGGTGGCTACAGGGCTGGCGGCGCCACGCAGGAAGAGCCCGTCGGTAGCCAGTCGCACGGGATCCGAAGCTGCTGCCGCACTTGCGCCCTCTTCCCTGTCTCTCTCGAGGTCGCATCCACGACTTTACGGCCCCTCGCGATAGACAGCTGACTCGCCGGAAGCATGATTTTTGGGTGGGGCTCGGACGTCATCATTTCGCCTTCCGGGAAGACCGGATCGGTTTCGAGGCGCTGCCCGTGCCTTCCCGGATTCCGTCCTCGGCTCACAGCGCCAATTTGGCTCCGCTGCCTTAGAGATTTCGCTGGTCGCTCGATGAGGGGGAGAGGAGAGCGTCAGTGACCTTCTTGAAGATCCGATTCGGGACTCCAGAGAGGACGATCCCGGATCGAATCGAAACATCCCAATGCGTGCTGCTGCTGCAAGCGATCCACTTCCACTCCTGCTGTCTGGTTCGCGTCTGATCTGTCGTCTTCCTGGTTGGCTAGCCCATCGTCTCCAGCGCCTCCGCCGCCTGAAACGCACGCGCACCCTTCGACTAACTGGAAAACGAGAGCGCGCGGACTCTCTGCCGCGTCCCTGACCGTGACCACCTGGACACGTCGTGACTTGGTGTCTTGACCTTTGTTACACTGAAGCCTCGAGCAAGGCTGCCCTTCCCTGTCTTTCCTGCGTCTGAAACTCTTTCGCGTCGTCCAACGAGATAATGCTCCGACGCAACTCCCCCCCCCCTCCTCCTTCCCCGGAGAGAAGCGAGAGCAATACGTCGTGCGGTCTTTGAGGTAGCCGTCTGAAGTCGGCGGAGGGAAGCAGCGAACGGTCCAGGGTGGAACCGGGCGCGTGGGCGTGCAATGGGAAGGGAGCCCTGCGGAAGCGCCTCTGCCGGCCTTCCTGGCAGCTCACCCGGAAGGGGAGTTCCTCTCTCGCCTCCCTGTCACCTCCTTCCCTGGAATCCTGCGTTCCTTTGGTTTCAAGAAGTGCCGGCAGGGCAGGACCGCCTGGAACAGAAGGGAGGGACGAGCTGCCAAATCTCCGCGGATGAAACGGGAAACCGCAACCACACCGTCTTAAAGTGGAGCACCGGCACGCGAGGTGGGAGAGGGTGGTGGTGGTGGGTGGGCCGTGGGTGAAGACTGCCTCCTCACCCTGGAGGATGGAGAACAGCGCCTCGGAGCGCCCGCTCCCGCATCCGTGTCGAACGCGAGCACGGCATCCCTTTGCGACCGCACCGCTTCAATGTGTGTACGAAAATGCCCTCTGGCTGCCGTAAAGGCAAGAGGGGAAGCAGCGGGGATTTCGCCCGAAGTTTCGCCATCATCCCTGTTGACCGCAGCTCCCTGCCCGAATTCTTCTTGCTGTCCACTTTCTCCTCCTCCTTTGTTCTCTTCCTTTCCCTTGTTGTTCTCTTCCCTCCGCGTCGAAGGGCGCGGGGTTTGTGAACCACCCGTGCGCAAGCGCGATGCTTGCGGCATGGGTCCGGACGGGGACCGCGGCGCGACTCCCAAAGCTCGGAATCGGTTCCGCCGTCCCCCCATGGAGCAGCGATCAGCCGGTAAGGCAGACGTCCGCGCTTTTCCTGGCAACGGACGCGCGTTCCACGCCTTCCCGCAGTCGCTCCTTCTGCGTCGAGCGCTTTGCTCGCCTCTTCGGTAGGAGAAGGAAGCCCCTGTTCCCGCACCCATGCCTCATGGGATGGAAACCACTTGCAAGCCATGAGCCTTCCCGACTGGACTCCTTCCTGCGCCGCCGAGAAGATCTCCTTCCTTGGAATGACCCCTCAGAGACCTCTTGATGGGCTCCGACCCATGAGCCTCACCTCCAAGATCCTCTCACAAACTCTCGCTTTCTCTCTCAGGGTCCCATCAGTGACCTTGCGAGCTTCTCTTTGTTTCTGTCTGGACCGCCGTTCTCCTCAAAAGCATGCGCGCACCTGCTGGGTCGCCATCCCTGGAGCATCAGCACCCATCCAGGAGGCGGGTTTTGTTGCAGCAGCAGCAGCAGCAGCTGGTGGACTGCTCAAGAGTCTCTACACCAAAGTGTCCGTCGTTGCAGCTGCAGGATCCGTCCTCCTCCCCAAGCAGTTTTCTCTTCCGGGATCTGCAGCCTGCCAGCTCAACAACCAAGACGACAAGAACATCCACGGGAGATACGGTTTTTCCTCTCCCTTTTCTGAAGTACTGAGGCAGCATCCGTGTGGGGGTCCCTTCGAGCCGCCAGATGCAGGTCGTCCGAAGGTGGGCGCTGTCTGCCGCTTGCCGTGAGAGAAGCAAGGGGCACTGGGATGCTTACGGGAACGCTAGAGGGAGATTCGCCCGAGGGAGATTTCCTCCCTCACCCTCTGCTGACCACCGAGTGGCTCCTGCTGCTGCGCCAAGACATGCGACAGAAGCCCTCCGGTTTGGACTCTTCAAGTTGGCAATGTGCTGTCGGTCAGGACGAGGAGGGCTCTCCAGATGCTAAAGGAATCTGTATCTTCTTCTCAGAGGTGATGCATGTTTTCAGCAGCTTTCCACGCTTCGCGCTACTTCCCTGTTTTCGTCTGACTTTTTCCTAATGGGTCTTCATCATCCGCTGCATCCATCCTCCTCCGCATAGTACACGGATGAGCCGCCGGGACGAACGATTCGTTAGGAAGTACCAGCAGTCTCCCTGGCCATCACGGCCAGCCAGGGTTTCGAGTTTTCGGCAGCTTCTGCACACTTGCAAATTCTGGGAGGGGTGCATTGTCCAAGAGAGCAGACCCACTGGATTCTTCCGTAGCTCCCGTTCCGCACATCGCTCGCTTGGTGGGGCTTTGGTCAATTGCATCTCTTCTGCATTTCCATCTTGTCGCCCAGAATGGAAGTGAACGTGCTATGTCATCACCTGATTTCTTCTTCTTCTTCTGCTGCTGCTGCAATCGTCCTGCGCATGGTTTCCATGTTTGCAGGACATTCATCAACAGGATGCACTTCCGGCAGAAGATCAAACCAGAGTTCCGGGAAAGACACAACTAGCCCAGACGCCGTCACGAATCCCACGTTTAGCAACTCTTCCGGTACCCCACTCTTTCACATCGAGACCTTTCGAACCGACCTCTGCCCGGCACTGCAGTGGCGGCGATGGACTGCTTTTCGTTGCTCCGCACTCCCTAGCGCGCCACGAGAGGTTTCGGGTTCCCGCTGAGGCAGCTCGCCTCGCTCCTGGAAGCGCTGTCGTGGATCTCCTGCCTCTCGACGAACTTTAACGCGTGGCGGCAGGAGACGCTATCGTCCTGGACAACGCACCAGGAAGTGACCCTTGTGGAACTCCGTTGCGTTCACCTCTCCCCATACAGTCCTGTGGAGGACGTGTTGTAGGACCAGGACAGTACAAGGCGCCACGTCCCTTGCGGCAGCTCTGTCTGCCCTTAGTACAAGCGATGACAGTTGCCTACCGGCAGGGTGGAACGTCTGCGCGCTTGCTGGAGAAACAAGACCGTTGAGCGGCTGGAAGACTAGCGAGCTGGCCGACGCTTTTACTCGTAATTGTGCGAAGGGATTCCTTTGAGGGAGCGAGCTCCTGAGTGTGTTCCCCGAAGAAATTGTGGTTCCCCCCTGGTACGTGGACTCGTCTGTGTTCCACCTTCGATAAAAAGAAGACGCGCTTCTGCTGTTGCATTAGAGCTTCCATTGCAATCAGCGCGCGAGCCTAGTTTCCGGGGGAGTTGTGTCCTCGAACTGTGGAAGGTGCGGAGCAGTGGAATCGCTCCCGCACCTGCACTTCGACTGGGGTGCCCTTCAGGGGCTGTGGCGGAGGCTACCTTAAGCGCTCCTGCACCAGGGGGACACCGCCATCGACATCATGCGACACTTCTTCACGCGCGGCGGTCTCTCGCTAGGTGCGGTCATCGCAACGATCTGTTGCATCCACACCATCACCATGTCCCTCTACGTGTTGGTGTCGCGAGCAGCCCCAACAGAGGTCCAACATGAGAATGGCTGCCAGCGAAGAAGTCAGGAAGGAGATCTCCGGTATTCATCGCAGTTATGAGAAGAAGGAACGACGAAGCCAAAGACCCTTGTCCCCTACCTCCCCATATCTTTGTGTATTTATTTATTGTGCCTCCCTCCCGTTCCGGACTTTCAGTATGCCCGACCTGCGTGTCGGAGAGCCCTCTGCTTGAACTTCTCGTCCCTTTGTCCGGGAACTTTGTTACCAAATGGTTTGTTTCAAATAAACTCCCTGGCGGAACCGGGTAAGAAACCGACCTCTGCTCCGTGACCCTTTGGGTTCTTCTGGAGCCAGTGCTGTGCATTCTGTTTTCTCCAAATCAGAGACCTTCGCAGCCACGCACCAAGAGTCATCCGACTCTCTGAAAAAGTGGAAAGAACGGACTCTGTCTCCATGAGGAAACCAGACAGTCGTCCCGGACCCAACACCTTAGGGAAAACCAGGGAGGAAGAAAGAAAGAAAGGGAGGATGCTTTCCGGAAACGAAGCAGCAAGACGGCCCCATACCACCGAGACCGGAAACCCCGGAAGGAGTTTGCCGAAGTTACGCCGACGGCATCATCTGGTAGACTCGAGTTTCCCTCCCTATTCCCCCTGGTTTTCCAGGAAAAGCGCCCCTTCGCCTTATCCCGTCTCTGGATTCGCGGTGGTTGAGGGACATCAAGCGACTCCACCATTTCCAAAGAGGGACGGCTACGCCAAGCACGTGCGTAGCCACAACTTACACGGTGAAAAGAGACAGATCGCAGACGACAGAACGGGGAACCCGCGCTAGGACCACGCGTCACCTACGCCCACAGAAATAACGTTTTCCCTTATAGGGATGTCATCTGCGCTGTCGTCGGCAGCCTAGATTCACATCGATTAGCGTAACAACCACAAATTAGCATGGACATCGAAGGGCAGTGCAAACACTGCAGATCGGAACCCAAGCACGTCGGTTTTGCTCCAGTAGATCTGAACCCAGTCTTATCCGCCTTCTTCCGTCAGGAGCGCATCCGACTAAGCATCCTCCTTGCTGCTCTCGTACCGAGAGCCTCCGTTCATCCTGGTGAGCAGGCAAGGAGGCGCAAGGGAAGAATGCGCTCATTTCTCGACGTTCTCAACCGGTTTGGCAAAATTCTTCTCCGCAAGCTCCCGCTGTGAGACCTGGCTGCACATGTGACCAGCCGCCGCGCCGAGACTCCTCGGGGAGCAGCCCTGTCGTGCGCGCTCGAGCTGTCTACCCCCATTGCTGAGGTAGAACGTGGAGCAGCTTGCGGGTCTTAGAGACACGCGCGCTCCTCTTTCCGACTCGTCATGTCGTCCCCGGGAGGCGGTTCTCGGGAGGACTTTTCGCGACGGCTGCTGCCCTTCCTTCGTCACTTTCGCAGACTGCCAGTATCGCACGGCGAGCTCGGAGGCAACGAAGAGGTTCGCATCCAGTTACTCCGGGATGTTTATTTTGAAAAAACAAAAACAAACTGCAAGGAAGAGGGAAAGAAGGACATACTCTCAAAAGCAAGCCCCCAAAAAGAAGTCCCTCAGATTAACCATTGGCTCGCAAGTCGGCTTCCCAAAAGTAGGGAACAGAGAGTGAGGAGACAGGGATCTTTGGTTTGAGACATTCCTTTCCTTCTAGAAGCGGCTCTGGACATTGGCAATCTCCCTGGAGACTTTTGGAAGATGAGGCCACCTAGCAGCTCTCCTTATGAGAGCTGCTGCCATACTGGTGGCCTCTCTTCGCCGCGAACCCGACTCCAACACATGGCGGACTGTCACTATGGAGCGGATGCAACCGACTGCGATCACAGAGCCCGCAGGAAGCCTATCGGTGGCCGGACACCAGGTGAGCTGGCTGACGCGGCAACAAAAAGAACCGTCTCCAAAGGACTGGAACGTTGGGTCGAACTCTTCTCCATTCAGCCCGAAGAGTTGGAAGTGTCCCCCGTGTTCCTAGACAGGAAGTTGCTTCCCCTCAAGTGGCAGCAATCGGCGCTGCTGGTACTGCACTGGGGTCTTACGTGCAATGAGCGCCGGCACCACTGGACGAGGGAAAGCGCATCGCCGAACTGGGAGAGAAGAGAGAAATGTGGAGAGGAGACTTTCCCCCACCTGATAGTGCAGTGTGTCGCCCTCCGAGAATTGTGGGAACGTTTCTCTGCGTCCCTTCCGCATCCGTGGACGATCCCAGAGACTCTTCGAGGTCCCTCTCCGTGAGGGACGCCATGACGCCCTCACCCGCAATCGCAGAGCTGTGCTGCGTGCGCGGTGTCGTCGCGGCGAAGTGCGACGCCGAGAGAGACCAGAGCGACAGGGGGGCTGTCCTGCACGCCATCCGCTTCGTACGGATGGCTTTGAGGTGGCCCCACCTGGAAAGGGAGAAGGAGGAACTCGCTGGAATCCTTCAACGGATACAGAGGCCTCACCCACCACGAAATGTGACCCCTTCCCTTCCCCCCAACTAATTTTTTTTGTTAGTTTTTATTGTTTGTTATAGTTTGTTTCCTTTTTTTCTATTTTGTTTCATGCTCCTCCCCTTCGTGGACATGATGGACCTCGCCACCCCCTGATCTTTTTTTAGTGCAATAATTGGGATCGGTGGGCCTTTTGGCTCCATCGATCCCTGTAAGAGAAATAAACACCTCGGTGCACCCGGGTGTGAAATCACAGCGCCCTTCTTCAGTCCGCTTCCTGTGAAGAAGCGTCGCAGCAGGTCCGTAGCGGTGCCCAGCGGTCGACGGAGCGAAGGAGGGAGTCTCCGCCACAAGTCCTCGAAGGCACTGCTGCAGTCCACCAAACACCTCGAACAGTTCAGGGAGGCAATTCCCCTTCCCCCGGAAACCAGGCGAAGAAGGCAGACGGAAAGGTGACCATCGGGACTCGCACGTCGCTTCCTGGTTTCAGCGCGTGCGCCTCCATTTCCAGAGGCGCCCCAAGGAGGAACCTCTGCGACCGTCGTCCTGAGTTTCCTCCTCCTCCTCGTTTTCCGAGTGAGCCGTCGGACCCAGATCGCGCGCGACTCGCTGCGGAATGGATTTCGACCTAACAGGGATCCCATTCTCCATTTAAGTTTGATTAATAATCCGCGAGCCGAGCCGAGATTAGAGTAATCCATTACTAGTGATTAATTGCAAGTTAACGGAAAACTCATTAAGCACCCGCGATCCTGAGAAGCAAAGCTCCCGTTTCATTCTTTCCACCCCAGTAAAAATTCTTACCTTTCGTCATCACAATCAGCATCTCATAAATCCTATTATGAATCATTAATTTCCCATGAGAGAGAGAGAGAAAGAGAGAAAATTCTCATGCTTCTCGAGATCACTGGCAACCGTCCCAATGACCCCTCTCTTCTGTGCGAATTCGATCGAAAAGACCTCTCTGAATTCCAGCAAGAAGCAATCATCTTCTGCTCCCGAAGCGGAGAGCTGAAAGAGAACTCCCGGTCGCGATCAAACATTAAGCAGGACATCGAGGGATCCTTACGGATCCCGGTGATAATTTGATCGCATCCTCTCGTTGCGTAAACGCCCTGCAGCTAACGAGGTCGAGGGCTCGCACGGCGCGTCGTAGCAACGGCTCCCGCAGCCACCACCGCATTCGCTCCGCGTCTCGGTCCTGAGGGAAAGATAGGCGCCCGTTCCCAATAAAAATGAAAATGAAAACGTCTCGAAGCTCTTCTTACTTGGAAGAGGCACGAAGGGAGCGTTCCGAAACTGCTGGGGATAATTAATCTTTCTCTCAAGAGGCTCGCGTTTATTGATGAAAACAGTAAATGCAGATGAAAAGGGGAGCACTGCGCTGTCCTCTGACGCGTCTCGGAGAGAGTTCTGATCTCATCCCGAGACCGGCTGGTCTCACGCCAGGCGGAGACGACTTGAGGGGAAACGCGCACGGGATCTGCTCGCTCCCTCCATTAGCACGCAGCTCCTTGAGCTGTCCCGACTCGTGCGACCGGCATTCGGGAAGATTCATCTCAACGGGGATTTTCCGCACGAGGACGACCTTCCGCAGGGGGACAAACCAGCCTCGCGAAGAACGCGAATCGCAGCGGCCACAGCGCGCGAAACGCCTCGCTCGAATGTTCCATCCCTTCGGGTCGCGCCCCGCAGGAAAAAAAGAAAAACAAAAAAAACAAATACCCGTTGCCTCGGAGAAATCCGCGCCGAAAGACCTGCTCCAGATGCGATCCGGTAGCGCCAAACCGAATTAAAGATTTAGAAAGAAAGAAGGAAAGGGATACCCCCGTACCCTGGAGCGTAGAAAGGAAACAAATCCTTACTAATGATTCCGGCTCAATCCTTATCGTTTGGCAATTTGAAAGAAAGGAGTGGATCCTCGTGGAAAAAAGCTGGAAAGAGATGGAATCGCAGACGGCATTCCTTCGCGGAGCTCGCTTCCCTCCAGAGCCGCTTCGCCGACATCGCATCTCCATCCTCTAGGATTATCCGCGGGTTGTACCGAACGCGTTCCAGGATATCCACGTTGCGACGGCATTCTGGAATTTGTGGGCATGCAGTCAATCATAACGAACGCCTCCTCTCTTCCGGTCACTGGATGGACTGTTCATTATGTTCGACATCGACACAGGCGCGCTTTCTCCTTACGTTTGTGCCGTTTCTAGGTCAAGTACACCTCGCATTTCGCACCGCTCGCCTCCTCCCACGCGCTTCTTCGGCAGCTGATGACCGTCAGCGCCAGCATCGGCTGACAGCACTATTCGAGATTCGCTCCATGAAAGGGACACGGAAGAGATCCACTCCAGAGACAGACGGCGGCACGGGTGCACCCTCGTTTCTCTTCTTCCGCTTCCGCGCTCAAGCATCCACAAGCGAAAACACGGGGTTTTGGCGGAAGGGGACCTCGTACACGTTCGGTTCTGCTTGGGTTCCTCCGAAGGCTCTCCGAAGTGCAGCATCCCTGAGCGGGGGTGGACGGCAACTCGCGAGCCAAGCCCTCTTCCGGCGGACATGCGCGCCCCGCCAAGGAGCGTAACAACAACTGCACCTGCAACAGCTGTTCCGGGAGATCCTGGAAAATCCCGCGGAGAGTGCATGGGCAAGCAGACCTCCCTTGCCGCCGCGCTGCCCTTCCTTAGGGAGCACATGGGCACCAGCCTTACGGCTAGATGGGAGGTCACTGTGGAAACCTCCGGAAGGAGAAGAGGACTGGGCGGGTGGACGATGCACCAGCTCACCGATGCTGCGACCCCGAGTGCTCGACCTCATGGACTTTTGCGCTGGGGCGTGCTTCTGGGTATTCCGGAGGAAGACCTGCAGTGGCCCCCGGTGCTCATGAACACCTGCACCCTCCCCTTAAAGTGGCAGGAGACGGCATTGATGCTGCTGCACTGGGGCCTCCCCTGCAACGCCCATCGGCATCTGTGGACACGGGGTGTGTGTGAACCCAAACTTCGCAAGGTACGGGGAGCAGAAATCCCTCCTAGTGAACTGGGTTGCCCCCCGGCCCCTTTGGGAATGGTTTGCTGCGAACCTTGGAACCCGCGGCGGCAACTCCCGAGACGTTGTAAAACTCCTCTTCTTGCTCGATGCCCTCACGCCGGCCGCATCCCCAGCAGCACTGTGCTGCCTACATGGGATTGTGACCGCATAGAGCAACGCCAGAACGACAGGGACGATATCTATTTTGCCGTCCTCTTCATGAGGATAGCGTCAAGATGACTTCATCTGGAAACCATAAAACAGGAACTTGACGGCATACTTACAGGGATGCAGAGGATGCCCTCCAGCACACAGTGATCCCTTCCCTTCCCGAATCCTCTCCCCCCACTTTTTGATTGCATTTTTGTTTTTTTCTTTTTGTTTGTCTCCTCTTTCCCTGTGCTGCCGAGAAGGACCCTTCTGGTCTGCGTGCCAGATCCCAGCAGGTTTCTTTTCGTATCCATAAGTAACGTGGCAGGATCAAAGGTCCTGCCATGTAGTTTTATAAATAAACTCCCCAACGTGACCGGGTGTCAACCAAGGCTTCCGGGGAATATTTGTGAACTTGTGGCGCTCGTTGAAGAAAGAATGACTTTGGGAGGTGACCGACTCCGAAGATTGACCCAAGTCCTGCTTCTTCGCTGCTTGCGCGCTTCGACTTCGGAAAGCGCGCAAAGAGGGTGGACGTGCGGCGGCATCCCGTCGGCGGAGCACGTGGGGAGGAACAGGCTAAAAGCCCATAGCTGAAGGTTCGATCTTCTGTGTTGAGGGAAGCTGCTGTGGCGGAAGCCGACGAGAGCCGTCCGGCACATGCGATTTCCTTTGGAGCACTCGAGTGGTCACCGGAATGCACGGAAGTCTAAGGAAGAGGGTGGGGAGATTTGCAGCATTGCTCAACTTGAAGGCTGGGAAGGGCTCGATGGAACGGTGCCCGAAACGCTACCGAGAACGAAAACGAAAAGCACTGAAAACGGAAGCGTTACGAAAAGGAGGAGCGGGAAAAAATCAGAATTTCTTCGAACGGAGTCTACGGGTTCTTCCGGTTTGGGAAACTCCGCGAGAACTCTCGGCTCCTTTTAGCCGTTGCCCATCGGTTCAACTCATTAGGCGTTTTTTCGTTGATCGGCGAGTGTTCGGACGCGCGCTGGAGTCGAATTTCTCGAGCCGTTTCGAGACCCTCGGTTGGTTGCTAGCTAACTGCCGTTTGGGGTGGGTTCCACTTAAGCCGGAGTCTTGGAAATATTCTCTGACCTTATTCTTGGAGATGCACTGTTTGTGCGAGGAGGTTTTCGTGAGCATCGTGAGGCTCACCAGCGCGGGAAGAGAGCGGGGATTCGGCCAACAGAGAGGTCATGCAGACAGAAAGAAGAACGGTCGATGCACGGTGGCATCTGCTGTTTGGAGCGGCACGGTTCGGTTTCCACAGTGGGAAAGGTCCCCTGGTTACCAACCAGCACTCTCGAGCTGAGCAACAAAGGAATGTGCTGAAGTCACACAAGTCACCACTTCAGGTCAACAGATGTGCGTCCCGTGCATTCATGCTGAATTCAAGTGCTCAGCGTTTTCGTAATGACCCTTTGAATCGTTTAATCACTCGGAAAAGATTCCCAGAGGATGGTTCGCGGTATCGGCGTGGTGTGAACGAGAAGCCGGAGAGCGCAAGAGAGGAGCAAACTTTGCTGGAGGGGCGGTTCGGTGGCGATTCCGAAGACGGATGAAAACACAGCTTCCCCACCGGAGACGTTCGGAAAGTTTTCTTCCTTCGCTTTCAACTTCCCGCAAACTCCACTCTCCAGGAACAGCAAGAGACCATAAACTGAGGATGAGCTCTCCTTTGATGGATACCCGGGGCTCCGCGAACGCGGTGGTCTTGTCGACGCGACTCCGTTGCATAACGGAAGGAACCGAAGTGGTTTCCCCCCTCCCCCAGCACGAATCATCCGCAACGCGAGTCCTCTCAATGGGGGGAAACGCAACCAGTCTGATCCATCCCGGATCACGCACTCTTTTGGTCCGCTAGGAACCCGCTCGTTGGTGACCAGGCGTTACATCACGATACGAACGTTTCTCGGAGACGGGGACCGAAGCGCCTCGAGCGGACAGGTCAAACTAGTTCCTGAGCTCGCATTGGGGGGCTTCGCATGAGTTCAACGCGCGTGGGCACGGATGCAGACGTGCGAACACGTGTGCTCTCATGGATACGTAGATGTGGTTCGGCGGAGATTCTGCATACTCGAAATATAATGTACGTGTACGTACGTACGTGCAAAAAGGCACTTTGTAGATCCGCGTGATGGACAGCACATGTTCAAGAGCGGGAACGGACCCATAAGAAATCCTTGCGGTGTATCCTACCCTTCCCCGGAGTCTGGGGGAGCCTCCTCCAGCTTCTCCCTGAACCCCGGCTGGAGCCACTTCGTCGCGATGGTGCGATCTCCCGGTTTCTGGGAAAATGCCGAAAGCGTCTTCCGATCCAATTAAGAAAGAGATATATATCGCTCTCTGGAACGCGGAATGATGGACAAGCGCCTGGAAACGGAGCCGCAGAGAATCGTCAACCAGACACCGCGAGGTGTTCCTTTCCAGGTTTCCTGAGGCGCCACTTCCGCGTTCTGCCGGAGGATCACCACGGCACCGCTGAAGCCGCTCCGAAGATGAAGTATCGTCTGGAGGGCAGCTCGGCCGGGAAGCTGAACGGAACCAGATGAAAGGGGGGGGGGGGGGCACGAATCGCTGGACAAGGACGAGGCTGAGGACTTGTGCCAAATGCGTGTGACTTCCTCTCCACTTGCTCTCCGGGTTCCCGGAGCTCTTCAGGAGATGGTGGCGCTGGAAGACCAAGGGGACGGTTCCCTCCATTCCCTTTCCGGGTGGTCGGCAGGATATCCGGAAGTGCAGCTCCTACGGTCAAGTCGGTTCCCGCGGGAGCAAGCGGGGTTCTCCAAGGAGATGAGTGAAACTTATTCCCACCGATTCCGCGGGTGATTCCGGAGCGGGAAGCGGCCAGGAAGGCTCCCTTTCGCCAAAGACGCCGGTCGAGTTCGGGGATCCGCAGCGGCGGAAGAACCAGTAGCGAGCTCCCCTGGGTGGAGCCTCCGGCTGCGGGTGGGATGCCATCCACCCATAGCGCCAGGGGACGACGATGACGTCATGACCCACGGGCGGCGCACTCCAGGGTCGACGGCCTTGCGGAGCGGGCATCAGAATCGGCGGGTGCGTGGGGAATCCGCTCGCTCACCCGGCGGCGGCCAGGTGTCTTGAGCCTCGGAAGTGGGCTCGGGTTGCTCGGCAACGACGAGGGACGCTTCCTTTCGGGCCAGCGCCAAGCAATGGAGCACCAGTTGAGAGCATCGTCCCCTACCGATTGCAACCAACGGCGCCGTCGAGTTCGCCCTTCTTGGAGCCAATGATCCTTCATCGGTGCATTCTTTCGTCCCTCTCTGCGATCCTTCTTTTCTCTCCCTTCGTTAGAGAGGAGGAGGGAGAGGAACGGGTGGACTGAGACTGCAGTCCGCGGCGAAACGCCGGTGTGCACAGAGCTGAATGAGGTCGAGCGGAAGTCGCGGCACGGGGAGCTTCTTTGGCCACCCTCCTTGATTCACTCACGGACCCCACCACCAGTCCGAGCCCGCCGTGTTTCCCGGGTCATCCAGACCGCTACCCTTGACTCTTCCTGCCTTCGCCAGCAGCGCAAGGAAGGGAGGGGGCACCGGATCTGGCGCGTTGCGGGGTGCTGCCGAAGAGTCACAGTGAGTCTAAGAAGAGGTTGCTATCCTCCTCGAGACTTCGAGGCGATCCTCGAAAAAAGAGAGTCGCTGGCCTGGCCATCGCAGCGGACAGCTGGCTGCCTCATCTCTCCGCAGTCTTCCTGGACCCCCCTCCCCCTAGGGAGAGGACACCGCGCCGCAGATGGCGCCTGCTTAGAGGGCTGCAGGTTTCCTGTTCTCTTGCTCGGAGACTTGGGGTCTCATTGATCCAAGGAAATTCCCTCCCCCCCCCTTCCCTCCTCCGCGCACCGCTCTGGTCTCCGCGATACAGTAAGCTCCTGCTTCTCGGTGGGACTGCAGAAGATTTCGTCCGCCCGCCGAGGACCTTCCCGGAGTTCACCTGCGAAAATGGCGGCAGGAACTGCTCTCCAGCTCGCAACCGGTCGCCGAAGGGGCGGAGGCCTGGGAGGGGCCAAAGGCTCGGTGAGCGAGATGACTGCTCCCCCGAAACGTGGAGCATCCTCCGGGAAGAGGAAGAGATGATTGGCGAGCCGAGCAGGGGTGCGTCCGAATCGGAGCGCTTCGCCCTAGGAACCAGAGACGCGCGATCTTCCTCGGCACGACCAGGGTCGCCCCCGAGCGGCACAGGAGCTGCGCGGCTGGTCGTTCGCGAACTTTCCGTCTCCACTTGAGCACCTCCGTGAGAGTGGACCAGGGGAGTCTGAGCGCAGTCCTCGCCCCGCCTGCTCTCTCTCAGAGGAGGGGGCGGAGGAGGAGGTAATGTGGGCGCTCCGGGGAGGCACCGTCGTCGGGGTCACAGCCCGAAGAGGACGGGGAAGAAGGGCTAAAGAGAGGGAGAGAAGGAGGAAGACGACGACGATGGGTCCCTGGCGGAGGCGGCACCGCAGATCTCGGACCGGTTGAGGAGGCCTCGCGATTCTCCCTGGCTGCACGCAGGGAGATCCAGGGTCGAGGAGGCTAAGGCGGAGACTCTCGGGCAACCACCCCCATTGCCATAGTTCCGCTGATCCCGCACTCGGGATCCCCTTGACCTCTCCCTGCTCTCCTTCCCGCAAGGTCTCCCTTCCCTCACCTCAGGGGACACCGGCACGCATGCGTGGATAGATGCTCGACAGGAAGGAGTTCCTGGGGAGACCGGCCGCCGAGCGCGAGGGATCTTCCGTAGGACTCCCGTCATCCAGGATGCAGCAGCAGGGGATCAGGAGACCAGAGTGAGCGACGTGGTCAGGCTGGCGGGTCACGCGTGCCGAAGAACGGCCGAGGAGGGCGGTGCGTGGGTCGACTCGGGGCAAGGTGGCGCGGGGATGCTGCGGTCGTCTTCAAGGTGCACATTCGGTCCCGAGATCTCTGGGGGGCATCCGCTCGGGAAACCCTGACTTCGAAAAAACCCTTAGGGTTCGCTTCCTTCAGTCAGCAGTCACCACGGCAGCGATCAGCCATGGGGCGGCACCGCTGCCCTCGCGATGCCAGGGAGCTCCACGGTCGGGCGGGGTGTGTGGATGGACCCACAACCCTGAGGCTGTCCCCGACACCCCTCGTCAGAGGAGGGGCTTCCTCCTCCTTCCTCCTCTTTCATGGCTCCTGACACATCCTGCAGCGGCCATATTGGGGTCGGGCGCACGAGGGAGCCCTCCGGAGCGCAGCAGGGGGCCGAGGGCGGGCGCGCTCTGAGGAGCGTCGGGCGTGGGGCCGCCGCGTGCCCCCAGTGGGCCAGCGGGATGGAGGCGGCGGCTGCCTATCTCGGGGTCGCTCCCTGCAGGCGTTCCTTCCTCCCCCCTTCCTGCCCTAACTAGAGAGCCCGAAGGGAAGAAGAGGACGTGCGTAGCCTCACGTATTCCTGCCTGGATGCTCTCTCCGCCCGCGGCCGGGAGCGAGCGCTCACTCCGCCGGGAGGATCCCTTCCGTTCGCTCCCGCAGCTCCTCCACTCCAGCCGGTCAGACGCGGCCTGCTTCCGGAAGAGGAAGAGGAGGGGGAGGGGGAAGACTCCTTGAGCAGGGGTGCGCCCTCGGGAAGTGTACCAGAGGGCAAGAGCTGCCCGTTGCCTGTTCCGGAGCAGCCCCCGAGTCTCCCAGACGTTCCCCGAGAAACACCTCTTCCCGGTGCGCAGTACCTTGCTGAGTGACGGGAGTGCACCCAACTGCTAGGCAACGGGGGTGTCGTAAAAGCCCGGCGTCATCTGGGATGCGGACGCAGCAGATCCAAGAGGAGGGAGCGCTTCAATTAATCCTGAAGAGCAGCAGCGTCCGGAGCGCAAGCGCTCATCCCTCCGGAGGGCAGGGAGGGGGACGAGGAGCGCGTTTCCTCTTCTTTCCCTCCCTTCGCCCTCCCCCTCCTCCCCCCCGCACGCCTCCCAGTCCCCGCTTTCCTCTTCCCCTGCTTCCCAGAAAAACCGATCCGGGAGAGCCCCATCCAAAGCGCGTCCGAAAGCCCTGGCTTTCATCCGGAGTTCCTCGCCGTCTTCCGCATCCTCAAGAGCGGAGCGGGAATTCCGGGGAAGCTGGTCACGTGCCACCGCCGTCTGCCCGCCCGACGTCTCTGGCGTCGGCTGGCATCCTCCGAGCGGACGAGCGCGACGATCGCGATCGATCGACGCGGGGGGAGACGGAGGAAGGGAGGAAGGAGGAGGAAGAGGTGGAAGGGAAGGAGAAAGGGAGGGAGGAAGGAGGATGGAAAGGAGGCAGTGGGCAAGTGTCACAGAGTGATCATCTTCCCTCCCATCGATTGCCCCGTCAGCGGGTGTGAGGACGGTGCTTTTGCCACGGGATGGACCGGCTGTGCTTTCGGAGAGACAGAGCGCTCCTGGAGATGGGCTTGGAAGTCTCTGCGGCCCCGAACCGCCCCGAACGTACGGAGGTAAGGGTAGGACGCAGGTGTCGGAGGGCAGACCAGGAGACACCCGCGCAGCGAGATGCAGAGTCGGAAGCTGGAAGCTCCGTTCTCCAGCGCGTGGGGAGGAAGAGAGGGACTTAGCTTCTCGGAAGCCGCCGCCGCCGCCGCCGCCGCCGCTCCGATTGCATGCAAGGCGCAGGCGCGCGCGTGCTCACGCCTCTTTCCGCATCAGCAGATGAGCGGTGCCAACGAATCCGAAATTCGGCAGCTGTCAGAGTGGGTCGGGTTCTGGCTGAAACGCCCTCTCCCGCGTCCGTTCCTCCTCCTCCCGCTCCTCCGATGGAGGTTTCTTTCCCTTCCGTGGAGCGCTGCCAGCCCCCTCCCGCCTCCTCCTCCTCCCCTCCGTCTTTTCTTTCCCTTCCGAGTCACTTGGTCTCGCAGAGTCAGATCGCTTGGGCGCAGCAGCAGCAGCCAGGCTTTAGCATTCGCCCGGCCGTCCGGAGGACTGCGAGGGAGCACGAATCCTGGGTGTCCTCGTAGCCCCAGAACGACGGGGCATGCGAGCGCTTCAGCGCGAATGCGGCCGCCGCCCTCAGACACACGAGCATGGAAGGAGGAACTCGCGGGGGCGCTCCCGAAAAGAGACTCTTCAGAGGCGGGCGGAAGAGAGACTCTTCTTCCTCCTGCCCGTTATCCTTAAGCACCACCTAGGAAGAAGAGGGAGGAAAGGGGAGGAGGAGGAGGAGGCGAGCTACCAACTTCGTCCAAGACTCCCCGGCGCCGCTGCAGTGAAGGAGGACGGCTGCTGGAGGAGATTCGGAGACCCCACCTCGACCTCCTGCAAGGCTCTCGGCTCGACTCGATGTGTCCCCTCGCGCCGCTCCGTCGCGCTCCGTCGACACCGCTTCACCAGGTCGCGGGACCTAGTCGTCAGGGGACCCCCGCGGAAGCCAGTCAAAAAGAAGAAACCGACCGAGGTCTCTGAAGGCTTCCCGGGTCTCGAAGAGCAGACCAGGGCGTCGCGGAAGATGTGGAGGGGACCGAATGGGCTCTCGCGTTTGGTCCGGACGCTCACGAGCGGCGGACCGACCGCCGCTCTTGCGTAAGGGCAGGCTCCTCCCCCGTCCTACCGACGCAGCCTCAGGAGCCATTCCTTCCGTCTTCGAATTAGAGGGCATCCACTCCCTGTGGACCTGTGGCCACGCGCTCGGCAGGCATCGGCGCCGCCGGAGCGACTGTCCTCGCCCGGGAGACTTGCGTTTTCCCGCTCGCGCCCTGTCCCCTGCGCATGAAGCCGCCCGCTCCGCCGCGTTTCCATCACTCTGTCGCATGCATCTGTCGTTGCCAGCCGCTTCTTCACCCAGGTGGATGGTCAGCTGCGTTTTCTCTCTGCGTTGATTTGCGGAGGGGAGAGGATGGATAGAGGACGGCGGTCATATCGCCCGCGCCGTCGGACCTGCCGTCTCCCGGAACTACAAAGCCCGCGGAGCGAACGAGTGTTGTCTCCCCTCCCTTGCAGGGGCTTAATGGGATTCGTTTCCTGGCGAGGCCGTTCCCGATCTCCCCGCCCGCACCTTGCGCGCGCGCTGCCCTTCTTCCTCTTCCGGGCTCGGCGCCCGCGTTTCCGCGGCTACGGAGCCTGAGAAGAGGAGCGGACGTAGACCGCGTCGCGTCGGACGTACGAGAGGACTCCTGCGGAACGAATTCCGCCCCGGGCTACTCGAAAGGCTTCCCGGAGGACGTGTGCAGAGAGCGGAACCCGACGATCTCAAAGTCGCTCTGGAAATTTTCCTCCCCGGGGAGATTCCTCTCTCGAGCATCTCCCTGGAGACGAAGCGCCCGGGTTTCCCCGGATGCCGAGCAGACCAATGCGCTTCCTTTTTTTCCTTCTTCCTTCGCTGCGGCAGCAACCCGTAACCGTCGGTTTGGGCCTCCAGTCTGCTCCGATAATTGGGGAAAAGGGGAACTCACGCTCCCGGAACGGAAAGCGCTCTCTGGATGCTCCTCTGCACACCATCTCGGGTTTTCGTGCTGCATCACCCACTGCCCTCGCCTCTCTGCACCGTCTCGCGCTTGCCTGCCCCCGCAGCTCCCCCGAGCGACGGCCACGGGCGATCCGCAGGAGGGCACCGCCGCTAGTACGGCTTCCCTCCGCATGCCGACGGGCCGCGAGCGTCCGCCCTCGCCTGCGATCTTTAGCAGCCCCGCCGGAACTACTCCTGGATCGGTCTCTCTCTCCCCCCCCCCGGGTGGAGCGAAAAGTGGACGTCGTGAATCCACGGAAGGCTCGAGTGCAGGGGAGTCTTCTTGCCTGCGGGTTTTTTGCTACCCTGTGCAGCGCAAGTTCGGATACCCACGCCTCCGGGCTGAGGATGCGTCCAGGAGTGAAGGAGCGCGAACATGGACAAATCGCACCCGGGAATCCAGTAGAATTTCTCCTCCGACAGGAGGAGAAGGAAGGAGGGAAGGGAAGGAAGAGGAGGAAGTGAAGAGGAAGAGGATGGAGGAACTCGACTGTGCCACTGCTCGCATACCACCTTGCAGAAGGAGTGCCTTTTTTTGGAACCGTGGGTGGGAAAGATGGGAAAGAGCGCGGTCCGCACCACGGGAAATGGTCCAGCAACCTCCTCTTCGTTGGGGCTGAAAGTCCGCGGTGGAGAGCGAGTCACACGAAAGTGTCCCCTATAATGAATGTCACCTCGAGCCAGGATCCTTGAGCTGAATCGACGAGAGGGAGTCTCCCGGAACACTCTTTATCTTCCACACCTCGCTTGACCCGGGTAAGAGTGCGACTCATGGGTTTCCAGTGCCCTGTGGCTCCCGCCGACGAGCAGACCGACCACGAAAGGAACGCCCGCCCGCCCGCCATCTCAGATGTCTACCGGAGCTCCATTAGCCTACGAGCAAAGCAGAGCAGCGGGGATCATGGATCACCCGTCCACAGTCGGATGACGGGCTAAGGCGGAGGGGTGCTTTTGCGCGCGAGCGCTCGCGTGGGGCACCTCTGCGCTTCGGGCCTCGTCTCGGCCGGCCATGCTGCTGGTTTCCTCCTCTTCCCCGAAAGAGGTGGGCTTCTTCGAGATCTGCTTTGCAATTCCCCCTCTCCCCCGCGTCTCCCGACTTCCCCTCCCGTAAGTGCTTTGCAGCTTCCTTTGTCTTCTCGATTTTTCATCTTTGGGAGCTCGTTCATATTCACTTTATCAATTCATTCGTGCCAGATGCAGAAGGCTTCTCTTTTGTGTCTTTCTTTTCCTCTTCCTTCTCACCCCTCCTCCACCATCACCCTTCTTCCTACTCTCTCCTCCTCCTCCTCTTCACTTCCCCTTCTTTCTCTTCCTCCTCTTCCTCGATTCCTCCTCTTCTTCCTCCCTTCCTCCTCCTCCTTATTTTCTTTTCTTTTTTCTCAGAAAAAGAATATTTTGTGTGTTTTTTTGTTCTCTCATTCAATTCGTTCGGCAGGGATATCAGCGGGAAGAGGAGCTCCGTGAACACCTGGGAGTCTTGGAAACACTACGATCCTCCATCTAGAATTGAGGTCATCCGAAGAACGGCGGATTTCCAGAAAGGATTTGTGCAGCGGGTACGACCCTCCTCCCCGATCGTCAGCGTCCTCTTTCCCGCTGCCAGAATTGTTATTACGAGACGTCCGCCGCTGTCGCTGGTGTTCCCCTCATCATGCGTTGCGAGGAGAGGCTCTCCTCCTTCCTATCCTGAAGAACGCGTCTGGTTATGGTCCTTCCGACACCGGGTCGCTCCCTGCCTCATTGCCATGAAGCACCGTCAGTGGTTTCTGGGCTCTCCGCCCGTTTCGCCACCGCGTCCTCCTCTTGCCACGCAGGGACGTCGTCATCCCGGAGAGGGGTGAATTAGGGAATGGGAGCAGGAGGTTCCTTTTCACTCGCACTCATTTAGAGGAAGCAGCCATCCCACAGCTGGCGTCGCATTCAGCCACCTCTTCCAGGGGGAGGAACAGGAGCGAAGGCGCGAGGATGAGCTCGACGTGAGCGCCCTCTCGCACCTCTGGGAATGTCCGGGAGAGACAAGGTCGCGCGTCCCCTCTGGAGCTCTTCCCACTTGCAGGAGGTGGGCGTTTCGGCCGTGCCACCGGACCGCCATTTTCCTTTCGGATGCTGCAGCACCTGAAGGCGGTCGGTCGGACCTGCGCCTCCCGTCGGCATCCCGGGATTCGGGGGAAGGGCAAAAAGGGAAGAGGCGAAAAGGGAAACTTGGGGCATCCGCGAGGCTCCCCGAGAACCCTTCCGGGTAGAAGAGAGGCCGCACTCCCCGGACGGAACCTCGGCCCAGCGACAGGCGGTCTCCTCCTCCCTCTGCTCGCGGTAGCACCGCGCTGCGCGAATGCTCTTCCCGTGTTGCGTGCTTTTATCTTTCACCCGAGTATGCTGAGAACAGTCTGCGAGCCCTTTCCTCCCCTTCCCCCCCCCCCATCCTCAACTCCCACCTGCTTTTTTGTTTTTCCTTTTCCGCTCCGAAATTCCATCTTCTTGACGGATGATCACTCCCTGGACCGGAGGGTTTTCTTGGGCTCGGCCGTGTTTACGAGGTGCTGACTGTCCTGGATGCGCAAAGGGACGTCGGTGCAAGGAACCCTTCGCCTCCCCCTATTCTAGTGGAGGAGAAGGAGCTCCTCGGCGCGTCGAGCGTTGCCGTGGAGACGCCGGCAGCCGCAGACCGAGGTAGCAGCGCCGACCGCCCTTCTGGAAGAGGAAGAGGCGGTTTCCGGCGCCGTGGGTGGGCTGCTGGGCCGCGAGCGCCCCTGAGTCTCCGGCTGGGTCTGGAGGCGTCAGCCCGACTGCAGGAGAGGGGCGCGTGACGGATGAGGGAGGCGGAACCGAGGTTGGGGGTGGGAAGACCAACCCTCTCGGGAAAGCCCCCTTCTCTCTCGGAGGGCGCGCGGCGGATCCGCCATCCAGTCCGTCCCACGCTCACGGACTGCGTTTCGCAACCCCGAGTGAGAGGCCGGCTCCTGCGCACTCCCGCGGGGCACCCCACCAACGCGTCGATAGCCCCCCACTCACCCATCCACCCGCGCGGCCTGCGGAGAAGTTGCTCGCCGGGTGCCATCGGGAGAGGAGGAGGAGCAAGGTGTGAGAGCATGCTGGACACCCCCTGCCTCCCGGCGTTCCTTAAGCAGCGCCATCCGGCGAGAGCGCATGGCACCATGGATGCAGCCGTCGAGGGCAAATACCAACGCAGACACGCGGAAGATGAGGGTAGAAGAACCGCTCCTACGGAAGCCCGAACGTCCTTCGTGGGTCTTCACGCTCCCGCACGCATCTTCCTCGCTTCGTCGCTTCCCTTAATCAAAAAGGGATAGGAGGGGATGGACATTCCTACAATGGTCTTCTGCAACAGCCTCATCTATTCCTAGTTCACAAAGGCCCCCTGCTACATGAGAGGAGCGCAGACGAGCGGATGGGACTGTCTGTAACTCGAACCACGCTCCGACGTAGTCGGGAGCGCTTCTGCGCCGCGCGCCTGCGGCCATGGATACGGAACACGCTTGCCCACGGGACCTCTCTTGCAGCGACTCTGCGGATGCTGCCCCTGGTGCATCTTCACGGGACCCTGACCTCCGATGCGCTCCCGAGCCTCGCTGCGTGAGCCCCTGCCGACTCAGCGGCGCCCTTACTCCGCCCCGCCCACCCCGGGTGTCCGTCATGAGAACGCGGGCGCCGGTCCCTGGAAGCGTCGGGAGAGGATGCGCCCCCCTCTCCTCCACTTCCTCTGCTCTTCGGCAAGGAGGAGGAAGAGAAGAACGGGAAAGAGACGCGCGCTCTTCTGCGACCGGCGGCAGCGGCCCGCCCGGACGCGCCCGGCGTGAGGGCGTGAGGGCGACATGGCCTGGCGCGGTTGTCGCGGTGACGCGCGCACCCAGCGTGCGGTTGCTCCGTGGGGAGGTCGCCCGAGGAGATCCGCCTCCGCGGATCCTCCCCGCGTCCCCCTGGTGATGTATCTCGATGCGTCTCCGGCAGAGGAGGAAGCGACCCCTCGTTTGACCACTCGTTCCATTTGTCTTTGCATTCTCAGCCTCCGCGTTCCCTCGAGATGAAGGCGTCGACGTCTGGAGCAGCAGATGTCTGTCTCTCCCTCGGGAAACGCTGACGAGCGCTGGCGACTCGGGACTCCGTGTGCTCCCCAGTTCGACGCTGGCGGCCTTCTCTGCCAGGACCGTTGCGCCCCTGCCCGGGGCGGGCGAAAGTCCTTCCCTCTCATACTTGCGCCCGGATAGACCAATAACCTGGTTGCGCCCCCTGACGATACATCCCTCAGGTAATCTCATCCTCCAGAGCCTCGCGGAGGATCCACCGCACTGGAGGACCCGGAAGATGGCAGCTCGGAGCCGCTGCACGTCCTGAGTATCCTGCGTCGCCGCTGAATTCCGCACCTCGGGCTGGGACGTGGCAGATGGTGCGTATCACACACGGGCTCTGCAGGAAGGACAGCACGGTCCTCGGGATGAAGGCAGGGATGACCCCGGAGGAAGCCCCACCCACGCCGGAAGACGTTTGCAAGGATTCCTCATGGCGAAAGAAATCGCTTCGCTCTGCCGCAACTGAGTCATCTCCAGGAGCGCTTCTTTTAGGCCCGCGAAGAAGCTCGGCCCGCGCTGGCGTCCTCCTGGCTGCGGTCTCCGCGAGTGCGGCACCGAGGGGGGTTGCGGGTTCGAATCCCGTCCGGGGGGGGGGATCGACGCCGAGAACGGTGGGTGTGTCGCGGGTTTCGAGTCCCCCCCCCCCCGCAGGATGATGCTAGTTGGCCTTATACAGACTCCGAGTGTGGCATTGGAGGAAGCCGGAAACCGGTTGATCTGATCCCCGGATTGGAAGTCGACCCTCTGGGGTCCTTTCAGGAAGCAAGGAATCCTTCGGGGCTCCCCTCTGGTGGTGAAAATGGAGCCGCCCCAAACCCCCCTCTGGGAAGGACCATACATCTCGTTCCATGGAGCTGGTTGGTTGATGCCTCTCCAGAGTGTGAGGAAGCGCGCTGCTCCCATCGGGGAGGTGCCCTCCAGTGAAAATTGAAGACCGTCCCTTCGGGGTTCTCTTTAGAGGAGGAAGAAACGGGGAGCGGTTTCCTTGCGGGTTCCCTCCGGAGAGAACAAGGAAGAGGTGGTTCGCTCCCAAGCGTGAGAGCAACGGACTCTTCCTCTGGGGTCCTTCCTGGGTTCATGAGGTGGTCCCCTGACTTCAAGAGTTCACACAGTTGGCGTGGGCATGGCCAAAGAGTTTCGGTGAGTCCCCCCTGAGGGAGCGAACAGTCCTTCAGCGTTTGGGGATCAAACAAAGAAAAAGAAGAACACACAAGAGGACGTGGGGGAAGGGGGAGGGACATTTGGGACATTTCAGCTGATCTCTGAAATGTCCCTCCTCTCCCTCCCCCACATGCGTCCTTGCCGCGTGCCGCCAGCACATATCGGAAGAGGCAGCGGTCGTGGCGAGCGCTCTCCGAGAGAGGGCGCGGCTGCAGCCCGCAGATGGTTCGCTGCCTCCTCTCCGAGCTGCTGCCCGCTCGAGTGACCCGCATCCGCCACACGCCTCCTGCCCTCGGGTCCCTTCTGGTCGCCGAAGCACGCGCTCTCTCTCTCTCTGCCGGTTTCCATAGCAGCCGCTTCCAGAACGCCACACTGGACCGCCTGAGAGTGAAGAGGATCCGCTCCTCGGCCAGAGCAATGCCAGGATCGTCGTCCAACTCTGGGGATGACTCCTTGGGAGCACTGCTTGCCTGATCATCGGGAAGAGAGAGGGGGGCGAGCGTGTTTCGAGAACCGCGTGCCTCCTAGGCGGGGCAGCGCCGAGTTCCTTTTTCCCTCCTTCGGACACAGCATGCAGAACGACAGCCGACGCCGTAGAAACGGCGGGATGAAGAGGGTGTGCGTTGTTGTCCCGGGAATGCGGAGACAGAAGATGGTGGTCATGGAAGGTCTTTCAGGAGGACCCTCCTCCCACAAGAATGCAACTAGCGGCAAAGGGGGTCGGTGTGCATGCACCCGACGTCGCCACGGAAACTGGCCGTGCAGAAGGGAGGGCAGGCGAATGAGAGCTGGCGGGAGCTGCTGCGCGGCAGCCGAGGAAGTGCACGCAGGGTGCCACTGCCCCTCGTCCGCAGAACCGGGGCAGCTGATCACGGCCCTTCCCGGAGGCCTCTGTGGTCGAGGCGAGGTCAGGCAGGGTGGTTGCCTCCCGACTTCTGACGCTTCTCCGTGGAGAGGAAGGGAGGGTTGTCGAGGACCTCGCATCCCAAGGGAAGGACACCCCTTCCCTTTCGGGGAGGTTCGCTCATGCCTTGCTCGCTCCAGCCCTCAAGGACGCCCGCGGCACCCGCTGCAGGAGCACCGTCAACGCCTTCTCGAAGGGAACTGGAAGTGACAGGAGGGACGTCTGCCACATCCGTTGCCCCTCATCACTGGACACGGGGTGTGCGTGGACCCCAACTGTGGCAGAAGTGGAAAGCATGAATTCCTCCCGCACCTGCTGTGAACTTTGTATTGCCCTCTGGCCTTTCTGAGAAAGCTTCGCTGCGACTCTAGAAACTCCCGGCGGCAATTCCAGGGACGCTCTGAAACTCCCCCTCGTTCGCGACACATTTCGGCCGGCGGCCTAGCTAGCAGCCCCCCTGCTGCCTACGGAGGATCGTCGCTGCCTGAAGCTCCTGGAGCAAGAGGAGGGGCGAGAGACAGGGGTGTCACGTCCACTTTGCCATCCGATGAGGATGGCAACGAGATGACTCCAACTGGAAAACAGCTCCAGCAAGACTTTGCCGGCATCCTCCGAAGGATGCAGAGGACCGCCCCCGGCAGGATGGCGCATGGATCCCGCAACACTCTACCCACAAATTTATTTATTTTTATCTTTGTTTATTCTTCTTTTTGTTTGTCTTCTCCTCTCTGCTGCCGTGGTGGACCTCACCGGTCTGCGAGCCGGTAATCCAGTAAGTTCCCGGAAAAACACGTGGTTAAACCAGTGACCCAACCACAATCTTTTGAAAATGTTCATTTTATTTTATATATGAAATAAACGTCCCGGCGCACCCGAGTGACAACTCTCCTCTGTGGCCTTGTGGCTCCACGAGCGGCAAGGGCTGCGTCCGCGATTCGGCAGCGGAGGAGAGTGACCAACGTGGCACGGGGGAGTTCCATGCAGCGTGGCCAGGGTGGTTCACGCGCCAGCGATCGCCCCGATTTCAGAGACATCAGAAGATGGCGCGCGGGTGTTGGAGGGAGGGGTGCGTTCGTGGACTGCGGGAGGAGGAGAAATGGAAGAGGAGGAAGGGAAGAAGAGGATAGGAGAAGGAGGAGGAAGCGTTTGCTTTTCCCGCGGGAAGGGAAGAGGGCTCTTGTGAAGGGAAGAAGACTTAAAGAGTCGAGCGAAAGGGCGCCGAGTAGGCTCAGAGCTTTTGCGACCCCTCCACCCCTTCCGGTTTCATCCTCTTCTGGAGAAGTCAACCTACCATTGCGGAGAAACATTCTTGGGCTTCTTGTGTTCGGCAACGCACCGTCCCAGAAGACTGAGCCGGCGGCTGCCGGAGCATGAGAAAAGGGACTTCCTCCTTTCCTATTCTGCCCCTGTGGGAGTTGTCCGAGCTTTCGGTATCGTCCCGTGCCTGCCAGCATCAGCAGTGGTATCTCGGAAACGCTCTCCGTTCCACGCGGAAGTGCTCCCAGCTTGCCCTGGTTTTCCCTTTTCATAAAATAAGCGGAGAAAAGGGTTTTCAACCACCTTTTTTTGTTCTTCCAGCGCCACTGCCGCGACTATGCCGAGCATCCCATCTCGGTTGGAGAGCCTCTCTTCGCGCATGGCGATGAATTGGATCGCAGGTGAAAGAAGCGAGGAGGAGAAGGAAACGGAAGAGAAGAGGAAGGGAAGGGGAGGAGGAAGTGAAGAGGAAGAAAAAGGGAAGAGAAGGAAGGGAGAAGAGGAGGAAGGGTGGTGGAGAAAAAGAAAGAATAGAAGAGGAAGAGAAGAGGAGGAAAAGGGGAAGAGAAGGAAGCTTCGTTCTCTCTTTTTCTTCCTTCACCTCCTCTCTCCTCATCCACGTTGCATCACCGTCACTTGTGGTCAGCTAGACCAGAAGTGGGTGAGCGCGGCTCCTTCCTTCGGCGAATTTGCCGTTCGCTGCGACAGGTGTCGCCCCTGACTCCCGCCCGGCTCGGACGCTACCCGGGGCTCCAAGTGGATTCGCACGTAGAAGTGAGAGATTTTCCTCTTCTTCCCCCTCCCCCCCTCGATGGACCGAGTCTGTCCCGCGTCGACCAGGGTTTTCCAGGCGTGGACAGCGACTCCTCTTCCTTCTCTTCCGTCCCGGCGGCAACGCGAGCGGGAGTTTCCGTTCTTGCTAGAAGCCCGCGAGGGACGTCCGAGGGAGTCCCGGTCGCCGCGCGATCCACCCGAGCAACGCCGGTTTCCAGGCAAAGAAGCCGCGCGCGTCCTCTGCTGAGCGGAAGGGGGGGGGGGGGGCGAAAACCGTGCGGCATGCACCACATAACGAGGCCGGCCGTTCCTGCCGGCTTCCGCGGTCGCTGCCGAGATGCATAAATCACGGAACGGGAGAGCGCATTTCCATGCGACGCTGGCGATTGTTTCGATCGAAGAACCACTGCTCCGTCGTAAACCTGTCAGCCTCCAATAAAACACGGGGAGGTGCGAGCGAAAACACCGGCGGAGGAATCAACAAGATTCAATGTGTGGCGGGAATTCACTTCCGCGATTGCCGGTCCCGAGGAACGGGGGCGTCCGAAAGGGAGCTGCAGGAGGGAGTGGTACTCCGATGGCTCCCCCCTGCGTCCTCCCACGTCCTTATTCGCTCGATGCTTGGGATGGAGACGCGCCACCTTCCCAACCCCGGGTTCCTGCCCCCTCCTCCCCCCCTTTTCAGCTTGTTTGCTCCACCTCTATTGGTCGGTTTGCCACCACGTGGCTCCCTTGAAAACAGACTCGTCTGGGAGGCTCGCCCGACAATAAGACGAAGAATTCAAACTCTTCTCGGTGATGAATTATGTATCAGAACTTTTTGCGTGGTCTCGTGGTGAAGAAGTAATGCGTAAACAGCATGTGAATAAAACAATGTCAGAGAAGATGACGAGAGATCCGGCTGGATCATCAGCATAGGAGAATCGATTTTTTATTTGGCTTTCGGATGACTTCTCGAGCCGAGGCCCCGGGAGCAAACACCGCCGGGTTTCCCGAAAGATCTTCCGGGAAGGTCGAATACCTGCTTCCCCGTAGCAAAATATTTTGTTCCACGGGATGCTGCGACGCGCACGATGGGAATGCGCGTTGATTGAAATTAAGATGAACAAACAATGGGAGCTGGCGCATCTCCAGAAAAGACGGACTGCTTGGGAGCAGCATCCTGCGGAGACGGCGGCAAAAAAAAAGTCGCCATCTAATTGAAACGCGCGCGTCCGGCTGTAGCGCGCGAGCCGTCGCCACCGAGCGGAGGCCGCCGGCCGGAGAGGGCTCGCAGACTCCCGGTTGCTTCGGCAACCAGAGGTGAGCGACGGCCCGAGCAGCTCTCAGGGCGGAATCACAGATCCGCAGCGTCTTCCTCACTTCCTCCTTTCCTTTTCCTCGTCCTCCTCTCTTCCTTCTCTTCCCTCTTTCTTTCTCTTCCTCCTCCTACCTTCCTCCGATTCCTCTTCCCTTCCTACTTTCCTCCTCCTCCGTCCCCCTACCTTCCTTTTCCCCCTGGTTCCTTCTCCTTCCTTCCTCCTCCTCCCCTCGCCTCTTTCTTTTTATTACCGTACTGATCTTTCCCCTCTGTTGTCTCGGGTCCACGGCAGCCTCACGGCGGCGAAAGTCGGTCGTGATCATTCCTGCGACCAATTCTGGAAGAGGGACGCTGGCGAACCTCACTCCCGGAGCTTCAGCTGGACTCCGCAGGAAACAGACGGAGATTCTCTCTTGACCTAGGTAACACGGGCAGCATCGCGTGTGGGGGGGGGGGGCGCTCTCACGATTTCCGGGGTGCTCGCTTGCCGCGGGAACCGCGGCGGTTGCCGACGCCACGCGTCCAGGGGCGGAGGACTGCGCGGGCGAATCCGCAGAGGGAGGAGAGGTCCCGGGATGCACACGCACTGCACCTGAAACTTGGAGTGACGTGAGAAGCCGACGCTGCGGCACCAGAGGGTTTCCGGACGTCAGCGCGCACCTCGGGGTCACGAGGGGACCTTCGGGAGCGCGACCCGCAGGCGCACGTCCCGATCAGCAAGAGGAGGAGGAGATGCGCGCCGCTCCAGAGGCCGGGGTCACGTGGGCGGCAACCGACAGGGGCGGGTGCTGCTGATGCCGCTGCGCGCGAAGGGCGCTGAGCTAGCCAAAGACGGAAAAGCGCAAGCGGGTGGGAGCTACCACGACCCCGCGGGCTTCGGGAAAGCGTCCCGAGAGCGGGGCACTTGCAACCGGTGTGACCCGGAGGAGTGCGCGCCCCTCGGCTATCTCTAGAAGATCCCGGGATGCCTCCGCAGATTCACGGCCGCCCCCGAGAGGGGGATGAGGGCTTAGCGTTTGCAGCATTCTCCCGTGCCCTCCGGCAGCTATCCTCGGAAACACTCTTCGCTCCATCCCCAGCCTTCCCTGGTCCTCTACTCCCTTTGAGCATCCCGGCCCGCGTGGGAGCAGCCGGGGCGCGCTCGATCCCCTGGCTGCACTCGCCGGCGACCGGAAGCATCTGGGGACCCCGCCGCCTCCCGGAGGGACGCGCCAGGCAGGAGACTGCGCGCGCGGGGAGGCCAAAGATGGCGGCAAGGCGGTCTGCGGAGGGGCCCCTCGGGAGGAATCCCAGGGACGTTTCTTCCGCGTGCATGCGTGCGTGCGTGCGGCTTTTCAGCACGCACGCAGAGCGGGGCGCGTGCGACTGCTGCGCTCGAGAAGCCGCCGACTGACGCACGCGGCGGCGCGTCCGAGATCTGCGGGAGTCGCAGAGAACTTCGTCATAGCCGCTCCTGCGATTGCCTCGGGAGATCACGGGGTGGAGCCAACCGCCATCGTTCCCGTGCCGCTCTTGGAAGGGGTGCGGGGGTGGTCACCCTCCTCGAGCAGCAGACGCCGGAGGAGACCCCGGTCTGCTGGCCTTTCCCGGGGTCACCACCCGAGGGATGCCGGCGAGCAGCGGGAATGTCTGACCTCCCTCCCTCCGTTGCCCGCCGCCTTTCCCGGCTCGGAGGGCGAGCTAAGGGACGTCCCGGAAGCATCCGGTGGGAGACAGCAGCGCACAGGCGGCGGCGGCCAGCAGAGTGGGGACACAGGGGGGGAGGGGAGAGACCGTGCCCCGCCCCAGTGACCAGGCGAGGCAGCCCGCGACCCCGCGGCAGACTAGCGGCTTCCTGTCCTTTCGCCCCTTCGCAAGGGCAGGGCGATGAGCCGCCACTTCCTTCGCACCGTCTCCGGCACTTCTCCTCGTCGTCATGGCAGCGCCTTGCCTCCACGCCTGGGGACTGCGAAAGCACGGAGACCGAGTCCTCCACGCTGGGTCTTCCTCTGACTGGACCCCGAAGCGGTACCATTTTCCTCGGCATCCTTCGACTCCCGAGGGAGGGATGGACGCACAGGGGTAGGCTCGCTCCTCCTTTCCTCGTGGCTGCGGATGCTGCGCGGGCGCGGGATCTCCGTGACGCGCGTCCCATGCCACGCGTCCGCTGGCAGACGGAGAGAGGCGGGCCGGCAGCCCTGCCGATTGGACTGCTCATAGGACAAGTCCGTCCGTGCACTCCGTGCGTCACTCACGCGCTGTCCCCGGACAGGGCGCACCGGCGCCGGCGCCACAGCGCCAGCAGGGTGGCGAGCGGGCGCTGCGTTCCGAGAGACCTCGCCGGATGGGCGTCTTCGCTCGGACGGCAGCGCTCCTCGGTGCACCCCGGCTCCCTTGAGGCGACGCAGCTTCCCGCCTCGCGCGCAAGGCGAGGGGTCGGCGGATGTCCGGATCGATCCCGCCAGGCGTGCTGGGAGCGACGAGGCGGGAAAGTGCGGGGGAGGAGGAGGAGGACAGGGAGCGTTCCCGTTACGCCGCTCACGTTCTCCGGGAACAGCGAGGGGAAAAAAAAATTCCCAGCAGCAAAAAATAGGCTGCTATGAGTGTGGAGGGTCCATCGCAAACATCTGCTGCCATGGAAACGATCAGGAACGTCTCTCTCTGGATCGCTCCCGCGCGGCGTCCGTGTGGGTCGTCCGCCGCCTTTCTCTGGATGCGAAGCCACCGGGTCCTGATGGCGGGAGGAGGAAGAGAAAGAGAGGAAGGGAGGAGGGAGAGGAGGGAGGGAGGAGGAGAAAGAGAGGGAGGATTCTCCCTCTTCCTCCCGCTGCCCGTTCTTCTGCTACGCAGACAGGAGAATCCACCGGGACTTTGGAGCCGGCTCGTCTTCTGAGGCGGTCTTGCTGCATCCGAAAGGAGTCTTCGGGGAAGGGAGGGCGATGGGGAGAGAGAGGGCGGGAGGGGCACAAGGGGACTGCGGAAGACGTACGGCAGTTTCCCATTCCCGAAGTCGGGTCTTGCTGCTTTCAGTAGGCACACCGTGCTGTCAGCCACCAGAGATGTCCGCTTTGTCACGGGAACCCCCCTTCGTGGAGTCCGAGGTCGCAGCGTGTTTGCACGCCTCCGGCTCGCTCGAAGGGAGTTGCTGACCGCGCAGCGGTCCACACGAAGATCACAAACACCGCCGAACACTAGCGACTGCGGATATCGTGAAAGACGCCCCTGAGCTCAGGTGCAGGTTGAGCAGCATTGCAGCAAGAAAGACGTCGTCGAGTCCGCCGCCGCGGTCCAGGGCGCCCTGCAGACTTCCAGAGCCGCCGCGCGAGGGAGCAGAAGGGAGCCCTCCAAGGCAGAGGAAATCCCCTCCACCGTCCCCGCGACGGGAAAAGCGAGCGCTCCGTGCACGGCAGAGACGAGGTAGTACACGTAGGAGGGTGGCAGGCAGGCAAGGGCACGCGTGCGGGCGGGCAACGGATGGTGGGAAGGAAGCGGCAGGTGGCGGCGCACGGCGGCGTGACGTCACGCTCTGCATAGTGCGGAGGGCCGGCCTCTGCTCTGGCTGGAGTTCCCTTCGCACAGCCAAAAAGCTGTTCGGGGTTCGCACTGCACAGGAACGTCCAAGGCACCGAGAGCGGGAGAAGAGGGCGGGAGCGTGCTTTCCACGGAGAAGACGGAGGCGCAGCGCCCCTCGGACAGCGGTCTCTGCCCGCGCGCGGTTTCCTAGGAGACCGGGCGATGAGTTCCTCGCGCTAAGCCCGGTCGCGCGCCCGTGGGAACACGACCCCTCCTTCCTCCTCTTTCCCGCTGCTTTCGGGGGTTTCCCACGCGGACGAGAGAGGATTCCCCGTCTCCTACGGAGACGCCCTCCGCGATGGTGCGCCCTTTCGAAACCTGCCCGCAGATGTTCGGGACCGTCGTCGGAAGGACGTCGCAAAGGAAGACGCCTTCTTGGAGTTGCTGGGAAGGAACAGATCGGGCCAGCGGCGACATCCCGGGGATAACGGGCCCTCGTCGAGTGCGAGGGGTCCGACCGCTCCGGTGATCCCCGAAGAACCGGCCGGGAAGAGCAGGCCGGCGAGGTAGGCGGCTCCCGTCGGTGTCGAAATCGCCCCCTTCCCCAGTTAGCGCATGCGCATTCAGTCCAACCCGGTGTGAATCTCCTCCCCGCAGAGCCAAAAAAAAAAAAAAACTCCGTCCGAGCGACCGTTCCTTCATGCTTTTCCCGCGCATGCGCGAGCGTTCCGTTCCGTTCGGTCTCCACCCCCCCCCCCCCCCCCCACCCCGGCAGTAGCACACGGCGAGCACTGAACAAAGAAAACTTCAATTACGAAACGTTCGATTTCCTTCGGCTGCAATCCGCCAGCTCAGCCTCCTCCTCCTCCTCCCACCCCGCATTGTTTACGAATCTCCTTTCGCACGCGCTTTACGATGCCTTCCACGGTGCGAAGAATATTGGCGATTCAGATGGAGAAGGCGATAAAACCGAATTCCGGATTCAATTCGCTTGCATTTCTTTTCTCTCTCCTTCGTTTCCCCCCCCCTCCCCCCCCCCTTTTTTGTTTCCTCGTCTTCCTCTTCTTCTTCTCTCCCCCCCTCCCCCCATCCGCTCGCTCGAGCACGCTGCTCTCCGAGTTCTGGCAGCACCGGCCGCCTCTGGGCGTTTCCCACAGCCAGCGCGCGCGCATCCACTGGGCCCGCTCTCCGCGAGCACAACCCGTTCGCGCTTCCCGCGAACAGCGCGCAGCCACGTAACAATGTCACCGCGCGTAACAATGTCATTACCAGGTATTTGTCAACTTTCTCCTCCGCCCACGCGGGCACACGAAAGCCGAACGCTTGCCCGTGTGCCGCCTTCCCGCTAAATGAGCATTCCAGGACCACGGTGCGTAACCTGTTTCGCATCACTCAATCATGACCGTGATGGGAGCATTCCAAAGATTACAGCTTCCATTTTTTTCCCTCCTTCTCTCCTTTCTTTCCTTCCATTCTGTTGTTGTTTTGTTTTGTGTGTATGTTTTGTTTTTGTTTTTTTTTTTAATTTGCGTCTGCGGAGCTGCTCGTTAATTGTCGTCATCGATAATTCGCGTCATGCATGCAGCACGTTTCCGAGGCGCAAACACGCGTGCTGCTTGAATTTTCTCCCCGCGAAATGAAAGGAAAAAGACGGGACGAAAAAACCGAAACCGAAAAAAGAGCACGTAAACACGCCTCGGACGCGCGCGGTGGATGCGTTTCCACGGGATGCGTACCGCGAAGCGCGTAGCCAATACGTGTTTAAAAATAAACACCTGCACGCGAGCCGGTCTGAGCTGCGATCAAGGAGATTTTGACACAATTCTGATTTTTTCTTTTTTTTTTATATTTCTCTTTTTTTTTCTCTTCTTCTTCGTTCGAGGGAGGGAGAGAGAGAGAGACGGGGGGGGAGGAGGAAGGAGAGGAAAAAAAAAAAAAAAGCCTGCGAGAGCGGAACCTGAAAGCGGGAATGGAGACGCGGGCGACAACGGAAGAATTCTAATTAGTGGGGTGCACGGGAGTTCGGGAGATGCATGTGTCGCCCGCCTTTCAACAAATTATTGCATGAAATCGATTTGCCGGAAGAATATCTGGAGTGGCAGCAAAAGTCCCAAACACACGCATCGCTCGGAAAGCAGGAATGCCAAGTTCGGATCGCTCGCTCGCCGCCGCGTAACGAGCACCGCGCTTCGGCCCTAACAGGCGGCCCGCGCGCGTCGGCCGCCCGACAGGAATTTCCGCTCCGTTCGCGCGGCCCGCTCGCTTCCGGATCTCCCGGGAACGAGGGGCGCAGGCAAACCTCGGGAGCAACGGCAACCCCCGGCCATCGGACGCCCCCCCCCCCCCCCCAGCAGAGGTCGTGTTCAGCAAGAGGGGATTCTGCCGGAACGGCTTCCCGGGATAGGAACGGACGCTGGCGAGCGGGCGTGGGGATCCGGAGAAGCGTCCTTTTGCGACCGTGGTGTCCCGGAAGGGGGCGCACGCGTCGCGACCGTAGCTGGGAGTCGGTGGATCAGGAAGGCGCGCCCTGAACTGCTGCCCTGAGGGTTACTGGAAGCCGGCGCCACCGTCGCGTTTCGTCGAGAACTCAAAGGGGGAGGGAAGGGGGGGGGAGGGGAACATGAAACTTCCCAGGAAGCCGCCACACGGGTCTTCCGTGGCGTGCGCGCTCTTCGCGCAGTCTCATGCAAAGAGACAAAGAACTTCCGCTTCCAGCTTTTTTCCTTCCTTCGTTTCCGGATCCGGGATTCCTTTTTCCCCCGCTAGGATCCCCGCCTTCTCTCGCACCGATTCCCGAAAGTTCCCTCGTTCGCGTCCCCTCCGAATCACAGACGCCGCAGAAAAGTGGGAACGCCAAACGAGGCGGTGCCTCCCACCCACGCCTCCACCCCTTCGGATAGGCGCGTGAGCGGCCTGCCCCGGGTCAAGGCGACGCCGCTGCCTCTGCCAACCTCCTCCTTTCGCCGCCGTCGCTTCCGGAAGCTCCCAGAGAGTTGCGCGGGCGCCCGAAGGCGCGGGGAGCCCCCCCCGCACCCCGTCCCGCCACAGCCGCGGAGAAGGAACGGCAGGAGACGCGGCGTCCCTTCCCAGTCTCTCGCTGCGGTTCCCATGCCGGACGGCGATCCGCTCGCTCCTCGTCGGGACGGGTGCGCGCCCTCCCAACGTGCCTCGCCTTCGCCCTTCAGCCACCTGTGACGCGCCCACCACGTATGCCCGCCCCGTGAACGAGACACACCGGCTGCGAACTCCGTGAGAGTGGAGCCGAGCATCGCGGGTTCGAATCCAGCCCGGGAAAGGAGCGACGCCGAGAACGCGGGGAGCGACGTGGGTTCGAGCTCCCCCGCAAGATGACGTTGATCGGTGTATCGGGGTGTGTGACACTGGTAGAAGCAGCCGGATGTCCCCCTTGAATGACCCGGATTACGAGTGGACCCCCCGGGGTTCTTCCAGGAAGCAAGGAGCCTCCCTGCATGCACTTGGAGCCGTCTCCCTCCCCTCGAGGGGGGGGGAACCCTCCATCTCGTACCATGGAGCTGATTGATGCCTCTCCAGAGTGTCAGAAGCGCGCCGCTCCCTTCGGAACGCGCCTTTCAGAGAAATTAGCAAGCGTCCCTTCGGAGTTCTCTTCAGAGGAGGAAACGAGGAGTGCCCCCCCTGGGAGTCCCTCCGGAGAGAATAAGGAAGAGGCTTCCTTGAGGGTTCCTTTCGAAGGCAACCAGGGTGGGGGTTCCCACACCTACCAAGCGTGGGTGGAACGGACCTCTTTCCTCCGGAACCTCTCTGTATTCATAGGGTGGTGCTTCCGGAGTTGATCCGTAAATTAAAGAGTCACACGCACCCTCGGACAGCGTTAAGGAGCATCGCGAGCCCCCCTAAGGGGGTTCTCGAGTACCTGGAGGACCAAAGGAACAAAAACCCCACGCGCATCCAGGGTGGCGAATTTGTTTTTTGTTTCTTTCCTTAAAAAAAACACACACACACACACACACACACACACAAAACGAAGAAGCACGAGAGGGGTTTTCCTCTGGAGAACAGACGAGCAGTGCGCTGCTGCCCATTCCGGGCTGCCGTCGGCCCCCACCACCGGCGCGTCACCACCGCGACCTGTGAGCACGTACTCCGCTCCCACTCCTCCCCGCGAACGAGGAAATCCGGCCGGCTGCCGCGGAGTCCACTTTTCGGTTCGGGGAATTTCCGGACTGTGGGCGACGGGGGAGGAGGAAAAAAAATCCGGCAGGCGTTCAACGCAACGGCTGACGAGGTTCGCGAGAGAGCGCGCGCGGCACTTAACGTTGACACCTGCATGGAGACGGGCCTAACGCGCGCGCGGCTTGCTCCATGGCGACGCCCGGCTCCCGCCAGCCAATGGAAACCTCGCCAGACCGAACCATTCCCCCCGTGAGGGTGAAGACACATGAAATGGAATTGCTCTCCGTGTGAATTAACACAGGAAGCGACACAGCAAATGAAACGTTCGAGGCGTCGAACCAAATCGGGCTTCAGCATCTGCATTTTTTTTTTCTCTCTCTCTTTTTTTTTTTTTAAGGGGTTCCGCGGAGTCTCGCGCGCCGCCGCCGCGCCCCGAGCGAGAGAGCAGCAGCCAGCGCAGGCCGGGTGCGGAAAGGAGGAACGCGGGCCGCGCCTTGTCGAGCTGCCGTCCGTCCGCGCACATCCGGTAGCCTGGTGGCGGCGCAGCACCAGCGCGGGAACCCGAGTGGCTTCTCCTCCGCTCCGACACTCCCGGAACAGGAATGCCATTAACTCGCTCGAAAGAGAGGCGGCGGCGGCGCGCGAGCTCGCGCCGCCGGGCTGTCCTCCCTGGAAGTCTCAATCCGGTTGTTCGTTTCGTCGACGGTGGTCAGCGGAGCTTCCCCCTTCCTCCCCCCATTCCTCACCCTGTGCCGGATCCGAGCTCGCGCTTGGCACGCACCAGGGGCCGAACACCTTTTCTCAGGAACAGGGGACCGGGATGCCCTCCGGTCGCTCCGATGCGTTGACGGAACGCGGAATCTCGTTCTTCGCGTCACGTGACTGCGCGCGCGCTACCTGCTGCGCGGGTTCCGCCGCGAACTCCCGAGTGCGCCGGCGCGAGAGACGCGTCACGGCGGAGAGATGGGAACGCGACGGCTCCAGCCGCCCGCAGCAGCGCCGGAGAGCGCGCGTTTCCCCGGCTACCGCGCGCTCGGCTTCCGGCACCGGGTGCGGGACGCGTTCGAAACGGCGCGGAGGTCGAGGGGATAGGATTTCGCACGGGCGTCACCCAAACGACGGCTTCGTCGCCCTGAACCTCCTCGACGCTGTCCAGCAGGATCCGCGAATGACACTCGGGAGGCCGCCTCGTCTCCGCTGCAGCCCGCTCCAGGAAGGTCCGTCCACCTGCTCGGAAGGGTGGTGGTGGTGGTGGTACGGCGGAGCGAACCCGTCACACTTCCACCCACGTCGCTGCGGTACGTCGCGCGCGCGGCTGTGCTCGTTCGTTCGGCCGTCGGCAGCGTGCGATGCGATCCGTGCGGAAGCTGCAGCCTTGCCCGACTGGAACCCGAAGAAGGGGGCGGGGGGAGACCCCCCGCGGCGCAACCCGTGCCGTGCTCGAGCGACCGACTTTTTCCACCCGGCAGGCACGAACCGCATCCGAGGACTGCACGTCGGATCCCAAGGCGCCGTCCGTCCACGGCGGTCGACCCCTCTCCCAGGCTTCGGAGGGCAGCAGCCCCGAACGAGGTCCCAACCGCCGCCACGGGGCGCGCATCCGAGCGCGCGTGCGCAGGGGTCGCCTTCCTTGGGAGCCGCCGAACCCCGTTTCCCTCCCATGCCGTGTGATAAAAATGGGGAGCTCCTGCGTTTAATTACGGAGCGATTGCGCCCAGGATCCCCCTATTTACCTTGCGTTCCCGCCTCGGATCCGCATCGGTGTTTTTGCTTGCATGCCGACAAGCCCTGCGTTGCTCAATCAAACGAGCGGCGGCTGCCAAAGAAAAAAAAAAAAAAAACTCGCGTTTTTTGACACCGCGCGGCGTGTGGCGCTCGCGTCGCGTTTTGAATTCAAATTCCGAATCGCCAAAGTCCTAGGCCGGCGGCGCCATGTTTGCGCTCGATGCTCCGATCCGTAATTTCCAGACTGCAGACGAAGATCAAAGAACAGGAGAGATCCTGTGAAAAAAATTTTTTTTTTTTCCTTCTGACTTTGCTGGAGTTTTTGGCTCACGAATTAACAGAAACCAGAATTTGAATTGCCACCGAAGGAAGAGAGATGCTGCGAGCAACTCGAGCACGCAAAAAACAAAAAAAAACAGGAAAGAATAATGGAGAAAGTGTATCATCTAAGAATAGATGCTGAAATAAGCCAAAAAAAAAAAAAAAAACAGCTGACATCTATGCGATTCCTGAAAGAATTGAAAAAATCTTGATCGTGGAGGGGGAGAGGAGGGGAGGGGGGCGCTCAGATAAAGCAAACGCTAAAAAGAATATCTAGATGAAGACGAAACGAAAATCCAAAGATACAACACACACGAGGAAGATTAATGGCCCGCCCCCTGCAACTTTTCATCATTTTGTGAACATCTTCGAACGCAAGAGGTGCACTTGCCTTGGAGAGCTCTCGGTTCAGCTTCATTTCCTCGGACGATTTAAAAACCAAAAATTCATGCGCCGCAGTCCCAGATCACTATTAATTCCACTTCCTGCTCATTTTTCACTTACTCGCCCCGGCGTTCGGGGCCCGGAGTTGCTCCGCTTGCAGACGCTGGGGAAATCAATTTCCCCGAGCTCCATTCTGATTTACGACGATTGGGATCGATTGCTTCGGACAATAAGAGAATTTATTTCGCATCACTCGGGAAACCCCTCCGCCCGTCTCTCCCGGAGCGCCTCTCCCCCTTCTCTTTTACGGCCCGCCTTGACGACCGCGCGTCGCTCCGAAGCCGGGCACGGCCGGAATGACCAGATCAGCCGCTGTGACGTCGCGTTTCTTCCTAATGTTCCTAATCCTGAAATGCAGCAGCAATAATGTACCGGTAAAGAGGCTTCCCTCGTGAGAGTCCTCGGAGCCCGCCGGAAGACTCGGAAAGTTTGCCCACTCGCGAGAGGGTTTAACGTCCCCTCTCGGAAGGGAGAAATTCCTCCTCGAATCCGTCGTCTGTTCGCGCGAAGGTGAAGCCGTCGAGCTGCGGCTGAAACTTCAAATTCGGGGATTCGCTCCCTTCTGGTAGTACTCGTGAATCATCATCACTTCATCTTCGGCCACGACAAGAGCGTGTTTTCTCACCGTGCCCCGCAACCTTGACATATAATTCTGCAGCATTCCCATTCTTGGTTATCACATGCGACCCTTGGACTCCTAATCACATTTGCTTCAAGTACTTTCTCGCTTTTATCTAATTGGAGACATTCCATCATTTTTTTTTTTCTCTCTCTCTCTCTTCTTTCTTTCCTTCCTTCCCTCCTGCATTATGCAGCCTGTCCTTACAAACGCGAGGGCCGCAAACCCTCTACTTGAGCTGCATCCTCAACGCTGGAGTGTTTCTCCAGCTTCCCCCCCCATCAGAGATGCGCTCAGATTGCAAACACTTTGCTCGCTCCGAATTCGCCCTTCAATTTCTTCGGGGGTTTCCACTGCCGCCGTTTAATTTGGGAGCAAACGAACGAACGGAAGGAAAAAATCTCCGCTGAAGATTTTTTTCCCACTTCCAAACGTTCTGAAAGAAAAGCCATCACAAATCTCTATCAGCGTCGTCCCGTCTTCCTCTTTATTGCCTCGGTGGCAGCTTTCCTTTCCTCACTCGAAAATTCTGCAGCCAGAAATTCATAAACTTTTAGACTTTCGTCAGTTAATCTTCCGGACGTCTTCTCAATATCCCGGCATTCTATTGAACATTCGTCCATCACGAAAGAAGAAAAGAGCTGGGAACAAGTGAAAACGTCGCCTCCGCTGGCGCACAAACATGGCACACAATAATGATAATAATCAGTAGCGTTTTCATGCTGTCATGGAGACCGTTACGGTCCTCTCTTAAGCGTGGAATCCTTTTGTCAACTTTATAAAAAAAAAGGGAAAACAGCGCGACCCTCATTAAAATGAAGACGATCTTGGAAAACGGCTCGCCGAGGGCATTCTACTGTGGCAGCATCCCTCCTTTCGTTAAGTGCAGTGTGAGGACGAATCCCGTGATTGAACTTATCAGGATCGCCTGATGTCGGAGATGCGTTCCCGGTAACTGCAGGTGTTCCGACTGCACTCTACGAAATGTGCCTGAGGAAGAAATTCCGACGGAAGTCCTGTGCCTCCCCCGCTTAGGGGAAGGAGCGATAGAACACGAGCGTTCTGTCCCGAAACGGCAGAGGATGATGATCACGGGACAGAACCTAGCAAACAGGACGGCGTTCCCGTCGTCCTCTTCCTGCATTCTTCGAGGGGCAGGCGTTCTCCCAGAGTGACGCCACAGCACTGCGAGCGAAGTGGGTTGGAGAAAGATAACAGCGCTCTGGTCAAAACAGCTAGCAGAGGATGAATCCGCATTAATTGGATCTCTCATCTTTTCGAAAACAACCTCGCTTCCTCCTCGAACAGTGTGGGCCTGGTCGAATATCAGAGGCTTTCGGGAACCGAAAAGGAGATCTGCTGCTCCTCCTCCTCGGGAGAAATTGATGTACTTGCTCAATTTAGTATCGGAGACACTGCAAGAGATTCCGAGGAAGTGTTTAGATTGTATCCATCGCAGGAAGGCAGACGATATTTTGGGAATGTATTCCACATGTTTGCTTTGCTGTGTCGGAAGAAAAAAAAAAAAAAAAAAAAGAGGAGGAAAAGGAAGGGGGAAAAGATCTCGTGTGCAAAAATCACGACACAACCAAAAAATTTCTTATTTGAACATAATGATTTATTTAGGAAACATACATTAAAGAATCTATTTATATACCCTGTTAAATTGACTCTTTGGAGACAAAATCGCTTCATAAATGCTGGACCTGTATAGTAATATTTCAGAGCATCATTGGGTAAAAAAAAAAAAAAAAAAAAAAAAAAAACACTGGTGAATCTCAAGAGAACAGCAAGATAAAACGTCGAAGTCGTAAATATGAAATCTTCGTGAAATAAGACATGAGCACATCGATGATTAAGAGATAAACAACAAAATTTATCACTTATGCAATTTTTCAATGCACTGACACAACTGTCAAATAAGAGTGGGACGGCTATGGAGAATGTGAGAAAAGGCTAAGTGTTTACTGGTTCTTTGGGGACACTTTTCCAGTTTCGTCCGTTTTCCGACAATTCTCCATCTGCAACGGTTTCACTTTTTTGGCACTGCACAGTATCTATCTCTTCTACTCTACTGTCTTTCGGTTCGGTGACCAACAGTTTCGTTTTCGTGTCTTCTCCGGGCGTAATTCTCCAGTTTGTTTCGTTAGAACCACCATCATTAGACCAATCCGAATCGATTCCGTTCGTTTCAATATAGGGGAACAGTTGCGGAGAGTTCCTGATTACAGTTTTGCTTGACCCATTAATCAGCTTCGATACTTCAGACGAGTTCTGGTGATTTTGCATGTCCTGTTTCTTCCACTTTGTACGACGGTTTTGAAACCAGATCTTCACCTGAAATCGAACAAGGAATGAAAGACTAATAGTTGCAAACCTCCAGTTTGAAGCTTAAAAATAAACATTTTTTTTTTTCTTTCTCTACGACCGCAATCACACACATCGCACACGGTCGCTCCATATGATTTGAAATCGATACGAATGGTGGACCGCGAGGGATGGATACAAGAGGGATTGATTCTGTACGGCGCCCAAATCGAAGCGCGCAAAGTTTGCGGTCTGAAACGATGGATGGATCGCGATGTCCCCCCCTCCCCTCCCCTCTCCCCAAAAAGAGGCTTGGCCTTGATTCAGCGATCATATCAGCCACAGGACTCATTGATCACATCATAAATAATGAATTCCCTCCGAATTCTGGGGAGGAGGACAGTAGAAGGTAGAGCAGCTTTCGCAGAATCGAAGCTAATAGAATACCGAATGAGATTCTCTGCGCTGTGCGATTTTCGTGTACGTACCGAGGAGACTCTGAAAACTGCAAAATTAATCCTCATTTCCGGAACACAGAAATATGTGCTCCGAAAACATCTTTGAACCCGATGTGCAAAGTCGTATTTTTTTCACGGGAAGAGAAAGAAAAAAACAGTCTTTGAGGAACCTGAAGAAGCACTGAAAGAGAAATGCAGAGGCAGAGACCGCCGTGTTTATCTACGCTTTTCAGCTCAGGAATTCTGCAGGTTTTGCTACCAATCTCGTTCGGGCTCAGGAGCTCACGGAGATCACAACGGGAAATTGAAAAAAAAAAAAAAAAAAAAAAAACGAAGAGAACCGACGTCCATCTGCCATCTCAAAGACTTCACCGTATCATATAATTCCTATGTTCTGGATTTAAAAAGAAAAAGAAAGCAAGAAAGGGCAGCAGTTGCCCTCCCCCTCCCAGTTGAGTTCGTGCTGTGGATTACCATATCCGCATATACACACACAGACGTATAAAGCATATGATGTACATGCATGCACAAAACTAGCTCAAGGAAGCAATATTTTGCAAGCAGAGCAGCCTAGTGATAAAAACAGACTGATAATCTACAAGTTACTGATTATCAGTGATGTTAAACATTTGTGTTGGTGACATAAAGTTCAGGTGGAGTGGCGTCGGCTGGATTTTCATGGCATCCACGCCGCGACTCAGCAGGCAAGTAAAAAAGCCATTCCCCGATGTCTACACAATCATTTAGCGCATCGATGCAGAGTCATGAGTGCAACCCGATGTCCTTCACTTAAGAGCAAGAGATTAATTCGGAGAAGCAAAATAACGATTCCTTCAGATATAGAGGATCAAGGTTACTGATGGAATGAGATCGACCGTATCAATCTTCAAGCAAACTTGGAAGCTAAAATGAAGGGCAAGCACGGATAAGAAGCGCTTTTGAAACGAGACCTCCCGTCTACGGAATTATGGAGCGCGATCGTCAACAAAATTAGAACGGGTTGTTCTCGCTTTGCGTCTGGAATCTGTCCAGAAATCAACAAACACCGCACGGAGACAGCAGCAGAGAGCTGCGTGACATGGACTTTCCTGCTGGATAGACACAGCAGCAGCACCACCTCCTCCGTGCAGCATTTAGGGGGTAAGGGCGGGAAGGGGCACCGAATCCGACCGTGAACTTTCTGACCAAACCGCTTAATCAATTCTGGGGTCAGTCTAGTGTGTGTATGTGTGTGTTTTTTAATCCAACACCAGACTCGGAGGAACAAAGAAAACACCAGGTATGCGCCACTGGGCATTTTCGCGTGTGCAACGAGGGCGCCATTTCCCAGTAGCTGAAACATCCATCGTGCACCGAGGTGTACACGATGATTCACTACGTGTGGCAGCAGAGCACACGTGGGAAGCTGGCGCCAGAGACCAAAGTGTACGTATCTGATCCGGTGACCGCGTTTACGAACTCTTATTGTGAAGCAGGAAAAGACACCACGCGTGATATGTAAAACGGCCACGATAGTCGGCAGGCAGGAGATGGCAGATAGCATCGAACACGGAAAATCCGGTGCCGCCCGCGTTTTCTCTCTAAGTGTGCTGGAGACGCATCTCGATGTCTTTCCCTCCTGGTAGGAAAAAAGCAATTCCGAATCCAAGTGCTGGATAAGGAGCTACTACTCACCACTCAAGCGCGTCCCAAAATAAAAAAAAAAAAAAAAAAGACGAGGAGGAAGAAAATGGAAAAAAAAAAAAACATCCAATACAACAAAATAAATAAAATGAAAATCTCTCTCCGTTCGTCGAATGTTGACCCAAAATCCTCAACATCCGACAACTCTTGATGCATCATTCCAAAAAGCAAACACAGTGACTTCTCGGTAATCAGTAGCAATTGTGTACAAGATGTGTACTCGAAAGTGGTGGGGGTTTTGATAAACGCAATGCCCGACACGTTGGTCCCATCTGCACCGACCTGAGGGAGGGAGAGAGGGAGGGAGGGGGGCGTCCAACAGAAGCTCCCACGAAACCGAAAAACGTTTCCACTCTTCTTGTTGAGCGATTCGATAATTTCGATAACGCCGCTGCCATGCTGCCATCCCTCCCCTCCCCCCCTTCTTTCCTTTCCTCTCTCCTCCTCGTTCTCTTCCCTACCTGCACGTGCGAAACGGTCGTGCAGATCATTTGAGATTACAAAGCATCAACATTCCCTGTGATTTCAGCAAGGCTTGTTCTTCGCCAGACAACTTGCTACAAAGTGCTGACGTCAGTTTCGCGGAGCAGGAGATTACGAGGGCTTCTCCCGTCGCCTATTAATTATTTGCGCTCAAATATGCAGCTCTGATTGATGACGGCAATCCAGGAGTAATCTAGACTTCCCATAACCATGAAATACGCGCGGCCTGAAAACAGTCCTGAAAAACCCCAAGCCCTTCGACGTGTTTGTTCGCAAGGTTTGCCTGGGAATCGAGTTTGTTTAAATTTCATACGCCAGGAGAGAGGGGATGCCAGTGACAGGCAGAGATGCTGAATCAAAGCAGAACGCGAAGTGCGGAGAAATGAAGATCGGTACGAATGAGTGACAAGAACTATGCCCAATTTAGAGACGAATCGGAAGAGCGCTCACTGGCATGAACCGGGAAACGGAAGTTGGCCTATTCCATGAAAGATGCTATCGCAAGCATCATTACAAAGAGCGCCGTCATTAGTCACCAGGTTCCCCGGTCCGAATCGGAAGTCATCTCCGCTCCAACGTCCCGAAAACCGGTGGAAATTCTCAGCAGGTTTAGTGACTGTAATAGCTGATTCGCTTCTGATAATGCAGTCGGCGGAAAGAAGTCTGTTACGAGCTCCTGCCAGGGTTGAGATGCGAATGCAGTGCGTGAGCAGGAACGTATCTCAAATGGACACCGCAGAAGTCTACGAGCACGCGAAATGTATGGAAATGAAGGGGGGGGGGAAGGAAGAAAATAACAAACTGGAGTAACGCTGAATCCCGAACCAAAAGTGGTCCGGAAGCGAAATTCAAAAGGCCCCACCACGCTACTGCACGTATTTCGACATTTCATCCTTAAAGGGCAGGTGAAACATCGGAATTTTGATGTGCCTTCCTTCTGCGTTCTTCGTGACCTTATTAAACGTACAGAGGCACTGCAACAACTACACAACGATAACGGCGCCATATTTAAAATTCTACGAAGCAGCACATCGGTAAAAGAACACACGCATGAAAAAAAGAAAAAAGAAAAAAAAAAAAAAAGGGGGAAAAAGAAACACAGAGAGATAAGCGTACACCCCGAGACAATGATCTGATAATCCTTGCTTCGCTTTTGTATTCTGTCAACATTCCAATCAAAATAGTAAGCGCGAATCCTTGCCGACAGATGCTCTCCCACGCTGCAAATAATTGAGCTCTCCAGCGTCAGCATCCCGTCTCCCTTGTAGCGCTGGATGCGCGCAGGGAATCGCTGCCGTAAATGCAGATTGTAAACCCGGGGACACACACGTCTGGATGAATGTTCCTCGTCGAACACCTCGGCTGCGCGACGACCCGGTCCACTCGGAGGTTATTAAAAAAGATCCCGACGCGATCCCGAACCCGAGACTGGCGATCTTTCAAACTGGTTCCGTTTCGTCGATCTTTAGGTCAGTGAGGATTCACTCGCGGAAAATCCGGCTGTCACATTCCGTCGTTGTCCACAGCATCCCTCCCCCCGATGACCCGTTGGATGATACGAGCGGCGCTTCATGAAGGATGGCTCGAAAGCACCCCTCGTCATTTCTTCCGGAAGCACGTCCGCATAGATTCGTGAAATCGGTCTTTGTGGGTGTGCAGAGGTGTATCTCGCCGTCGTCTTACGGGTGGGTCTCGCGGGTACGTACGTATACACATGGACGTACACGGTTCCAATAACCTGAGACGCTGCGGATTCGACGGCGACGGGGCAGCAGCATCCCTCCGAAACGCAAGTTCCGCAAATCCCGCAATTCTAAAATTGCAAATGGAAACGTCGAGAACCTTCGGTGCCAGAAACTCATTACCGCTGCTTTTTAAATAAAAACCACTCTTGAAAATTCATGAGCATCCACTCGCTAGATAAAACGGTGTAGGGGAGCAGAGTGGCATGTGCTCGTACAAGCATGAAAGAATCGCATGTTCACCAAAGACAACTGGCACGAACCGCGCTGGTTTGGCAAATGTTTGATACCGATAAACCGACGGGAATGTAAAGACCATGATAAAACTGTCGACTGCCATTCATACTTTGGTCTTTAAGAATCTGTGGCAACACTCTGTGATAACAAACGAGCGTGTAATGATAGCTGGAAACGGTACCCTAATAACGGACTATTTATAGAAGCTACTATTCGTGTACTGCTTATTATTCCTTGGTATCCACGAGGTAATGGAGTAACATTTCGAACGTAGGGGTCACTCCTTATCCAGTTTCGAGAGAAAGCGGACTCTTCTTCATTTACTTGGGCTCGCTGGTAGTTCTATCTGCATCTTGGGATCACAGAAGCCACGAAGAGGAACGGACAGGTAAGCAGGCAGCTCCTTTCGCCACCAAAATGCACGAACTCTTCCAAATAAAATTTGCAAACGGCGTGCTCAAACAAAAGAGCTTTTTTTTTTTTCTTTCTTTCTGCGAACCGTTTCCTTTCTTTTCTTTTCTTTTTTGCATCTTTCACCCGTGCTTCTTGCTTCGTCTGGCAGCTTGTTGCTGGTGAGGATCAGGGGAGTCGGGTGCGGATTTCATGAAGATCGCAAATTGGTTGGACCAACGTTTGCACGGGGACAAGAAAGTTCGAGAGTTTTCGGGAGCGACAAGTGCAAGGACAGGCATATGGATGGATATCGCAAAGTTCGATCGCCGGGCACGGAAATGCTAATCGAAATTGCCCGAATCGAATTTGTTAAGGAAATATCGGTGTCGGCGGGAAGGGAAGGAGAAATGCTCTCTTTCTGGCTCTCTCCCCGTGCGAAATTTCACCGTAAAGTATCTTCTAACAACTTAATTACGGAATCCTATAAATTCTGGGTGGAAAAATAGGAACAACAGGCAGCCATTTTCCGTTAATTCGATCGTCATGTTGCATGGCCGGCCGTGTTTGGATTTGCAATGAGGAACGGACGCTTCCCCTAAATAACTGAGGAACGGCCTCCCTACATCCAGGCGAGGAGAACATCAACTGCAAACTTTTAGGAAAAACAGAGCAAATGAAACCCAACTGTTTCATTCGGTGCTATATTGGTTACATGTGTTCCGAGGAGGAAATCGTGGGTTTTTGCTTTTCTTGAGCCCGCTATATCGTGCCTTCCTAATGAGCACTGGCAGGAATGCATATTTTGTTTGCGTGATACGGGCTCCAGCATAAATGGATTCGGAATCGTTCACAACCCACGGACGGCATTTAACATTGCATGCTGGCGATAACAACTGTTTTGCAACGAGAATTTCTTTTATGTTCAACTATTAGTCCCGATATTCGGAGCAAGTTGGTAATGAGCAAGAGATATTCCCTGTGACGGAGTATCGACCAACCTGATGGATAACGAAAGCGATCAAAAATGTATAAGGGAAAAGGAAGAAGAAGAATAAGAAAAAAAAAAAAAATGTCCAGAAATGAAATCATAATCCATGATGTATGGTGTTCGGGATGCATGTTTAGGATTGCGAAGGATTTTCCTCGCTGTTTTTTCTCTCTGGGAAATCCACGTTGGAACAAAAGAAAAAGAACAGGCAACGCATGCGCGCTGCTGGATGGGGGAGGATGCATGAGAGTGGTTCAGCGTACTTTCTCGATTCGCACAGGTACGATGGGAAACTCCGAGACCATCCAAGTACATTAAGCCCTGCGTCGACTACTTCCATACGCGGAAGCTATTTATTTATTTTGTCTTTTCTGGTGGAGCTGCGTTCGAATACCATCAGACCCGATAAAGAAAGAAAAGACAAACTTATCACTGGGAATCTTGTGTGTGTGTGTGTGTTTTTTCTTTCCTTTTTTCTAAGGGAGGAAAGGGAAGGATGCAGCTTTTTATGTGCACCGAATCCTGAGGAAAATTGTTTGAATAAACAACGAAATCTTCATGCGGACAAACGCATCTCGGAAAATGAAACACTTAAATTGCAAGGGAGCGGATCTCAGCAGGATTATGAATGCAGTGTTCCCAGATTGATCAACAAAATGTGACCGGAAACAGATATAAAGGGGGGAACTTGCAATCGCTGTCATCCAGCTACACGCCTGACGAACCATTATTTTGCCGTGATAAGGGAGAAAGGCAATCAAGAATGAATGTTAAACCTTCATTTACAATTATGATGGAAAGCAAATTGAAAACCGGGGGTCATCTCTCTGACATGCTGCTTTTGTCTTCGAGGTCTTTCTCTAAAATGCACGCACACGACAACTCGAAGCGGGTCTAAGCTTATACATAGCACGCGTGCTCATGAGGAACGCTTGAACGGCAAGGTAAGAAGACATGGGCTGAGATGTGCATCGAGGGAATATCGGAACCGAATCCGATGAGTGCACGAACCGAAAAAGGAAAGCAGACGGGGGAAGACTCAAAATGGTGGAACACACACACACACACACACACACACACACACAACACGAAAAGGCGGTTGTGGCCAATTTCATTTTAAAAATTCATTACCGCCGTTCCTGCAAGAAGGAAGAAGAATGCTGTTGATCGATCAAAAGAGCACTCGGAAGAATTGGATTTCGCGTTCGATCATCGGGTCGGGCTTCAAAGGAAATCATCGCAAACGTGTCATTAATGGCGCGGAATAAAGTGAAACCAACAGGAATGCAAGGATATAATAAATAATAATTATCCGTTTTGCTCATCAGCATTCACGGACGACTGTTTCACTACTTCCGAAAAACACTTGGCGCTATTTATCGAATTCCGAAACCGAAGAAGATTCTGGGAAAAGTAGCCCAAAGGAAAAATTTCAAGAGGCCCGTACTGGTAGAACAAACAAACAAAAGCACAAGCAAGAATACAAAACCACGCTCTTTTGTTCCGTGTTGTTTTGAGCAATTCTCGTTGCACCCCGGAAATTTCTGACTGGTGCGAATTATTTTCGATGTTTATTTACTTATTTTTATTTTTCCTATCGCCGATTCTTCTAAGGGCAGGCTCGCGAGGGAAGAATCACCCACGGGACGTCTTGTGCAGCTACAGGGAAAGCAGCGTGCTTGAGAAATACGAAACAAAAGAGGCAGCAGCAGAAACGATCAGGAGAAGAGGGAGCTGCGTCCTGAGAAAACGACGGGTCAGTTCGTCGAAGGAACCGCCTCCGATCTCTTCAAACGCCCGCGAGACATCCCACAGGATTCTCCAAGCTAAATTCCTTGCTCACTTTCGTGTGTGTGTGTGTGCGCGTGTTTCCTCTTTGCTGTGGCTAAAAAAAAACTGAATGCCCCGCACGGTTTTGTGTTTCATGTCCTGGAGGGATCGGCAGGTCAAGTACTGAACAAATGGAACACGGGATGCACAAAGAGCATTTGCGGAGGGTTTTTTTTTTTTTTTTCTTCTTTTTTCTTTTATTTCATCTTATTTTTGTTCCCCTTCCAAGTGAGGCTTGGGAATCCGCGTGTGACGATCACATGAACCACAACACATGCACAGCATGTGTGTACACGTGAACCGTCCGTCTCACCTCGTTGCCTTTTATCTCTTTGAAGGGAACCGTTCTTTCGCGATGTGTTTTCCGTTGCACAACTCTCTCGAGATCAAGTGCAGGATTTCGAGTCGCAACCATGTGCGATTTCGCGTTGTTTGCTTTGGTGATGAAATGTGCCATCTCGCACGTAAACTCGGATGCAGCGAACGTGTTGCGCACCCGCGAGCGAGGCCGGCAAGCCGCCGTGCGCAGCTCGGGCTATTCTTAAAAGAGTACGCAGATACCAGGCGCGATGCAATCCACTTAACGGAACGTCTGCAGTGAGAATCCGCTGTTTCATCTTGTTGAACTTCAATCACGGAATGGTGTGTTAGGAATGATGAAATTTCGCTCTGCTCTCTTCCCTGCTTTCCTCTCCCACCACGTTTTTATTACCTAGAGATGCACGAAATGTCGCATAAGCAGCATCCTGATGAACATCACGCAGGCAATGTTAATTTACTAACATTTTCAAAGCAGAATTGTTTTTTCGAGAAAAATTACCTTTTTATTCTTAAACGACTCCGCTCTCCCTCGTGTAAAGTACACCAGCAACCAACTGGACTACCAGCAACGCTTTCGCAGAGATTCCAAGACCAGAAAAGCAAAAGATTCGATCCCTACGCAAAGGCAACAACACGTGAAATCCGTCCTGGCTTTTTTAGAGCGGAATTTTTCTCTTAGCAACCTCATCTGATCAACACTCGAGAATGATGGAGGAACAGAAGCAGGGATGTCTCGCGCGGGCAACCCAAGCGCGACGCTGCATCGGCTAGACTGAAAGCTGAGACGCAAAAAAGCAGCCAAAACTTTGAAATTTGTAAAAAAAAAAAAAAAATAAAATAAAATAAAAATAAAAATGAAAATAAATATATTAAGAAAATTTTTTTTCCACGGATTCGTTGTTTTACCTCGATTTTGAACGCAGGATATGACCGTACATCTTTGCTGACTAGGAAGGCTCAACTGTCCAGAAAAGAATTTTCGGAAATAAAACAAAAAAAGGATTATTTTTTTTTTTCCCTGAGAATCCAAAGTCCTTCGGTTTTCGGGCGCGGAGTTTACAGGGCTCGCGGGCTCAAACATGCAGCACGGGGGCAAATTTACGGGAAAGACACACTTCAGGATAAACCATCATCCCCATAAGAGAAGAGGACCTGAACACCGCGAATGAATACAAATAACAACGTACACCTTGGCAAGAATGTTCCGCAGATCTCCTTAAGAATGCACGCATAGCTCACGGAGGATGCGGAAAGAAAGAAAACGGACAGCACATGCAGGTCAGGGGTTGCCCGAGCATAGGGGAAAAGATGGTGGACAGATTTTTTTTTTTTTTTTTTGCTAAATAACGCGACGAACCCATTCATCGAGGGAAACGCAATTACCTGGACAAGTCGAACAAAGATTAGATTTTCTTTTTCTTTTTTTCCGTTAAGGTACACGTAAACAAGAACTTGAAAAGCAGCTGATGGCACTGCCCTGTCGGCCGGATTGCACCTCCATTTTCGTGGATCCAGTAAAATGGCTAATTTTATTTTATTTTTCCCGAAAGAAATCATACAACATCTGGCACAATCCCTGTGAGTGTAGTGCCGTGGTTCAGCTCTCCGGAGCCAACTCGGAAAAGCCGGCCCAGCAAGCACACACGTACGCTTCAAGTTGCAGAGAGGAGGAGGCAGCAGCCAAGCAACAACGCCTCTCTTGCTCCCCCGGTAATGCAAATAAATCCAATTCCGAAACGTTCCGATTTCACAAGGCAGCGATTAAAAAAGAAGGTGCGCTGCGATCCCCTGATTGCCTCCTCGTTTCGAAATTCCCAGGAATTTCTGCCAAGCAGGTACATACGGTGCAGCCTCCGTTCCGAAATCAAGCCGCGTCCGCTTTTAGCACGCCGAAGAGCACATTATAACAACACACGGCAAGAATTCTATTTATAAGCGCCATAACAACCAGCGATGAAATCGCGTGCTTCTGAGAAACATTCGCGCATCTCTGGCGCAGCTATCAAGTTTTCGGCTTCCACGGCAACGCAACGAGGTATCCTGCCGCCGCCTCTCCAGCCTCGATGGCTTCACCAAGCTGAGCGCAGCGAGCCTCTTCCCGCTTTTCCTCCAGGAACGGTTCCATCAGTCACCGCGTTTGTCAATACCTCTTTCAACCAGCAAATACGGATGCACGAAAATATTTATCCCGATAGGGATCGGATACTTCTGCCAACTTGGAATAAGGAACAAATGGGAGGCACAAATCTTCCCGGAAACATCTCGCACTCCTCTTCGACGCGCTCCGCGGTCTTGGCGTCGCTGTGGAAATGGGAAAACTTGTGCAATTCCTCGGAAACGGAAACGCCACAGGTTTCCCGCGGGGCAATCCGCAACGCGCCCGCGCGCCTTGGAAACGTTCCTTTCCGAGAGCCCGTCTAAGAACTAATTGCGAGAGACGACGATGCTCGAGGAAGATCAAACGCGGGGTTGTTACTCGGAACTCGATCTCGCTGCTAGGAATCCTCGCAACCAGCATCCATCTGTTGCACGTGATCCCCCACCGAACTCGAATTCGCGGGCGACTCTCGCTCGGGATGCCCGGAAATTCGCGCCGAACTCCACGCGCTCTCTCTCACTCTCTCTCGTCGCCTCGGGATTCCGCAACCGGTGCGTGCGTACGCGCTCTGCGATCCTCCGGAGAGGGATGCTCCGCGTGCAGCGTCTCCTTTTGCCGAATTCTCCTCCCGTGCGCGCCGGGAAGCTGATCAATGGAGAGCTTCTACCAAGCTGGCGGAGCGTTCCCTCATCAATCTCGATGATTAAACGCAAACATGCTCCAGAAGCGACACAGACACACAAGGTGAATGCGTTGGTTCGCTCCACCGATGCATTTCCTCTCGCTCCCTCCTCCTCTTTTCGCAATCACGGACACCAGCGCGATGCGGCCCGGACGTTGTTCGCGCAACTGTTGGACAAAGTGCACGGGAAGGAAAGTGATTCACTGCCAGAAATCACCGATTCGAATCCCTATTGATATTTCGATTAATAAAAACAAAACACACACACACACACACACACACACACACACACCTGCTCCTTTTTCAGCAATGCGTTAAGAACCCACTGCGAAGCAACCGAGAGCGAGCGCGCGCGCGCACAGACAGGCAGACACACAAAATGCTGCAAGAAACTCGATATACCATGGTGATCATGGCATCAGATATCTCCAGTGCCAATTCTCTCTATTCCGACAGAACACGTTTGTTTTGTGTTCCCCGAAAATAATCCGAACTCGCTGGCGCGTGCAACTGCTGAAATGCGATTAGTTTGGCTGGAGAACAATACGGGAGATGGGACAAGATTCCGTTTTACTCTTATCTGCAGGCCACGCACACCGAGAGAAACATAATAGGAATCAGAATGCGTTCTGATACTCCCGAGTCGTCAAGGAGACGAAAGCGTCTCATTAAAAATACGCTCCACGTTTAGGGTAACGAACGCTCAAGAGTTCATTAAAGTTACGGCACACACATGCATCTGCCTGGGAGCTGCTAAGAGGCATGCAGGGAATCTTAGCGAAAGCGCTCCTCCTGGAATGCGTCTAATAGCATCAACAATAAATATATTTCTTCTCCTCCTCCTCCTCTCCTCTCTCCTTTCGTTCGGTCAACAGCTGAGTTCGCCTGCCTCGATTTCCCTTTTACGAAATTCAAGCTCGCAAAAAAAAAAAAAAAAAAAAAAAAAAGGAAAAGAAAAGAAAAAAGGAAAGGAAGAAAACGAAATCTGCTTCGTGGCTCTCGAAAAGTCGTAATTGGACCTGAAAGGAATATTGATTTGCAGATGTTTGGAGATTAATTGTCCGCAGAATGCATTTTTGCCACGAGGGGTAAGGAAGACGGGCGGCGCGAGACGAAATGTAGAACGCGTGGAGGAGGAGAGAGAGAGAGAGAGAGAGAGAGGGGGGGGGGGGCTTTCGGAAAGACGAGCGCCGGCAGGCGCGCACAGCACAGGTTACTGCCACCGCGACGAAGACAGGTCCAAAGCAGAATCCCGAGCGGTCCCGGCTTCGATTCCGGGGGAGGAGGAGGGGGGGGGGAGGGTTGCAGCAGCTGCGCGCGGGCATCGATGCTCGGGAATGCGCGCATACGCACGCGGAAGAGTCCGGGCACGGAGGTAGTGGTGGTGGCGGTGGTAGCGAAACGCTGCGGAAGGGGAGGGGAAATTGAAAGTGCGTCGCCGTCGTCGTCGCAAACGACGACGTCTCCCAACGGAAACCCACTGACGTTCGGTAACAAATTGAGAGAGCATAAATTAGGAACGCAGACAATTTGGAACTATTTGCGGGCACATGAAAGTAGAATGTGACACCGAAAAATCTAAACAATGTTATAAATTAGAATCGAATGTGCGACACACGTGATCGGACCGTTGGAACGCGCTGCAGAGGCGGGCGAACGTCGCATGACGCGTTAACGCGCGTTCACACTGTTTTCTTATGCACAAGAGTTATTGATTTTCCGCCGGGATATTAGCACGGGGGAGGGGGGGGGGGGAGGGAAGAGAAGCAGAGAGAGGAGGATGCAGGAATTCCAATCCTGCGGAGGAGAGAGACGAGTAGCGATAGGGAAGGGGTTGGGCTGTTCCCGTGAAAGGAATCAACGGGTATAAGTGATTCTAAGAATCGAAATCAAAGGAGGAGATTCCCGCATCTGGGAACCGATCTCGCTGCTAGGCGCCCGGCAGAAAAAGAAAAAAAAAGCGCCTCCGGGAGACGGAGGAGGAGGGATTGCTTCGCCGCAAGGACGTCGCGCAGTGGACGAGCAGCACTCCCGTCGCAATCTTCGAAAGCGGTGCGGAGGGGGAGAGGAAGAGAAGCACACAGAATGCTGATTCCTTTCGTTAGAATCCCTTACAAAGCAGGCCATCGAAAGAGAATGCAGGCCGTCCATTCTCATTACAGAACGAGACGGGCAAAGAATCGACTCCTAATGAGAGCTTAAGATGAAAGATGCGCGTTGGCGGAGTGAAACGGCGCACGAGTAAAGCCATCGATAAATCGGATCGGAATTTATTTTCCGCAGCTTCTTTGTCCCTCGACCGTGTGTTTCTTTCTTTCTTTTTTTCTTTTCCCCCTCGCACGAGGAAGAGGAAAGCGAGAGTGAGCGATCTTTCGGAGTGACCGCTCCGAAAGGGACTCTTGACACTTTCTACACACGAGGGATGACGATTACACCTTAGCATAATGCCGGTTCTCCAGCGGGAGAAACAAATGGTTTCGCGAAATGGCGGAAGACTTGTGATGTGGGCTGCTGAGCTTCCCAGACACACGACAAACGGGCACGGCAGCGTTTCCGCTTACCTGAGTCTCCGTAACGTTAAGAAGCTTGGCCATATCGGCGCGCTCGCTTGAGGATAAATACTTTTTGATCTCGAATTGCTTCTCCAGTTCAAAGATCTGCCTTCCGGTAAACGTTGTGCGTGCTTTTTTCTTCTTGTTCCTGTCGCCCGACAGCGGACAGTCTGACAGATTGTTCTCCTCTTCGGAGGACTGCTGATTCGTCAAATCCATTTTGTCTTTTTTCCGCTTGATGTTCTTGTGCTGAATAACTGAAAAGCAAAGCATCGTCTACGGTTAGTTCTCATCTCTTTCACCTTGCGCGCTCGAACAGCTGACTCGGACGCTGACGGTTCACTAGCCGAGGAGCAAGGAGAAAGTTGGAAAAGGGGCAACCGCATTTCTGCTTATTCTTCGGCATGCACTCCCACAGATCTACATTACAACACCAATTCATATTGGCTTCACGCAAATCGAGAGGTGTGCAAGAGTAAATCAGCAGAATTACGGTTGGTTTTCCGGGAGAGGAATAGAAAAAAAAAAAAAAAAAAAAAAAAAAAAAAACGCACGCTTTGCCATTCGCAGGAAGGGTTGCCACACTCCCACGGTTCAGGAAGGCACACAACGAGTCGTGCGCCGTATGCACATCGTTCTCTTCGTTAGAGGAGATTCACGATCCGAAACACATGCGAATAATTAAACGGAATCTGGCAAAAGGACCGGTTATCCGAGACATCCTTGCTACCGAAATATCAGCAGCCACGATTCAACACCTATTTCCGATTTAGAGAGATGACACGATGAAAAACAGTATTTTTTTTTTTTGTTTTTGCCTCTTCGATCGATGTTTACGGACTGTTTCGATTTAACCTTGGAAATCTTCCATTTCTCGCTTAACTACAATCAAAAAATAGATATTAGTATTTAAAGAAAGAGAAAAGTGAAACGGGGGGGGGGGGGGAGATCCGCACGGAACGGAAATTGGAAATCTCATATCGGGAGACGTCCAACATCCGAAACGTCGGAGAGAACTAAAGAAAAAAAAAAAAAGAAAAAAGAAAAGAAACGAAACGAAATCATACGGCTTCCCTTGATCAAAACGAAGAATAAATCTATACAGACAAGAAGAGCGAGGTTATGAAATCCATAAAAATGAATAAGAAATTGCTTCGTGAGAACTTGGGAGCGCCGAGGCTGCAAACAGACGTCCCGATTCGTAAACAAGAAAATTAACGAACGGAGAGGAGAAGCCCGGAGCCGAGTCGCAGGTTTCAATTAGGAAGCGACGAGCATCATGGCTGCGTCGCTAATGGGTTCAATGTGGCTGGGAATGAGAAAAGTACTTTTCTTAAGTACAGGAAAGGCAAAAACCTCAGTGGGAATGACGAGAAGATCGGCTGAGTGCCCTGCCTGGATCGAAGTCGCCAAAGTGGAACGCCCCGTGCAAATGCGGATCGGTTTTAAGAGACAGCAATGCTGGAAGTGGCCAACAGGTGTGCAGGCGATGACGCAAGAGACTGAAAGTCACAGAACAAACGAAACCAACTTTCTGCTTCTTACCTCGAGCAGAGACCCTCGGAACTCGTGATTTTCCTCCGTCTGAGGACCATCAACCCGCGTTGAACAAAGGCGCTCACAGATACCATTCACACACGTTTCATTCCGCTTCGCCCTCGGGATCCCCCATCTTCCCAAATCGTCCTTAGCAAATTCGCGCCCTCGAGATGAAGCTTCGAGAATATCAAAAATGCGCGCAGGAAAAAACAAACAAACTTGGATTGAACTTGGATTGCTCAAAAGACTCAATTTCCGTTACGAACGTTTTTATTGTGGAGACGGTTCGAAGAACGCCTTTCTTCGATCGTACATCCGCAAAATCCAATTGGACATCAACTACTGCAAGAGTTACTGAATAAATCAACAGTCATCCAAAATTCCGTTGAAGTAGGTGGAACCTTTTATTACCTTTCGGAAGTGCAAAAACGCAGGACATCATCCTAACTAGTACGAAGGAAACAGAAACAAATTACAACCGTCCCGTGGACATGTCTTCAGAAGGCGCTTTCGCGTGGACGTCCCAATGTGAAAATCGGGAGCACGGTAATTACGCGAATATAACTGCTAGGAATATAATTTAATTACCCCGCAGACGAAACGTTACAAGGGTGGAAAGGAAGGGAAACGCACCACAATGGGAAAATGCGATTTTTGATTTTCCTGACGGGAAAAAAGGCAAAGAAAAAAAAAAAAAAAGGAAGGAAAACGGAAAAAAGTAGAAACCTGCAAAAGAAATCGTTCAGCCGACAAGCAACGCGGTGCACTAAACCGTGTTTGCAGCATCCCTGAGAGCGGAGAGGGTTGGAAGATCGCGGCGGACGGAAAACGGTAGTACCACCACGACTGCAAAACGTAGGGTGCAAACAGAAAAAGACTAGTCCCTCGAGGGACTAGTCATCTCGGTTCCAGTTTCCTTTAACTACTCTTCGATGAAAAGAACATGACGACGAAAACGAAATCCGTGTCACTGAGAGAGGTTCCCGATGCGACGACGACGCCTACGTCATCAAGGAGGAAGGAGAGTGCAGAGGCGACGCACACTTCGTTCCATCCCATATTTTACAGCCGGCACCACTCGACACTTCGGCGATTCTCAAGCACGGGATACAGTTCGAACCCGGGTGGTTAAGAAGCCAGCGGGGCGAAAGCATCCGCCGAGTAGCCACGGTTGAGAAGAGCACCCAGTTAAAGGACAGCAACCTTCGACTCTTCGTTTCCAAATGGGAAATCTCCAATCTCGGAACACAAAAGTAAAGGAACGAAGCCTGCATCCAAAAGATGTGTGAATTAGGACCAGCTTGAGAAACCCCTAATGGAAGGCTTCCTCATCCTAACTTAACTGGGTACGGTTAAAGGAATTCAGCGACCTTTTTTTTTTTTTGCTGAAGCGATTCGTGTTCGCCTACGGGAAGATTCCGCTACTGATGCGCAACCTGGGAAGAATTGCTATCGACAGATAAGATTACGGGAAAGTACGGTAGCTCTTGGATTCCTATTGATCCCGAAAACGCTTGCTTGAAAGGAGAGGGGAGCATTCCTCCTCGCCAGTCCCAGCAATTTCCCCCAGAAATGACGTAGGTGACAAAGGACCCTGACCGCTCTCGGCAGTGCATCACTACCTTCACAGGAAACGCTGGACACGAAAGAGGGAAGAGGATAGGCGCCTGCCTACTCGAACACCAGCGAAAACCGGGATCCATTTCAAAGGCAAACCGCCCAACTCGAAATCTGGAGGCTCCAGGGAACAAGCGTAGGGCTTTTTCGCTCTCTGGTCGTTATTGAGAGCTCAAACAACGCATGTCCTGTGCTCCTTCAAATTACTTCGACTCCACCCCCCCCCAAACACACACTCAAACCGTACATCACGCTACAGTTCATTCAAAATGCTTTCTGTTTGGAAATTCCTCGTCTTCTGCCGCAAAGATTTATGCCATTCCTTCGAGCTTTTAGCCACGTACAGCACTATGGTGGAAATCCATCTGTACTATTTTTAAGACGGCTTTGTTTTTGTTTTCTCAGCTATAAATTAATTCCCCTCTCCCTACTACCTAATGCACTTGAATCTCCCCTTCCCCCACCCTCTCCAGATCTTCGGCAAACCAGTCCTGTGTCGTCGCCATCACCTATTAACACCAGGAGATTGAATCACACGAATTCAACTTTCCGAAAAGTCTAGGAAGCGAAGCTGTGTGGCTCGGAGCGTTCGGATGAGCGGACCCGCCAACTCCTCTGGTTGGGTTAATTCAGCTGGCTCCTTGAATGACATTTCCAGAAGGTTCCTCTTTCCGAAACAGATAAACAAAATGGAAGTTCAGCGTTTCCCAAGCACAAAGCTGGCAAAGCCTGGAAAGCTTTTCCGTGTACCGGGCGATCCGCATACTCGACCAGCCACGATCGATACGACCGCACATACACGGAGACGACACGCTGCCGCAGATGTTCTTGGGCAGGCTACCGGAATGAGCAGACATTCTGCTACCGGAGGAGCGAGCAGACCGAGAGTCAGCGTGCGATCTCGAGATCGAAATCCGGTCACACGAATCGCAAGTCAGAAATGTTCAGGAAGTACCAGGAGTCAACGAGCCGTCCTGAGATTCTATCGCGACGAAGATACAGCAAAAGGTTGTGAAGGAGGATGCGAGCAGGCGCTGCACTCCGCATGCTGCTCACCCGATGACACAGAAAGTTCCACGCGGCGGGCAGAGGAATTCTTGAAGGAAAAGAGCCAAGGGAATCCTCGGTAACGAAGCGCCGTAGTTTTCCTGCGACGATTGCGCCGGACCACGAAAGACGGACGCGTTTCGCCTTCCGCGCATACGACAACTGCATCCCTAACTCGAGATTTGACGCATCTACCGTGGACGCAATTACCGACGGATACATAGCCATCTGTTTAGACACTTCGACAGAGAATTTCCGAAATTAGGTTAATGTGGTTCGTGATCGGAGTGTCAATGGCTCGAAAGAGCTCCGCCGCCATTTCTGGAAGCGTTTCGCCATTCCATCGTCCCAGGCATTTATCATCAATTGGCAATGCGTAATTGCGAAATCATTCAGAAAACGCTCTCCAGAAAAACCGTTTCGCAAACGAAAGCGTCCGGGGATGCGGAACTTTCGACGCGGAGAGCGAGCGAAACGGCAAGCCGCGTGTGCGCAGGGCAAAGGCAGAGGGACACGGGAGCGATCGAGATGTTCCGAAAGCTCCGAAGGACGAATTCGCACGGAAAACAAGACCCGCTTGGGTCGACCCGTCGCCTCCGGATGACGGCCATGTTTGCTTTTTCGACGAAGTGACCGCTTCTGCTTCGGCATCGCCGCCGCCCGTCGCTTGCCAGAGATTTCCCCCTCCCCCTCCCGGAACGTCCTACTCTTTCGAAAGAAAACAGGAAACACAGATACTTGTCACACCGCGCGGGACACACACTTCCACAGGGAGAGCGCCTTGAACTAATGATGCTACTGCACTTTTCGATGCACGAAGAAACATCCGACATGCCGTACGTGAGAGCGCCAGCATGCTGAAGAGCATGCGAAAATCAAGGGATGGCAGGCAGCGAGCAAACATATTGACACTCCACATCATCCCTCGCGCAAGAATGATCCGAAAATTCGCGGAAGAAGAAAAAAAAGATGAGAAAGAAAGAAATTAATTTCCAGGAAACGTCTTGTCGAAATAGGAAGAAAGCAGATGCTGCGTCATCTATTTCAATGGAGGATACCAATTATGAAGAGACGTTTCGCAATAGAGTTTTCAAGGGGAGGGGGGGAGGAGGAACAAAAACAACAAAAAACAAACAAACAAAACGAACAGGGGTGACATAAAATCACAGAAACAAATAAAATGGGCTTCAGCGTAACGAGGACCAGGGATGCCGGAGATTTCGAAATGTGACAGCCAGGAAAACGATCACGGAAAGAGCAGCTAAACAAATACACGTGAACCTCATCCGGTATGGAAAACACGAAAGGGTTGCATGGCAATCTGCGGCTTTCAGGATGCCAAGGAAAGTTCCCGTAAATCAAATACGTCATGGGAAGCGAACTTTTGATCTTTACAGGAGAGAAGAACTCACGTCAATGCCACAAGGAATCGCAGGAAAAACAATTCACGATCTCGTCGAGCGGAGCAGGGAGGAGAAAGCTTGGAGGATGTGATGGTACACGTCCGCGTGGTACGCGCGCAAGGAACGGGACGGAATCTTCTTCTTCGACGGCAAAGGGAGAAGAATTCCTTCCCTTCTCCCCTTCCTCCGTCACCCAAATCAAAAACACCTCGGTGATTTACGACGCGTTAAATTTCTGCACTTATATTTTTGTTATTGAGTCTTTGCTACAGCGTAAACCCACACAATTTGTCAGCATCCGTATCCACGCTCCATTCTCGACCTGTCAATATATTCGAAGTGAAGGAACCTTTCAAAAAGTTCAGCTTGCAAACTTCTGATTTATGAATAGAGAAAATGATAAAAAAAAATAATAATAAAGCAAGGGGAAAAAAAAGTAAACAGCAAGAACACTTATCCTAATGTGTTTTACGTTCGTGAGAGTCCAAACAGGAGAGGCACCCAGTTTCAATCGCTTTGCACGTTGTGTGTGCACGCTCGTATGTGTGTGTGTGTGAATCTTAAGCTAAGGCTGCTTTTTTTTTATTTTAATTACAACTTTTCATCCCGTTCCTTGATCTCGGGTCATCATCTCGGTTCATATTTAATATAATTACTTATAAATATTAACCAACTTTCACAAGGGCAGCCCCAAATCAACTTATTCCTTCGTTATTCAGATCCGAACGCTGTATCGAATCAGCGTTTCACCGTTTCCCAATTAAGGAAGCCGGAAGCGGAATAGCGGACGCACAAGGGAGACTTCCTAGAGGGGATTGAAGAATCGACCGCGAAAATGAAGGTGTTTCAGGTTTTCCCAGAGCTCACTCTCATTATTTCCGCACATCGAAAGCTGCCATGAAGAAGCAAGCTTCCAGTGATGGGCACACTCCGGGTAACCCACGGAAGAATCAAAAGAGAAGAGCAATATCCAAAGCGGCGATAAAGTTCCGGAAATTTTTTCAAAGACGCGCGTTCCTCGGGAGAAAGCGGTAACGTACAACAAGAACGAATACCGCCGATCACAGGAGATTTGGAAGGGAATGAGGAATACGAAATGCTGGATGGTGGCAGGAACTGAATAACTGGACGACTGAAATTTCTGAAAAGCACTCAAACGTTCGCGAAAGAGCGTGTTTTTCCGCAGGCATTCACTGCACAAATTTCAACCGGCACCACTCGTAAAAGGACTTCCCACGAGGAGAGAATTTCTGATTTAGAAAAACGGGGAGTCCTTTAGGAGCAAGCTCTGCGCAGGAGTCTGAAAACCTGTGCCATCATCATCTCAACATCCGCGATGCAGCGTCTGCATCCAGAATGCAAAACTGTGGTAAACAGTGATGGGCAGAACGGGGAAAAAGAGCGCTAAACACACCATAAAAATTAACGTCATGAGGTATCGAGACTTCAATCCTCATATACGAATACACAGACGCGTAATGCCTGGGAAAACGCGCGAGTGTGATGAAGCTTGAAAGAATAAGGCTGAGAAGGAAAAGTGCATGCATCCGTACCGAAACGCGCTGCAACCTGCTTTAGCGAATGCAACGCCTGAGATGGCAAGAAGAATGCAGGAGCTCTAAAACGATCGAATATTTATAGAACGCCGTGGAGCGACGACTTGCGGATCCTGGTCTCGCAACCAGGAACGAAATGAAAGACCGACGCAGTGTTGCATGGATGTGTGTTCGCAACAGTGAGGGGCTTGATGGCGCTCATCTCAACAAGTGAGCACGCCCCTGTGTGCTCCAAAATCTCCCGAATGGGGCCATCACTCAAGACGAACGGCAACCGACAGAAAGCCGAAGATTCCAAGTCGGGAGGCGAGATGGGAGCGGATCGAGGTTTGCCACGTAGATACTTCTTCGACTCACTGGTAAATGCTCCCGCCGTTCCAGTTTTCCAACAAACAAACAAAAAAAGACAAGAGATGAAAACGGCGAACAGAAAGCGGCACTCACGAGGGATTGCCATGTTCTCGGTTTCGTGGGAGGAAAGTATATGAACACAAATGAGGCACAGAACACACACTTTCAATAACACTTGAAGACAAGTGTCCAAACTATTGTGCTAATCACTTTCGATCCGGAAAGGAAGTTCCACCGAAGGTGGGCCATAAATGCACTGAGGTTTGCAACCTCAGGATTGCCACGTGTGGCGGTGAAGACATGCCACCACCACACGGCTGACTGACTTCCGAACACGCTGAACGACGTGTTCGGAAAACGGACTCAAAGGAAACAGAAATTCATACAACAGCGACAAAAGGGCGGGGGAGGGGGAGAAAGGCGCAAAAAACATACGTGAGGACGACACACATTGAAATACGCAATACGGAACACGAAATGCCTCGAATAAGGAGCAAAACACGAAAGTGCGATTTTTGCTCAAGAGCCTAATCGCAATACGAGAGCATGTGCACAAACGTGCACATGAACACAGGCCTAAAAATAGAGGCGATGACGGTAGGGAGGGTACCCTGGATGGAAACGCATGCAAGGAATTGACAAAACAGCCAGATCACTATTGAAAACTGATTTGGCATTGAACCTCAATCTTGCAGAAAATTAGCATTGCATGATGCTCGATTCATGAAAAAGGAACGGAGGGGGAGAAAATCAAAGACCTCGGAGCTCAACGGTAAAACAAAAAAAATGCCTCCAAACGAAAGAAGGCAGCGGGGAAAAGATCTCCTTTCGAGGAAAACATGAAAAACGGAAGGTCCCATGGCTCGCCCGATGTACGTAATAACAAGTTATTTGCTCGTAACGGCTTCCTACATTCACCGATGCGAGCGTCATCTGGATTTATCAGCATCATCTGTATCTCATTTCGTCACCATTTTCACAAGAGTCGTTGGTTACTTCCCCAGCATTCAGGTTCCTTCTTTGACGACCTTTTGCGTTCTTGCTTTGGCTTTTCATTGCCGCATTGCGCTCGCTTTCTTCCCCGAGCGAGTTCTCAGTTCCCCACTCGAGATGACATTTACATTCGTTTGTCTGATTTCTCGTGAGCAGAGATTTCAAAACCGCAGGAAAATAAGCCAAAACTGCGTTTGGGGTTTCGCAACATAATCTTTGGGAAAAATAAACGAGCTGTTGAGGTTAACGCATGCATCTGGGAGGACGATTCCTGTTTCTTCCAAAGCCGAGATCGAAGGATTCCACGAACGATCTCCGTTTTCCAGTTGCCTCAACCTACAGATGACTTTCTGATAAAATAAAGCACACCGAACGGAATGTGCTCGAAGCAGCTGTGAACATCGAATCCACTTAATGCATGAAAATATGGGATAGGGAACTCGCTTCTACTGAGTTGCTATTCCGCCCACGAGTACGAAATACCATATCCTGGATTTCAAAACGCGATCCACCTTTGCATTTCTTTCTTTTTGTTCCTTTTTTGGAATGCTGGTAAGCTGTGTTGCTGCTGCTGTCAGACATCACAAGCAGCACTTGCTGAATCTTCGATTCCTGCGATGAAAGGTTTCTCTAATCCAAAGATCATCGAACCAATTTCCCCAACTCGAGAATTTGTCCCTATCACACTGTTCCCTTTGAAAAATTGGAATTCCCCGAAACAGGAATATTCCCGGGCTAATTTCCATGCTAAAAGTTTTTAACGACAACGCTCTTCATTTTTCTGACTTTTTGCATAAGCTGAATGGAGCATGATGGATATTTTCTGGTTCGGGGATTACCAGAATGAACTGGGTGAATTTAAGAACACAAAGACCGAAGAACAGATCAAGATTCCCGACATGACACTTTGAAGTCTAAGAATAGACCCCTTGATCAGAATCTTTAAAAAGAGTTGCCCGATTGTATCGATGGGAACCGTGAGCATTAAATGCCTTTCCACGGAATCACGAGGTCTCTTCAAGCCTCGCAGCTTCTTGATGCCTTGAGCTCGTTCCATCTCGCCAAAAATATGTCTCTTTTCATTTCGGCAGCACCCTTTATGAAAGTGTCTTATTGAGTGGGAATCTTAATCTTGGTCTTCTGCTGACACCTCTCGTATTTTTTGTTTCCTCCCTCTCAAAAAAACAGATGACCTCCCTGACTGGAAAATTCCAGCAATAAACTGCCATACGAAAAGTCCCTCAATGAAAGTACTCTGTTTTTTGGTTCCCTCAGGATTTATCAAAGGAAGATACTTAAAGGAAAGGACGCTGTTTTTAGAGGGAAAGTCGCGCAGAATGTGCCAGCCTCGAAGAAAGAAAGAAAGAAAGAAAAAAAAAAAAAAAAAAAAGGGAAAACCACAGCCTCAGAACTTGGAATGAATAATGGTTGGAAAATGAAAAATTATGAACGATTAATATTTTAAGGCCACTTTCGACTATAACTTCACATGCACGAGAACATGAAACTTGAAAAGTTATATAAATTAATCAGATCGATGACACACGAAGGACAGATGCAGATTAGCGAAGCTGTCGGAAATACTAAATCTGTTGGACTGGGGAACAAGTTCTGAATAAAACATTCAGTTGGAACGATTCGCGAGGAAGGTTCCTGCTTGGTGCTCGGATTCATCAGCTGCTCTACGGTCCTCATTCAACGAATGCCGATTACTGACATCAACCTTTTGGCTGATGCACTCACTATACACACCGCTCACGAAACGAGAGAAATAAAATCAGATTACATTTATAAATTGCAGTGATGGCAAAAAAAAAAAAAAAAACAGAGACGTGCTGTGCCTCTTGTTGTACTTTCTTTTCAAGAGCACGCATTGCATTTTTGCCCCCTGTGAGAGTGGGAAAAGGAATTATAACTTTGTCGGGCTGACCAATTAACATCTTAATCAATTTATGTCGCACTCCACCTTATGTTCGAATGAGTTATGATCTTTAGAAAACCGTTCTTTCCAAAAAATGCCATTTAAAATAGGAAGGATTGCGATAGACATTTGCAAAGAACACAAAACGCACACCATCATGCCGAAAAAGTCCTCCAGATGACCAAACTACATTGGGATCGGAGTTAATTACACGGATTTCTTCATTCCTATTCTAGCTCGATTGATGACTGTGAAAGAAATGAACCATAACCGTGCCCGTCTCTGTTTATGGCTTCTGTAAATTTATTTTACCATAATAACAGTTTAAGAGCCGCTGTTTAAAAACGAGCATTTATGTACCCAAAATGCAGTGCAAGGGAAACTGTGACGATGAACATTCCAACGACCATCTGGGAACGACAAGCACTCCGCTGCAAATCACCATGAGCGCTCAATTAGTGAGTTTATTTCTCAGGATGCACAAAAAGAAAACATCAAATGTTTGCTGTACTCTTCCTGACATCCATTCTCGCGCCCAAGCTTCGAATGTGATACTTCGCACTTCATAAAAAGAAGGGAAAGAGACGAAGTTTGGTACAGTCGCCACTGGAAATTTTTGAAACAGTGCGCATAAGAAGCGAAAGTGTTGCCTATAAGTCCCCGGAAGTTCCGTTACTCCAAATTAGTGAATCACCAGTTTGCAAGATGGGATGGTTTCAAGGCATAAAAAAGGGGGGGGAAGAAAAAATGTCCAGAAAGCGGCTCACGAACACAAAATGACGCAGAATATTGCAGCTCACTGAGCAGCTGCGATGTGCAATCATTACGAGTTCCCGAAAACCGAACTGGGGGCTCACAATTTCGTTTTTGGTTTCTGATACCGCATGATGTGCACATGACGAAGAAATAGCGCGAATGCTTCTGCACACCTGAAACGGTCAGGCTCTTCAACGAGTTGTGAAAGAGAAGCAAACCATATCTGCAGATGTACGTGATGCCGACCACCGATCTGTTTGTCCGGCGATGCTCCGAGGACTCCATCACAGCACTCGCAATGACAGTCAAACAGCTGTTCATCTCCGCATTTCGTAACACACCATGAAAATTGCCGCAACGCCGAATGGCGATGACCAATAATTACGAATCAGAAAAGCCAGCGGGAGAGTAAAAGAAAGAAAGAAAGAAAAGAGAAGAAAAAAAACTTCGTGACTTTTCACGAAAGTGTTGGTGCTAATACGCGCAAGAAAATGGCAAGAATGACAAGAATCGCGCACCATTCGCAAAGAAGTATGAATCATGAGATACCTCCGTTGCCGATAGAACTCTCCCTTAATGCATCAACATGTATCATTAAGTAACGAGTCGTTACCGAAAGTATCCACACATCGGCAAAGCAACGTCTTTACATTTTGATGTCGAAATTCCTAATTCGGCAGCGCTCGTCAAACAGACCACAAAGTTCAATCCTGAAGCACCACGAGATCTCGGGGCCTTGAACGCTTGATTTTTCAATTTTTCGGACTCGAGTGGATAGGAAAAAAAAAAAAGAAAAAAAATCAGTCCCAGAGAGATCCTTTTCGGAATGATAATCCAGATTTCCAGAAACCGATAGGCAGGTTACGCGTCGGAAGCATACCTTGGCATCATCCAAATAGAAAGCAGGTGAGTGATAGCTCGATGCGAAAGGCAAAGAAATTTATTTGCGGAAGGTATTTTTGGCTGCTGGAAGAGGATAAGAAAGTGCGTCCCGGCTCGAAAAGCCAGAAACGTGAATTGGATTCACGGATTATGCCCGTGGCCAACCTGAGGGACCAGCCCCGGAGGACCCGTACACGTCCGGGGGTATTCCGCGTGGGTCGGGTACGGCAAAGGGAGCGAAAACCTCCTCGCCACGAATGCGTGAACACGGTGGAGATCAGCGAAAATCCCCAGTATTGCAAACAGTTCCGTTTTTATTATTATTACTACATGAAGAGGAAAATCCCTTACTAATGGGTGTACCATCCGCGTATCGACAGCGCTCACGCGCACAATTTAAACGTGCAGTGAAGGCCGCGGAGATGCTGGCAACCGTCGCAATAACGCATAGGCAACATAAACTGCCCGCATTAAAGAAGCAACGACATATTAGCTGAGGGAAATAGGGAAAGTTCCAAGTATGCATAATAATGCTGTTAGTGCACGTCGATTTATTACGTCTGATGGATATTCGAGGCACACGTGTGCTGCGAGAAACACAATGACAAATTACGAGTTTTATTAAAGGATGCGGAGTTTGTTTCCTCTTCCTCCTTTTCTTCTTCTTCTTCTTCTGTCCTCTACCCGACAACTTGTTTCCGTCTCCGTTTTCGTGGATATTCCACGAATCTTCCTTTCGATTTTTAGAAAACATGTGCTCAACTTAACACCAATAAGCAATCGTTTCATGCATCCTTAATGCTGTAATTTCAGAAAGCTTGGGAGGAGCACAGATAATTAGAAGTTCGCAGCAACTGCTGGAACCGAGGCTGGATCGCTTTTCAAGGTCAGGAAAAAGCTTTCTAATTCATATCGAGGAGAATCCACGCGGTGCTTTGGTCACATTCGCTTAAACATGAACTCTCGCAAAACGTATTACAAGTCACCATTTCGCAGATTATTCACCATCGGACGAGGAATGCATAAATCCTTTCTTTTCTTTCTTTCTTTCTTTTTCGCAAAAAAAAAAAAGAGAGAGAGAGAGAGGGAGGGGGGGGGGAGAAAGAGAGAGAGGAAAGCCAAACGCAAACACTTAATCGCAGCCGGATTATCGGACGAGCAGCATCTCATGCATACGCCGCCGAATGAATCCAGGAGAACGCAACTTGCTCTTTTCAATCTCGAACAACGACGAACACATGCCTTATGTAAATGTACAGCATGAGATATGTATACAGGTGTGCGTGGTGTGTTTCAAAAAAAGAGAAAAAAAAAAGAGCAGCTTGACAAGAAAGTGTCTCCAGCAGCCGAAGTCCTGGAAAATGCAAATTTTCGAGTGACTTCACGCTGCGCTCTTAACGAATGAAGCAAAAACGCGAATGTGTTGTGAAACAGGAAATGTAAACCAGGGAGAGAGAGAGAGAGAGAGAGAGAAAACAACAACGAAAAGTCACCTCTCGGATATGCAAATCGCGTCATCCCGATGACGTGAGCGTTAAAGATAAGCTCGCGAACTCCCAGCAAGAGGTTCCAATGAATGAATGCAGTCGCAGTGGGGACTTGGAATGCCAGCACGCTCATGCAGTCCCCGTATCGTGGGACTTCTCCCTCCATCCTTTATATGCCGGTAATGAACTTGAAAAGCTCGGCTCAACGGATATTTCGAGAATAAACAGGCGCTGCGTCCAAAATTTGCACCGGGAGTTTTCTCCTCCTCCTTCTTACATCATCGCACGCTGGCAGTAATTCCCGAACGAGAGCAACCTTGCTTTTTACGTTTCGCTGCCCCGTTTCCCGTAAAAACGTGAAAACCGAGGGGGATGCAAATCGATACGGGACTGCAGACGACCAGTTTGCTTCCATCGGAATTCGCAATCAGAACGGGCGTTATCAGCTCGCATCCCCTTTTGGCTGGGCCTGTTTCCGCATGGAGAGCTCCGCGAGATAACCGAATTGCAAAACACTCGGGTCCAGCCCGACTGCCCGGCCTTTCGATCCGAGCTTTCCGGGGCTGCACACGAGAAGGGGCTCCTCCACGAGCGCTCTTTCAAGTGTTCCGAAATGAAGAGCGAATCTTGCCGCCGACAGCAGCCGTGAGTGATGTGCGAGTGAGCATCACTCACGAGCGCCCCCATTTGCCGTTCGGTCGGATGTAGACGGCATCTCGTTGTACTCTTTTACGAAACCATCCCGGCACTTGGAAACCGCCCGTTTGCATTTCGGATGCACGGAAAGTTCACACGTAGCAACGCGCGGCTTGCAGATGACCGATTACGGGAATCGCAGCGAAACCGCAGCGTCATGCTTTTTTGAGGAACAGCCGGAAAATATCCCAATTAAGGTGGGGACAGGCAAAACCTACAGACACATCTGTGAAGCTCCACACAAGAAAAACATACACCGCAACACGAGTGATCTACAGCCAGGAGCGATGGCTGGTAATCGGTGTCAAATCATTTCCGAGATACGGAGAGGGGGAGGAAAGGAAGGATTGCTGCTGCCGATACCCGTAACCGAGTGCATCAGCATCCGAACCAGATGTTCATGAGGACATCGGAAAAGAAGCAAGAAAAATGATGAGACGCTTGTACGGATCCTGCCGTCCAACAAGAAGGAAAACGGATTTCGGGAGAAAAGAGATACGGGAGCGCTTCCATTGGACCGTGACCTGTGCGCCTGTTCGAGAACACCAGGGAAGGTCAGGAAGCGGAAGGCAGGAGAGGAAAGAAAAGGCAAGCAAACAAAAAGAGGAAAAAAAAAAAAAAAACAGCGAACCTTTGATTTTATCCAGCTGTGGTCCATCAGGCATGCTCATGTAAGTATCATGGGGAAAGTCCTGGTCGCGGACGTTTTCCCTGACCGCCATGAATAACGAAGGCAGTCTCTGCATGGTGACACTTTTTCCGGAAACGCTGTCTGGTTTCTCGGCTTTAACACAAAGATTCAACGGTTCGCAATCTCCCTCGGGTCCCTTGATGAAAGGTTTTGCTCTCCCGAAACGAGATATGGAGAAGGCTTTACTACCTTCATACTTGGGAACTGAGATCACAGGCACAAGAAAATCTCGGGAGATGGGGGAAGCAGATGATCTTCCAGAGCTGTGGTCAGAAGCAAATCCGCTGGAAGGCAGCGCGGAGCTGCCGTCACTGTCTTCGAAATCGAACTGAGAAGGGCTGGGCCGCCGCGTGGATTTGTCCACAAACACGTCGCCCGTCACGAGACCGGCTGGGTTGTCCATGGGAGAAGAAGACATGATGCTCCCTCTCAGACCGAGGATGTTGGCGATGAAGTGAGGCGTGGGCTCTTTCGGAGGAGTGCCGTAGACGTGGGCGTGCCAGGTGTGCCGCAGGAACGTCGAACTCATGCTGGGAGTGCTGCTGTTCGTAGCCGTCCAATTCGCTTCGTGCGTGCGCCCTCAGTGGAAACCTCGCAACTGCCTAAAAGCAACCACGCTTGGTTAGCACCGTCGACGGCGAAGGGTACGAGGGAGGAGGACACGTGCGGCGCTGCCGCGACGTTCTCCAGCGTCGCCCGCTAAGAAGCGGACAACTGGAAGGAAGCAAGTCCGGCGCGAAGAAGGCAGGATGCGGAAGAGACGCGAGAGGACGCCAACACGCGCCTGCATCCTGCCTTGAGGGGGCCCCGCGTACGTTAATGCTTGGCCATCAGCGTCAACTCGTGCCTACTGGGGGCGCTTCGAGAGGGTGGAAGAAGCCGTATCCCGAAGGGTCCTTCCCCGTTTCGGGCCCCTCAGGTGAGGGCAAGAGAAGCGCAGGAGAACGAAAAATCTGGCGACCCCCAGAGCACCGGGGTCCACATGCAAAGAAGACTCTTTCCCGTTCCCAGGTGGGGTGGGTGTCCCGGCGCTTCCACTGCGAGAAGGGCGGAACAGTACAGGCAGATGCTGCAAGGGGCTCTCGCGTGTGCGCACTGGAGAAGGACAAGCGGACAGGGGGGCGCGGCGTGTGCCTGCCTCCCAGAATCGACGGGCGGAGAGGCACGGCGATGCCACTGAGGGTCGTTTGCAAGGCGAGGTGTACGCAGCCGCGGGATGTCGAGCAACGGTGAACAGATCTCTACGCGGTAACACGCACGAGCACCGGACGACGCGCGGAGCAGGCGGCGGCGGCCACCAGAACACGGCGCGCCTTACGAGCGCGGAGCAAAACGAGAGGGCGATCCATGCGACTGGGAAAAAGATCGCATGCGCGATGGCAACCGGGAGACGATGCTCATCTGCAGCTTCCGTAGTCCGGGAGCGAAGAAAGGGAACCGCGACGGAGGAGAATTTCCCGCCCCCGGGAGACGGAGGATACTTGGGCGTGGACAAGACGGGAGCCGGCACGCGCGCTTCGCCGAGCCAATCCAAAGCTCCTTCCGGAGCAACAGAGTGCTCGCGGGCCGGGTTAGCACCTGGGAGCGCCGCGAGCACCGCAGCGGAGCTGAAGGAAAGCGAAGTTGCCGGGCTGGAGGGCCAACCGCAGTCTTGGACGCCTCTGAGAAAGCTGCTGCTGCTGCTGCCGCCGATGCCATCACGTACCTCCTCCTCCCGCACGGAAGAAGGACTCCTCCCACCTCGGGAGAGGGAGGAGACGAGCGCCCTCCTTGAGGGCGCTATGGGGCGGGCAAAGTGAACGGGACGCGCCTGGCGCCGTACTGCCCGCACCAACCAGCGAGCACCTTCAAGAGCCGCAGAACACGCCGCCAAGGATGAAGAGACGCGTTCAGATGACCTGCGCTTCCCTCCAGAGCTCTTCCCTCGTCACCTAGCAACGGACGGAACCTCCGCTCCTTCCACGCGGATTGTCCGCGCGTCCCGGCGCTGAGCCAGGCTGCGCAGACGATCCGCTCGTTACCTGGCGACGGGAGAAGGAAGGGGGAGGTCCAGAGGAGGATATCTGGAACGCAGCGCGGAAAGAGGAAAAGAGCACGGGAGCAGCAGGGAAGTTCCCGGTCCCGAAGAGGAGCCGGGAAAAAGGGGCGCAGCCCCTGCCGCCGCTGCCAATTCACGAGAGCGCTGGGACAGCCGGAACTTCCTAAGAGCAAGTGCTGTCAGACGCCCCAACGGAAAACGAGGGAAGGGGAGGGGCAGGGGACGAACCCGGGAGCACACACCAGCGCACGTCTGCAGGCTCATCACGCGAGACGGCGACGGAAGGCGCGCGAGAGAGAGTAAGGGAGGGAGGGCGTCCGGGAATCCCGGCGTGAGCCGGCCCCGGAGGCGGTTTCGGAAGTGCGAAAGCGAATCCGGAGCTTTCGTCTCTCATGTCTCTTCTTCCTCCCCGCCTGGGAGACAAGGGAGGGAGGAGGCCCTCTGCTACTTCCAAGACCGACCGCGGGACGCACGGAGGCCTCCTGAGCCACCCTTGACGGGAAGACTAGCCTTCCCTCGAGGACGCGATGCGACTTGTTCCCAAGGGAACGCGACTTCTCCCTCGCCCTCTGACCGAGAGGAGAGAAACCGAAGGGAAGACCTGGCGTCAAGCGACACGGGTGAGCCGGCGGAGGGTTGGCCGGCAGAAGCAAGGGAGGAACGGGGAAAAAGAGTGCGGAGGGTGGAGTGGAGTCCGCCCGATCGCCTTGACGACGGCATCGAGGAGCACCGAGACAGAGAGAGGGAGAGAGAAAGGACCGAGATGCAGGGAGAAGCAGCGGGCGATCGGGGCGATGGTCCGGTAAACAGCGCCGTCGCCCGAGCGCGCATTCTTACGCGGGCGGACGGCCGCTGAGGCCGACCGGCAGGTATTCCGGCGGAACGTCCTGGCGGTGGCGGACGATCCGCACCGCCCCCGAGGAGCGTCCATCCCCCCCCCCCCTTTGTCCTCCGGATACTTGTTCCTAGCCATGCGGCGAGATGAGGAGGCCCTTCGACCGAACAAACCGGCAGTTCCCCTCCCCCTCCTCCTCCTCTTCGTTCCCGGCTAACGCCGCGAAGAGCGACACGACAAGCAGCAGCGCCGAGCGCCTGCTCGGAGCATCCGGAAAACGCTGGACGATGCGCACCCGCCGCGCGGATCGGAGCGAAATGTGGCAGGGCGCGGACCGCGGGAGAAACCAGACATCCTCCCCCTGAGGAACGGCGCTGCTGCCCGGGAACTCCTAAGAGGAACGCAAACTCTCGTCTCCTCTCCCGGCGAACTGCGCGTGCTGGCCGCGGCCCTGCCGTCCCGATAAAAACGGACGGTCCGTTAAAAGCATCGAGCGTGGAGAACCCGGAAAAGAAACAGACGCGGAGGCGGCGGCAGCTGAAAAAGTGTAAAGCGGCGGCGGCCATTGGATTCACGAAAATGACGGACGAATCAATACGTAAATCCCAAATTTTCTCAAAAAAAAAAAAAAAACAAAACAAAAAACAAAAGAAGAAGAAAAAGAAAAAAAAAAGGGGGGGGGGGAGGAGGAGGAGGATGAGGAACGATCAAAGAATGTTCGGGAAAGAAAGCATCTTTCACCTCCCGTTTCGCACATTAATAACGAGATTCTTCCAAAAACATCATGCGTACACTGCGAGCGTTTCCAGGAGAATCAGCTGTAGCATCAAAGGATAAATAATGCAGGCGTTCACTTCACGAGCGAATCTGCGAAACGCACCGAGACCCAGCAATTAGTGAGAACGTGCACAGGCAGCGCGACCCTCTCTCAGCGAAAAACGAGAAAGGCCCGGCGAGAAAGCAGAAGCGGCAACTTGTGCGTCATCCCACGTTCCGTTCCCGCGGACCGCTTTCGGGAAAACAAGGAAGAGGAGTACCGACAGATCCCCCCGTGCAGGCAGGCAGACTGCTTGCCATTCCGTTCGCGGAGATCGACAGAGGAGGAGGAGGAGGAGGAGGAACGAGGAAGGACGCGTTCACCTGTGGCTAATTCTCCAGGGACGAGAACGGGCGGCGGTCCGAGATGATGAGGTGGCGCCCGGCAGCTGCGTCCAGCCTGGCTTTCGGAAGGAACGTGACCAGCACGGAAGGGGAAACGGACAGTCGCATGTCGCACCGAGGATGCCGCGGTTCCACTGCTAACCGCACCCTCCGACGACGACGCCGTGCACGTAAAAGAACAAGCACAACGCACAAATGACTGATCAGCCTGAGGTAGTCCGTCTGCTCAGGCAGCCGCCACATATGTACGCCGCACACGTGTTTCGCGGTGCTCTCCACCTCCTATACGAACTCGACTCCATTCACTTCTTCCTAGACACCATCTCCTCTCTACAGATTTATTGCTGCCTAACATGGTTAAAAAAGGCTGACGAAAGAAAGATTCCTGCGTTTGCACTCTTATCACACGGCTCACGACTATTGACGATAACTACACGTAACACCTGGTTATAAATTATTCGCTTTTTTTTTTTTTTTTTTTTTTCTTTCCCTTTCCATTTTTCGAAGGAGGGGGGCTTCGAACAAACGCCAGAAACCGATCAAGTAATGGTCTGCAGGCACGAGATCTGCAAGCTGAGCTGCCATAGGCGGAACGGTGTTGGGTCTTGGTTGAGGAGAGATTTCGTCTCCTACGTCTCCGGCAACAACGTATCAAAGACGAACCGGAAGGCTTCATTCTGTGTGCGTGCATGTGGGAGGGGGAGGGGACGGGTGGGGGGGGGGGACACTCCTTGGTTACGGTCCCAGTTTACGCGCGCTCCTGCTGGCAGCAGCGAAGAAGGTGATTTTGCATCATTGCGGTCCCGATTGAAGAGGCACACACACACACACACACATACACACAACAAGGGAATGGGGGGGGGGGGGCATCTTGCACCAGCAAGCCGCAGCGAACACAGTATCTCTCCCTCTCTCTCTCTCTCTCTCTCTGCACCACCTTCCCGTCGAAAGAAAAAAAAAAAAAAAAAAACAACTTTCACAACAGGCTCCCTCTGTCTGTGACACCTCGGAACGTTTACCTTAGCCTGGATGCATCCGTTATCCCGTGAGCAAGTCCACCGTGGTCCCTTGTCATTTCGTCAGGAATTCCGCGAAGACGGGAAACTCTCACGTGCAGACCCCGCAATTTCACCGCACCACACGCTCAGGCTATCAAACGGGAACTGAGCCATTTGCGGTCGAACTAGCGCCATCTCTCCGTCTACAATTGAGAGATATCGATTTTCCGCGGAGAGCCGTGTATGAGCGAAGCGGTCAGAGGAGCCTAATTGAGAGAAAATCCTCGACCCATTTCGCCTCCTATCGCTCCGAGATATCCCGCCGTCAGGAAAATGAAATGCACTCGTGTTGAAAAATGAAGCTGGACCATCTCAGACAAAAAGGGGTGAAGAAGAGAGGAAACGGAAAAAAAAAAAAAAAAAAATGAACTATTAAAAAAAACACCAACGTGTGTGTAGCGATTATGCCGGGAAAAAAAAGAAAGTAGCCGCGAATCGTTACCAAGTGTGTGTGTACACTTGCCGTGTAAACGTGCACGCTCCGTGTCACAGCGCTCCTTCGTACTGTATTTGTTCCCCACAGAATGCCAAAGCATCCAAGCTAACAAAGGGAAAAAAAGGGAGAGAGAGAGAGGAAAAATAATAATCATAATAATAATAATGATAATAAAAAACTCTTCAATACCCTGAACAATGATTGAATTATGCGGTGCTACTTGAAAAAATGCAGGAAGATGGCGAGGAGATTGATTGTCTTGAGAGACGCGTTGCCATGGTAACCTTCTTTCGTCGAAAAGAATTCGCTGAATGGGAGAAAGAAAGTTAATGAACGCTGAATTATATCTCGTATTTCGTTCGTCTCCCGCGAAATAGATCCACAAGTAGAAATTCCGGTTCCGAGCAAAGGCAAACCGAACAGAGCCGATAATTGGTTCCAGTTTTGCATCCGTTGTTTCCGAGCAACTGCACGTCATGGAACTTGTCCTCTAGATTCCTTGATTTCCACTTCCGTCCTTGCCACCGTCAAACTGGTTTAAAGCGCGTCGCTAATAAACTTCGGAAAAGCATTCTACAAGTCGGTATTTAATGCAGAATTCGTGACATCATAAATCACATGATTTCTATGGATTCGCCGATAACAAATTGCATCGAAAGAATGTTATTTAAAAGTCAAAGGAAAAGCAGATACACTGGGGACGAAGGATTTATGTTGCATGCCAAACAGGAATTCGAAAGGCTGGCGATGCATTCCTTAATTACTTTTTGATATAGTCGTGATATGACCCAGTTTACAGCTCATATTTCGAACGAAACGACGATTAATTGCGTGATCGTCAGGAGCGGGAGCCGCTAAGAAGACAGGAGCTGCTAAGAGGCAACAGATGTGTGTGTGTGTGTGTCCCCACTTTGTTCCAAAGGATCTTTACAGGAAGATTTAGAATGATTGGGGGGCTACCGCCGAAAGTAGGTCCGGAGATCGTTAGCGACTAGTCGATTCAAATCTCGGTTCCCTTCCCCCCCCCCAAAAAAAAAAAAAAAAACTTGCAAAATTCATTTTATGCTCTCGAGAATTCCTGGAAAAAAAAAAAAAGGCGAAACTAGGAAACCAGGGTTGATTCCATAAACAACGAATTCGGGAAAGGAAGGCATCCCGCGCGTAAAGAGGAAAACGGGGAGCACAAGGAACTCGGACGAAACTCCAAATCATTTGCAAGGAAATCGAAACTCATCCCAGAGATGGAAGTTCGGGAGCACCGGAAACTTTTTCAAGTGCATCGTCATTTCTCGGATGTCGCAGGCCGGAGTGGACGGCAAGAAAATCCTTTTTGATATCCCTCCGCTCTCCGAGAGCGCGTTCGTTTGTCAAGATAAAATGGGACCGGAGCATCGAAAATGAGATGGATGGCGGAAGTTCCGACCGTGCCCCGCAAGAACAGCACGGTCCTCTGTGCTGCCGGTGGTGGTGAACGAGGCCCGCCGAAAAAGGGGGAAAAAAAAAAAAAAGGCCGTGCAGCATGCACCTCGTGTGTCTTCTTATTCTTCCTGCGCTCGTGCTGCGAGCGCGGTTCGAGCCGCCGCTGCACACCGGTGATCTTCCGGGATGCGAGGAACGAAGAAGCTCCGCACTGAGGATGGCAACAAGAGTTATTACTACTATTATTGAATCCTCCTAGCGCTCGTGGCTGGAGGTCTACGGAGGAGCGCTTTCGGATTAATAAGAGAAGATACAATAAAGAGTGAATGGTAGAAGAGGATTAACAATAAGGGAGGAGGGAAAGGCAGGACTCTGCAGGTCGGTTTTTATTGGAAATTTGCGACAGTCGGCCGAGTGCAAATGACAGACAGGGAGTGGACGAAGAAGGAATTCCGGAGTTTAGAAGAGGAAAGCGCAATCACATCCGCAGCAGGTTTCTGGCGGAAACGTTGATTCCCCGACCCGGGAATAGGTAAAATCCATGCTAAAGTGCAAGAAGTAGTACAAGAAAACATTGGGCGTCGCCAAGATGAATAGCAGGGGGAAGGGAGATGTTTTAAACGTCGAAGGGAAGTCTTTGCAGTGCTTGGAGTGTGTGATGACGTAATCAAATTAGTATTCTCTGACTTATAGCGCAAGTTGCTTTTGTAAGCTTGCTGCTGCGAGCGGGGCAACGGGAAACGAACAGACGGAAAGAGATTTTCCCGACTTCGTGCTGGATCAGGGAAAAGAGAAGGATAACCGGCAAACAAAGAAGCTTTCGAGACAGCTTCTCTCCTGTGTCAGAACCGGAAAGGGATTCAGATAGAGAGGAACAGGAAAACATAATCGTTGGATTACAAATCTGTGTTTAGATTTAAAATACTATAAACAGATTGTGAAGACAAAATGGATGTATCTTTCATCCCGAACGGACATGAAAAATGAACGACCGTGTCACATGAACACTTGCGATAGCGATCGATTCCAGCGTATGGAGAAGGACAACAAAGCGAAAGATGAAAGAGATGCTGCATTGGTGCAGAAGGGAGTGAGCAGGTGTGTGTGTGTGTGTGTGTGTGTGTGTGTGTGTGTGCATAAAAACGGATCTTTTGAAATCACTCCGTGAATAGAGGTGTCAGTCATCAGCTTCTGTTGTGATAGCCGAAAAAGCTCTTGTGGAATTCAACGCATGATAAACGGCACGATCGAGAACCATCGGAAAAAAATTTCTTGCACCTCGCGATGGAGGGAGATCGATCGTCTATGGCCGTCATCTGAGATTCTCTTTTGTTCCCCGATCTGAAATCGGGACATTGAGGCTTCCGAACCGAAGCATGCATGCCTTGTCTGTAAGAGTGGACGCGCTGAGTCTTGATCATACAGGATGGGACGGGACGAAGTCTCTGTAGTCATGAAGGAGGAGGAAAGCTTCTCCGATGAACCCACCCAAGGAGCCGTTGCTCGAGATGAGGTGCGGCAGTGACGTTCTCGAAACCGTTTTCCTTGATTCAATCCTCCAAATGCAAAGGTTTGCTCATCTGAGTTTTGCACTGGAATTGGTTATCGAGTTTTTTCCTGGTGTCTCTTTTTTGTGCGTGTGTTTTGCCACGCAGAAAATTTGCCGTCTCTCCACAGCTTCTTGCAACCGAGTCTCCAGCGACTCGTCCGGCATGAGGGAGCGATAAGACATGGACAGAACCACGCTGAAATTCATTCGTCTGCAACTGTGAAACCGCCTTCGATGTGTTTCGATGCGTACCGAAACATCTCTGCAGTGCAAACGCAATCCCTTGCATCCGTAAAGATATCGGCGAGGAGTTTTGTTTCCAAGAAGCGAAAGGAGTTTGCTAGAAGCAAAAGAGAAAACAGCATCGGCTTGAAGCAGGTCGAACCCATGGTCGAACCGTGGGGCCACCCAAGGTTTTGATGCTCCCGATGAGTCCCGACGAATTTTCTTGGGATTGGTGGATACTCCGCTTCCGTACCGGTCAAGTGTGCTCGATCGGAGGCCACACTGTGGGGACCTCGGTCTGGCTGTGCAGGGACGAGCGTGAAAGGAAGTTCCGCATTTTGTCCAGAAGCATGATCTCATCTGATTGGTGCTTCGTGCCTTGTTCTTTCGTTTCATTTTTTCCCCTGTGTCTCCTACACCCAAATATCGTACCCTGGTCCCCAATTGCGATTCACCCCGTTCGGATGGATATTTGGAAAATGCATCCTCCCAGACGCTCGTGTTTCCCAAGTAGGTCCCTGCGAGACGGAAAACACAACCGGGAGTTCGACGGAAGCTCTGGAGCGTGGTGCAGCGCCGTCGAAAGACGTACAATGCCGAAAATACGAGACGGAATCGTCGACGAACACAGAGAGGAGCACATAAAACCATGAACCTACCGAGAGCGTCACATGTGCAGTGGGAATGGCGAAACAGCGATGATAAGCAGAGTGGGTTTTCAAGAGCACCGCGAGCTCACGGTGAGCAAGAATTTTCAATGACGGCAGCCCGCCGCACTCGCGTACGAAATGTTGTCGGTCGGGTCGACTAACAGGAAGATGCCTTCCTTCGCAGACCACCTTTTCCTGCCACTTGGGTGGACGGTGGCGAAGCTAGCACTGGAGGTGATCCCATCCAAAGCGCGCGGCCCGCATCTCGTGGTACTGACGAGGAAGCGAGCATCTTCGAAAAAACAAACTTTTCTTCCATTAAATGAAAAACAGTGTTCGAGAGTGTCCTTGTGCGATCCTTGCGAATTCGAGGAAGCGCGCTCGAAGGAATGGAAAATAATTACGATGAGCGTTTTCCTCCCGAAAAGATAACACGAGGAAGATATTTTTCTTGTCGTTGCTGTTGCTAGGTAAACAAGCTGACGTAACCTAAAACGAACAATAGCCATTCTTATTTACTTTGCCAGGAAGAAGCATTCAACTTGTTTCCTCTCTGATAGTCTTAAAGTTCTCTAGCAAGGAAGATGGGACTGATAAAACGAGATAAACACAGATCATCAGATGTGCTCCTGCAAAGTGAATCTTCCGGAAATGCGTTCTCGGAGTCTCGGGGAAGGGTATGATTAAGTCGACTCTGGAGCAGAAGGATCTCCTCTTTCTTGCCTCGCTCTCCTTTGGCACAAGTTGGCAAACGGCGATCTCGAGTGAAAGTTTCAGAAACGAGGTGCCCTTAGTCCAGCTTTTTTTTCCCATTGAGAAATCACATGGAAACGCAGTCTGCGTGGTAACTGGACGTAGTCCGACAGATTAAGCATCGCGTGCGTTTCATTAGAATTCCCGAAAAGTTTTGCCGAGGTACGCACGTCCTCGGACCTGCTGCAGTTTTTCGTTTCGGGAACGGATTCCCCGAAAGCTCGAAAAATTTCTTCCGCCGCGAATCAAATCGGAACAAAAGATGATCGGGGTCGCAGCAGTCCCAACTCATCCCAGCGTCGTAATCACCACATCTCAAAATATCAAACGAGCAAATTGCATGTCTGTGTCTTGGAAGGCTGATTTCCAAAGGCAGTGGAACAGAATGCATTAACGCTTGGATCGCTACTTTTCATCAAGAAAAGTAACCTCTTGAAGAGATGCATCCCCGTACGCTGTTAACCCCGTATCGATTCCAGTGGAGTTCCTGAATATTCTCACGTACACAGACGGTGTTGACGAAATGGAGAAGCTTTAAAAGTTTTCTGGAACGGAGGAGCTTCCAAAAGTGACTGCGTAAAGGAAGAAGAGAGGAAAACCACCAAGACTGCTTAAAATAGATAATGGCGAAAGAGTGTGTGACTGCTCGGAAAAGAATACAGCGGCTTATGATGAAACGCCGTCTTCCATAAGCAATATCGCGCGCCTGCATGTCTTCCCGGTGAAGATTCTGGTCCGGTGATTTTCGGAGAGAACATCAATTCTCCACAGCATTAAAAAGTCATTGCCATTTTAGAAGTGCATTATTGCAAAGGATGACTCACGGATTCATCTCTGTAGCAGGCCGAGACACCTCGAAATCCACGGTGAATGCAAAAAAGCCGTCTCCGTCGAGGAAGGCAATTCCTCCTTCAAGGAAAGGAAAGGAAAGAAAGAAAGAAAGAAAAAAGAAAATTCGAATGAGTTTTGGAACGCAGGAATTTACAATTAGGAACCCACACTTTCGTATTCCAGGCTTCTGGGAAAAGGCAGGTTCGATAGTTCGAGAGAATTCGCACACAGTATCAGGAGAAAAATGAGAAGGATGCCGGTTGGCAGAAACACGAGACGAAGACGCGAGAAAGAGAGCTGCAGATTTTGCTAAACTTGTAAATCCTCTTCAGCACTTCTTCTTTCCCCTCGAAGTATTCCTCTTGAAATTTTTGCGCTGATCGGGACGTCTTAAATACCAAGGAACTCTTATTGGAGACAAACAGGCTGCATCCAATTTAGGCTCGAATAGCTCAGATCTATCTGCCTCTTAACCCGGGAATATCGAATTAATGAATTTTGAATGACGAAGAGCGCCTTTTTTTTGGGGGGGGGGGAAGGAGGACTTTCTTCTCTTCTCTTTTCCTCTCTTTTTTTTTTTTTTTTTTTACCCCAAAATAGAAGACATGAAAGTTTCATAATTTGAATTCGTAATTTAAAATGCTGATGATGTTTTTCATTTCACTCTGCGGTAATGCCTTTGGGTCACGGTGCATTATGTATTTAGTTACATTACGGAGGTTTCGTTCCATTGCCACTAGCCTCACGAAATTCTCTATACTGTCTGCACAGGATCTGCACTTCAAGCTCTTCCCGTTTTACTTTTTTTTTTTTTTTACGGCTTGAAACAGAATCCGATCTTGACCTGAAACTCTGATCTTGATTTTCGCGAATAAATAGGAATGTAACGTGGTGGCGAACGTTGAATACGATACGGTGCGAGAAGTAGGCATTTGAAATGCCAGCTCCCCCCTCGAGGGGGCGAGGCGGGGGGGTGGGGGAGGGGAATGTCCTATTTCTTCGACTTTCGCGCTTTAATTGCCGATTTTCGTTTCTAAGCAAAAGATGACGAGATGCTGTTGCGCCGGGACCTCCGTCCTTCGAAAGGAGACAAGCACACGACGGATGCGATGCATCCATTCCGATCCCTTGCCAAATGAAGTTCAAACCTATCTCTCTGTGAATTAAGGCAAACTCGGTTTTCCTTGCCAAGGTAAGGGATGTTTGAACAGGCTCATCAGCGGAGCAGGTAGGGAGAAAGATGCTGCTCCTGCAACGTGGGACCGTGAGATGCAAGCAGCAGCAGTGGTGCAGGCTCTACATGGATGAAAAAAATCAGTCGTGGAAATGCAATATTATTTTGAAAAAACAAAAACAAAAACAAACAAACAAACTTGGATGGCTTATTTGAAGCAATATACTGTTCAGACGAATCTCCCTTTCGGAAATGCTGCTTGCATGTTTGAAATTTATAAAATCATTCGGCACAGCAAGCTGTAAATATGCTTTTCTGGGGGGGGATGACCGAGCTAATCTATCAACCAGGAGGCAACTTTTGGCTCACACGAGATGCTGAATTCTTCTCCTTCCCTGGAAAATTGAAGAAAAATGAAAAGGCTGCCCCTTGTTTGGCAAAAAAAATGTGATTTTTAATTTATTGGTTATTGAAGGAAATCTGCAGGCGAATGCTTCCATTAAATTACGCTGTGACTTGGCAGCGCTGAATAATTCAATTAGTCACTTGCAACTGATATAGTGATAAACGCCACCTACTGACAAAGTCGAAATTTCCTCGAAAAGTTGGGCCTTACTCGCACACAGGAGGAATGGGATAAGTTCAATAGGCGGCGGAGCACGCTGTCTCAGGACCGGTGTGTCCTTCTTCCGGGAAGTATTCCGTTCTATTCTCTCTACAGTCTGTGTGACTTTTTTTCTTTTTACCGAGTTTCCTTTTTTTTTGGGGGGGGGGGAGGGGGGAGGGGAAGAGCGCAAGAAATTTCGTCCTGGGGAAGCATCTGAGGCTCTGCTGCATGCTCATGTATCCTGTATCATTTATTGATGCTATCAGCGCCGCGGATTCGGACATGTTCGGGAGACGAAACCTTTGCAACCTATTAAGCAGGGGAGCGCGAGCAGTAAAAGAGTTCTCCCTCGACAAAAATTTATAAGTCTTCCTTCCAGAAGTACCCAAAGTTTTACTGCAAATTTCAAAATTGCCTCCCCCTGCAGCTCGCAGATACGGGTCGCAGCGACCACTATCAGAACTCGGCACGGCACACGTGATCTTTTATGAAGCTCCAGCCTAACCTAATGGAAAGTCTCTCATTGCCGCTTTGGGCTGCCGGGTTGCCTGGATACGGACACGTATCCAATAAGAGGCGATTCGAATCTACGCTTAATTTAACGCTTGCGATTTAATTAGCGGCGAGGCCTGCCTTAAAGCCTGCAGAACTTGGGCTGCGTTCAACCGACTGCATTCGGAGGGGGGGGGGACGCATCTTAATTACCGAAATTAAGTCATCAAGGCGTATTTATAAGTCAAACAATGCCTTCCATTCTCAGTCCGAGTCTCTCTCTCCCTCTCTCTCTCTCATGGCATTGTTTGTGTTTCTCGTTTCCATGTGTCTCGATAATCAGCTAATCAGTTCAAGGTCGCCATTTTCAAATTAATCGATGGGTGCGTTGCTTCTTCTCGCTTGTTTGCTTCTTTTTTTTTTTTTCTTTCTTTCTTCCTCCTCCCTCTCTCTTCCAGATGCAGCTCGGAAGCAGCGTAGGGCCGCGCGTTCCCAGTGCATTCGCTCCGCGAAGGAGGAGGAGGAGGAGGAGGAGAAGAAGAAATCTGGCCTTTAATAATAACCGTTCCCACGGAAACACAATTATCCCGGAGAAGCGCAATTTCTTTGTTTTTGCATCGCCTTCGATTTTCCGCGAGCTTCTTGATGCTGACTCTCGGAATTAACGTTTACCAGATATGCAAAAATTCCAGCATATGGAGAATATCTTGACTTTTCTTGAAAAATGATAAGATAAACAGATGCCAAAAGTCGAAATGCGGGAGTTTTGTTTGTCTATCCAATCACAGAAAATTCTGCCGTGAGAAACAATGAGCACATGCTGACACGAACCCTGAGGCGCCATATGTGTGTGTGTGTGTGTGTGTGTGCAAGAATCCAAAAAGATCTGCTTTGGAAAAAGTGTACTCTCCATAAACGATGAGGGGCGAGGAGTGTCAGGAGCAATCCGCACTCTTCGACAGACAACACGTAATATCAGGTTCATTAATCAAGCCTTTTCCAAGATGTGTCGCATCTTCGCTAACGCCCTTCTTCCTCTTCTTCTTTTTTTTTTTTTTTTTTTTTACTAAACGACTTACGCCCGAGAGCTCCTTTTTGTTAAGAGTTTCGGTCCATTGGAAAAGGAAATCTTCGTTAATGTTCCTTAAGCGATCGCCGTTTTAATCGCTGTCGAAGCGATTCATCTTTTTTAATTAAGTCATTATTGAATCAATTTACTTTCTGCTTCTGCTAATGGTGCCGTGAATCATCAGATAGCGCCACGAGACAATCCTGCGAATCGAAAATTCATAAATAAGGAGAACGCTGTTATCCTGGAATGTAGCCAATTACAGCCGGTATCCTTATCCATCCCGAATGGGGAGGACATTGCGTGGCGGTGTCGGCGCGAGAGCTTCGATTTTGCTTCATCTTTGCCTGGACAAAACGCTGGACCCGTGCCTCACAGAACAACGCGTGGACCACCAGTTTGAACAAATACACCTTTTTCTCTCTCTCTCTGTGTGTGTGTGTGTGTGGTCGAAGGACAAATATAGATCGTTCCTTGTTTAAAAGGCGGGGGGGGGGGAGAAAACAGAAGGACAAAAAAGGGGTGGGGGAACAAATTGTTTTTCCAAGACAATTAAAAGGCTTGACGTATGAGACACCCGATAATCAAAGTGCAGGCATCATCAATAATGAGCCGCTAGTGAATCAGATGGCAGCAAGCTTCGGATTAATGACGGAAGGAGATCCCGGTTGGCAGCAATTATATGACCGAATTCTCAATTACCGAAGATGCGGGAGGATCCGAATCCAAAATTAGCATTTTCGTAAAAGGGGTTTTGTGACAAGCAGCAGCAGCTCTGCGAGACTGAGCACGCCGAAGGCACTCATTAAAACCGAGCTGATGGCTACTTATCGGAAAAATCGACTCCATGTGAGAATCTCATCTGCGTACGCGTGCTAATTTATTGAAACGCTTCATTTTCCGTTTGAGATCCGCGAGTTTGCCTTCTGTTTGCTTACACACACACACACACACTCGTTCTCCCATTTGTTTCATCCCCAGAAAACGGGGAAGGAGGGAAAGAAAGAGGGGGTAAAAGAAAAAAAAAAAAAAAAAAAACGCACGGTTGAATGATCGATCCCGGGCTAAAAACTTGCATCAAAAAATTATCGAGTCGCTCATTTCTAATGGGTAATAGCCTTAAAAGGCTACTCGTTCTCAATAATTCAAGCGCCGTGTTCAAAAGTGAACTGACGTGGAGGGGCCTCTGGCGTGCAATTGCGGGACTCCGTAATGAAGTTCTTCGCTCGTACGCACGTTGGTGCAAGTGTTGCTGATGCTGTTCCATCTGCGGGCTCCTGCGCTCCGGTCGTCCGAAACTCGAATCTGCAAATTTGGGATCGCCGCCGCCGACTCCGGCCGGAAAAAAAAGAAAAAGGAGCGGAAGGGGGAAAAAAAAAAAGGCCAGCACCCCCTCCTCCCCCCTTCCGATTTGGTCCTGCTCGATTCTTGCGGCCCAGAGAGAGACGGGGGGGAGAGGGGGGGGGGGGGATCTCGACTCGGTGCTCTGGATTTTCGCAGGTCGTGTTTCCCAAACAGTGAGCGATTTCGTCCGGAGGTGCTTGTCAGCAGAGTGTAAAAAGCTGCTGAAGAACTTTCTAAATGGAACGGCTGCACGGATGGGGGGAGGGAAAGTCTGAAATGATCGAGAACGCCGAGATTGTGTTCCTCTTTTATTGCAACAATTAAGCAAGAATGACTAGGGGTTGACGCTGGAACACATCGGCACTTCTCCGATGGACACAATTGGCATAAAGCGAACGCGAAGAAACCTTGTCCCGTTTATGGCCCACCTCTTCCCTTTGGAACTTCACCTGACGTCGAACTCTGGTCCTCGGGATTTCTTTCCAAACGACTCCGGGGCAATTATCGGTTACATGAAAGGCGGAGGGAGCATCTCGCTCGTCCCAATCTGCGACATATTGACGCACGGCATGGTCGGCGAGGATGGCGAAGCCCTCACGCAGCCTTCCAGCTTCGCTACCCCGAGTGGCGCTGACTGGGCTTCGCTCCACAGATGGTGCCACTGACCGCTCTTCCCCTAGACACCTCTTTTACATACGCAGCTTTCCGACTGTATCCATAATTTCAGATAAGCTCGGTACCAGCCTCGTCCTCCTCCTCCTCCTCCTCTGTCTGTCTCCGTTCTCTCTCTTCTCCCTCCACCTCTCTTTCCCATACACACACACACACATCTCTCTCTCTCTCACACATACACGCACACACACGCACGCACGCACACACGTGAACTCGGGTTGAATGTTTGAAACTCATAAAGGTCTGTTTGCCAACGTCTGCAGTGGAAAAACATATCAGTACGCCCGCGCGCGCGTACTCAGACAAAACTTGCGGCAGGACTGTCGCTGCAGTCGCCGTTTCGCTGTCCTCTTTTCCTCTCTTTTTTTTTTTCATTCACTCGCTCCGAGGTCAAGGGATTAATTTGGTAAGTGCGCGGGTCATTTCTTCGTATGCATGTACAATACGTACCACACGTGTACATGCATGTGCTCACGCACCCGAATTCCGATTTTGCAATGCGCGCGCGTCATCGGAAACGCCGCAGTTCCGCAACCCGCGCGCGCCTTTGCGAAACCGTCCGGTTGGTGCATTTTACTGCGGGGGTCATACCCGAGTGGTTCTTCGCCGCTCGTAGGGTCGGTGCCGCTGCGTCCTCTTTACGGTGGACGAGAGCGTTCTTCTCGGACGTGTTTTCTGATCGATACAGATAGGGGGTTTCCTTTCCCGTCTTTAGGGGAGCCGGCGGCGTTTGGGAATCCGTGAGAACAACGCTGTTCTTGTCCCCGGGTCTCGGACATGAGGACCCGCCGCCGCCGCCACCTCTGGATCCGATCGCCCGTCCCGAGGCCTCGGAGAACAACAGCTCACCACCACCTTGCAGCCTCCCGAACGGGAGCGCGCCTGAGTTTCGAACGGCTGGTCTCTTGTCTCATGAGACGGTTTTCTCTGCTCTTCTCGTCCTTGAGAGTAAAACCACGCACCTCTGCCTCCCGCCCGTTTTCCATCTTCCTAGCGTCTCAGCTCGTCTCCGCCCATTTCCACCTCTTTCCTCTTCCTCTTTGGAGGATTCGGAAGAATCCAGGGAAGCCCCCCTTCCCATCCCCCCTCCGTCCAGCTCTGGGGCAATCTTCCATACCCACTTCTTCGAAATCCCGCGAAAGCGTTGCAGGGATTGTCTGTCTGCCGCGCATTCTTGTGATCTGGAAGCCGTGGTTCCATTTCATGGACCGAGAGAGGGTCGCGCACCGATCTCTCTGCACTACTGAGATAAAAAGTTTTTTTTTTTTTTCCCACGGATCGAGTTGTTCGGAGGGGGAAGACAAAAAAAAAAAAAAAAAAAGAGAGAGAGAGAGAGAAAAAAAATCACGAGCGTGCATCATCATCAGCCAGTATTCCTCCTCTCCGACCACCTTTTTCCGCGTGCTCCCCTGCCACCGACCGAACCCGGAGCGAGTGGATCCGTCTAAGGATTACAAGGATTTATTATGCGTCTTAGGAGACGTTGCTTCGCTTTCCAGGCTGCTCCGGCGCATAAATCACAAGCTGGTTTCGTGCTATCTTATCAACAAGCACGCTCTCCTAGGTCTGGACCCGAAGGTGTATTGACATCAATCACCGCGCAATTTTTCAGAATTTGCAAATCTCGATATGCTTCAGACCGGAGAGCACTTCAGCTTTCGTTCGCTCGCATCGGGAAGCTGCTTCTTCAGCCTCCCCATTATTTTTCCCGCGCGCCTTTCGTTGGGAAGCACATCGATCTCGAAGGTGCGCGCTTCACTGCAGCCAGGGACCTACTTTAAATAAGCCGTCGCGTCAAACGATCCTTCGACTTTCCATGAAAATTCCCACACGATCGAAAACGTGCCGTTCGAAAACCACGAAAGAAGAAGGATGGCCTAAAGAGTTCACGGCAAGTCCGAAATGATGATAAAATAGGGTATAATGGGAAACCGAAAAAGGAAAACAAAATAAAAAACTGCAGATTGAAATTTTTTTTTTTTTTTTTTTTTTTTTTTTTTTACGGGCTCCTTTTACTGGAGTAGCGAAACCAAAGGAAAAAAGAGAGAGAGAGAGAGGTGGAAATCGCAGGAAAACTTCCTTCTCGCATTTGCTCTTTGCTCCTAGCTGTCCTTAACGTGTAAACACACGTGAAAAGGCGTTGTTTCCTACCTACTCCCCATAAATCACGTTCTACCGTTCTGGATGGCGATCCGATCTGCAAAGAAGCCTCGCGAACAACCATCTTTTCACGATCTCTTATGGAGTGGGTTGGGGAAGGATGCAGTGGTCCCGGCAAGGTGCCGGCGGATTCCCTCGGATTCGGGAAAAAGGGGCGGCGGTTAAAAGGAAGACCTTCCTGATCCGTCAATCAGAGGAAGGAACGAACGGGAATGACGGGTATCGGAACCGCTCATTCGTGATCCTCTTCCTGATTAACTCCGAATTGCTGTTATCATCTCCCCGGTGCTGTTCGTGATTAAGCATTGACGTCAGCTTTCATAGAGTCCCAGGGCGTCTTCCACAACGGCGAAAGCAGCAGCTCTGCTCCGCCGGTACTGATATTCATCATCATCAACGTGCGAAAATTTCAAACGTGCATGCTGGGATCCTTCTCGCAACGAATCCGCTTCGGATCCACGGCTGGGACTTCCATTAGCTCGACCCACTCTCCTCCTGCTCTGAAGAAAGGGAACAACAAGTTCGTTGCATGGATGATTTATTTGTGAAACCTTCTGATATTTTTTTTTTATTTATTTATCTTTTCCAAGAGTGCAAAGACGAAAATAGCTTCGATTCCAAGCGAATGCAGAAGAAATCTCAAAGCCCGGCGCGTCGTCCTCCGTTCAACCACTTCCTTTTCTCTCTCTCTCTCTCTCTCTCTCTCTCTCTCTCTCCGCAGGCTAAATAAATCATGGGGACCCACTCATCTTGATTACTTTCATAGCTTCCTCCTTTAATGTATACTAAATTGCTCTCCTCTGTAAACATCTTATTCGCAATCTGTCTCTTCCGAGAGACTGCTTTCATCAGAGGATCCGTCCATCGAGGCTCCCTTTTCTGAAATGTTACATTCATCAGCTCCCATTGTCTTCCGAGCCTCTCCACAACACGCACTGTGAAAAAATCACCATCTCGCATCGAGCATTCCGCTCAATCTTTGGCACGGCACTCAAAAGGGGAGAGGGGGGGGGGCAATTATTCCTTATCTCATTAAAGCGATCAATTAAATGACGTTTGCGCTTCGTACTTATTTGTGATTTGTTATGCGTGCTACAAACAAACGGAAGCATCGGCGATAATTATCTGCTTTTCTTTCTCCGGACTTTTAAGAGGGAACGACAAAAGTGCAAACGAAATATAAATTGCTACTCGTGGCAACCGCGATGCATATTCATGGGTCATCATCGTAACCTTTCCTTCTCTCTTTTTTTCTAATTAGGGAATTCGTTTGCAGGCGGACCTTTTCCGAGTTGCCTTCTTTGTTTTCTCTTCTTCCTCTTCCACCTCTTCCTCTTCTTCTTCCTCCTCTTCTTCTTCTTCTTCTTTTTTTGCCTTTACATTGTTTCGACTTCTTCAGCGCTTTTTTTGTAACAGTTAAACAAATTTGTTTACACGAGTGGTTTTCTTTTCCTTTCTTTTTCGACTCGAACAAATGCAATGCGTAATGTCAGAGTTTCACAACGAGAGCACTTGGGGGGGGGGGGAATGACCTTTAGCGAAATTGGTCAACCCGAAACCCATCCCCGCAGTTGAAGTGGCTTTCTCTAAGCCAGGTCGTTGTTTGCCGTGTCGCGAAAGTGTTTCTTTTTTTTTTTTTTTTTGTAACCGATAGAAAATTAAAGTAATCGATAACTGCATCCTTCCGGAACGCATCTCTGTGCGAAATGATCGAAGCAGTTACACACAAGGGTCAAGCTCTTCCGTCTTGGAAGGAAAGCGAAAAAATGGACCACCTCGCACGCGCATAGAGATGAATAGGGAGACCATCTTTTCCGTGACCCCTTTGCGGCCCTCTATCCAACGGTAAGAGACCACACCTCACATCCGGACACACACCAGTCCGTCTCACGTGCACGCTTGCACCAATTCCAAGAGTTCCATGCAAGAGAGTGCTTTTCCTCGTGTACGTGTACAGGTGAGGGATAATGCAATTAGAATGGCTCTTCTCAGCAGCTGCTATAAGTTTAGAGTTCTTTGTGTGTGTGTGTGTGTGTGTGTGTGTACACTGAAAGAGATCGCCGTCCCGAAGGGGTCTTGAATTCTCGGAGGGGAATGAAACTGTGGTGAACTCCCGATGGTTTCGGGAGCATCCCAGTCGCAGTCAGTCCAGTGCGCGCAACCGGGTCCCATTGATTGGGATTCTGGAAACTCCCGCGAAAACGATTTCTGCCGAACGGGATCAACGCGATCCACATACGTCAAGGTTACGTGTGTGAGGATCTGCACGTTTCGTTACAGTTATCAGCCTTCCTTCCATGGATACACTTTATTGAAAGGTGTACGCCCCCCCCCCCCGACTGCCTTTTCAGAATGCCAGGAAAAAAAAGCCGATCTTTGATGCAGTGTCAATCCGCAGCAATATCCGGATACAATTAGGATCTCACGGAGCGATGATGACGGTTCTGATGATTCTGTCCTCGTTATCATCTAGGAATGAAGCGATGAAGGCGTAACGAGATACCGGGACCAGTCGTCACTCTTGATACTTCCGGGGAGCGGGGAAGAAGAATGTTCCTCGCATGGCGCGCAGTGGTGCTCCTCACCCAATGATGGGAAGAAAGCACATTCCAGTTGGCATCTCGTCGTTCCTTTTTTTTTTTTTTTTCTTCTTCTTCGAGATTGCTGCACTTTGATTTTCAAGATAAGAAGCATCTATAACCGATTTCCGTTAAGCGTCCCGAAAAAGATCATCGATCGTTTCTCCCTCCCCTCTCTCTCTTCCCCCCCCCCCTCCATCCCAAATTATGGAAGCGCGAAGAGCATATCCAAAACTTGAAAACGTCGGGTGCGCCTTCCTTCTCACGCGGTTTGTAGGAAAAATTTCCTCCCGATATTTTGGGAAGCAATTTCGTCCCGGAAGGCATTGGGCGCGAACGAAGTGAACGGGATGACGAAATTCGAGCTGACCGATCGCAATCAAAGGAACAGGAATCGAATATGGGAAGCTGTGTGAAGTCTGACGGGAGAAAGATGGAGAGTCTTATGTTCTGGTTCTTCGTGACGAAACTCTTTCCGAAGCTCCTCCTCGGCAGACCGGGGATTGCGGACGTGTTCCGAAACGTGCAGAACATTCTGTGGTTCCTAACGAGCCACTGTGCAAATGAACCGACTGTGGAGATGTCGGGACCGACCGGATAGAGGGAAGAGAGACGAATCAATGAGGACAAGAGGTTGGGGGAGCGGTCGGTTCTTGCAGTTCTCGTTCGCGCTCCATCCGCCACAAAGACGTCCTCAACGGAAAGCGTTGGTGGCCCGCGCGCGCTTTGGTGAACTCACGCGTCTTCTGGGAACCGATCCGGGTGTATGCTGAGGCGAATTGCCCTCTGCTGAACGTCACGCCCGGACACGATGCCGGAAGCGTTCTTGCATCGGCAGCAGCAGCCTTGCTGCTGCGCTCTGAAGGCAGAGTTGCCTTCGAAAGGATGCAGAGGGCTGCCGATTCGGAAACCAAGCCTTGTTTTCGAGGAAAAGGAAACCGTGTTTGTGCACTTTCGTGTGTCCGAGTGTATCGATCAATCTTGCTTATTTATATGATGAAATTCAACTCAGCCTATACACCCTCGAGTGGCCTCCCGAACAGTGCCTCAGGCGAAGAACAAAAAGTTTTCAGCATAATGCACTGCTTTCAACGTCTACCTTTCATGAATGATGGCTGGGAATAACATCGTCATCGTCCGTCATCAATCACCATCGCCATTGCGTCAGGAAAATAAAAATGCGTGGATGGCAAAGACATCATCGGTAAGAAGCTGTTTGCTAGGAGAGGACGCTGCAAGCACGAGATTGTGTCTCTCTGCTTGCATCTGCGCAGCGCTGCAGCATCCACACTGTACGTGATTGCGACTCCGTGGTGGATGGCGATCGCGACGACTTTTCCATATTTCACCCGTGTGGACCTATGAAAAAAAAAAAAAAAGTTCAAAAAAAAAAAAAAAAAAAAAAAAAAAAAACACGGAACAGGTCCTTTCGTGTTTCATAGCGAGAGAAGAAGAAGGAGATCCAGCTTCCCAGAGGATCATCCACCCTCGCCTGTTTTCGCGCGAATTTCAGATCGCCGTCATCTCGCGCTCTCCGCGGAATCCATCGAACGCTTTAACTACGCACCATCACAGCAGATTCACTTGAAGAATATTTTTTTCTGTTTTTGTTTTGATTTTTTTTTTTTTCCTACGCGAATTTCCAAGCTCTTAGGAGTAACGGGTTTCCATCTTCCCGTAAAGAGGGAGGAGGAGGCGAAATGGTCTTGAAATTGATTGCTTCAGAAGTTTCGGTAGCAAGAAAAAAGAAAAGCCCCAAGATGGTCGAAAAACAAGGAAGTCGGAACAGATTAAGCGTGTAAAAATGGAAACGCCGCGCTCCAGACCTCGAAAACCGAGCGCGCGACCTTGAAATGGATTCAGCAGGAACCCAATTAAGGAAAATCCGATGCATGGGGGGAACCAACGGCGTCTGTCCACAACGACCACATGACTGCTGCACAGCTTCACGTGAACCGTGACCGCGCGGAGTCGTAACGAAAGAACGACGGGAAAAAAAAAAGGAAAACAAAAAAAACGCCTGCGCGTGCACGCAGGGTGCGCAGCACGCCCTCAGGGCAACGGCGACGACAGTGAGGGGGTGGCGAAAGGGAGGGGGACGTTCGTTCTGCGATGTTCCCTGCATCTGAAGAACCCCAGAGAGGACCCGGATGGACCGAGGCAATGGCGGGAAACTGAAGGGAGTAGCGGATTTGAAGAGGCAGGCCGAAAGGAGGAAACCTGCAGCTCGGGGAACGAACGGCGGCGCCCTGCAGCACCCGAAAGGCTCTCTGCCCACGCCCGAGCATTCCGACGAAGCCCGGTCGGCTTTTCGTCGGACATCTGCGCGAGCTCATTCTCGAAATGGATGCTCGCGCGGACCACCTTCATCCCACGGGAGTCGGGCGTGGTCAGCGCGGGTGCGATAAAAAGAACGGGGAAACCAAGGCGAAAGGAATGTTCTCAAGAGGAATTGGAAAAGAAGCAGAGGGGACGACCCAGGTTGTGTGGGAACCGCGCACAAGAATGGAAAAACACGTGCATCCGAGGACGGAAGGCAAATTTATGGATCGGCTGGAAAGCACGGGAAGAACAGGAGGGAGCTATGCAAGGGCGGGCCTCAGTGCTCCTGAAGGGATTATCGGAAACCAGGACGCCGTTCTGGGCCTCGAACGGAGCAAAAAAATGGCTTTTGTCTCGAAGCGGAGTTTCCGCAAAGTCGAGGACCGTCGAGAGCAACCCCCACGTGCATTATTTTCACCCAAATCACTCATCTGCCTCGGGAAGAAAGGTAGGCTTCAGTTCCTCCAGGAAGCTGCCGCTGCCGTGTCGCCAAGGGAAAAAAATTTTTTTTTTTTTTTTTCCGTTTGCCGTCTCTCGCCGGTGCGACGGTGATTTCGCTGCTGGGCGCACCTTCCCGCAGGCCCTCTCGCGGAGCGCACAGAATCGACCACCACGGAGGGAGAAAGGACAGCGACGAATCCTCAGGAACTGCGTTGGGACCAGGAGAGAGCGTTCGATGTGCCATCATCCTTCATCCCACAGAAGCGTCATACGATCCCCCTCTTGAAATCCAATCCTCTTCTTCGCGAGTCTAGATGGTTCCAAATGCTGAAATTCGCCTTCTCTCCACCATCTACGAGAAAACCCGAAACTAGACGCGCTTCTGCTTGCGCAGCCATTAAAAACATAAATAAATAAATAAATAAAGTAAACGCTCGTGCGTTTCGGGAACGTCCCGTCTCTGGAGGAGGAGGCAGCGGATCACAGAATTTCGTCGAGGCGAAAGACTGCACTTCTGCGGGCGCACTTTCCTTCTGAATCACACACGAGAAGACCCTCAGTAGCTCCGGTTTTTCGATACGGGAAGCGACAAAGCAAGGAAACCACCGCACCGAATCCCAAGGATTTGGAAAGTTCCTCCCCCTCTTCAGTTTTCCTTGCAGCGGCCACAGAACGCGCGACGTCCGCTGCCACAGCACACCGACCAGCAGCATCCGATGCGGATTCGCCGGCCTCTTCTCGAGGGTCGCGAAGGGAACCCGGCTGCGGTTTCTACAAACCGAGGGCTGTTCTGCTGCGCGTCCTCTGGTATGACGGAGTTTCCTTCCCACACACACCATTAAGTGGCATTTCATTCTGCAGATACTTCCTCCTTCGCTGCAGACGCTAAACGGCCGTGCATCATCTGCCCAGCTGTTGGTAATCTTCGCATCCGATGCACCCTTCCCGTGGTGTTCGAGAGGAATCACTCCGGGTGCTTTCATCCCTGCTTCGCTCGCTGTTTATTGTCTGCGTTAAGCCTTAACACGTTGATCCCTGCCACTTTCCCCGTCTCGCACAAACGGCATGTCTTCTTCGCTCGTGTCTTGGATACGATTTCGGCCATCTCTCCTTTCTCGATCTTTCGTTTCTTCCTTTCTCACTTTTTGTTTTTTGTTTTTTTTCTCCTCTCGTCTCCTCTTCTTTTCTTTTCTGTTGTTGTTGCTGCTGCTGCTGCTGCTTATTAAAGCACGTCATTATCTGATTACGAACCCGGGTGCACTTTGCTACTCTTCCGTGGTCGGATATTTGATATTCCGCGGAGTCCAAGAATTTAGAAGAAACAAGAGTCGGTGACTCTTGTTTCTTCTAAAGATCGCCAATGAAAGCAACAATCCGTTCTGTGAGAAGATAAGATAATGAAGCGCACGTTTCTTGGAAGTGCAAGGTTACAGCCTTTCCAGCGACGTGGCCCGAAAGGAGCGTTTCGTAATTACACAGTACTGCAGGTGGAACGCTGCGCAGACGGCTGCTGATTACCGATTCGATAACTTCGCACAACTTGGGAAGAGTCGTTCGCGCCCCTCTTCTTCGAGGGGGAAAAGCCGTGGATGGGTTGCCCGATCCGATCTTTTCGATTTCCCCCGGCGAGCAGCCGGTTCCGGGCCGCGAGGCTGACACTCGAATTTGAGCGATCCTTGGATCGCGTTCCAGACGGTTGCTTCGGAGTTTCTCGAATCCCCGGATTGCGTGGTGGCATGGCTTGCTGCTGTAACTGGAGCGGTCTCTTAGCCAGGCGGCGTCCTCAACTCGTGAGATTTCTGTGAGCTGCTTTCTTAGACTTCATTGAGCATACATACACACACACAAATATATGTGAGTTGCCATTTGGTATTCATAAGGACTACGCCCTCGTACACGTTGAGGAATCCATCCTCGCCCGGGACTCGTTTACATCATGCCTGCTGCCCGAGTGAAGTTACGTCCTTTTCTACGTGAATCGAAACAAATGGTCTTGAGGAACAAACGATGGGACACAATGAGCTTTCACTTATGCACTCTTGTTATACCAACAGTGCTCCGGAATCCGCATCAGCGACACACAATTTGAGGTGGACAATGTGATCTGGGAAGCTCAAACAAACTGCCCGCCGCATCCAGTATCCAAATTGCACAGCAAATGCACCGGCTGCACAGCTCGAGCTTTGCACTGGCAACCGCAGTCGTCAAGCAAACACTCCAAGGCTATTTCCTGGGCGAGTGGACGTAGGGTCAGCTCACGTAAGCTGTGACCCCAAATGCCCCCCACGAGGACTTTTGAGCTGGGGCGAGCTACTGGGAATTCCGGTGGAAGATCTGCAGTGGCCCCCAGAGCTTTTGAATGGACACACCCTCCTATTGAATTGCTGATGCTCTTGCACGGGGGCCTCCCATGCAATACCCGCCGGCATCACTGGACACGGTGTGTGTGGGCTCCGACTGTGGCAGGTGCGGGGAGCGCAAATTCCTCCCGCACCTGCTAGTGGACTGTGTATTGCTCTTCGGACCCTCTCAGAAAGTTTTGCTGCGACCCTAGGAACCCCCTGGCGGCAACTCCAGAGTCTCTTTCAGACCCCTCTTGTACATCCTTCGACCGGCAGCCTCGCTATCAGCTCTCTGCTGCCTACGCAGGATTGCAGCTACCTGGAGCGACGTAAGAGGAGGACGCAAGAGGCAGGGGTGCCACGTCCACTTCGCCGTCCGATTCATGAAGATGGCAACGAGATGGCTCCACCTTAAGGACAGAATGTGGCAAGAGCTCGCTGGCATCCTTCAAAGGATGCTGAGGACAACCTCCAGCAGGACGTGATCCCTTGCAGCACCATCACCCCACCACCAATTTTTTTTTTTATTCTTATTTTTGCTTTTTTTCCTTTTTGTTTGTCTTCTCCCTTCTGCTGCCGTGGTGTACCTTACCGGTCTGCGAACCGGCAGCCCGTCAGGCTCCCGGAAAAAAGCACGTGGTTGGACCAACAGTCCAACTGCAGTTCCCTGTGAATGTTTATTTTTAGTAAAAATAAATGCACCGGAGTACCCGGGAGAGAATCCAAAGCTATTTCCGCGGAGGGTGGAGGGAGTTGAGGCCACGGTCCAATTCTTCTTGGTCACACCGCTCACCTCGCCGCATCGGGAAGCCCAATACTGCCTTCTAGCAGAGAGAGCAGATCTCTCGTAAGCAGCCTGGGTTTCCGAAAGTAGATGAAACGGGAAGAAACTGGAGCGAGTCCGGGAACTCCAAGTGGACTCGGTGGCGGGAGCTTCCGCCGCGCTGTCGGAATTTCCCGAGCTAGTAAGCACTTCCCAGGGATTCATGGCTGCTCTTTATCAGCCCCGGAAAGAGGATTCCAGGGCTTTCCTCTTTACTGGAAGGTTGGAAGCCGGGAAGTGCTCCTGCTTGTGCAGTAGCACTTCCCAGATGGCTTTACAAGCATCCCTGGTGATTGTACAAGAACCATTGCCATAGCTTGGGACTCGTGCTTTACGAAAACAACCGCTCGAGCCATTTCGAACGGTCACCTATTCTATTTTACAATCAACTCACAACTGCTGTCTATCTTTGCGCTAAAAGGGCCAGCGTTTCCACGGGCGCTGGAGAGAGAATGTGCGGTCGACGCGGCCGGCGCTGGAAATCCAGTCCGAAAGCGACTTCCTTCCCGTTGCTATGGTGAGACGCGATCAGGCAGCCGAATAGCGGACTTGCATGAAAATAGCACGCCACGGATTTTGTGCACCGAAAGCGGAGGGTCGTCTTTGCAAATGAGCAACAAACAGGACGGAGTGTCACCGAACAGGAAGGAACTCGTGTACTTTACATTCCCACCGGCGGAGGGATGTTTTAAAGGAGTGTTTTTTTTTTTTTGGAGGAGGGGGGAAGAAGGGAGGTTCCTCATTTCAGCGCTGGGGCGAGCTGCTTCCCATTCCAGCAGAAGACCTGGAGTGGCCTCCAGCGCTAAGGAACACGACCACCCTCCCCCTGAAGTGGCAGGAGTCCGCGCTGCTGATGTTGCACTGGGGTCTCCCCTGCCAACGCACGCCGGCATCACTGGACGCTGGGAAGAGCGAGCCCGGATTGAAGCAGGTGCGGGAAACGGGAATCCCTCCCGCACCTGCTAGTGGACTGTGTTGCCCTCCGGTCCCTTCGGGAAAGTTTCTCTACGAGCCTCCGGATGCCGGTGGGCAGCCCCCCAGGGACGTCATACGCCTCCTCTTCGTGTGAGACGCGCTGAAACCAGCTGCAGCCGTGGCAGCACTTTTCTGCATCCGTGGGATTGTGGCGGCATGGAGAGACATCCGAGCGGGATGAAGCAACGAGAGGGACGCCACCGTGTATACAGTAAGCTTCCTGCGGATTGCTACCATATGGCCCCACCTGAGGAACATTCGGAAGGGTCTGGCCAGGATCCTCAACAGGATTGACCCTGCCCCCAGAGGGCAGTGATCCCTTCCCTTCCCTCCAAAACCTTTTTCTTATCTATTTTTTGTTTTCTTTTTCTTTTTGTTTTTCCCCCTCCCCCTCCGCTGCCGAGGTGAGTCCCGTCGGTCTGCGTACCGGTGACCCGGCAGCTCCGATGTCGTGTTGGCCGTAATGGGGCCTTGCACCACAAATGTATAGATGAGTTTTATAATAAACTCCCCGGCGTGACCAGGTGACAACCCCCTCTCCCCCCCCCCCCTCTGAGTGATGATCAGTTGCTCCTAATTGATGCATAAATGATTGAACAGTGCCCAGGCTCAATCAGACGAATTCAGTTCGCAACAGCACACACACCTTCTCTTCCCCATCCGCGTGCTGTGACCGCGTGTAGGTAGGGCACCCAGCTATTGTTCGCTCGCCAGTGCGAGTGGCTAATTTTCGGGCCCAATGTCCATTCGAGGGCCAACCGGCACGGACGCGAGGGGGAGACGCCCAAGAGCTGGTGGGGTTCGCAGGTTTCTTCTGAATTTTAAATTCCAGTCGTCTTAAGGGAAATCCAATTTCCTCTTTCGCACCTGCCTCCAAGCGACCGGACACGTCCTTTGCAGATTACCTATTGATGTATGCAGGATAATTCGATTTGCTGGAAGTTCCTTCTTCGCTCCTTTGTTTCAATGTGTGGTGGAGACCCCTCTCATCCTGTATCATTCTTCGGAGATTTCGATAGACGGAGCGAGTCGAGTTGTGAGCACAGATCAAAGCACTTTAATGAGGGAGGCGAGGATGAAAAGGAGAGCTGTTCTTTTTCTTGTCGTTCTCTCTCTCTCTCTCTCTCTCTCTCTCTCTCTCTCTCTGTCTTTTCCTTTTTTTTCTTTTTTTCCTCCCCCCCCCCCTTCCTTCTTCCTTTTTTCCTCCTCCTGGTGCGGAATGGCGTCATATTTAATTACATTATGATTTCGGAAATTGCTATCGGGTTTCACCAACATAATCTTCGCCGGTTTCGTCATCGACATATCCTGTTTCTCACTGATTCCTCATTGTTAATGCACATTTCTGGTGTCTCGGAAAGAGGGGTTGCGGCGCAAACGACGACGGCCTCGGGTTTTCGAAACGTTCGGCCGCGGCGCGCGCGCCTCCAAGCGACTCGTCGCCGTGGTGACGCGCGAGCGACTTTCGTTGTTTATTCCATCAGTAGGAGTTTCGGCGTCAATAAATTACGGGCTAAGATGTCGGTTGCAATAAACGGAAACGCGCGCGCGCCTTTTTTTTTTTTTCTTCCTTCTTTTCCTTTCTCATCCCCTCTGCTTCATCCTTGTTTTTTTTTTTTTTTTTTTTTAAAAAAAAGAAGAAAAGGAATCCCGCTCCCGAAGGATACGCGAGGATGCGCTCCGCCTTTGTGGAGCGATTGCCTGCCGGCTCGCACGGCGAGCGCGCCACCGTCGCCGCGACCCGGCGCGCGCGCGGAGGAAGAAGGAAAAAAGTCTCTTCCGGAGGACCGATCTCGGCGCGTTTCGCACGCCGCGTATCCCCGGACGACTACCGGAATCGCCGTTTGTTTTGCTCCGATTATCTGATGGCTTTCGTTTTCCGATTATCTGATTCTTCTCGGCGATCGAAATGTTTGGGCCGGGAGTGGGGGGGAGGGAGAAAGAGGTTAAAGATCGGAGACGCCGATCCAAAAATATAAGAAAAATGAAAAAAAAAAAAAAAAAATGCAAACATGAAAGGGGAAGAGGAGGGTGGTGGAGGAGGAGGAGGCGGGGAGAGAGGGACTCCTGTCGCCGCTGACCGATGCCCCGCGCGCGCGCGACACCGATCGATGGGACGCCTGTGCGAACCGCCAGGTGCCGCCGCGCACGCCACATCCCGGAGGGAGTGTGGGCGAGTTTCCGTTTTTTCCAGCGGCCTCCGCGCGCACCGGGTCGGCCCGAGGCAGCAGCGGCGAGAGGGGGGGGGGAGGTGCCCTCCGCCGCCCTGCGGTCCCTCGGCGAGCCGGAGCCGGCGCTCGATGGCAGCAGCGGCGGCGGACGTGGGCCGCCCCCCCTTCTCGCTCGGAGGCGCTCCCGGAGCGCCTTCAGCTGCTGGAGCGGGGAGATCTGCCGCAGCCGGGCGCGGTCCTCCCGGAGAATTGATCCGCTCCCCGCTTCACCCCGCCGTCCGTAGACGGCGGCGTAGCCTGGCAACGGGAGTCGAGGGGCCCGAGTCGGCTGCCGCGCGCGGGAAGCGGGGGATTCCGCGCCGAAACTCGGGGACGCTACGGGGTCAGCTGAGAGTCCGTCCGGGCTTCCCCGTCCACCCCTGCCTTACGGGAGAGGAAGGAAGGAGGGGGGAGGGATATCAGGTCCTCTCGGATCGAGGAACGAAGGCACCCCGCGGTCTCATGTCCGGCTCCTGGAGTGCCCTACCCATCTCCCGGGCTCTTCCTACCCCATCTCTTCCTGCTCAGGACGTCTCCTTGGAAACTGGGGTGCGGGGTCGCTGCGGGGACCTGTCGAAGGCCCCTGCGGCGGCGGCACGCTGCCCGAGGCCCTCGGGCGGTCCTCTTCCACCCCGTCCCGCTCTCTCGAAGGCACGAGACCCTCCTCAGTGGGGCCTTCTGCCGGGCAGCTGCCGAGCAACCTGCCGCCGGCACCTTCATCCGGGCGGAGTGGGTGCTCGACCCTTCCCCCAAGGTGCCCTGCGCCCCTCCCCCCCTCAGCGACGGCAGGCCCCGCTCCTTTCCGGACTGCCACGCCTGCGTGGGCGTTCCTTGTTGGCGCTCGCGTGCGGGGTTTCCGCCTCCGGCGCTCTGCGTGAGGAACGCGGGGATGAAATCGGCCGCCCTGCCCGCTGCTCGCTGCGGGGGAGGGATGTCTCCTGCTCCTCCTTTCCAAGCATCCGGACAGGGGCTGTCGGGAATTCGCATTGGGCCGGGGCGGGCATGCGGCCGGATCTTCCCGCGGAAGCAGGTCACCAGGAGGAGGAAGGGAATAGGAGGGGGAGGAGGAGGAAGAAAGGAGGGAAAGGAGGAGGAGGAGTCGCAGAGCGCTATCCTTCGGTGCAGGCGGGCGCCGCCGCTGGTCTGCAGCGGACAGGAACAGCGCGTCCAAGAATGGCGCTTTTGGGAGCGCTGGCAGTACCTGCCGCCTCAGGGTTAATGATCGCACCCGATGTGGGAGTTGTCATTCGCGAAGCTCCCGAGACGCTGCCGTGCAGATCCATCTTCGTCTCTTCCGCCGTTCCCGGCGCTCCCTCTCTCGTCGTCGTCGATCCCCGGGCGTCACCTCGATGTGGCGAGCATCAAACGCGAATTCCATTTCGAAGAATTTTTCTCCCGGCGTCGCCGCCGCCGCCGCCGCCGCCGCTTTGTCAAATGGATTCTTCAGGACGCAGCGGAGGCAGCATTTTTCTTCGTGTCATTTAATCATCATTCATTAGCAGCGTAAACGCTGGCGGAGGGAGCGTGGAGCAAGGTCTGACGTTTTAATTACACGGAGGAAGCATCCGTTTTGACCTTCCTGCTTTCGAGGAGTCCAGGGGGGAAAAGGAAGGAGCAAACCGAATTGTGTGCTTGATCCACGGACACTGCGTGCCTGGCACAGAGCAGGCTGATTGTGTGCGCGCGTTCGGAGAAGAAGTTCGCGCTTCGTCTGGTAATGGGTTACGTCAGAGCACACCTACAGAAGGCTGATCGTTTTCCACCCGATGTGTACTCGGAGATAAGGTCTGTTGATTAAAAAGAGTTGACGTTTACCCACACAGCTGCAGCTCAGTGACGATATATTAGACGAGGCAATCAATCACTGGGGAAATCTCCTCTTTCCAGAGATCCTGTGCGGAACACGAGTAGAATACCGTCGTAATGGAACCTGGTTACAGCGCGTTTTTTGATTATAATGAACAGCGTGTGTGCACGCCTTCTAATGGATTCCAGCCAGCCTCCGTTGCGAATCCGGCAGGGAATTCCGGAGCCGCGTCGCCACCGTAGTCACCGGCAACCGCGCGACGGCAGCGGCTCCGGGAGCGTCGTGCGGCCGAGGATCTCCGGGAACGGCCAAAAAACCTCCATCGGCTTCTCCACGGATAATGGAATAATTTATCGATTTACGATTTTAGAGAGCGGCGCGATGGAGCTTTTACACGTAATAGAACGGCACCGTCCCCCATTAGGCTGCTCGCGGTTTAAAAATAGATCACATTGTCGCAGTGCCGGAGCCGCCATCGCGTTCCGCATCGCGACGCGCGCCGTCGCTAGGAGACGCGAGCGCCGAGCGCGTGCGCGTGCCTTCGGGACCCCTCCCTCCCCCGTTCCCAGATCTCGCATGCCGACCCTGACGAAACGATGACGATGACTTTCGAAGCCCGGCCGCGTCCCCTTTGCCGGGGTCGCGCCATTGTTCCCTTAGACAGGAGCGAGTTCGCGCCATCGTTAGCACCGATTCCTCTTCCCTCCCCCTCCCCTTTTGCTCTCGGTTGCGCGGAGCAGGTTCCATCGCGGAGGATCGCGACTCCGCGCGGTGGCTCGGTCGCCACATGGCGAGGCTCGCGCGACCCTACGCCGCCAGAAGGAAGGGAGGGAAGTCCCCCGAGGCGATGAGCCTCGGTATCCTTGCCCTCCCCCCCCCCCTCCCAATTCCGGTTACACACGAAGAGGGGAGACGGCTCCGGCAGCCTCTCGTGCCAACAGTCCTTCGGTCCAGCACGCCTCTCATTCCCGCCCGCTCCCTCGTGGGGGTCCGCCGGAGGGGCCTCTGCTGCCCCCGAGAACTGGCACGGCCCCTTCCCTGAGGGGTACTTTCCTCCGGGCGGCGTCCGTCCAAGGAGAGACACTGGGCGGTGATGAAGTGGTCCGAGTATGTGGGTACGGTCCTGCGGAGGGTCGGGGAGAGGCCGAAGCCCAGAGGGGCCGCTGTGCCCTCTGCGGGTCCCTCTCGGAGCGAAGAACCGGGGCCGGGAAGCGAGGCTCATCGAGCCCTCCCCCCCTCCCCCGGCTGGGAGAAGCTGAGGACGCGGGGCAGAGGCGGAGCGCCACTGCCGCGTCTGCAACACTGCTCCGCCCCTGCCCCGCGGGCACGACTCTGGGGGGCCAGGGAGCCCGGGGAGTATCGGGTTTCCTCCGGGCATCGGTTTTCCTACGCCGCAGGAAACTCGAGCCTCTCCGAGGAGTCCCGGCTGCGGAGCAGCCGGGTCCTCGGCCCTCTCCTGGTGGGGCCCTCGCTGCGGCCCCAGGGTGGCCCGAGGCGAAAAAAGGGAAAAACAAATGCGAGTGGGCGTGAGGTCGACGGGAACATCTCGCGCGGTCAGCTCCGCGCGCATGGGCGCGCCTTGCCTTCTCCTTCCTTACCGAAGGCATCGTCGTTTCCACGGAAACGAACGGAACGCTGCCACCGCCCAGACCACTCTCCTCGCCCCCGTGAAGGGAGCGCGTTCCCCAGGGGGTAACGCGCACTCCCTGCCACCAAGAAGTGGAGATCTCGACCACGCCCTGAGGGTAGAGACGGGCTGGAAACCTTTCCTCGCGGTTTTCGGAGTAGTCCGAGGCGCGGCGAAGGGGGCGGCTCTCCCTCCTCCCTCTTGCTCTTCCCGAGTGTGTGGAGAGGCCCCAGGGTGCTGCCCTGGGGACAGGGGCCGGCGCGAGCGGAGACCTCTTTGCTCCCTAACCCCCTTCTTGCTGGCCCTGATGAAACGAGGGCACTGCCCCGGGGAGCAGGGGCCTCTCCCCGTAGTTCCTCCTCTCGGTTGGGAGGAACAGGAGCAGAGCAGGCTTCCCAGGGCCTCTCGGGGCCACTACCGGGGAGGCGGGAGTCGCGCTCCCTGCGCCCTCATGCGGCGATTCCCGCTCGTGCAAGGGACGCCACGAGCGACCGGGATTTCCGCCAAATCAAATTTGGGGAGCGGGCTAATTCGATTCCCGAGGCGGGCGGGCGGGAGACTGCGAGCAGGGCCCGCACGCCGCTCCACTTCGGAACGCGCGCGCGCGTTGCTGGGACGATAGGATCCAAGAGGGCGGGCGCGGCCGACTTCTTCCCGAGCCGCCGCCGGGCATGGCACAGGGGGCGGAAGGGAAGAAGACCGCGCCCTCCCTCCCCAATGCAGGTGACCCCAGAAGCATCCGTGTCATTTTGTGTGTGCCTTGCCGCCGCTGGCTTCCTCCGCAAACCTCAGTTAGGAGGAGACGGACCAGCCCTCTGCTCCCGAGGCCGAGAACTACAAAGCCACTTCTCCCTTTCGAGCCTTCCCTCGCGAAGGACGCCTCCCTTTCCGCGGTCTTCCCCCTCCCGCAACCTCCCTACCATGGACGCGGGGACGCTGGAGCAGTTTCCGACCCCTGGCGTGCCCCGCACGCCTTTCCTTCCCCAGGCGAGCCCAGATCGTACGAAGATCGCTCCCGAGATGGCGCGCGTGGCCTCTGCAGTCGTTCCGAGGCTTCGCACGCTCCCCTCCTACAGTCGATGCCCCCCCCCCCTCCTCCCGCTGTACGGAGCTCCAGGAGGAGCACATCCGATCTGCTCGGTCTCCTTGCATAGCAGCGAACGTCGGGAGCTTCCTTGGTGTCGACCTCTCGCACAGGACGACTGGCGAGTCCCCGACAAGCTCCGAGCTGAGCCTCGGCTCGCCTGCAAGACTCAAGAGTGATGTCTCAGCTCCGCACCTCTCTCCGGAAACGTCCGCCTCTGGCCGCCCATCCTCTCCCGAGGGAGAAAGGCTAGGCAGGCCCTCCAGGAGCGGCGCGGCAGCGGTCCACGGCCGCTAGCACGATGAGGATGCCCACGCTACGCGCAAGGGCCTCGCGACTGTTCACGGGAACTGCTGCCGCCCTCCGTGACCTCTTCGCGGGGTGTTTCCCCAGGGATCTTGTGGGATGGTGCTCCTTCTGCCCGCGGGAGGGGGGCGTAGCTCCCGGGATCGCGTCCCCGATCCCGGAAGGCGACCCTCAGGGCGCGCGCGCGTGTCGCCGGTGTAGGCATGCTCGGGGGAAGAGCTGCGTGGATTCCCGGCACGCATATTCCCCCGGTTTACGATCACTTCGTTCGGGCCACCGTGCCCGTCGAAGACGGCGGGGTTGCCCGCCTTCTTCCCGCGCCACCAAAGCCAAGCACGGGCAATGAAGCGGTGGCGCGCGGCTTACGCTACGGTCCTCCCGCTTGCAGGTGGAGACAGCTGCGACTCATCGAGGTTCACCCTCCCCCGCCGCCATCCGGAAGAGCCTCCTTCGGGGACTGGCCAGGCAGGGACAACGGGTCCCGGAGGTCGGCAGCTTCCGCGGCAGATTATGCGAGCCGAGCAGTCCGCTCCTTACCTTCCCGGTGGCGAAGATAAGCACAAGGATTGCCGAGGACGGTCCACTTATGGTCCCTCCTGCTCGGGTCCGCGAAAGACCTTCCAGATGAGAGCGTTTTCTTAAGGCTGCCGGGAGGGGTAGTTTTTGTCCCTCCGGAAGAGTCTTCAGCGCGGAAACCCGCCTGCTTGTCCACCGGCATTCGGAGGAAAGAACGCTACCCTCCCGGGCAAAGATCCTTCAGCATTCTTTCTGGACGCCGGGTGCATTGAGGCGCTCCCGTTCGTTCTCTATGACCCAGACGTGAGTCCGGAGCGCCAGAAGTGAGAAGGAAAACCCGGATGTCCTTCCATCCGCTCGGCGATGCGAGAGGGGAGGAGAAGGCTCGATCAGACGCCGGCTTCCTTGCCCGAGTGGTCATCGTGGTGTCCCGAGTCCCATCGGCAGGTGTGGCTCATACTCTAGGGATGCGGAGAAGGCTGGGAGCCGCGGGAGGAAGGGGAGAAGGGCGTCCGGGGCGGATGCGCGCCGCCGTTTTTTCCTCAGGCGGTCGTAACGCTGGCAACGCGCAGCTCACCGCTCTGCCGCCTGCTCGGCATGGCGAGGAGCGAACGCGCTGTCCTTCAGCATTGCGCCACGAGGAGTCACCGGAATGCCAGATGCGATGCGGAGCGCGCGCGCCAGGATATCAATCGAAAGGTCGCACCGGGTTCGGGCCGGCGATCTCACAGGGCGTTCTCGCACAGAATCTTCTCGGAGGGGAAGGGAAGACGTCGCCCTCCTGGAGGAGAGCGGCGAGCTCTATCACTCCCTGATCTGCTTACGAGACGAACGGGTGCTGCCGGTGGTGGCGGGCTTTTGACGCGACTGCCGAGCAGATGCAGCGAGGAGTCTTCGTGGATGTCTGAAACCAGGATGAAAAGAATGGGTTCGGCAGGAGGAGCGGCGGAGAAAGGTCCCTTTCATCCGCACTTGTTTTCGCGAGTTCTTTGCTGCGGATGCTGTTTCTTCAGCAGAGAATCCCCCCCCACCACCTCCCCTTCTTTTGCCTCCCCGCTTCCTTTCCCAATCGGTTCATTTCAGCTGCGGGAAGTTCAGAGCGAAAAATCCCAAAGTGAAGCTGGAGCTGAGCATCCGATCATGAATGAGAGTGCTGGATGCTCTTCACGCGAAAGGTTTCAGATTTTTTCCAGCACCCCGTTTCCAAGCAGAGTTATGGAATTCCGGGGTGCTGTCGAGAAACGCCTGGCAACGAATACGTTTCGAAAATGAAAATGACAGTCCCATTTTCAGTCGGGCAATTCTGGCGATTCGTTTCGGAGTCGCCAAAGCGGTGTGTGATGTCGAGGAAAAAAAAAAAAAAAACGATCCGTTGAGCTCCGAAACCCCACGGACGCCCTACGAGGGAGGGACTCAAAAAAAAAAAAAAAGCTGCTAAAACATTTCTCGCTTCGTGTGCTTTCATTAGCGAAGAGATAGTTGATAATTGGGCTCCAAGATTTTCACAGTCACCCACCTGAAACCCAACTTGGGAATCCGTTCTTGGTACAGTGGCTGCAAATGAGACTTAATGAGTTATGAGCTTAATGAGTCGTTGTGAAACATTATGCTAAGCTCGCAGGACATCGGTCATGCTTTGCAGACAGAGACAACAAGCCTCTCGAAACGTAATCACACTCTCCGCTTACGGTGGCAGCGTCTCGGCGACCTCCTGCGTACGAACGAGGAGGCCCCATGGGGACACAGGTCTCCGAAAAAAAAGTGCGAGCCGGCGCTAGGGAATGCGTGTGGGACCACGCGCAGTACTGCAGTCAAGAGTTCCAGTAGGAAGCGAGCTCTGGTTCTTCTCAAACAAGCATTTTCGAGACGTCATGAGGGAAGTGTTTCAGCAGTGTTTGAACCATCCTCTGATACACTTATTTCCTGTGATTATCATTGAGGACGTATTTTATCTTAAATTAAAGAAACGTTCCTCAGCTCGGGGCCCCTAAATTGATAGGTACACAGACAATAAGCACGGACAATATTGAATTGTGTCCGCTCAAGAAAAATAAATGGAGCTCCTCCTTGAACTCCCCGGACAAAGATCGTTTTTTTTTCGATGATGGCGAATTTTCTTTCGAGGAATCCCGAACGGGGGCCGAGTCGAATCAGAGATAAAGCGGCTCGCATCCTGAGCTAAAAGTGAAGCCAAGAACGCACTCATTGTATCCAAGAGGTTCCAAATCAGAATTTTCGCACAAGATTACGGAACCGGCTTTGACATCCGAATGCTTTTTCACGTACGCAAGAACGAATCGCATCAGTTGCCTTTAACAAATGCAAATACCTGCAATGCCTCCTCGACCTATTATGACTCGGTAACCAATACTGAGTCATTTCAAAACATTTCTCATTTGAGGTCAAATGCTGATTTCATCGATACTAATAAAAATAACGATAAGAGTAATTGCAAGTCATTAGTATTCCTACATCTTTTGACAAGCGTTAATTGGAAATGGAAGTCTGACTGCTGAAGCATAACCAATGCTAAGCACCTAAGGCGGAGGAGGCAACATGACAAAAAGAAAAAAAAGTCCATTTTCTGTGCGGGGAAGAAAAAAAAATTCAGGCATCGAGAATGCACCACTGCGCGCAAAGTATCGATGGACAAGGAATTGTTTTTACCATAAAAGGAAACCACGCCGAGACTAGCATTTGCTTCGAGCGCCGTTGCTTCCACATCGGCATCTTTTCGATGGTACACTCCAGTCGCGCTTCACCATTCAAAATGCTGGACCAACCTGACTGACCTAAACGCCTCTTTGGTCACTTGGCAATGTCGCTTTGTTTACTTCCTACTGTAAAGTTTCCATGTCCACACCCGCAGATATTCTACTAGAAAGGGAAAATGGAAATATTTGATAAAATGGGAAATGCTTGGCATCGAACAACAGCTTTCGAAAATCCATTATGGCGCTTCATGACTCTTTATTGACGGGCTCAGTATCCCGACCGGGCACCGAAGTATAAAGTGACCATTAATCAACGACGAGTGACATCTTGTTTCACTATCGCTTTCCACTCACTCTGGCATGCTTCGTGCAGGCTTTCCTACATCTCTGCCAAGATGGAAGAAAAAATATGAGAGATTCAAATTAGAGCTTGCGCGAGATACCTATGGATCCTTCAAATCGGTCTATCATCTCGATCCATTAATTCACATCGATAGAAAGTCGCATTAATACGAGATTTGAAAGGAAAAAAGCAAAACAAAACAGCAGCAGGATTTGCCAGGATTTCAGAGCATCGTCTTTGCCATCCTGACCTTCTTTAGAAAGCACTGCTGTTTGCACACCTCGTGTAGAAAGTGCTTTAAAAGTACATCTTCTACTTGGAAACGCTGTCAAACGTTTCCGTCCTGTCGTTTCCATCGTGGGACTTTATGGTTGGACAGTAATTTTTGAGTAGGTTGTAGGAAAAGAATCATCTAACTTGCTTTATGATTGCGCAATCTGTGAGCTTAATTTATATGAGTATCACGTTTGTGAAGTCTCATTGACTTCGTTTGGGCTTGCAGCGATGAGCTACGACCGAAAACGCAACATTCCTTCGACCCTGTTCGATATTTTATGCTTTCTCACCGGTAAAGAGCATCTTTTACTCATATCGTTTGTTCAAAATTGCCAACCATTGATCCCTGCGACGACTGTCATCTTACTTGACGTCGCCAGTTCTCAAACCAGGAGCGGATATGAGGGCTCTGAAGTGATTATCGATAGATTTCAGGGTCTCCTGCACTCTGTGCTTCCCTTATTCTATGGTAGAAAGTCATCTTCGTTACAGACGTCCGTATGACAATGAATAAGTGGTTTCGCATCGGATTCGTCATCCATAACATGGCAACAAGGATCCGGTAAAATCAGCACTTTGTTCATTTAGGAGTAAGGTTTAGGCGTAAATGGATTGCATTAAAATTTCAACACACAAGATTCGTGGCATGTATCAAAATGTCTGGTAGCATCCTTGGATGCCGCTACTTTGCATCATCAAAGTCAAGGCTTCAGAGAAGCTACCGAGAACTCATCCACTGCATTCTCGAGAGTTGAGACATAAGACACAGTCAGATTCACTAAGCTCTGTGCCTCAAATGCCTTAATTAGCATCCTATAGCGTTGTACGGTAATCATTCAAATTGTTTTCGAACTCTTTTTCAAAAGGCATGTCCAAATATTAGCCATTAAGAATCTTTGGATCCTTATTTTTAGTAGCAAGCTGTTTCACATGAGAACAGTCTCGTAAAGCATTAATGAAAGGAAAGCCGTTTCAAGTCGCTACATAAGTGTAGAGCGAAAAAGAGAGAGAAAAAAAGATGACGTAGTCCAGGAATTTTCTTGTGTTGCCTCGGTGTGTTAGATCGGCACTAAAACGAAAATGGGTTTGCTTTTGAGGTCAGAGAGCATCTAGAGGACTTTCATTCTTATTCTCATTGTGTCTCACGAACTGCTTCCGAACATCGCAAATTCACAAAAACCCGAAACTAGAGGTCAGATCTGTATCTCAAGGAATTTTCCAGGAACAGCTGTAATACCTGTTTTCAGGAATAGCATGAGTTCTTAGAAAGAATTTCCATACTGAAAAAATCGCCTTCGGCGTCTCGGAGAAAAAATTGAAGTTTACGATTCGCTAATGGTCCATTACAGGAATATATATATATATATGTATTTATGGCATTATCTCAGGTTTACTATTTGTTTTTTTGTGCGTTCCCTAGCAATCCGCGCATAGAGTTGCCAACACTTTTGCGTTCCCACAAATTCTCTTGCAAAGTATCCTGACCACTACCAGAACGTCCCTAGTCATCCTTGTAAATTGGCCTGCCAGAAGTACAAATATGTGGATAGTTTATGTGATAACTTGCACGCTTATCACTATTTCCTTATTGTTTGTTATTCATTTTTGATTCCAAAATGAGTGACGTAAAGCTCTCATTAGAATTCTTTTAGAATAAAAAATCAGCGAGAGGATCGCGCCGTTGTTCATATTTCGTTCACTCAATTTCAAAAGCCTGCTTTTCAAAGTATTTATATTAGCATCTAAATGAGGCTGAGTGTTTGGTCTTTGCAGTTTACAAGTGTGATGGGCATCCTATCGAGGCCGTAAAAAGAGAGTCTCGCGGGAAAAGAGGTGGATTCTGTAGACAGAAATCTGGTGTCCGACACAACAGCAGCTTTTTCGTTTTGCATTTTCGGCCGGTACTTTCCGTGCTCTTCCTTCCTGCCTCCTTTCTGATCTTTCAGATGCAATTTATCGAGTGTTGATTTCAAGTACCCGTTCATCGGAAGTCTTGAAGTGATTTCGTGTTTCGATTTTCCTTGTGCTCAGACACCAGTGTTTTGTGGATCCCGCTCATGCAGTGACAGAAGCACTCATGGAAGCAATGTTAATTTCACGATTCAGTGCAAGCTGAGCTGACCATCATCATGGAATTCCCTTTTGCATGTTTTGCACATACCCGTGGGCAGGAACAAGCTCTCGACACGGAATATCTTGCACTGATTCCTCCAGTTGTCTAGTCCAGAGTTTCCCTTGTGTACCTTGTGATGCATTCCTTTTGTATATGCAAACCAACAAGTCCTCATTGGTCACCGAGGCACGCGTATTCTCACGTTGCATTTTGAACTGTGGAAACTTTTGCACAGAATTTCAATTCCCGTTTTGTTTAGGTTTCATGTTTGTTGTGTAGTCAACCAATTTGGACAATAGCGTACAAGGTTGCTGAAACACGGCTCCACGTTTGTTGTTCGGCATAATACCAAGCACGTTTCCAAATGTAGAATGCTACTGCTATTTAGATCACTTATAGTTTGTTCGGATGCTTTCATACTTCATGTGATGAAGTCATTTTTTTTTTTAATCAAAAAAACGAACATGAGAACCCTTTTCATTTCCATGAAGATATGCTAATTGGGTTACATCTTGGATGTATACCAACTTTTATGTAGGTCATGCAAAGATGAACAAGGCACTTAGAACCCTAATTATGGACTTGCAAGCTTAGTTTATTGAAAATTTTATGGATTTTTGCTTGGGAGTGTGTGTCTTTAGAAAGGAAAACAAGAAAATGTTTTCTATAAAATGAACTGAGATCATAAGAGGGGTGTGAACCTGCAAACATGAGATGTCAAAATAGCAGCATTAGACCATATGCCATACATAAGTGACAGGGACTCTCTTGAAAACGACTGAAAAAATCAAAATGCTCATTCTGCCTACATGATGAGTGAATGTATTACCTAAACATATCTGCTCATGGAAGAAAGTTTCCAGTTCTTATAAGTACCTTTGACAAACGTACAATTGCTATTTATAATAGAAAGTTTCATGAATTCACTAACAGGAATACATCACCTTGCAAGTCATAAACCTTGTGATCTTACAATGGGCCTTGCTGAAGTTCTTACATGTAGGGTTTTGATTAAAGTTTGATTGCATTATGAGGATTCTTTGATTACATGCAACGCATTAGATGAACTGCCATTTACCACAAGTAACCATCAGTGATATAAAAACTTGCATGCCTTTTGATAGCATTTGCAGTAAATTACATGTGCAAACACAGCTTGCTTGCATTTAAGAAACTCCCTGAATTTTAGTTTCTTATGCTTTGTGGATAGTTTTTCATAAAATCTGTTCTCTTTTTCTGCATCAGTGCTATCTGAAAACCATTGATCCTTGCACCAAATGTTTGCCGGATTCCCTTCAAAGTTGTACAAACACACATAGTATTTTAATTTTTTCGCCTGTTTACGGTGCATATATGGTTCATGAGATTGTTTTGCAATCATTGCTGCATGCATTCCTCGCAAGTCAGGGTGCAAGGTGACTGTTTGCATGTTAAACCGCTGTAGTCATGTATGCTTATGTCATAATAGCAATTGATGCACATAGAGGTTTGTGTATTTACATAACAGTGTTTGCTGCCAGTTACATTATTTTAGATTCTGCTCTCTAGATGGAATGACCTGTAATTGCATGGTGTTCCGATGAACTTTCCTTAACTGGTCAAGTCCACTCTTTGCTATCAAATCAGCCAGTTAGCATTAGGGAGTGGTATATGCCATTTATAAATCGTTTATATTGGTAAATCTATTTTAATATTATTGTCAGTAGTAGCATTTGTTTCCAAGACCGATAACTCCTTACCTTCGACCGTTTCCACATCGTTCGCGTAGCTCGCCAAAAGCGTCTTCGCGTCCACGAAGTGAAAATGGAACGAACATCCCATCCTTGAGCGACACTCAAGAGCTGTGCCGTACCTGTTTGAGTCCGGCTCCGTGAACAAAACCGTGTATCGGATTTGCTTCTTTGATGATGTCATACTGCACTCCAGATAACGTCAGCATTATCTTCCTTCCCCAATCTCCGAAAGTACTCTTCTTCCTTCCATAATACATGGCTACGTTCACCTTCCACCGGAAGTTAACAGTAGTTTGCTCACCCACACGTGAATGTGCTCTTTCAGGCCGCATGCTGTTTGCTTGAAAATCATCACCATACACTGCAAACATACCTCTGTGTAATTTGGAGGATTCTGAACTCCCTTTATCATCAGCAAACAATCCTCCTTCGTTTCAAGAGCATGTGCACGATTGGCGTTCGTCTATTTGAGCGAAAGGTTCTTGTGAACTGAATCTCTGATCGACATCAGTAATTTCTTGGTGCAGTCGCTGCGCTAGGTTCAAGATCTTATCTAGCGTTGCGGATTAAATTTCCAGTATCTTTTAAATAAGCTCGCATCTCTTTCCCATGGTGATTGCAGCAAGCCGACTCCATTTTAATCGGCCACGTTCTGCTTTCAAGCACCTAACGTGCTGCTTTATTTTAGGCTTTTTTTTTGTTTGTTTGTTATTATTCACGGTCTTCTGTTTTCCCCATTATCCATTCGTAAGACCACTGGCAAGCGACATAGTGACCGAGAGTGGGCAGTATGAAACTGCTTTGTGGATGGACCACTGGTCGGCTCACAAACGCCGCGACCCCAAGTACCCCATCAAAAGGACTAATCCGCCGGTCCCAGTTTCTGAAGATTCGTCCAGAAGATCTGGTGCCACCTACGGTGTTCTTGGACAGTTTCCCTCTTTTCTCTCAAGTGGAAGGAGTCGGCGTTGCTGACGTTGCACTGGGGTCTTTTGAGTAACTCCCTGTCTGCATCACCGGACCAGGGGAGAGTGCGTACCCGAACTGCTGCGGGCGCAGGTCCTTCCCTCACGTGCTTGTAGACTGTTGCTCTCCGGTCCTTTGGGATCGTCTTGCCACGGTCCTCCGCATCCCGGTGGGCAAATCCAGGGACGTGCTGAAACGCTGCCGTGATGCGCTGCCGCCAGCCGCATCGACAGCAGCTGTTTGTTGTCTTCGCGGGATTGTGGCGCTCTGGAGCGTCACAGAAAGAGGCCAGTACGCCATCCTCTTCCTGTAGAGGACAACACGATAGCAGATGGCCCCACCTGGGAGCTACACAGGAGGAACTTGACGGATGCAGAGGATGCCGGACAACGGTCATCAGTGATCCCTTCCCGAACCGTCCACCTGAAGGTTTTTGTACAGATTTGTTAATTTTTAGTTTGGCGTCCTGTCGAGTTCCAAGTACATTTGGACGTAACAGGACCTAATATCCCGCCATCGCATGTTTCTTCTTGCATGCTTATTGTTTCATATAAACGCCCCGGAGCGACCGGATGACGACACAGTGACCAGGACAGTTCATGGACTTAACGACTCGGAGGCTGAGTACCTGACTTACAAATCTCCTCCGACAGAGCTTAGTTTGGGTCTGTTAGCTTCGTACAATGGCTCTCTTTCGGGATCCTTTTTAGATGCATCCAAGATCGCATGATACGCTGCTTCGTCCTTTTCATATTATCATGGATCGAAGTATTGCATTGAGGATTTATTCGGCTAGATTCATCATCCCAACCAACTTTCCCTCGGTAGCGGGAGACATATCACGAATCCTCCTTTTCCGCGAAGAAAGGTCATGACATTCCGCGCTTCTTATCCTTTCTGTCAGGCTCAATGCCATGTTCAGCTAACCACTGTTGACGGTTTGCAAGCAGACCGGCCAAATACTGATGTTCGGGATCTTCTGGGCAAATACTCCACCCTGATATCAGTGCGTACAATGGCTAGAGGCTTGCAGTCACGGACATGGAAGGTTTTTGCCCGTTTTGATGGAGGAGGAAGTTTTTCATAGTAGTTTTTTATGGTTTTAACTTGGCCTCCAAAAATCCAAGTCCTTGATGGCATCATTCTTAATTCGTTGGATCATAAGGTTTTCCGAATATCATCGCGAAACTCAACCTTCTTTGGACAGATCAGCAGCTGAGGAGCTTCGCTGCACAAAGGCCTTGAAACATTTACAGCGAACACATTTCGGTGCTTAGACAGCCAATGTGGTCCCACGTCACTCACCATCTTCACAGCAAGTCTGAACTTTGCCTAATCGGACCGTTGCAGAGACCATCTGGTTGCGTTCCTGGAAGGCTATACCACGCGGCTACGATTTCAAGCATAACGATCGGGAAAACGATCTATGGAGCAGTCGGAACGCAGCGATCAGGATCGGGATGAAACTTACTTATGTGTGTGCACGACAAAGGCGCTCATCCATCATCCCATCCCATCCCCTAAAGACTCATGCCTCCCTAACTGTGATAGTGGTCATTTAAGGAGCGTTCCGTTAATGGGACGCCCGTGAGGCGAGGTGAGGTGTGAAGACTTTTTAAAAGCTGCAGTCTGTGTACGCACTGTCTGCCACCGTTTACTGTGGGAAGTTTCCCATGCTCTTTGATTTCAGCATGCCCCATAATCAATCCTGCCTGCGTTGACGCCGAAAATCACGAAAACGCGAACGTTTCCAGATCCCCGAACTAATAGACTCATTATATGGTTTCATTACCCGGACCAGTACTGGCGCTTGATGCGACATTTCTAACCAGAACACGTTTCGCAAGATGCAAGGAATTGCACTGCTCGATCCAGTAATTGCTTTTGCATGAACTCATGTTGAAGTCTTGACTCTGCTGTAAAGGTGATTCGTCATTCGGACCCCGGTCATATGTCGGTATGCCTAATCTTTTTGTGCATAGCATGTACCATAGCACAGGAAAGTGCACAGCATCAGTCTTCCTAATTTCTTCCTTTCTTTTTTCTTTTTTTTTTTTTTACTGCACTCAGCCTCCACTACTGATTTCTTTTGTGATTTCTGTGATTAGTGTTTTATGGTTCAGGCTGTTTTCTTCTTCATGTTTAAACACATTCAGTAACAGTTTTTCTTGTCTTCTGGCGAGCCTTTTCTCAAGAGCTGCGATTCCTTACACGAGAGCTAATTTCTTTCTTTTTTTGGATTTTTACAAATCTCGCAGATTTTTTACAAACTCAGACTCCATTCTCATATCATTGAACCTTGCAGTGTTGAATTTTGCCTTCAGGAAAAATTCAGGAGCCCTCTTGCAATCATTTTGGCTTACCTAGTGAATTTGACCATTTCTCACTCCAGCTGAAACTAATTTCAGCCCATTGCTCTGTGAATTTTGCCTTAAGGTTGTGATAGTTGATCTATAAAGAAACGAATGCAAGAAACAAACGGCATGAGCCTTCAGTAATTGCTAGGAGTACCTCTGCATTTTATTTTTGCTGCATTCCACTAATCACAAAGGACGTTTCATTATTCATGGTTGTTTTTCGTTATGATCCAAAGTGACGAAATTCTAAAGTACACTGCGCATCAGCACGGATGTGCTCATCTCCAGAGTGAGACCACAACTTTTTGCATCGATCGGAGCTACTTTTGTCGCTTGTTTTCTTCTGATCCTTGGTCTTTTTTTCCATTAGGAGTTGGAAATTCATCTTATTCCGGTGCGCAGTTTCCTGCAGTTTGCAAATCTCATTCAGCGACTCTTCACTTGTTTCTCCTGTGGCTTGTTGCAACGACTAGTCTGGAACGGATGAATCGATTACTGTCCCGTGAGGTGGGAAACCCGCTAAAGTGCTCATGAAAAACGTGAAGGGTTGTATTTGTAAGCCTGACAAGGAAAGATCTTAAAGACAGTGTTCTTGAATAATTCACTCAGGATTACCCAATGCATATAACTTTGGTCATTTTCACCGAACGTCCGAGCTTTTCTTGCAGCGTGTCCTTGCAGACGCGTTCTTGAGGAAAAAGGAATTCAGCTTCCATTGAAGAGGGTCTTATCTACTGGAATTACAGTCCACAATCTCCTTGAGGAATTCTTATGTAGCAGGTGGAGATCAAAACGAAGCTAAGTTTCGCATTTTGTCTCGGGAACTTTTGAAAAAATCCTCCGCCGAAAAACATTGGTTTCCATGATGGCAGCTCATTTGTTCGAGGTTTATGCTGCTCTTTAACAAGGGTCACTGCTGGCTGATGGAAACGATGCTTTTTCATTGGCGGATGCTGCTTAAAAATACGAAGACCCAGAGCATTTTGAATAGAAGAGAAGCATATTTCTCTTTAGCATGTCATGGTTTCCTATGAGATCGACCATGATGGTGGATCACAGTTGCACATCTCTACCCTCCATAGTTCGAGGATGTGCCATGAAATGAAAACTTATGATTTCAGCTGCAGCGTTCAGTGGTGACGAGTTCTACTTGCGCGGTCCAGTGTACTTGCATCTACCTGATGATTTTGATGAGATCAGTCGGTCATGTTTACAATTGCTTGGCTGGTTAAGGAACTGGGAGAGCGGAAATCCACAAAGTCTTAATGAGTTGGTACAAACTGCAGCAAACTACTCATGATTTTTTGATTTTTTTTTTTTGTCTGTCTGTTGAAATGTTCCCTCCATGAAGGATGGTGCAAGGGTGCTTGTCTTGTACACCATAGAAGTACTGAACATCTCATAGTTAGGGTGCAGACTGGCATTTTTCCACTAGATTACAGATGACCGTGAGGGTCACACGTAACTGGAAGGAGTAGCCTCTTATGGCTGATGCTTGCGATGATTTTAGGCAGCAACTCTTCGTCACTTCACGCCCGACAGATTTTGTTCTGCTCGAGTCAGGTTACGGTATCGCTTCCAAAAATCCTCCGTCCACATCAGCATTGGTCGGTCTTCTTCGGCGTCAATGTAAAGGCCAAGCTAATGTATAGGTCCCAATCTATAGTTTCAGTAGATATCGCGACTGCATTGGATGCTAGAGGCAAATCATAAGGCATCTTATTTTTGACGTGGTGCATCTGTGGGATCTTCAGTCGTCGCATCACTTCATTTTGAGGATCACATTATCCTGGAGATTCTGTTAGGAACCCTGAACATTCTGTTAGGTCACCTGAACATCATTGGTTGACAAGGAGACAGCAAGGTCATTGTATATGGCCTACTTTGTTTCTAAAGCACTTCTGAACGTGTCAGGGGTGCTCAGGCAACGTCCAGGATGAGAATTCTTCGCCCATTGCGAAGTATTAGATCCGGACGGAGGCAGGAGTTTATTGCTGGGAAGTATTTATTTCGGGAAATTACTTCCCAGCTCCCTCCAACTAACATTATCAGTAGGTGAATCAAGGCATGATGTTGCTGGATGCACTGGAGAGTGGTCTGGCATATGAAGCGGATTCTCGTTCCAAACTTGACATCTTCCGCAGCCACGATCCCGCGCGCAGCACGCAGTCCCCTCTGAGAGGAAGGATGCCGTGCCAGTCAGCAACGGTTGGATCCATAACCTGAAGACTGGATTCGCTTCCCCGAAGGAGCAAGTGGTTCGGGATTCTGCGCAATCCATCGCACCACGTAATTCTACTCTGGTCCCTGTGATTCCCTATCGGCGCTTGTGCCACGCCTGACTGCGCTGAACACTTGATGCGAACTTCCTCCTCGTGGTTGCATCGAATCTGGAGCCGGATTGGGTTACTTTGGCAGTGGACAGCACGGTCAGTTTTTTCAACGCCCCAAATTGGCTGGAAACAAAAACCACAGGTCTCGAAAAATTACTTATGGGTGATAGGGGTGCTCAGAACGCAAAGGGTTGGTCACTAAGTAAGCAAGAAGGAGATTAAAACCCACCTTTCGCTGCAAATTGGGTGGCACAGGGAAATCAGTGGCAACAGTCACAGAGTTAAATTACAAGGAACGTATTCTTTTATATCTTGCCAATCATTTTATAATTTTGCATGCAGTCACGCGGCAAAGGATAGATATCTTTTGTGCTCCAGGAGAACAACCACATGCGTTTATTGAAAAGAAGCAAGCTCTAGTAAGAATTCACCGAAATTCACCCATCCAGAAGCTGGTAGGACATTCTGCTTGGTAAACAGCCATACATTTTGCAAGAGTGCCTGTCCTTGAGGACGACTTTGCTCTAGTAAATGCTTAGTTTGGGATATGTCTGTATTCCTTTCAACCCAATTAATTAGGATATATCCCTTATGTCGCACGACCAGGAGAGTGGTTTAACATCCGGGTGCGCCGGGGCGTTTATTTTAAAAATAAACAAACATGTATAGGGCCCTCGGCCCTACATTGTACGCAAATGCTCGAAATCTGCCGAGTAACCGGCACGCAGACCGGCGAAGTTCGCCTCGGCAGCGGAGGGGGAAAGGGTAGACAAAAATAAAAATAAAATAAGTATCAATAAAAAAAAAGTCTGGTGGGCACGGGAAGGGATCAAATTCCTCTGGAGGCCGTCCTCTGTATCCTTTCCAGGATGCCGGCAAGTTCCATCCGAGTATGTCCCAGATGGGACCATCTAGCTGCCGTCCTCATGGAGCTCAGGGCGAAGCAGATGGCGTCCTTATTGAGCCGTCCTCCTGTCGCGTAGCTCCAGGCCGCCACAATGCAGCGCTAGCATCAAAGAGCTGCTAGGGCTGCAGTAGGCGAAAGAACACTGCGCACGAAGAGATGCTTGAATACGTCTCTGGGGTGGTCTGTTGGTGCGCCAAGGGCCGTTGCGTAGAGCCACCACAGGGGCTGGAGGACCACGGTCCACGAGCAGGTGCGAGAGAAATTACCGCTTCTCTCACCTGCAACAGTTGGGGTCCACAGGCCACCGGGTCTAGTGAGACCGGCGGGTGTTGCACGGGAAGCCCCAGTGCAACAGTAGAAGTGCCGACTCCTGCCACTTCAGGGGGGTTGTTTTTCAGCGCTGGGGGCCACTCGAGGTATTTTCGTGGAATTCCCAGCAGCTCTTCCCAGCGCAATAGTACCTTCGGTGGGGCATTTGGGGTCTTAGAGTCTGTCAGCTGGTTCGTGGTCCAACCACCTAGCTACTTTGGTGTTCCACAGATCTCACATCGGACCTCCCATTTGGCCTGCACCAGGAGAATGGTAGTGCCCCAGCTGCAGCTAACGCAGCTGCCTTTCTCACGTTCATGGTGATATACTCACTGCAACAGCCTGCAGCACTTCCGACGGCAACTTGACGAAAAGCAAACATGTGACCCAAACGATGAGCATAAGTCTTCACCCAGTCTTCACCCACGATATCCAAGTTGACCAGAATTCCGCTGTGCGGCACACATTTTCAAATGTGAAAATTTGCGCCGTATGTGTTTCCGTGATTATTCCTTAGTGATTTGATTCCGAGAAGAAAAAAAAAAATTAAACATCGAACGACACAATGTATCTGGCAATACTGTAACCACGCGTTCGTGGGGCGTGCTATTAACAGTTCCTTCCGTTCTACGAAATTACGCAGCTCCTGATAACTACTTTGTATTCTTTTGCAAAAGCAGATTTACTATCGATTCAAGAGGCAGTTCAGTGATCGTTTCGTATATGAAGGAAAGTGCTCATTTTCGCCAGCAACTATCTGCAGCTCCCTCCCTCTATGTCAGCCTCCATTATGCACCCGTGTGTGAAGACGCTTGTCTTGGCGATGTCCACAAGCCTCGTACATCCAGGCTGTTTCTTTGGAATCTCCGTGAAAATTTTTCTCCCGATGAAAATTCTCCCGAATCAGAATTCGTAGGCAATCCTCTTTTTCGCCACCTGTAGAGATGCTGCCTGATCCAACGAAGTGAGACGCTTCAAGAAGCTGCCACAACGAATATGCCCGGTCCACGCACACATCGTGTCGAGCGTTCTCCAAACAGCTTTTCGCTAAATGCTTGAACGAGTAGGTGAAAAAAATTTTTTTTTTTTTCTTGTTACCACTCTTTTCATCCGGCGATTTGTCAGAATCCACTCGGACTTTGCGAATTTTCCCAGCTTCCGGAGAAGAAACAGCCTCCCAAGCATTCGTTCATTTCCAGAAAAGCAGTTTAATGCACTGGACCAGACAGGTGGCGTATCAGATATTAAGCTGATAAGAACAGATCTTATTTCAGAAAAAAACGGGGATAAAGGATAACCCACAAGGGCCCTGTTCAACCTGCTGTGTCTTTCTGTCTTGCGCTTTGATGAATCACCTTTTTCTCATGGACGAACTTTTTTTTTCTCTTCCTTCGAACTCCACTTCTTCAAGGGTCTTAAACACACGTCTTAACCTTTCAAGTTAGGGAGTACCTCGAGAGGAGACCACCCTATGAATCCAGGAAGGCTCCGGAGGAAGGAGTCCGTTCCTCTTAGGCTTGGGAAGGCCCCCCGAAGGGAACCTCTTCCTTATTTTCTTTGGAGGGACTGCCCGGAGGGGACTGCTCTATTATTTCTTCTCTGAAGGAAACCTGCGAAGGAATTGCTTCCTGTTTCCTCCATTGAAGAGAACCTCGAAGAGAGCAGCACGCTACTTACACTCTGGAGAGATATTACAAAGTACGAGGGGGGGTATCGACCAGTTCCATGGTACGAGATGGAGGATTACCTCCGAAGGGGGAGGGACGACTCTTTTTTTACAGTCAGAAAGGAACCCCGAAGAACCCCTTGATTCCTGGTAGGACCCCGGAGGGTCAACTTCCAATCCCTGCCATTCAATGGGATCGTTCGGTTTTCCAGCTTCCACCAGTGCTGCACCCGGAGTCCTGGACCAGCCAGCGTCATCCTGCAGGAGAACTCCAAACCCACGACGCACTCATTTCTCGGCGTCGATCCTTTCCCCGGGCGGGATTCGAACCCGCTTGGTACCACGCGCGGAGACAGCAGCCACACGGCCTCCAACGCGAGGTCTTGCAAGAGTCTTGAATCTGCGTCTTCTAGAGGAATGAAAAACAATTACAAGGGAATCCATGAGGACAACCCAGAGTTAGGAATAGCCTCGGCCTTGGCAATTATTCCATCCCTCGTTGGGATCAAAGGAAGTAACTCAAGACCGAGTGTCTTACTCAAGTATTTGTAGGCGCCATCTGGTTCACGACCGTAGATTGGTCCATCAGTGCGAAAGGTGATCGGTCGTTCATCCTTTGTAAGTTGCAGCAGAGAGATGCAGTGTGATAGACTTATGAGGGGTTAACAGAGAGTCCGGAACCCATGTCATAAGCTTTCTAGAAGTGCCAATCTATTCGTTGGCTCCTCATATGCTGGTATCATCAAGTCATCAGCATAGGTACCAAAAGGGATTCCTCCCTCGTTCGGAACTCATGTTCCGCCCAACACCGGCTCCATGGCATTGATGAGAGGTAAGGCACTTAGAAGGCAGCCTTGCTTTCCTGCCCTTTCAATCTTCATTTCTGATGGTATCTTTTCCATCTGACTGGACACGAATGTGTTCTATGAGCTGGTTTTTCACCTCAGCTTGAACGAGATAGTGCATTCTGAACGATTTAGTGCAAATTGGTCCCCAACCTACCCACAAGTACTATGAATTCTGTACACAAATCCCTAAATCGCTGTCTCAAGCCCTTCGGGCACGTGAGGAGGGTAAACTTTGGCTCTGGGACCCCAGCAAAGCTGGAGATGCTCCTTTTGTGGGGCGAGCAACTATAATATTTCTCTCTGTCGTTCTCAGTCTCTGGGATGAGCACTTGGCGGGTGCATGTTGTCTCCTGAGATCGATCTTTCGTTGATGTTCTCAGATGAGGAAGATTTCGGAAGCGGAATGGCTTTAGAGCGTCTCCAGGACCTGAGAATCTTCTGTCTCCTGAGGGATACATTAAATATGCTTGCCAGTACCTCTCCTCCGGGGAGTCAACTGACCTCCCTCCAGTCCTGATGTTGAGTCTTCGGGCTTCTCAGCATCGATTTTGCTTTCTCGGGCGTGAAGGGAGATCAACTGGGGAGATCGCATCTCGTAGGTCGGTGGCGGTGTCCTCTGTGGAAAGACGTTGCAATGCTGCTCGAAAGCATCTCAAAACCAGCTTTGCGCATCCGACATCCGATAAAAAGGAGGTGTTTCTGACCTACGAGACGACCTTCTGTTTGATCTGCACTATTTTTTTTTTTTTTAATAATTTCGGTTTTGTTTCTGGAGTTGGCCGAGATCGCGTTGCTTTGTTTTCTTGAGGGCTTCAATCTGCAGCGCTGTTCGAACCATCTGTAAGGAGGCTTTGTTGATTCCTCGACTCATTTCCAGCCAACTCCGGTATTCTCCAAAAACGAGAGAAAGCACGTCTTATCCTCTGCAGCTCGAAAGATGGGCTCGAGAAGTCTTTTACCTTATTTTCGCTCGCCTTCCGTCCGTTTTGGGAGCGGATATTCTGCTTCCATCCGCTAGGTGCATGAATCATTAATTGATTGCTGTAAGCGTTCCTTGATTCAGAATTGAAACTTTTTATCTGCAAAACAAATGTCATTACCTTAACTATGTTAATGTTTTTTAACCCTAGAAGGGTAACGTGGTACCATATGCGACACACAGGAACTAAAACGTGCAGACTCCCTGCCATGGTCAACCCTGCGGGCATGCCGTTCCAGCTACGTGCTACCAAGCCTTCAGTAGGTGCCTGCAGCCGCCACTGCGTGCAAATCGGTTGTTTTTGTTTCATTTTGTGCCCGGCTATGTCGTATGCGACACCACGCCACCTTTCGCGTTGCACATAAAAATTTGCACCCGGGGCCTCTCATAATGGAATTTTTACACAGAATGATCTGGAAGGGTTGATTGGTGTGTGAAAGTGATTGTAGTATCAATGTAATGAAAAATTAGGAAAATAAATTTACCCCACCCCTTGTGGGACTTGGGGAAAATGGAAGGGTTGATTGGACTCTGTGGAAGAAGAGAAACTAGTTTGGAAGAGTTTGCATCCGATGAAGACCGAGATTCAGATGAAGGAAATACGGAAGCAGAGAGCTATAGCAGCAGCTTGTAACACCTCACATGGGACACGGGTTACAATGCAAAGATCTGCCTCGTTCTTTGCCAAATTCGATTTCATCTGTACTGGGTAAAGAGCATCTGAGGTTCCAAGATGTTCCGAAAGGACCTTTGACCATTGATAAGCGCTGCGAAATGCGCCCACGTTCCGCCAACCGGAAAGGAAAAGTAGGTGCCTGCAAAAAAGTCATACGTGCGCAACACCGAAAGCCCTCACGTTGTGAGTGTGCAAATAGCTTGTAAAATAATTCGCAAAGATAATAGCAATTCATTAACGAAATAACATTTCGATGGAAAAATATTAAATTTTCATAATCATTTTAATCGGTGTCCTATATGACTCTACGAAACCATTTATGCCCCAAATCGTCACGTTACCCTTCTAGAGTTAGCAATAATTTTAGTCTTTTTAGAGCAAATGTTGAAAATGCTTAAGAGAACAATAGATAATTTGATTAGATACTGATTCTGAAATGATTATGATAGTAGAAGGTTATAGGATTAAGTTGGGGAATTTTTTTTACCATTAGCATTGGCGTGCGTAAGCTCAACTCAAACGTTCTTGAAATGTTTTCATCTTGAAAGGATGATGTGTTACGGCACACTCAAAGGACTACTCTTTTATTTCTTAATAATTGGAAATTATTTGTACTATATATACTACAAGAGTATGTTCATAGACATAGGAATAGGAACAGGAATAATCACAATGCCTGAGAATTGTCAGCATCTCGAAGGAAGCTCAAATGAGAGGTGGCGAATGCGAGTCATGGAGAGTGTAGGAATTTCGAGTAAAGGCAGTCAAGTCCGGCCGTAGCATGGAGACCATGGAAGCCTGTTGCGATGAAGAATGACGAACCAAAGATGGAAGTAGAGCATCTTGGTAGGAAGTGTTGCATGATCTGACAGCACACATTCAAACAGCAAACCGATAAAGATGGTAAGAAGCAGGGAGAAGAATGAAAGGGAGGAATTCTTTGCTTAAGAGGGAGCGGTGTATTCACGTGACTGGAGTGCTTGATCTCGAAAGACGGTTGGTATCAAGAGGAGGTACTTCTATGACGGATGGTAATGAGATTGGACAAAAATCCGAAAAATCTAAATTGTGGGTTAACTCTTATTCTGGAGTGGGAGAATGATCACACACACAAAAAAGGGAACGACTGGGCTTTCTTTTCTGGGAGAGTCCGGTCACCTTCTAGCTCATCTCCTTCCGGTTGCTTCCTTGATGTATCGCAGCAGGTTTTAACTTTTTCTACTGGTACTGTCAGTGAAAGAAGTTCTTGGGGTAGCGAAGGCTCCTAATCCGCATCTTCGACTAGTACCTCATCAATTTGCCCATTCAGCTCCGATGGATCCACATGGCGAGGCAGGAACTCCCACACCAGAATCTTGTCATTAAATCCCAGGACATTCCTATCTGCATCCGGGGATTTCTATCAGCATTTAGAAGGAAATAAGTCTTTACTTCTCGCGCTTTCGTAACTAGAAACCGATTGGTTGCTGCTTTCTGGCTTTTATGGCCTCGTCTACCGGTCGAAGCCACCTGGCGGTGACCCTCAGGGGTTGTGGAGAAACCCCGCGGCTGAAAACACCCTGAAGGAGCTGCTGAAACTCTGCTTGCACGCGTGACTAGCTTTCTCCTGGGATCCCGGTCTTCCGCTTCAGCATTGCTTCAGGAGGACCCCGGACCACGAGGGAGGCGCACCAGCGAGCAAGAAAAGCCACACGCCTCACCCGCACAGCTGTCAGGGACTTAGCAAAGTCCCCTCTTCAGGGAACGGAGTCAAGGAGGGCGCCACCTGCATCATGCGCAGGCTGCAGAGGCTGTGGAGGGTGTGACTAGAAACCCTTTCCCTTTCCTTCCCATTCCTTTCTTTTCTGCGTACCGTTTACTGCTTTCTTCCCGTCCTTCATGCAGCCGGTCTGTAAACCGGCGTCCTTCCTTTCTTCCGCTACGGTAGGTTCAAACAGTTTCCCCACTGTACGTTGCCTGTTTATTTTGCTACCTCCAGGAAATCAATGTTCTGATTTCGCCGGGTGACCATAGTCGATGCCATCGCACCCAGTAGATTCTTCCGTGATACGAAGTGCTACAGAATTGGATCCTCCGTGCCAATGAAGCGCGGCGATACTGGTCCAGATCAGCAATAGTTGGCAGAGTGCTGAAATGGCATTTCGACTAGGAATTTATGGGTGATCTTCCAGCGATAACTATGTCCAAGTTATCTTGTTATCGTAAGAGCTGCTGGGAGAAGCTCACATTCTGTTTGTGTCTTGGTGCAGCTATGTTTAACATGGGACGCTGCCTCGAGCCACGGTGAAAGATGCAATGAAAACCTCGGATTTCTGCGGTCACTGCTGCTTCCATACAGCATCCAGAGCGTGTTGCCCGAGCGAGAAAATATCCCGGAAGACGGCATGCTGGAACACTTTTGGAGACTGCAATGGTGCGGCGGGCCTGTGAGTGGCCCCAGCTGACTGCGAAAGTCAAGGAGGACATCGCCGACACAGCGGAGCGCCTCAAGGTTGGCAGGGATGGACTTGGCGCATCTTTTCGACCCTTCTTCTCCAACAACTTGGATAGTTTCTTTTTTTATTATTTATTCACCCATTGTCTCCTTGCTATCGGAAAACTAGAGGTAACATCTTAGTTTCCAGACCACTAAGAAAATTGCACTCCTGAAGGAGAGTGGTAGGACCTCAGCATGTGCGGTCCGCGGGCCCAAAAAACCATTTGTTTTCCAAGCTTGTCCGTGACTCCATCTGTCGACCTTTGAAGTACGGGAGCCACGGAGTCTTTTAAAGGGACTCCATGGCTCCCGAACTTGATAGGGGAATCGAAGATCTGTGAGAAGACCTTTGCGAGCAGACAACAACGTCGGACGAAGTTTGACCGCCTGCCATCATGGAGGTGATGCGCATTCTACTCTTTACGCTACTGGCTCCCCCGTTGAGTGGAACCTCGCTTGGACTTTATTTTGTCCTCACCTGGCTCCACTTTCCTCTGTCGTTTGCGCATACGGTTCTTGCAATAGGCTTCCAAGAGTAATCACGTTATGAACTACGAGGGACATAAGGAGTCTCAACTTTGGATGATATCCTTGTTGTATTCTACACGGAGTTAGAGTGCTTTAGCAAAGTAAGATAACTCTTCCCTGCTCTTTGACTTTCAGTAATCTTCAGTATATATGTCAAAGAGCAGCACCTTGCTCTTTGACAGTGAGTTCATCTGCACGACTCTTCTCTGTGGCAAGAACAGTGTCGCCGGCACAGACGCCGCTGTCAAACTCTTGGAACGAAATTCTGAAACTACGGAAAGTTCCTCTTCCTAGAACAGCGGCATCGCAAAAGTCTTCGCTTAAGTCTCAACAACAACCATCTGAAATGCGCTTTGTGAAAGGGAAGATTCGCAAAATTTTCTCACGAATGTGATGCCCTGTCCGGTTCACTCAGGAGTCGTTGAGTGATGCGGTGGCAAAAAACATGGAAGTCGCCGGAAACCCCGTGAAAATCCCTGCTTTCGTACTTCCACGTGCTTGTTGGTACATCTGCCACACCCTCATTGTTTTGTCCATAGGTGTCTGCGAAGGACTTCTACATATGCAGGCTACGGTGCTCGTGGTTGCAGTCTGCCCACTGCTGAACCACAGCAATTGTGGAGCAAATCGAGTGGAATCCAAGACGACGACTTCAATCAGGCACTTCTGAAGCTCAAACGCCGGTCGAATCCATCATCAAAAGATGCTGACTCTAGTGCATCAGAGGCCTTTTCCCCATACTTTAGATATCTATTGAGGTGATGTTCCTCCCTTGCATTGCTACTTGGCATTTCGTTTTGCTTTGTCCCATAAGTCAAGATGAAAAGTGCATTTTTCGCCACTGTAACAGCAGATAACTGAACCAAAGGGGAAACTGTTTATTTTTGGAGCAAAGGTGTTTGCTCACTTGCTACAGCGCAAGGGCGACCAGCTCCAGTGCCTCCGCTGCAGGCCTCTTTTTCATAAGTATCTTCGAGGGATTCATTGCCAGGAGACGTCCTTGGCCGCAGGTTAGGTTAGGTTTCAGTCCTCCTAATGTCGAAGCCACTCGTTCTTCGGATACACACTCAGCAACGCAGTGGCATGTCTTCAAGACGCTGTTATGGAATGTCAAGCAGTATTACTGTTATCGTTCATCACTATTACCTGCATTACTACTATGTCACTACGCGAACGTGCGGGTTGAAGTTGTGTTCCGTGGAAAGGCGAAAGTTCCAAGTGATGATTCTAAGGTTTATGGCTTTGAAATAATTCTGCAAATTTCCTTTCCCCTGTTTTCTAGAATGAACTGGTGGCTGCGATATCAATCCAAGTGTCCAACACAAGAAGAGGTTCGGCGGATGGAGTCTCATTTTCCCGTGTCCACCCCCGTGTAGTACACTTTTGTCTTGAACGAAGTCGTATTCTCCCCAGTTTTGATCATCTGCACAACGGAGGAGTGCATTTTTATTTCAGACCTTGAGGATTCCTCTGGAATTTTCTGTTCAGGATACACTGATAACACCATCAACGTGCAGATTCGAGGACCAGACTTCTGGATTCCTCTCCTGGAAAATTCTCGCCCCCTCTGTTGCACAGCTGTGCAGAAATGAATGCATTTAGAAAAAAACGGAAAATCTTGCGGAATTCGGGTTCCACAATATCGGACAGGGAGCTGAACAGGGGGTTTATGAGATGGCTGGTCATCTAGGTCTCCGCTCGCATTGCAGAGATCTTTCTCATGAATCGAAAAGGTGGAGAGGATTTTCGTTTCAAAACGTAAACAACGGATTTCCAGGAAGCAAAACAAATCGAAGGGAATGCTGAGGTTTCCTTAAAGATGGATGGACCTTAGGAACGGTAAATCGCTGAATCGAACATGCGAATGCTCGGCAATCCATTAGGAGACTTGGATGAAAATCACCACTGCAAGTCCGCCTTGCCACTCCGCCTTGCGATGATCGTCCTCATTGGCACAACTTCTGCGGAGCTTCTTTCTGTACTTCATCACGATCTTTGGTACAGCATGGCTATCACAAAGAACGTGGATCAGGGAAAGCGCCTTCTGTGCTAGGAAGAACTCAAGCCGAGTTCGAAAAGACTAGAAGACTGATTTGGAAAGTTTTTCATCAGCTCGCTTGTCGGGATGCTGGTTTGCTGATGGTATCTGTCATCAGGGAGGGAGTCCTCAGTGCGTATTCGTTAAGACCACAGATGTCTTATTTGAATCAATCACGAATGATTTTTCTTGTTTTCTTCCTTCCTCAGTGGCTCGTAACGGTATCTTTGAGATATTTCTGCATTAATATATATGGTTAATGTATGATTATTCGTTTTGTCTCGGCAACTGCCTTCGACTCAAAGGTCATGCACATCTTCTGCGGTTTCTCCGATTTTCAGAGTGTGGTCCTCACGAACAACTGACCCTGTTGCATATGTCTCCGTTTGTGGCGGCTCGTTGCTTCCGGTACACCTATGCCCTCACGTGAAAACCACGTGTCTTGATCTCCGGAGCGCTCAGGCTGATAGCTGTTCAAGAACCGTCCTCAGATCCTAATTTCCTCCAGTGAGGGCACGAACAGTAAGCTCCGATGTTCGTGTGCGCTGAACAGCATCCCGGCTGCTGCTTTACCATGGTTTTATGGGAAATCTATTTTCCACTGATGGATATTCTGTACTACGTTCTACATACGTGGAATCTGAGCAGATTCAGTCCCGGAGTACCATTTGCATTCCAGCGCCACTGGCTATGACTGTGATTCCTATCCATTATTGAAAAAAGAAACCCTTCGATTTTTACTAAGAAAAACTGGGATGCGAAAGGGTGCACAGCCCTCACATGCTTTCCGGAAGGAATCCAGAATAGTGTTCAACCTTGTGCTGTTTCAAAAAGAGCCTTTTAGGTTTGCGAATAAAGACATTCCCAATATTCGTCCCTGCTGATACCAAGCATTCGTGATACCCACAGAATTCTGGGTTTCTCAAAACATGGTTCCCGCGTAGGCGGCCTTTGACTGCGTGATACCAAACGTTGCGGGTTTCGACTCCCCAGTAAAGGATCAGAGCGGAAAAATGGGTGCGTCGTGGGTTTCGAGTGGTTGGCCTACTGTTGACCTTCGGGTTGGGCACTGGTGGAAGCCAGATCCCTACCCGTTGACTGGTCGGGATTCGAAGTTGGCCCTCCGACGTCCTTCCAGCAATCTTCAGGGTTCTCCTCCGGTTGCGAAGATGGAGCCGTATCATGTAGCTGGTTGACTGATGCCTCTCCAGAGTGTCAAGAAGAGCTCTGCTCCCTTCGGGGAGCGACCCTTGAGAGAAAATTTGGAAGCGCCCCTTCGGAAACTTTTTTTTTTTTTCTTTTAAAAAAAAATGACAACGGTTCTGGCAATGATCCTGCGTCATTAGCTCGATTCCTGAAGGACCGAAAGTTCTTCTCAGGAGGACCCTTAAATAATCCAGAAAGATCTCTTTTTCGTTATACAAAGCCTTGCTGTGTTCCACGAACCGATGTTTCCTTGGATTTCGTTTCCGGACACACCAGTACATTGCGCAGAACCCTCCAGTCATTCGCCACTGACTGCCTATCTGAGCTGGTATTCCAGATGCGCCAAGCAGTCCGAGGAGACTCCAGAGAAATTTCCAGAGTACTTTTTATTGCACCCGAATGTTGTGTATCCAATCATTAAGTATTGTGGTTAGGGTGAGTGCAAGATCACGTCCAGGTGACGTGTTCGCCCAGTAAGATGGTTCTCTCCTTTCTTCTTTTCTCTCGACTGCTTTTTCTTATTTCTTTTCTCGCTCTCCCCCCCCCTTCCCTCCCAGATCCGCTGATGCATCGCGGGAAACATCACTGCCTCCGCTGTATGAGTATTTTTCCCCCCCTACGAAAATCGGATTCGCGTGCTGGAAGAATTTCCATTATTCTGTTTGTGATCCGTACGCTGTTGCTTGGCACTTATTGCTCTGTGTGCAGTTTCCGCAGTGGTGCTTTACTCCTCAATAAATTTGCATCTTGTTATGGTTGCTGATGAAGAGGTTGCAGCAATTCCAATTGGCCAAGGACTCTAGGTTAAAGTATCTTCTTTTACGCTTGTCTTAAGACTTGCGCTCTCCATGGCACTATTTCATTGAGCGAGCGCTGCTGATGAGCACTGATGCACGCCGTTTTAAAATTAATTTAATTCTGTTTTCTCTTTTGCCCAACTCAACCTCATAATGCTTGGAGGCGGTCTTGAATCTCACCAGATGACTTGTCCGTTGATGCACAGGTGCTACCGTTTTTCGTTGTTGATCTGGAAAAATCCATGTAACACGATCTGTTTCCTACATCTCTGGAAATATATTTCACGAAGATTATCGTTCGTCCCTTTCAGAACTCAAACTCATCATTTCAACGCATCCCGTTGAATCTCCATGGTTTTGACAGAATACCATACCGAGATGCGTAAGGAATGTCTCGTTGTGCAGCTTGAAATTGTTTTAACAGTGAGAGCCTGCGTAGATTTTTTTTTTAGTTCATGAATGACTAATGATAATCTAAAGGAGTATGATTTGTTTTTTAGTATTTACTTTGGATCTTTTACTACGTCAGCTGCTTAGTCATGTTTTTGTGATAAAATTGAGATCATGATTTTTCCATTGCTTCATCATAGGACGGCTGAAAATTCCATCTTGCATATTCGTTCTACTGAGCTGCAGAAATTCAATGGTAGGGTGTCAGACTTCTAGACTAGATGTTCGACTTTCAAAAACACCCCCAACGTGCAGCGTGCTTCATGATTTTGCAGAAACGTTTTGCATGCGTGCCATTGACCAGCTTTTAGCATGAGCCTGCCCTTGAAATGACTTTGGCAAGATTTCCTGCTTACTTGCACGTACAGGAAAATTTTCATATGCTAGCTCCGTCCTCTTTAGAATCTTCCTTCCTAGATTCTTCAGCGTAGTGCTCCCAGACACTGAAGACGTGGCAAGTTCGCACATCAGTAGCTCTTACTTCTTCCTAGAATTGCTGCATGTTCTTCCCCGTTTCTTTAGCATTAACAGATGTTAAAGCCAAAGAAATACGGATTAATGATCTACGTTTCTTTGACCCATGAGTTACCTTCACATAAATCAAAAACTGGAACAACCTTTTGACGAAGAATCACAATCCATCGGCTTGACGAACGCTCTGTACACGTACAGCATCGATAGGGCTTCCTCTTTTTTTTGGAGATGCGTGATTTGAGAACCTTGTGTTGGCTTGGTTTGCAATTCTTATCGATGATCCAAGTCCATGAGGGTTCGCCACCCGGATGAGTCGGAGCGTTTATTTCATATATAAAATAAAATAAACATTTACAATCTCTCTCGTGTTGGACCGGTGCTCCAACCACGTCCTTTTCAGCTCTAACCTACTGCATTACCGATTCGCAGACCGGTGAGGTCCACCACTGTAGCAGAAGGGAGAAGACAAACAAAAAGGAAAAAAAGCAAAAATAAGAATAAAAAAAAAAATTGGTGGTGGGGTGGTGGTGCGGCAAGGGATGACGTCCTGCTGGGGATGGTCCTCAGCATCCTTTGAAGGATGCCAGCGAGCTCTTGCTGCATTCTGTCTTTCAGATGGGGCCATCTCGCTACCATCTTCATGAATCGGACGGCGAAGTGGACGTGGCACCCCTGCCCCTTGCGTCCTTCTCTTACGTCGCTCCAGGCAGCTGCAATCCTGCGTAGGCAGAAGAGAGCTGAAAGCGAGGCTGCCGGCCGAAGGGTATTGCGTACGAGGGGGGGTCTGAAAGGGACTCTGGAGCTGCCACTGGGGGGTATCTAGGGTCTCAGCGAAGCGTTCCCAGAGGGGTCGGTGGGCAACAAAGCCCACAAACAGGTGCGAGAAGGATTCAGGTTTCCCCCACCTGGCATAGTTGGGGTCCACCCCACCACCCACCATCCCCATAAGAGTCATAGGATATCCGCTCACCGTGTGCAGCCAGAAATCAACGGCTTCACCGAGTCTCTGCAGTCAATCTCACCTTTTCTGATTTCAAAAACCTCGTCATTTGATCCGCGCATTCGGAAACACCACCATGCAGAATGCGCCCCTGTTCAGTGCTCAGCCCCGCCACAGTCACCTGTGAAGTGTACGAGAAGTGTCCACAGTTTGGCGCAGTTGCTGTTTCGCTGCAGAAATCTTCATTCTGCTCATGCATTCCCACAAAATTCCATGTTTTTTTGAACAAAAAGAAAAATGGCTGGTTGAGCTTCTTTCAATCCAATCGATGTGTACCCACCAGAATTTTGGATTCATACTGAGGAAGACTGTAACCATTCTTAATTCGGCACTTGAAAAAATCTACAAGATTTTTCAACAGATCCACTGCATCTCTCTTGAACCTCCAAAGGCGAGCGCTTTTGTTTCGAGAACGTGACTTTCGGTAGAATCTTTGAATTGGGAGCAGGGAGAGAAGCGTTCGCATCCATCCAGCATCCGTATTCTGATGGGGGGACTGACGTCCGAAATCCCCCCGAACGGCATCTAAGGTATTGTTACTGGGTCACTCATTCTTCTGTAGTGAAGAATGAGTGATTCTGGGACAGGCTTACTCAAGACGGCAGCTTTTCCTTTATGGACGGAATGGTCAAGAGCGAACTGCACGACATAAAAAGATAAAGCTGCAAGGACTGTGATGCTAAGTGTAGCTATGCAACCCACAGGAGACTGCGTGCCTTTTGGTAGAACTCTGTCTGCAGCGGTTGCAAGCTATGCTGTGTGGAGGGTTCTCAAACGCAAAGGTGCGGCAGCCACAGTGCAGAGGACCTGCTTCCTAGAACACTCATAGGGCGTTCCATCTTCTCGAAAAGCAGTATTTTTTGCTCCCTTTCAGAGAATTTCATCGGGGAGAGCCGGAGCAGCTGGATCCACCTGCGATGCTTTCATCAGCACAAGACCGGTAGAGTTCGGCTGTTCCGCCAGAAAATTCCAAGACACGGTTGAAGAGCTTTCCGGAGCACTAGTGCATGCGTTTGGATGATGTGCAGGGAGGATAGAGTATGCTTTTGGCCGTAGCCATGGGGGAGGGTGCCTCTGGTCATAAATAAATGGAAAAACAAAAACAAAAAAGGGAATGCGATGCGCATTGGCAGCCGGCCACGTGGCTGCGGTCTCCGCGCGTGGGGCCGAGCATTGTGGGTTCGAATCCCCACTTGTTGGAGGATCGACGTCACAGAAATGGGTGCATCCTAAGTTTTGAATCTCCCTCCCCCCATCCCTCAGGATGATGCTGTTTGGCCAGCAGGCTCCGGGTGAGGCATTGGCGGAAGCCAGAAACCGAATGACCCGGGCCCTGGGATTGGAAGTCGACCCTACGTGGTCCTTCTAGAAATCAAGGAGTCCCTCGAGGTTCCCCTCCGGTTGTGCAAATGCAGCCACGTTCACCCATCCCCTTCCCTTCGAGGGGGATCCTCCATCTCGTACCATGGAGCTAGCGGATTCACACCTTTCCAGAGTGCAAGAAGCACGCAGCTTCCTTTCAAGGAGTGCCCTCCAGAGAAAATTGAGAAGCGTCCTTTCGGGTTGTCTTCAGAGGAGGAAACAGGAAGCGGATCCTTTCCGGGTTTTCTCCGGAGGAGAAATGAGAGAATAAGGGAGAAGCGGTTCCTTTTGGAGTCCCCCTACCAAGAATGAGAGGAACGGACTCCTTCCTCCGGAGTCCTTCCTGGATTCATAGGGTAGTCCCCTCCCGGGGTGTCTCCTGTAACTTGAAGAGTCACACGCGCTCCCGGGCGGCGTGAGCGCCGTCAAGGAGCTTCGCGTTCCCTCCCCTCCCCTACTCCGAGGAGGCGAGCAGTTCTTCAGCACTTGGCAAACCAAGAAAAGAAAAAGAAAATAGAAAGCTGGAAGGAAAACAGCGAAACAGAAAAACCCGAAGGGATTTTTACATCATCCGAGGCCAGCAGAGTAACATGGAGGTGTTTTTTTTCTCCAGCTCTGCAGCTGTTGAGCAGCATCCCCAATGCATGGACAGCCTCGGATGAGCCTGCAGTCCGTAGCGGGCACGATCTGCGGTGTGCGATCCAAGTCGCGAACGGTCGCAAAAAAAAGAAAAAAAAAATGCCGATTCAGGAACGTGACTTCCCGTTCTCTCCTCATCACCGGTGCCCAGGATTCCAGGGAAACATGCAGGGCGGAAGATCCGTTTGCGCCAGAGCATTTGATACTTCATTTACGTTTGCAGCTCAAGTGACTCCGCGGACTGCTGGTGTCAACATCCGGGGTCTTCCGATGAGTTTGCCCTAGCACATAAGGCATTCATCTCTGTCGAGGGGACCCTCATTAGTGAAATCATGGACGCTAATTGGAGGTGGAAATCAATTCTTGGGTGAAGATACGGATGTGCGCCACTGACTGCAGGGAAGGTTCCGTTTCGACTGTTGGTTTGTTTGCAGCCACGCCCCTTTTAATGGCCTTCTAAGCCTCTGAGCTGCGAGGATGCTTGCGAGAGTGCTCTAGCAATTTCTATCCTGCTGGATACTGCCGCCAGCCGCGTACCTTGCAGTCCTCTGCTGTATACACAGGATCACGGTGGCCTGGAACGCCAGGAGAGGAGGCTGAGATGGCAGGGACGCCATCCACTGGACCTCCTGAGGACCTCCTTGAGATGGCCCCACCTGGGTGCTGTACGGACGGAACTTGCCGATATCCTGAACAAGATGCAGAGGACTCCTGACAGCGTACTGTGATCCCTTCCTACCCCTTCCTCCCCGTATATAATTTCCCCCTTCCCTGTTTTGTTTGTTCTTTTTTTTTTTTTTTTTCTGCTTTTGCTTTCCCCTCCCTCACGTTGTCGAAGCGGACCTCGTCGGTCTGCGCATCGCTCTTCGGCAGGTTCGTTGACACCAATGTATTTTTATCGCTTAAAGTAATGAATGTCTCGGCATAACCGGGTGGTAATCATGCTGGATGAGGACGGGCTGCTCCCGATCACCGATGGTCCGTTTGCGCGGTCGCTTTGGGGTTGTTAACTGAGCGGAAGCCGCCGCGCAGAGGCAAGAAAGTTGGACTCCCTCCCACCGTCTCGTCAGGTCCAGGTTCTAGAGCTTGGATTCGGGAAAGGAAGGCTTTCACCCGTGAGCGGAAACTGGGAACCAGGAACTGGGAACTCCTTCGCCATGTGTTTCGCGTGCAGGCAAGGTCAGAGAAGGCCGTCGGCAGCATCAGCTCTAGAGAGTCGGGCTGCAGATGACATGCACCCCACTGCTTGAAGATCCTGCGAACCGCCTCGAACGCTCTTGCTGTGTGGTCCAAGTGCCGGGACTCTGGGAAGCTCCAAACCTTCAGGAGCATCGTTTACTCACCTTCTTGCCATCCTCCCCCTCATGTTCCCCCAGAGTGTTCTCGGAAAACGACACCGGCAGCTGTGTCCCCACCCTTGGAACCATAGCGCATGGTGCAGTTTGTTCCACTTCCCGGTTCACCCCGTGGGAAACGGGATATTTCGCTCGTGCCTACGCGTCGCCATGCGACCGCCACGCAACGAGGCACCACTGCTCATTCATTGGAACGCCATGTAGCAATGCATGAGATGTTCGGTTTCATGTATCCCTCCCTGTTCCAGGGGTTCCTGCAGTTGCATTCAGGATTCCTGAGAGGTTTCGCTTAGTGGAAGCCTCGGCAAGGTTATCCGGAGCGCCGGTGTGCAGCCGCCGCGTAGCAGCAGCTGCTTCCCAAAAGGGAAACGCGTCCTGGATTCTGAAGGCGCTGGGGTGGGAAGAAAGGGAAGCGAAGGGGAAGCGAAGAAAGCTCCGGGGAGGATGAAGTGCATCATTGGTCCGGGTGTCTCCGGGATTGCAGCAGGGACCTCTCCCACCTGCTTGCTGCTAGGCGACGCCTGCGAGGTCCTCCGGCATTTCGGCAGGTAATTGGGTTCTTCGTGAGGCAGTCCTCGCTGGCCTCCGATGCCGACGCCCATGCGTGGTACGTCATGATCTGTGTGGCGACCACTGGCGAGATGGTGCCGATTGGGGATGAGTGGACACTATGTCCGTCGGATGCCATAGGGACAGTATAGTGCCACGAGACGTCTTCTCAGTCTAGGTTGCAGTCTCTCGCACTCTCGTATCCTAGCAGTAGTAAGGAAGCGATTCGGAGGGGCCACGCTGCGTTGCCTTGGAGACGCGATAGAGGGCTTGCATTCGCAACGGAAGTAACCTAAGTTGGTATGCCTGAAGTGTAGGAAGGAACGCTTCACCCGAACCCCAAGGGCTGCAGAGCGTTGCCAAGGAAATGAGGAATTATTTTCTCTAGCTCTGAAACTGTTGAGCAGCATCCCTGATGCATGGATAGCCTCGAGTGTCTCCAGTCCCCAGAGGGCACGATCTGCAGTGACGATAAAGTCTCTACAATCATAAGAAAATAAATACATATGTCTATTATACATACATACATATATAGATTAGTATACAGATTAATCTATGTTATGGAGCTTATAGAAAATAGTTGATTCTTGCTCACATCACTGCAGGTTCGCAGAAGGAACAATCGAGTTTCTCGTTCTTTGGTGGTGGCTCATTTTCAGAGTCCGCTCCTATTAAGAATAGGAATAATAAACGATAAGAATTTCTTTCAGAGAGAAGGTGTACATGCGGCATCATCACTGAGTGTGTTGTACGCTGATTGAACGTGTGTTCGACCGCAGCGATGTTGCTGTGGTCATTTCTTCGCCGTCTGACTTGGAAAATGCTTCTTCTCGATGAGCTGCCTAGAAGAATGATCCGGAAATGAATAGCATTCCTCCAATTAACTGTAACTTCTAGCATTACTTCAAACAAGGCTCTAAGGACCCAGAGATTCCTGTTTAGAACAGGAATCTCTGAGTCCTTGGGGACACTGCCTACGGATAACCTGTGCGGCAAGAACAGATCCTTGCATATGATACATAACATCACAAGTGCTACAGGCAAATGTCTCCCCGGTTATCCATAGGCAGATCCAGGAAGTTGAGGCATAGAAAGTTACTTATATCCTTACTCAATTAGTACGTCCGCACCATGGAGAACCTTGCACTCAACTGTGGAAGGTGCCCACAGATTTCTGTTTGGAACAGGAACCTCTGGGTACATCTTATTTCACGATGATCTCGACCTCTCTTAGAGCTTTGAGGTAATCCCAAGTACCTACCTCACTTGGCAACTCCAGCTCTTTTTGCGGCGCTCGATGCTCTGTCGAGCGGGTCGTGGAGGAAAGAAACCGAAAATTCCTCGACTCGTGAAATTTTCCGGTCTTGAAAGAGCTATTGTGCAGTAAATAGCGTGATGGCACATTTTCCGTGTGGATGGTTCCACTTCTCCCAGGTGGTGCGGTAAGAAGGGATCCTTGCACGTGGTAGATGGCATCAGAACCGCCAAGGGTAAACGTCTCCTCGGTTATCCATAGGCAGATCTGGGAGGCACAGGAAATTCCTTGTATCAAACTCAATTTGTACGTCCGTACCATGGGGAACCCTGCACTCAACTGTGGAAGGTACTCTCCACTCCACATAGGTGATGTTTCTGAAGTGTGAATTCCTCTTTGCTATCTTTCGAGGCCGTCTGATCGATCATACTTCAAGATGACTAGAAGTTTGAGAGTCGACTCAAAACGAATCCTTTCTGGAACGAGGAGGGGATTTCATTCCAGAGGCTTGTGGGAGTTTTGAAGAGCAAGCCATGCTTTATGGAAAACCATCATTTTTTAGGTCGTATTTACGAGGGAAACCTCAATTAAAAATCAGTTCGTTCTCGCAGCTGGAGCTCGATCTTCAAAGCATGAAGAAATGAAGTGCTGCGATGAAGTGCATTTGAGCATTTCATCCATTGGCCTGCTGTCAAAAATCCGCAACTTTCCACGTAAACCTTCCTGATGTTCAACACCAGGTGAATCAGGACACAGTGAGTTCTCTTGTAAAGGAGTCTCGAAAAATGAGCTTTCAATCCCCGCAGCATTGACTTCATGTCCTTCGCGATAGAAGAAACGTTCCAGATAAACGCTCTGTTCCATGCTTTATCGGTGACTGGATAGATGTCAGGGACTACCAAGTGTGCCGCTTGGTGAAACCTCGTCTTCCAGTTCGGAGTCCACCTTCAGAGCACTCAGGAGGTGCAACTTCAGAGCACAGAAAGCTAATAAACCCCTATTTATCCTTTTCTGTGTAAAAATAAGATCTGTGAATAAGATCAGTTTCATGACAACAAATCTCACCGTTTTCATTAGGAATTTTGCGGTCTTTCTCTTTGATCACGTTCCATATTAAATGGAACAAATCATTCTCCTCATCAAGAACTCGCGAACCTTAAATTAACAGATTCTGCTTTTTACATGACCCACTTCTAAGTGTGACTTATAGGTTATTCTTCTGTTCTGGGAACCTTGTTCTTCCTCGTAGGAAGGAGGCTCCTTTCCTATTAGCTTGGTGATTACTCATGGAAGGTCGGCATCATGCTTTCTGTTCTTCCTGAGCTTTGCCCCTCTTTGCGAAATCTTCGTGGATCTATGAGGCCATCTGATTCACACGAGTTTTCCATTTTGTGACGTTTTCAACTCTTCGTCCCTAGAGATACGTGGTAGCAAGCGATGGAGCATTTGGTCTTGTACAAAAGTGTTTTTTGCTGCAAAGATTTGTAACTTCCCAAATTCAGACGTCGGACACTGCAGAGACTTTAATTCGGGGCTTCTATTTTTGATGCATCATCATGCAGTTTAGTTTTCATGGGATCGTTTACGTTCGATTTTTTCTATTTTATGGATAGCCGCTGCATCCTCAGTCATTCTTCTGCATCGAACTTTTTTTATGCGAAATATTCCTAATTAAAACGTTTAATTAACTGTTCTTCTTTTACGTGCATTGACATTCATATTATTTTACCCTTGTCGCCGTCTTCGGATGAAGAAGGCGTCTCTTTTCCTGGGCGCATCTCTGATAAACTACCAGCCTCGGATTGCCTTCGTCTGCATCTCAATGAAAGGGCCGAATTATAATAGAAGCAAACAACATACGCCATTTTATGGAGTGTAGATACATATCACCCAGTCACTCCAATGTGTGAGGCATGCACATACGTTGCTTAGGTCTTCGGAAGGGGTCTGAGACGTTCAGCTCGATATGCAAGATGCAATCGAAAGAAGACTTTTATCTAAACGATGAGGTCAGAGTTCTCGTCATCCTCGATAGCTCTATCCAGCTACTCTACTCCAGCAACAACACTGAATCTCCGTAATCGGTCCCAGTTTCAGAGATATTGTGTTTACAGCTATGGATAGCTCTATCCAGCTAGTAATTTTTCTCATGTTTTTTGTTTTTTGTTTTTTATTTATGTGGTACAGAGGAGATGGATGTGGCTGCCTCCAATAACGCTTTCCGTTTCTCGGTACGCCAGGGATCAATTTTTTCCTTGTAGCAATTTTGCTTCCTCACAAAGAGGCACCGCAAACTTTCGAAAAGCCTGCTTGTTCCCGAGAACTCCATTCATGTGTGTACTGCGTCTCTATGGCGCTTCCCTTCGCTGCCGTTCTCTGAACCCATCACAGATGCTCGGTGAAATAGACGGATGCTCTCTTCCGTGTTCACTTAGCAAACCGTTGTTTCTGTTCATAGGTTCTTCAGCTGCACATGCAGCCATCCCTCCTCGTGATCTTCGTGGCGTTCCCATTTTTCTTATGGTGACCATTGCCGTTGCCAACTCCTCCTCCTCCCTTACAACCAGCATCGATCCGGAACCAATGATCCTGGACGTACGAATACTCAGACCTTGAACTCGACACACTTATAATCCCTAATAGACACAACCTACGTCTCCTAGCTGCAGAAAGCCACCCTTTTGTACCACGCATAATCGTCGCATCCTCAGCTGTCCTCCATTCGCGAACCATCCCCTCCCTGGGAATTGAAACTGATCTGTCATCCCGGGACGGATTAGCCAGCGATTGCTTATGTACCGGCGTCTGGACAAATTCCATGTACATTGGAGGTGGTAGGAGAGACAGGCACATCACTGATTTTTTGCATGTTTGTTGTTTTCAGTAAACAACAAACATGAAAGCACCAAGTAGAAAAACAACAACCCTGCAACCTTCCAACTCATGAATAGAGGTTCTTCTCTCCTTAAGAATGAAAATCACTCTGAAGTAACATTCGAGTTCTTGAAATGCTGCTTTGCTTTCATCTGATCCGATTCTTAGCTTTGGCTGCAACTGACCGAGCATGAAAATCATTTTGGAAGCGTCCAGCTGTTTTTGAGACGCAGTTTCTGAAAGAAGCAAAAAAATTCTTTGCTGAATCCGCACGACTGCTGATTATTCAACGCCCACGTCACTTCCAGCAAGAACGATCGTTTCTGCTAACCAAATCTCTCCAACCTCGCGCAGAATCAGCGAAACAGAATGCCGGCTTCAGCATTTCAATGGGAATGGGTTTCACTGCACCACAGAAGGTGGGCATGGAATAAAAAAAAGTAGGTTGCGGTGCTTGCACCTTACCCACGAAGGCCTCTTGTTTGCGGCTATTTGAGCGCGGTTTGATACTTGGACATCGGGTCCAGTGGCTCTGGTGCACTGGTGCTGGAGAAATTTTCAGTTTTCCTTTTTAAAGCATCTACTGTGATCTTGATATCTTTTTATTTGACAGAACCTAGGAATCCCTCGAAGGATTCGCACACTACCCCGATGGGCTGACTTCCTTTCCACGGTACATTTTGCTCTTTATGCAAAAAGAGTCACGCTATTGGAATGAGCCAACATCTGGTTTTCTGCAACTGCTATGAAGTGAGTGAACATATCATTACAATTCGGAGCTATCTCGATGATTCATCTCCCAACTTCGCGGGCTATTTTTGGTCCATCTTGTAGGAACTTATCTGCTGAAGCAAAAGTTCATTCTCCGGATTTTTTTTTCCCCCCTCTTTTTTGCACTTTTGATGATGTGCTTGCTGAGATGAAGTATAGGAAATTCTCCTCCAAGAATTCCCAATTATTCACTGCGTTCCGATCATCAGCTGCTACGAAGTTGGAAGTTATAGGTGTTTTATTGCGGTCTGGATGGTGCTTCTGGATGTTTTCCATCGTCTCATTTTAGCCTCACCTGTTAACAGTTTCCGTCATTTGGTGAGGCATTTTCTGCATCGGGAGGATCCCATTAGCGTTAGGGTCTGTGCAGTTTCTATTGTCTTCATCCATTTCGATGAGTTTCTGTTCAGTGGCGTTATGCAATATCGCTGCTCGAAAGGATTCATCAGTAGATCCGGTCTTCTCGATATACGCATCTTCCTGCTTTTTGTTTTTTTTTCCCGAATTCCGTCCCTTCTCATAAGCGGTTTGCTCATTCATCTTCGTGGTAATCCACGCAGACACTCCGGGCTCGTGGGTTTAGGTCGCCTTGTTTTGTGGGAAAACAAACGCTCGCTCTTGTGTTTTGTGATCTCTTCTTCGAGGCGTTCTGATTCCATGGAGTTCACGGACTGATGCTTGCTTGACTCACCAGCAAAAATCTCGCAAGCCCTTCCGATGTCAATTCGCGCAACGCAAGGAGGCAACAGCGTCGTGTGTGACGCGAATCAACGGAAGATCGGCGTTGTATTCGTCACTGAATGCTCCGAGTACTTTCCCTGTCTCTCTCTTCTTTTGCCTCCGGCAAACAAATCCTGGTCATCATCCAAGAATCGCACTCATTTCGCGGCTTTTCCGGCATTATTTGGAATAAAAGACTCATCTCAAGTGCGAAAGTGATTTGGCTTTAGTGGCTGCTGGGAAATTTAAAATTCAAGAGTGAAAAAGAAAGAACAAGATTGGAACAATTTGTTTCCATATTTAGCAAGGATCATTAGAGATCTGTTTTGAATCAAATGATTCGCTTGTACCTGCTTGTGGCAGGTTGTCTCCCAGAGAATCTCTGATCGGCTTCAACCTGTAAACACTTGAATTTCTGGAACACAAGTCTTATTAGAGTCTGAGTACACCTCATAACTGCTGTAGGAGATACCTCGCGACTCTGATGACATCTGAAAAGAGCGATGTCGGAAGGAAGATTTCCGATTACGGATGGTACAGAAGTTCGCTTGCGGAAGATATCGAGACAGTTTTTCCTCGCAGAACCTTATCTCTCTGTGTTATCTTCGCATTGAACCAAGTAAATAAGTGGTTTTCATTCATTCAGATCATCTCTCTGTGAGATCTGTGACTTTCGCTTTCATACAGACTAAAAGGAAACACTCTTTCTACCGATTCCTTATCGTGACCAGGTCGCTGAGATTAATTTATAAAATTGAAATCCGGAAAGATGAGGAGAAATTGAGGTTATGGGAGTGTGAGGAGAAGCAATGCTTCTCTCTTTCTCTGGGATGCAAATAGAGATGTGCGAAGGAAGACGCTTTCCTCGAATGTTCCCGTTGGATGCTCAGCGTAATGGGTCTGCGTGTTTTGGCGACATTGGCCACATGATGCTGTAATGATGAAATTATGCATGCATCATACTCATGTAACCCTCGCATCAGTGCCGTCGTCACGGGAAACGAAAATTTTGTGGTCGCTGCTTTTAATTTTGGCGGACAGGGAGAAATCCAAGTAGGGTAGAATCTGCATGATGGTGAATGGGCAACGTCTTTTCTTGTTTCTGGCCTTCCTTCATTTCATGGCTTTCATTTCCAAGTTTTCGTAGAAAAGATGTCTGGATACGTGCGATCGCGAGCATTAGCGGTGCTCATCCATCGATGACTATCAGTAGTGACATTATTCATGTTTCAAAAATCCCAATAACTATTTGCTATTAAGCCTCGAAGACAAAGTTGCTGCACTGATGCGGTGCGCCGTGTTTCTTATTGTGGGGCGACCGTACATTTCGTGCCCCAATCATGAAAATTGTCTCGAAAGAAAACTATGCAGATGCAGACTATGTAGCTGGATTTCTGGAGCTGAAGCAGTGGAAGCAAGAAACTCTCTAGCTGTGAGAGGACGTCCATGGCTAGCGTGTACGGGTGGCCCGCAAGACTCCAAGTGAGCGGCTCGCAGCTGTGGAGGTTTGCAAAAGTTCATCAACCCCCGGCCAGAAAGCGCGGAGAAAGTTCCGAGTTACCAGAGTCGGTGGTGCTGCTGGATTTACCAAGTCACAGGTATTTACCAAAACACAATTGCGCAGTATCCATGCTAAGCAAGTGACCATCTTGCCGAAGAGCATGCAGCTGCAGTCCAGTCAAAACAGAAGAGCCCGAAGGAAAGTCTGTCGGTGGCAGACTGGGAAGACGACTATCTCCAGCATGAGATCCCATTCGTCTGGCTTATCCAGATTCGCCATGGAAGAAAAAGAAACACCAAAGGCCTTCTTCCCAGCGCTGTCCCTCGTGTTTACGTTCTGGGCAGCTGGATGCAGGCTGCAGCTGGTTTGTGGGCTGCGAGATTCATGGCGTTCGATTTAATCTGCGTTCGACCTTCCGCTCCTCGGAATCAATGCGTTCCTGCAAGTCCTCCTGCGGGCAGGGTTCAATTATTGGCTGGAGGCCATGCAGCCGCGGCCTCCAGCCAAAAAGACGGGGCCGGATCGGGCTTAGGGCATGCATTGGTTAGACCCACTCGCGTCCTCGGCCGGATGCCCTGTTGACTCCAGAGGATCAAGATTGCACCCTTCAGGGTCGTCTGGCGATCAGGGAGCCGTCGCTCTCCATGAATTCCTCGTAATGCGTAGTGGAGAGCCCTGTCCGTCCCATGCGGCGGCGTTTCGAGCCACCCCGATGCCCCTATGAAATGAAGGCAACGATTTTTGAATGTTTGGCACACTAAAAAGGAAGAAAACCGAAAAAGAACAAAGAGACACAGAGACAGAGACAGAGAAGAATCTGGATAGACGTGCAAAGCATCAAAAATGGATCGGGATTCCATAACCTACTTGGTGTCGTGCTTGATGAATTTTTTACCTTTCACCACAAGTTTCGGAGGAAGTTTCAATGCAAGAAACACGCCAAACGAAGCGGCGGCCATCACATCAGGACATCTCTTGAGGAGGTCGATGGAGATGACACCAACTAGCACGTCCTCCCATCGACCAAGCTCAGATCCTACCAGCGACGCTATTTATTCGGTGCAGAGTTCACTCGAAGAAAAGAGTGATTGTACTGAAGAATCTCTCAGCTCTCCTGGCCAAACTTCTTCAGAAGATTTGCCAATAGCAGGCGCTCCATTACCAAATCTTCATTGCTAACTGAAGTTAGAAAAGAGAAACTTCTTTGCGAGCTTTCTTCTGTGAATGAAGGTACCCCTTGCAAAGATTCGCCTCCGGCCCGATCTGATGTTCATCTACCCCTTGCTGAACTTTCGGGAGGCAGCGGCAGTCACAGGATGATGCCTGAGGTTGTACTCCTTTGCAAGGCACCCGGCATAGGAAACAAGACAAAGAGGCCCGCGTTCCTCCTGCAAGAAAATTACCTCTAAGAAGAACCAGAATAGAACTCGTCTTTTTACTTACCATCGAAAGAATGGAGCGAGTCTGCTGCTGCTCCCAGCCGCACCACGGCACGAGTGGCAGACCAATTTCGGGTAACTGGTGCTGAGGCACTGAACAAACCTGGAATCTGAATGGAAGAAGTGCTACTACTTCCCTGTGCCCTCATCGGCATCCTGCAAAAGCTGGATCGGGAGTTTTTCCTTCCCTATTCCCCTAAAGCTCTCACCGAACGCCACCTCTCTCGGAATGGGCAGGTAGGTCTTTGTTGTTGTTGCTGTTTTTTTAATACCTTCTGTTTGTTTGTTTTTACCTCCAATTTCTCCTAAACCAACAGGAGCGAAGGAGCTCCCTCAATTTCCAGCGGATATAATTTCCATTTGGGGGATTCCTGAGACGGTCGCGCAAGCTCGTCTGGTTGGAGTGGAGGAAGGAGAGGAGGGCTCCGACGGAGAATCCCCACGACTAGGATGAATTGAAAGTTTCTTCCAGGTCGCGTGCGCTTTCCGGTGCTTTCGAGATGCTACCTTTTCCAGCTGCCTGCTCGTTTCGCAACGCGAAAAGAATCGGGAATCCGCCATCTTCAGGACAGGGGGACCCAGGGAACGGTACCTTCCTTCCGCCGCGGGTGGCCTCCGCACCGAATGAGTGGCGCTGCTCTCGGTCAATGGAAGGACGTGCACGGTTCGCCAAGTACTCAAGAATGCTTCTTGACATTTGTGAGGGAGCAAGAAGGGGCTCTTTCAATACTGCACACGCCACCCGAAGGTGAGTGTGAACTCCTCAAGTTAGGTGGTGACCCTGTAGGAGCCACTCTATGAACCCAGGAAGGGTTCCAGAGGGAGGAGTCCGTTCCTCTCACGTTTGGGAAGGAATCCCTCCCGCTTCCAGATTCCTCTGGAGGGTGCTTCCCGAAAGGGGAGCGGCGCGCTCCTTGCACTCTGGAAAGGTGTCAATCCGCCATCCCTATGGCTCGAGATGGAAGGTTCCCCTCGAAGGGAAGGGGATGGGGTGGGAGGTGGACGCAGCTGCATTTGCACAACCGGAGGGGAACCCCGAAGGACCCCTTGGTTCCGAGAAGGGCGCCGGAGGGTCAACTTCCAATCCCAAGGCCAGATCAACGGTGTCATCCGGTTTCCGGCTTCTGCTAATGCTGTACCCGAAGCCAATATAAACGCCGTACTGCGGGGGGGGGGGGACTCGGAGCCCATGGCCCACCAATTTCTCGGCGTCGATCCTTTCTCCAGGCAGGATTCGATCCCGCGACGCTTGGTGCCTCGCGCGCGGAGACCGCAGCCACACGACCACCAGCGCGGACGTACACGGTTGGTGCCATCTTGTGAGTTGGTGAGGGTTTCAATGGTGGGCGAGCAATTTCAAGCTTTGCGGGACGGCGTTGCTCCCTCTGGGCTGCACTCTTGCAGCATCGCCCATTCTTCTGAGGCTTATCTCGTTCGCTCAAGGTGCCTTTCATTTTCTGGGACTGCCGACTCCACGGACTTGCAAGAGGTCTGCGCGTCACGAATGTGCTAGAAGTCGAGACTCGACTCTTTGGCAAGTGGGAGAGGGTGCTTCGCGGAATAAAAACACTTCTTAGTGTTCGTTCCCAAGACAGCTCGAAGAGGGGTGTTTGAAGTGGAGGCTCATGACTTCGAGGCATTTTTGATTCTTTCAGGATTCCGCTAGGGAGCTGGAATGCCTGCCGGCGAGACGCGGTACTGCGGTCGAATCCGTTCTCTGGAGGCAAATCTGACCTTAGAGGAATCCTCTAGACTCAAGTGTTTCAGAGGTGCTTCCAAAGTATCTTTCAGACAGTCGCATCTCGCAGGAAGAAAGAAACGAAATGGAAACCTACGAGGAAGAGTCTTAGGTCGGGGTTTTGGGATTCGCAGGTGGACTCCGGTTCTTCTGAATGCCAACGGAAAACCTCAAAAATTCCGCTGTCGCTTTCGCCAATCGCCTTCTTTGAGGCGATGCGTTCGGGAAGGCAGTCGAAGTCCACGCGAATAACTCAAGTCCGTTTTCTGCTGAACGGGAAAGGAATGGGAAGAAGAACGGGGTTACTCATCGCCACCATTCAAATGAGATTGTGCCCATCGACACGTGTTTAGATTTCAGGATTTTACCAAGAGCACTCCAGTCTAAAAAAGGCACACATTAAATACTGATGATGGGGAGTAAACGAATTCGTTGGTCGCAAAAGGTCCAGAATGGATGGAGAATTCAGTTTTAATCTAAAATTCCGAAGTTAAAGATAAGGCTTAGGATGCAGGCGTCTGAGGACTAATGTCATTCATAGTCAGGAAAGAAAGAGAAACAATCGTATGGCGTGCACTCCTTAGGAAATTTCAAAATGCACCGTGTGTTCCACGAAAGACTAAGCAATGGTGACCAAACTGAAGATCTCAAGACACGCATGCTCCATGCAGAGAGAATCTCAGAATCTGTGATGGGAGCAATCTTGTATTGCCACAAGTTCGTTCCATATGAAGATGTTTCTCGCAACAATCATCTGCTTGACTTCTCATCAGTAGTGCTAGAAGATGCCTGCCAAGTAGTGAATTTTCTGGAAATGCCCCGGTTTCCATAACAACTGGAAACAGACTCGAGTCAAAGAAGGAGGCGGCAGGCCGAAATTAAATTTCACTCACACGAAGGATAGGATCGAAACGAGATCAATCAGTGGATGGTTTCGCAAATAGCCCCCAGCATAAATCGAGGAATACCAGCAGCTGGACTCTAGAAATGGAACGGTTACTTGGAGTAAAACGAAGATATGACCCCAACTGCAAAAAGGCTAGCCTCAGAAGATGACCAGTCAGGTGGGAGTGTGGAGGCGATTCTCGATTTTTTATCAGAATACAGAAATCTGCAAGAAGGATGTGAGAAAGCAGTAGCAGAGATTCACAGGCAGAAGGAAAGCTCTTAGGACCTATGGAAAGGGATGCTGCAAAAGAACAACAATCTGCTGGAATCCGAGTATGGTGTTTCATGATATTCTATGGATACTCTATTGAGATTGCCAGAATGAAGCCTTTTGCACCGGAATACAGACACTAGGTCCATTACTCCATACCTGAAACCGCGATAAGATGAGCATATAGACGCGAAATATATAGAGATGAGCTACATATCCATAGATAAGATGGCTAGATGCTACTAACGACGGTATTCAAAGTAATGATGGAATAATGATCGTAACCTACATCCAGACACTATAATGGAGGAACAATTACATAAAAGTTCCATGGCAACTTTGTCAAGAAGCATCAAAAATTAAGTCTTGTTTCACTCGAGTGGTCTTTTATCAGTGACGATACGAGCATCATTTAATTAGATTAAGTGATCTGTAATGAATGAATAACATTCGAGAAACTTTTCTCTAATGACAACGTCCATTAGATATGCTCTAGTCTAAATTGATTGCTGTGGCTAGGAAACGGACTTCTTGCTGGTCTCCTAGTCGGCTTCGTGATAAGCTGGTCTTCGACTGTCTTTGCTTTTAGACTTGGGTATCTATCTGAAAATAATATGCAAATACACAGATGTATCTTTTCGTATTTTGCATACATATCTATTTATTTATCACCCTTCGCGGCGTAAGCAGGAACTGGTCTCATGGTGGGAAAGAAGGACTATCTGAAGGATGCTGCAAGTAAAACGCTGGTGTGCCGGGAGCGTGAGATGTTGTTACTCCGGGAGACTGCTTCTTCCGAAAGCTCTCCTCGGTTTTCGGGTCGAGATCGCCAGGTTCAGCCCGCTCTTTGATGCTCTTCTGGATCAACTACTGCTAATTGCTTGATTTGAGATGCATAGGCGGCTGAGAATTTTCCATTTCATCCGCCGTCGTTCTCACTGCATGTCCACTCGAATGGGGACTCCGGCTTTCCCTTACCGCTTGCGATCACCCTGTTTAGAAATGCGTCCCACGCTGCGAAGGACTTGCCGTGATGATTCTTCGCGAGAGGTGGTGGTGAAGTCGTGACGGATGCCGTCTTTGCGACGACATGCTGCATGTCGTCGTGGCCCGTCATTTGCTGGAGTTTCGGGCGCAGAGAAGGGTGGTCACCTGTGTGGCGGCCTTCTGCATGAGGACGGCTGTTAGGTCAAGAAGAAGTCAAGAAGAAGGTCACCTGCATCCAGCGGCGGTTCTAGAGAGAAGAAAGTGCCGGTGACCTCTGTCCACGCCCTCCACTTTATTTTATATATTTCTTCTTCCCTTCCTCTCGTTCCGAACTTTAAGAAATCCCGACCGTGACGGTACATTGTCTCCTTGAACTTCTTTTCTATCTGTTCTTATTTCGGAACCTGTCTTCCCAAATCGTTTGCTTATCTTGTTTTTTTTTTTTTTTTTGAAAAAAAAATAAATGCCCCGACATCACCAGGTGGGAACCCAACCACATTCCGTGCAGCCATGTTCAAGCTTCGTGTCTTCTTGGTACGCTTGTTTTTGTGCCCATGTCATGCTCATTTTATTCCAACAGGGAGTAGCGAATGATCGATTTCGATGATCCATAACCGGGATCGAGCTCCGAAAACGACGTTGTTCTAGTTCGTGGAGTCAGCAGGCTGCTTTTTGTTTTCAGTTTCTGATGCCGTGCTGAATAGTCTTAACATGTGAACCTGTTGAGGAACTTTATCCGTTTATTGAGATATTGCCATTGAAACCCTTCCTGCATTGGGCCGACGTTCTCTTTTGAGTCCTGCTGAGAATACATCAACGTCATTCTTTTCTCAGGAGTCGAAATCGCATTAGTGCCCGTAGTTCTTCCTTGGTTTGTCTTTCAGATGTGCTTGCAACAAGGCTTTATAAGCCGCTTGCTTCTGTCCAGAGATACACGGCACCAGCAACGTAGCAACCAAGTTAAAAACCGCATCTTGCCGTTCTTTGCTTGCCGCTCTGCGCAAGAAGTTTGTATGTTTTACTTTGTTTCAGTTTCTGATCTAACCTCACTGGTAGTTGAGGGACAAAGCAAATTTGGAACAAAGCAAAGTTCATATCATTCGGATCTGCAATTGGCGGAGACTGCAGATGCTGAGCCACATGCAGAATTAGCTGATTTGGAACTGAAAGTGAAGGATAGCAGAACTGAGTATCCACATGGAAGAAACGATGTGTGTATGCGTTTTAAAAAAAGGACTAAACGTGAAGATGAAACACTCAAGTGGGAACGTTTCTGATTGTCCACAGTTCCGACAAGGTGGGCTGAATTTATTAAACAAACTTTTAACTTTTAACAGACAACTTTAAGTCTCTTCCTTTCTTTCAATGCTTTCTTCACCATTAGCATCACTCTTTCGCACTGTTGATTTTATTCACTCTCACTTTCACACTTGTGCATCTTTTGAAGTTTGGGTTCAGGGTGGGTGGGGGAATGTTCCTTTTGCCTGGATATAGTCGTCAATCTTCCTCAGGATACATCAACGCAGGGACCTTTCCTCAGTTCCTGATCCCTGTCTCTTTCTACGCGAGTCCATTCAAGACTTCTAATGCCAATGGTCCTCTTCTCGTTTTTTACATCTTCACCCCTCTTATCACAATTGCTGTGATGAAGAGGGCAAGCGTGGTTCGAACCATAGGGTTGTACGGGGGGATATTTCCGTCCCCTGAAACAATCCCTCCAGAATGTTCATCTTGTTTCTCTGCAGGCCGGTCACTGCCTTCACCGCTTGCCAATCAGGTCGAAGCGTGAGGCAGGTGAACCCGTAGAGCTGCGTTTCATTCACTCCACACGCCTCGGCGAGTCCGTCTTGGATGTTCCCGGTCCAGTGTTGAAGTCTGGAACCATTCAGGATCCCTCCGTGGTAAAACAACAGGAGGTGGTCCTGAGTGTCCGAGGGAAGGTAACTCCAGAGTGCAGCCCCGGCCTTCTGCAAGTTTGCGTTCGCAAGTTCGTAGCGGCTCGAGGCTGCATTGAGGGTGCCGTCGTCTTGATATTTCTGCAAAGTATGTTGTTGGCTTTGGTCATCAGCAGTCACGCATAATGTGGGAGCTGCCTCTAAGGCTCCCACGTTCTGTGACTGAATTTCCCTTTCATCTGCATGCTGAAGCGAAACAGTCGCTCTTGGTGACGATTCCCACTGGTGGCAAACTGTTTTCGCAATGTTCCATTCTCAGTCTTCGCCCCTAGTGTATCCCGATGGAAGTCTTCCTTGGAGTGGAGACAAAGTAGGGTATCACCAGGGCCACTTTCTCATCCCAGATCTCTTTGCTCCTAGGCACGATCTTAAATTGGTGAAGCCTCGCCAGTGTCTGTTTCCTTTTCCAAGTGGTGTCGATCTTTACCCACTCTCCAGTGGAGCCTATCAGGGCATCAGACCTCTCGAGCTGTTCAGCAGCTTCGAGTAGCCTCTGTGCCCCGCGGAAGGCCACTCGTCCCATTTCGCGGTGAGTTGCAGAAGTTGCCGTGAGTGCAAGGAGAACATTTCTGAATTCGTAAGCTAGTGGGAAAGTATCTAGGCAACATGTTCCGATTCTTTTTTGTTTTATTCCCCGAAATTCTTTTGCATAATACGTACGCCTGGCTTCATCGGAAAAAAAAAAAAAAAAATCCAGAAGAGCAGAAACGTTAGTGGGAAGTTGATTTGCCTGTTCACTTGCTGCCTATTTCAATGCCACCAGGAAGAATTTTCCCACCAACCACTCCGTTCATCTCTAGAAGATCCACTTGTTCGAAAAGGAGAAATCTTGTTCTGAAACTCTCATTCCAAAGTGTGAAGGCTGCATAATCTTTTTCCTTTTTCTGTGCTTATTGTTAGTGTGCCAGAAGCGGTCGTAGGGTCACGACAGTGCGGTATTCCATGACATCCGTTTGACGAGAAAGACAGCATTTAATCTGCAGGTTTGAAGAGCTACAAAGAAATTAAGTGATGGAAAAACAGGTGAGTCTTTCGCTTGAAATCGAGTCTTTTGTGAGGAAAGGCCTTCGTGATTTTTAGCAAGAACTTCACTTATGTAACTGTAAGGAAGGGATGAGTAGCAATTTTTAGAGATCTGTGTCGAAGTCGTCAGTAACAGATAGTACATTCATTCCAAGTCTGATTTACCTACAGCTCGTCTAGGCAGACGTAACACACGTGAACTAGTCTCCTGGTATTTGCTAGTTTTTTTTCCCCCCAAGAACATCTTATTTTCTCAGATGCTAATCATCTGCATTCAGCGATGGGCTAAATCCGGAAGGCCGCTTAGAACCAAGTCGGACAGGATGAAAGTGGGGAATCGGAGAGCATTCTGAAGTAATCAGTGACGTCCGAGATTAACATTAGAGAAAGAGAAAGTGAATAAGATGTGATCCATATGTAATTCATTCCCATCACAGAAATGACACCTCTTTGCTGCGTCTTCCAGCTGCGTTTGGTTCCATTCAATAAGGTTTGTTCCATTTTTAGGTTTCAACTTGTTCTTAATCCTTTGTCCGGGATTTTCGGCTCTCAAGGTTACGTGCCCTAGCAGGTCCTTGTTTTCTCCTCATTTCAGCGAAGTTAGGGCGCAGTCTTTGCAAGCACCATTACTGGTTTGGTTCTTAATCCTGTGGGATTAAAAGTTTGTGAGTTCCTAGCAGTAACGATGATCGTTTTGGTTTTCCTGGACTTTTCTGAATATGCTGACAAGAAATCAATACTAACCGGCATCTCTTGTTCCTTTCCTTTTTTATCTCATTTTCCATACCAAGGGTGATTCGTGTGATATTGATGACTTCAAGAATACAAGGGTGTTACGATTAATGATTTTTAGATGCTATTCGCTGCTGCGTCTGCAATTCAGTGAAGGAAATTTTGGGAAACAAAGTTTGGCACACGTAATCATGGTGAAACTGAGCATCGACGGTCAACTTTCATTTCGTTCTTAGTTGAATGTCTCTTAAGAATTTTGGACACGTTCATGGCTCTTCAGAGTATGCCAGGTTGGGATTTTAGATGGAAAAATACCACACTATCCACCGTTCCCAGCAAGGATTTCAAAGAATTTCCCTTTCTATAGAAAAAAAGTCGCACCACATGAGTTCTTTGCTACTTCTCGAGTGAGTAGCTTATAGAGAGTCCTCGTTGCACTGAACCTTTCGTTTTGCTTTGCGCTCCAGTCAAATGGTTAGCGAGTTTCATTGGGACCGAAAAGCATTCTTAACATCTTCCCCCGTGGTTGCAGCAATTCCCACGTGTGGCACAGAGAAATTGTGGTTTGTGAAGAGTTTGCCATCCCATCAATGTGCGCGAGAAGCGTTGAGAGAAGCTTTGTGTGTTTCGTGAAGTATTCAAGAATTGGCGAAAGTTAGTGGTAAACGGAAACTTCGAACAGCGAAAAGAGATCAGTCTGCATTCACATTGATGGACGGAGCGAAACGGAAGGCCGCCCTAATGCACAAGATGCTTGTGGACCAAGTGTTGTGTAGAAATTATTTTCTGGGACTTACCCCCCATCTACTCGTAATGGTGGTAACCAAAACGAGGTGAGCATCACTGGTACTACAACTAATTATGAATACTTTGCTCTTAGCAGATCCCTCTTAATGAGCGGTTTTATTAGAGTGCGTGTGGCATGGAAACGGGTAGTCTCGTCTCTGATAGTCACGGAAGGAGAAGCAATCCGCAAAGTGCTATAAATCCAAAGCTACCTAGGAGATCTAAGATATCCAGAAACGATATCAGAGACTGATGTAATTCAAACAGCGCTCTGCATTACTGCTATTTTGATTAAGCTTTGGAAGAATGATCTTTTTCGATGACGTGCAGGAACAGGAAATCATGCAAGACAATGCGAAGGATTTTTTTCGTATAAGAAAGATGGAAAGTTTCAAGAATCATCTGATTCAACATTAGATTTAACATCATGCAGCATTTTTCCTTTACGACTAAACCCAATGATTTTATCCAAAGTAGCGAAACTGCTGCCTGTCCTCTGCGTGGAATCTCCAATTGGCTTGAGAAGATGGTTCGCTGAAACTTCCAGCGTTCAAAGTAAAATCTCAGATACAGAACTTCTTTTCTGTTCATCTCGAATCGGATTTGCACTAAGGTGGCCCACGTTGATGTAAGTGGGCGCAAATGAATTTGAACTGTGGGCTCTTTGCTCTGACTGAAGGCTGACTTCTGCGCTCACATTCTGCTTCTGCCTTTCTCTGAGCGGTCAATACGTGAGAGAATCGATGCCAGCACCACCATAAATCAAGTGAATTCTGACCTATAAGATCGAGGAATGATTCTACAGGCTATAAATTTTGCAGCACTGGGTCAGGTGTGTCATCTAGTCTTGACACCTCCAAAAATACTGTCACCATGACAATTCCTCAGAGACAGAGAACCCACGTTTGATTTCATCTCTGCTCTTGTATGGAATGATTGTAAATCAAGGATCCTGGAGGCGGAAGGAAAGGGACGCTGTTCATGAGGGTTCTGATAACACAACTCACAAAATCCGATTCGGAGATCTCCATGTTGTGATTTCCACAGTCTCACAAAAGCACCCGACGCAAGAAAGCAAATAAAGGAGGCACTCTGATTTCCCTTTGGAGGAAGTAAATTTCACTGTTATTTACTTGGGAGGCAAAGTAATGCTCTCTTAAATCTTTTCTTGTGTATATTCAAAAATCTCTTGATCTGGTTCTTTATTAGCACGGCTTCTCAACGAATGAGTTTTCATCTTCTTATCTCTCTGTGTACATTTTCGGAAAACCTTGGAAAGGAATCTTAAGATTTGGATCCCATTTGTAGGATCCAGTAAGCAAGATAAACACGAATTCGTCTTTCTTTGCGTGTTTAGGGAGTTAATTAGATTAAGAGTCTTACTTTATTTTTCTCAGCTGTTGAAGACGCCCTGAAACCTCCAACAGTAGTATTTTAGATTATTCAACAGCCAACGTTTGATTACCTTTGAACATCGGGTGGGTTAAAGGGGATGGCCTTTTAACTGAATGCTCAGATTCGGATTCTCGTCTTACGCCCCCAACGTGGAAAGCTTTCTGAAGATTGGTCACATAAATCACGACGAAGTCGGAAGAGCAGGAGCGCTTTCTATTTCCGAGCCCATTTCCTTCCTTCTCTTTGCTGGAACCCGTGACAGGTTGGCTGAACAAAAGTTTCAGCCTTCATCCTTGAGCAGTGCACTGAAGAATTTGACTTTAATTGTAAGGCACTTTGACGATACGTTTTGACGACTGAGTGGAGGAGAGTTCCACAGAAGAAAGAGCACTCGCAAAGATGTTTCTTTCATTGCTACCTGTATCTGCTCAACTGTTGATGAAACAGAGAGTACTTATCACTCAACAGTACTTTAAAAAGAATGAAGATGATGATTGGCAAGGAACTTCTCGTTTGCTTGCCTGCTTCGATCCGGTGGTTGTTGGGATCGTATACGTACAGATCTCATCGATATGTACGTGTATGTCATTTTCTTGCAATCATTTGAGACATGCCAAATGACGTGAATTTTAATTTGATCCAAGTATTTACTTGTCGGTACTTCCGGAGATCTGTCAAGGCGGTATTGAATTCATTCCTTTTCGCATCCTCTTTATCCTATTCCGTCATGCCTTTCTCAAACGATTCATTTTGGGGAAGATGGAAATATGGAAACTGCCTTCCAATGCCATGCTATCTCTCATTTCTAGAACGAAAAACGGCGTGGTTAGGGACATGAGACGTTTTTGCCAGCTATTCCAAAAACCTTAGAACCGAATCTCATATCTTCCCGGAATTCTCTTCATCTTCACGTTAGATGAATGAACTGGTCTTTCCAGGGCGGTTTGTAATGCCGGCTCAAAAAAGGTTCTTCGACTGAAGGAACGTGCTGCTTCCAGGCTCAAAGCTGAGATCCACTGGTAACTTCGGACCTGTTGCTTGTTTGATTTTCAAATTAAATTTTTGCAGCCTTCTGTGGCTCGATGAAACTTTCTTCCTATAGGGGATGTGTATGGGTTGCGTCTCTATCGGTTCACGCCACTTGTCAATGTTTTCGATGAAGTCTCCTTTTAGCGACTTCGAAGTGCAGGGATGTCAGCACTAGTGCGAAATTGCTGGCAAGACGTCTGGACCATCGTGGGAATCAAGAGCCCAGGTTCTAGTTCTTAAAGGATTCCTATTAAGAATTGGGCCATCTGAAGTGTATACACTGGAGTGCAGGACCCTCGACTTGCATGCGACTGATGCTGCTCTGGGAACGTCGCATACTCATGACAACGTTCCACGGGAGCCGCCAGCAGTTCGAACAGCATGGAAGGATTCGTTTCCTCCGGGAAAAAATTTCACCCAGGATGATTACGAAAGGAAGCATGTTCGGCTCTGCGGTTCGCTGAGAAACTCAAGGAGGCTGCAGCTGATAAAAGTGCAAGAAGTGCTGTGGTTCAGCCACGATTTGCGGATTAAGAATTACCAGATACGCTTCGGAAACTCCCTGGAGTTTTTTCGGAATCCTGCGCTTATCAGAACACAAAGGAAGGAGATGAGAACATATGGAAACGGACAACTGAGTTACTTCGTTTTATTCCCGTTCAGCGGATCGGGAATGAAGTGAACTCCCTCCGTCACTCGAGCTATGATTGATCAAGAGGTGCTGCAGAGATAGATGACTGGTCCTTCCGCAATCTTTGAAACAGAAAAAACCATGGATGAACGGAAGATGAAAGAACCTCATATCTTCTCGGCATCCTTTGCATCTCGACATCAAGTGAGTGAACTGATCATTCAATGCTGGTTCACAATGCCTGCTCAGAAACAGTTCTTCGGTTCTTCGATTCGGGATCAACAATTCGCAAATCCACGGAAGAGTCGCGATTTGTAGCGCTGCTTGCAGCTCCTGGCTTGAGGAGATGGGAACTTCACTCCTTTCGTTCCAGGTCGTCTTAGATACGAATGTGAACAGCAAGACGCGGATCCCGTGGGAAGAAAGAAAGCCCTATTGAAGGTGGACCTTGATTTCAACGGCACTCTTCCCAGAAATGATGGTTACAGTGTTATGGAGGATATGTGCACAATTCCTAGGAAACGGCTTTTTCCGACGGAAGACCTAATTGCGACAGCCGCAATACAGAAGAAACCTTCGAAGTTTCACAAGGAAGGATGTTCAATAACAGTTCCAGAGTCCTGTGTGCATTAATCCCAGTCTCATCTCAAACCAACCTTTCATGATTTTCTTACTTCACTTTCTGTTTTCAGATGGTCCTTTCTCATGTGCCTCCTGCAGCTACTGCGAGCGTCTCTTTCCTGAGATTTAAAAAGATGGCTTTGAAGGAAAATATGGATTTTACTTAAAGTATCAGCAAAAAATCGGGAGAATACGGGAGACCTGAAATTCGATACCAACAGCTTCCCCTTCCCTTGAGAGAAAAAAAAAAAAAATGAAAATGTAAAACTGTTCCTGAAGAGAATGGATTGAAAAGACCGAAATAAAGAGGAATGCCATAAGCTCATGTCTGAATGTAATCCCTTAAATTAGTTCAGAGAGAGAATTCTGGGGATATTTTCAAATAGAATTGTGGATGGAACAGTGGAAAACCAGATATCTGATGTACAATTCTACAGAGCAGTCAAAAATCAAATGTTTTGCTTTTGCTTTGCACTTTTGCTTACAGAAGAAAAAAAAGCAGTAATTCTTCGGCAAGCCAAATAGATGCTTATCTCGGAGTCCTCTGCATTTCAACATCAAATGAATGAACTGATCTTTTGAGGATGGTTCACAATGCCCGCCCAAGAACAGTTTTTCGGTTCTTAGCAGTTGTTGGTGCATTTCCGGAGGAAGGTTGCCGCATTTGCAGAGTTCAACATCGTGGTTTTCTCAGAGGACCACAAGAAATTTGAAAAGGACATCTTACCCGTGAATAATTAAGCCATCGTTATGGCTTCCTTAGATGGTATTTGAAATGGTGATCCTGAAGTCGAAGTTTATTAACGCTCATTAAGGCATCTTTTAGTTCATAGTTTATGAGATTATAAGAACGACCAGCAGGATGCGGTCGACCCTGCCTGGTCGCGAATTGGGCAGCTGGTAAACACCAACGGTGTGTTGTCGGACGGAGAGTATTGTCCACAAGCAAGGAGTTCTGGGACGAAGGATTGGTCCTGATGATTCCGGTCACACTGTAGTGGAACACAGTGTAATAGATTCACCAGGGACTACATCTGAAGATTGGACTCTGCGCACAATTCGCTCCGGATGGAAATCGCCAGCGATGAGGCTGTTGCCATGAATGACGAATATGAGAGTCAGAACGACCAACCTGAAGAGGGAACTAGGGAAAGGAGGAGACAACTGGCACAAGTTCCAGGAAGCCAACTGGAAGGGCAGCGTCACCGGACCGAACACGGCGGTGGAATCTCTACAGCGGCAGCTCACCGTTTCCTCACAACACAGATCGACAGTAGAGCGATTGACAAGGGGATCTGGAGGACGGACTTACCACCCGAAACCTGCCTCAATCCACACGACCTCCTGCTTTGCTAGCATGGAGGTCTCTGGTGCGGTATCCGCCTCCTGTTCCTCGCAGGGAGAAGTCGGGACGATTCCTGCGAAGCGTGTGAGGAGCGTAGGACCCATATGTTCTCCTGCCGGACGCTGGTCAACGACCGGAAAGGCGTTCGAAGGTGTCAGACCTGCGGAAGATATTCCCAACAGAGATCCTAAGTCGACTCTTCCTTGAAATGAGGTGGTCCCGGCGTACAACCCCATGGTAAGGGCGACCTTAGCCTTCTTCATCACCAGTGTCGTGATGAGAAGGTGGAAGCTCATCCGGAGGATGAATGTTCCAGAAAAGGAGATCATGCTTGGACTGCTGATGGAGATCGGCATCCGCAACTGCGGAAAGGTGCCTGCACGGAGACTCGGGTACTTGCTGCGTAAACTGCAGGTGACCTGATGGGTGCAAAGCAGCACCGATGTCAGGACGCTCCCTAAGGTGACGATCTAGAGGGCGCACCGAGTTCGGACGGAGCACCGGAATGTGACCCTTAGTGTGGACTGGAATGCCAAAGTGAAGTGTTACGCAAGTGTTGCTCAAACACTGTTAAAAGTTTGTCCAGACCTGTTGAGCTTTATGTCAAAGATCTGCCGACAGTAGACTCGACCTCACTGCTTGTCGGACCCGGGGATTACATGAGAAAATATCGTTCGTCTCGAGGGTACATTGGCTGCTTATCGACAAGATTGACAATGGTGAGTGTACATGCACTCTAAATGAGTGTCCTTCCTATGCATGATAGGGCATAACGAAACCCGTGCAGGCTTGCAATCTAATTTCGTTTCCAGCACAGATCTCCTCACGGCTGCGTACACATCAGCAGTGTTTTTTATTTCTCCTGTTTATTTTTCTCCTTCACCTCCCCCTCTTCCCTCTCCTTCCTTCCATTTCTCTGCAATGTATTTCCAAAAATGGTTATTTCAAAAGAGTGAGGGAGCGAAGTGGACTTTACGAAAATAGTCACACTTGAAATCAGACTCATCGCGCCAAGTTTTAAAATTTCTTCCAGTTAGCCAAAGAAAACAGAACAAAACACATACATAAAGGGGAAAAAAAATGAATTCAGTGCTAGTAACTGATCTCACGTTTTTATATCGCTATTGGATTCTTTCCTTCTCTCTCTCTTTTTTTTTCTTTTTGGCTTCCATTCCTTGACATTTCTGATGTGCAGTGCATTCAGGCATAGTTTAAAACAACATGGAAACCGATCCGAATCCAAAAGTAGTTGACATGCAAATCATTGACGAGGAAGTAAAAGGCTTCAGAAGCCAAGATATCCGTTCTGCTTAAATGGTTTGTGGAACCTTTTGCTCAGCAGCGGCTCCGCACTACCGAAGCGAGGATTTCACGTGCTCGCTTAACGCCAGATTATCAGTCGTCTTCGGAAAATAAAGGATTCGTACTTTGAAACAAGAAGGAAACCCATCGATTTTATTGGGCCATCATTTGCTTCCGCCTATTGATATGCTGCACGGACTTCCCGACATCGAAAGCACGGTTGAGAAGCTCTGGAAAAAAAAAAGAAAAAAAGAATCTCTAGTTTTCACAATCGGTCCAGTGTAGAATCTGAGGGATGCGAGTTTTTCACCCCACGGAAGGCAGGACTTGCAGCTAACGATTAACACATGTGTACGAGCTTCTCGGAGTGTAAGAGGCGCGCTGCTCCCTTCGAGGGACGCACCCTCATAGAAATTTGGAGGAATCCCTTTATGGTTCTCTTCCGAGGCGGTTCTTTAGTACTTGGCGGACCAAAAAAAACAGCTGGAAGGAAAGCGCTGAAAACGGAAAAAGCCAAAAGGATTTCCATCAGAATAGAGCTGAACGGAAATTCCGATAATGAAGAAAGCATCTATCAGGGAAGATCAATGCTTTCTGAAGAGGACCGAGAGCATCTAATGGATTTTTCACTGGTTTCTGTTTTGCTTTACGCTTTTCAGCTCAAGATGCGTTTCCAAGAGATGGGTTGTACGACGACTAGGCAGAAAGAAGTCACGTATATGCTTGGAAACCGAGAGGAATGAAAGACCTGAAGCCTGTAAGCATTTTAGCAGAGGGAAGGTTGGTGGAGTCCAGTAAGATATCTTCACCACACTTTGTTGCATGTTCCCAGTTGCATCCAGTCTGCGATTCCAAGAATACAGCACCCCTCTGTGGGTGTCACCGACGTGACTGTCGAAAGTTCTTCCGAAAAACCGACCGGTATTAAAGCATCCATAGGAGATGGTTTACAGGTCATAAACTTCTTGATGGTGATTTCCGTGATGGGTTAGTGCTTTCTTCAATCGGGAGAGAGTCCCCCTTTGATTACTGATTTCCGTTAACGACCCTCTCAAAATACGACGTCTGTTAATGAGAAACCCACGTAAAACACAAACGAATAGAAGGGACATTGGACGAAAATCAACATGCAGTCCGCTCTATTTCTGCATCCCTGCGCAGCAGCACTTCGGCATCGGTTTTATAACTTCTCACCCTGAAGCAAACAACCCCCTTCTTCCAATGAAACAGGTCATGCTTTCCTTTTGCGAGCTTTCATTAATAGTCCGAAGTCTGGTGATTCGATCTCTTGGTACATGCTTGAGAGCCTGGCAAACCTGGAGAGCAATATCGGAAGTTGCTTTTTTATTTATTTATTTATTTTCTCTCCTGTCACGATGGCATGCAATTAGAGATTTGTGCCACGTGCCACGTGCTCTTGAAGTTTTCCATTTGCCATCCTTCAGCCACTTTCTTATCTTCTCTCATAACCCTGTCTTTTCGGAGTTCAGAGAGCAAGCAAATTATTTGATAAACGAATCAGTGGGCTTTCTTTCGTGTCTTCTAGGAAAGCGCGCAAGTTCCATGCACCAGTCGTCAGCACTACGCGCAAGATCGGAATCCATCCTCAAAGGGTAAAACGGAAGATGAGAAGAAACGTTCCACATGGAAGTTTTACGTCCGCTCGGTTCTCTAGGTGTGCAAGAAGACTTCGGAGATGTCTTCCGCTACCCAAAGTCGGGAGGCTCAGAGCATTTCGCACGGGTGGTTTCCCCTGGAAAGGGAAGATGCAAGGAAGGCAAAGTTCGAGCACAGCTTCCCATGATTAATCCACGGAAAGCAAGCACGAGGAACTTCTCCGTTCCTGTCCATCTGGGCTATCTGAAAAGTGCTCTGCGAAGGAACGAAATGGCATCCAATGAATAGGAGCGTCAATTCTGAGAGATGATCAGCCTTGATAGTCAACTCTGAAAGTAAACACTGAGGAATTGAACATTCATTTAAAGTGCACCAGCTCTGGACTTCACCCCCTCTTTATTTTTACCTTCCTATTTTTTTTTTTTTTTTACTATATATGTATATATTTTTTGCCCTTTTCCTCCTGAGCAGCAATTCCCGCATGCGCATTCTTGACAGTTCACAAAGTCTCTATTCGTTTAAAGATTTGCTGCCGGGAAATCGTTAGAATATATAGCAATGCAAAGCTGTCGGTTCCTAGAAATGTGGTCTGTGGTTTCACCTCGTGAGCAATCTCTTCGCCGGAAACCGAGCAAGAGGAAAGGAAAGTGATGAGTCCAGAGACATTCGGTTCTCTGCTCCGTGAAATTGTGAACTGCGTCCATGAGGATATCCCACTGGTTTTTTTTTTTTTGTTGTTGTTGTTGCTGCTGTAATGTCCGATTTACGGTTGACAAGTTGCCTGAAAACCATCTCGTTTTGAAATCAGAGTGCTTCGAGCAGAGTGGTACTTTCGAAATCTCGGTGGACCTAAACATGATTTTCGAATAACCTAAATTTCAAACGAGCAGCTTTCATTCATCCGATTGAAATATTCTCAAGCATTCCAAAATAATTCTCAATATACGATATGAATTTGTATCTTTTGAGTATCCAAGGTGCATTTTTTTTTTTGGCTTTGCATTCCCATCCTATATGACATAATACATGACAGAGAGTTGATGCTATCTTGCATGATCATGGATCACATGAATATGGAACAAATTGGGAACATGTTGTTGATTTCATGAAACCTGACTGTTACATTTTGACCCCATGCACACTGAAACTTTTGCGATCACGAGGACTTGATTCAGGGGAAACTTCCCTCTGCTCATCAATGAGTTTTCGTTCCTACAGGGTTCGGAAACTGCATATGATTTTCGGCAACATATGTGGCCGTAAAAAGAACAGAACCTCAGGCTGCTGTTTGAAAGTGAAATCAAATTCTTCCTGGACAGGAAGCGTCCACCACGAACGAATCGAATCCTGCCTGCCATAAAGAAAACTTGAAGATGCGTTCCTTCAAGGAACTTCAGTTTGTTAATATGTTTCAAGAACAAACTCAAAACTTTGCAAGATGTCCCCAAAGTTTTCTGCGTACTGTATGGGGTTATTGACGATGTGCACTGATTTCTCTTTACGCACCCCAATATGCATCTGCTGTAACTTCTCTCCCTATTCCAGGACTGCAGTGTGATCTTTAAACCTTAGTGAAACCTGTCTGAAAATGTGTTTTGTTTCGCTTCTGCTACTTATCTTAGCTGCAAGAGATCAAAGCGCTTCCTCATTGGGCAGGCAAGGTAAGTGCATCCAGATTACTTTCTCTTTTTTCCATCTACTAAGTCATCACATGGCTCACACCTGTAAATACACATAACCGAACAACATTCAGCTCTATTTTTACTCGTGTCTGTAGGCAAGAGCAAAATAGAGCTCTCATAAGGCATAGGAAGCAAAATCTTGCGCAATTAGCAAGGGCTGTTTATGGATTCCCTGGTCAGCAATTCATTCCCTACCGGTTGACATTCATAAATGGCAAATTTAGAAGGTATTAGTGTTTCTCTTTTTTTCTTCTTTGCAGTTTGTGATGCTTCTTCGGGATTGAATAGGTAAACGCCAAGTACGAGTTATTCCCAGCAGTAGGGAAGAGGAAACGAAGTTCACACACGACATTCGCTGATGAAAGTAAGGAGGAGATCTGTTACCATTGCATTTGCTATGTAAAGGTCGATCTTCACGGTTCCTCCGGAAAATCAATGTTTCAGCTCCTGGCTGTTCCAAAATCACTCATTCATAAATCTGTTGCGTATGAAAGACAATGCATGATTCATGGCTTCCGGCTCGCACTCATTTTTTCCCGTGTGGGAAGACCTCGGAGTGAAGCTTGCGTGCCTCAAGAAATTCAGATAAATAACAGATATATCATTAAAACACACACATATTGCCCGCTTCTTCCTTCGTCTCTTTCAGAGGTTTCTTGGATACCTGAAAGGAGAATCCAAACTTTGCTGAGGTTTACTTCCTCTTTACTGCTTCATTTCACTCAGTCATTTATTTCAACTTCAGTTCGAGGTTGCGACGCTGCACAATCTGTTCAAACGTCCTTTGTACGGTGGAAGATACGGGAGCTTCCCGATGGCAACATCTTAAGCAATGTGGAAACGCTCTCCGTTTTTTGCAAGATACTTTTGAATGGCGACTTTCAAGGACGCACTAGAGTCCAAGTGAGACGGGCCGCGTGTTGGTGCCTGAAGAATAATCTCCATAGCCACCGTACACACGAGCTCATTGGCGGCCGAGCGGCTGTGGTCTCCGTGAGTGGTATCATTGCGGGTTCGAATCCCACCCGGGGAAAGCATGGACTCCGAGAAATGGGGGCGTCTTGGGTTTAGAGTTCCCCCTCCCCCCTTAGGATGACGCTGGTTCGTCCATGGGCTTCAGATGCGGCACTGGTGGAAGCCGGAAAACAGAACGACCCCCTTGACAGGCCGAGAATTGGAAGTTGACCCCCTCTGGAGTCCTTCTAGGAATAAAGGGGTACTTCGGGGTTCCTCTGGAGCTTTCCTGGATTCATAGGGTGGTGCTTCTGGGGTTAGCCCCTATAACTTGAAGAGTTGCACGCGCTCTCGGGCGACGTGGACAGTGTTTGAGGAGCTTTTTGAGCCCACCTAAGGAGGTTCTTAAAGAACCGAAACAAAAAGAATGATATCTCCAAGGTGACGGACATCCAGCTCTCCGTACTGGGCTTGCTGGACGGAGTCACAAGACTTCTTCGAGTCACACAAGACAGGAGCGCAACTGTCTCCCCAGTCATACCTAAAAGAAGCAAAGGCTGGATGGAATTTGTCCAATTCGGCACAGGCACGGAGTCAGGCAAATCGCGTGCGTTTTCCATAATCAGCTTGCCAGCTGAAGGATGGGCTCGAATGCCAGAATGAGCATGGAAACGATCAGGGGCCAAATCTGAACGCTCAAGACTAGCCATCACTGCATACCCGCACTGCTTGATTCTTGGAGACTGGAAGGTTCACGAAGAGAAACTAGAGTTTTCTTTCTTTCTTTCTTTTGTTTTTGCAGTTCGAAAAAAGGAAAGATCTGCCAGGCAACAGGCCTCTATCGGATCGAGGAAACTCCCTTAGCTTCTAATTAGAGTGAAAGGGGCCGGGAAAGACCTCGGTAACTCGGCAACTCCAGCCGGTAACTCGTTCCTATGGAGGCCGCCGATCCGTGGACCGAAAGAACAGGGTGACTTCGAGCGAAGGTGCGCAAATGATCGCTTTGCTGCGCACCGCTGGGGGAATAGCGAGGGGCGAGATGTTGCAGTTCCAGGACTGCGCTGATGTGCCCCTCGCAGTGTCATATTAACCCGACCGTTCTTAATTACGTAACTACTACTACCTTCGTGCGGTCGATGGGTCACTGGACATCTGAACGCTCCGCCACCGGAAGCTCCCCCCCCGCCATCGATTAAACGGCAACAATTGATGGCCGCTAATTGTCACTCATGCACGTTGCTGTGCAACGTGTACGCCGCATTTCGTGGAGGCGGTTCGGGTTCCTGGGCGAACCTTCTCGAGCGCTCGCGATCCTGACGTCACGACCGCCCAGTTCTGCTTTGATTTTGTGTTCGGCGGAAGAGGAGAAGCAGCCTGGAACGAAGTGCGCGTAGAGGGCCTCTTCTCTCCGCCTGACCTCGCCCTCGATCTGCATATTGAAGTTTCAAACTGGGGGACAATTAGCTGCCGCCCCTTTTCGACTCCGCCGCTGCTCATCCTGCTAGCGGAAGGAGTGAAAGCGAGCTATTCGGGAGGAAATCATCCGGAAGAGGGACCGGAGACGGATGGGGCGAGCCAGCAGCAGGACTTCTTGCGCGGGATGGAATCGCCTCCCCGGCACGGCCAGAGCTGCCTCCAATGCGCCCTGGCCAACAACAAACTGGAGGGGAATCTGCTCTCCCTGCCTTGGAGCCATCTGATGTCGTCTGCCAGGAGACCGTTTTATGCATGTCCGCTCCCCTCACTCAGAACAGGACCAGGAAGCGAAGCCATGACTCGTTGGCGTGTTTTCCCGGAACGCGGCGTGGTTGTGGGCTGTCGGCGCCTCCGGCCCCGGGTTCCGCGCCGTTCTCTCGGGTCGAGAGAGAGTGGCCACCGCTTTCGCCTGTCGAGGCTCCCGAGGGCGATTCCGTGGGGGGCATCCCCGCCTTCCGGGACGCCGCTCGACGCCGGCGCACTCGAGCAGCCACGGAGTTGCGTCTTCCCCGTTCGCCCCCGCATTAGGGGGACCCTCGGGAGACAGCGACATCCCAAAGACGGACGGGGCCGCTCACTTGCCCTCCTGCGGCAGGGCAGAGTCCTCGTTAGGAGCGGCTGAGGTCGTCGGCTGACCCGGAAGCGACGACAGCCGCTTCTGAGGAAATCGCCGGGACGCGTTGTTCCCTGGTGAACGATAGGGCGTCCCGTTGTCTTGGAAACCCCGTAACAGGTCCCTGACGTCCCTCTTCCGGCAGGCACGGAGCTTTCCCATCGCTCTCGCGTCCATCCTTCCAGCCCCCTCCCGTTGCTAGGCACCGGAGGCGCTCCACCCTCCCGCCTGCAGCGGCGAAACGCCCCGCGCTCACGCGAGGCGGCAGAACGTCCGCCGGGCTCCTGAGGGAGCCCGGGAGGGACACTGCGGTCGGGAAGGAGAAGGAGCCCGGAAGCAAGCCCTTTCCTCTGAGGTCGCCTTCGGGTTTGCCGGGGATGGGAACGGGGTAGCCGAGGGGGTCCGGGTCTTCGGCAGGGAATCCGAGACGCCCCGTCCTCTCCTCGCCTTCCCGCCTCCGCTCGCGGCCTCCAACGCGCGCACGTTGGTGCGGGGCAGAAGAGGAAAGCTGGGAGTCAGTTGGTCTCTTCGACTACCCCGGGCAAGGCCGAGAGGACTGTGGCAGCGCGTCGCCGAAGAGCGTGGCAGTGCAGGGAGTCCGCAGATCCCGCAGGAGGAACTTCCAGGGCAAGGAGCGGCCGTACGGTGCCGTGAGTGTCGGCACTCCACCCCAGCCGGGTGGGTGATAGAACAGGAAGGCTGTGGCTGCCGCCGCAGGCGCGAGGGCATCTGGAGAGAGGGCATCGGGCAGGGTTTTCTTTCACCTCGCCCCCTCCCTCCCTCGGCCAGGATCGCCGACGTCTGTCTGCGGACAGTGAGACCTCGTCCCGCCGGGCCTTTCGGTGCGCCTGGGAGACACTGTGGAGGGAGAAGCGCTCTGGCGCCTTGGCCCCGCGCCTCCGTGGGAAAATAGCGCATTCCCTGCCTCCACGCCCTCCTTCCCTTTCCCTGCGGCGGTGCCTTCGGAGGGCGCGCGACGTTCCATAGCAGTCCAGCTTCGAGTTATTGCTGCAGCGTAGCTTCTCTATCTCCTCCTTCTTCTCGCGAATCTCCCTAGTCAGGCACTGGATCTCCTCCTGCATGCGGCTGTTTTCGGATTCCATGCAGTGCAGCTGGGTCCCATACTTGCTGGGGCTCGCCTCCTTGAGGGCGCGTTCCAGCTCTCAGGGGATCGTCTGGGGATTCTGGGAGCTCTCACACATGCGGGTTTTGCACTCCAGAGCGCTCTCCAGAGATGCGATGTTGCACCTCTGAGCCTGGAGTTGCTTTAACATGCAATCCTCGTTTCTGAGCGACTCTATCTCTTGGTGGTGGTGTTCTTGTTCCCGGTTGTTGCAGAGCTTCCAGCGCAGCTTGGCAATCTGGAAGGGTTTATTCCATGCTCGTTCTCAATCGACTGTTTCAGACACTGGAGTTGCGCTCTCTGAGTCTCTCGTTGTTGGCTTTGCAGTCTGCTATCTGGAGAAGGAGCACACAGTGTCCTTCTTCCATATTGAACTGCAAAACCTGTATCATGTGGTCCCTCTCGCGTAGCGTGTCTTTGTAATGCTGCAGCTCCTTGGCGCAAGCATACTGGTAATCGTACGCGTTCCGATTTCCGAAGTCATGAAACAGATCCTCCATCTTCGACTTGCAACACAAGTCCTTATACTTGTAACCCTTGTCTCCTTTATGGCATGGACTCGATGAACGGAAGCATTTCTTGATACCCAGGGCAATGTCGTCGCTCGAAAGAATGTCAGCTGAATTGCATTCCCTGGTTTTGAAGGAATGTCTTGAAGAAACTCCTTTGGAGAAATCTTGGCTCGAGAATGACGTGACTGATTGGACCATCGCGCTTCCAAATTTCACTTACTGTCTGAGACCAATAAATAGGACACAATGAAAGTAAAAACAAAGATTGAATTTCAGAAGTTAAAGTTCAATAGACCAAGAACAGAATAGCGAGAAAGGCGCGAGGGACGTGTCAGTCCGCAGGCGCCGCAGCAGACGGCTGCGTTGAGGACAGACACGCAGGGAAGGTTTGCTGCTTCCGGTTGCGTCCCGCAGCGCCAAGTCGCCGATCTCCGTTGCGCGGGGCTCTGGGAGTCGGTGGCGAAGGGGGGAAGATGAGCTTGCGCGGTGACCCGAACAAAGCTAGAGGCGACCACCTTGATCCTCCCCTGAAGGGGATTGCGTTGATCGACCCAAAGCTGTGGAGTAGGGAACCATCCCACGTCTTCCGGATTCCCTGATGACCGATCTTGCAAGCCGGAGGCGGCGACTCGGATTTTGTCGGAGGGCTTTCCAGCATCCTGGGCGTCTGCTCCGAAAGGAGCGAACCGTCACGTAGCAGAACAGGGTGCAGAAGGGTGGATGGACGCGAGTCCCCTGGTGGCCAGGCGAAGGACAGAGAGGAGAGGGCGGACATTTTTAAAAATCAATAAGAACTGGCAGGCAGCCAGCTCGCGGAGGCGTAGGGTTGAGATGCCTGGTGCACGACGGGCAAGAACAAACCCGAAGAGCTGCGAGTGCTTGAAGGGAAGTGGGCTGCGTCGTCAAAGGGAGGAGAGAAGTGCTCCCTTCCTACAAGGGCGAATCTGAGGGCGGACTCAGCGGCACGCAGATGCGGTCCACACCGAAAACCTCGCAGCCGGATCTCCACGTCTTCGAGCTCCGAAGGCCAGACGAGACGCGGCACGCGAGCGAGAGGAGGTTATTCTTCGGCGAAGAAGCTGCTTAGGGCTCGACGATGCGATGAAGGGGTGCAGCGCACCAAGCAAAGGGTCCTTCCGGAGAAGAGTGCCAGAGAGACACAGGCCCGAAGTGGTTGGACAGTCTAGATGCGAGCCCGGAGGAGGGAGCATCCGCGAGACCTCCGCGTGCCGCAACTCTTCTTGTCGCGCGCGGAGCCGCCCGCTTGCTAGAACGAGAGAAGAGACTCAGAAGCGCTCCTTCGAGGGCGCGTGGTGCCGCGAGCAGCTACGTGCGGCTCTGCTGCCGAGGAAGTCTTCTTGTTCCCGTCTTCCGTCTGGGCTGCCTTCTTCGACGGAACGCGCAGGAGGACGGAAGCTGCACTGTGGGTCGACCGCGCAGTGGACAGGCAAACATCCAAGGATGCTGGTTATTCCAGTTGCCAGGAAACCTTTGGGCTCTGCAGAGGGCTGCCAATCAGAAAGGACTGCTCTTTGCTCTTCCCAGCCGCTTCGCCCACTTCTCGACCGGTCCCAGTCAACGGGGACGGAAATCCTCCGTAGGTTTGGCGTCGGAAAGATCTGATCACAGAGCAAGGCCAGGATGAGATACCGTTCCTGAAAATTATGCTGAAAAGTCAGGGACAGGTGACGAATGAAATTCCTTCTTTTCACCGCACGAAGAGAGTTCAAAGCGGCCATCGAGCGCTTGACCCTAGCGCTGGCGGAAACTTCCTGGTCCAAAAGACTCAGAAGCTGGAAGACTGTAAGGACGAGTGTGCCTCCGGCAAATGCGCAATTCGCATCGAAGATGCCAACTCCTCGCCAGAGCTGCGATCTTTAGCCGTGAATAGGGAGGTGCAACCAGGCTGCAAGGGTCTGCACGCATGCAAGGATGGTGTTTTCCTGAAGGTCACTTACTCGGCCAATCTCCCTCCCGAGGGCGCCGAAGTCGGGGCAGCTCTCTTTGAGAGCATTGGAGGAGGCCCGCAGAAATTCAGGTTTCTTCTGGAGAGATGCTGCCACTGTCCAATGCAGAGATCAAACCATTGTTCTGATATAAAAAAGAGAGCTTCACCCGTACTCACTGGATCGGCGTGCTTGCACCGAAGAGGGATTTCCATGGTTCTAGTAATCATTAGATCACCCAGAATTTGCGTGATGTGAAACCCAGCTGGATTATTTGGAAACCGGTTTGGAAGACTTCGATGCCTTTTTTCCCCTTTCTCGAGCTTCAAGGATCCGAAATACAAAGAGTAGATGCTTTCCCGAGTCGATGTGGAAGCCAATGTTATTTTAAGAGGACACGCGATCTCGCCGCCTATCTGACTGTCCCCTTTATGCAACCCATCTCATCCACTGGTGAAGTTACCAGAATTCAAAGAGATACCGTGGCAAGTCGAAACAGCACCCTCTTCGTTTGAACCAGGAGCTGGTCACCTTGGTGAGCAAAGAGCGGACAGAGAACTGGCGGTTTGCAGCATCGGCATAGCCATACATCTTGCTGCCCTCAACTTGGTTCCTGAGAACTTTATTTTTGAAGGGACTCTTCATTGGTACGAAAGAAAGGAAGACGAAGAGCAGGAACAGCTGTCAAACTCAGGAATCGCTCCTCCTTCAGAGAACACGATTGCCAGAACCCTCAAGTTTCACAATCGCATGTGATCGGCAGAGAGTCATTTCTTTCCGGGATGTTCCTTTATTGTTTTCCCGAGTCAGCGTGGTAGCTACGAAGTCTTGTCGTTCTCACGCAGACTCGTCTCTGCATCGCGACCAACTTCTCAACGACAAGCGGAAGCGGCTGCTCCAAGAGCCGCAAGCATCCCGAGAGGAGAAACGTCTTACATCTTTTAACCTCTTGCACTTCGGGCCGCTTGGGATCGGCTCTATGAGATGGGAAAATTTCCGGAAGTGGAACCTGGCACTTCTGACTTTCGCGACTCACCGGAACGCTGTCGATCTTCCTTTGAGATTAGAGAGATTTCCCACCCTGGGGAACACTTCATACGTACTCCATGAAGATCCGCTGAACATGGTTAGCAGAGTAGACAGCGGCACACTAGTCACATGGCAACTAGTCAGGACAGGAGCAAGGCGATTCTGCTAGAAATCACCTTTCAGTGACGCAAAGATGATCCACTTCTGCATCAGCTCAAGAACACCAGTCGTTAAGTCGTCCAGACAAAGGGGACAGTTAGCAACAAGCCTGGATAGCTGAACGGGAATGCACCATCCACTTCCAAGTGAACTGAAAGTACAAGCTCCATCAGCGTCAGCAGGAAAGGAAGATAAGATTCAAATATCGTCATTCATCATCATCATCGTCTAACTGCGAATAGCGTCTATCACTTGAGATTTTTTTTTTCTTTCTTCCATCGTCGCCGTGTTCCTTGCAGTCGTAATCGGGAATTTCGGCGTAGTCACGACGTCGCAACTCTTCTGCAGGGAACCATTAGCAGATTGACAGGGGCTCTCGCATTTTCTCAGTGAATGATCGTTTGTTGACGATTATCTCTACTTGCGGGGATAGAGCACGGAAAGTACAAACTGTAGAGTGCCAATTCCGCTGCGAAGAGTTTTGTTTTATTTTTAATTTGTTTTCCCGCATCCGAGAAGAGATATCTCGCCAGATTTAAAATCGCATAGGTGATTTATTCGCTCCCGGTCAAACATCCAGGTATCTCTTGAATCCAGCTGCATAGGTTCTATTTATGGACGAAACTTCCTTTGATGTGAAAACAGCTCTTTGGTTGACAGGCCACTGTCAGAACCGCTTCTTTACCCGATTCAACACGACAACGACAACAAGAAAAAAAAAAGAAGACTTCTCTGCCCCGTGCATCGTTCAACATCCAAGTGGGAGGATGTGACAGACCAGCGCCGTTTCGCCATCCCCAATTCATTCTAATCCTTCGAAGGATCCATCCCAAGCAACCGCAAGCGTTTGCTTGCGGTTGCTTCTTTAAGCCTCCATACTCCCGCCCGGTCTCGACAGTTTCTGGACTCACAAGTTTCGTTTCGCCATTTGGAAAGGGACGCACGTGGAGGATGCACGGGACTTTTTCCGACCGACCCTTGAAGGACGGAAAGCGCCGAAGTCGGGAGACGGAAACGCGAAAAGTCGAACACGTCCGGAAATAGCGCCTTCCCATTTACGTTGAGATGGGGTGAACTGAGGGTGAAGTCGCGGCCATCCCATTACGTTTGCTTTACGGATGCATCGTCCATAGCCGTTGACAGGTTGCATTCGCGAATTCTGCCTCCCGAGAGAGAGCACCTCTCTTTCCTCCTCACGAGTTCAACCGGACCACCGTGATGGATCCGCCTATTCCTTCACCCTACCTTCACTCATCTCTGAAAAGACAAAGTCACATTATGAAGGATGAATGGTGTCACGGGCCCCTTACCTCCGTTCACTGCGCACCGTGTCATTCCTGGGGAGTAAGGGTGACAGATGAACATACCTGAGGCAGCCGTTCCCTTTCCGAGAACGGCGGATCGAACGAAAAGCTCCTCTCAGAACGCGGCTGCTTGGATTTTGAAATCGAGCAGCAGCAGAGCACCAGACGTGTTTCAGAGAAAGGTGACGGGCTGTACAAGATGCAAGAAGCTGCTGCAATTGCACACGTGCCAAATACCTGTCGCACTTGAGTTCCTGGACTGCTGCCCGAGCGGCGGCAACACTTTCACCGTGTGGAACAGGCACCGCAGCCGTCGTCCGTCAATGAGGAACCCGTTCGAGAAAGCTGGGGAATGACATCCAGCCAGCACGTCACCCTCCTGTGAGCATTTCCAGCTAGCGGAGCACCGCGAACTGCGGGACAAATCGATGAGATCCATGCGTGCATTCTGCACCCGTCCGGCACACCTCCTTTCGGATCGAAAACGAATTTTTCGTCAGTAAAACGGCTTGGAGGAATCTGCTTGTACCCGAGTTGACACAGGCGGGTTGATGCGAGAGCCGAAAGCATAGACAGGTCGTTTAAGCTTACAGTGTCGACTTCACGATGCTCCCTTGGCCAATCTGTGAACAGGGAGTGGGGAAGTTTCCTGCAAAATGTCCAAAACGCACTCTATAAATTTACATCGTAACCGATCAGAGAACTTCCATCAAAGGCTTTTATCTTCTCGCTTTCATTTAAAGGATCTCATTGTCTCAGCCACCTATATTCAGTAGTCAGCTGTAAATCATATACGTGACTTCCTGACTGCTTTGCATATGATGGATCTCCGTGCAGGGCAGGAGAAATCTACATCTGCGGGGCTCAATCGTTTGTAATGTCTCAAAGAGGTGCAGCGAGATGGAAACGAAGTTCTGCGAAGGGATGCTCAGTCTAGGAAAGGGTGGAATGCCGGACCAATTTTCATTCTCAGCGATGGAGTCACTCCCTTCAGTTTGATTCATTATCGAGAGGATTCGTAATCAGGAAGAACACTGCAGAGATTTCGACGGAAACTTCAGAATTTGAGCCCTCTCGAAAGAACCTGAAGTGGTTGCAGCGACGTGCATCATCTTCTGAAGCGGCTGAAAGCGCTGAATTGCTCTCTTGGAACTAAAGCTCCCGGAAAGTTAAGGAGTACAAACAGTTCCTTCTGAGCCTGCCGTTATTACCATTACTGGATTTTCACCAACGACTGAGTTTACATGGAACCATCCGGAACGAAAATGAAAGCTCCACAGGCTCCTTGGTTTTGGAGGAGTTTGGATGTAGGCGGCAGCACTTACCACTTTGGCTTTCCAGCTGGTGGATGTTGCATGCGTATGCTTCAGAGCAATGCAAAAACCCCCGTGGTAAGAATAGCTCAAGCAATTCGTATCACGGGTTTTGTATTTCCGGCAACTCTTCTAATGGCCTAAAGCTCATCCGCCTCAGCTGTGTCTCTCATGGGATCAAGCAACGAATGGAGAAATAAACCAACCAGTTTCATGGCTAATAACCAAACAAACAGTGCCGCAAGTACAGTGGTGAAAAGTGGGAGACGTTGAACGTACTTTTCTTTTTGGTTTTGCTTCTTTCATTGAGGATCAAATGCTCTATTGAGGCGATTATTCTTTACATTTCACTGATGACAGCTACAGGAATTTCTTTCCCACTTGGAATAATGTAGAGCACAACTAGGTTATTTCCTCCATGCTGTTTCAGGCAAAGGTTCCTTCCTTACGATGCTTTGTAAACAGTGTGGAATCATCTTTAATCAACAATAACATCTGAGCGATGATTTTCTTGACTAGACGGTCTATTTCTCTATACTGAAGCGTAATGTTATGTGCAATATGCTTCTATGGGGAGAAATCCTACTCATGAAACTCCATGCTGAGAACGGGTTAAACTAAATTGTACGATTGCACGAATTCCAAGGTCTTGTCGGATCCTGGTGCGTCTATGCGTGCTTTTCCAAGAGAATGTAAAAGCTCAGCTGCTAAACTCTACTTGATCCATTCCTCAGGTACACTAAAATACTCCTTTTTTTTTTCTTCGTGAGAAATACAAAGTTTCTGATGCACTAAAGAAATCAGCTGAGCACATATATACAGTAGACCCTCGCATGATGCGGGAGATACGTTCTGCATCATATAAATCCGCGTTGCACGAGCCCTGAGTTATGGATAATATGACAGTGTTTATAAAAGATTCAAAATGTGCCTTGAACGTTGTCGCTTTAAAACAAAAAGAGAAAGAAATAAAAGTATTTATCTATTTTTCAATTTAACGCAGAAACAAGAGTAGACTTGGGGTTTTCGGCAATTTAACCCTTTGGGTATGGAGCTCTTCAGATGTGAACGTTCTGTGCTGACGGCATGACAGTCGCAATGGCGATCCCCGTGGACGCGGAATGCTTTTCCGCGTACCGCGTGCTCGACCGAGGTACCGATGAACTACATAAAGTGCCGCTTAAAGTTACTGCTATGATTGCTTATTTACATTTTTATGTATTTTATTTACACAGGGAAGTGACTCTGAAAAAACGAGAATAGTTCGCCGGTATAGATAGACTTTTGCTCCTGTCCTCGCTAAGGGAATTATAAGAACGTAAGTGTATGCGCCCATCTCAAAACATTGATGGTGTTAACTCATGTCGCGTGTATAAGGTAAATACATTCGCCGAACTCATATGTGAGTCCACTGTCCACTCCGATGATTTTCGCCGAACGCCTGTATGCGTCACTCAAGGGGTTAAACGATTGCATAGTTTTAGCTCAATCGCTCTCGTTGTTAAAAAATGCGCATTTTAAGCTGTTTTATTCAAGAAAATTTGAATAAAAGAAGAGCCCAGCCGTACTTAAATCACGCGTTCGTATTCTTTTTAAAAACAGCCGAGCCACGAACTGAAATCTGTCCACAGAATTTCACGGGGCTAATGTACACGAGGACTGGAGTCATCTTTTCGCCGCGTCGTACGGAACCGCCTTTCATGGGAATCTTCTGAGCTTAGAAATGCGGAGCCTTTATGTATACATAAACTGTATGAGTATGATGAGGAAGGTCTGTGTCTTTTTTAATGCGAACCTAAAAGTAAGTTTAAACACGAGAAGGTTTTCATCATCTGAAATCCATCAAAAGCTATGCTGGCGGCGATACTCCCGGCGCCAGGCAGGAGGGTGCGAGGAGCCAATTTTTCCGATTCTGTCAAACTCCTTCTTGTCTTCGGCACTGCGCTTTCTTTCTTAACCTGCAGAACATGCCCGCTTGAAATCTCCGAGTTTCCGAAGTCATTCCTAATCCTAAGTACCTTTGTTCTGTCCTCAGCAATCTTCTGAGCATGAGGGTTGGCGATGAAAGTTGACAACTTTCATCATCAACCCTCACTTCTGAGTCACTCGATCTGATCTGGAGTTCAACAGGTCAAGTGCTCCCACATGTGGAAATCACCTTTCATCTCCAAATACAGAATCCTAATCCTCGGGATACAGTCATCTGACCGAGATGCCTTCGGCGAGTCGGTTCCCGTGTCGGTAGCGGAAGTGTTCCGGTGTTTTCCTTTGTTTCGTTCATTAACTCATGAGGTGGACCACTCTTCAGCAATTCACAAAAAGAAACCCTTCCGCACAAAGGTACTTTAGATTGCCCTGGGATGAAAATAGGTTGGAATAACAAATGAAGTAAAGTTTTGTCCCCATATACGAGCGAACGCATGCCCTGGGCTGGTGGGCGAAGCCGGTGGTGACTATTCGGAATGGCTCTCTTGCGCTTCGAAGTGATGGGATCAGTTGGATTTCTTTACCGCCAATTCCCGTCATCCTTCGGCGACGAGCACTCTTCAATGGGAAAATAGATAGCAGGAATCAGGATGGGCGAGTCAAGGACTTGTGGAACGTCTGCAAGATGCGCCACTTGCCCCCTTTAATAAATGTCTTGCGTTTGTTTCTGAGCTCCTGGTGACGGAGACATTACAAATTTGATGTCCTTTCCACGCGCTCTTTGAACAACGCTGTCTCTGATCATGATGCGCGGATATGGAAGGGGTGGGGACATCTCTTGCACGCTGAAAGGCACCTGTCCGCATTATGGAACTCATCCTTTTCCTGAGAGATTGCGTCACCAGATGCCGCGTTGAGTGCTTCCATCAAATGTTTCGAAAGTTGCGAAATAGCTTGACATTCGCATGTGTGGTCATCTCTGCTCCGGTCGCAAGCATCATCAACTATTTTCGTGCCTCTGCTCTGCTTGGAACAACACCGCTAAACACATTCAAAGCCGTTCTCTCATCGAAAAGTGTTCGTTTTTGTTTTAATTTTTTCTCTGTTTTTTATGGTTGCTGGCTGGAAGAATCTCAGTGCTTGAAATTCTCTGCATGATTTTTTCAATGGTTGTTGGATGAGTGGTTTCCTCCCTGGGCCAGGCAATCGGTCCATAGTCGATCCTGGAAACAATGCAGGAAGAGCGAAGCTGAGAGATTTTCGAGTGAATGGGTCCACGGCAGGGGTTGGCACCACAATGAAGCAAAGCTTTTGGCGAAACTGACAGGGAAACCGAGCAAAACCGCGATTCTCACCATCGCCAAGCGATGAGCAGATTATTCTGAAAGATCTTCGACTGCACAGCTTATTCTTGCTAGTGAACCGTGGGAGTCTTCTTTTCTGCGACCACCACCACCGACTGGGTCTCGGAGTCAGCTGCATCCTGTGCTTTCCCGAGCGGATTTCGACAACGCCCTGCCTCGATTTTTGATAAGCAGTTTGAGTAACGCTGTCAGACTGCGGGGCGAATCACATGCTCGGTCTCATCCGAATTTCATCTTCCCCTGGTCTTTCCCATCTCCAGTTCTTTCCTTTTTGAGATTTTTCTTCCGTTTTTCCCATAAAAATTTCTTCCGAATGCTATTCGAGAACTTTCTTTACACGACGGAAGAAACCCCCATTCGCAGAATTCATCACGGATCGCTGTCGCCCGTACGACTTGTACATGGGAACTATGGGTAATGAACAAACTTCTCTGACGTTTCTTCCGGATATGGAGCTTACAGAGGCTTCCTGAACGTCGTCGTTTACTTCAGGACTTTTCAAAGATGAAATGAAGCGCCTTTTTCCCCCCATGTTCTTGTTTTGCATTGCGCTTGTATCGCCACCAATCCGAGAGAAACGATCGCGTTTCTGATCTCCCGTTCGTGCTGCACGTCTGCATTTTTCCAGGTGAAGCTCCCGTTTTCACGTCAACCTTGAGGAATCAAACCATCATTCAAGGTCGCGACGCCGTCTTTACTTGCATGGTGAAGCACTTGGGACAGTTTAAGGTCAGTTCGAGTGATGGTGATCCTCGTGAAAGCGAAGACGAAATCGTGCCGCGGACGCTTTCCTCTCAGCGAGCGGTTCGAATCCTCCCAGCCCTACGCAGTTGACAAACACTAGTGTTCCGTGAACGCTCAAATGAGAACCCCCCTTCGAGGGTCTCTATCCGGATTGGAGGGTTCCAGGGATGAGGAGCATCTTTCGAGAAACTTCCGCGAGTTCATTTCTGGGATGACTGCATTCAACGTGTTTCTCATGGTGTCTATAAGAAAATGACATCGTAAGAAACAAGCAGGCGCTGGGAAGAAACATGAAGGATGTCTGTGAATCTCGAAGATGACGTGGATCTTAAAAAAAAAAAAAAAAAAAAAAAAAAAAAAATGGCTCTGTCGATTAACGCAGTCTATACTTTTGTATACACTGTTAAGGTCACTGGTTAAAGTCGGTGTCTAGGAAACAGGATGCGAAGTACAGTAGCGATACCATTCGCCTAATAGGGTGGAAGCTTAGAAGTTCGGGTCCCTAGCCGTGCAAGAACAGAGGATAACGGGAATGAAAAGAGAAAGTTTTTTTTGAGGGGGGGGGGGGAGAGAGGGCAGTATCTGGACGAGAACAGGAGGCGAGAATTGTGGGAAGCATCATGATGATGGCAACGACTCTTAATTTATTGTCAATAGGTCGAAGAATGACATAGATGAGACGGAAGCGTCATTCTGGTTGGCTACTGAGCGGTACAGGGGAGTTTGTGGTGAAGAAACTTCTGAGAAGAATGAGGAAGGGGCCGAGGTGAATCTTGAAGAGAGACAAACGGTGCGGCAGGTCCTCTGGGCTCCCCACTGTGGAGGACGAACGGGAGGGGTGCGACACCTAGGCTTCTCTTGGTTTCCATGGAGTCGGTGGCACTTTTGGCGTAGAGGAATTAAAGACGTGGTGCTCTGACGGCGATCACAAGCATCCGAAAGACCAAGTAGAAGAAAAAAAGCTGAGTGTGCTTCGTGGACCACCGTGGGCCAGCGGGAGGATGCTGAGGAAAGAAATGAGCGATGGCTTGGCGGCGCACTCCGCAGCATCATCCCTCGGGATAAAAGCGGGTACCAGGAACGAGCTTCTTCTCTCTAGGAGGCTGCGAAATCACGAGCAGGACTTCTCTACGAGGAACAGCACATGATGCGCGGAGAATGTGGGAGGGAGGCCGCTAAGAAAAATAGGGAGGCAGTTTCGGCGTGGGCATAACGTAGGAGCCAGGAGCTGCTGGTGTGATGCATGCGCCTGATGACAGATGGGGAAGCTTCTTGGACGCAGCCGGACGTAGTTGCTTACAAATGAAGATCCCTGTTGTCAGTTAGACTGTTAGGCGGGCTCCAAGCGAGATGTTCGAGTTTCAAAGATGGGAGACGCCTGAGGTGTTCTGGATGATTTTTGGGGCGAGGTTTATCTGGGTGGAAGAAGGGATCGAGTCTGGTCGAAAATCCCAAAAGGCACGAAAAGCAAACACGGGTACTCGTTCTGCATAGATCTATACAAATCTATTTTTATATGCGTAGTTATTCATACGTATTAGCGTACGTGTTATTAAGAGCAATATGATTGGAACACATATGCAGAAAAATTCAGTGGCATACACTTTATTAATAAAATTAATAACTTGTTGATTCTATCGTTGCTGTATATATTTGAAAGATCATAAAAAATAAATATATATGCTTGTTATACTCATTGAAATATGCTTATATATATGTGTGTGTAAGCATTTGTATTTATGTACATATTTATACTATCTATAAATATTGATGTATATAATGAGCATGCGTATTTATTTTTTATAATTCAAATACATACAGCAACGATAGAATCAATAACTTATTACTTTTATTAATAAAACGTATGGCAATAAACTTAATGAATATATCGGTTCCAATAATATTGCTATTAATAACTCGTACTTTAATAAATATGAATAATTGCGCCTATGAAAACAGATGTGTATATTGATCTATGCAGAAAGAGCACGCGTGTTCATTTCGTACGTTCTTTCGGCATCTGCGACGTGCGCGTTCGGGATTCGCACCGAAGGGACCGCAGGAGAGAGTGGAGCCGAAGAAGTGCACGGGGACCACTTGAGAAATCTCCCCTGGTCTGAAGGCGCGAGCAAGGGGGTTGGGGGTTTGAAGCAAACATTCAAGCCGCTCCGAAACGGTCCTTGCGAAGAGACGCCTGCAGGTGCCGCGAACTGCTTCCGAGGTGCACCGGGACTCCGCTGCGAGGCTCACTCGTAGAACTCCCCACGTGGATGGCTGGTCACACTGCAGGCAGCCACCTACTGTGCCTCTGCGTTCGCCACATGTTTCGGCGTCCGACAGCTTTCGACTCCCTTTCATCTTCGAGGTCCCCTATTTGGAGAACGTTTAGAATTTCCAAGAAATTCTATTCAGTTCTGTGATAACTGTTCTCTTGGAAGGCATGTCTTGCTTGGGATCTGCTGCCTGGTCAGGAAGCATTCACTTCGATCACTCCAAGTACTATACCATTGTTCGTTTGACCACCCGTTCCTCAAGGTTTTCTCTGGTGCGCTAACGAGCATATCCCAAACTTCAGTTCTCGATGTTTCGACTCAGCGCTTCTCGGTCAGCCTCTGAGAAAGTGAAAATTTCTGGTCTTTTCACGGAAACCGTTTCCAGAAAAATGTATCCAAACTTTCCTTCCACAGTCAAAGAGTTGATCCGCCTGTTCCCGTCTACCAATCTTTGAAGAAAATAATTAAGCTTTTCTAGCTTCGGATTCTTGAGGAATGTGACCACGATCTGCTCCTTGTATTCTCGCAGCATCCTCAGTGCTTCGCTTCGATCCTTGAGACGCTGGATGAACGACCCATCACGAGAGAGACAGCTGCTACGAGTCGCCCCCATTTTCGACATCCCCGCAACCGTTTCGATTTCTAGTCCTTTTGCGAAAGCAGAAACACCTCATTTTGAGGAGCTTTCATGATCACTAGATTATTAATTTTGTAGGCGTTGCGAGGGGACGACAGGTACCAGAACAGAGACGTCCTATCCTTCAGGAATGAGCTACAAGCAAATGTTTCTGAGGTTTTTACAAAATGTCATCATTCTCAGAAGAACTTGTTGAGAAAAGGAAAAAAGAGAGAGAGAGAGAGAGGGAGAAAGCATCGCTAAGATTCCATCGGTTTGTTGAGTCTATGCATTATCTTAAGACAACGAAAGAAGGAACTGAAGGATTACTCTCGACTCGGAGCTCACTGGAGAACTGACCACCTGATAGAACGCTGGTGACTACCTGGAAATCGAACTTTGACGGAGTTTCTTCTGGCTTCCGACTTTTAGAGTGACAGTTTTGTAAATAGTGGCAGCCTTTTTCTTTTTTATATAAGAATTGTTAGATGGAGTGAAGACTGTCGTTTTCTCAACTGTTTCCCGGTTGTTTCCGATTGCAGAGGTGTTTAATGATCAAGTGCTTCTTTGATAGTACTCATGCGATAGATGATGATAAGTCATCTGGAAGAGCTGTAAATTTAAAAGCCTACTGTCTATCATTGGAGAAAAGATTGTTGTATTTCCACGAGCACACCTTTCGTGCACTTGGTTGGCTCATTAAAATGGAAGCCGTTGATAGAAAAGACGCACGGGTCAAAGATCAAATTCTTTTCTATTAGCTTAGCCAGAGCTTTGGCATCGGTATCAGGTCGAGCCAATTTGGGGAACAAACTGGAACCGTTCGTAATGTGGCTGGTAGCTGCCGGAAGGTATTTTTATTCATTTTTTCTCGTCTCAAGACACATCTTTTATTTTTAATTTTTGCCGTTTCTTAAATATTCGATCCTAGGCAATAATAATACCACCTTTTGGTTCTCCTCAAGCTTATCTCCTTAAACTGCGCAAACCAGAATCTGGTCCCATTTTTCATGGAAGATTTTAAGCAAAACTGAAATGAAATTTGAAAACATTCTGGGAACAATTCGATTCACTTTCAAGCGAGTCTTGGTGAGCTGAAATCGTCAAGTGAGAAAGAGAAACCGAAGCGAAGATGAAATCCCGTTTGCTGACTTTTCTTCTTCTCTTCAAACCGCAATGGAGCCACTCAGAGGACTCCGACGAGATCTCGTTTCTATAGCTACTTCAAGATTCGTGCATTCGAGGATTCGCTGGTCCTTGGCACCAGCCGCTTGATAGGTGTAACTGATATAATCGCCTTGATATATGAGTGAAAATTAAGTGTTCATCAGCGATGCACAAAAGGTGCATTACCTAGGATACCAGTCCTCATCAAATTGTGGCGAAAGTTCCTTTTATTCTAGAAAAGTTCCTCGACTGGTACCTCTCTCTCTTAAATTTGCACTTTTACTAACAATTTGCACCCCACACTAGAGACCAGACGCCATGTGTTTCCTCCCTATTCTCTCTTTGGAAATGAGGCGCTGCATCCCTTTAAGTACCCCAGTATTCGGAAATATCTCCCTCGCATATCTGCTTTCTGATTCTGCTTCCTTTACTGCTTAGTCTTCATGATTTCTGGTCTAAAGATGATTTCTGGTCTTTCTGGTCCACTTCTTAGGTCTCAGTTTGTAGCTAGTCGTCAACTGTCGATACGTAAGTGCTGAGTTTCCGTACTCTAGACTGTTCAGATAGGTCAATAAAAAGACATCCAGCTTCCGACATTTCTGGGAGCTACTCAACCATCTTCTTATTCATGGGTTTCGAGGTTTCGAATGTAATTATTTTCTTCTATCAGCACCAGGTTAGGCCGGGCACTGTTTCGTCCACCTGCGTCTCACTTTCCTCATTTGATCTCATCCAGTGTGGTAAAAAGAAAGCACTTCATTTGAAGACATCTTCACTCGAATGATTTTGTACACTCTTGCATCGATAAGCTATAAAATGGAAAGCGGAATATATATATATATATATATACATATATAAAATGTAAGAATCCTAACATCGAGGAGGATTGGAACAGCTTACATGTACATGCCAAGTAATCAAAGAAATAGCATCCTCATTTCAAGAAAGAGAGTTTGCTTCTTCCAAGATGTGTTCTCAAAGAATCGGAACACTTGATGGCTTGTATTGGATTCGTGGAGGGCAGGAGGGACAGAGTTACCAGTCAGCAGAAAGATCCAGTTTCGTAGGCATACTCAGTCAAACTTTGAGTGATGGCTTCAGTTGATGTTGGTGTTCCCGATCTCGATTGGAAGAACATTCAGAAATTTCTTCCTAATTATTTTGCACTGTATACTTTGCAGATTCCTACGCAAGCTACTCAACCATGCGCCTACTCATCTCACGTCAGTCCACCTTATTTTATCAGCTCTCATCCTCTCCAAAAATGTCATGGCTTCTAATGTTGACGAGGCAAGAATGAATTTCCAATTATCTCGAACCAGACAAAAAAATGACATTGAACCCTAGTGATCTCCATTTATTTCTCATTGCTGTAGATCTCTGAAGTGGCCTGTCTCCTTCTGAGTGATGTTTTTTCGTTTCTTAAATCGAAAGGTTTAGTTTTGCGGAGGAACATCCGATGCAGCCTCCTCGAGAAAACTACCAAGGCCATCAATTAATTTTAGAGGATTTAAAGCTCAGAGTTCTCTCTCTTTTGGGATAAGGCAAAAGCTGAGACGAGGAGACATGCGAAGGCGGAGGCGCTAACTGTTTAACGTGAATCATTATTCCAGAAAGCAGTGAGGACTTCGAAGTCCATTAACAGAAGTTGGTGGTTCGTCTTTATGAAGGGAGAATCAGATTGATGTAAAAAAAACTAGCAATCAGTTAGTCGTCCCGCGGTAGGAGAACGAATCACTTGCATTTAGTAGGCTTATCTCTAGATAGATAAGATAGATAAGTATTGCCAATTCCAAAGTCATTGGTGCTACCGATCGAGGGCTCTGGAACCATAGCTATTGGTTGCCGTCTCGTTCTGACAAAAGCAGCGGAGAATCCCAGCAGTTTCCAACTATTTTACGAGGGAAGCACTGAAGGAAAGGAGAATGCTTTCTGGTGTTCTCTAACTTTTCGTGGCAGTGTCCGTGCCCAGAAATCGGAAAACACTCTTTTGTCACTTTGCGGATACCTAACGGTGCGCGCACGAATCGTCGTCGACTCTTTTTTTGGGGGGTCCATGTTCTTACTGAAAGAAAAGATTTGGAGAAAGAATCTTTTCTCCATTTTCCTTGCAAAAAACTTAAACCATCTTGAACCCCATCATTCAGATATCCACCAGATTGGCGTTTTTGAACGGAATACGAGAAACAAATGACCATTAGCTGCAGCGAAGGAATCTCTCGCCTTTGCGTCTCGTCTTGAAAGTTTGAAAGTTTCCTGCATAAAAACACGATGACTGCGCCGTAACCCAAGAAGAAATCAGATTAAAGTACACTTGGCAGCGTCTGTTCGCCACTTCTCGGTGCAAAACTTTTTGAGAAATGAATGAATGAGATCTGAACAGCGGAAAATCATGTTCAGTAAAGAAAGGTTCTTTCCTCGAACGAGGACTTCAAGAATGCTAAAAGAATATGCTTCGCGTGAGAGAGTGAAATGCAAGGATCCTGCCGCCACAGAAGACAAAACGAAATTCTTGAAGGAACCAGTGTCCAGAAGTGAACATAGTAATAGAGAAAGTATTTGGCTTCCTAAAGAGTGTAACATCAGGTGCAAGTCATTCGGTGGATGAGAAAGTGAGCGAAGGATTTCAATAATTACACTAAAGAATGCAATTTCCCATGATGTCTTTTCAGAAGAAGTGAGGCCTGATCACTCAGAAGAACACGGGGAATGTGCAATGGTTTCACATATAATCCCAAAGGATCGATTAGAATGTCATATGTGAAGTCAGAAGAGCAGAGCGGGAGTTTCTGGCAAGATGCAATTTTCCAGATACGTCTCCTAGACACTTGATAGAGTCTTGTATCCATGTCAGATGCATGACTTCACTGATAGCATCTGTTCCACGGAGATGATCATCTATAGAGTGGCTTTTAAGAAAGAGTTGGAGCAACAAAGTCTGAAGACAAAGCTGAGGTAGGTTCAAGGATAGCTTGAAAAAAAACAATGAGATGTAGTCAGAATGCTTAGGAAAGATGCAGAATCCTGCATGTGGATAATACATAGAGTGCGAGGAAGCATTCCGCAATGTATAAGTTTTCAAAACTTCTATTCAGAAGAATTGAAATGACAAAGAGAAAGAATGCCATCTGGACACCAATAAAAGAGTGTAGAGAGCTGTAGAGAACAAGAACCCGTAAAGTGAGAGGCAGCGGACAGGGAATGGATCAACTGGAATGGCTTGTCCTTCGAACAATTCTCCGGGTCTTGGAAGTTTTCCCGCTTGCTTCCTCGGCGTCTTGCTTTTTTTTTTTCTTCTTTTCACACCTAGTTGGCTCGATATTACAGCAGCACTTGCATCCATCTCACAGATCTTTCCGAGGTACAATCCAACCCTTCATTTACATTTATTTTAAATATGACGTTTCCTACTCTGGAGCCTTCTTTCAAGGAAGCGAATCTGAGGGAACGTTCCGCTGCCTAAATTGAAATTCAAAACAAAGGACTGCAGCTGCGACGTCGAACTCAAGAGGATGCCAAGGCGGACAGACTGTCGCAAACGACGATCATTTTTTATTCCACCACTTCTGCATGAAAAGTGGTGATTAAAACGTCATTCGCTTTTAACAACCGCAGCTGATGGCTCCTTCATTTGTTTTGAGAAGAAAAGGGAGGGAGGTCACGTTGTTGACTAGGAATAAAGGACAGCGATGTAGGAAGGCGACAGGTCTCTGCGACAGACTGTGGCAATCTGGCCGGTGCGTCTCTTCAGCGATTCCTTTCACTGCTGCTCCAGCGATCGCAAACGAAGAGCCGTGATTTCTTGCATTCAGCATGCCATGAATTTTGGTTCTATCGGCGGCGCCGACGCACAGAAACCCTCATGCGAAAACTCCCCTCCATCTCGAAAGCGCCGAACGCGAGAGGCTTCCCAGAAGCACCCAGCAGCGGGCTCTATGACCTCCCCGTCCCTCTGCTGCCTTCGCATCCGTGCGCAGCGGCGGAGCAGGAGACGTTCCAGATGCCTAAAGGACTGAAGGAATAGAAATAGCACCGCGAACCAGCAGGTCGAGGGCTGCTTACCTCCGAACTAAACTCATGGGTGGAACTTTCGATAAATTCGGGGTGGAGCTCCGTTCCCGTCGCGCCGTCAGAGGTCCGCCGAGACCTTCGAGGAAGAGTGAGCTCTGCAGAAAGACTCCAGGAGGCAGCAGCTCGGGCTGCGGACGCTCGCCCTCTTTGCTGCTTTCCGTAAGGTAAGAGAGATGTGGGAGTTCCCCCCCCAGCAGTCGCGAACTTACAGAAACGACTGGCTTCGGTTTCCTCCCGATTCCTTCTGAAGGGAAAGTCGCGAATCTTGCTGGAGTGATTCTCGCGGTTCTCGCTTATGGAGAAGAAAACGCAAATCGAACATGGGACTCTAAAAAGAGGTTAGAAATTCTGGAAGATTGCATCACCGGGTTGAAAAGCTCGAAGTTCATAACGTTGTAAATGCTTTTTTAAAAAGAAAAAAGAATAAAGTATTTTTTATCCCCGGTCAGCGCCACCGAAACTCTTGAGATGAACCGAAAATTCTAAATGGAACTTTCCGACCTGGAGGAGAACATCCACAACTCACTTCCGTTACGTAGAATGGCATATTTTTTAAACTGAATGATAACGAGAGGCAATTATGAAGCTCATGATTTCACCGTTTATGGCGTCCGTTTGTTTGCGGTCCAGGCACAGTCAGGACCATTCCTGTTGATTTTAAAAACAGTGAAAAATACTACTCCTCTACATTTCGCAGTAGATCATGGCCAGACGGCGTGGCTCTTTTGAATTTTCGGCAGACCACGGCGGGGTTCGGTGAAAAGACAGTGGCATCACGCGACCACCTTGTTATTTAGCGGCAAACAGTCATTAACGGCCGACCCGTCAGGAACTCGCAGATGATCTTCCTGGTAGTTTGCTGCCTTGTCGTCGGTGCAGCCTGCAGCGACCCCGCGGACCACTTCGCGAGACCGTCGGGTCTGGGAAGCCGTGTCGGGGAAACACGTCCCTGAGCTACCCGGAGACGTTAGCCTGCTTCAACGCAAGCACTCATGAGCTCGGGAAATGCATCCGATTCTTTCGTCAATAAGAGCACAGATCCGAATGGATTGCAAACGTTCGGTTCCGACACTGTTGGTTGACTGGAGACGGAGTAGCCACCATTTCTGTTTCACTTGATGAATCTCATGTGATCGCTCCGGTCTCTGAAGCTTTTCTCTTGACCAGTTTTTCAAGACTGCCACGAGCACTTAGGGCTCCCTGCCGCGACCAAGGGGAGAGCATCATATCAGAGAAATGCTCGGTAACCACAAATTCTTCGCTTAGTGTTAGAAAACATAAGTAATTCATATTGCGAGAAGACTGCCTGTGCACGTTTGGAATGTTTTTAGAATTCCGATTGCTATCGTTACATCAGTGTACACAGCTTACCACTGTTACATCATCCGGCATATTTATTACCATCGCACGACGGTGCCAACTTCTGAGATGATTCGCGTGCTTTCGGAAGTCATTTCCTGCACTCAGAGGCAATCTTGGGCCCCTCACCTGCATCCAATCAGGGAGGAATGTGGGTGATATTGGAACCACACATTCTGAAAATCGTAATCTGGTAATTTTTCCTGCGAAAGCTCCCCAGAGAAGTATGTTTCTTTTTTTTGCAAGACAAACTGGAAAAGCAAACGAAGGCAAAGCAAAGACAAAATCGTTGTCATCCAATTCATTTTCCGCGTGTTGTCGAACTGCTTAAAGGATTAACATTCCAATACCTCGCCACGTAAGATGCGCTCTTCCGTTAAACGACCTTTTCCTCTGCTCTTTCATTTCTCTCGTGCTGTGCTGTGTTTACAGACGAGAGAAAATCCCCACCACATTTCACTTTTGGAATATTTCGAGCCCTTCCTTCCCTTTACCTTGCTGAGGATCAAAGACACAATGTACACAGCCACACGCCCCGCGATGGAGGCTGTGTGGCTGCGGTCTCCGCTCGTGGCACCGAGCGTCACAGATTCGAATCCTACCCGGGGAAAGGATCGACTCCGAGAATGGGGATTACGTTGTGGGTTTCAAGCTGGCTCCACAGGATGATGCTGGTTGGTTCATGGGCTTCAGATGCGGCACTGGTTGACACCCGGTCAGGCCGGGGAGTTTATTTATAAAACCTACATGTCTGTGGCAGGACGTTTGAACCTGCCACGTTACTTATGGATACGAAAAGGAACCTGCCGGGATCTGGCACACAGGCAAGCAGGGTTCGCCTCGGCAGCACAGGGGAAGGGGAGACAAACAAAAGGAAAAAAATAAAACAAAAAACACAATCAAAAAAATGGAGGGGTTCGGGAAGGGATCACTATGTGTTAGAGGGCGTCCTCTGCATCCTTGTAAGGATGCCGGCAAGTTCCTGTTTTATGGTTCCCAGATGGGGCCATCTTGACGCTGTCCTCATGAAGAGGACGGCAAAACAGATGTCATCCCTGTCGCTGTGCCCTCTTGCGTCGCTCCCCGCAGCCACGATCCCGCGTAGGCAGCAAAGTGCTGCTAGGGATGCCGCCGACGTGAGGGCGTCGCGCAGAAAGAGTCGCTTTACAATGCCGCCGGGGGTTCCAAGGGTCGTGGCAAAGAGTCCCCAAAGGGGTCGGAGGGCAATACAGTCTACTAGGAGGTGCGGGAAGGATACCCACTCCCTGCACCTTGCACAGTTCGAGTTTACACACACCCGGGTCCAATGATGTCGGCGGGCATTGCACGGGAGACCCCAGTGCAGCAGCATCAGTACCGACTCCGATGCGGCACTAGCGGACGCCGGAAACCGGTTGTCCCCATTGACTGACCGAGATTGGAAGTTGACTTTCTGGGATCCTTCCAGGAATCAAGGTTCCCTTTATGGTTAGGTTTATCGTAAGAGCCAATCGTTCGGGCTCGCAACTTTGGTGCGTCTGTTGTCAGAAGCAACGCAATCGGCGACCGTCCTTTTGTACTGCTTGGCCACCTTGTTTGATCAAGACTTTGGCTTCTTGGCTACGAGGCTTTCCAAAAAAGACACTCCAAATCAAGCAGGAAGATGCCAGTTTGCATGCAGATACTCTGATCGATACAAACTACACGATCCCAGAGTACGATTTTGTTTCGAGCAAACCTAAGAGAGCTCAGGGTGCGTGTTCCCATGCTACCCGATGTAGGTGGTGGTGGTAGGGGGAAGGGGTAGGGCAAGGTTGCCTTGGAGTGCGGAAAATGATTTATCGGAAGCACGCAGATCTCAGAAGCTGATACTGTCGTTCAAGTCATCCTCCGCGTGCACAGGAGATGACAATGGATATGCTGACTCAAAAGGGGAACATGAAGAAGAAAGTTCAGGACGTAGGGGTGCTAGAAAAATGAGCTGCCTAATACGGGAGACACTACGAAGCGTGCACAAAGCATTCCCCACGAGGATGTCCGGAAGACCAGCATCTTTCAAGCAGCCTACGAGACTCGGGAGCACAAGGTCAATCACGGAGGGGGATGCACATGCGTCGGAATGCAACGGCATGTACGCGGGACGACGCAACGACTTGTGACAGCAGTACAGCAGACTTCACTTCGGGGGGAGAGAATCTGCCAGCCAGGGAACGAGGGAGTTTCAATTTTTGCTCTTCGTTCTAGTCGGTGAGGGCGTCCCCAATGTCCATATTCACATCCACGTGTTTCCATCCGAATGGTAGGATTGCTGACTAAGGGGGGCAAGGATCTCTCTACAAGTTCCAAATAACAATCAACAAAAATTGTTCCAAACAACAAAGATACTGGAACTTTACTCACTCTTTAATGAGGGTTTTCGTGATGCTAGGGGCCACGGAGCAGCCAGTAGTCCCTGTCCAGAGAAACCGATGGCCATATTTCCCCCCTCCCTCCCTCATGTAGCACTGCCTTGATAGATGCGTCAACAGTCTGGTTAGAGGCAGCGATCTTAAAGTGAGGCTCCCACTGAGTGGTCAGGATTGGAAGTTGACCTTCCAGGTTGCTTCCAGGAACCAAGGGGAGCAATCTGAAGGCCCATAATTGGAGATCGAGGGACTAAAAAAGAAAAGAAGGATTATTGTGATTCACAGTCCTCCTTCCACTGCTATCTTCTCGTAGTCTTGCTTATCGAATGGTCTAATGTTCTAAGGGGTTGTGCGGTAGCGCTCCGAGTTTATTGTGTGGAATGTGATTAAGATGCTCTCCACCAGCTGTCGCTGACAAATGAATCTCCGCTGGAGAAAACGAAAGTCTCTGCCTCTTAACACGTGCATTTTAATTCCTTAGGGCTGGCATGATGTGAGTGACGAGGGAGGGGCAACTGAAATGACAGAAAAGCAGGGTATCCATTTTCCAACAGGGAACACTATTAACGGCGTACGTCCCGATTTTCGACAAGTTGCCCGTTTCAGTCAGATCTACCAGGTCATCAGATTTCGAATCGAGATTGCATTACATGCGTCTAAGCAAATAACCACCACAGATGGTGGAACGGATGCCTATGGTTCACGGAGGTCTGCCGAAGGAGACCAAAGCATCTCTGAGTTTGCAAGGGCGTTTTGCGTCCTCTGAGAGGCGGCATGGCGCGCGTAAACAACCGTAGTCCGGCGGCATTCCTGAGTGCATAAAGTGACCAGCAAATGCGCCCATCATCAGTCATCATCTGTGAGGAGAAGGTGGCGAAAGTCGAAACGTCAAAAAAAAAAAGAGATATCCTCCTTTCATTGTACGACGGCGCATTCCTCCGTTGAGGCCAAGTGGATGAAATCGCGGCTCGGGAGAGACGTTTGCTGCGCATGCGGCGTCGGCAGGACGCGTCTCTTCACCAACGGATTTGCAGGCCGGATGGCCTTTTCTGGAGCCGGATGGCCTTTTCTCGTTTCGCGGCGCTGTCGAGAGCGCGCGTGCCTAACCGGATGCCCCCACTCGGTTGGGACCTCTGGAGTTGTGCAACTGCAGATACACGGCTCGTCTTCCGGGACTGACGTCTAGAGGACGGTGTCGAAAGGACGTGAACTGCAGTCATCGGGCAGGGACTGTCCCGATGAGCAAGTAGCAAGCTGGGATCCGTTCCTCTGGTATGTCATCTGCACCTGCAGCACCTGAGGTCGGAGCAGAAAGGTGCGGACCGATCCAGATCATCACTTTCGAGAGCACTCCGCAGGTGCGGAGTCTGGAGCGTTCGTTGCTGAGAATTTCATTGCGTCACACGGTGGCATTTGCCATTTGTATACGAGCGGAAGAAACAAATGACTTCAGGATAGCTGAAAACGTGGCCTTACACAACCGCTACTGCTGCAAATGTGGACTTTTGCTGTCCTGTTAGGGCTTCCCCTCGAAGAACAAGCCCGCGTGGGCGGCCGTGTGGCTGCAGTCTCCGCACGTGATGCCAAGCGTTGAGGGTTTGAATTCTCACCCGGGGAAAGGATCGTCGCCGAGAAATGGGAGTTGTCGCTCATCCACGTGATCCACGACCCGAGGCAGCGACTTCATTACGGTCCCACCTTCTCGCGGGAGGCATAGCAACTTGGGCCTGAACCGCGGCTTGGACTCCCGCCTCCTCTGTGGCTTCTCCATTTTTGTCCTCGTCTTGTCGATTCGGCAGAAGTCGGCTCCGAAGAGCACCTTGGGAAGGAGCACGCCGTTCTACAAGTTGGTCCTCTGCTTCATGCCGAAGTCGACTCGGACGTACTTGGCTGCTCCGTATCGCGTTTTGCTCAGGATTTCCGTCCACAGCAGCTGCGACGACGAGACGTAGCCGATGTGGATGCCCAGGTACTTCACGTCGTCCACCATGCGGAATCCCTTCTCCGTCAAGGCGGACAGGTCCAGGATTCCTATGGGCAAAAGGTGTGATCTGCGGTCGTTGTTCTTCATGCCCAGTGCATTCTCCATGGACTTGACTACACCGAGGAACGCATGCTGACCTCTCTCGTCCTTCGGGAAAAAGAGCAGAAATGGGTGCGTCGTGGGTTTCGAGTTTCCTCGCAGGATGGCGCTGGTTCGCCTGTGCTTCGGGTGCGGCATTGACGGAAGCCGGAAACCGGACGACCCCGTTGAATGGTCGAGATTGGAAATTGACAAATCCGGGGTCCTTCTCGGAATCAATAAATCCTTCGGTTTTCCCTCATCCTCTGCAAATGGAACCGTGCATCCCACTCGGGGGCGACCCTCTATCTCGAAGAGGTGGTTGATGCCTCTCCAGAGTGTCAAGTGCTCTGCTCCCTTCAGGGTCCTCTTCAGAGGAAACAGGAAAGGTTCTTTTCGGAGAAGAAATAATGGAGCGGCCCCCTCCTGGGGGTCCCTCTGGAGAAAATGAGGAAGAGGCTCCCTTTGGGGTTCCCTCACGAGCCGAAGAGGAAGCTGTCCGTTTCCCTGGAACCTTTCTGGAGTCATAGGGTGGTCCCTCCAGGGCACTCCCTATACCTCGAAGAGTTACACGCACCTTAGGGTGTTGTAGACAGTGTCAAAGAGCTTCGTGCCCCCCGGATGTTTCCTTCCCTTCCCCACTTCCTCTGGGGACGTACACGTGTTTCACCACTTGCTCCGCGTCTTGCGTGGCGCTGTTCTCCGGGCCACGAACTGTCCATGCTTTTTTTTCTTTTTTTCCCCCTTTTTCACATCCTCATGCCAACCGTTTCGTGGATCGGTGTACTGAGATGGGAGGGAAGCGACCGAAATAGGTTCCAGTGGCAGAGTCGACCTCAACCACTCGGAGTGTCGTGAGTCCTTCCGAGATGGGCGGAGATGACGCGAAACCCGAAATCCGCGGAGGTGGAAACGGTTGGCAAGAGTGTGCGACGCACTTGCAGTGCTGGGTGGAACACGAGTTCACCCCCTCCTACCCCCTTCCCCCCTCTCAATTCGAGTGGTCAATTCCTGGGTTCCCGAATTCTGATGAGCCGAAGGAACGGAGCAGATGCAGCCGATGCAGTTCCCATCCTGCTCCATCCCCATCGGCATCCATGCGCCGTTCTTGGAGGATTCGTCCAGTGCGGCACCAGTGTGGAACTGATCGCTCATTTGACCCATATCAGCTGCCGCCTCGGCGCTGCTCCCTCCGGGGACCCCTTCAGCCCGAAAACGTGCCGGAGTCTCCAAAATTCAGCCTGCTTGCCGGTAGTCGTAGTGTTCCGAGAGACCTTCGACAGCTCCAGCTCCGTTCCGGACTGGTGGGAGGAGTGGGATCGTCGGTAGCGGCTGGAAGCTGAAGAGACCCCCCCTTCTCGATTCAGCGTTGACCAAGGACCAAGGGGCAATTCGTTTCGCGGACGTGCGCGAGGAGTTCGGTGATGTGCTCTTTCGGTTCTGCTGGGCCTCGTTCGCCCCAAGCGTTTCTTCCACGGAGCGCCATGCGAGGCGCCAGCGAATCCTCCCTCCGAAGAGGTGGTACCGCACCGCGAGAACTGAGTGTTCAGGGTCTCTTCAGAAGGAGGAGGGACTGAGCTTGTGATCGGTGGCCTGCTTCTTGCCAGCTCGAACTTCGTTCACCCTCTTCAGCGCAGGAGTATCCCGGGTGGTGTTCTTCCGCGGGTCTGCGGGGAGCCGAATACTCTGGCGCCCCAGAACCAGCAGAAGCACCGAGATCTCTTCGATAGCCACCAGATCGATGGGTGGACGCTCGGCAGCTGGATTTCGCAGCTCTTCAGCCTGCGGGAGCAGGCGGACTGGTCTTCCCGGAAAGCGGGGTCTCTGGGCGGTTCCAGAGCGCCTGGAGGTCGTGGAGGTGTCGCACCGACCTACCTGCAAGGAAACGAGTGCTTATCGTTCCTTCTTCGGTTTCCGTCGCGCAGAGTTCCGGGATCAGAGGTGAGATTGTGATTCGCATTGAGGATCCCCCGTGGGCGGACCAAACGCCTGGTCGGTTGAGCAAGGCAGGCCACCGAGGGCCACTCCTTCCTTGAAGAGGAAACTATCCACCGGTCGAACCAGCTGAAGCAGCCAGTGGCCTCTTCGGTTCGCTACCTCCGCGCCGGGAGTCGGTCTTCCTCCTTTGTTGGGCCCCAGAGGCATCCCGCTGCCTAGAAGAGTCGTTTGGCGGCCAAGTCGATCCTTCCAAGGAGCGTCTCCTAGAAAAGCGAACGCGAGAGGTCACCGTCGTGTTCGCTCCCAAATTGCCTCCTCCTTCCTCCTCGTTCTCCAGGATGTTTCCTCCCCTTCTCCCTTTTGAAGTTTTCCTGCTCCTTTCCGCGTGGTTGACCTTCTCGGGAAGATCGTCGCCACCCTTCCTTTGGTCGTCCCTCTTGGCCGTGGTTCCTGCCCGCCCGGATCCCAAGATCGCTCGCTGGAGCGCATCCTTTTCCCCGTCCGCAGCACCTCCTCACCCTCCTCGCCTTGGCGTTCATCCTCGCTTCCCTCCTGCTCCATCCGGGAACAGATCTCCGCCTCGGCTTACTCCTCAGGAGGATGCTCTGCCTTTCGGCTCATACCGGCACGCCTCTCCTCCTCCTGGGACTCCCGGCATCTCTGAGATCTCCCTGAGCCGAGAGAGTGCTTTTCCGCGCGTCCGGGATGCGAGGCACCGCTTCCTACCCTCTCCCGTTCCACACGCTAAAGTCGCGACGGGTGGGACGCGTCCTCCGCCCTTCCATTGCGGTGCGCAGCGAGGAAGGGTGATTCGGGAGCTGAGCCTCTTCCGATCGTCTGCGGAAGGCGTCGCTAGGGACGCGGTTCCCCGCGAAGCGCGAGGCGACCTGGCTGTCCTGCGACTGAACTCCCGCCCGCAGCGCAGCAGAGTGAGTCAGCGCCTCAGGCGGATCAGTCCTGCGGCTGCCGCCTGCACCCCTAGGGATAGGGCAAGAGGATGGCCCAGGAGCTCCCGCCCAGGGCTCGCGTTCCTGGGGTCGCGAGCAGGAGCACTCCTCCGGGTGCTCCTGCTCGCGAGGGGCATCGACAGGCGACCTCTAGCGGTGTGTCTCCTCCCTCAGGACTCACTCGGGAGCTCCGCGGGAGATCTTCGCTGCAGCATCCACTTCCCCTTCGGCGGAAGGAGAGGATCCCTCTTCTGATGCGCGCCTGACGAGCAGCGACCCCATGAGCGCATTTCCCGCCTTTTCCCATGGGAGTTTGACTGAGGGAAGGGTTGCGAACGAATGTGGGAGAGATCGAAATAAGTTCAGACCTCGGAGTAAGAGAGAGGGCAGCAGAGAGGGAAGGGGGAAGGAGCAGAAACGGGAGCGAAGGAGTGACCCGAAAGCCCTCTGGGGATTCTCAGGACGACGCAGGGGTGTGTGAACTTCTGAACGGGCCCTCGCCTTGTGGAACCCGCGGAGTCGAGTGGGGTGAGATCCCCGGAGCCGAAAAGGAGGAGCCAAGAAGCTCGCGTGCCCCCTTGTACTCGTCGACCAAGCGGGGCTTCCGCCGAGCGGGTTCTCCGCTTCTTCCCGCTCCACTGCTACCCGTTCCCAGTCCTTCCGGGATACTGCGTCTCCGGAGGGCATCGCGACCCCTCCGTGTCCCTTCCTGGAGGAGCCTCCTGAGTGAAAATGGAGCGACAGTTTGCTCCTACGCCCCATTCTCTTGTGGGGTTCGTGCCAGAGTGCACCGGCCTGCACAGCATGCAGAGCCATCTCTGGGAGTGCAAGCAAACGATGCTTGGAGGGTCCCTTCAGGCTCCCGCAGGCCCTTCCCCTGAGGGTCAGGTGACCGAGCGGAGCCTAGGGCTCCAGAAAAAAGCGGTCCATCCTTTCTCCAAGAGACATCCTCCCTCCTCCCGCTTCCCTCCTCCCCACCGCCGCCGCCATCGCTGCCGTCGCCATCGATTGCAGCTACTGCCGCGATAGCAAGGGGTTTCTCCTTCTTGCAGGTCGCCTGGATCAAGTCGGACACGAAAGCCATTCAGGCCATCCACACGCACGTGGTCACCCACAACCCTCACGTGCACATCTTACACGACAAGCACGGCACGTGGAAGCTCCTCGTGGCCAGGGTCAGGAGGAGCGATCGCGGCTTCTACATGTGCCAGGTCAACACGGACCCCATGATCAGCCAGGTCGTTGACGTCCTGATCCCCACCCCGTGTTCCCTCAAATTGCCTCCCCTCCCGCTCCCCTGCCTTGCTTTCGCGCTGCCCGCAACCGGGTGTATGCGTAGGAGGCGTTCCTCGAGGTGCTGGTGCCCCCGGATGTCCTGACCGCAGGTTCCCCCGACGACGTCGTCTTGGAGGAAGGCGGCTCGGTCACCTTCTCCTGCAGGGCCAGCGGCTACCCGATCCCGAGCGTCAAGTGGGAGAAGGTGATCGCTGACCCAGCGAAACCTCTACAGGGAAACCTCCGCGACTTCGACACCAGTGAGTGGTATCCTATGCCTCCTGCAGGGCTCGGGGAAGTCTGACGCATACTCAGCACAAAGGAGGGGAAGAGATCTCCTCCCCGTCTCTCAGCACCACTGATGTGGGATGCTGGGGGATCCCTTCCGTGGCCAGGAGATGACAAACATCCGGGGGCATCTTCCTCCCTTCCCCTCCCCGTTTGTGCTTTTCTCCCCACCGGGCACTGGTGGGGAGAAAAGAAGGCGGCGTCTCCAGGGATTCCTGAGAGACGAAGGGTTCGATCTTCCAGGTTCCAGGTCGCCCCGGTTGCCAGGCAACTAGGAACTGCTGTTGCTGCTGCTGCTGTTCTTATCCGCGTAGCATAGCAGTCGATCTCTGAAACTCTTCGTCCTCGTCCACCTCTCTTCCTTTTCCGGACTTCCATTTCGAATCTTCTGCAGCCACCCCTTAGGGGACCCCCGCCGCTTTCAGCATGGGCTTCTGCCTCGCCCCTCCAAGTGCGAATGTACAGCGACTCAACCTTCAGGGCCCTCCAGAAATCCTGTTTGTCCTCTTCCCCTTTCTTTTCCACAGCGCATCGTCGTTCCACCTTCCTCCTCCTAGGTCCCACCATTCCTCTTTGGAGGGATGACACACACCAGCAGTGCCGTTTCCAGAACAACGCGCTGGGAGGGGCTGGCAGGCGCTTGCGTGTGCGTGGGCAGCGCGGCGAGTGTCCTCCTGATTCTTCCAGTCCCCATAAGCGAGGGCCCCACTCTCGCCATCAGAGGAGCCACCAAAGTGGACATGGGGACCTACCTCTGCATCGCATCGAATGGAGTGCCTCCGGCAGTCAGCAAGCGATTCACTTTGCTCGTTCACTGTGAGTGGTGGGTCTTCCAGGGGTCCCGTTCGGACAACCCTCAACCGATCCTCTTCCGGGAATCTCCTTTTCCAGTTGGACCGCTGGTGTCCGTTCCCGTCGCTCACCATTCGGAGGTGCAGCTGTCCAATGCCACCGTCGAGTGCGTGGTGGAGGCCTCTCCGCGCCCTGTGTTCTACTGGACCAAAGAAGGTGAAGCGTCCTCCAGTTTGTGCTGATCGCAGGATGGGTGAGGAGGCGCAGGTTGACGGGAGGAAAAGGCGAGAACATTTTCATGTCCTGGGACACTCGAAACGGAATTGGGTCGGCGAGTGAGTCTTCCAGGTCTGGATGTTGGGGATGAATTCCGGGTCTCTTTAGGAAAAGAGACTCTTGAAACGAGAGGAACAGCTGTTCTACACTCGACCCTATACATCCGAGGGCCGTGTTTCATTTTTGTTCCTTGCCACTTAGTGTCTTCCACTCTCCTCTCTCTCTCATTCTCCCATGCTCTATTCGTTTCTGGTACTCCTCGGAGAGACTTTGCGTTATTTTCGTTCCTCAAAGCTCGTGGAATTCGCAGATGCAAACGGATCTTCTTGTCTTCAGCTTCTTAGGTTGCATGTTTTTGGCCTTTAATAGGCAAATTTTCGCTGTAAACAACAAAAACCTCGTTCGTGGATCCGCTGTTAGATTGCCATTCCAAGCTCATTCAGCACCATCTATGAGCGAATCATGGAAGCTAGTAAATGAAGAAAAGTCTGCCATGCAAAGTGTGTATGTGCGCGTTCCCGGAGAAAAATTTTGCTCTGCAGATAAAGAAGAGTCATCGAATTGGATCGTGGATCGTGGATGTTTACCGAAGATGAAAGTGAAACTGTCAGTTGGTGGTGCGCCACAATCCACAGCTACAGCATTCTTCTACCTTCTAGTTTCATTGTTTTCAAAGTTGCTGAGATCAGAATTTGCCACGCATTTCCAACAACCTTCTCAGCTCAGGTTTTCGTTCTTTTCTCCGGATGGTTAATTCCTATGGATATCTGAGCCTTCCTCTCTCTGACCTCGTTTAAGCTTCCCTTTCTTTCCAATCTTTTGATAGAGATGAAATAAGGAAGTTTCTTTAAAGGACGGGTCATATGCTCGAAAATTACAAAAAGAGTTTGTTTGTTTTTTTAAGAAAAAAAAAAAAAAGATCCGTGATCACATGATTTCATCCCCTTCACTCCCATTGTTCCTGCAAAGCTTTCTTTCCTCTGTTCTTTTTTGGGCTGTTGAGAGTGTTCTTTCTGCACTGATCCCCGACAGCGTTCCTCATTTCCTTATTTGGAACGGATTTCCACTTTCCCCTCCTTCAGCTCGCAGCAGCTGTAACGCAGGCGGCGCAGTGTCCGATTAAAAAGACTCGCAACTCAGAGCTGAGTCAGTTGATCCGAAGCTAAAAAGTTCCGGACGGTGCTTGCCGCATCAACCCGTAAGTCAGAGCCCACGAGGGTTTCCCATGTTCACGGTTTCCTAGGCATCGACATCTCTTGTTTTTCGATCTCGTGGCTCATTATACTCTTTGCCGCTGCAGTCCTTCGGTAAAATAAATAAGAGATAGATATATAGGATGCATATTGAGTAGGAAATCCCCCTTGACTTTGAGGACTTGCCGCACGGGTAAAGAGAGATTGGGAGCTCTTGGTGCACCAAGAATGCTCTGCAACAGTTCGAGATACAACTAAACATCCTTACTGATGGAGAGTGTGTCCTTTCTTTCCAATTAAGGGCAGCGCAGGTTACAATGTGCCAGAATTACGGTCGGAGGTACACTCTTCAGAACGCGACCCTGCAGATTCTAAAGGTGACCGTTTAGAGAAAATCCGCTCACTACCTCGAAAGGCATGCGACCGCGACCGCGGAGAGAGCGATGATCCATCTTAGGAAAAGCCACCTTGGTGTTCTTGCCTTGGCTGGGTCTTGCAAAAGCACACTCCATTCCGCCTCTCAACAGTGGAGAACGCAACACGTGAATCTGGAGATGCTGGAGATTTCTCAGCAAAAGGAAATTAATGGTGCTATCTCAGATGACCATATTTCTTGCTCCAGACAAAGGAGTAGCTCCATAATTGCTCGGAAAATGAGAAATCGCGGGAGCATTAATCCCGTTAGAACGCTGGAATCTTTTCCCGTGAAGCGAACCCGTTTTTCCCAGAAAATGAAACTTTACTTCGTCATCCTGATTCTCCAAAAGGGAAAAAAAGAAAGAAAAAAAAAAAGAAAAAGAAAGAGAGCAGCTCGCTCTCAGACGGAGCCATCAGCCTCCTTAAAGGAAGCGAGAGCTCTTTCCTAAACTCAGACTATCAGCACTCTCTTTCAGGAGACATTCTAAGATCTGGACCCAAATACGTCATCGAGGCAAGGCAAGAAAACTCTTACACGAACCGCCATAGGCTGACAATACTCCGGCTGTCCGCCTACGACAGGGGCCTCTACTTCTGTGTTGCCAAGAACTTCCTTTCGGAAGTACACGGGAAGATCCGCCTTGATAGTGAGTATTCTCGCCTTGATAGTGAGGAACCAACGAATTGTCGACGTGTGTAGCGCATTTGCCTTCCCAACTCCTGATGAAAGAAAAAGGTGCGCATCTGATTGGTGACGGCGAAGATCTGATCGCTCTCGAAATGACATCCGGACATCATGCTGCTGCCGTAGCATCCTCCGCTGCAGAGACTATGCTGCTGGCAATTTCAGTTTCGATCCTCTGCTGCTGATTTGAAAATAATAATGCCTCCGGCTATTGTTTTCAAATTGAACCTGGAGACCTATGTTTTTTTTTTTCTAATTTCCAGCTCTGTCCATGTACCTGTGTACCCTACGCCACGTACTGAGGTCTCTGATTTCCTTTCAGAGCTTCACTTGGAGAGGATTTCAGCAAAACTTACCACCCCTTCAGTGGAACCGAACCGCTCCGGGGTTCCTCTGTGAAACAGTCGCAGCATCAATTTGCCTCAACGAGAAATCGATCGGGTTTTTACACGATTTTCAGGAAAGCTGAAAACTTGGATTGTTTTCTTTCTGTTTCCATGCCTCTTTGAATGGTGACCCGTTGCACCATGGAAAACACGATTAGCTTTTTTTAAAGACGTGTTTGATCCATCTCTCCAGAACCGAATGGCGAAAACAAACTCGCCAGCAAGGAAGAGGAAAAGATGGCTCGCCTTCGATTCATTCGCCATCTCGGACACTCATCGAACGAAGCCGGAAGATTAGTCAAGTCATCGGACGAGTCCGAAAGACTGGATAACCTGGGAAGAGGGCACAGTCTGACTAAACGTGAGCAGTTCCATATCCCACTCTCTCTTCTCGTGAAAGAAGGAAACTGGAAGATTACTTCGATTGCATCGGACTGGCTTCACACCCGGTTGCGCCGGGACGTTTACTTATAAAAAATAAACATACAAGTTAGTGGCAGGACGCCCGGTTCTGCTACGTTACATATATGTGCAAAAAGGAACCTGCCGGGATCTGGCACACAGGCAAGCAGGGTTCGCCTCGGCAGCACAGGGGAAGGGGAGACAAACAAAAGGAAAAAAATAAAACAAAAAACACAATCAAAAAAATGAAGGGTTCAGGAAGGGATCACTATGTGTTAGAGGGCGTCCTCTGCATCCTTGTAAGGATGCCGGCAAGTTCCTGTTTTATGGTTCCCAGATGGGGCCATCTTGACGCTGTCCTCATGAAGAGGACGGCAAAACAGATGTCATCCCTGTCGCTGTGCCCTCTTGCGTCGCTCCCCGCAGCCACGATCCCGCGTAGGCAGCAAAGTGCTGCTAGGGATGCCGCCGGCGTGAGGGTGTCGTGCAGGAAGAGGCGCTTTACAATGCCTCCCGTACCTGCTCGGAAACTGTGGTCCTCCTGCCCCTGTGGTTGCAACGGCTCTTGGTGCACTGACGGACATCCCAGGGACGTGACGAAGCACCTCTTCGTGCGCGATGCCCTTTCGCCTGCTGCATCCCTAGCAGTTCTTTTTGCCTAAGAGGGATTATGGCGGCCTGGAGCTACGCGACAGGAGGACGGCTCAATAAGGACGCCATCTGCTTCGCCCTGAGCTCCATGAGGACGGCAGCTTGATGGCCTCACCTGGGACATACTCGGATGGAACTTGCCGGCATCCTGGAAAGGATGCAGAGGACGGCCTCCAGAGGAATTTGATCCCTTCCCGTGCCCACCAGAGTTTTTTTTTATCGATTTTTATTTTATTTTTATTTTTGTTTACCCTTTCCCTCTCCGCTGCCGAGGCGGACTTCGCCGGCCTGCGTGCCGGTTACTCGGCAGATTCTGAGCATTTTCGGACAACATAGGGCTGATGTCCCACACATGTATGTTTATTTTTTTTTTAAATAAACGTCCGGGCGTGACCGGGTGACAAATCAACCGTCCGCTTTTCTGGAATTTCTGCGGTCCACGTCCACATGGAATTCATAAGCTCTTGTCTTCCACCCGTTTCATAAATTTGAAGATCCGTGTCCCAGGCTCTTTTTTTGTCGCATTCAGAGATTTAAGAGCTGGTGACCAGGGATGTAGAGGAGGAAAGGAGAAGACTGCACTGCAGGCAGACAGACACACCTGCCTACGCAGCTTATATTTATGAAACGTATCGGGAAGAGAATGGAAACAAAATAGTTGCTAGGCGCTCGCTCGTTACCCAGGAAGGAACCATTTGTCCGAGAGACAAGCGAGCGTCAATGTGCAGCCATTTTCACCTTCCTCCACTCCCATCTCCCCGACTCACCTGCCTAGACTCAGTGCCAAACTGGTCGAGACGAATGTGCACAGCAGCACTTCGCTCTCTGCTCACTGAAGGTGGTGCCGCGAGCGCATCCGGGAAGAGGAATTCGTGATCAATGTTGCGATGGAGTCACCGGTGCACACACCACTCTTCTTCCGTGTTGACAGAGCCCATCTTTCCCAACGGCCAGAGTCTTCCGCTTCCGGTCGAGAAGCTGCTTACCATTCCTTTCTAACTCCTCGTGTCTTTCCCGCACGTTCGTCTGCCGCACATCTTTCCCGCCGTGAAATCCACCAGACTTCGTGCCGAGAGAATTCCACGAGCTGCACGACCCGTTTTCTTGAGGTGGCCCATCCATGCATCCCTTCCTCGCACACACTCCTTTTTCTCCCTCAGCTCTTTACCTAGGATGCTCATTTCCCTTTTTCATTGTGCACCTTGATCCTCGAAAAGAGGAATGCATGCAAATCAGTGCTCCCCCTACGGCAAGGAAGACATTCTGACCTTTCTATTTAGACCAGGCATAAAACCTGTCTTTCGGGATCCACTTGCTGGGGCACCGAAGCAGGACTGGATGGCTCTCGCGTCTTCAGGTAAACTTTCGGCAGACAGCATCATTGACGTGTGTTTCTGAATATTTCTGATGTTGCTTTCGCATTCTGCGCATCAATCAGACAGCATCCAACTTCGGCTGCTGGCTAGAATGTTTTTGTCCTCTGTCCGTGACAGACGGATATATCAGATGATGGAGTGTTTGACACGTACTAGGAAACGAGAAGCGATGTTCAAGCCTGAAAGGAGAGAAGAGGCTTGAGGGATTCTTCAGTCCTCAACACTTTAATGTATTCTCATGAAATTCACAGGTCTGAAAAGCTACATCCATTTAATCGAAATACAATAACAAAAAAAAAATACATGCACAATCTTCATCTTCGAAAGTTTTCTTTTTCTCATGCCAATTCCGGCCCGGAAGACATATGATCTCTGAACACCTCTTCCGTCTGCCCAAATTGGAGACGACTCAGGGGAGACCGACATGGACCTGGGCGGGGTGATGGAAGACTCTTCTGTGGCTGAAAAATCACATCTCTTCTGTGATTATTGTCAATGCATTGGAATGCGTTGGAATAATGAAGGGTTCTCCGAAGGGAGCAGTGCACTTCTCACACTGCGGGGAGGCACCCGAGGAGGGAGGATATCAGCCAGCTCCATGCTATGCGATGGAGGATCCCCCTTCGAGGGAAGGGGGGGGATACGGCTCCATTTTTACAACTTCCGTTTTCATAAGGCAACCGGCTCCTTGATTCCCGGGAGGACCCCGTAATGTCGACCTCCAATCCCGGCCGGTCAACGGGAGCATCCGGTTTCTTCCAATTCCGCACGAGAAGCCCGTGGGCTAACCAGCATCATCCTGCCGAATGATCATGATTCATCTATTCGATCTGCTTAAAAATGTACATTTCCATTCATCCTTATAATTCTTGATACTCTCCAGTGAGCTGCGCTCCGGTTACGTTTACCTGGCTTTGCATATGCTGAATCGTTCATCTGAACCAACTGCACCCAGTTCTACTCCAGTTCATTCGTGTCCTTCCTCACTGTTCCTAAAATGGCTCTCTCGTGACCAACACTGAGAGACCTAAAAACTAGAATTTCACCTGCAAATCATTGAAAGCACTTACTGAAGTTCCTTGGAGTTCGTGATGACTTCGGCTCCTTGCGAGAGTTCGAAGTCGCTGATGTAGCGAAGCACCCCCTACAAGATTCATATTATTGAGATTCCCGAATCTTCCATCATTTGATTATTCGAAAACCTGCCTATAGATACGGTACGTAGACTCTTTCTTGATTCCTCGCTTCGAAGAATCCGAACCATTTCCTAGAACATTCTGTATTTATTAATGTTTCAAACACATACAGTATCCATAAATCAAAAAGTATTATCAAAAGTATTCTCTCTCAAACATATCATTGTAAATGTGATGTACCTAGCCAGATGCAGGATTTGAGTGAACAATGATCCAATAAGTAAATTTATTCAGTATACATCGATAGGGGTGTACTCATCCGAGAGTAAGTTGTCTCTGTCTATAGTTCCTTGGTTTCTGTAGAATATGGAATCGTAGCACGTTTCATAAGATCTTTTCCTGATGCTCTACAGTGATCACATAGTAAAGTAATTCTGCGTCTTTGGGATAGAATGGTTCAGGCAAGAATATTCCCAATAACTGAGCGTGGTACATCATTTTGGAGATCTGGATGCTCATAATGTGCACAAGGACATCTGGTGACTGGTCTCGGATGCATTCGTTTCTCTCGCTCGCATCCGAGTATCCGAAATTCTCTGTATTTTCATCCCTTTGATGACTACGTTCGTCCTTCAGTAGATTCCCGGACCGATTACTGGATCCACAGAATTCCGGAACGCTGGCAACCATCCTAACGATTGCAGTTTTGGGGACATCCCCGTGAAATCAGATCTTGTCTGCGGCCAGTGGATACCTCGAGTTGGTCTTCTTGGAAAGGAACTTGGATGATTCATTGCAAAACCCGGTCAACGACCATCTTGATGAGATGGATTGAAAATTTCTCGTTCGAAGAATGAATTCAAGACGAGCGATGGACTGAGGAAGAAAATGAAAAACTTGTCGAGCTGGAGAAGAAGCAACGTTTAGCTGAGAGGCGAAGCCAAAAGCAACAAGAAGGTAAAACGAACAAACAGATAGACAAGAAGAATCCAAAACCAAGCTTGTCTTCATGATTCGAGTATCCCTTCCAAAAAGTGGCTCATCAAAAAGAATGAAAGTTTTCCATGAGAGAGAAAAAGAGAGACAGATCAAATGAACACTGTCATCCTGGTGACTTCAAATTTCATTTATCACGCCATTTCCTAAGTGAGCGCGTCTTCTAGAGAAATCGGTTAAGGAGCATTCCTGGCTTCTTAATCCGTGGAAGCGACGTGGCTTCATGTCATGATCACCTGTGCTGATCGGGAAGTTCAAGAGAGAAGCTTCTGGAGGCTCCCAGGAACCTGAAAGGAACATTCCTTTAAAAAACAGTCACGATGCTTCGCTTAAATAAGGGTATATCTGAGAGCAATCAACGGCTGGATTTCGTTATCGCTCCCACACCACCTTTTCCACATTTTTGCACCATTTGGGCTGCCCTTCGAGGAAGCATACTACAAGCCCAACCAAGCTGTCCCGTTATGCCGAAAGCTGTCCAGCTTCGAGAGGAACAGAATTTTTACCTTTCCCTAGGTCAATCTCTTGCGAATCGAGTCAGCAAACCGAGCATCTGCACAGCCGCTGGCAGGCATCCCTCTCCAAGTGGGGAACCTAGCTTGCGTCAGTCCCGTAATTCTCCTGACGCCTCGGACTCCGTGTTTGTGCTCAGGAACTCCTAAACTATGATCGACAAAATGGGATCGATTCCATCCATTCGGCTCATTCCGCGGGAAAATTGGCGGGGTGCCATCAGGATATCGGTTGTGGACGGCTCTATAACACTCACAAGCCTCGGTCCTAGCACGAGGATATTCTGCGGCAACTGACTGGTGTTGGCTCTGTCCTCCAATCCAGCTACGCATCTGCGTCTGTCAAAAGGAAAACGGCATGCTGAATGCTCTAAGAGGAGACCATCGAAGCCATGCACTCAAAGAGCAATCCCTCACCAGGAATCCACCGTCCGTTAACTTTCTACGAAGCCCACGACAAATCGGAGACAACCCCAAGACTTGACCATTTGCATTTTTCATTGTGTCCTCATTTACCATGGAGCCATCCATGTCTTCACTTCGATGAACAGTCTGCAGGTTGTACTTCTGACCTGCTCTCTCTTGAAAAAAAAGAAGCTGCAACCAGGATCGATGAAAGATTTGCTCTATTATTCGTTGAAAGGATTGACCACTGGTGCCACATTAATCTGAGATGCTGTCTAAAGGGATGAATATTTGGGTGAACTCAGTTGACTCAAAGGTCGCTGCAACTCTCGCTTTAAATCAGACCCCCTCCTTTATCACTCTTATTAGTGTTACTATTGTTAAACTAGTGTCTCCTATGCATGTTCCACTGGAATCAGTGGCTGCGCACTCAGCGGAGTATCTGTTTAATTCAAATTTCACACTTTCAAGCACCCAAGTGACATCCTGGTACGAGATCTCAGCTCTCCCAAAGATTCGTGATGTGATGCGCCGCGTCTTGCGTTATCCTACCACCTGAGTTTTTGTGTTCTCCTTCGCTATTTTGGAATATGGGCTTCCCATAACTCTATCACGTGATCTTCAAGAGGGATCTCGTTACTTACTAACCGAGCGTGCTCCAGCTCCTTAGTGCAATGCTCAAAATTCAGACTCTGGTTCTGTGTCTGCACGTTTCACGAATTCTGGAACTGATGGGCTGCAGCATAAACCCGCGGTTCTCTCAAAATCATGTTATGATTTGATGCTCACAATAAGGAGGGAATAGCAACTCTTGAACACCCTGGTTGATGTCGTGAGTTCCTTCATGGGAGCACATTAATATCTTTTAGGAAATCCCTGAATAGGACGAATTCCATCGATGTGATCCATCATCATTTACGGAAGCAACAACAGCGAAGACTAAAATTATCGCCGTGAATTTCTGTAGAACGGACATGAAACGAACCTTGAAAATCTTCGCATCCATCTGAACCCAACGAATCTCAAGTTGCAGCCCAAGGGATTTCAGTATGGATGCTTTGAGAATGGCTCTCTTGGTGTTTTGGGCAGACTGAGGAATTTGACAGAAACAAATGTTTTTCAAGTCAAACGTGTGCTGTATCTCACGTCTCGCTAAGCTCTATTAATCACATTACTGAAGATGTGATAGTTATGCGTGCATAAATAATGTGGTCATTGCAGAGGGCTTGATGAAAACCTAGTCAGGTGTTGTCAGGAATCATGAAAGGTATCCAAGTCACTGACTTGCATCCAAGTTTGTAAGAGCAGACACTGAAGTTTGGCAAAAATAAATTTTTAACAGATGGGAGTTCCTGATCACGTGAATGAAAGATAACAGCAGCATATTGCTAACAGCCTAAAAATTCAAGCTATTTGTCAGATTCGAGAAATGGGGCTGATTCTGATGGAAAGAAAAATGAGGACATGGAAGGGAAACGGTGATGCTAGCTAATAAAGACGGATGACTGATAAAAGCCTCCAGAGAAGCGGAGTTCATTCGGTAAAGGGATTATGTTCCTCCATGGAAAAAAGGGAGATCGCACTTTGCTTAATAGAATTAATCATGGCTTCCTATTTGATGTATTTCACTTGGTCAACAAGGGGTCCTCACGAAGGTAAGACAAACTTGACTGCTTCAAGACAAAAGCTTTGAGACCAGCAGCGTGAAGGCACTCCTTGAGAACTTACCATTATCGAAACTACAAGTTTCATCATCCAGTGTCTTGAAAAATTTGGATAAGGCAAATAAGAGAACAAATTTACAGGTGCAGAACTTTCTGGAAACTCCATGGAAATCTTTCCGGTACATGGATCTGCAATTTGGCTCATAGACCATTGATTGTAACTTGAGATTCCGACTGACACAGCTTTCTTCTTCTTCCTTCAATAGTTAAGAGCTCTTCTGATATGCGGATGCTATCTGGGTGCTCCCCCTTTTCACCTTATCCGTTTTTGAGTTCCGTTTCCCTACTCCCTCAGATCCCATCCGATCTTCCAGGGACATGCCGATCCTGGTTCTGTATGGAAATTTCTTCTAGGAGAAACCTCCTCGTAGGAGGAACCATCATTGGATCATGAAGCGAAAAAAAATGAAAAATAAATAAACATCCTGAAGGGATGCATCGCATCACATCCTGATCGAAATCCCTAAAGATGAATTGTCAAGAAGGATTACGTCAAGAAAGTTTCCTCATGGAAGACGTGGCTGAAAACACATACTTAGAACACATCCTTGTGTTGAGAACACAGGAGAGAAACCAGAGGACTCTAATGTATGCTCAGGCGCAACACTTTCTGAAGTTTCACAAGAGAAAAGTGGGAGGAGACATCAGTGAAGCTGAATGAAAAGCATCAGATTGTGCGCGTAAACTAACAGGGAGGAACCACTGATAGATAAGTAGCGACGAAGGAACAAATGATTAAAGTCAGCTTTCATGGAGCCCTCTTTGAAGTGGTCGCTCAAGAGTTCGATGATCTTCCTGTTTCACATTTCCCTTCTCGAAAAAGACAGAGATTAAATGCCAGTTTCAGTGAGACCGCCTGGGATGCAGTTGAGATCCATGAAGTGCGCGTCGGATCGTGAAAACGATGATAAGAGAAAACAAACAGACCCATTAAGGACACAGGAACGAAATATCAAGTCGAAATTACGAAACGGGAACCAGATAATCAAAGGCAGTCAAAAACTTCCTGGAAAAGAGAATCTTGCGCAAACATGGCTTCACGGGGAATTTCCGCGAAAGTCTCTCTTGGTCGTATGAAGAAATGCACTCGGTGAAAAGAGCGAGAGGTTTTCGTGCCCAGAAGATGCAAAACCTTCACATATTGGAACCGTTCTTTAATCGCTTGCCTTGCGATTTCTACTCCTCTGCCTTTTACTCAGCACCAAACGATCACTCCTGATATTATCTCCATCTTCTCTTGCGAGAACAACTTTATGGTGATCCTTACTGTTTTACTTGATCTTGGCAGGAAGATACACACTCTGTCATTAGCAAGGGTTTGTATTAATCTTTCAGCGTTGTTTGTACGAAATCCTTATTATGGGGAAACTGGATCAAATTCCAATGCTGATTTCCGCTACAGAGCCAATCTCGGAGTCGCGAGGAAATCATTGGGATTTAAACTACGGAACAGTTCTTTTCTCGAGATGAAAAAATGCCGAAATGGTGCCAATGTGGTTACTGCATACGAAATAAGAGGTGCTGCGATTATCACTATAGTGAGAAAACCATCACGATCCATGCCAGTAGATGCAAGGTTCTAAAAAGTTAGCTTCTTCGCTGACCTATTTCCAGCTTCCGGATAAGACCTGGTATTCACATTTTCAGGAGAAAAAAAATGATATCGAGAGAGACTGTAAATACCTCGATGGCTGGCAACAGGATTCGCATCTATCCAGAGAACGTTCGATACGTGCACTTCATTTGGTGAATTTCTCACTTCCTTTCGAGCAAGTGGATGAAAAAAATGAGGAAAAAAAGAAAAGAAAAGGGAAAAGAAAGGAAAACAAGCTTTCGTTCCTTCTGATCGCAGGTTTCTGGATGGGTTTCAAATTTTTGACCCAATCGAACGTGCATGATAACGCTGGTAGTTGCGTGAATGCAATATTTGAGCACTGGATAGGGAGGTCATCTGTGAACACTCATTAACTTCAAGGAAATGTATTCATGTGCCACGTGAAAAATGTGATGACTCTGCTGTTTCCAAAATATCGCTTCTTTCCCTCAGGAATCCATAACAGCATAATGAATCATCTGGACGGGAACAATAGCGAAAGATGAGCGGGTTAGCAATAGGAATTCATCTTCTGATCCAGTCCGGAACAAAGGCAGAGCAGATCCGAACGATGAACTTTCCCAGAACTCTTCATATCTACAGATTCTCAAACCTGCCTCATCCTATCGAGAAAGCGCTCAGGATCACCAAATTGCTCTCGATTTGAGTTTACCACTTAATCTAAATATTTCCGTTTTGAAATCCCTGAATTTCGTTTCCGTTCTCCATTCCAATCTCGATTCAAGACTGCTGCTAGGAATTCGCTAAGTGGAGTACGATCCCGGAGGCTGGTTCACCTTCGAATTCAGGGACGTTTTTCTTCCACACACGCTTCTCCTGCCCTGGAAAAGGAAGAACAGCAATCGTCGTTGCTATCTCAGGAATCACTTTAGATTCAAGGATCCACTTACTTGATTACAACTTCCCTATCACTGATGGACCTTCGCAGTCCCGGCTGCTAACCCAGCTGGAATAGAAACATGATGACGTGTCTCCTTTCCTTTCGGAACGCTTCCTCGAGTCCTTTTGTGCCCTTTTCAATGCATCGGGCACGCCTCTTCGTCGATGAGAAACGGACTCTGAGATGGGGACGCAGAAGATAACGAGATACTCCTTTACATGACCTCAAGTGTTGCGATTTATCACTCGTTCCTTTATTTTTCAAGGGGAAAGTCCGCCGGCATGCAGGTCGGTCTGGTCCCTCGCCTTTATTTATTCAATAAATGAATAAATAAAGGCGAGGGAGGACAGAAGTAAAGGGTTTGGTTTCGTTCATTCCTTCCTTCCTTCCAAAACCTCCCGGATAGCCGTCACACCCCTTGCCGCGACACTGCCCGCACTCAGGACAAACAGCAGCCAACCGGAGTGGTGGGAGTTCTCCTGCAACATCGCTAGAGTCCAGAGACTCCTTGACGGCTGCAAGACGAGTGGCGCCACTCCTCGTTTCTGAGCGAAGGGAATCCATGAGTGTAGCGACCTGCCCGATGTGTCCCCCGAAGAACCCGCGGTCCCTTCTCTGTATGCGGACACTTCCGTGTTCCCGCTCCGTTGGAAACGGGATGTCCTGCTGTTTGTGCACTAGGTGGATTCCGGTTCAGTCAGAGCAGGCATCTGGTTTCCGGAGAAGCTTTCCTACCCGAACTGTTTAAGGCACGATGATGGGGTCGCTCCCGGACCTCCTGTTGGACTGCAGCTCCCTGGAGGACGTGACGGAGACTCGCTCCGGCACTACTTCAGCCGCTATCCGATACCCCACTTCGGATTTGCTGCCGCGCTTCTTCACTCAAGACAGGCTGTGATTTCACACCCTGGTGCGCCGGGGTGTTTATTCTCTTACAGGAATCGATGGAGCCGATGGCCCACCAATTCCCATTGTTACACTAGAAAGAAGGAGGGGAGCTGGAGAGGTCCATTACGTCCACGAAGGGGAAGGGGGATGAAACAAAAATATAAAAAACAAACTATAACAAGGAACCAAAAAAAACAATAAAAAAACAAAAATTAGTTGGAGGGAACCGAAGGGATCACATTTCGTGGTGAGTGAGGTCTTTGCATCCTTTGAAGGATGCTGGCGAGCTTCTCCTTCTCCATTTCCAGGTGGGTCCACCTCAAAGCTATCTGCAGGAAGCGGATGGCATGCAGGATAGTCCCCCCGTCGCTCCGGCCCCCCTTGGAGTTGCACTTCGCCGCGACGACACCGCGCACGCAGCACAGCTCTGCGATTGCGGGTGAGGGCGTCATGGCGTCCCGCACGAAGAGGGACCTCGAAGAGTCTCTGGGATCGTCCACGGATGCGGAAGGGAAGCAGAGAAACGTTCCCACAATTCCCGGAGGGCGAAGCACTGCATTGAGAGGTGAAGGAAAGTCTCCTTCTCTCCACACCTGGCACAGTTCAGCGATGCGCTTTCCCTCGTCCAGTGGTGCCGGCGCTCATTGCACGGAAGACCCCAGTGCAGTACCAGCAGCGCCGATTGCTGCCACTTGAGGGGAAGCAGCTTCTTGTCTAGGAACACGGGGAACACTTTCAACTCTTCGGGCTGAATAGAGAAGAGTTCGCCCCAATGTTCCAGTCCTTTGGATGGAACGCTGTGAAGAAGGGCTGTGATCGCAACGATCTGCTGCTTCTGCAACATATTGCGTGTGTTGGAGTCTCGCTCGCAGCGAAGGGAGGCCGCCAGCATGGCAGTCTCTTTGATGAAAATGGCTGCAAGGTGGCCCCATCTTCCAGAAGTCATCAGACAAACCTTCTAAAGCCAGCGCTTGACGCCGGAGATCTGCCCTGGAGACGCTGCTGGTGAGACCACCTAGCAGCTGTCCTCACGTAGGAAACCGCCATGCAGGTGAAATTCCTTCGCTGTGCTTGCTTCTCCATATTAGGTTGAGCAAGGGTAATGGCGCAGATGCAGCATCTCGTTGCGATCGCTACTCTTGAAGGCAGTCCGTCGCGCGCGAAGAATCGCCTCAGCAGGTCACTGGCAGTGTCCTTTTGAAGGAGATGAGTCGAAGGCAGCCTCCGTCACATTTCGCCGAAGTCAGCGCAGTCCAAAAGCAGGATCGGACGGACTCCACCCCACCCACACCTGGAAACAGTTTGGAGATCCAGCTCCCCGGGAAACGAGGTGCTGATAGCACTTGAATCCCCAGTACAGAAGCAGCAGGACGTCCTGTTTCCGCCTCAAGGGGAACACAGAAGTTTTCCAGCACAGAGGAGGAATCACGAGTCCTTCGGGAGCAACAGTCAACAGCTCCCGCCACCGCATACACAGTCCCTTCGCCTGGGAACGACGGTAGGCAACTGTCTCAGCTTGCCTTTAGGACAGACAGCTCTTCATCCCTGCCCTGCAGTACATCTACTCAAGTATCGTGATCACGAACGCTTTGGTGCTTGACGGCGTTTCTTTAGATTCATTTCCCTGTGCTTTTTGCAGCTTCAGAAGAGTGGTCGAAGGGGTGCCCTAAGATCCTAGCAATTTCAGCAAGGATCTTTCACCAAAAGCACCAAAACTCTTTAGAGAAACTTGGAGTATGGAGTTTCCTAGCAATCCTCACACGAACGAATGCGTCTTAGCTTGGTCAGGCTCGGGTGTAGGCCAGTGACAGACAACCTGGGAGCTTTTCGACAAGAATAAAACTTGCATTCTTTCTGGAGATGTAGTTCTTGATCGCAAATCAACGCAATCGCTTTCTTTTTCTTTTTCTTCGATTTGAGAAGTTCCATTCATGGAACTGGCAACCGGAACTCCCGCGTTGCAGAATGCTATCCTTGGAAACGCCCTGTAAGTACTCTAATTCAATTTCCAGGAGCCTCATCTACCATTGACCAATTAAAAATTCTGAGTCTGCTGATGTACTGCTTCCTGACCTCGAAGTTCCGAAACTCGTTGCTGATTCCTGGATCAGTCTGCTTCTCCTGGATTGCTTACGAGAGTACCTCTTCATCGTATGGAGTTTCCTGCTTGGCTTCTTAGCGATCCCGGCAACCAGCCTTTTGAACAAGCACGAAAGCACTTGGTCTCTCTGGTTTGCAGGTTTCCAGCTCAACCGCCTTTGTTTACCTAAAGTTGGGCCTGTTTAGGAAGAGAGATGCTTCCTGCGGGGTCTCGAGTCACGTTCTTTGTTGTACAGCTGCAACTGCACACCTAACAACATCTGGAAGGAGGCCCTGATCATTCGCGTTGCTCTCAAAGTGCACCGGGACCGAAACGTAAAAATCCCTTTTCCCACGTTACCCAGGGTTCGTTTTCGAGATCGCTGTGAATTCACCGACGTCGCGTACTCACGGATGATTCCGACTTCAGAGGTGAGAATTCAGGGCTTGTTCAAGATGTTAGCAAATTATGAATGGACTACTAATGTGGAGGGAATTTTCCGATTCCCTAGACTCTGATTCCTCATCTAGACGTAACCATGCACACGTACGTACATACATGTAGGTACGGGGCGCTATACAAGCACGCAAGACAAGCCGTTCTTTAAGTTCCTAGAAAAAAAAAAAAAAAAAAAAACAGCACCATCCTTCCTTGCGACTTGGTCTGTCTATCTCCAATTCCTCTTCGACTTATTAAGAAATGCCTACTCCATATGAAAAACCTCCTGGGTCAACAAAATACAAACTGTCTGTTGGATTTCAGCTTTTATCTGTTTGTCCTAGCGGGATGCTACGACGTGGGTGGTTTCCTCACTTTGCTTGTGAATGCTTAGGAAAGTCTGCGTCATCACGGACAAAGAGCGAATACTCTAATACATTTCTTTATCCGAAGCAAAACGTACAGAAATGCAAACATGAATTGCAGCCAACGAGTGCGATATCGTATATCCGCTTAGGATTTACATCCGATCTTTCTAAAATGCTTCCGAAACTGAAAACCTGGTGGTTCCAAAAGAAAACAGTGTTTCGATAAGCAAAAGGAACGGATGACTTTTTCGTCGAGTAATCTTCCTTGGGGACAATGTCCGTTCCTTTCAGAACCTGCGATGGAAAGGATCGCGTTCTGTTTAGTCGTGGAAACTCTAGGAAATGCTGATGACAGCCAGTTCATCATGATCCTCATTAATTCAATCGCATTTTCTTTCTCTCCATAACTTGCTTTGGATTGATGTATGCCATAACTGTTACTATGACCGTTTGAATCTTTACTAGTATATCAATCGAAGAAAAAGAATATCCCTACTTAGGCAAAGACTTCCTCAGACTGGAGCAATTCAGACACTAACTACACTTTCAGCAATCATCCTTTGACATGATTCCCGAAGACTTCCTTTTAAAACAGTAGAAGCCCCCCTCGATAAAACCATATTAAAAGACTGAACAAACGAAAATTATTATTATTATTATTATTATTAATGTCTTCATTTCCGCTTTTAAGTAGTTTTGCTTGCTTGGACTTATGATAAAGTGCTATATGCAAAAAGGTGTAGAGAACCGGATGTTTTTTATTAGGACTCTTCATTCTAAGCCAAGGGGATCTGCCGGAGGAATAATGAAGTAGGGAAACAGATGTTGTAATATTCACGAGGAAAGATCTCTCGGTAATCTGAAGGAATTGCTCCTGATTATCGGAAACTTTCTTCTCGAGGAATGATTTCTTGCATACTAGATCAAACAATCTTCCCGCCCAACTGACCTCCATACTCCAGAATGCACAATAACCGAACCTAACTGCAGAAATGCATTTTACAATACCCAGAACTAGGACTGCAGCTTCATTCGAGATTCGGAAATGGAATCGTTTCTGATGAAAAGATGGGATCCACAAGTTACACTGGTTGTTAAGATCCACTTAATCACAGATCACTTGATAATTGCTTGATGGCAACAAGAAAATATGCTGTCTATTCTGACTTGGTCTTAGAGAATCTCATTTGCCACTGAACCAACGTCGGCACAGAATCACTCTAAGTGGGATTAAATGAGATTTAAATTAGAGGAAATATTGATTGAAACGTTGATGGAAAACAGAGGAATAACGGCCTCGGAGCACATGGTGAGAGTGTAGAAAAATGTTGCTGACAGGAGAACTTTCAACAAGAAGCGATGTGATGTAAACCCTGTGCTCAAGCCCTGTGATGAAGACACGAAACTTAACGAGATGCGTCTCGGGAAACTGCAGACAAACGGTGGAAAAAGGTCACAAGCAAAAGAGACAAGGAGACAATTCGATCTCAAGTGCGTGTCTAACCTTATCTTTCTCGACTTGCAGTTCGGTGATCAGAAGTTTAACGGCTCGGATAATCCACTGTGTGGTAGCTTCACGTGATCAGCTTAACAACAAGGAAGAAAACAACTGCTTCGAACGTGCTTAATCAGAAAGTTTTCCCCGCATGAATTTATCAGAACTCATACACCGCTGTCAAAAATTTGAGAAGCACATCCTTGTTGAACTTCTTGAAAGCCTGGTGTTCCCTCTGAAGTCGCTAATAATCACGAGGTATGTGCCGCCCAATGTGTTTCAGCTCGTTGGATTGGAGCCTCATAAAACGATGGGAAACCCATCGTTTTATCAGGTTCCACTCTTCGTGACTCAGTTCCAATCTTCGTGACTCCGAAAGATTTTCGTCATTCCGATGGATCTCGAGATGAGAGAGGCAGGAAAAAAAGACATAAGACTCTGGAAACTGCTTGAAGGCGTCAGGATAGGGAGGTGCCGCACGAACGAATCAATCACGAGTGTTTTCTGAAAAGAAACGTGAGGATTCTCTGTTCTTCCATCTCAGCTTTCCTTCAGATAGGAAGTCCGAAAGGCAACCTCTGAACATCAGAGTGCTCCTAACTGCTTAAAGCAGAGCCATTTCTCATCATCTCATCATCCATTCAGCTGCTCGAGATCAGCTGGACGGATTCAAGAAATCCGGACTGAAGTATAAGACGGGACAAGGCACAGATGCTTTTTCCGCAAGAAAAAAGGAATTCGAAAAGACTTTATTTGGATTTTGTTTCTATTTTGGCTTGTATTTATAGTGTCTCGTTTTGGCTCTCGACTTCCTTTCACGATGATCCGAATGACGAACCATGTACAGACATTGATTTCGGATGAGTTGGCACAAATGCTTCCTGTATTGGCTTCTCCAATAGGTCCCTCCACAATTTCCCTTTTGTGGACCTCTTTCACGGATTTCTATTGTTGACACCTGTGAAGCACCTGCTGCGCACTTGTAAGGTACCCAACAGGTGTCCTTCTACTCAAAAGAAAGAGAAACATCAGCCAAGGATACAAAATGGACGATCAGTCGAGCATGCAACTGGCCATTCCTTCCTTATGAGTCTGCGGCTAAGCAATGCAGTTTCATCTAAGAGACTGACCTCAGAAGTCCTGCGAAGAGCAACCACAACAACAACAAAAAAAAAAAAACACATACATACAAGAATTATTCAGGCAATGAGCAGACATCAAAAAAGTCTTCTTAAGAATCAGGATAACCTGGTCCATAGAATCTTTCGTTCTAAATTCTTTGGGCTGATGCAGTCGGTTTGAGATTTCTGGCCAGAGAACAAAAAGGGTGAATTTCCATCTCTCTTTTCCAAGCAGAAAGTTGAAAGTAGTGATCATTCTGCTGCTGAGACCATTTGCACAAAGGATGACTCTGGGAAAGAACAACTCTAAGCCCAAGTGATTATTAGGCCATTTTCTCAGTAGACAGGTCAGGCGCCCTGCAAAGGACATCCAGGAATTCACGTGCCATCAAAAAAGTACGATCTTCTGTTTGAGTAGGATTTTTTTTTTTGAAAATAGGAACCCACTCTACTCTCAAGAACATCATCTATCATCCCTTGAAGACGAATGTCTGTTTTTTCTTCTTGGAATCGTAGGGTTCTCAACTAGCAATAACCGTGCCTCCAGTTCCGTCCTCGGTTATGGTTTTGCCCCTGCGCAAAGCTGAGGAATTGCAGACACCAAACCTTCCGATTTGGAATACATCGATATCTTAAAAAAGGGGAATGACAGAAAGGGAAAAATGTAAAGGGGGGTTGCTGGTGCGTAGGAAGGTTACAGCTGAAAAGTCCTCAATAGGCAGGACCAGCACGAAAAGTCGTCGAAGGGAAAGTCCGAATCTTATGCACCATTTTTCGTTCTGCTTCGAGTTACTTTTAGGTCAACAGAATTGACAATACTTTTCTGCTTGAGAATGCTTGATCGAGCGCTTGGAGAGAGAACATGCGACCCATCGGTTATCCATCAGGAAGGTGCTACCAACGACATGCAAGGAAGACCCCTAACCTAATATGATCGTGGCCAATTGGCTGAAAAGTTCAGAATCCTGAGAGAGTCACTTGGAATTCTGCCCATCTGACGATTATCCCGGTTGCAACCATGGTCGGTGAGGTTGCGCTCTTCGCATCGTGACGATCCTGCTGAGCGGAACGCCCACGCCCGTCAGGGATGAGCTTTGCTTCCTCTTCCTAGAGAAAGATCTACTCCCCCTCGCGTCGAAATAAGCTCCTCTATTTGAAGACTTGGCCAGAAGCACTTGAGAAAGCTCTCGTCGCAAGACGCGGAAGCTAAAGAGTTTCCGATGAGACTGAAGCGGATTGGAATGTAATTTTAAAACGAAAATAAATTAAATTAAGAACATTTAGTGATGTGAATTCTTTTAATCATTAATTTATAGTATTTGACTTGTGTATTTCGAATATAAACGTTTCAATTAATTTAATCAAAATAGTTTTCAAGATATGTTAGTAGCGTAATTAACCCATCATGACTTAATTAAATGTATATATATATATATTATTTATACACATATTTTATGGTACTACTTATGAGACAGAGCAAGACGTGCTCCAATTGCAGGTTCTCTACATCCAACAGAGAGCACTGGAGCACTTTGACTATTCCACTGAAGATGTTGGCCCGACCTGATGTGGATTCGTGGTTCGGCTGACTTTTCATTTTCCGCTTCTGTGCTTTTCAGCCAGAACTCACCAACCCCTCGTGCATCCCCCATGCGACTGCAGGACTTGTTCGGTCCATGGCGCTGAACAGCAGTTTCTTGCACATGCTCCCTCGGTGCATGCTCTTCTTCGCTGCCTCCGGATTCAGATGCTTCATCAGGATCGTTGATCTAGTATGACTGTCGCGGAACTCTCCCAATAAAGGAGAAAGCAGATTCAGATGCAGTCTCCGCCTGCACCCTTGCTTCATGCTCTCTCTGTGAAATAGCAGCGGGAAGCCGGATGAAGTACGAGGGACGGAGTCCAGGCTCTGTCTGTTTTGATTACGAGGGCGTCGAGCCACTTACATCGGGCGACCAGGAAGAGGGATGATGATTCGCAAAGCCGGGAGGCACTTTTGGGGTTCTCCTTCGACCAGCCTTTTTCCCGATCAGCGGCACTGCTCCTCCTCTTCGAGAAGGCTATCTCCTCCCTTTCGAAAAGTCCAGACCTTTCGACCCGAGAGCTCGAGTCCGAGTTTCCTTGGAAGATCACAGTGACTTTCTCTTTTCGACAGAGAACTCCTCCCTGATCTTTTCTTTCCCTCCGCCTGCCACTTCTTCTTCCCACATTCCAGTTGGCTTCCAAAGTCTCTAGCTGTGGCTTGCGGAATCTCAGAGGAGGCAGCTTTTCTTGTCGCTGCCGCCATTGCCTCGCGCTTATTCTTAGACGTGCTTTGCTCGGTTTCATCGCCTTCCGCCACTGACACGCGGTGGGCAACGAAGTGATCCGGTCCGCCATGTGAGGTTCAGGAAAACCTTCGGGCTATCGTGGGCAGACTAACCCGACAATGGTGAATGCATCCCTATTCCAACACAGACCCTCGGGAAGCATCGTTATCATTGCGAGGACAGTCCATCCCGTTACCTATTTATTTATTGGCCTTTCCTTCTCCCTTCTTCTCTCCCTTATTCTTGTCCCAAGTGAGGGTAGTCTCTTTGGTTTCGGGCCGGAATATGCCAGTCTCTACCTACATTTATTTTTATTTATTTCAAATAAATAGCCCAGCTATTTGGAATGCCTAGTCGTTTCCAGTGTTCTTTTTTTCCTCAAGGAATGCAAGGGGCACAGGTTGCAGGTACGTTTGCACAGGGTATGGGGCGTGGATATCCTGGTTTGCTGAGAGAGCACTATTACGGGCGTGCGGTAGCCTTTCAGAAGGACAACTCGACCCTGCCGGTTGCCAGTGGGCGCTTTCCGGATCCCGCATGAGGCCAGGTCTGATGTGTGCTCCCCACAGCGAAGGGCCCTACTAACCCACCGTGCAGAGAGCAATATTGGATCAAGAAGCACATGGAGAAGCCTTCACGATGGTCACTGCTGTCTTTTTTCTTTTTTTGAAAACAGCGCCGAGTAGCTCCATTGACAATGGCCGCCTCCGCGTTGGTCTCTGCTGCTTCGGAGTCGACGCAAGTCGAGCTCGGCTGCTGTTCTGTTCCCGGTCCCAGGCCCACGTGTTCTGCTCCAGATCCCCAAGGTTGCACTCCCATCCCAGATTTCATTTTGTTTTTTTCCGCTAGGCAGAAGGTGGGAGTCCTTGAACCAGGGCCAACGAGTGGACACGGACGTCCTTGCGCACACTTTTATTCGTGTCCGGGCATGCTCGCAGGGAGCCGCGGGGATTTCTAGCCCGGGTGCTGCTGTTGCGTGGGGTGGGCAAAAAGAGGCTGCTGGACCGTTCTCACGAAAGTGCCTCAGACAGAGAGATTTCGAGTACGGTGGGGGCGCCGTCCTCCACATTGAAAGGTACCGCCTTCGGCTCGAAACCTGCCGCGTCGACCTGAGGACCTCCACCTGAACCGCGTCCTCCCTGACGAGGAAGGGGGAAGGGGAGAACACGTACCTCCAGCGTGTACTTCCCCGGCAGGAGCACCCTCCAGAACTCCCCATCCTTGGTCGTCCGGAAGTGCACGTCCCGGCCCTTGATCCGCAGGAGCGCTCCCTTCACGGGCCGCATTGCCAAGTCGGACACGACCCCTTTCACGCCGCGATGCACCTCCCCGAGATACAGGAGCAGGGCCTGTGGACGAGGTGCAAAGAAGAGTGCGGGAAGTTCGCAGGAAAGGAAACGGGCATTCCTCCGGGATCAGCGCGGGCAGTGACTCCTCGCCGGAGAGTCAGTCCTCCACGAGCTTACTTGATCCTGGAGGAACTCGCCTCTCACCAAGTCCTCCTTCCTCCTGCGCCCAGGTACCACTTTTCCGGACGACGGCACGCCTCGGAAGTTGAGACAGGAGCACGGCCCTGCTTGTGATGATCGCAGGGCGGGGTCGGGATGGGATCTGTCGCACGGACGATCCCTTCACGGCGCCCCGCCATCCCAGGGGGAGCACAGAAGCGCATTTTTCTGGGCGGGTCGTTTTCCTTCCTCCGAGGTTTCGCCGTTTCCCCGGAGGTTTGCGTGAGCATGAGGAGGCATGGACGCGGGGCGGACGCACGCCCCGGATCGGGAGCGACCGGTTCGTTCCCGGTTTTTTTTTCCCTCCCTCACCTTCCGGTTCTGCTCCCAGAATTCCTCCAGCTTGTGGGCGGGCGGGTATTTGCAGCACGACAGCTCCAGGGTTATCTCCATGCACCCGTGCCAGATATAGTTGTAATCCTGCATGCCACCTGCGGAAGAGAACGTGGCTCCTCCCTTCCGTCCCTTTCTTCCTTTCCTTCTTTCCCTCACACCTCCATCGGGAGGCCCCCTTCCCTTCTCACCTACGAGGCGGTACCAGTCGGCGCCGTTGGTGGTTCCGTTGGGGAATTCCACATCGTAGGGGCTGCACCGGCTCCCGCTGTGCATCGTCTTGTGGTTCAGGGAGTACGTCAACGCCAGGTGGAGGAAGACGTCGTTGTCGGGAGTCAGGGATTTCGCCTTCCTGCGGAAGTCCAGGAACCCTGTTCTCCGGAAGACAAGAGTCAGGAGCGGGATGGAGCGGGAAGTCGAAGCGGTCCGGACCCTACCACTTCCACTCCCTTGCCCTCTCCCCCTCGACGTTCCTGCCGAGGGTGACCCCCTCGATAACCGGAAGGAGACGGCTTCCGAGAGCGGAAGCACCAGGCATTTCCGTAGGGCTGGGGGGCTCCGAGGAAGCAGGGCAAGGGAGGAAAGTGGAGGGACGGGTGCCCCTCCGTCCGTCACGAAACTGCCACGAGCCCTTTGGACTCCGCCTTTCCTCGCTGTCCCCAAGGAAGGTCCAACCGTCGCCGTCCGGCAGCAAGACACTCCCTTCTTCCTTCTCTTCCCTCACGCCTCTCTCCGGGCACGCTGCTCCGAGAGAAAGTTCCCCCCCCCCCTCCCTTAGGCGGCGGGCTTACCTACTCGGGGCCCATTGTCGAAGGGGTAGCTGGCTACGAGGGCCCCTCCGTGCAGGTTTGCCGAGAGGACGAACTGGTTCTGGGACAGCCAGTTCATGATAGCCCGCGTCTCCTTCTGGATTTCCTTGTGGTTCGGGGTGAAGAAGTCGGGGAAGTTCCGGTTGAGGTCATAGCCGAGGGCGTTCAGCCTGGTGCGAAAAGGGGAGCGGGTTACTCTGGCTCCCGGCCCCGGCGAGGGGGCGGCGTCGGGAGGGCTCACCTGCCCTTGCCCATCTTGCACTCCCCCTCAGTGGACACCTCGAACCCGTCCGGGTTCATGCTGGGCATCACGTGGATGTGGGTGCTGTCCAGCAGCCACCGGACGTACGAGTCGGTCTCGTAGCTGCTGAGAAGGTACTGGAAAGGACGAGACCCTTGGGGGATCAGAAGAGCGCGGCTTGAGGGAATACCTCCAAGAAGTGGAGCAGCACCTCCCTGGAGATGACCTCGTTGCCGTGCATGTTGCCTACGTACTTCACGTTGGGAGTGCCCCTGGGTCTGATGCTTGGGGACGAGGTGACCAGCATCACCCACAGCTCACGACCTGCAACCTCGTTCGGAGCAGGGGCGCGTTATCGGGCGAGAGCGGGGACAGGGCTAAGGGTTAAGGGGCTAAGGGTGGCGCACCTTCCACTGAATTTCCGATGGAGTACAGCGAGCACAGAGCCGGGTACCTGATCGCCAGGCCCTTCAGCACCAAGGTCATCTCGCGGTGGTTGTGGTACCGGAAGTCGATCAGCTTCGGGAGCCCTTCGACGGGAGGACCTTCCTCGGACGCGAACCTCCAGCTTGCTCGGAGGGAGGATCCCCTCTGCAGCAGGTCGAAGGGGAATTCGCCGCCCCAGAGCGGCTGGAAGTCACCGGAGATCTGGATGGGCGAGGCGGGCAGGTTGGCGAAGAGCACCAGAAGAGCGACGAGCGACCACTGCATCTCCCGCTCTCCGGAGGCTGCAAGCAGGAAACGATCTTCTAAAGGGAGGCGTGGCAAGGTCCATTCGCCTTCCTGCCCCAAGCGTTCGGGGAACTGGCCCGCGGAACCCCGAGAAATTCCCTTCCCCCACCCCAACCCCCCCACCCTCTAAGCGTCCAGCTGCAGCACGCTCGGCGATTTTTGATGGCCCTTCGGAAACGGAGACGGGGTCCGGCGTCCCCACGTGTCCACGGAAACCGGTCAGGAACCCTTAACCCCCGTGTTGCCCGCGCGAGTGGCGCGCCTCTCCTATCTGGGACACTTCGGAGTCAGCCACCGAATCTACGCGAGCAACCCGTCGCAGACTGCACGCCGCCTCTGTAATGGGCCCCTGAGAAACCCCCAGGGTGTGGAAAGCCACTAATCGAACTGACTGTGAAGACTCGAGCAAACATAGGGGAGAAAGGGGAGGAGGAGGAACGTTAAGTTTCGTCCTTGAGTCTCGGGAAGGTCCTTTTCTCTCCTCCCCCTTCTCCTTCCGCACGGGGGCGGGAGACGAATACTGTCTCGCGGACAAGGGTCGCCGCATCCCCGCCCCACCAGGGGGCGAGACGCCTCCTCAGATTCCAAATTCCCCCTTCCACGACCGGTCCGTGAGGGTTCGACCTTCCTCGGTCGAACGGGAAAAGAGAGCCCTCCGGAACAGCTAGCGACGTCCGGCTGCAGAGGTGGAGACGTCCGTCCGCCCTTCCGCCGTGGTGCAAGTAGGGCAGGGTCGCAATGCCAACGGACTGCTGCGGAGGTTCGCCAAACTCCTGTTAGGCGACGGGGCCTTGCGGGGTTTCCGTGAGCTCTCGAGGGTGCGCTGGTCGAGACAGAGGGCCCACCGAAAGAGCGCTCTTTGTCTCTTGAAGGGGTTCTCCCGCGTAAGAGAAGCGGACTGCGGAAAAAATTCGCCCCTGACCCCCCCGGGTCGGGGACGGACTCTTGAGAAAGTGAACGGCCTGAGCGCATGCACGCGTTGCCAGGGCAGCTGCAGCAGCACGAGTTCCTCCCGGGAGCCAACAGAGAGCGCCTCTCCTTCTGGAGGGACGCTCGCCTCGGGAATTTCGCTGACCCCCTCACCCCCTTCCTTCCTCATCCCCACTCACCGGTCCAGAGAATGGTCTGCTGCTGAGGATAGGATAGATCGGAGCGCAGCGAACCCGGAACTCCCACGGGGGGTCCTTAGCGCTGGGACCGGGGACAGGGAGAAGGTACTCTTAGTCTTCGGTTGCGTCCGGTGAAGACATGTCTTCCCTCCCCGCGTCAGCACACGTCTTCCGTCGGAAAGGCACTGATCCCGAGATCTCGGCGGAGCGCCGCACCGTTCCGCCGCCGGAGGGCGTTACCATTTTGCCGATACGGACGAAAGAGAGAGGGAGAGAGCCTTCAAGAGTTCACGGTGCACCGCCCTCGGGGAGGAACTCGCCGCCCGATCGCGCCTCCACCGCGGGAGCCTTGAGCGGAACGCACCTCGCTCGGAGAGGCTCGATCCGGTCGAGTCCGCGAGTCCGAGAGCACTGCAGTATCCTCCGCCCCCGTCGAGATAAGGACAGGGGAGTCCAAGGACTTTCTCAGCCTCCCGGAAGACGGCGAAGAGGGAGACTGCACCCGGCGCGAAGGATCGCACTGCCCTACGTCCGTCTGGGAGTGAGGGACGATGCGAGGCACCTCCCCGGTTCAAGCTGGGTTTTCTGGTCTGAGAGTGAAGGCAGGGGACCAAGCGTTGCGCACCACCCCAGGAGCCTCGCACCTCTTTATGGTCCAGGAAATGAAGAGCAAACCGGTCGAAGAAGTCGATAGCATGGCTGCCGAAGAAGAAGACGCGCTCTCTGCTATTGCAAACCTTTCGGACCCGGAGGAGCGTTTCCTGCTCTTCCCCTGCCTTTTCCTTCTTCTTCCTGTCCCTGAAGGTGCCGTCAGATGCTGGACTCCATCTCGGAGACTAATATCACCTCTCACCCGTGTCGTTCAGAATGCTCTTCCTCTCTTGTCCTACCTGAGACCGCGCTTTCGCTCTCTCATCTTCCCTCTCGATTGGACAAGAGAAGCAACTGCGCTTCTTCCGGAGCACCGCGAGCTGCGCTCCTTCCAGCAGAGCCACGGCTTCATAGAAGAGTAGAACCTCCCCGATTGTTTTCTGGATCGAGAAGAATGGCCACAGCTTGAGGTCAGCACAGAATGTTTTCAGTATGATAGATGGCGGCTGCTCTCCACAGGACAGCAAAGTATGCATTTGCTTTCAAGGAATGAAAGAGCAAAGGAAAGGGAAGTCAAGAATTTCTTCCATGTATGAAACGACCTTGTTTTATTTTGTTTTTGTTTTTTTTGCTTTGCTGCTATTGTTGTTTTCTGCCTTCAAGAATCCTCGATTTGAAGAATCCTCATCCTTCTTTGAGAGTCTTAGAAAATCAACTCTATGAGGAACTTTCTGGAACTTCTTTTTGCTTTTGCTTTTCCATTGCATGACTCCTTACCCGCTCCCCCTCTTTCTTCCACTTTTCACTTTTTTGTAAACCAAAATATGGGGCGGCAGAATTTCTTTTTTTTTTTGCGACCACTCTCCCTTCCGCGTCCGGGTCAGAACATCCCACCACACAACGCCGTCAGCCTTTAAGACTCCGGAACGCGCGTGAGACTATGGGATTTTGAGGAGGATGTAACCTTCCCGTCCTGGCAGATCCGCTCCATACTTCAAAGGTCGATGCATTTTCATCGCAACATGTGATTCTTGGAGAAGCTGCGATTGAACGCACACCAAAAGAGTCGATTAACACGGATCAAGAGAGACGGACACGACCAATCACGTGACCTCCCGGTCCAAATTCCGCGTTCGGCGGATGCAAATACTTGTTGCCCTTACGATGCTTTCCTTTTTTCTACACATTCCCTTCCCACTTGATGCACTTTTAGTAGTTGATTTTGCGACAGAACTTGAACCTCGCCCTGATTTCCTTAGCCGCTCATTCTTCCATGTCACTCCCTCAGTAAATCAGGCTGGATTTCGATCAGCCAAAGGTGCCGGCCTAGTTTCCGATGTTTCTACTGTCTTTCCGGGTCAGGTGGAAATGAGGAGCGGATGTTACTGGGATTTTGAAACGCCAAACGGTTAAGTTTTTTCTTTTCCCTATAGAACATAATGTCTGCAGCTGTATTGTATCTCGTTCCAGAATGATCCATTCTTCTTTACTTCTTCGTAAGTGTGCCTCCGTTACGGAATGCAGTAACGAGATTGTGGGGTCATTGTCGGCTACCAAATATTTGTTTTTTTAATCTCAGTTCTGGCTTAATGATCGGACCAAACACAGGGAGGAGCGGTAGTAGCTAAGCTTTTGCTGCAACCAAGAAGCAAACGAAACAAAGGCACATGTACGCAGATTGCTATTTGATTACCAGTATTTCCGATCTGTTCGCGATCTGATTCGTCGGAGTTTATATCGCTGCACTTCCCACGACTTCCATTGTTCCGGTTTCCGTGATTTCCATTGTTGCGGATTCCACGGCTTCCATTGTTGCGGTTTCCATGACTTCTGTTGCTAAGGTTTTTACTTTGCAGCAGTTTCCCACAAGAATATTTGTGCACCCATTGCCTTGTTATTTGCTCTGTCCTGTATGTTTCCGTTTTATAAGCTCAGAATCTGAAAATGACATCAGAGCCCAGTCCAAAAAAGTTACTGAGCATTTCTAAGGGATTTTTGCGTATGTAGTACACTTTCGATCCCAGGCGGCATCTTGGGAGCCTTGACCAGGAGTCACCCGGAAGGCGAAACGTTTCTTCCTCAAATGCACTCTTGCGAAACGATTATGGGACGTTTGCGGTGGCACGGAAATAAAGCCATCCCACCTACGCAGAGAGCGTTTTCTTGGGATCGCGTCTGCGATCCGAAGCGAGTGCAGTGTGAAGAAGGAAGAGGTTTATCAGTCAGATTCGACGGGGAGTCTATTGAAAACAGTAAACATAGAATCAAGGAAGCAGTGGAGCCACTTCAAGTTCTACCATGCCCAATGTTCGAGGGAACATTGGGCGTGTTAGGGCTCTTGAGGGTCCGTTTCAGAGACTTTTCAAAGCGGCCAAGGGCAAGACAGTCCACAGGCAGGTGCGGCAGGGTTTCTCTTCCCCGTAGCCGGCAAAGTTGGAATCTGCACTCTTCCTGTTCCAGTGGTGCAGGAGTGCTTTGCATGAGAGCTCCCGATGAAGAACCAACAACGCCGACTCCTGCTGCTTTAAGGGGAGAGTGAAACTGTCCGTAAGCATGGCTGGCAGCTGAAGATCTGGGACAATGTCCAGCGGCTGTTCCCAATGAAGGAGGAAAAGGAAAAGGTGAATACCGTCAGTTCCTTGCGATGCCGCCACCACGGAGTTCGGCACCAGCGCTCCCCGGAAACGGACTTCCTTTGACTCGGGTTGTCCCCAGGAAATGCTCGTGGGAGGATGGAAAGACAAGTCCCGCCACTTTCACTCTACCTCTCGAAGTCTCTGTCCTTGCTGAAGGCCTCCAGCTAAGGGCGCATGCAGGATTCGCAAGGCTCCTGTCCATCTCATGTTATGCTCATGGATGAAATCCTGGGATTCCGGAACTCTCGTTCGCTAAACAGAGTGCAGCAGGATTGAGTTGGATTCAGTTTTCAAGGTCAGGACCTTGGAAATTAAGACTTCGAAAGCCAAAGTCTTCTGTGACCTCGCCTCGCTTCACTCTCCTTAAGCCCCCAGGACTGCCCTCATCTTCTAACGCCCAAAGCTTTCATAAAAGTCAAGACCTTCGAGACCTATGGAAAGTCGCGATTACGAACCATGTCTGATCCCCATCCTGTCCAGGTCATCTTGCAAGGCATCAGTTCTTCTGGGAAGTGACTCGTTTTCTCAGACCTAGAGCCAACAGTCCCTCCCTTCCGCCCTAACGCGGCAAAGCCGCCGCCGCTTTGGAGTCCGTCTGAAGGCTCTTTCGAGCGGATGAGCTGACATGGTCACGATTGCCACAGGGATCATCCGTGGGCACCTGGCGCGCCGCGGCTAGCGGTCTCTTCCTCTGGCGGATGCGAGGCTGCGGGCGACGGGTGTGAGGGCTCGGTCCAGGTTCCGCCATCAGGAACCAACGTTCCCACCCCCTTTCTCTTCCTCCACCCTCTTCCTCTGCTCCCAATCTCCTAGAGTACGGCATTCCAGGGGAGGAACCTTTACTCCGGAGGCACTCTCTCCCATTCCAGCGAAAAGCAAACGAGGGAAGTGCCCTTGCTGTTCCAGATTCTCCCAAAAACCGGAGCCGAGGAAGCCAGAACATGTCGAAGGGAGAAAATCCCCCTTTTGATATGTTCTGGATTGACCCCTCCCAGGGTCTCCCTAGTTTGGGGAGGAAAATAAAGCCAAAGATGGTAGCGCTGTTGCCAGGGGGCGTGCAAGGATGCTTTAGTGGCCATGCCACAGCACGCTCCATGACTTGGGAACGCCGGGGAGGAGGAGGAGAAAGCACTCGAGGTTCCTCCCATCCACCCTAGGTTCTCGGCCAACGACTTGATGGAGACTCTCTAGGGACGGGACAAAATTCGCGAGCGAGGTCATCGTCTTCGGCCCCTTACCGCGCTAAGTCCGATGACTCTCCGGTGCTCCGATGCGTGTAAAAGGAGCTCCCGCCTCACTCCATCCCTCACCCCTTCCAAGACCCCATCGGCGGATTCGGAATCGAGGCAGGCGGAAAAAGAGGAGGAGACGGAGAGCCCACGGCCGCGCGCCCTCCTGCGCCTCCTGCCAGCCTCGAAGGCTACCCGAGGAGGAAGGCATGGGGACACCACGGATGTCTGCAGACCGTCGATCCAAGGCCGACGACCACTGAGCTCGGCGATTCTCCGGCCGGAGGGAGGGCAACCTGCGCGCTCCCCCCACGCTGACGAGGGTCCTCGCGGTGGCGCGCGTGCGTTCCTTCGGAGGAGGAGCACCCGACGACCTAAAGGACGGAGGCAGAACACACCAGGAAGTGTGGTATCCAGAAGCCTCCCCTGTGGGATTCACTCCCGTAGCCGTGAAGACGAGGAGCGCGAGCAGCGTTCTTCCCAGGAGGAGAACTCTCTCGCTCGGCCGGTTCCGGGGTAGAGGAAGCGGGGAGGGGGGCACAGAGGGAGTTTCGGACTCCTCATTGCTCACTCCCGGTGAGCGACCTGGGCAGTGGATGAGCAGGGAGTAGGGGTAGGGATTGCCATCCACGAGCCGTGATTGGAGACGGACGATGGTGCGGTCCGCCCGCAAGGGAGAGGGGGCTGCTGCCTTCCCATCAAGTTTCCGACGATCCCTGGGCGGCGGTGCACCGCCTTGTTTACGGTCCTTCTCTGGGCCAGAAGAGGAGTGGTGCTCCCATCTCCGCCAGACGCCCGCGAGATCGAAGAGCATCCCCTTCAGGAAGAAGGTTCTGGGTAGCGGATGTGTGATTCCCAGGGCGCGCTCCAAGGAGAGCTGGAGCACCGAGAGCATCCCGTGTCTTCCCCCTTGGAGCCTCCCGTCGTGGATTTTAAGACATTGCCTGAGGGGGTTTCGATGACTGAAGTCGAAGGAGGTCGGTCTCCCGGAGGAGGACGTCTCAGGTCTCTCGTTCTCTCCCTCCCTTCTCCAATTCCTTTTCCTGGTCGCCTCCCGGGGAAGGGAGCATTCCCCTTCGAAGCGAGAGGGAGGCCAGCCGGAAACAAGGTACCGGGGACGGAGGAGGAGGGGCTCTGCCTCCCAGCGCGGCGGAAGAGGGCAAAGAAGGGAACATGAGAAGGTGGGCAAAGGGCAGCTTTCCTCCTCCTTCACTGGATACCTGCATATCTGGATACCAGCATATACAATATATATCGGTAAATCTGTCATAAGAGATGTATAAGTTCGATAAGCACTCTAAAATCTCTGTTAATTTATATCTTTTTCATCTTTCTTGCCATTTTATCTTTGCGATAATTTCAGTAACATATGCGTGCACAGGAATAAAAGATTTATTTCTTGCTGTTGCCTCAAATGTTCTGTCATCTCTGTCTCGTAGAAACTCGCCGAAAACGATTCTCTCTAGCCAGCTTGATTCGGTCCTTTATTACTCTCAAGCAGCCATGACGAATCTCCTCAATGCTTTTTTGCACATCTCCCGATACTCTCCTGGAATTGTTCTTTGAAACTTTATTTTTGTGAAATTTTCTCGAAAATATGATTCATCTGAGACGCAACTGAATGATAAAATTTTATTTAGAATTCTAGTCTTTCTACTCCCTCTCCAGATTTTGCTTCTTATTTTATGAACGCAATTCTTGTTTGGCAAAATTTTCCTTTGAGCATCCCTTCAGTTTGATTCTGTGGAAGATAATTAATCTAATAGCTGAGACTGAAATTAGAGGACATTCATGTCAAGTAAATAAACTGGCTTTTGTAAATTTCACATCTGATTGTGCTAAATTATATGAGATTGTAATCCATGGCAGCACATTTCTTGTGGGTTGCAGCGAAGAAGGCTCTTTTGGGCTGCTCCAAAATATGGATCTTGTGGGATTCACCTCTATATAAACATATTCTCGATGTCATGTAATTTCCCAAAGAAAGCTCAATTATATAGTTAATTCTATTCCATTCTAATTTATTGTAGTTTTTCCCCCAACAATTATCATCACATAATACGTCAATGCTCTTAGTTTGATTATAATTGAATTGGTTTGCACACTTCCAATAAGCGCACACGGGCTGTACTGGACAAACATGTGCCGCTTGCCTTGACCCGTTATTTTCTTTTTGATAGTATTTTTCAAGCACAAAACAATGAAGCTCAAATTGTAAATAACAGGTAGTTCGGCTCAAAACTTTCTATTTTTCTTTCTCCATTTTCGATAGTTTTGTGAAGTTCGCTCTATTCTACCACCGTATACGACTCTGTTCCAGGTTACGTATATGGTTAAGCTGTTCTCAAGTTCTCCATGCTGAAAAGCCTTGTAAAAGTATGGAATTTTCTCAACAAAAACAACAAAACGATAGAGCTTTTCACTCATTGGGATTCTCCTTAAAGTCTTGTGATTCTAAGACTGTTACCTGGATTTGAGAAATTTCTTCCCAATAGCCCAAACAGAATGAGGAAAAAAAAAAAAAAAATCAGCAATTTTGCTCGCTTTTGCGAAGCATATTTTTAAGGTTAGAGCGTGAAGCCGTGAGGGTCTCCTCTAAATGTTGCTTTGCTTAAGCTCCGAAGATCTCAACTCAGTATCTGATACATTCTCGTAATTGAACCATTTTTGACAACTATCAGTGTCTTTAGTCAGATAACATGTGAAGAACTTTGCATCATTCAGGCCATCAGGATTCGACTGGTCTTCTGGCGTAAGCATAAAATTATTTTGAAAAAAGCAAAAATGTTCGAACGACTTCACAAAGTTGCATGTTTGCATTGATCAAAGAGTTTGCTTGGATGATATGTGGAAATCTATCGGTAGGATGCATTTTTATAAACAGAAAAAAGCGTAGAATGGAGCACACTTTGATTACTCATTGATTCGTCGGTAACAATGATGGCATACTTCAGTTACAAATGTTTGTGTGGTTGTAGTAAGTGAAGTACCCCATGATTCAGGAAAGCCGTGTCGCTTAAGTACTTACATTAGCGTACAAATTTCAAGGGTTTACCAGATTAAAAGTGTTCTCGCAAAATGTGTAGAAAGTTGAACGTGAAATCTGCCCAACAACCAGGTGTGCCATTGTAGTTGCCCCCGATGCTTCTGGGTTGTTGGTGCTGTAAAAGTACATGTAAACGTAAACGATTTATGCGTATACAAAATGATACAATCGGCAAAGGCCTTCATCGTTCCAAAAGCGGTGATTTTTGTAGAATGCCATATTACCGAGAACTCTGCTCTCTGCCATTGGTTGTGTAGTTTAATCTCCATTCCTGGGTTTGAACGCATGTAGAGTAATAGACTTTTAATCCGAGAAAAGTTTTTGTACAGCTGTGTGTGTATTTTTTCAGATGTGCCATTATTTTGGATTGCAGCCTATTTGATATACAAAGATCAATTGAAAGCTTTTCGAAACAAAACAAAGCAAAATGCTCGTGATCAGTTATTTGAGTTTCATTGAATACTTCTTTTCACAGTTCATTGCCTAGTAATTTCTTCCTCCTGATAGAGTGGCAATGAATGCATTCAGTCATATGATTAAAATCTCAGGGTTGATGGCTCATTAGGTGTACCCATTGCCTTTGTGTTTACTGTCGTTAAATTTCATTTTCGTGATTATTATTAACTGTCAAGTGTTGATGCTCCTATATATTTGCAATGATGCTGCCAAGAAATGTGTTAATGAGTTCTTAAATCTAGTTTGTAGTTGAAGTAGCTATTTCACATACTGAACAACAAATTTCATTGTTAGCACAAAATGAAAATGCAATGAAACTCTGCATAATTTAGTGTAAGGCCTTTAAAGATGGATATTGAAGGAAAACCAAATGTGTGAAACATTAATTTCCACTGATTTACTGTATTTTAAGAATATTATTGGGCAGTAGAATTTTAATGATTTAGGAAATTACCTTTCATGCATTTTTAATAAGGTTTCATACATGAAATTCAGGAAAAATCCATGATCTTTTGGCTTTATGACTGTCAATGTGTCTGTGTAAACTGCGTAATTTTGAGAATTTAATGGGGACTTTGAAACTTGTATTTAATGTGCTTATAGTCGGTTTTTTTATTCCCTAGTTCATCAGCTAAGTATGTATACATACATTCAAACATTTTACTTACGTTGTTTATTATGGCTCTGCTAGTAAAGTGTTTTTCCATTTATCATTTTTTTGTGAAAAGAGAGAGGAAAAATAAGATTGGTAAATCATAGCATGGGCATGAATTCTTAGTTTCTCATTTACAATATAACTTTAGATAAAACTAAATACTCTTTGGTTATTTATTATGTTACATTTGTTGCATGATCCAGCAAGTACACCTGTGATCCTTCAATGATCTGTTGATGGTATGACACAATTTAAAGAAGGCAATATTGTGTGGGCTCGTTGGCGCCGCATGTGGTGGCCTGCACAGGTTCAGAGCCAGAATGATTGGCCTCCAGACTTGGATTTGGGATCAGGACCTATTCAAGCAGTCATTCAGTATCTGGGAGAAGATGAATAGTGAGTGAAACACTTAAAAGAGAGTCTCTATGGTTTCCAGTGATGTAGTGGCTGAAGGGCAGCAGTTGCATGCCTATAATGATCCCTTGGTCAAAGAGGATTTTTTGAGGCGGGGTGCTCGTGAGTTTCTTTGCAATTATTATAGAGCTACACCTTATGGTTTCAGGCATTTCAGATGTGGCTCTCCGCAATTTATTTGAACATAGCATGCAGCTGGCTGAAAAAGCTACAGGAGGGAAACCTGTGGTGCTTAAAGATCTTATTCTCAAGCCTCAGTGGGCTTCTCTCTTCGGTGCTCCATCATTGCCATCACCTAGGAAGGAAAACAAAAAACGAATCAACAGAATCAACAATACAACAGTCAAAAGAAAAGTTTCAAGTCACAAGGAATTGACATGTGTTTCTCATGGTACTCAAAAACCTAGGAAAATGATGAAAGCACGTAGCTCAAAAAAGAATTCTTCTCAACGTCCTATCACTCATCCTAGGTCAGAATGCTCTTTACTGTGACTTCCAGTTTGCTTTTAGGTTTCAGCCAGGTGCTCAGCAGCATAAAGTTTTTATTCGGGAACAGCAATCCAACTTTCCTATGGAGTCAGAAACGAATACTGGGCATCCTTTTTCTTGTGAACGTTGTGATTTTCAAACAACACGACTCAACAACTTATTACTGCACAGTCGGTGCCATCAAAAGGTCAAAGATCAGGAGTCTATTCAAAGACCCTCTGTAAATCCACGGCAACACAAGAAAAATAAAGTGGTACGGTCCTCATCCCATGCTAATGAAGAACTTCGACGCAGTCTTTTGGAAGACTGGAGTGACCACAGTGAACCAGAAGAGTCTAAAGCACGAGCCAGCACTGCACAAAATGTCAGTTTATCAGCAGAAGATAAATTTGAGGCTTTATTGAAAAGCATGGTTTTTGAGAAAAAAAAGACATGGAAAGATGCAAATCCCCTACCTTTGTTTCCTCATGACCAATTGTCAGTTGATGAAAGCAATGATGCCAGTGACAGTTATTCTGACAGCTCACCCCCATTTAATTCCCTTCCTATGTCTCCTTCTTCAAGTGATGAATCTCCACATGATCAGGATCCATGTGTATCTTCATCTACAGATAGAATCTCATCTGCTTGACTGGTGCATTTACTCTGCCTTTCCATTTTGTCCATTCCTTCATGGCATACTCAAAAAGTATAGACTTTCTAACAGTCAGGAGTGGCACAAGCTTTTTATGCAGATTGCAGGGCATTGCATGCTGTTGCTCCTGCTGACATGAACTTTATTATGAACTCTAGCAATGGGATAATCAGTAATCATTCAGAACTTGATTGGGTATAGCTCTGGATTATCGCTGATACCAGCAGATGTTGAGGAAAAATGGCAAAAAAAAAAAAAAAATGGTTTGCATCTGAAAATGTGTAGTTGTGGAGCCAGAAAGTGTGAATAAGACTGACTGGACTATTTTTTAGCAAAAATTTTGAAGTCTTTTACAAGTTTGCCCCAACCGGATATTACGACAACAATCAAAGGGATTGCAGTTAGTTGCATACTGAAATTAAACTGTGTTTTTTTAATTACGCACTAATGTACTGTATAATGTTGGGGTCTTTGAAGTTTGCATTAGCTTGGTCTTTGTTGTATGATTTTTCACACCGACATTTGCGAAACGGATTTTGCCCTGCACTTTATAGGATAACTATTTTTTTCTCTTTGCACACAAACTCCGAAAGTTAGAATCTAAACTTTGGAATAATTTTCAAGTCGTAAGAATTTCGGATAAGCACAAAGGTATATCTTCCTCATTACTTTGTTCTCCCAAAATAATTTTTGAAGCCCATAGTTTTCCATTGGAAAAAAAATTCACGTTTTATAAACACTAAATGGCGCAACTCCAATACTATTTAGCAACCCTTCCTATTACATGTAAGCAATAATTTATTTATTTTTTAACATTTTGTTAGCATTTCTTGGAATAAGTGAATGGCATTGGGGAAAACCTTAACGATTAACTGACATGAATTCACAAAATAATACAGCCAAACAGAGGGTAGGGTAAATAGGGAAAGAATAAAATCGAATCGCGAGCTAGAACAGCTGAGGCGGAGAGGTCGCATGCGATACCGACCGCCCCAAAAGCATCAGAGTTCTCACGCACGGAAGATTTCACGTTTTTCTTTTGTCATTTTTGTTATATAGTTCTATATGATGGCAACAGAGAATTGAAAACTAAAGAAAATGCTCAGAATCAGCTGTCGAAGCCAAGCATTCATTCACACTAATTAGTCTGTGTAGATTTGTGTAGACTCCACGAATTCAAAACGTTTCGGAACTTGGCGCGGGTAGCTTAAGGAATCTTCACTTAATAAGCAAAAATGTATTAAAAGAAAAACATGAGGATAACGAAGATTGGGAACGCACATCTTCACATAAAATCAATGCAAATGGGAAAGATAAGGTCGATATAATTTATGCGAACGAAGAGATGGTAGTGGTAAAGAAATATGAATGATCTGATACGCAAATGTGATATCTTTCAAGGAAATTTGTATCAAACTAAAAGTAAACAAGTGGATTCCACGGCAGATTTTTTAAAACAACTGTTTCCGTAAACATGGGATCAAGTTACTCAAAGCAACCAGTAGGTCTTGTGAGCATAAAAGAAAATGCATTAGAAATTATAACGTGTACTTCACCAATTTCAACATGCAGTAGTTTCTTAGTTTACAGGGGAAAGGAGCAATTATTCATATATGCAAATGCCTATAGTTTCCATGTGCACAATGCTTTTATTAGGGAGGAAATTTTGCGCCTGTATAGAATGTGGACTTTGTTTCCGTTAAAAATTCACAGTTTTTAAAGATTAGTAAAATGGAAAATATTAGAAGACAAAAAAGCACCATTGAAACTGGAATTAAGTACTATTATATACGGTCAAAAAAGAATATCAAACACCTGTTCCTCTTGTCAGCTAAATTATAAATCCATCCATGATCAGGAAAGCAAGCATGCTCAATAACAACAACCACACAGTTTGTCATCAAGTACAAGATGTAATTACTATGTCTTTATCTCAATACGGTTTTTTTTTTTTTTCACGGAGGACATGAAGCAGGTATTTGATTAATTAAAACTGAAAACAAAATCTCTTCATTTGTTTTGAATTTAGAAGCCAAATACTAAGTTTTCTTGAAGACTGGTAAAGTGCATTTGTTCCTTAGAAGCAATGGGCAAATTTGTTTGTAATTCTTTATCATCATAATTATTATTATTTCACTCCTTAGATTTGCATTTTGTGTATTTTTGAAACTCCTGAAATAGGTATTAAACCACAATTACATAAGGTTACACAGTAGAGGAATAGCAATTCCAAACATGATATTGTTTGCAGTAACTTTGCATAATAACGACTTCTGTACAGTTGTGAGTCAAAAGTATAACTGAGTGCTTCGACACTAAATCAGGTAACACTGCAGACTACGCCTGTGTTAAAGCATGGAGAATGGGTAAAAATAAAAATTAAGACATATGTGATAAATTCAGGAAATTGTACGTAATTAATGATAATGCAGTGAAGCTATATGTGAAAATGACCATTCTTTTCGTACATTTCTTTGGTCTACTTATTCATGTTTACACAGGTAAGTTTAGATCAGTGGTCTGCAATGCGATATTTTGTGAATTTGATTGAAAGTACTCGTGCATTGACATATATCAATACGTCAGCTACTAATATGTGAATCTCTGCTGGTGAGACGTCATCATTAGTTTACTGCTCTTTACGTAGTTCTAATTGTTTCCTTCAATAGTTTATAATAGCTGAAGCAACCTGCACACAAATCTTAATGTAACGCAAAATTTTAGTCATATATTAATGCAACATATTCTCATCCTGCTAACGTGATTTTTTATGTACATCTGAGTAAACTTCATTTATCTTAATATTCGATTCCGAAAAACTTGTTTTGCTTCCAGATGCCCTAATTGTAACCAATTTTGACTATGACAATGTGATAGTAATGCATCTTGGAAAGCCATTGCTTATTCAGTGCAATACCACCGATATGCAAGATTTGCCTATCCAGTGGTCCAAGGATAATTCTCCTTTAGAACTGAGAGAAAATATTTTTTTGGAGAATGATAATCATACACTTCATATTTTATCAGTTGAGCTAAGTGATGTAGGAGAATATACATGCTCTACAGGAATTGAGGATAGAAGTATTCAAACTCACTGTGAGTTGAGTTCCAGGGGGAAAAAAAAAAAACTCATAAAATTGCTTGGTTACAGTGGCCCCACATCTAGATTTGTTTCATAAAAGTCTAAATCTGGTTGAGGGTGATACGCTTCGATTACACTGCCGTGCAGAAGGAGTTCCTAAACCAATCATAACGTGGTATATTGAAGGAGAGCTACTTACCCCCAATCCATCTCATGAAGAGTTAAATGGTTCTCGCATTCGTTTTTTGTCAGATGAAAAAGGCAGTCAAGATGCCATTCTAATGATTAATCAAGTGACCCTAGATGACCGTGCAATGTATTCCTGTTTAGCCAGTAGTCCAGCTGGTTCAGCTAACAGCACTATTTTGGTTCGAGTCAAAGGTAAGCATCGAAATATGTGGGCCCAGGCATTGAGCTGCTGTAGATCGCTATGCTGCACTCTGGCCCTTTTTGGGTATTGTCATTGAGGTGGTACTGCTGTGTGCTCTCATCCTTATATATGAGCGACGCCGTTCTCGCTCCCAGGATGAAGACAGTGAAGCTGAGCCCACCTCAGCTATGATCACGTGAGTTGATTGTGGCATGGCCAGCACAACCATTGTGGCTGCTCCTCTGCCCAGAAAATCTAGCCAAGATCACTCAGGAGAAGTTCGTCAGCGCAAGTGATGCCCAGCTGTCATAGTTTCCTTGTCCTTGCCAGCTGTTTAGTTGCTTCTAGTCGCCTGCCACCCTGCTTTTCAATAAATTTTGCTCATTTGGGAGGGGCACATTCTGCATTTGTTTGAAAGTTATCTAATTTACAGCAAGAACTATTACTGATCTTAAATGAGTAGGGATTATTACTGATTTAAGAGGGCGAGGTCACTGTTTTAAGATGTAGCAAACAGACTATACAAATAAAAGTTGATAACACTTTTTCACAGAAGTTTGTTGTCATGCAAGTTTTGATACTGAAAAGAATGTTCAGCTTTCTTTTCAGGAAACAGAGAAAAAAGAGCAACAAGGAAGGAAGGAAAGGATGAAGCTGTATTAATAGTGAAGGTTCATGGTAAGAAGGAAGGATAATTAGATATGAAATCAAACACCTTGCTATAGAAGCACGGTTAGATATTCGAAACCAGGAGCATGTCCGTGCAGAGGAGGGGGAAACTGTAGTACTTTCATGCGAACTGAAAAATGTCGTTAATATGTCCAGCAAATTACAGTGGCAGCGTGGTATGGCATCTGCACGGCATCATATAGTGCTTGCATGTATACTTAGGTGGTGTGCTACTTAGAGATTTGAAGCCACAACCCTCTTACAAAATATGGTGGCCCAATAGCAGCTTTTCCTTTTTACAGCTACGTTCTCTGAGACTGATAGATGCTGGCATCTATGTATGCTGTTGGGAAACATTAGAGACCTCATTGCAAGTTAGGGTGCTTAGTAAGTACTTTTTGGTTTACTAGAAAGTAAGTTATTAGATAACTGTATGTAGGTCTTCTTGCACCTCTGTGGCCTTTTCTGGCCATTGTTGTTGAGGCGTTAGTGTTCACTGCACTTATTTTGTTGTATGAACGCCGAAGACGGCGCCGAAAACAGGAAGTTGCTAATCAGGAGTTGGTAATGAAAGGTGCTCAGTCCAGTGGACCAACTGATTATGTTGATTCCGATTCTCCTGCTTCTCCCATATCTTTCCCTGTACTGGATACACCTTTAGGTACTTTTCCTGATCATGTAACAACGCTTCCCAGCCCCACTATCAGCCATCTCCAAGCCCTCTGCATCTTCCTTAGAGTTCGTTTCTGCTTTCCCGACTGCACCTGTTACATCAGATGCAGAAGATGAATTCATGCATATTTCCTCTCGCCCACTGATGATGGGATCTCTATCAACTTTGCCATCTCATATTTATTCCGTATTGCCAGGTGTACCATCTGAACGTTTTCTTGGAGACCAAGTCGTGCTGCCTTCCAACGTCGGTAGTTCTGCAAACGTTTCACGCTTCGAATATCTTGTAAACGGTACTGCTTCAGTTGAATCTGCCACTACTTCCGATGAAGCTAACCTATCTCCCTAAGAGACCTCCTCTGAAAACGCAGATTTTTCAAACTTTGTACCAACGTCTTTGTAGTGCTTCTCAGAAAACTGCTATCTTAATTGTTTTTTTGTGATGATCTTTTCGTCAATTTGTTACATTTGCCCACAAAGCACGTTCATATGATCATTCTTAAGAGGTCTTTCCTTTTTCGGGTCTTACACTTATTGTTTATTGCATCTCTTTCCATATTATTACACGACAACGTATTTCTATCTACTGCGGATTATACGAAAGCAGGCTGGATGTTCTGCTGCACTGATCTAATGAGGGGAGAGAGGATAAGTTCTAAACTAGACTGGCGAACCGGGTCGGCTTGCGCATGGCGATTCACATGGGAAACCGGACGGGAACGTGGGAAAGTACTCAAGTTGACGTAAGCATGGTGATCATGTGCTGAACGCGGCCTACGGGGTGCTGGCAAAGGGGGCGAAAGAGAAGCAGTCTCAGATGATACTTTGTTTCTTGATGTTTGACGGACTTTTGCTACACGTGTTTTCGTCTCAACGGACACATAGGGAATTTCTCGAAGCTGTTCTGATGTTAATCCTGAAGGATCGGCAGGCTGGAATTCCAGATGCTGTAGCACCTCCTTCGGGATGTGCTTTGACAAGCGTGCGATTCTACAAAAACAAAGTGTAAAAAAAAAAAAAAAAAAAATGGGAAGTACGATATAAAGTGGACGGTACCGATGATCGTAATGACTTTGTGCGCTATTTGATTGCAATCCCAATCCTCTCACAATGGCTGATCGAGAGTGTGCACGAACGGGCTGAGAATTTGATTGTACAAGTCGATGTACTGATGCACCATTATGATAAGGATGTCTTACTCTGTCTATATTGATGCTACTTTGAGATATATCACTTTCACAATCGGAAATAGGTCCTGTGCTAAAGCAGCCATTAATGAAAAGAACGTATTCATCTTTCTTTGTGTACCTCATTCTTCGTGCACTTTTTTGGATGACAGGGCTTTGTATCGAATACAATCCTCGCTGAGGAACTCCTGTAGTCCTTAAGACGGGTGCCGATCTTACGCTTAGGGGAGAACCTCCTCTAGAGCGTGTCACTCTGAAATAATTTTTCAACATTAAGGCGACTGACTATTTCATTTACTGTTCTGCGGGGAGAGGAATGGAAAGTTTTTCTTCCAGCAAACCGAAGGTTTCATTTTTATGGCATTCAGTTTGTTGATGCTCCTGTTTCCTTCGACTTAGAGTACGCACCACAACGGGAGGATCTCTAAGTTGTTTATTGGCTTCTGCTAATGCTTGTGATTGAGTTCTGCCACTGGAATTAAAATTCCTACGTTGGTATAATGGAACCAAATGCCTGGTGGTTTTACCTGTATCGATATCGAGATCCTCTCCAACGAAAGGGCGGGGTGTTCACTTCACCTAATCGAAAAAACGCATGATGCTCCACGCAGCGACGCCACAGCTGACGGGATGCGGCACGAGAGGGGCAGACGAAACAAAAAATGTGAGCATTACCCTAAAATTTGCCAACAGGTGTAGTAGGGACTGTGCTTCCAAAATGCTCATACCATTTTGTCAAGCACTCTAAGTTTGAAGTGCCTCCCACGATAACGAACCTTTGTGATTCGTGGCCTTCGAAGAAATCAGTTAGGGTTTGGTTGAACACATGTGAATTAATTTTATTTTATTTTTTTCCTTACCAAAAATACATTCCCACTTTGATCTGTCCGCGTAAAACAACTATACCAGAAGGAGTTAAACCCACATAATATTCAGTGTGATCTTCTCCCTTTATGAGAAGTAGCACATGAATCCAGTTGTTTATGCTTACCAAAACAGGATGCAAGTCCATTCCGTAAACATCTAACCACTTTACTCTATCTAAATAATGACGCTCTGCCATACCCGGGGTCATACCCTTTAATCTTTGATGCAGCTCTTCTATTCGATTCCACAGTGCTGCATTTTCACCGGGTACTGTTCTGTAATGGGATGCATATCCTGGTTTGTGCAACGAACGATTATAATCTCCCAGATCCGCTAAACATGAAATTTTCAGTGTTTCTGTTGTTGTTTTTTCCTGAAAAATCTCTTACATTGAAGTGCATAGGCGCCTAATTGGGCTGCTATATCAAATGAAATAGGTAACCGTCCTTGCTGCACATCTTGCTTAACCTGTAAAAAGAATTGGTATCTGATATGAATTGATCGAAAGCAGTTTGCAACAAAAAAAGCAAACCTGGTTACTTCTTCTTTTAATTTGCTAGGATCTGCGACGTAGAATTTGACACCAAAATACAATGGTATTGGCTGGGTTCCTGGATACAGCATGAAAAAAAAATATGCGATTTCCAATTATTTACCCTTTAACTGCTTGCACAAAGATATACTGGGATCCAGCCATTCCTTTACAAAAACATGAAATCGTTATCTGGATGAACGAATACCTTACATTCTGTCCTGTTTGATCCACGTATCTGACACCAAAGTATGCTGTTTCTAAGAGATCCAAGTGAGAAAATATAAAATTGTACACATTTTCCCCTTTCGCATTTTTCTGAAACGATAAACAAAAGTGCATAGTAAGTGCATTTAGGCAGAATAAAATGCTCGCACATACATTGAAACAGATTGCCACATGTTAAAAATGCAGTGTATGGTCTGGACCCAAGATTAACAGAATTTTCGACCGTTCGGATAGAGAACAAAACAGAATAAAGTCCGCGATATGCGACCGAAGCATCGTTCAGAGAATCGCTCCAAACGTGTTTCTCAAAATTTATCATTTCCCAAACAAAAATAAGTAAGCATAAATTGACGCTGTGTACCGAACCCAGCACAATAAGCTTCCACATGTATTACTCAACAAGCCGAAATAATAAAGAAGTGACAATCATGCGGATATGTTAAGTGAAATAATTTATACTTTATAAAGGTCCGGAAGTAATAACGTTCGCGATGCTCACACACACACACACACACACACAAAAAAAAAAAAATGCATTTGGGATTCTGTCGAAACTGCCGCCACGGGAAGGAGACTTAATAAAACAAAGCGCAGCTTATCGAATGAGATCAGGGACACGAGATGTACTCCCGATTCTGTACGGATGCATAATTCCAAATTTTTAGAAGGGCTAACACTCAGCTATTCTGAGAGAATTTCCTTTGGAAGGGGGAACGTGGAGAAAGGACATCTCGAGACGCAAAGATGGCAAGATGAATTTAATGCATGCCCTAGTTGGAAACCTTTTAAACACGATCGTTTCCAAGATGAGGGTCCTCGAATGCAAAACTGGCAGACTTCTTCGCATACAGCTCCACACTCCGTGTGCATCCATTAATATGTTCTGCTAATGCGAATTCTTTCACAACGAATGCGGAAACACGAAAAATGGGCTTTAGTAATATTAATAATGAGCTGACTCACAAATAGATAAGAGTGAAAACTCATTTCATTCGTGTTTCACTATGAGCCAACTGGTGCAGAATGGCATTTACGAATACGTGTTCCTGTTCTTTACTTGCTCCGTTGTACATTATCCTTACAAATTATCTTTCGTACCTTGCAAGAATCTGTTACGAAATCCAAACCATCAGTGATTGTGCTCTTGTGGCAGTTGCAGTGGAACCATGCATGGCAATCTCACGCCATCGTACTTTTCGACACCTCCACCGTCATTGCACAAGCGGTAAATCGAGGAAGATAGTTTTAGAGGAACAGAGCAGGTGAAACAAAAGCCTGCTAATGTAGTGTTTTCTGGAGTTTTTGATTTCCGATCCGTTTGCTTTTTCCAAGCCACTTTGTGCGACGATTCGCATCAGCCCGTCAAATGAAGCTCTAATTACTACTTTTATCGCTGCTTTTCTTTTCTCTGCTCCTCAAAACAACTCGGGTCTCCAAGAAGAAACGCGCTCCTCCGTCTGCCTCATTCATGTTCGGCTGGCTGCCTTTTCGTTGTGGAAATATATTCCGAAAAAACACAGTTTGTTCGCACACGGATTTCAAGTCAGACAAGCACACGGTAATGTGATGAAAATCAAAAGTCCTCGTGCAAAAGGGAAACCATAGAGTACGGCAGAAGGGGTTATAAATAATAACGAAACTCCCTAAGAAGCAAATGTGTTCGCCCCCACCTCCAGGAGACCGGCGTATCATCGGAAAGAATCGCCGACACTCACCTTCTCAAACCTGCTCGGATAAAAGCAATGCGACTCGAAGGAAGAGAGAATGGGTTTCTCTAAGCAAATGAGCTTACGTTTCTTTGGGGGGGGAGGAAAAAAAAAAAACATCCGTACGTCGCTCTGGAAAACGAGGAACGGATTTCCCTCGTGGTGCTAAGAAAAAATTGTGGCGACGATACGATTCGGATCCCTAATCCTTGTCTCCCATCATTTAAGAACCGGTCCTTTCAAACCCCTCTTAAAAATGAAATGAGTAAACAGCGAAAATAAACCAACGATATCATTAATCCTGTTCTCCTGGAAAACTAAAGGGCAGGTTCAAAAACAACGTTCTCAAAATGCTTTCAAAGCTAAGATAGTCCAATGCGTTTCAAGAGCACACGGAATTCCATTCCCTTTAAAACGAAAAACGCTACACGGAAAGGCACATTTTTCCTTGCAGGGACGAAAATTTGCCACAAGAAATTGCCTGCATCTCAGAGACGCACAATCTCTGAAAGAAGTTCCGTAATTGAAGAAAATAAAATTCTCATTTCATCTTCTCGGATTGTCATTTTTAATGATCCACTAACTTCGAAGCGAATATTACATACACGCGGGAATGACTTCGATTTCCTAAAATGAGCCAAGATATGGAGTTGTTTCGAAGTGATGTCCGCCGATCCATACATTCTTGCCTCCGGAACGGAGTAAGAGCTGATGCTGACGAGTTCCTAAATCAGGGCAAATCATGCTTTGCCTCTCGTGTCCTCTTAGCATTTGCCCTCAAATATTAGGATTTCTACACACGACGCAGTCAACATATTCAAAGGCTTCGCTCGCTCCAAAACAACAGACGCATTCACGTCCGTTCTCTCCACTCGCCGAACTTGATTGGCTTGATGCTCTCTTATCTGTAACCGCCCGTTTCCCCCTACGCTGGAGAACCCACATTCCAGCGACGCGCGTCTTCCGTATTTCTGCAATCGTTTAACTGCAAGTCGTTCGAATTTTTCCTTTCGGACGATTACGCTATAAAAGGCTTCCCGCAAATAACAAGCTTTGGAAATATTCTGGAAACAGCTGCGAAATGTTCATCTCCGCATGCGCCGTTCCTGCAGGGAAGCCGGTGGAGGCAGAGGAGGCGCATCGCCTTGGATCGAGCGTCAAAACAGATTCATTCACCACCACGTATAAGACGCGCTCAGGTGCTCTCTCAGCATCCGATGCTTCGCCGTTCCGTGCACGGCGTGAACCCGACTGAAGGAACAAGAAGCATCGGAAGTGCCGATACTCGGAGATGCGCTGGAGACCAGAATCTCACTGGACCTGTTCTGCGCAGGAATTTTTTTCAAACGTCGACCGGAAAAGGTGTAGCGAAATCCTGGAAGCTTTTTTTTTTTTTTTTTTTCTAAAAAGAATCCAGGAGAGGGCGCCGGGGAAAGCAAGCACTCCCATCTTCGAGCGCCCAAGGAGCGCAAGTTTACAGGAATCGTAACTCTGTGCAATTATCGGAGCACATCGGCTCGCGTTCTGAATGGATTTCTTCCCGCTGCGAACGCAGTTCCTCTCAACAGACGTCCGGATGGATATTTTGTTTCTCCCTGCTTTATTTCATTAATCTGACAATCTGAATTACTCGCAAGTTGTTGGCGGAGTTTAAGAGCGCTCTCAAGATATCGAGATGGGGAGAGACTCTTTTCTTTCAAGCGCGAGCTTCGGAAGGGATCTCCACGTGCCATATAAAGCCGCTGTCTGAAAAGCGTTTACTGAGGAAAATAAAAGTAGCAAATGCTAAAACATTGGATCATCTTAATCACACGAACCCAGGAGGAGAGCATTCGTGATAAGGTTGCAGCCGATCGCCGGCAGAGCTCTTCCTTCGAGAGCGGAATGCAACGAGAGATACGCAGCTCGAGCTTCCATTACACAGAGTAGGGGAACCCTGTTAGACAGAGGTGCACTCACACGCCATCCACGACGTAGGCAATGCAGCAATTGTACTTGAGGCACGATGACAACTGAAAAGAGCGGTCCAAACTGGGAACGAGCTTATTGCTGATCATACTTCGGGTGTCTTCTTTCGTTCCATTAGGTTAAAGACCTCTGAGGGGAAGGGGTAACCTTCTACCAAAAGGGAAGGGTTCTCCATTCTCTGCTCCACTTTTCTGCTTCTTCTTGCTTCTTGGACAGACCTTGAAATTCTCTTCGTCATTCTTCAGTTCGAGGAAGGACGAAGAAAATACTCCAACACTTTTCCAGTACTCCTGCTTCGACTGCCTCTGTTCTTCCTTTTAGTGTGAGGATTGAGGATGCACTCCTTTTTGTTTTCGAGAGCTACACAAAGTGCAGAGTGCATACGCTACAGAACTGTGCGCGTGCTTCTTGCTGATGGATGATTGCTGCTTCTTGCACCCAACGGTCTAAAATGGTAAAAGCACTGCATGAAGTACCCCGTAAGAAATTCCCTCGGCAAAGCGGCAAAGCGCCAATTTGCACAGCGTTCGAGCTCTTACATGTAGAAATAACGAAAGGACACGAAGAGACGACGGAAACCAGAAGATGCTTGAATGAGGTTCCCCACCTACACGCGCATGCAGACTCCGAGCGTCACGTACGATTTTCGCGCGTGTTGCGTAAGCAACGCACCGAGCGAAAGTAACGCTCGCACCCAGATGCTCAAGTCGGTTCTTCGATCACCGTACACCAAGGATGTTTTCGACAGCAGGTTCGCAAATTTCCAATTTCGTTCGTCTGGTCGCAGAGTTCTCAGAAACGTTCTGCACGAGTGTGAGTGAATGGCGCCGGAAGAGACCAACCACCCCTTTCCCGTGCCGATATTCTGCAGCCCCGTCATTTAGGGTTGCACAGCAGCGAGGAATCAAAAACTTTCACACGCGTGCTGGAGGACACCTTGCCAGGTGGTTCGAGGATGTCGGAAGATGCCCTCCGAAGCCCTCATCAGGTGCTCCATCGTGCATGCATACCCTACGTGGCGCCCTTATCTATCCACCCAAGGGAGTAGCAGCTTTCAATCAAGCAACATTGGTTTCTTGGATTTGTCGCCATATGAATTGGTTGTTGTCTCCCAGAAGACCAGCCTGGATCCAGGCGGCACCGCTGTTTCGAAAGCGTCACCCCATGCACTCATCTGCATCACCGCTGGGTTTCCGCCGATCTGCGATCGCTTCAACGACCCCGAAGCAGCCTCCGGGATTCGAACGCAAGCCGACCACGTCCTTCCCCATCAAATTGCTTTCCGTGGGAACCTTATAAACCTCAGCGTATGAGAAAGGCGCCACCCCAGTCATGGCTGCCACTAAACGATAAGTGCGGAGCTTCCAGCAGATGGGAATCCAAAAAATAAAATCTGACAAACGGGAAAAACAAAAAATGCATTCCAACGGCACACGCACAATCACACGTTCTCCTTGCGTTTTTTCTTGCATCACCTCTTTTAGCAGGTGTCTATTTAAGGAACACACACACACACAGAGAGAGAGAGAGGGGGGGGGGGAGATGTTCACGCAGACTCAAGACTATTATCAAATGATTTTTTTTTCTTTCTTGATGTCTCACTTGGTACGACCTTACTGTTTTTTTTTCTTCATTTGTTTGTGTTTTTATTTTTCGGCTGATGAGTGCACAACGCACACGAAGAGACGATCAGAGGCTCTACGAACCAAATAAGGAATACCCACCCAGTCCCCCCAAAAAGGTGAAGATCGCATCGTTTTAAGAAATCGGATGTTGAGAGATAGCGCAGGCTCGCTGGCTGCTGCACATTGATGGAAGAATGATCTGAAACTTCGTATCACATTGGCGTCACGTCGGTTCTTGCATCTCGCAAGCGTCTAACACAATCCGCGGAGACCTGCAGACACTACGCTACACTAATTTTAGCACCTTCAGCCATTAGACTCTGGAAGGAGGACCAGTTGGACGCAGTTGGTTCCTTGTATGGACTACCCCAGCACAGATGTGTTCCTGGTGCAATCAAGCCAAAGGACACTGTCCGCAAGTAAGGACAGCGTTTCATCCAGAGGGATATTTTGTACTGGTTAGCATCACCCCTTACAGCTATGGAATGACACAGATGACCGAGCACACTGAAATTCCATTAACGGAACGAAACCTTCAAATACATGCTGAGGAGATCTGAGGTCCTCTCATGACTTTTAGACAAACTGGCGGATGTTTTTTTTGTTGCTGTTGTCTTGGTGGAAAAAGAGAGCAAACATGTGAGGGTTCATTGCAACTATACTGATCAAAACAAAGTTGAGTCTGTCATTCTGACGTGCTCCTGAGACGTGGAACAAAGTCGAGGCTCCACAAGGTGAACCATCAAGTTGCTAAACGCGCATGCGCTCTCTGTGCTCCAGTTGGCTGCTGCAAGAATCGAGTCGGTCGCGCTCATTTTTCTGGAACATTTTTCGAAAGTTCTCCACGGGAGGTCCTCCGCAGGCACTCCCTGAGTCACACTCGCTGCTTTCGTACACTCGCTGCTCGCGTTCCACCACCGATGACTTCCGCATGTCTCCACCGGACTTCCCTCCCTTCGTTCACAGTGAAGGATCCCCAGGAGAGTCCTTGAATAAGATTCGAAAAACGGAGAAACGGGATGGCTTCAGCAGGAAAAAGAGCGGGTAGAAGAATCCAGGGAGAATCCCAGTGCGCGGCGCCACCCAGTTCCTCTTTGATTACAAGAAGATTCTTGTTCTTCCTTTCAATTTCCCCCTTGGCGACCGCAGTGCAAGCAGAGAGAAGCGTCTTTCTCCGCATGAACGCCAGCCACGCTCTCTCTAATGACTGTACCATCGGCAGGGAGCAGACGAAAGGATCTGTCGAGGCCACAGCAAATCGAGGAACGGAAAACCGCTCGGCTTCTTGGATTGCGCGAAATGTCCTTGCGTGGTTGCGTGTGGACCTCTCAGCACCGGATCGCTCTGAAGCGTGTTCAAGGACGATGGAACGTGTACCCACCGCGGCTTCCACGCCCAAGTGCCGCTTCCTTCCCGGGAAAAAGTTTTCTGCACTGTCGCATCTCGCTTTACGACCCTCCCTTGCGGCCGATTTCCCGACCGATACGAAAAGCAGATGAGCTGTCGCGCCAGAAATCTCGCACGTTCCGCATGGTGGGAGCTTCCTTTCGCAGGAGCACCACGTTTGATTGAGCCCAGGAGAAAAGAGGAGACGGCCTTCGCGCGCCGAGAAGCCCAACATGAGCCGAGACTCTGGGAGGGTCTTGTGACGCAGGAGAATGCGTGGCACGGCAAAGGACGGATGCTGTCCGCAGAGAAAGAACGCAAGCAAGACGAGGCTGGTTCCTTCGGGTGCTGCAGGACAAAAAGCTCCTCGATCCCGAGATTTCTCTTCTCTGTTCCTAACTAGGCTTTGTCACTGCTATCTCGCACGCCTCGAGTTCCTCGTCACGACCCGAGTGGTCACCATGAGAGTCCTGCTGAGCGTGTCTTTCCGCCACAACCTCGTTTTGAGTTCCAGCTTCCACTTGTCTTGGTCGGCTGGATCTGACGAGCCACCAGCTTGCAACTGGCGACCTTTTCTCACTTCACCATGACTACAGCATCGGGACGTGCACTTTGATGGAGCTTTTGTCTCACAGATAGCAAGTTTTGCTTTTTTTTCTCGCTCTCTCTGAAAGGCGCTCCTCGAAGGGAGGAGCACGCTTCTTGCACTCTGGTAAGGAATCAACCAGCTCGATGGAGCCACCTCCACGATAGGGGGACGGTTCCCTTTTCACAACCGGAGGGGAACTCCGAGGGAAATCGGCTCCTTGATTCCAGGAAGGACCCCGGAGGGTCAACTTCCAATCCCGAAGAATCAACGGGGACATCAGGGGGGTTCCGGCTTGCACCAGTGCCGCACCCCAAACCTAAAGGCGAACCAGCTCCATCCTGCGAGGGGGGGGACTCGGAACCCATGATGCACCCCCGTTCTCGGCGTCAATCCTTCCCCGGATGGGATTCGAACCCGAAACGCTTAATACCATGCGCGGAGACCACAGCCACACGGCTGCCAACGCAGGTCTTGGGGCCATGAGGGCTTTGTCAGGTGAGGGAAGACGAGTTGAAGCTCTTTTATAAGCAAACACGAATGGGAGGTTGGCCAAGTCTCGGACCTCTGCATCGAAGGTTCCAGAAACGACCGCTAAGAACTTTTTGCACGGGATGGAGCCGCGATCGAACGTGCGGTACAGCCTTGGGAAAAGATAGGACAGGAAGATTCGCGGGATGAGCCTACTCACGAAAGTGCGTACGATCTTGCATTCTGTACCCTCGTGACCGGCACAGGAGAGGAAACGCCCTCATTTAACCCTTCGGCGTGCGCGCGGCAACCAACACTCCTGTATCTGGAGGAACAGAAAGAAAGCAGGCGGTGGAATGAGCCTTCCGGGTGCGCAGGTGCTCCTGCATCAATTAACTTGGCGCCAGAGACCACGGGCCCATAAGAAGGCCGGCAACAATGTTTCCCTGCAGGAGGCAGGATGGGAGCACCCGGCTTCCCCGTCTGCGAAGGGATTCGGGAAAATGGGCGAGGACAGGGCAATCATCCGGCTAGCGCGAACGATCCGGAATGGCGAGTGATCCTGCGACCAGGAGGATGGAACGAGCCTTCGCCCGCGGGAGAGCGGAGATGGAGCCGGAAGCCAGGGCAACGGATTAACGGTTATGGCTGTTTCGGATGCTGCTCGCAGCGCCGCGACCGAATCAGCCTGAACGCAGGGCCGATCCGGAGTAAAATCACAGGACCGTGCAACGATGGCGCCGCGTTTTCCCGAGCCGCACGTTCGATCTGGATGCGCAGATTAGGGAATTATACAAAGTGGTCGCAGCCAGCTGATGGAATCAAGATGAAGGAGCCTGAAGCCTAGCAGCACAAGAGGGCGGCAGCCAGACGAAAGAGCGAGTTCGGAAAGACGATGGTCTGGCGCGGAAGAGATCGCAGCTCTTCGTGGGAGGAGGAGGAGCGAGGACTCCTATTCCTCCTCCTCCTCCTCTCTCTTCCTCCCTTTCCTCCTCCTTCTCTTCCCCCCAATCTTCTTTCCTCTTGCTCCTCTCCTCTTTCTGTCCTCCCTTCCTTTCCCTCTCCTGCTGCTACGAAACAAGAGCGACGACGCACGACACGGCAGGCGCTCAAAGGCGCCGCCGCCTCCACGCGCGCGAGCAGCGCGCTCGGAGGTGCGGAAAGAGGCTGACCGTGCCAAAACGCCCGCGGCGCTTCGGTGCGCGGGCGTGCGCGCTGTCTCTTCGAATGCCGGGGAGATGGAGAAGGGGATGGGAGGAGGGGGGGGGGGGACAGGCACGCGGCGGGTGCACCGCCGAGAGTGGTGGAGACTGGACAGGGGACTTCCAAGTAGCCCGGCGCCCGTAGAAACGCGGCCGATACAGCCAGAGCGGCCGCAGACGAGGCCAAAGCGACCGGCTGTGAAGAACGTGGACGCTTCCAACGGGCGCTGGAGGTTGGACAGGCTGAGAATCTTCTCGGGGAGATTAAAAGACCTCCGGGGCTGCGAGCTCGCAGGAGATACACGAGCGCGCCGTCCTGTCCACGGGGGTTCACGTGAGCGCTTTCCCCGTGGGGATGGGAGGTGGAGAGGACAGGGGACCGGGAGAAGGAGTGCAGCCAGGAACAAAGCGCGATATTCAGAACTCGCCTTCCGCATGGTTGCCCCTCCTGCGGTCCGGAGAGCCACCCCGGGAGGTCCACAGGGGAGCCTAAAGCGAGACTGTCCGAGAGAACCACGATGAGGGGGAGGGAGAAGCAAATTCTGTGGAGTGGGGGCCCAAGGGGACCGCTCTCCGCTTGTGGGAGGAGAACCTCCCCCCTTTTCCCGCCCTCAAGATTCCTCTGAGGGGAGTCGCCGGAGGGGAGAGACACAGGGGAGAGGGGGGGGGGAGAGAATGAAATGACCGAGGTGCGCTCGCGAGTCCTTTAGTTCCCCGCTCCGGGGATGCCCCGCCGGGCTGAGGATTCGAAGGGGTCGCTTGCGGGGTGGCGCGGGAAGCAGACGAAGGGCGGTCTGGTCTGGACCCTCCCTGAAAGTTCCCCCGCTGTTTCATCCTCCGAGCATACTCGCGGACCTGCCCCGAAGAACAGTCGAGCTCGGGGCGGTCCGAGACTTCACCCTCCGGCGATGCGCGTCGGAGCGATGCACCGCCCGATGGGGGTGGTCGGGCGCGCAAAGGAATGACAACATGGCGGCCACGGGATGAAGAAGCCGCGGTCCAGGTCCCGGCCGGCCTCTGGGCGAAAGAGCCAGGGTGGGGGTAGGAAACAGATGAGTAGTCCCCCTGAAGGAGGAAATGGGAAAAGAGGATACTGGGACGCAGGTTTCCTTGACGACGAAAGGGAGAGGGAAGGGAAGGGAGCAGAGCGAGAAGGGGGGGCGCCTTGGGAAGTCTAAGCGTCCTCGCCCGCGATCCCCTGGTTGTAGGATCAGCTACAGAAGAGGCTCGGGAAAGAGCTGGAACAGGACGCGCCCCCGAAGGGACGGCCGCACCCCTCAGGGGAAGGAGAGCAGAAGGGAGGGAAGATGGAAGATGGCGCGTCTCCTCTTCCCCCTCCTCATTACTGGCGGGTGGGGGTGCGCTCTCCTGGATAGATCCCCACGCCTCTGGCTCGGGGAAGAGGCAGGAAGAACGCGGGCAGTCGCTGGAAAGGGGGGCGGGGCAGGGGAGGGGGAACAAGGCGTGCTCTTGAGGCGCCGGACGGACAACACATCGCTGTGCCGCCCCCGCGCCGAGCGCGTGCAGGTCAGCCGACGGCGTTCCGCAACGCTCGTTCCGGAGTGACTTCTGCCTCGGGGGCCCAGCACATATCCGGCGGAAACCCCAAAACCCAAAAAAGAGAGAAAAAAAAAAAACAAAATGCAAAACGCGCGCACGCGCCGGCACGGCAGAAAAGACGGACTTTTTGCGCACGGCGCCCCCTCCCCGTCCGCGAACGCGCCGGGAACACGCGGAGCCTAACGGGCAGCAGGTGGAGGGGGAGACGACGGGGGACGCGAGCGCGCACAAACGTCCGTTCCCCTCCTCTCCGGGAGCGGGGGCGGAAGGAGCAACGGCCTACCGGGAACTCCTGGAGCACCTCGCGCCCGTCGAGGAAGACGATCTTGCAGCGGGTGGCCTTCGGCTTCCTGCGGATGCAGCTGAGCGTCCGCGCCCACGTCATCCCTTGCGGCGGCGGCGGAGCGATGCGCGCAGCAGGTCGCTCCTCTTCCGCTGGAACGGCGCGACTACGGGAGGACCCGCTCGCGCGCGGCAGCGCGCGCCCTCGCTCGCAGGGCGGCGGCGGCGGCTCCCGGCAAGCTCGCCGGGGGACGACCGACCAATCGGGTGGTTAGCGACGAGTGGACTCTGCCGCCGCCCGGAGGAGGAGGGGGAGGGGGAGACGCGGCCAAGAGCATCCGGACGGCCCCGACGGCGGCTGCAGCGACCTCTCAGCAGCACCCGGCGAGGCAAGCGGAGAGAGCGAGGGGTGGACGCTTCCGCGTGGCGGCGCGCGCAGAGGAGGCTCGTACAACCCGGGACGCCCCCTCCGACCCCGATCTGTGTGTGCGACTGTGTGATTTTTTGGAGTGGGCGGGCGGGTGGGGAGGTAGGTCGCATGGCCTCTTCGTGAGCACCTTCCAGTGCTGACCCTTCCTCTTCCTCATCTCGCGTTCCGCCGCCGTCCCTTCAACACAAAGGCCGGATTGAACGGCTTTTCACTCTCGAGGCTGCGGAGCTTCCGCGTTTACAAAGGGCGCAGGGAGCGGCGGGTCTCCGACGTCTGACGGCGTCGGAGACCGATCGGGTCGGAGACCTCAGCGACGAGAGGAGAGGATATCGATGGAGGCGCGCGGAGGGGATCAGGGAGGGAAGAAGGTTGGCGCTGTCGCCTTCCGAGACACGTAGCGCTGCCGTGTGGAACCGGGGTCTTCCTTCCTTCATGAAGAGGAGGCGGCGTCCGGAGGGCTGGAGATAGCAAGAGATTCCAGGAGGCGCCAGCTCCGACGGAGCTGCAGGCGCTCATGAGCTCTCGTCCAGGACTCCGATTAGGACGCGACGTCTGTCTTGGGTCCAGACTTCCGGAAGGGGGGTTTCATGGCAGCTAGAAGAACTAGCTGCCGCCGTCAATATCCACCGCAGGAAGAATGAAAGGTCGTGCCTCCCGTAACTGATTGATGGACCCTCCCTCGATGGATGGCAACAAGTGGGCACAACCTCTGAAAGACCCTTCCCCACAAGCGCACCCTATTGAGGTCCCAGTTTTATCTACGAGTGAGAGGGAATCCAAAGCTCATCCGTGATTCTCCCACCTTCCAGGTGAGGTTTCCAGTATCCCCTGCTGGTTCCAGATCTGCTATCCGAAAACGCAGCAGTTCCAGGCTTGTTTTGAAGGGTGCGGAGGAAGAACTCACCAGAGAAGCGCCCCGACATGAAGCTTATTAACTTTCCAGGTGATGCTGGAAGGGACCGATATCTGGACTGCAGATGCAAATCCTCCTGCCCGTGAATCTGAACACCTTGCTCCATGGATTTGCAGCAGAACTGAAGGTTTGTTTGGGTCCTTTGTAAAGACTATGAAAGATACTGGGTCTGGGTGAGTCTCCACTCTGGACTACCGAAAGGCCGAAATTGATCTCATTAAGAACGCATTTATTGTTCTTCGATAACCAGGTAATACCGATTTCTCCACAGAGGACCGCCACCAGGAGGATCAAGCGCTGCTCTGAGAACGGGTTGTTGCATGGATACAAAGTCCATGGGAATCCCATCCCATCCCTTGTTTGTCTTGGTACTGCTTCTGGTCCTGCGTATTTCCTATTGTCTAGCTGCAGCTCAGACGTCCGTGAACCAACAGAGGCAGCATTCTGTGAACGGAAATTTCTTAGCAGCTCTGCGTGCAGATGCGAACCAGGAAAGGATGGGAGATGTCATGCCGTGCCAAAGGTAGCAGCCTCCTATTCTGCTGCTTTCGATCCACCTGGACGAGAGAATGCTAGAACTCCGGGATGCCGGTGGAAGTTCACCTTGCAGCCTTTCAGGCACCCTAGGTAACGAGAAACAAACAAACAACAAAGTCTCGACATGCTTCGAAAGCTCTTAAACATTTCAGCAACAAAAGGGAGATCCTAGTAGCACTGCTGTGTGGCTCCTGAACGCAGCATCATGAAGAGTGAGAAACGGGTCTGCGATCGTTGTCGTAGGCAGGGATCTGGGTTAGGAAAGAGACCGGTACACTTATTACTGCAGGAAATCTTGCGATCGGCATCTGTTTTGCTGCGCCCATACCTTGCAGAAGGCCTTCGAGGTCGTCCCTGCTCCGTGAGCAGCTCTGAATGGTCAAACCTTCACCCAAAACTGCAGCTCTGCACTCTCCTTGATGGGCAAAAGCAGCATTTCCAGAATACGGCATCCTTAGGGATATTCTGGAACAAGAAACTAGTGCGATTCAAACTATCAATCATTGGGGTCTCTTTATTGGCATCTCATCTGTGTTCGCCATCGAATATTCCCGGCATAAGAGACAGCTGACAGAGTGCAAAGTAAAAAAGACTGCATTCTCTTCTTTCTCTGTTCCATTCCTCAACCTCCTGCTCCTCAAAAAGTTCCGAAACAACATGCATTAAACAGGTGTATGGTTGTCAAGGTTTTGCAGATAAAGGTCATCTACTAACAGATTCAGGTGTCCACCATGGAGTCAGACCGGATCTTCGCTGCCGAACGAATGGAGCACAGGTTCGGCTTCCCTTTCTAGGTGTGGCTGTGTCCCCCTGTCCTTTCCACACAGCACCGTGAATCGGAGATTTGTTGATCCGAAAGCATCCTCCTCCTCACCCAGTTGGCAGCCGAAGACAGACTGTTGCAGAGATGCCATCTCCTCACGGCGGTTCTGAATCCAGAGGCAACAAGTATCTCGCCTGAGGACCCTTTGTCTGGAAGAGGAGATTGTGAGGTCTTCCGACTGGCAAGCACTCGGGGCCGCTTCTCAGAGTTTCCAGGCACTCCTAGCAAAACTCTTGCAAGCCTAAGGAAGCCCACTGCAACATGAGCAGCATGTCCTTGTTGAACCTTTCTTCTGCACAGTCTTTGCAGACACAGAGGTCCATTCTTGCCGACAACCCACATCCCCTGTTAGGTTTGGACGTGGAGCAGAAAACAGCCAAGATGGAAACCTTGAACGATCTTCTCCTGGAACGGAGGAAGAAATTCTTAGCAGCTTGTCTGGAAGGCAACTTGTAGAAGGATGAAGTGGGCAAAATGTCCCGTATCCGCGCCACCACTCAGGATGCTCACCTCAGCATAGGTGGCAGCATAGGTGAACTTGTTGCCTTGTTCGCGAAAGGACCTTCATTAAGCAGTGAGGTCTGAAATCCAGACCACATTCTTCACGCAGTCCACGTGGAGCACCCGATCCGATGGAGCGCGAGTTCAGGAATCGGTTCGAGGGAAGGCGAGTTCTTGTGAACTAAAAAGGGAGGGCCTGTCTCTTTCTTATGAGCTTGAAAATTGGATGAGCTATGGACAACATTCACCACGCTGCATGTCTTCGGGGGAACCGGAGTATCAGCAGAGATTGCAGTTGGGGGCAGAAAGTGCTGTTTCAGGGATGCATGAAGAAAATAAAAAAATCTCTCTCTCTTTTTCTTTTAATTTTTGGCAGAAACTGTTGTTTACTCATTACGTTCTATCGGATGGATCAGTCCTACGTGACTGCATTCCAGACCGTGGGGATCTCTTCGAATTGAATGGTGGAGAGGAATCGAAAAATATCAAGGGAACCCGTCCGCCGCTTCTCTGTCAACGAGTAGACACTGTGGCAACCGTTCGAACTCTAGCCTGGGATTACGAGTCTCGGGATGACTTGGTGAACTGAATCCAAATCCTAACAACGGGGGACGAGGATGAGGTCTGGAAGTGGCACAGCTGCATCGGCCGTTTGGAACGCTGGGTGAAATAGCCGAAGAATAACGCAGCCGGCAGAGCGTCTGATGGCGGTTCGCTCTTGTTAGCGAACGCTGCACGCATCTGCCATAAAAATAACTAATGAAGACTTCATCCAGGGTGCAAAGTACTGATAGAGTGGATCCTGGCCTTACATCAGAGGAAACGTCTGCAGTGATCCTTTAAAGAAGAATTAGGAGGTGGCTGTGAGAGCAGAAATGCCGAATGGGCTAGTGCCACGGGGCTTGTATAGTGAAGGATGTGTTCCTAACCAGATACGTGGGTTGATAAAGTTCCAAGATTTCGGCCGTATTCCTGGGAAGGGGCACGGTTAGCATTTCACGAGCATTCAGAGCTCTCCTAATGACATGCCAGTGTCCGAGAGCTGCTTTCACTTGGGGAGGAGGCGATGGTCCCTCAATCTCCATGCGGTGCTTTTCAGCTCCGTTTTGATTTTGCCAAACGAAAAAAAAAAAAAAAAAGAGAGTGGAAACAAAAACAGAACGCGCAGGGAGGATCAGGCGAGCATCTGAAATCACAGGTGTCTGTTTGAGCAAAGGTTCTCGAACGAAGAGAGGAACCTTGCCCAGGGCCGGCTGACATGGGCTGATCCTTGGAGCTTTTCATGGACTTGTTCGAGAGCGATTCGAATCAGGTCGAACCTTAGGAAAACGCACCTTCAGGCAAACGTCATCACCCAGGCACATCCCCCAAAATTTTTTCTTTTTGAAAAAAAAATCAGTAGCGACTTCACGGGGGGATCGTTACTATTGATGATGGGAATTCTCTTGAATGCTTCTGTTTTCGCTGCTTTCTTTCCAGCTGCCTTTTTTTCCCCGTTTTTTGGTTCTCATGGGGTGCTGAAGAACCATTCGCCTCCTTAGGGGGACTCACGAAGCTCTTTGCCACTGTCCACGCCACCCGAGGGCGTGTGTGACCCTTCGAGTTACAGGGGGCACCCCAGGAGAGGACCACCTATGAATCCAGGAAGGCTCCGGAAGAAGGAGTCTGCTCCTCTTACTCTTGGGAGGGAACCCCGAAGGGATTCTTTCCTTATTTTCTCTGGAGGGGGCCGCTCCATTATTTCTTCTCTGAAGGGAACCAGGAAAGGATCTTCTCTATATTCCTACCTCTAAGGAGACCCCGAAGGGTCGATTCCCAATTTCTCTGAAGGGCGCTTCCCGCAGGGAACAGCGCGCTTCACACTCTGGAGAGGTATCAACCAACCAGCTCCATGGTACGAGATGGAGGGTCCTCTCCCTTCCTTCGGGAAGGAGGGACGGTTCCATTTGCACAACCGAAGGAGAACCCCGAAAGGAACCGACTCCTTGATTCCTGGAAGGATCTCGGAGGATCAACTTCCAATCCTGGCCAGTCGACGGGTGCATCCGAAGCACGCGAAGCTCCTGGTCCAGCCAGAGTTCTTCTAGGGGGAAATCGAAACCCACGACGCATCCATTTTCCGGCGTCAATTCTCCACGTGGAGATTCAAATCTGCAACGCTTGGTACCACGAGCGGAGACCCCAGCCACACGGTCGCCAATGCGGGCCATAAGAGAATGATCGAGGGTTCCCAGCACCGGCTACGCCTTCCTGACGACTGTTCCTCATGACTCTTGGGACAGGGACCTCTGAGAGACCTGTTGTGTCGGTGGTATCTGCCTGAAGGCATATCGATTTGCATTTCCGCGGGTCCATCCTTTGCAGGACGCCTTCGAGGTACTTCTTCATTCCACCCAGCTGGGGCCATCTGGAAGCGAACAGCAGCAAGCACTCCATACGCGTGCGCCTGGCGTGTTGATAGCCGATCCCAGCTGCCAATGCAACCAGACCTGGAAAAGTTTTCTGCAGCTGCAGGAAGCGACACCGGAGTGAGCTTTACCCTGGTCAAAGATCTCTTGGGCACGCCGCCCCTTACACCGCAAGGGACCTCGGTCACGACGGACTGCAACTCTCGCCTGGACCTCATCGTGGCGAGTGAGACCAGGATGGATGGGACGGTGAGGTCTTCCCAGCCCGAAGCGGAAGCAGGACTCCGCTCGGCGTGCGTCCTCGAGCCTGGAAGGGGCGCAGGCAGCTCCCGTTGTTGAGTACGGCAGTGAAGCGTCTTTTTGCGTACGGCCTCCGCAAGGGCAAAGCAGGATGGCGATGTGGAAGATCCGGAGGAGGTCAATGTCACGTGAGCCACTGCCGACGGGACGCTGGGATAGTTGCTGCACGGGTCAAGAACCTCCGAACACCTCCCATTCCGGGAGACCTGGAATGGCTGAGATGGGATTATTCCTCTCATTCGGTCCGACGCGGGAGGACCACTATGACCTCTGGTGAAAATGCAAGCAATGGAAGGAGGAGGTTATACAGGGCTGTTTATTCCTCATCTTCTAGGGAATAGCCTCTCTCTTTTCCAGCTTGCGTCCCTACTCCGTGGTGAAGAGGTGAGGTTTGCTGACAGGGGTTGCAGGGGGAGCAGGAGGTTCCTGAGAAGAAAAGGAGGAGGAGGAGGAAGAGAGAGAGAGCTTTCCCACCTTGTGAGAAGTTCCTTTGAGAACGGTTCTCGGAGGTTTTCTCCTGTTTCCAAGGAAAATGAGACCGTTGGAGAGGAAGCGCGCCTGACCAGAAGTTCGGAAATCCTGCCTTCCCTAAGGACAGTCTCTTCCTCTGTCCTGAATTCTTCCTCCATCCCTCTGACCCCTCCTCTCCTGCACTTGCCCACCGATCCTCCCACGCTTCCCGAGAGCCAGCGATTTTTCCCGAGGGGCCGTGTGTTCCGCAGCCACCCCAAGGCTAGTTTTTCTAGAACGGCTTCAAGGACCCTTTCAGGAAGGGTTCCTTGAAGTTTTTCTGTTTGCCGCGTGACTGCAAGCAAGCCTCGGCTGCCGGAAAGACGCTGGAGGGTGTCGTCGACATCGGCCTGCTCTTGGTGAGAGCTGCTGCTGAGGCTTCCCTGGAAGGGGGATGAAGAGGGGGAAGAGTCGGTGACCCGGGGCGCTTTCTGGTCAGACCTGACACCCGCAGCGCCTCCCTCAGGGGTCCCTAAGAGCCGATGTCTTCCTCGTTCCCACCCACCCGTTCCTTGAGTGGGACACATGAGGGACACATGTCCTTGGGAAAGAAAGGCTGAAGGGAGATCCAGACGAGGGAGGAGGCTTCCGGAGAGGCATGCGTGCGTTCCCGAAGTCCCGGAGAAGTGAGAGAACCAGGGAGTGGCGCCTGCCAGGGGAAGGAATTCGGGCACGCGCCTCCCGCCCTGCTCCCGACGGACGCTGCCTCCGTGTGAAGAGGTCAGAATTCCGGAAGCAGAGATGCCCGGAAGGAAGGAGGAAAGACCTAGTAGGGAAGGGCCTGCAGAGGACAGGACATCGGTTCTTTCTTCCTGGGAACAGGCAGCAGTCCCCGTTCCGCGCTTCCTCTGGAGACCGCCCTCAACCCGCATTTCCGGTTTTCCCTCCGCCTTCCCTCTCCCGCACTCGAGGCGCCAGTTCGCCGGCGCGCGCGCGAGACGATCGGCGCCGCGGAAGGGAGGCTACCCACGCGTTCCCGCGACGGAATCCGCTCAGTGCATCTGTGGACCGCGGTGGTGCTGCTGCGAGGGCGTGCCGCCGGGAAGCGTCGGTTCGGGAGCGTCTACCTGCTGGAGACCGTCGGTCGGGAATGCCTCCGCCGCCCTTGGCTGCCGGAAAGATGCTGGCGAGTGCCATCGCCATCGGCCTGCTCGTGGTGAGAGCTGCCGCTACTGCATCCCTGGAAGGAACGGGGAGGAGGACAGGGAAAAGTGGCGACCCGGGGCGCGTTCCAGTCGGATCCGAACCCGCAGCGCCTCCTTCATAGACCCCTGAGCGCCAACGCTTTCCTTCCCCTTGCCGGCATCCTGGTTAGAAAGAAAAAAAAGAAAAAGGAAAGCCGTGGTGGTGGATTTCTGCCTTCCTCTCCAGGACTCTGCTGGTCATCCGGGACGGGACTCCCTCCCCATGCCTAGACCGCGTTCGAGAAGGGTCGCCCTGCCGCTCCCTGGCAGGTGCGCGGCAGAGCGATCCCAGCCTCGAAGTCCGGGAGCGCTGCATCCTCCTTTTCTGTTTCCTGCGACAATAAGGGGACACGAAAGGATCCAGATGACGAGAAAGGGGAGCGCTGCATCCCCTTTCCCGGGGAAGTCCAGATTCCCGATAGCATCAGCCGAGCTTCCATGAGAATTCTGTGAGAGTCGCCTCGCGCCGTCTGTCGCTCCTGATGAGCAAGGAAGACCCCACCATCCCTCGGACAGGAAGAAGGCACCCGCCTCCGAGGAGAGCGAAGGCAACGGTAGAGGCTCCCTCCGGGGAGAGAGAACCGGAAGAGGCTTCCGGGCTGGAGGGAGTCTCCAACGGCGACCGGAAGGACCGTTAGTCCGGGTGTTTGCCTCCTAGAGCGGTGCTGCGTCTGTGTAGGAGGGAAGAATGGGAAAGAGGAGAGTGGTGGTGGTGGTGGGGGGGGTAGAGGTGCATGCTCACCCCTGTTCCCTGGGGCACCTCCCACTTCCTTCTCTGGTCCCCACGGAGTGCGCCTGCACCCGTTCCGATCGGGAGAGGCGTACACTTCACCTCTCCTTCGGAAGAGGGGTCATCTCGTCGAGACAGCGGACGGATTCCCCGGGATTGCCCTCCCTTGAGCTTTCGGGAGCGACCTTCCGGATACCGGGTCCTCTCACATAAAAAAGGCCCATTTTTCCGAGGCCATACGCTATCCTCTGGAAGACCTCGCTCCCGTGAGGGACGGGGGCGCGATCGAATAGGGAGTGGGAGGGAAGGAACGAAGCGGGAATCTCCCGCTTCGTTCCCGTGTCGGTCGCCAGTGGCAAGGGATGAGAGCAAGGAACGGCGGGGAAAAATGCGCGTGGACCGCCTCGCGCTCCTTCACCGTGGATCTCTTGGAATGCCCCTACTCTGGAGAGGGCGCTCCCCTCTCAGCAAGAGGGACTCCCGGAAGGGCCCGTCGCGCAGAGTCGTCTTCCAGGAGAGAAGAGAGGGAAGAAACGGCATGGCTGGCCTGGAGCTCCTTCCCGCGACCCTGCCTGGACATCCCTCCGAGACGCGACGTGAGAATCTTCCCCTGAACTTCCCTCCTCTTGGATCTGAGGAGTGCTCTCGCTCTGGCATCCCGGTGCCGTCCCCGTGAGCCGCCCCGGGAGGCGCAGTGGATGAACGCTCTTCAGGCACCGATAAGTTTGGTGGTTTCCTCGGGGTTTCGAAAGAATCCTCTTGGGATCAATGGTTGAGATACACCTGGCGTCCTTCGGGATGTCCCCAGAGCTGGACGAGGAGGGTACTCTTTCTCCCAGGGCAGCAGGGCCCGATCGCCGATCCCTTCCCCGTGACATACAGGAGTGGCGCCTAGAAACAAGTGGTCTGCACCGGCGCTGCTAAGCTGGGAGTAGCGCGGGGGTGGGACCACGTCGCGACCCCATTTTTGTCTCTATTCTCACGGCCTTGGGAGTGGTTCCTAGCAACTGACGATCGTCGTGGTGCCAAGGGAGAGAAGCCTGGGGCGCGCAGGAGTGATGGGAAGGGTCCTCTCTCCCCCTCCTCCACCCCTTCCTCCTCCTTCTTATCCATTCTCAAGTGGAAACAGGATCACCTCCTCCCACCCTTCAGAAAACGTGGGAGACGCCACTCTCCAGGATGCGCAACCACGGAAGAAGCTTAGACAGGGTACCCCCGGAGATGGCGCCGGCATCATCTCACCTCAACGCCTCCTCCTTCTCCGGGAGGTACATGGTGGTCCTGCTGACCGGCAAGTGCCAACTCACCACCAAGATGGGGTCCATTGTCGGGATCTCCTCTCTAAACACTGAGAACTACCCCATGTCCTTCGGTGCCAATGCGCGGTGCCAGCTGCGCCTGCAGGTCTTTGGAAGGCGAGGCGTTTTTTTTTTTTGTTGTTGTTGTTTTTTGTTTCTCCTCTCAGGGATACCGGGAAGATACGGTGGAGGCTGTGGGGGTGGACGCGCGCACGCGCCTTTCCCTCTCCCTTCTCCGGGCGCTCACTCGCTCTTCTTCGTCCTCCAACTCAGCCCGCGGATGGCTCTCCCGAGAACGCCGTCGGCGCGTTCTTCCGAAACGCCTTCGAGCTGGGGACGGGAGGGGTGCTGATCCTCAGCGACTCCCTCCGGACAAGGGCGTGAGTACAGCGGCGGAGGCAGCCCAGTCACCTCTCCCGATCGACCCCCCCCCCCTTTCCCTCTCTCATCCCCCGCCGTTTCGCAGCATCACCAAGGCGGCAGACCTGTCGACCTTCCCGAGGTTCCCCCTGTTCCTGCCGGCGGAGCTCCTGTTCGAGGGGAAGGCTCCCGCGAAGGGCTTCGCGGTGACCTTGGCGTCCTCCCCCAACGCCTTCCACGTCACAGCGAAGAAGAGGAAGCACCGGACGCCCGTGTCCTCGGAGTTGGTGACCGAGCTGCCGGACGAGCAGCGGTTCCTGTCTCTGCTCATACGCGTAAGGCTTCCTCGTCCTCCTAGGGGGAAAAGGGGGGGGGAAGAGGAAGAGGGGACAAAGGGGAAGACAGAGACGGAGTCACCCTCCAGCCGTCGCCTTCCCCTTTGTCCGGTTGCCTTCCTCTCTACGCGGAAGGGAGAAGGGATCATTGCTGGAGGCACCTGAGGAGCTTGAACGGACGCGCTTGAGCAGTGGCTCCAAGTACACAAGGGACGTCCTCCTCAGGAAGAAAAAGAGAGGACTCCAGGCAGGCTGCGGGAACGGAGCCGCCTCGGGTCTGTTCCCCGCGCGTAAGTGGGCACCAATCGCTGCACCCATCGACAAAGGCTCAAGCAGCCTTACCACCTCCTGGTCCCGGGTCTTCCGGATGGAGGCTTAGATCCTCACCGGCGCGGTCCTGACTCTATCACTTGCAACCCAGAAGACCGAGGTCATCCGGATCACTTGGTGACCCCAGTAGCATATCGGCGACGTGGACGCCTCCGAGGTTTTACAGCTCTCGGAAGAAATCCTTGCCGCGGGAGTGAATTACCGCTTCCGAGAAAGGATCAGGACAGATTATCCGCGTGTGGACATGCGTCCTCATATCCATGCGAAACGCCGACACATCCCTGCCCGGAACTCTCGTAGCCCTTTGACGAGTAAGGAAGCTGAGCGGTGCTCCCACTCCGGTCCGATCGGCGACCGTCAAGACCGGTGTGATTTCTCTGGCCAAGTCAGTGCTGTGACGGATGCTGAAAAGGATCACCCACCCGCAGCCTCAACCTTCGCGGGAGATGACGGCCGCCTACACGCTGCCTGGATTCCGGGCACCACAGGCCACCTATCGAGAAAACACCTTCCGGAGGAACTCAAGTCTGGTTTTCCAAAGAACTCTGAAGGAACTTTTGCGTTCTCCCTCAAGATGGCAGTGAGACGGAGACCGATCCGAACCAGTGCGTCGGAAGTCTCGTACGGATTCGGCAGCTGAAGAGAATTGGAAGCTCAGTCGACCAAGTCTGACGCGTGATTGCAGGAGATAACTGTTCTTCCAAGAATTTTCATTACGAGTTTATCATCATTGCAGGAGAATTTGTTATGGGGTTCCTCTATGATTTTTTGCAATCCGATGTGGAAACCATCGCTTGAACGCCACATGGGCATGGGTCGCATATCCAGTCATAGTCGTGTTTTCGTGTCTTCAGAATCCCATAAAGTTCCTCCGGAATGTCTTTAATACGACTGCTTACTAGGCATTGACAAGATTCCTGATTGCTTATTGTTACTTAGAGATAGGACTTCATGTAACAATTCCAAGCCACTCTGGTATATCAGCAATACTTTGCAATATTAGGGTATAATACAGAAAATTATGATAATACGAAATTCCAAATAGAGTGCGCAGCTTTCCTTCCCTTCGCAAAAGAAGCAGACGTTGTTACCCTCTATTTACTCCCAGTTGACTGGCTAGAAGAACTCACTATTTACTCCCAGTTTACTCCCAGATATATGAAAATCTGCAGTTCTCGTAATACTGTTTGGGAAGCATATTTCCATCTTCAGCATCTCATCCCCTTCATTTGTTTGATCTCAGAGCCTCCTGCTCGTTTGTCCAACCTTTTTTGCGCTCCCCTCCCCAAGTAACCTGGACACGTGTTCTCAAGGAGAAACAAATGGTGAATCTCAAGTGAGACATGAAGTACAATGTCCACCAGCGTTTATGACTTGCTGGCACAACAAGAATCTGGATGTGGGAAGTGCTCCCAACTTTATGCGCTTCAACGCAGTGGAGAAGACGACTGTGAGTTGATGCGAAGCGAATACCATTCAAATGCCGGATTCCTGGAAATTCCTTCCTCCTGCTGCAAGTGCCTCGGTAAATCTATCTTTACGAGCAGCTGTTCCTAACTCAAACCGATCCCTATGCAAAGTCTGTCTTCCTCGTAGAAAGCTCTAGCATGAGTTTGCCACCATTATTTTCTGAGCAATTGTTTTCTGCCTTACGGGGAGCTCCGCAGGCACTTTGCGATTCCCGGCCTTGAAGCTGGAAAACCTCCCAGTTAGCATAGTCGATTTAGAGAACATCATCCAAATCTGGTTTGGTTTCGTCTTGCATTCTCCACAGCATCGTGTTCAGAAAACACAGCAGAGAACGTTTGGAGAGTCTTTTATCATCGTGTCTACGAGGTTCCCTTTGGGTCAGAAAGCGTTTCCATTCCATGTGTCGCGATTTGGAATCGCTTCTAGCCTCTCTAGAAGAACAACCCTGCAGAACTACCCTCTAAGGCATCAGAGGAAATCCAGTCCCCATGGATTAAGGTAAAAGAGACAGGGTTCTTCTGAGAATTACACAGGGAAACAAGAAAGACATCTTGGAGACGGACATTCGCGCATGTGATGCCATGGTAGCGCGAAAAAGATATCCCAATGTATTAGGGTGCTCGAAGGAGCAAGAGAAACGAGAGTAATATCACCATTTTCCGACCGTCTAGTGATTTGCACTGTACGCGGTGAAATTCGACAGATGGGAAGTGTAGAGATGCTTCTCTGGGACATACCGCTTATTCACGAGTTTGCAAAGAGCTCGCAGATTTGTTCACCTGTGAGAATTCCTGTTGCTTTCCTTACTGTTTTCGGAGAAACAAAATACAACACACACACACACACACACACACACAGAAGGGCAAGAGAACTTTTGAACTTTTCTTTCAGCCTGGATTGCCCTGCACGGAAGTGTCAGTGCAGATCGAGTACCTGAATCTGCTCCCGGGAGAGAAACTGGTTTTGGGCCTCGGCAGGGAAATCCATGTTTTTCACCAGATGACACAGGGCAATGAGATGGATAACCACACTTCTCGAGATTCCTTTTCTGGAGAAGGAATGAACATCTACTACTACAGGGATGACCGTTACGGGATAGAAGGGGGTTTCACTGTTATTCATGAGTGTCATTGACTGGCACAGAGCGCTACTGCTTTGAGAACGAAAGGAAACCTTCACTGCTCAGTAAACTAATTTCCATCTTTCTCTGAGAGATAGCAGTCTCCTCTCAAAAGAATAAAATAGCTTTGACGTCACCTACTCTGCGACAGTAACACTATCTCCCTGAAGAACCGTTCCAGGATGATTTCTGCCTCTTGAGTAGAGAGAGAGAGAGAGAAAAAAAAGGAACCTTTCTTATTCAAGATATATTTCCCGGAAAATTCCGGAGTCCTGTTTATCAATCTCTATTTCCTACTGATATTCCAAAGAGAGTAGAGATCTGGTTCACTCTGAAGAGCTGCATTCCATCCAAATGCAGCCAAAACCCTTTCAGGTTTTTCGGTGAAATGAAGCAAGAATTTCTACTGTTGCCTAGAAACCGGATAGGTCTGGAGGGAGATTACTCAGATTTGAGAAATTTCCGTTCTACTCCTGCATTCCTAAAGTACGAAAAGCGGGATTTCAAGAAGTACTACTTTTTGTTTCTTCTGGTTGTCCTGCCATAATTACATATAATTCTTTCCGAACACCGTATCAGAGCTTTGTTCGGATAAGACTTCGTTTTTCTTAAAAAGTCCGTCATTGCTGTTCCAGTCAGGATATGGTCTTTCGGGTCAATTGAACTTGGATCTCGATCTCGATCGGTATCCTAAAACTTACTCTAAATATTGCCGCCCTGAAGTCTGGTTTATGTTCATTATTTTCCTGAATTTGCCATTGTTCTTTTTCTATAAGTTAACACTTTTCGAAACCCCACGTGCTGCTAATGAGTAATATGACCTGGTGTAGCGGTCATGACATATTAGCAACACTGGTTCTTTCCAAAAAGGTATTAACGAACTGTGTTAAGAAAAAGAAAACAAGCGAGAGTACAGAGCATCACTCTGTAGCGTGAATTTCACTCCTGCAAAGTGAAAAAACTGAAAGACCCGTCACTTCGTATGCTGCTTGCGGAGAATCAAGAAGCAGATTGCATCTCGATGAAATAGAGAATAGATTGCTCAGTGGAAAAAAGCATTGAGTTCTCTATGGATGTAGGGCACTTTTAGTGTTTTCAAGACTTGCTTCAAGCGTTTCGTAAAACACCTTAGGCTATAGCAGATCGAAAGCGCGACCTTTCGTCCTTGTAGTCACGTGTGCTCATATGTGCACGTGACTACAATACATGTATACATATGTTTTGCATGAATATCGTATCTTAAAACTCCCACTTCGAACCAAATCAAATTAGCACCCAGCTCTGCTCATAGTCTGTATTATCATGTTTGCTCTTATGTTTGTGTTTTCGAAGGTGTTCCAGAATTGTTCGCCATCTTTGACAAAGGTCACTCACTTCCCTTTAGGTGAGGTACCTAAGCTTCGAATATTTTCCTCTGCTCGCTAAAAGCGGCGGCATTTACAGGTTTAAAAACAGGCCTCGAAACGTTTGCCTTCCTTCCAGAATATCGAGTCTTTTATTTCCACATGTTATTAGGCTGTGGGTTGTTGGTAAAAGGGACAATGCCAACAAGAAAGCAGTCGTAATTTAATTTCAGAAACATGAGTCGAGTTCGACTTGTAGTAAAAGAACAGGGTGGCAGCCGAATTCCTGGGATGTCGCATCTCATAAGCACACAGAAAAAACTGCTGTCTACATTTATGCACTCCTGGAGATGTTTATTTCACTGTTTGCAATTGAAAAAGCTTGCGATGACTGTCCTGCACCCCTGAAATCATTTCGATTTATGATTGCATCTTAGATTTTTTTAGGACACAGCGAAGCTTCATTGGGAGAGAATTTTCCGAGAGTAGCAAATAAGAAAAGAGTTTACACTGGTGGTCTTAGTATAAAATATTCTAAATTAAGCTTGATATGCTCTACAATTCCTCTTCCACTGTAATCTGCTGATCGCTTTAAGTCCCGGCTAAGATTTGTTTACTGCATTTGCTTTTCCCGTCTTGCTTCATATTACTGACATCATAAAGGTTTTGTTATTCCGAGAGGATCACACTGCAATGATTTTTATAGTGAAAGGCTTCAGAATCACCTAAGATAAAACACTACGAACACTAAAATATGACCCAGAGCACTACAAGACAAGCGGATCACAAACGGCATCTCTGAATCCGGTTTCTAACCAATCACTTAATGAATTTATCCAATTTCATTCCCGATGAAGTTTCCTTTGAATCATCGCCTGAATTCAAGATTATAGTCTGGACCCTTTAGCTTACAGAAAAGCTTCATGCACTAATTTATTCATTGCCTAGTTGCAAAGATTAAAGCGTGTCAGGTCCAGAACTGTCTTGATTTCATCGAAAGAGTGAACTCTTGTTAGCTGATCATATGCTCATTTGCAATAACAAGGAATTATAATTGTTACTTAGTCTATGAGATATCTACGATATTTCAGAAAATCATTAAGGATGACTGTCATCAATACACAGATGCTTCAGAAAGCACAAGAAATCTACAAAGGAACATCCAAGGAATTGTTACCGATGTGGAAAGTACTTTCCACTTTGATATACCCTGCTTAGAAGCAGATTACCTTCCACAATCTTAGCATCTGTAAGCAAGAAGTTTGGTTCCAGCCAAGAATGACTACAGCAACTTGGACTAAGAAAAATTCTACAATATGTGGGTGCTCACGCCGTAGAATCTCTTTTCATTCGCCAGGATGTGAAATTCACATCTATTGATTTTCAATATCTTCTATCGCTGCTGATATTACGCAACCGGCATTGCCACTGTTTTGGAACATTTCATCTAAAACAATCTATCAAGAGTCCACATTCTTTTCCCAAACACTCATAATCAGGGACGAATACTACCGTGAACTTCCCTTGGCCTCCTAGAAATGTCACAGAAACTCTCTAACATACAGTTATTCTAAAATGATCTTTTTCACCATTAGACTTTCGTACAATCATTTTCTGGTGAAAATTTCATCGCTTCTCGGTCTTTTGGCTAAGATCAAAGTGGGTAAATTTCATGATAGAAATTTACATGAGATATACTGAATATTTTGTATTCTCATTTATCCCAAGCCAATTGGATGGATTTTTAATGAATTTATGCTCTCTAAGTTCAGTGTGAGCCAGATAGGAATATGCCACTGAAAAAGTGAACATGATTTTTTGTGAACTCTACATTCCTTCATGTTTTCATATAAGTTAGGCGTATATGAGAAATTATGACCCTCAGCAAATGCAGAAAACATGAATAAAATACAATTTTACTTGCAAAATTTGTGATGATAGGAAGAATTTTAAACTCTAGTTCTTTGAAAAATAATTTTTCCTCTTAAATATTAACTTTCGATTGACTGTATGTTTAACAGTGTCTAATGGAGCAACTTAGCACATCTGATTTACATGCAACATGCCAGGAATAGATTCATAAGAGAAAATACTGACGATGCACCAAACGGAAATTCAATTTCTGATGGGGCTCGCACCATGTTTCACATTGCGTTGTTTGGTGATCCTGCAATCTCAAAAAGCGAATTTGCTAGCGAAGACATTTCTTCGTATCCTTCGCAAACTTCCATTAGTTGAGTAGAAATTATTTCTACTCCATAATAGACTCCTGCTATTGCTGCTGCCATAGATGCGATTGTATCTGTGTCTCCTCCTAAGCTAATGGCAAGAAGTAATGTTCTCTCGAAGGGATTTCGGCACTGGAAGGAAGATTCACACTTCAATTCAACACAAATTCTCTAACCTCCAATCCAGGAAGTTGGTCAAATGAACGCAAAAAGCAATACACAGCAGTGGGAACCGAATCTAAAGCAGATACTCCATTACCCAGTTCATTAATCACAATTTTCTGTTCTGAAGCATCCGGTGGCTTTCCTAGCAGTGACTTAATAATGTTTAATTTCCAGGCAAACGGTAGACTGGAGTGAACATCATTTTACAAACAGTTAATGCTGGGCATGCTCTCACCACAAAGGGCTGCCCACTATGCGTACAACATCCATAAGATGTTCCAGATATAAGATTTTCTGATGCTGGTTCAAATCTAACGTTGGACTAAGTTCATGAATTGGGCTCAATCGAAGTGCTAAGTAAATTGCAGCAAACTAAGAACAGGGCATAAGTAATTGTTTTTTGTACATGCCTGAATCATTGCACCCCCATATCCAATGGGATTAGAATGTGTGATCAGGGCCTGTTTCTCAGCCATTTCCAAACCACGCTCTCTATCATCATGATAAAAGAGAGAAAAAGGTGCAACTCTCATGGCAGCACCATTCCCATGTGATCCTGACCCTGAAAACTGCATGCTGGCTGGGGTATACACATCAGCAAAGCTCGAGTTCTTAAGAGCATGGAAGACATTTGCGATGTTATGTCCATAACCTCTTTCAGGTGCATCAAAGTAAGCTTCGACTAGCCTATACAAGGTCACAAGATTTAGGTGGCTTGAACCTACATTTGCGCCATGCTGGTAGGCTCAAATTGTAGAGTCTCTATTAAGGATTTGGCAACAGCAAAAGTCAAAGCACTATCATCTGTGTATGGCAGTGTACGTCCTGAAATCGAGGTAGAAAACAGCTTAAACAGCAAGAAAGCACTATCACACCTTCATCAATTACATTGATCAAGTATTTCTGCACTTCAGAAACATTTATAGGTCCATTGTCCCCTTCAAATGGGGCACCAACACAGTCCCCAATCAGTACCCCCAGTAAACAACCTCGGAACTTCGAAAGCATTTTAATATAGCAGATTCTGAGTCCTAAAACAAGCATTCAAAACATGTATAGCATTAGGGTACTTCAATATGTTCCCCTTTATAGCATTCAGCTTCCCCATGCCCTTCTGATGCTGCTTGCTTTTCTTCAGCTGGTATATAGAATGGTCACACAAATGAAAAAGGAGATAATGAAGCCAGAGAACATTTGTGTATGGGCAAAAAGAGGCCCAATCATTGCTAAGAGTCAAATATTGAAACTGAACTGGATATGCTTGTACCTACTTTGTGGCTTTCTTCATTTGCCGATATACTTCAAATTGATAGTTCCCTTGCCCTGTGAAGAGCCAAGGATTGTCACTGACATCATTGAATAAAATTACTTGACCATCAGTCAGATGCGACAAGGTGAAATCAATGATTGTTGCTATGATACCTTCTGTCTCCACTTTGATTTGTTGATCTCCCAACTGAAATGTAAGACTGCGGCAATCAGTGGGTTGCAACAACACATTGCTGAGGTGGAGATCACGATGTTCAAATTGCAAATGAAACTCTCCGAGTGCCAGTGAGCAGACCAGTTGCAGAAAAATCGCCCAACCTTGAGCAGCATTGTGAAGAGAATAGGTCTCAAGTTCGTCACCAGCATGCCTCATTTCAAGAATGACAAACTTCTGATCATCAGGTAACTCACTTGGATGCTGATTCTCTGACTCTAATAGTTCTGTTTCATAAAGATAGGATTTACAGAAGGCTGGTTTACCTTTTTGCATTGCAAACTCATCCCACAGGTGTAACAGGAGTTCTGGATATTTGCCCTGAACACAGTAGAAACCTCGCACCTGAACAAAGCAAGCTCCAAAGATTCGTAATTCGCTGAGTCTCCTGAGAAATGTAGGTAATCCTAATGATATCCTTAAGAACTCACTTTGAGATGAGCATTTCTGAAAGGATCTCTTCTTGTTTCATATTTCCACTGCCTAAGGGTACAATCTTCAGAATGCATGCATCCTTAGCCTTATTCAGTGAAAGGGAAAAAACTTCACCAAACTCGCCCTCCCCCACTTTGATACCTGAGCTCACATTTCTGAAATGTATCATGTATATGGACAAATGAGGATGTACTTACTTAGAATACAGCCAACTACTGAAATCTAAAATATCCTCCTGAATGCATAATTGGAGAATCTGCAATGGTAAGGGTAACTCCCAAAAAGTAGTCTTGGATATAGACAACTTTTGCATCTGTTCTTCCAGCTGTAGTGAACTTCTGGGTTTAGATTTATCAGAAGTTTGGGGCTGAACGAGAAATTTTACACTGGAACTCCGCCGTACACAACCTGGACACAAGACACTCTTTGACCAACCCAGAGCAAATGCATACACACATTTCCATTGATGTAAATTCACTTTGTGTGGGGTATCTTCAAAGTCTTTTTGAAGCATTGACAGCTTCTCTGCAGATTCTCTGGAAGTATTATGTTTGGACAATTTATCTGCTGAAGATTGATGTGCTGGTAAATCACAATTGCTTTGGCAGGAAATTGCTTCTAAATCCTGGTTGTCATCTATGTTTTTCTGAGATACTGTTCTTATTTCCAATACAGAACCAGTCAAATCTGCATTGTGGTGGAGCAACTCAGTTGATGGATACTTCTCTTCATCATCTCTAGAATGGTTCTTCCAGGATTCCTTCATAGATCTCAAGAGATCAAACTTGCCAGCACTAGAATCTTGATGTGAGATTTTCATTTCAGACAATGATGCAGAGTCTTTTGATGACAGAAACATCTCAGGTGATGTGCAGCCAACTTGATGAACAGCTTTCACAATGGGTATGTGAGATGTTATTGATTCATCACACTCAGTTTGAACCACACATTGGAACCAGGGAGGAGTGAATTCAGGGCTGAGGAGAAGTCCACAATCTGAGAATTTTTCACAGGCAGTCAAGGGGGAAAAATGAAGTTCTTCTTGCCTACTGAGAGGCACATTCATTTTGGTTAGCGGCGTGCTGGTGATTTTACCATCGTCTAATGTTGTTACTACATGGTCATCATGCTTTTTAATGCAACAAGTGATTGCAGTATTAGGATACTTTTTACGAACCCGCTGTTTCACATCTTTGGAACTTTGAATTCCATCTTAAGAAGCAGCATATCAAATGAGATATATATTCAGAAAGCTTCAATGACTCACCATCCAATGATGCAAATAAGACACCCACAGTCTTATGTATCTCTTGACTCGAGTTACTATAATCCTCGGAAGTTGCTTTATCAGAATTTATACTACCAAGAGTTGAAAGATTCCTAAAATATGGTCATTTCTCATCTATAATACGTGTGCTGAATAATGCTTCTCAATCAATTAATTATATAATCATACAAATTAAATGTACACAACAGTACAAATATGGAAGGTTCAAAACATGGAATAATAATGTAATGCATGAATACAATATGAAATAATGCAATACAGTCGCGGAAACAAATTACCTTTGATAACTTTTTTGAAGCTTATCAAATGTGCTATCTGAATCTGAAGCATATTGCCATTCGGTAAAGCTATCACGTTGTTTTCCATAACGTCTTACAACAGGCATTTTGCCAGTCAGGGGTAAATATAGTCTTGCATTCTGTCATTAATACGTCGTCCAATTTTTTGGGCGACTGCAAATGGGGCTATGAAACAAAGTTGCTGACATAGTATACATTGTACATCTACAACACAGTTGTGAAGCAAACAAGTTCAAAATTCAAATCCCAGCTTAGAGTTGCCAAGTTTTCCAAGTTCACAAAAGTTCATAAAAATACTAATCAAAAAAATTAATAATAATTGAAGTCACCAGAAAATGGGATCAATTTTTATTAATTAGGAATCATTCAGAAAAAAAATAAAAAATAATAAAATGATGAAGGATATTCATAATTACTATCTTGTAATTAATCCCATGATACCTAGACATCTAGGCCAAACTTCTCCGCAGTACTTAAAAACTTGATATGAAAATAATTTTCATTAGCAAATTAATGCTCTGAACAATCCCTACGACTAAATTCTTATCTAACTGATGGTATTATTTGATAATATATTTAAAAATATGTAAACATCAAAGGATTTTGCTATAAACAATGAATACTCAAGTTCCTCGGCAATTTTGTTACTAAAAACATTTTTCACACAAAAAGACACTTAAGCTAAATGCTAAAAGTGAAAAATATTCTTATCCTGCTAGAGAATTTGTACTATTTATTGCATGGAAATCGGGTTCATATATATGAGCTTTAAAAAAAATCATTTGCTTTAAGATGGAATGGGAATAAATTGCAAATTTGAGTTGGTTTCAAGTCGTTTCAGATTTAGCAGATTCAGCAACACACGTAGATGACAAAAAATTGTAAATGTGCATTAAATTTTTTTGCAGCTGATGTAAATATAACTGTATTCTGAACTTTCAAAATCTATTGGAAATGAGTCTCTGAGAAGCAAATATTAAGAGGATATGCACTTTCATCCTAGAATACAAAGAGCCATTTCAGTAAATTTAAAGTTTACTTTGGGATAGTCTGATAACGGAACCCGTAGATTCTAAAACGTCACAAAATTGGTGCGTGATCGATGAGAAGAAACTTTCATTGACATGGAAGCAGGTCACTCGGTCATCAGCAATGCAATGTTCACTCTGATGAAGCTTTCAGCATTCCATGACTGCTTCTAGTATACTCCCTCCTGGAGAAACTGCTGCACTGCCCGGATACATGGGAAACTGCTTATTGTGCCGTTGCCTCCTTTGCAGATTTCTTCCAACTGCTTCACCTGCCTGATGACTCAGACGGCGCACCAATTATACGTTCAGCATGGCTACGTCGTAGATTGGAATACACCAGGGTGCGCATCTCACTATATATGCTAGATGGCCCGAGTTCCAGAGTTTCATGTATCTTAGGATCCTAGTGAGCCTGCCACTAAATCTCAGACCTCTTCCTGTACTCTTCAGGGGAATCGAACTCTTCCTTCTCCATGCCTCTTCGAAAACCATCTCCGATTTTTCGAAGGAACAGCAGCAAAAAAAGAGGATGATGATTTTCTTTCTGAAGTGCGAGGCTTAGCTCAAGTTTGGAGCCGGATCAAAACTTCCTGGATCGCCTGCTCTCTAGACCCAAAATTTCCTCTGTTTCTGTGAATCCTTTTACTTCGCTGACCGGATCGTGGTGCCTTCTGATTATGAGACCGTCATGTCACACTCAATGGTGAAGGGTATACTTCGGTCTCATCTGGCACCACACACCTTCCACACGCAGGATTGGAACCTTTTGGGGCGCAGCTCGTTTGGGTCGTGAAGTTGAAGTTCCGACAAGAGGCGTATCTGAGCCCAAGTGCATCTTCTGGTTCGGCTTACTGAGGGAGTCGGACTTTGACAATGGCGTGAAACCTGCAGGTCTCAAGTGGGGCCACACAGAGATCAACTGAATGAGCAGAACAAGAAAGGAAAGGGAGGAATTTCGAAGAAGTACGAGAAATTCCTCCTAAAGATCGAGAATCTTCCTGAAGAATACGACTCCGGAGATGTTCCATGAAGTGTAGGCGTAGAAATGAGGGGTCGGCTGCAGACAAACACAAGTCAACCTCCCACTGGCAACACCAGCAAAAGAAGACTTCAGGAAGAACTGGGTAGATCGGTCTCCCAGTCTGCATGACTCAGACTCCTCTGCTCAATATCACTTCGAATCTTCTACAGCAAGCAAAACAAGGGACGGCAGGTCAGGGATTGAGCGCAGGATGGGGTCGAGGGACCAGCAGACGAGCGCACACGCAGGAGCAGCAGGAAAGGGAGGCAGAAAATTGCATCTTTGGTGAATGCAAAGCGCTATTCCGGGAACAGTAGGAGTTCGTGAAGGAGGATATCGGTCAACGGCGCACTTGTGAACTTCCAGGGAAAATGAAAATCCCAGTTCAATTTCGGAGAAAACAAAAGCTACTGAGGGTACAGAGGGAATTGGAGGATGCAGATTCAAGATTCCCTTGAGCAACAGGAATACATAGAGCTTCTTGTTCAGGGGAAAGGACAAAATTCAATGAAAGAGGTGGGAAGAAGACCTGCACATCATCTCTCTGCCTCCCGAAATTTCCTCTTCTTCCTCTAGCCTTCTCCTTACTTTCCTCCTCCTTCCTTCTTCTTCCCTTCCTCGTCTACTTCCTCTTACCTACCCCCAAAAGGCACGGAAACAGCCTTCTTTTCCGGGAATGGAGTTCCAAAGGCTGTCAGAAAATCTCTCAAAGCTTCCCCTCTCTGAGTAAGTACTCAGAGAGGGGAGCAGCTGGATCAAGGAAAGAATGACGAGCACATTGCTGGAAGCACCTCGAAAGACGGGACACGACTCCGTGGCTACTGCGAGGGGAACAGGAGGAGAAGAAGGTGTCCGGAGTGAAGGACGAAGCCGGGAAAAGGCATCTGGGCTGAAGCGAAGAATTCCCACAGGAGTCTGGTCAAAGTCTGGCAGCCTACGCCGACACTCCATCTCCCAAAGGCAGGCAGGGAACTCGCAACGAGGGTGGAGCCTCATGGCGATTCTAATCCTTTTTCTTCCCGCTCTGCCTCTTCGGCCTAGAGGCTGCGAGGGCTGGTGCTCTCCGTCCTTGCATCCTCCATTCTGAGCTGCGAAGTCTCTCACACTGCCGAGTTAGGGCAAGGGAGACACCTCTGTACCGGGGATAAGCGGGAGACGTCCGGAAAGGGAGAATCTCGGGATGGGTCTCTGCAGCTGCCCGGAGTGATCCCACAGACAGTCCAGCAGGATTCCATCCTTGAGGAAAAGAGGGAAGGGAGCAGCTCCTCCAGAACCACTGCGCCCGTCGCTGCCACGAGCCTCCCCCTGATTGAAATCTCACTTCCCCCTCGAAGTGGGGGAAACCGATGTCTCCTAGGGGGTCTGAAGGAAATCCCCCCCTTAGGGAGAGACTAAGGCGTTTTACCCAAAGGGGACTCAGAGGAGTCCTCGAGAACGAAGCGGGACAAACAGGCAGGATAGGTCAAGGGTCATGTGCGTTGTCTCCCTTCCCTCCCCCGTTCTCGACCGCGTGGCTTAAGGCGGCGGCCGCACCGCTGGAGGACGCACTCCTCGAGGTGCTCACGCGCGTCCTTTCACGAGCCTCTTCGGCAGCCCAGCCGTTCGTGTGCGGTCCGGCGCGCGCCCTCTCCGCCCACCTCTCCTCGAGTGACCTCCACGCCCGCGGAAGTGCGTCGCGAAGAGATCGTAGCGGAGAAGTAGGCGCACGCGGCGTATCGTCTCTCGATCCCCCCCTCCCTTCCGCTCAACCCGCTGTTCCGCCCTTTCGTACGCGCGGGACTGCTCGCGCACCGCGCTCGCAGCAACAACGGCAGTGGCGGCGGTGGAGAAGGAGGAGGAAGGGGAGGGAGTGGAGGAGAGGGGCAGTGAGTCCTTTCTGGCATCAAATTTCCGGGCGCACGCCAGACTGCGGGAAGCTTCCTCCACCCGCGCTTCAGTCGAGTTCCCGTTTCGCTTTGGGTGCGTCCCCGTTCGTGTCGTTTCCAGGATGATTCGAGCAGTAACGTTCCTGGCCGTCGCCGCCTCTTTCTTCCTGTTCTTCCCGCTGCAGCCTTCCCTTCAAGGTCGCCTGGTGAGTTGCCCGCCATCCCTGAGGCACAGCAGCGCCTCCATCTCTCCCCTCCCTTACCGTCCGCCTCTGCGACCACTGCGGACGCGTTCCCCCGGTCTCGGAAGCGCGGAGGCCTCCTAGCTGGCCACGCGCTCAAGCCACCGTCCTGGAAACCCCTTCCCGCCGCAGAAGGCCTCTCGGAAGGCCTCTCACTAGGATGGTCGGGCGAGCAGGCATTTCCCTGAGCAACCCTCAAGTCCCTTTCTCTTGGTCGCGAGGGATCCCTCCATCTTCCGGGAAACCGTTGGTTCGGAGTTTCTTCGTGCGGGAGCGAGCGCGGTTTGCGGGGGCAGGCGTCCTGGAAGCTTCCTGGACGTGCAGTAGGGGGATCCCATGGAAGTCAGTGGGCGAAGGGAAGTCCCTCATCCACGCGCCCTGCCGACCTCCTGCGTCTCGGCTTCGGCTCCCGCAGGCCGACTTCCTGCGGGCCTCCCCTGCCCGCGCGTTCCAGGAAAGCCTCTCGGGGAAGAGCGGGCAAAGCGCGCACCCTGCTCGAGGTAGGATGGGATGCTCGGGAGAGGACGAGACGCCGCCTACCCTACCTCTTCGCTGTGTCGACCCCCCCTTCTGCCCGTTCTTGCAGGGGCTGCGGAAGCTGTCCGACCCCGTCGACCCTCCCAGAACCAGCGATGACTTCTACAGGTCGGTCCAGCAGTTCGAGAAGCTGAAGATGGAGCTCTCCTCCGAGGTGCAGCAGTGCGAGGTGCTGCAGATCAAGAACTTCAGGAGCCAGCTGACTTCGGGATGGAGGTTCCTCTTCGATACCGTGCTGAACTGCACCGACAGAGTGGGGCGCACTTGCGCGCTCGAGGTCCTGGTGCCCTGGCAAGAGAAGGAGAGGCTGGAAAACTCCACCTGCTCGATTACGAGCCCACGCGGGAGAGCCTGAGCTCTCCCGTTCGCATCTCCCTCCAGCCTGAGGAGACGCCTCAATAAATCTGCGCTCTCCTTCACCTCTTCGGGATCGGTCCTTCGCTCTTCCTCTCCCCCCCATCCTCCGAGCCCACAAAAAGAGCACCGCCGTCGCTGCTGCTGCGTCTTTCCTTTCCCACCTGCGGGATAGGCTAACTCCCAGGGCCCTGGTCGAGGGGCAGCCAGAGACGACACGCGAGGGCCACTGGGATTTGCCGAGTCTTGCCTATGGTCCGCGGCCATCCAGAGGAGGAGTCCACACTTCCCGTTGACAACAAAATGGCTGGCTCCCCGAGATGAAGTAGCAGAAGAATCTCCTCTCTTTATTTGCATCATGCTTTGGGTGACTGCCTGCTGCTTCTCCAGCTCTCTGCCTCCCGTCTGAATGATGCGGTGGCGTTTCCAAGCCACAAGAGGGAGGCGTGCAGTTCCTCCTTTCCTGCCCTCCTTCTTGCCGTTGGTGGCGCCGTCTCCGAGTCAAGTAGAGTGGCGACAGGTTTTTTTTCTTCAAACCTGTCAGCAGGGATCCTTTTTGCCGCTACAGGAGGTCAGGATGCTTTCATCCAGGAACGGGCAGGTACCGGGAGTCCGTTCTTCTTGGCTACGAAGAGAGCAGCCGCGGGGAGCCTTTGGGAACGGATCTCCTGAAAGAAGCAACGGGCAGGGTTGGTTCTCATGACCTCACGTCTCCAGAGATCGGAGCCAGCACGCGTCGCGGTAAACATTTCGGCGGAGGGGGGGGGGAGCCAGGTAGCCGAGGACGCCGCATGTGCCATTTCGAAACCGCAAGGATCTCTGCCGATGGATGCCGAGCTCCTGGTCGTTCCCGGATGGAGCCTGAGGGTACTGATGATCCGCGTTTCGTGATCTCCTTTCTCCTGGCGTCCCTCTGCTCCCTCTGCCTTCGGCGCAACGCTCCCTTCTTCCAGGACGCATCTTGGAGCTGGCACAGGCGATCTTCCAGGATTGCGGCACAGAAGCGATAGTTTCCAGCAGGCTTCCCGAAGCAGTCAGAACTATTCGAAGCTCCTCATTTCCTTCAGCGTTTCTTCTCTCTTCTCCCTTACATAAGCAGAGGCGTTTCCAGGTGAACCCGAACAAAACAGCTCCACTGACACGATAGACTGAGCGTCTGGAAGCAGGACCTCCGAGGAATTCCCTGTAGAATTCGCTTGCGCTGCTCTCTGAGTCGACTGAAATTTAAAGCAGGACCACGGTACGAATCTCCGGTCCATATGAGTTGATGGATCAGTCACATGATGCGTATCCTTAAGGACGTTTCCGCAACAAGCGAAGACTGCTAACCGGAGTCTGCTGCTCTTCCCACAATGTCCTAATTGCAATAAGAGGTCAGTAACAAGAAGTTATGGTGTCCCAGTGGCGCCGTTTTGGTAGCGGCTCCCTTGCTGGGAATACTCACGCGGCGCATGCACACTTCGGTACGGGAGGATGTTCAGTAGTCGAGCTCCCAAGAGATGGCAGCACAGTCGAACTATCGATTTCCTCGAAGTTCAAGTGAAGCAAACAAATAATTGCACTAAAAATCACACCCACTCTAAATAAGAGGCATGGCGCCAACGCCCACTTTTTCATAGGTGAGTGCTTATGCTTGGATTGCATTGATGACTCAAGCAGATGATCTCTTGCATGCAGGATGTGAGTTCGAATCTGAGTCTCTCCGGAGTGAAACGTGCATTTCTGTGAATTCGGAACATTGCATGAGCATAGCGTGTAGCTGTGTAGTAGTAAAATAAGGTCTGAGTGTAGTCTTTCCTCGGTAGACATCTCGTATCCTTGCCACGTGGAATATCGCAGGTCGCCTTTTGCCCAGTTCTGTCTCTGTGTCTGCTTTTGGGCGGAATTCTTGCGCGTCTGGAACGGCATACCACGGGACGCAGCGATAAAACTTGAATGTCACACAGTCCTGTGAAGTCACATGTCATACGAGTCTCTTGCCACGGTGTAACGCCACACATGTTATAACATGGCACGCGAAAGCATGCTCGTTTGGAAAGAGATATTTCGATCATCTGATACTCGAGGACTGTTTCCCATCACGTGAATATTAACAAAAAAGCACAGGCTGTGCTTTCTTGATAAGAGAATATTCATCTGACGAACCGAGCATCCATTGGTTTTCATCAAGTTCCTTCCTGCGGTCCAGAGGCTGACAGAAATGCCTAGCCCAGTTTACTTGTGCTTTTGTTAATTTATATAGATATATATTTGAAATGATAGATTACCTGATTGAGAAAGTGGTCATGTCATTGGAAACCCCGCTCCAAAGCGGTTCTCTTCAAAGGTCACCTCTGTCTGCAAATTCGATGGCGACCATCGGACTTTCTGATGTTTTGAGGTATCACAGCAAATGCTGCTTCCTTTGGAGGAGTGGAACTGAATAAAATGGAAAATCGGAACCCGGTGTTAAGGATCCGACTGAACGAGAACGCAAGAAGCAGAGATGAGGAAATCTAAGGAAAATTTCCATTGGCAACTAAACTACAAAGGACCAACGACTCTATGTAATAAAACTGAAGGTATTGCAGCCCCACTCGTGATAATTTCAGAGAGCGGGTTAGCCTTGTACTGTCCTTGAGGAAGTTCCGACTTGAAAAGCCATATTCGTCGGAGTTCCAAAATGCGCGACACAGAGGAATCTCAAAGGCGACCAGTTCCCGATGATCTGCTTCGAGAGTCGAAAGACGGCTGCTGCCGAAGTTTTCGTAACACAAGACATGATGCGAGAGTTGCAATACGAGCACGAGCATTGCAACTCTCGTGTGTCTGCGCGTGACATACAGACGTGCACCCGCAAAATAAAAAAAAAGGCACTCTGAAACCAAACATCATGGAAGAGCGAAAGAAGTCGGATATGTAAACTCTCATCCAATGGAGACATCACCAAGCGCTGATTTTACATGAAAACGGGTTAATCGAGCAGCCAAGCATCGAAAAACATTCATAGCTGCTATGGAAAGCTGTGGAGGAAAGAAACGGATATGGTTAAATTAAGTGGAGAGACGAATACGAACTTCACCAGGGAATCAACGATCTGCTTACTGTCTTCAGTAGCTCGTGACAGCTGTGGCATGTTTAGCATTCACTCTCTCTTGCGCAATCCATGGCACAGCAAGTACGCGACCAGCCTTTGAGTGACTAATCTTCGCTCGTGACTGCTGCAGTACGCGGTGAGCTCAGCTTCACTGATGCCCTTTGAAGATTTGCAAGGCACCCAAGCCATCATCCGAGGAAAGGCTGAAAAGGAAGGAAACTTTTATCAGAAACATCGGCGATTCTGTCGTGTGGCTCATGAGACAGGTCATTTATTCCATGAGCTCTCAGTCCTTGCCTGACCTTTTTTGGATGTCTGGTCATTTCTTCTCGAATACAACAGTGAAAATCATCCGTTCTGCTGAAGTAGCAGTTAATAACAGCTTCACAAGCCTATTCAGATGGCGGCGGCTTCGTCTGTGGAGGAACATACGGCCCAGCATCCGGGTTCATCATAAAGAATACATACCAAATAAGAAAACAAAAAAGCTCTTGTGCTCACAACAAAACAAAAGCAATAACTAATTGGGTTTACTCAGCCGATTGCAAGTCCCCAGTCTGTTTCACGAAAGGAAAGAAAAAACAAAGGATTTTTTGCCTGTTCGATTCTCATTCCATTTGTCGAGGTCGAATGAATGACTCTGTTCGCAGAAACAGAAGACACTCAAATCTGTTACGCGAACAACTGCCCAGAAAGTCTGTTTCGCAATTGCGTTAAGCATCGAGATGCTCCGCTTGTCAGCATGGAGGCATTCTGCCTTTCATTTTTTGCAATCGTCTCAAAGCGAGAGAGAAAGAAAAAAAACATTCCCTGGATTCGATTCCGTACCTTTTTCGGAGCCCAAGTAGAGCATCACTAGTTCCGTGATTCCTTTCCAGCCCTGCTTACATATCCTCGTTGCGGTCACATCCTCGTTGGCACACATATCCTCGTTGTGGTCTTGTATGGTGAATCATCCAATCTGGATCTACGGTACCATTTATATGAATGACACTATTCCCCTCCAGACTTGCAGCAGCCATCCTCAGATTCAAGAGAAAAGCAACTTAATTACCTATGAGGTTCAATTTGTATTCGCGTCAGGCTGGAAGTAAAGCCAAGTAGGCGTGTTCGACGCCGCTCGACCGTGGTGCCCATTTTCTGTGCCATTCGCTGTGCCGCTACCGAAAATCAAAAATTCTTCTCTCAGTCCAACCACCTTTTCAGGAGACGCGTTGCTCGGTCTGCAGCTCAGGCTGCCGCGTAGTTGGGTTTTCCAAAAGTTCTTCCAGAAGGATTGAGTTTCTTTAAGATGAGCGAATGCTCTAACTACCTTCTCTCTTGCTGCTGATTCTTCATGATTCAATCACCCTGTTTCGAATTTTTCCATCTGTCTTGTTTGCTTTTAAAAGATAATTTGATCGAATCTATTAGATTAGAAATAGCTGGGCATTAAAAATGGATGCGAAGAAGCTATTTCAGGATTGCTCCCATTCTTTGTGTCAAGAGGAAATTCCTCACAAACTCATTGCATTGTGTTCATATCTTTTCATCTTTCGATGTTTTCTTTGATTTTTTTTCTTTTGTCCCCTCACGACATCAGCATGCAAGGAAGAACCCGAGCCGAAAAGAATCGAAAAAATTGGAATGCAGCAGTCGAACTTCTCGGAGGCACGACTCGGAAATGCGCTCCGCGAAGATAGACCAGGCACCCAAATCACACGTGCTCGCTTCACAGTCCAGGAATAAATTTAGGAGGACAAGCGGAAGTATCCAGCATCCGAAAGCCTTCCAAAGACTTGTGGCCAAATGCTTCTCCAAGTGCAACTTTGTTTATGCATACAGATTTCATACGCGGGTGCTGCTGCACGTTGAATGCTGACGGCGCAGGCCCATTTGGGTGAGACGTACCAAACTCCATTGATAAGCGAAGGAAGCTGCATCTCATGTTCTCAAAAGCGGGCAGTTCCACTGACTGGGGTTTCAAAACTCCTCTTGAAGCTGATCGACAGAAATCTCAGCTTTCTGAAAATCACCAAAAGAAAACTCTGCATCTCCGTTCAAATACACCTTGCGTGGTGCCATCATCGAACTCAAGCAATTTTTAGAGAAAACTTTCTCCATTAAGTGCACGAGACCTTTTATCGCATCACCTTTCAATCGCTCTCTCGCTTCTCCCAAAATGCGTTCAGCTGATCACCCTGGCAGTGTGACTAGGTGAACCCCCCATTTCATGGACCGAAATTTTTTTCTATAAGTGCATCAGTTCTTCCTGCAATGGTATGATGGGAAACGGAGGTCTTCTTTAAGAGCAAGCCATCCATTCACCTTCACAAGTTGGCACACATCTTGCTTTACGGTTCTGGAACTGTGAGGAAGGTGACGTAGAGGATATTCGTTTTCTCATGGCGTGCCGAAGAATAGCAAGCTGACGATTACTGGTGCAGCCACCATGAGGGAGCTCGTATGGACGCCTAAATCTCCAAGGAAAGGAAGGAAACGCGAGAAAGCAACCCAAGGGCTTAAGGATATCGTATCGAAGAGCGCCCAAGACAACTGCTCCGATTTGCCTCACAGAGCATCCGGAGCACACATCTGACATGCAGCAGGGGACGGAACGAGAAATGACTACGTATTGGAACAGCACCAAAAGGAAGTGTAAATAGGTCGGTTGACGTTTGTTCTCTTTGTGTGAAGTACGGCATGCATCTTTACGTATCTCAAGCGGGGAAAGTGGCGTCCACTGCACCATTCAACCCTTAGAAGGGCCTTCAAATGAATTCTCATATGGTCCTGATTTGCATACTCCAACGTGAATAATTTGATCTTTTTTTTTTCTTCTTTTCAAAGTTTACCAGCTTTTCTTACCTATATGTCAAAGAGAGGGTCAGAAGGGGAACGCAAAGTGAATTGAAATTCGCAGCCTTCTCCAAAGAAGCCATCGTCATTTTAGCACGCGCACAAAAGTTCACATAGCCGGCCAAGAAAACTGCAAAAGAAATGGCTTTGACGAGATTCCTTCGAAGTTGCCTGCGATGTTGAAGTCTGCATATGCAAACTCTCGAAGTGTTAGTTTCTAATGATAACATCACATTCGTTGACTTAGCAGAGATCAGCACGTTTCCCACTTTCAAGTACGCAAGAAATATTTTCCGCTTCAGAGTACACAGCAGTGAATTTTTCCCGTTGTCTGGAATCTGTACATCACATACAGTTATGTTGTCAGGGACATCATGAGCAGTCGGTGATGTTCTATCCGAAAGATAGAACATCACCGACAGAAGTCCAGAAGTCCTTGCTCACGCTGCCATAATTTTTTAGTCTTCCAGCACCACTGTTCTGTTATATTCTTTCTTCATATTTGACACTTACATCCAACACGTCATCACGGTGTCGCCCAGCGATGGCGGGCGCCTAAGGGTATTTCGGCATCCAAAAGTCTGAATGCGCCTCATTAGGGATTGTTCTTCGTGGAAGGCTAAGGACAATGTCCTCGAAACCCCTACCAGGAAATCTCCTCCTCGGAAATTTCGATGGGGATTCCACGCACCACAGAATCCTTACTTTCAAAAGGAATTCTCTAAGAAAAAAAAAGTGTTGGCTAGGGTTTTCCTCTTTGATTGAAACCCATCTATTAAAATCAGACTCGAATGCGGATGATACGTGTTTATTTATCTAGGCAAATATGCATTTGTCTAGACCAATTGGCAAACAAAAGATGAGCACTGCTAGAAAGGAATTAAAGGGAAAATGGCAGAGCAAGGGAACTGCAGAATGTTTATTAATGCTGGCGATGCATTTTTAAGTTCAGCTTTACCCGATTTTCTCATTCGCTTTCGAGTTTGAGTTTCTGCATTTGTGATGGTTCGTGTGACCTCAAATTTCCCAGAGTTACCACGGATGGTTTCGGACTCGTCAGGCGCCCGACTCCGTGGTTGCTCGACATAGCTCAGAACAACGCGGTCATGAATTTTGTCGTTGCTCATTTTGGGCTCATAAAGGTGCGTTTGCTTCGTCTCCTCAGATCGCAACCTAAAGCTCGTCTGCTTTCTTCTCGACTCGAAGATCGTCCTCTAGCGAAATCATTGTATTCTTAATGTTCCCGTCATTATTTTGAATGCAGGAGTTTCGTCAGAATCAAACTGGGTCATAGATCCTGATGATGTATCGTTCCATCAGTGATGGATCAGGTTACAGTTACAAAATATCTCTCCGTAGAGAACTTGCTGAGCTGAAAAAAGAGCGGTATTCTTAGGTGATGAATATTTTGGGGTGTTTTTTTTTTTTTTTTTTCTTCCATTTTTGAACGATGGGATTCTTAATTAAAAGTATCAGTTGTCGAAAGACAAGAGCACCCTTGATGGAAAAACGGCACCTTGCTGTCAATAGAAGTTGTATACTAGAATTACGAAAAAATATGCAGCATTGGAGTTGAAAAAAAACCAGACGCGATGATTGTTTTCCATGAAGGAGAGAGCTTCAGAGAGCTATGATGTGAATGTTTGGATTTTTCAGATGTACTAAAGGCGGAGAGTGCAAACTCAGTGCGCAGCGTTTATGAAATCTTTGGCAACCTTGATCTTACTTGGGAGGCACACCAGAATCCATCTACCTATCTATATTTTTTTTTCTATGGAAGCGATGCTCATCTTCCCGATGAAAGTGGGCATGTCATGTTTTCAAATATGGCTTCCAACAGTGGGAGGAAAAGTGATGTACCTTGTTGTCTGTCCCTGAATTCATTCCGGGAAGCAGTGAGACGGCAAAAATGCTACGGAAGGATATGCGTTACTTTGGTTGAAACCAAGGCTCTCAAAGGGATGCTGGTAGACTGCTGGGCACAATGTGCTCACCTTTCTGAAGGATGCTCAGAAAGCTGGGATTCTGCAACCAATCCCACAATTGCTAACAAGAGTCACTACAATTGCAACAAGGGAACAGGGGAACCTGAATGAGAAACTGAAGTGCTCGAAAAAGCGTTTTTATTTATTTATTTATTGAATAGATGAATGGAACCCCCAAAAAACAAAACAAAACAAAAGCATTGCTCTAGAAATTGCTGATTGAACTTTTCAAAGACACGGAAATTGAGAACAGAGATGAGGAACAACGTATCATAAAAAAAAATTTTTCTTCCAGCCACTAAGTTGGGAGCTCCTACTTGGATTACATGTATAAGTATTGTCAAGAAATGCTACCCTTCTTCATCATCACGTTGCTCGCTCGAGAAGAAGGTAATGTGTATCTCATGATTCCAGATGGCAACTATTCCTCAGAAGCCCATGCCGTGGAGCACATCAACAATCTGTATGACGACCTACTGAGCAACTACAACCGCCTTATTCGGCCTGTACGCAATACAAGTGAGAAGTTGATGGTGTATATGGATTTGAAATTGACTCAGCTTATAGAAGTGGTGAGGACTACAACCGTACTAGCTCTTTGTGTGTTTCTCTTTGGTGACCTAGTGCGTGGTCGTGTGTCAACAACGCTGCGCTTTGGACACATTTCAGAGACTCAGATACTTATTAGTTTTAGCACTTGGTCAGGTCAACTCTTCCGTTTTGCATGCTGGTGTTCCACTTCTCGCGAGAGCTCAGTTTTGCTTTCTGTAGGTTGGAATCTCTTTCATACTGGAAACTTCACATTCTGAGGCACCGTCGGCTTTCGATGTTCCTTTTTAAGGCCTTTTTCCCCCTTTTTTTTAAAAAAAAAAAATTGGCTTTACATGTTTGTTCAAGACGAGTGGACCTGAGGTGACGCATGCCGCTCACGAAGAATCTTTTTTAGAATTCGGCTCGACTCAAGCGTTTTCTTTGGGCATTTCCAGTGCATCCATTCTTTGTAAGGCAGGGAGAGTCAAAGAAATGAGACTGAGGAAACGACTGGTTGATGAGCAACGAATTCGGATCTCACTTTTCGGCGGAACCTCATTAGTGACTTCGAAAGTGCCGTACACTTTATCATTCATTGTCCGAGATAAGTCTACGGGAAAGGCAGCACGTGGATCGCAACCACGTGATACATGCCCATTTCGTGCACAGAGCAGATACAGAAACAGCGCGTATCCTTTCAGCGGGATTTGTGCATCCGAATCTGTTGACACCGTTATTGGCCTCACATCAGTTGGTACATTAGCTTCCTTTTCAATAGCTTCCTTTGAGAGCTATATGTGCAATAGGTTACTTTAAAACGAAAGGAAAAAGCACATCCAAGTTTAGGATCAAGGACATTTGCAGAGGCCTTGTTTCGGACTATGCGGATTCATCTGTCTATGGAGAGTATATGATACAGAGCTTTGGTTGCTACGATTCGCCCGGTCGAACTATGCGCTCGTGCAATCCGCTTCTGCCGCTTCTTATGTTAATAAAAGAACATGGAACTAATTGAAAGAAATTGGAGCGATGAGAATTTCCCCAGGATCATCGCAGATGTCATTTCATGTCAAATGACATCTTTCTGTGCCACTGCGCTCCACAAAAAGTTTCACTTTTTCTTGACTGTCAGCTCTGATTATTAGCTTCCGGTGCCAAAGTTCTCGTCTATGTAACTTCCTTCTGATCAGAGACTCGAGAAAACTTTCTACTAGCTTCGCGACAGCTAAAGTTCGCTTCTCCGGCAGCGGGGAAACGGGGAATTTCATCCACCATGTCTAACCTTACTGCAGTAGCGTGTACACTTGACAGATCAGTACGAATGAGTTTTCCACCGGTGATGCCGATGACTCCCTGAGAAAAGTGCAAACGGTTCAGTACCTTGAGAAGGCGCTCTCCGGTAACTGCAATGTAAGACCCAGGGTTGGACCAACAGAAGTTAACGGAGTCCTGCTAGATGGCCTTCGAGAACCCGCGATCCCCCCCCAAAAAAAAAAAACTTCAGCTTTTAATACCTAGGACTTTATCATTATCATCATCATTCTTATTAGATCATTTAATCTTCAGATTCAACAGTGCAAAAATAAATTTCACGTCATCAACAATTAATTGTTAGTTTGCATTTTATGTTATGAAGCTCCTAATGTACGTGCTTGGTACATTTGTCAGGAGAGTGCTGCACTTCCAGTCTTATAATCCCGTGATCACAATTTACATATCAGAATATTTTAATAATAAGAAAAACATTTTCCTCGACGGTCTTTATCAACGATGCAGTAACTTATCAATGTGACTCCACATCCACCTAGATCGAAACGGGGGTGGATAAAGAATATCCGTAATTCTATTTAAGACTATTCACAACATCCACCATTGAAAATTTTCTTTGCAAACATGAAAAACCTCGGCGGCCTGTTTTATCCTTACTCCGGGGACTCAGGATCGACTGAACCATGATCAAAGGCTGTTCGCATGGAAAGGCTCCTCCACATCAGACCTCCAGGATCTCACTGGAGTATTTGCTACTACCACAAAGATCTGCGCCGACGGCGGGTCCAGGAGAGCTCGTGCCCAAACCCTTCTGCGCGCACCGTCGCGACCCTCCTACTCGCCAGAACCTGAGGAACCTGTCCTTCTTCCGCAACGCGCCCGGAAGGCAGGAACGGCTCTGTACCGGGGTTTGAAATTCCCGCTAGAATTCCCGCTCAGTGGGATAAAATGCTTTTAGCCGCTAGATGGGTTTCCCAAAACCCTAGATCTGGCTGGAAAACCGCTAAATTGGCAACCCTGGGAAGACTGGGTCGTTCCGGCTTTCTGCGCGAATAACTGCAACTTTTTTCTTCTTTTTTTCTTCTTGAAATCGAGGGATCGGCTTGATACTAAAGTATTTACTTTCAGAACCTCCGGAACCAAATGATGACTACAAACGTTTGGGTAGAGCAGGTAGGCTGATAGCAATCGAAAAAAAAAAAAGCGTATTCAAAAGAAAAGATAACAGAGATGGATGGACTATAAGCTGCGATGGGACCCGTCCGAATACGGTGGAGTGGAGGAATTGTCTGTACCACCGGAGCACATCTGGCTGCCGGACATCGTGTTGTACAATAAGTAAGTCTCATCTCATCTTCCGGATCCATCTGTTTTATCCTTGACTAGCGCCGATGGAAATTTCGAGGTCATAATGCTAACGAAAGCCACGTTGCGATACACAGGCGAGGTCACGTGGATCCCACCGGCCAACTTCAAGTCCTACTGCGAGATCGACGTCCGCTGGTTCCCTTTTGATGAGCAAAACTGCACGCTCAAATTCGGATCCTGGACCTATGATGGATTCCAAGTTGACTTGCGCCACGTGAAACAAGTGCCAGGCTCGAATTTTGTACCTGAAGCAGTCGACCTGAGGGAATTCTATGTTTCCGTGGAATGGGATTTGCTCGCTATACCTGCTAGCAGAAACGAAGAGTTCTATCCTTGCTGTAAAGAGCCTTACCCTGACATCACCTTCAATGTCACCATCCGACGGAAGACATTGTTTTATACGGTGAACTTGATTGTCCCCTGCGTAGGAATCTCTTTTCTGACGGTGGTTGTCTTCTACCTTCCTTGTGATTCTGGAGAAAAAGTCGTTCTTTCTATTTCCATTCTTCTTTCACTGACGGTCTTTTTTCTTCTGCTAGCAGAAATCATTCCGCCGACGTCTTTGGCAGTCCCATTACTGGGTAAGTGCTCATGCAGTGATTGTGGCGCTGTTTATGTCTCTCATGCATTTATTGTGAAATTTCCGAGTTTCTCGTCTTAAAACGAGTCATCTCTGTAACCTAGTTGATATTCCTTAGTGAAAATCAAGCAGCTTCCCTGTGGTCAGCTGACGGTACCTGGATTCGCAACGCACATGCGGATATGCCGTTACCTACTGCGCCTTTAAACAGTCCATCTTTCCTTGCAGTGCCGGAATCTTTCCGTTTCGCGGAGCTGAAGGAGATGATCTCTTGTAAAAGTGGAAAAGCGATTGAAAATGGTAGCGGGGGAATCTTTCCACACATTCCTACACGCTGTATAGCTGAAACATTTTCATTTGTGCTTTCCAAACACTTTCGACGAGTCTGTTGTACTTTCAGTCACCTACGAGTATTTCTTGCATTCTTTTGATTTCATCGCTTTCAGTATTGCTTCAGGACACTTGTGGTTTCTTTGACGAAAGACTGAAATCGTTTTCCGAATATTCAGAAACAGGGAAACACACTACCTGAACAGGTAGAAACCTGTGCCATTCCCCTTTTGTAGGGTATGGTAATGATTCATGTTGGAGACTAATGCAGAAAGTATGTTTATTTTCGGTGATCTTGGAAATCTCTTGCCTTTTCTCAGCAGCTCTACTTCTTTGATATACAATTTCTCTGCACCTTCTTACAGCTCTTGTAAGTATTCTCGAGTCCTCAAGAATGCGGTACAACAACCACGAGACCGTTTGGTTAGTCGGTTGACCGTGTTCGTATAAATGATGGATGGAAGATAGCACCAGTTCCATCCGGTTCTCTGTTCTGCAATACCTCAGTGCAATTAGATGTGACCATTTTATGGCTGGTATCTTTCTCGAAAGCCTTTCAACCTTCTTTGGATGGAATTTGCTATTATTTTGTCTCATGTGAGATATCAACCAAGGATCCATATTCCAGGACAATACCTGCTCTTCACCATGGTGCTCGTAACCTTGTCCATATGCGTGACGGTGTGCGTTCTAAACGTTCATTTCCGACGTCCTTCATTCCATAAAATGCCCAAATGGGTACGCCGAGTTTTTATCGACTGCCTTCCTCAAATAATGATGATGAAGAGGACGGAAGCAAGAAAGATTCGTTCATTTGATCATCAAACACACTGGTATAGAAAAAATTTCATCTCGTGCTGTAATCAGTCATTCATTTATTTATGTTCAGTAGTGGCACGCAGCAGACGTGTAGGTTGTCAGGGAAAGCTGAAGATCACACGTCTGCAGGTAAGGGGATCCGTAGTCAGGCAGGCATCGTTTCTTACAGAACAGTACGAAGCCCTCCCACGCCCGTATTCTCCCGAAGTGATGCGTGCCATCGACGAAATTCAGTTCATCGCCCAACACATCAAGAACGAAGACAAAGATAAAGAGGTGAATTTGATGCGTTCATGAAATTCTTTGCGAATTTCTAGCTTAAGCAGGTGGTCGAAGATTGGAAGTACGTGGCCACTGTCCTGGACCGCCTGTTCTTGTTCATTTTCACTCTTGCCTGTATCACTGGCGCCGGCATGATCATTCTAACTGCGCCTTCCTTGTACGACTCCAGAGAACCTATAGATGCCAAACTGTCAGAGATAGAACATTTTCACAGAAAGGGAGCCTCATTTTGAAAAAAGTTCGCGTAAATAAAGACCTTTCGAGGAGATGTATGGAATCCAAAATGGTTTCTTCGAAGTGAGTTCCTCTTATCCCGGAAAGAAAAAGGTTTCGTATTCCAGAAGGAAGAAATGAGCTTGCTGATGCAAAGCTCTTCGGCAGATATACAGAATTATCTATCGATAATATGTTCCTTTTTCATGAATACTATCAATCAGAATAACTGGACTGATAGAGATCACAGGCAAGCGTACCAAGCGGCTTAGTATGCTCCACCCAAAGATTTTTCGGAAGCAGAAAATAACAATGTCATCGATGTCTTTACATGCATCGAAAACAGATGCAAGATCAATCTTCGAGGAAGAACATTCTTTAATTTACCCATAGTACGTTTCGATGGAGATTCATGCAGCTGTAGTTTCTATAGTAGTAGGTGTATGGTGCGCTGTGTCCTTTTTGAGCCGATTTCAAAACGGCTTGTCAGCATTCCAAAACAGATGCTGCCTCCAGTGGTGTATATGCTGCTGACACGGGGAAACTGCTTTCTGGTGTCACACGAGCTACGTCTCGATTCAAAGAATGAGACGTGTTTACCAATGTGTGGAAGAGAGGAGCGGCACAGTGCATCTGATCTGAACAGCCGAGGTATGCCAGGAAGGGCTGTGGCCGACGACCTAAGTTCCGTGTCAGGAGGTGATGAGTTGTGCTGCGTTTATCCAATGCAAGACGCCAGTGGTGACATCTAAATGCGAACGTTTGTAGTTTCGCAGGAGAGTCAATTCACTGCAACACCGAGCGCCAAACAATTCGCTACAAAATATGAGCTTTTACGCAAAGCTCATGAAGCAGTCATGACCTTTTTCACACGGCTCAAAATGTGTAAAAGATCAGGCTTACTGTGCAGCACGGACCGTCTCAAGCCACATCAACGTGATTTTTCTGTAAGAAATCTTCGATGTCCTTCTGTGACCTCAGTCTGATGGTACCCTCTGAGATTTACATGTTGCATGCACGCACCATCTTAATTGACCAAGGTCAATTAAGATGGTGCGTTTTTCACCCGGTTACGGTCTAGGCGTTAATTTACCTCGAATTAATAGACGTGTCCAATAGGACCTACGGCATCACTAGAATCCTATAGAGAGGCGGGTGGGTATTGCCCAAGGTGAGTTTGGTCCGCTAGAAGATATTCGGAATGCCAGAGTGGGAGGGACAATAGCAAAAGAAGAATAAATAAATAATGAGGAGAGAAAAAAAGCTTACCGGGCTGCAGTCCTGTTTCCCTCTCAGCCCTTTCGCTATAAGCGCGATGCCTCTTCTCTCGCTGCTGACGTCAAGTGCGACCAGCTGTGCGACTTCCGTTGCGTGAGGTTGATCTTGCACCCTCGCCAGCTTAGTTGCCCCGCAACCGCAAGCAGCTCTTTTTTTCTGGTTCGCTAAGTACTCAAGTACCCTTCGCTTAGGGGTTCACCGAAGCTCTTTAACTCTGCTCCACGCCACCCTAGGGTGCGCATGAACTCTGCAAGTTAGGCGGTGCTTCGGGAAGGAACCATCCTATGAGTCCAGGAGGGGCTCCGGAGGAAGAAGTCCGTTCTTCTCACACTTGAGAGGGAGTCCGGAAGGGAAGCTCTTCCTTGTTCTCTACGGAGGAGCTAGGAAAGGATCCGCTCTTGGAATTTTCTTATCCAGAGAGAACCTGCGAGGGAACCGCTCCCCGTTTCCTCCTCTGAAGAGATCCACGAAGGCTCGATTCCCAATTTCTCTGGAGGGCGCTCCCCGAAGGGAACAGCGCGCTTCTTCACACTCTGTAGAGGTATCAGTCCACAGCTCCATGGTACGAGATGGGGGGTTCCCCTCCAAAGGGGGCGACAGTACTCCTTGATTCCTGAAAGAACCCCCGAGGGTCAACTTCCAATGCCGGCCAGTCATCGGGGGCATCCGGCTTCCACCTTCCGCCAGTGCCGTACCCTAAGCCTACAGGCGAACTAGCGTCGTCCTGCGAGGGGGACTCGAAACCCACGACGCACCCATTTCTCTTGCGTCGATCCTTTCCCTGGATGAGATTCGAACTCACAACGCTTGATACCACGCGCGGAGACTGCAGTCCACACAGCCTCCAACACGGGCAGCCATTCACGATGCCACACAAGGGGGAAACTGCTGAGGGAGCTGTCGAGAGCCCATCTGGGATGAAGAAACGCCCACCAGTTCTTCGGAGGGGGTGTTTTCGGTGTGCGAGATGACCCTCGTGAGGCATTCCCAGCCCGAACGAAGGGCGCCACAGTCGCGTAAGGGGTGCAGGGATGCACTCTCCTGATCCACACCTCATGCAGATTGAGGAAACTGCTCTCCTTTCCCGTGATGGCATCCGCTGCGCGTTGGCTCCCAAGATGGCGCGTGCGGATGAGGAAAGGAGATCGAGTGTGACTGGAAGAAGAATTAAGAGCTGCCTCCACGCATCCTCAGTCTTAACTCAGGACGGACGGCAGGAGAGAGTTCTCGAATGAAAACGCAACAACGAATTATCCTTGACGGAAGATCGGATGAAGGAATGTTCCCGATGTTTTCCGAGATCCAATGAAAACAAATAGACAGACAGACAAAGTGAGGAAAAGATTTGGCTTTCGAAAGATGCGGAAACCCAGATGGTGGAGGGATGCACCGAGTCCCCCAGAGATACCAACTCATTTTAAAGTGTTGAACGCCGGAATGCATCCTTTCCGCCAGCTATGCATCACTGTCGGTCTCAAACGCGGCTGGCAGTGAGACAGGAATCCAGGAGCGGAGGGAACCTATCTGAACCGTCGAGCCCGCAGCTCGGCAACAAACCGAGAGGACTTTTTCGTCTCCTCTTCCTTATTTTTTTACCGTTTCTTTTCTTTCTTGCTTTTTTTTTTTTTGGAAGAGGACTACTGCGAGAAGTATCTGGGATGCAGGCAGATAGTCCCCTTGCAAAGCTACGTCGAGAGCAATCGGATGCCGGGCATTACGTCTTCAGTGGGCGGTTGGCAACTCTGGAGCGCGGAGCACCTTCTCCGGGACTCGTGAGTTCCCTTCACCTCGAGCAGGCTGGTCAGCTCCCGTGCTTCTCCTGGAGACCTCGTGGTTCTTCTTTCGAGAGCCTTCGTGGAAGGACCGTCTTTCTCTTTCGGAAGACTGACTCCAGCTGCCTTCCTCGAAGAGATCCTCAGTAGCAGCCAGCCGGCAGCCGCTGCTTCCTCGGCCAGTCTTGGGGTCCTCTCCAGATAGCACGGCGACGCAGGACAGAAGCCGGAGGTTTCTGTCTTCCCTGGAGGAACAGGAAAATGACGTGTGAGTAGCAGTCTTGAACACCTTCGGCGAGAGAATGGCGCTTTGAAGGAAAGAAGGCGACCATGTCCAATCCCCGACGCGACGCTGCACCACGGGATGACCGCTAATGCTAATCCGATCGATCGAGGATCTCAGCAACGGCTCCGGGAAAAGTTCAGACCAGGAAGTCAACGAAGCGTGCAGGCGGACGCGTCGGCAGGAGAGAAGACAGCCATCCTCTTCTGCAGGCGGAGGCTGCGAACACCCACATGCCGCGCGCGTCCATCCTCTGGGAAGCGTGAAATCGCGGAGTGAACGGACTGTCGCCCCACACGGTCTCCGGAAACCGGCCGCCGGTTCCCGGAACTCCCCGCGAGGAATGCCAGCCAGCAAGTAGGGACTGCCTTGGCTCGCGGGCAGTCTCCTTGAGAAAAAAGGGTGCGCATCCTTGATTCGCCAGGAGATCACGCTCCCAGCCTCCTTGAGTCCTTCTGTCTAAGGATCGAGGAAGAAAGAGGGGAATTCTGGGTTCCTTGGTGAGATGCCGGCTCCTGTCGGGAATCGGGCCTCTTCCTGCCTTCTCGCGAATGGCGAACCAGGCACGTGAGTGAGCCAGGAGGTGCTCCCGGAGTTGTTCAAAGGGCGGGGACAGAAGGGACACGCCGGGGGAAGAGGCGCTCAGCCCCAGTTCCAGCTGCTCCTTCTCATCGTTCTTGGAGATTTCTCTGGAGAGCTGAGACGGCGACGCGATCTTCGAGGGCAGCGCTGATTTCAGCGCTGGGGGGGAGATCTTGGGGGATCTTTGGGGGATCTCAAAGGGATCTCCGCTCAGAACTCGGACATCCCCCGAGAGGGAGAGGAAAAGGCTACAGGGGCAGCGTTCCGAACGCGCACACGAGCGGCACGTAGTGTCCGCTCGTGAGGAACTGGGGTGAAAAGCTTCTGCGCTCCTGTTCGCGGGATAAGGCGTTGAAGGGGGAGCACTTCCCTACCAAGTGCGAGAGGACGTCTCTTTCCCTGAGTGGCCGGAGAGCTCCTTCCTCCCCGGTAAGAGAGGTGTTACCTCACCGAGAGGAGGAGGAACTGCGAACCCGTGGAGCGAGAGCATGCGAAGGGGGCGGTGGTCCGCACAGGCAAGCAGAGCTCATCTTCTCGTCTCCAGATCGATCAGCCTCTGGTTCGCACGCTCTTCCCCACCGAGAAAATCTTCCCGAGTGCCGGTCAATCACGCAGCTGCCCTCTTGAAGGCATCCCCGCCTTTGCGTCGAAAAGCGCGCCACGGGAACATTCGCGGCACCAGCTCCTCCTCTTCCGCAGCTCCTTTGATTCCCTTCGTCCTCCGGCGCTCCTTATCGCAAAAGATCTGGAGCAGGCCTTGGTTTTCCCCCTCCTCCTTCTTGCTCACACAGCTGATCACGGAGTCCGCTACGCGGACCACCCTTGCTGGTAACCTACCGTCTGTCGCCACGCCAGGAACGACTCCTGCAACCTTGACGCTTCCCACCGGGAGCACAGTCAGCACCGGCACGCCGCCATCTCTATCGTCGGCGGGATCCACTGCCTCTTTCTCGAAGTCCATAGTCCTCTACATATTCATGCATTCATTTTCTCGTCACCTGGAAGTCTGCTTCGTGGGATTAACACTGAAGTTCACTACACTTGGGAAACTGGGCGTCGTTTATGACTGGATCTTGTCCTCAATCCTTCTCAAAATATGTCGATAGTTCCAGGCCTGTACTCTTCCACAGTTTCTTATGCCAATCTCCTTCTGGATAAGCCCTTTCAGGATTTCCATTGGAGATACGGCGGTCCTGATGGTCTTCATCTTCCACCACCGCACAAGGATGGAGGTGATGAAGAGGGCGATCGTCATCCTTACCATGGGATTGTAACAGGGAACGTTCCCATTTCCTTGGAACATGCCTGCTAAACTTCCCATGGTCGATGTGGTGGTCAGCCCGATAACCCTTTTGGGGGTGTGCCACTCTTGTTGCATCGTGGGACAGGTCAAGACGTGGAGTCTTGTATCCTTGTCTCCACATGCTTTGCAGGCCTCATCTTCTCTTCCCGTGAATAGCTTCATGGTTGTCCCGCACAGGATTCCTCCATAATAAAACATCAGGAGGTGATCTTGTGTGTCCAGTGACAAGTCACTCCTCCAGAGCGTCGTTCCGATCGCCAACAGGTTTATCCCAGCACTCCCGTGGCGATCGGCGGCTTCTTGGAGAGCACGGGTATCTTTGTCCTCTTCGACTATTAGTCGGCATAGGTTTTCCTTTGTTACACTGGACCATACGAAGTTGTGGTTTTTCTACACTTCGCGGGTCATGTGGATGAATCTTCCAGCTATCCTATCAATGTATCGGAGGTACCGGGAGCATCCACGGGATCGCCAGGATGGATTCCCCTGCCAGATTTTCTTGCTCCTTGGTATAATCTTCAGCTGGTGCTTGTGTACCAGCTGCTGCTTTCTTCTCCAGGTTGGGTCGATGGTGACCCATTTACCCACTCGGCCGAGCAGCGCAATCAATCCCCTCGAGTTATTTATCAACAACGAGTAAGCCCTGTGTGCTGCATACGGCAAGTCTTCACAGTTTTCCAACATGTCCAGGAGTTGTCACATGTCCATGGTGTCCACAGCGTGTGCAAGCGACTTCATGCCGGTACCGCCTTCCTCCTTAGGACGACACAGTGGTTTGGGGCGGACTCTAGGTCGATAGCCTCCCCAGAGGGTTTTCCTTTGTAGCTTTTCTACCTCTCTTCTGGTGTTTTTATGTATTCTGAAGAAAGTCGCTCCGAAGAGTATCTTTGGAAGGAGTACTCCGTTCCAAAGGTTGGTCCTCCGCTTCATGCCAAACTCCAAACGGGTATACTTCGCTCCTTCTTACGCTGCTTTCCCCAGGATTTCCTCCCACAATATCTGGGGCGATGAATTGTCGCCAATGTGGACACCCAGGTACTTGGCATTGTCCACCGTTCGGAATCTATCCTCCATGAATATGGAGAGATCCAGGATTCCGACGGGCAAAAGTTGGCTTTTCTGGGCGTTGACTTTTAAGCCCAATCCTTCTTCCATAAGCTCCAGTACATCCAGAAACGTACTCTGATCTCTCTCCCCTTTGAGGAAGAAAAGATCATCCGCATAAGCCAGATGGGTGAGCCGCTCGTTTCCCAGCCGCCGAGAGATTTCTTGACTCCGGTCCATTCTTGGCCTACTTTTATCCCTGTGGGGACCCCTCTGGGCAAACTGTTCGCGGACAATAATCGCCTCCAGGACTCTTTCGCAGTGGGATTGCAATCCCGCTGTGTCGCTATAAGAGTTCCTTCTAGTGTTACCGAAAAATTCCTGCTTGGGAATCGCAGTGGTGCCGCATGCACTCCTGTAACCTCCCTGGAAGCAAGGATGTGCTGTGAGAGGACACGGCTGTGCGAGCAGCTGATTTGACCAATGAGAGCATCGGTAGGGAGCCCTTTTTCTGAACGGGTCCGCTTAGGAAAGGTGTTGCGGATCATAGTTTTGCGCTCAGAGAATGCCAATGTCCAGAATTTAGAATTTTTCCCCCTTTTTTTGCTGCTAATGCGCTACGTTGGTGCTCTGTGACGTCATGACTTTAGCCATCAGATGTCATCTTACTCAATTCGCCGGAGTGGACGATGGTTACATGGGAAAACAGTTAGAGGAGGCAGAAGAAAACCAGTTCTTTTCCTTGATCAGCAATTACTCTTGTCAAATCTGCAAGAAAATTCCAGAAGGGAAGCGAAAGGGTCTCAGCTTTAACCAAGGGCACTGTGACTTTGTCTGGTCAGTTACCTTTTAGTTAGGTCAACTTTCCAAAGAAGTTCTTTTGTCAAGTTCTCTTCCCAAAGTACTTTTGGGAAGTGCCTTCTTTGGGAAGGTTTCAGAAAGTACCCTCAGAAAGCAGTTTCAGGAAAGTCTCAAGACGTGAGGATGCTGCGGTCTGCAGTCCCGAGGGTAGCGAGTTCCCCTTGCCTGAATCGGACCGCTGCCAGACAACAGCCAAATTCTCCTGCGCCACATTCGTATGCGTTCTTCCATCAGAACACGAGGACAGGGGGGGAAGGGTTTGCACTCGAATTCTCTTCTTTGGTCCCATACCCTGGCGGACAGAGCTCGTGGGAATCTCACGAGCTCCATTCCCGCGGCAGCGTCACAACCTCCGTGCACAACTGGAACAACATTCAGCTCGTGAGTGATCTGGCAGATCACAGTGATGGAGAAACGAAGGAGTGTGGTGCTTCCGCTGTACACCTCCGCACGCTCTTCCACTTATACTTCCTTCTCCCAGATAGTGCGGTCCCCAAAGTTGAAAGCCATCTTCCACCTGAAGCAGCGCGAAAATGAAAAGCCCACGGCAACCTTTGAAGAAATTCTGTCTTTCTATTTTTCATTTCCTTTTTGCTTCTCCTCTCTCTCCTATCCCAAAATAAATTAGGCGCGTCGCGTTGCGACCGATCACGCCGAGAGAAAAGCGAGCGGAAGTGATTAATTGGAGTCTAGTTCTGCTTTCCGGAAAAATTATGATCAGTCCTGTGTGCGACTTTGGTTTCCATGCCTCGCAGGATCACCACTCACATCTTTCCAGAAGAAATGAGTTGGACTACTGCTAGTGCGCGCTGATGGTCGTTGCAGGAATGACCCAGGGATTGGACTGCATGATGTAGTTTGTGCTGTTTTTCGAGCGAGACCAAAGGTTATGATGCATTCAAGTGTTCACTCTGCATGCTTCTCCATTATTCAGGTATCCCGATTCCCGGAAAGGGAGATCTGAAGCGGTCGGCGGCGTCAGCTTTAATTCTTACTGGTCTCATTACCAAGTATCATTTTCTCTCCAGCCTCAGCTGGGGGTTGATCATTCATTTACATGGAACTGGCTGGTAGTACTGTTCCGAGAATATCAGAAAAACTTATGTGCTCCCTGTTTCTACGAAGGCCTAGTTAATTTATAAGTTCCTTCAGTACAAAGCTATTCTTTCTGACAGTTAATGTCCGATGCACAATCATCTTCGCATCTCCCTATTAATTATTTGTGCACAGTGTGCATCCCTCTCTTACACTTTTTAACGAGCGTGATTCATTTATATTCCTGTTTCCACCTCACAGCTCCTTTGTTGCTTTGGTTGTTCAGCTGCATTCTTTGCGCCAAACTTTTCAAAATACATATTTATTTACAGTGTGCAGTGAGATCACAGTCGCGTCCATGGTCCCCAGACCCACTGTTCCCCATGTGCCATTAGCAGCAAGCAGCACGCCATCAGCTGGACGTTCCTTCCATGACTTTTGCAGATCCTCACTCTTCCGTGAAGATGCTACCATATTCTCCTCTGAGGAAATGGGAATCGACACCAATTTTTGTTTGAAAGGTACGTTTATTGCCGGACTCTTCCAGCAGTTCCCATTGCATGCTCCAGGGTGTGACTTTGACTCTTCCCATGCGGGAGTTTCATTTGCGTAATGCCCGGCGTCAAGTCATGCATGCTTTGTCTGCATCCTCTGGTAAAAATGATGCAGGGCATCTCTGCAATAACCATGCAGCCGAAAGGTCTTCGTGAGCGAAGGGGAGTAAATAGCGAGCTAGCGAAGGAAGAGCCATGGTAACGCTTTTTTTTTTTTTCCTGTCATAAAGTAGAAGGAACGGAACCGAATAGGCTGGAAGGTTTACACGAGAGATCACAAGAAGGCTCTGCGTATCGAACCGGCGAGAGGATCCCGGGTTGCGAGATGCAGACCGATTTGCAGCGATGCCCGACAACGGGAAGACGGCAGCTTCACGCACTTTACGCACTCCAGATCGCCTTTCATGAGGTGTGGAGAGCAAAAGTATTCCTGGATGGTCGGAGGCGCAGAGTTGCAACAGTTCCAATTTCACAGGAATCCCGATTGCCTCAGGAATTCAGGATAATGATGCACTTCAGCATACAGGAACGCGTATGTGAACATATATGTGAAGGCATCCTATGCCTCAGTTTTGGCCTCTGAAGAAAATTACTGTTCAACTGCTCTTTCTGTATCACAGATTTGAACTTTCCCACCTTTCCATCTCTGTCGATCCAACTATTTGCCGCTGGGGAGGTCGAAGATAAGGCATCCACGCAGGCTGCTGCTAATTAGGATTGCCAATTACCCCGTGACCGGTAACTCAGGGAACATGAAAAGTAGACGACAGGGAGTGATCAAAGATGTGGCTCCCCAAAGATTGCAGCATCTGAGAAGAGCAAGGTGTACGAGAATACGCGTCACAGTTGGTGAAAAATTGCCCGTGCTCTTCAGCTGAAATCTCTCGGAAAACACGCAAGCGGGTCCAAAGATCCAAGCTTCGGCTGAGCTCGGGAAGTGCGGAAGGGTTGAAAAACAAACTCCATTTTTGTACCTCAGCCGTCATTTCGCCTTCCTGGAAGAGCCGCCTGGAAGGAGAATTGTTCTCACCCGCAAGAAAACTCTAGGACTTCAAATGACCAGGTAGCTCCGGAAACAACACGTTTTTCCTGCGCCTCCAGCGTCCGTAGATTATCTAGAAGATTGGGGCTCTGTTTGGATTTTCGTAGAAGTAGAACCACCTAAAACTTCAAAGCTCCCCCTTCCCGATAAAATTAGGTCCTGTCAGACTGTCAGAAAGTCGAGAGGAACAGCAGAGATGGAAGTGAGAGATTCCAACGATCGGTGATGCGCGATATTTTATATTTTCAGGAATCATTCCTCCTGCATCAGCAACTGCGAACTCTTGCATTCCAGAAAGGCGACCGTTCCAAATTCCTAAAATGCAGTCATTTTAGGATAGGGAAGACATGTGTCCTGTTTTGTTTTTTGTGTTTAAAGCTACGACAGAGTGAAGGAACATCTTTAAGCATTGCCTGGAACTTGAGGTCATAATCGGATGAGAGGCGCGGTGTTTCCCGCGTTGGTGACTGTGTGGCCACGGCTTCCGCGCATTGCACCTCACCTGGAATCGCGGGTTCGCACACGCGTAAAAGAGCGATATCGGGGGATGGACGCATCATGGATTTCGAGTTTTACCCCACAGGACGCTGGCTGACTCTCAGACTTCGGGTGTGGAGTCCTCCGAAAGCTGGATTCTCCCAAGGCTGTATGTGGAAAAGACGAAGGAAACTTACGGTATCCTCCGATGCAGTCGAGACATCTGCTGAGCTCACCGATTGGGGCATCCTCCAGACGGCGCTAGCCACGCGATGGAATATCTGGTACAAGGAGATTCCCATAAGCAGCAGGCAGAAGAAGTCGCCGTGCGGCAGGATGAAGAATGTCTCCCAGAGTGAAGCCTTTTGTTGTTGCCTCCGGAGTGCTTGTCCCCTGTGCAAACCTCCTCCAGGTAAGCGGCACTCTTACAGATGGCTTCGGATTCGAGATCGCGTCAGTCACCCATCCCGGCTAAGAGTCATGCAAGTCCGGAGTGGAGGACATTCTGAAGAAATAAGCTTTACGCTCGTCTTGGTGTCCCCAAATCAGAGGGGAAAGAAGAAGAAAATCAACCCTCCGAACACCCAGAGTCCTTTCCGATAGCGATCTTGCATGAATCCTTAGCCATGAATCTTGTGGGAGCAGTTGGTGAGTAAGCGGTTTTGAGTCGCTTCCATCTCCGCTGCACGATCACTGCGAAACGGAAACCCGGAGGCATTGCGATCGACAGGTGCACAGGATAGAAACGAAAGACGAGGTCTGGATCTAGGCTGCTGGAGAAGCAAGCGTTTCAGAGCAGGTTCCCGAATGCACCTTCCATCTTGAAGCATCTCTTCTCCGAGCCTCGCTTTGGGTCGCTGGGAAACCACTGCAAGTGATGGAAGGCCATCACTCCCACGACAGCGCAGTTTCGAACACTGCAGTTCGGACAACTCCACGCAAGAGTTGTTCCTCAGGCAGTTGGCAATGAAATTTGCTGCCACGCTGACCTCCACGAACATCGCATGTCTCCTTGAATTGCTCTCTCAGAGGTGTCAGCCTCTTTATTTTTTTTTAGGTTCCAGTCACTCACTCACTCGTTCGCTCTCTTGCCGAGATAGCTTTTCAGGTAGTCACACTCACCATCTTCAGGAAGGGTATCGTAGTCTCCGGTCTTTGATGGAAATCACCTCCAAGCGTTTCGAAAGCACAACCAAGAGGTGGACTCGCCAAATGACTGTACCAGCTGTGTCGACACCACGCCATTGCTCGCCAGGAGTAACTCTTCACTAATAAATTTCATAAATACGAGGCGCATCTCAAAAGTAAGGGTCGATCGGACGTAAAGAAAGAGTAAATAAGAGAAACAAAAATGTGTGAGCGGTGCTAAACACGTACATTCCCATGTCATTTCTCTACACAGTCACCATGTTTTTCCAAACACTTTTGATACCGTGGAACGGGTTTTTTGAAATCTCGGCATCAAATTCCGCCTCCTGGGAGTTCAGGCAGTTCAGCAGCACTGCAGTTTTCAACTCCTCGCTCTCCCTCTCGATTCGCTGAGCCACTTCTTGAGGTGCAGGAAGGAAGACGTGGTAGCCACTGGGCAGGACTGTGAGGTGGGTGGGTGATCAAAAAGTTCCCATTTGAATCTCTGAATTGTCTGGAATGTGCGAACAGCAGTGTGTGGGGTCAAAAGGGTGGACTTTATGGAGCCTGGAACAACCATCGCTTCGCAAGTCCACTGTAGAACACGTTCGAAACTGAAGCGTGCCATTCAAAACCGACGACATGGAATGCTGAGATTAGGAATCTCTCTTCTTCACGACAACGCGCGCCTTGGCAACACATGCTGTTCGCACACTCCAGACAATCCAGAAATTCAAATGGAAACTTTTTGATCACCCACCCACCTTACAGTCCTGCCCAGTGGCTACCACGTCTTCCTTCCTGCACCTCGAGAAGTCGCTTGCATTTGAACGACACTCTTCCTTTATATCCGATCGGTTCTTACTTTTGAAATTCTTCTCGTACATGACCAGGGACCCCTGGTTACATATGGATGAGGCTTGAAGAAAAGGAAGATGGTACAGAGTCTTCCTACATAATATTTTCTGCGTTTGCAATTCTTTCTGTCAGATAAAATCGTTTCTCTTCAGCTCAATAAATTGGTTAAAATGGGTCAAAATTCCAGTTCATGAGAGGAATGGAGTTGAATTCTCAGGACCTCCGCAGGCTCTATAAAGCGCTCGCTCAGAACGAGAAGAGTCACCTGGACGAAGTAAGCACTGCTCCCACGCAAGCCTCCTGAAACACGGTGATGAGAAAACGCCACGGTGGTTTGATCTTGGCTCTCCTCATTTCTCCCTTGGGACAGCATTTCGAAGGTCCATATCTCGCCTAACCAGCTGCGAGCTTTCAGTCAAGTCACGCATCTCGCAGCGGCCGAAGGCAGCGAGCGCCATTGATGGCTTGGATGCTCGGCTGGAGCACCCACAAGGACGCCTTTTCGTGGTTGTCTCGTTCGTAGGAAGCTTTCGAAGGATGGTGGTTTGCTTTCCTTTCCAGTTTTGTTCCCTATGTGGCACATCGTTATTTTGGGAAGTTCGCTCTTGTATCTTCCAGCCCATGAGTCAGATCCATTTGGTCGCATACACTTCTGGCTCATTCGGAAGGCCAAGGAATCCAATGTGAACCCCACGTTGCTCTCTTTCATTTATCTCAGTACGCCCTCAAGTAAAGCACAAACCCTTCAAAGGATGCAGGCAGGCTTTTCCTCCTGTCTGCATCCTCCTGCCTGAAATTCTCTGCTTTAATCGTATGCAGATACATTATCGTCATGGATGCACCGCTGTTTGTTTTCTTCGGCTCATCAGTCCGGAATTTTTCCCTTCCCATACAAGAATCATTCGTTTCCCTGTGATGGAAACTGAAAATCTGCTTATTGATGGTTGGGTCGGGAGAAACGCGAGCGCAGAGCATTTTAATTGTCCGCTGCGAAAGGGCGGGGAATTTCCGCCGCGTTTCATCTTCAGGGAGATTCCGAGAGACTCTGAAGAGACCATCGACGCGGCATTGTTTCCCAGCCCGGTAGTGCTTCATCCAAACGGTTACATCTTCGTTTCTCGGAGCTCAGGGGCCACGCCGAACAGCTGGAAGTCTTTCAGCTCGGTAAGAAGGACTCGCTCCGCCGAAAGATACGAAGCCCAGTAGCTCGCGATCGAGAAAGGAAGACATAGGTCTCGTTCGTCCCGTCTTTTTTGGATGCTTTAAGGATTTGGGAGAACTGTTCGAGAAGCACTCACGCCGCCCGTGAGGCGTTTGAGCCCACCATGCAGGTAAGAAGCACCTCTGCTCCTCACAGTGATCCAGGCATAACTGAGCACCTTGAAGTAAGTGGAAGATTGAGGTCACCGATTGCTCCCTGTGTAGTAGGAGCTGGGATTCTGGTGCTTATGCCCATGGGAGTCCAGAAAGCACGCTACCCAGGATATGCTTACACGGTTTTAGCTGCGGGGAGAGAAAAAAAAACAAAAATAAACAAAAGTGGTAATCATCACAACCCATAAGAGAGGCCCTTGCTTCCAGGAAAACAAGACAAACACGACTCCAGGAGTCCCTCAACGAGCACCCTTCGCTTACCTCCCCCCTTTTTGAAATCGATAGGACCTGATGATACCCGGTTCGTTTCCATCGATGTGTAAGTAATGAGCAAAAACGAGCAAAATAAACACATTCGCTGAGCTGCAGCAGCTTCCCGAGTACCTAAGGAGAAGAGTCTCAGAAATGGAAATCGATTATTGATCAGCTGCATGGCAGTGGTAATCATCACAACCCATAAGAGAGGCCCTTGCTTCCAGGAAAACAAGGCAAACACGGCTCCAGGAGTCTCTCAACGAGAACCCTTCGCCTACCTCCCCCTTTTTGAAATCGATAGGCCCTGATGATACCCGGTTCGTTTCCATCGATGCATAAGTAATGAGCATCACCTGCGGGGAAATGGAGCGTCTCAGCTTCACGCCCTACGACTCGCACACTGTCCGCCCTCTCTCGCAGCTCGCAGCTAATCCCGCACACACGGGGACACTTCCTTCAATCCGTCCGCAGGAGCCTCTGCGATTTGCCCTCCCTTCCGGAGCTTCGGCCATGTCATCCCGAGTAAGATATCTTTGCCTGCATTATCAACCGCATGTTTTCGTTCGATGTAAACCGAAACATGCCGGCTTCTATCTGAACCACAGATGCCATCATCATCTTCCATCCTGTTTAATGATTTGCAGATACCTCCTCTCCATCCATTGGGCAGGATAACCTTATCTTATCTGAGTCTGCAGACGACAAAATGGTATGAGGATTCCTGGAAGCCACTTTGATCCGTGGGAATTAGAAGGAGCGGAAAAACAGATGATGCGAGATGAGTTTCTTGCAACACTCTGAAGGACTCGACAGGAACCTCTTGATCGAATCGGTTGTGGATTCGGAAAATTTCTTCGGGGAGCATGGAAAGATCAGGGAGATTGTCTGAGGAGCCAAGATCACTGGGTACGAGGAAGAGAAGTTTCTACAATTACGCCTCCCCTTTATATTGGGACCAAATTCTTTGAGCAGATGCATGGACAGCCTCTCAAGAGGTGAAATGACGTTGGATGGCTCGTGGATAAGAACGGACGCAATGATTCTTAAAATGACTGCGTCCGGTTCATTTCTTCCCTTTCGCAGAGTTCATTTCTCTTCACACGAGATTTATAAAGAGCAATTTCTCGAGATCTATTTCGGTGTCTCATCTGTTGCTTCATCGGAGAGCAACAGATGAACCATTCCGTCACTGTGAGTTCTCAGCTGCACGGCACTGGTGCACCTTATTTTCTTTCATCTGCTTCTGTGGAAATAAAAAAAACCCTCGAGGAAACTCGGGCAAGAACAGGAACTTCTATAACATGCTGGTATACTTGTTGAAACGGAGAGATTCATCCTCAGTGATGGCTTCCCTCCTGTATTGAGGTCATCATCTATACCTTCTCTGGAAAAAAGAACCTGTATGTAGGCTTTTCGTGGATTCTTCAAGCTCTTAGTAAGACAAAGCTAGTAAAATTTTCCATCTCAAAAGGATCCATGAAGATGGATGGAAAAAGCATACATTTATACGACAAAACCAGCTTCTTCGATCCCATAGGGCTTCAGTTCAATAACTCCCTATGGAAAGGAATGAAAATTTATTCAGCGTGATTTAGACCAAAGACTTCCATTAAATGAAAGTACACCTTGTTAGTCCTCTTTGCTAACAGGAGCAGCATCTTGTCATGAGGATTATAAAGGGAGATTCTTAAAGCATCTTGGCATTCCGGTTCAAAATATCCTGAGCAACTTTACCAACTAGCCAAGTCTCCCAAGAGACACGCTATCCATTTTCCGGTTTCTAGAACGAAGTTGACCATTCAAAGCACAAAGAGAACAATCAGATCTCGCGATCAGTTTTACACGCTCCCCAATGAGCAAAAAAATCTCTATAAGACGATGCTTCCTGTAATGATGCCTTCGAGACGAAAAAACAGGTGGTAAAGAAGACTTTTTTTGCGAAGCAATGAAAACATCCAATGAGTCCCTCGTATGAAGAGGACTGCTGAGCTTTTTTCTATCTTTTTGGTACCATATGGCATCAAGTAACTAGTTACGAAATGGGCACAAACAATTTCCGGATGGAAGGAGAATTTTTTTTTTTTTTTCGAAAGAATGAGTGAAGGAATTCGCTTCCAAAACAAAGAGGGAACAGCTCAAACTGGTAGGAATGTGTTGTGCTCTTGAAAATAATTAAGCGGGAATTCAACGAGCCAAAAAAGCTTTTTTTTGTATGTTGACTCTTCTAACAGTAATTAATGACGTCCAGAATCCCTGAAGAGAGTGATTTTATATATCCTATCTTCTCATGATCACCTTTTTGTCTTCCCCCACTCGTACGGAACCAAATAATAGGTTTGCGTTTCGTCAACAGTGCCTCTGCTTTCAGCCTGGAATCATTTGGTCATCATTCTGGTCTAAAATTCACAAATCAAGGCACTTCACTATCTCTTCCGTGATCTTCGAAATTCGTGAAAGTACCAGTCGCTTCTCGGCCTTTTGGCTAAGATCAAAGTGATACTGCGTTTTCTCAGCCAGTACTTTCTTTTTTCAAAAAGATCAGCAGCTTAAGAGGACAGATTTTCGTTCCTCAGGATTTGAGCAGTTTCCAGCATCATGTTCAAAAACAAACCGGCCAATCTTGTAGTTCGTTTCCCCTTCGACGAGATTCGGCGAGATATCAATACCCTCGGGGACCAGAACATGCTACGGTTTTCGAGAGTTTGGCCCGGAGTAGGTAGGAGCCCTCTCCTGTTCCCGGGCAAGGAGACTCCTGGTTGACCAGGTACTCCGGATCTTTCCGGACTGTCGATAGGCGACCAGATTTAGACTCGCACAGAAATCCCGCCAATCCTATTCTTCCAAATCCTGTGGTCTCCTGATAATCACCCTATATCAAAGATCCTGATGAAGTATGACTTCCTTTATGAAGTTGGATCCTGCAATAGAGCCCTATTCTGAAACGGGCTCAGGTTTCCTTCCCAGCACAGGAGAGAAAGCGGAGAAATCCCCATTTTCTCTCCAAGGGACTGATGGAATATTTCAGAAATACCTGACGAATTCAGACCTGAGACCTTGTTCATGCATGAAGAGAGGTTTCGTATGGTGCTTTGTTACCGTGTAAAAACCCGCTCCTTCTTCATCATCCTGGATGCAAAATAGTGGTCTCGTGAGTGAGCGCGACAGCCCCTTTGCCAATTATGGCCACTTTTCAGATTTCGCCACGACTGCGTCAAGCGCAGCTTTCCCCAACTGTGGTGAAGAGAACCCTTTGCAGTTCATTTTAAGTATATAGATGGCCGAAGCGTGTACAACGTGTACATAGATGCAAACCGTCTGTGACTTGGTAACAACAGTCAAAGAAAGCGACATCGGCATCCCTGGGGTGCGCTACCTTGATGCAAAGTTCACAACTTAAAGTAACTTCTACAAGAGTCTTCATTCTAAGACGAGAGGGTCAAACTCCTCTAAAACAAAGTCTAGTGAAATGATGAGGACAAATAACTGGAGAAATGGAGAAACTTCAGAACATGCTGGGATCTTCACAGCACGAATCAAGGACTTCGTTGGAGGTAGAGACAATGAGAAGGAAGCTTCAAAAGCTTCTTATTAAAAGTATTATTGAAGGCACATGGATTCCATTAAGGAGCTTATAAGACTCTTTGAATATAATAGAATCTCAGGCCCCACGTCTGGATTAAAGGTGAAGCACCGGAGGCGAAATTCCTGGAGATAAAGTATACCAGACATATAGATTGGTATTGAAACATATAATGGTGCAGAAGCAAAAGAAGTTCCGAAATCTGTGCACACCCTCACGGGTAAGAATATCAGGATTCACAGGAAAGAAAGAGCAATCCATACGGGACAGATTTGACCTAAATATCATGCAAGGTCTGCGTTCTTACGTCATCGTATCTTCAGACCGTGACCCAAATTTGAATAAATGAAGCATGGAAGACATGGACGGTAAACAAAATCGATACACTGAATTAAGTGTTGGAACCGTCTGCAGATGGTCGCTTGACTATTCACCGGGAATGTAAGCCTTAAGCGGGCATAAAATTCGGAATAAGTTTCAGAATGAGGCATCGAAGCAGGTCGTGAATTCTTCACTAAAGGCGATAATTCAACGCGCTGCCTCGGAACTCCTACTTTGAGACCCTTGTTTGAAAACTAGAAGAAAAAAATAGACACAAACCTTTTCTTCTTACTTGTACTTTTCAGAACTCTTTTCTCATTGACCCAAAATTCCATTTGTCTCTTCTCCGTTCCTTTTGCGGAAGTGCTTCTCTGCATTTCAAGCGGGAGCATCTCTCGGAATGGAGTCCTGTTCTTGCCCTTCCCCGTGACAGAATTCAGGGACTCCTTGGCAGGTCTGCATTTGACACATACAACCAACGGTAAAGGAAGTAGAAAGAGAGGATAGTGAACGTGAGAACTACCTTAGTCTCGAGAAGAGCTCTTTTTTTTTGGTTCGCAAAGTACTGAAGAACCGTTCGTGGCTCACCGAAGCTCTTTAACACTGTTCCAGGCAACCCGAGGGTGCGTGTTAACTCTTCAAGCTAGGGAGCACCCAAGGAGGGGACCACCCTATGAATTCAGAAGGCTTCGGAAAAAGGAGCCCGTTCTTCTCGCGCTTGGTAGGGAAGGGAACCTTCTCTGCTCCGAAGGGGGATGGAGGACGGCTCCATTTGCACAGTTTGCTCAACAAGAGAGGAACCCTGAATGGAGCCGACTCCTTGATTCCTGGAAGGACCTGGAGGGACAACTTACAATATTGGCCACTCAACAGGGGCATCCGGTGTTTCAGCTTCAACCAGTGCCTAACCCGAAGCCCGTGCACCAACCAGCATCATCCTGTGGGGGTGACTGAAAACCCACGACGCATCCATTTCTCGGCGTCCATCCTTTCCCCCAGTGGGATTGGAATCCGCAACGCTTGGTACCACGAGCGGAGACCTCAGGCACACGGCTCCCAACGCGGGAAGACTCCTTAAGAATTCACTTTCGAAAGTGGACACCAAAAAAAAAAAAAAATCACCAGGTTCCGATGTTTTCAATCCAAAGTGTAGAAAAGCCTAACTGAAGGGGGGAAATCAGAAACTTCTTGGTATCTTGGAAGCTGTGGATTCCGAGACGGCTTACTTTTTATCCGCAGAACGAAATCCCTCAAGGTCTCTGATCATTCGCGTTACCAGATGAGACTCCATTCTCCTGGATAATCTGTCCTCGAACTGGTCGTCCTTCCGGACCAAGGTATTTAGGAGGAACAGAAACACATCGAAAAACTTTTGGCGCTCATCGGGTGCCAGAAGAAAAGTGGCTCTCAGAAGGTGATGCTTTACTGAAAGCACGGGAGTTCCAGCAGGAAAATATTCACGTGACCTTTTTTGGTACTTTGTAGGTCACCGAGTGATGATACTTGTCGCACCCTTTCTTGCAGGAACATTGGATGAAGTCTGGTCAGGGATGCAACGATGCAACACCAATGTGCTAAACCAAGAGCGATTCCTCAAGACTGTGGATGCCAGAAAGGGCGAAATGATTCGCTTTTCTGGAATCGAATTTGCCATTAAAGAAAGGTGTGAGGAGGGGGAGTCATCCGAGGATTTCCTGGGAGAGCGTGTCGGCAACACATCGATCTCCCGAGATCGCGAATGAGATGCCAACGACTGCTATCTCCGGCTATATCATCTTGGAAGTGGATCAAAATAAACAAACGTTGGATCTGCAATCACTGAGGGAAGGAACAAACTGATCATCCCTGCACCGAACGTGCAGCTCTGATTTCGTTCTTTTGAACTTCGTCTTTCCGCTCTCTTTTGATAATTTCTTTCCTCTTTTTCGCATTTATGAATTCCCCGACGTCTTCTCCACTAGAAGCTCGAGGCTGCTGTTTTATCTTATCTTCCCTTAGGAACACAATTAGTGGAGCAAACACCCCTTAATGAACATTTTGTCCTCAACGCGTTGGGCATCTTTGCCTCGCCTGGGAGATAGCCCTCTCTCACTACCTCGAAAAACTGCAGGGTCACTTCACGGCAAGATGTCATTTCCGATGCTCGCTGTGCGGTTCCGTTTTCCGAAGGAAGGCTTACCGATGAAACGGGTCCACCACCTTTCTAATTCTCTTTCCTCGCTCCCTTTCTGCTGCTTCTTTCTTTTTTTTTTCCCCTGTTTTCGACTTTGCATTTTAGGACGAAGCTGCTCCCCCTGCACAGCGCCAGAACAGAATGTGCCGTCATCGAGGCAGATTATTTCCTAGGATCTACTGGGGAGAAGGAGGTCAACGGGGGAAGGAAGCAGGAGCGAGAGGCCATCACAATTGCTGGATGATGGCAGGAGCTTCTTTCTGCGAGAGGCACAATTCTTCCAGATGTGTTGTTCGGAACGAATCAGCTCCTGCTACAAGCATCTCCTGAATGAATAATTAGTTAATCTGGAATGAGATCACGGAAAGGCAGTCCTAAAGATTGCGTTTCTTCAGCCAAGCAAAACGTTCTGATAAAGGAAAGTCGGGCTCGGGAGAAGCGATAATCAAGCAAATCGAAGGATTTGGGGACACGTTTGATAGAGAATTTGATACAATGCTACCCATTTTTTTTTGGGTTCGCCAAGTGCTGAAGGACCGTTCGCCTCCTTAGGGGAGGGCTAAACAAGCTCTTTAAACACTATCCACGCCGTTCAAAGGTGCGTGTGACTCTTCAAGTTGAGGGGCAATCCCGGAGGGACCACCTTATGAATACAAGAAGACTCTTTAAAAAGGAGTCCGTAGAAATGGCTTTGGAAGAAAACCCCGTAGGGAATCTCTTTCATATTTTCTCCGGAGGGACCACGGAGGGGTGCCAATCCGCTACTTCCTCTTCGAAGGGAACCCGGAAGGAATCCAATTCCTTGTTCATCCTCTGAAGAGAACCCCGAAGGGAGCAAGCACGCTTCTTGACACTCTGGAGAGGTACTAAGCAGCTTCCCATGCTACTCGATTGAGGGTGCCCCCCCTCTAGGGGAGATAATCATCCTAGGGGGAAGCACTCGAAACCCACGACGCATCCATTTCTTGGTGTCGATCCTTTCCTCGGGTGGGATTGGAATCCGCAACGCTTGAGCGGTCCAGCCACACGGTCACCAACGCGGGCTACAAAGATTGATTGGGGCAGATGGTGAAATCAAAGGAAATCCGAAACGTTCTTGGGATACAAGTAGGATGCGGATTGCAGATGCCAAACAAACTGCTCGCGAAACTTCACCACCACTGCCATGCAAGAAGTGGGAAACCAAACCTCAAATGCCGTTCTTTCTTTGCCATTCCTAACAACCGAAAGCAGGTTGTGCCTCTGGATGCTGTTCACTGATCCAAGGAAACGATCCCATTTTGATTATCAAAGAGCAGTTTTGTCTTATGGTAAGAGTAGCGAACAGTAAACCTGGAAGATGGGAGATATGTTTCTGAAGCACCTCCTCAGTCTCCTCATGACAGATCCATTTTCTGTTTTAATACACTGATGAAGACTGAAATTGCCATCTTGTTCTTGTAACGAGTGTTCCGTTGTTTCTTCTGAAAGGATTGTATTGTAAACATTCAACAGACCAAGCATGTGGTTTTGAATGCTTCGATTCAATGCTAACAGCCCTGTTCAGTCACTTTTCCCGAAGCACATACCACTGAAATCGAGCCTTCAGTGTTCTTCAAAAGTACAAACTCACAGACGTTCATGGATGTGTGAATTAACAAAAAACATTGAATAGAATTTCCATTTTGTTATGCTTCATCCCTGAGAAAACCATAGCTGTTGGGATTCTCAGGTTGATGACAAGAAGAGGCAATTTACGAATGTAGACGAGAAAGCCATCTAAGGAGCTCTGTGTATACTTCAAGTGCAGTGATGGAGATCTAAAGACCACGACTGTTTCTGGTTTTCAGTCCTCCGTGTGTGTGAAACATGAAAGTCAAGAAGCGAGCCATGGTCCAAATGACCACCTGGATGGCATATCCATTACATGGAGAGTTTTGATACAAAGTGAATCACAAAATCACACAAAATGTAGCCAAAGAGCTCTCGCAAGGTATCTGTTACTAGAAGAGATTCACATTGTCCTCCTTGGATTTTCTCCCCAATAATTTCCGTCTGTCTAGTCATGCGCTTCCTGAAATATCTGTGCTACTCAAATTCAGTCCCCAAATATCAAAGTATGATCATTTGAGTGGCGGAGTCTTGGAGCCGTATTGTCCTGCGTTCTTCTCTGATCTACAACGACAACATTTTTTTCATTTCTGAGTCCTCTGTGTTCATGCCATCTGCTTTCATTTTCGCGAGGCTAATCAAGAGTTACTCTCCTATTACTCAGGAGAGTTACTCAGGTGTGCGTACTGCAGAATAGCAAAAAGGCATTCCAATCTTGCACTTCCGATAACTTTTAGCATAATGAAACCAAAACGGCACTCTTGTAATCAGATATCAGGAGTGGCAAGTCTGGACAACCTCGTTTCTCGGAAAAGTGAGACAGATGTGGGAGAATCAAGACCTACACAGTAAGACTTGGAAATTGTATTCTACGGCTGCTGCCTAGATACGGCAAGAAAGACCTGACTTTTCTGAGACTGATTCAAGACGGAACATGGATTTATATGTTTTGAAATTGCCAGCCATTGAAAGGGATCCAAACTTTCGGAAAGTAATCCATTGTAGAATGAAACCCGGAGACTGGTCATCCATTTACTAATTATAAAGTTCTGGATTGTCCTCAGAAGGAAAGAATTCGAATCTGAAAAAGAAAGAAGGGTTGCCAATCATTGAACTTTTTTCCTTGAAGATGATCTTGGGCCAGTGCGCATTATACATAGCAATCGCAGTAGTGATTAATGATCAGTGATAGGAATACTCCGATCCAGGATCTCCCAAAGTGTGACTGTGGGCTGACTGAGCTCTACTCAAGCGCTCATTTCTCGAGATGTTCGATAGAAAATTAAGCTGTTGGTACTGAGCATTAGAAATCCATGGAGTCTTCGAAGGGTTTATTCCATTTCTCCAAAATCACAAGAGCGCATTCCTCGGATTTTGTTGTTTCAGATATTTTTCCTTGCAAGTTCTTTAGTAAAAAATAATCATTCCATAGTGGTTCCCAACAGGGCTGAGATTTTTGCTCATAGGCAGCTAACTGCTAAATTTCTTCCCGAAAACCCTTTGCTACCCACACGTAGTCTGGATTTTTGGATTGCTCACTTAATACCCAACTTTGCCGAGTACCAGTGCTCGAATTGGGTTTTAGATTCAAGTCATTTATGGGTCCATCTCGAAACTAACTTTGATTGTGCGGTTGTCACCTCCTTGGAGTTCTTTTGCTCAATAAATTCAATTTTCCTTGCCTTGATTGGATCAGTGGCGAACAGGAAAAAAAAAAAAAAAAAGGATTTAAATCATCGAAAAATCAATAAATTGTTTTCCTCCAATGATTCTTAATCAGCGTTTACTCTCAAACCTTAATTTTTTATATATTGCATCATTAATTGATATCATTAGGATGCGTAATCATCAAAAACGTGTTTCTAGTAAAAAAAGAGCCCGGATAAATGCGGCTAAAATGAAGAAAGCCGGCTAACTGTTTTTCCAGCTCGCTCCATATTTCTTAGCAGTCTCATAAAGGCTTTTTACTGCTCTCGGAGCTGCTCCACGAAGAAACCATCCAAAAAATGAGCAGCGTTTCGTGTCCTCGAGATATACCAGACTTCTTGATCCAGATATATCGTTCATAAATTCCTTGGGCTGATGCTTGAAGATCTCATATGAATATCGATCCGTGCATTTTCAGATATCTTTTGATGGCAGAGGACGCCAGACTACAGTATGCTTACCATGTTACATCAGCAAATGTAAATATTCGGAGATCCATTCTTTACTGCTACACTTCTGTAAGGAGAGTCTCTTATCGGAGCAATGGTTACGAGCATCCAAATGAATAGCAGATAGATTTAATCGAGCAATTCAGGAAGCACATGTATTCGTGGCCTACCAGTGGCGGGATGAAGTGTTTATCGGAGAAACACCATCTGAGACCAAATGGAAACGAATGCGTTTGACCAAAAGTAATAAAAATGATCGAAAGATTATTTTCTGATTACAAAAGCTTCTTGATGTCTTCCCATCTTCAGACGCGTTTCCATACTTTGTGAATGCATCAAGGAACCACTAAAGCGAAAGATATAAAAGGAATGTTTGCAAGAACTCCCTGTTTACCACAAGATGCGACTTCCTCGTCCTCGCTTCCGTGTGATGCGTATTCCATGCAAAGAGTTCTGTGATTCGCATCAAATGAAAACATCCTTTAATTGCTTGGACAAGTTCTCATGAGATGTAGTGTTATCTGCATACCCCAGAGATGATAAATAAAGAATACGGCAACAAGCAAGCAAGCAGCCAAAGTGCTTTTCCTGTGGACGCTTTCAGAATCTGAGAAATGCTCTCTCGGAAACACTTCAAGCACTTGTGATATTTTTTCTGGAACTTTTCCTTGAATAACTTCTCTGTGAGTCTACGATTAGCATTTTTACAATAGTGGATTGCGAAAATATCCCGAAAGGGGGAATGTAACTTTTTCTGAAAACTCTCATTTGTATTTTCTATCGCCTCCTCATCAGTTTATCTAACATTTTATCAGATCCCTAAACACTGGGATTATCAGTAGGATGAAACACAAGATTAGAAAACAAAATAAACAGTGTTATTAAAGTTATCAAATGATTCCTTGACTCATTCATCTATTTTCCCTTAATAAGGAAATTCTTATCATTCTCAGTGTTTTTTCGATTCTGTCTTCAGAGTCTGCTCTGAATCCTAAAGATATTTAAAATTGTTCTTTGATACTTTGTTCATTCCTGAAACATGTGTAGAAACAAGGCTTGAAAATGAGCTTTCGACAAGTTTTCAAATGCTCAAGATAGCATTCAGGCAAGCGCTGGCGAATACCAACTTGGATTCAAGGTTCTTGGCCGTCTTCTATTGCCCCTTCTGCTCGACCCCCGAATAAGATACTGGACTAGAACATTAGCTACAAACACCAATAACACCCGGAAGGATTTCGAACCTCAAGCACAAACAGTGTGCCCGTACTTATACAAAAGGAGGGATGCAAATAGATGATGGATTACCTGAATTACAAGACTAAGACGAACTACAAACTGACGAACTAAGTAAATTAAGAAACCTTGTCTAAGCCAATCCATAAGAGTTTGGAGATCAGTATGGTTGTTAAGGAGAACGTATGGTCCGAATACTGATGAAAGCTTATTTCTTCGTGGAGTTGTATGTTGAGCAGCATCCTGCTTGCTTTATGAATGGGAAATCATTCACGAAAGAACAATTAACTCCGAAGGGGCGGATGTCTGTAATGCGATCGATAATCCACTCCTATTACTTATTACTCTTAATGATCTTTTGTTAGTTTGCTTTTTCTTGAAAATTGTACTTCTTTCCTACATTTCGCACGTGTTTCAAAGGATATGCATTCCTGAGGAACATTGGCTCCTGTACCTCCCCACCAGGCATGAATTTTGACTGTCCTTTGTTCCTTCCAATGCCACAACTGTTCTTTTATCTTTAGATTCTCGTGTGCTTCGATGTCCGTTCTGCTAGGATAAAAAGGATATACAGAATAGAGAAAGATTTCGCCCTTTCCTGCCTTTGTGTTATCTTTGCTTTCTAGTTCCTTATGTTCCTTCACTTGTGTTCTCGAAGGTGTGACATGCCCTTCCATAAAGAAAACCTTTTTCTATTTGTTCTACCTGAATTCATAGCTTTTTCTGCTCTAAAAGTGGACTGTTTTAAAAATCGATCTACTGGATGCTCCTACAGGAAAACAATTTTTGTCTTTCAATAAGAGAATTTGCATTTTTGTGGAAAGGAAATGGAGAGTTTCGATGTAAGGAAATCTCAGCTCTTTATTGTATTCTATGTTTTTTATTGTATTGCTCTGTCCAGCTCCTAGAGACCAGCTCATTCTATGGCATTCGCTCATCAGCGTAGTCAGGTACTCAGTCACTGAATGCAGAACTATCAGTGACTACCTGGTCTGAGTTCCTGGAGGAGCTATGGTTGAAGAGAGTGTGCCTCAGCAGATTTTCGAAGGTCACAGTGCTCCCTTCTCTGGAACTCTCGCATCCCTGTCATCTTGTTGCAGCTCCTTCATTTTGCTCTCTTCGTCTGGATGGAAAGTGATCTTGGTAAGCAAAAAGCAGTGATCGCAGTGAATGTGCACGATTGACTGACTCGTGGCTTCACTAGCACGGCATCGTCACATGAAGATCACATCACATACCTTTGTCAAGGAGAGTTCCAGTCATATTCTTTATCACCATCTGTCCAGAGATCACCCAGATTACAAGAAAACTGTTATTCCTCACCAACAGATCGAAGCAATGCAAAAGAAAGAAGGAAAAGGAGCAGCGACACTTGGCAACCACTGTTTTGCATTAACTTCGAAATGATCGATCTGGAATTGAGTCAGAACTCCCGTGTCAAGAATAGACGAGTGGCTTTCGAACTCTGAGAAAATCAAGTGATCAAAGAGTAGGAAAAGGAAACGGTGAAACAGTATCTTTAAGGGAGCGCTCGCATCACTCAAGCAACAACAGAAACCGAAACCCATAGAGGAATGCGGTGCGTGCTTATATCCCTTTCAACAGAACCACGCACATTAGCGAACCAAAATGTCACCCAGAGTTTCTGGTCGGCACTGCCTGCAGCGGAGCGCTGTATTAACTGCCTACAGCAGTGGCCGAAGTGTGGTCGATAAGCAAACGCAGTCAGCTTTGCTCAAGGGACTTCCGACTGTCCCGGTTGGTTACTCAAGAGAGCAAGGACTGCATGACGATAGACTGCTTAAGATATCAAGAAAGAGCCTGTTTTCTGGCACAGAACACATCTTGCTTTAGAAGACCCCGCAAGAGAACGCTTGAAGTGAAACGGATCCTCCTCTTCGATGCCAGTGGTTGCTGCTGTTGGTTTTCCGGGATTTCATACGCATGTGCGGCTGACTACCAGAAATCTCTCCTGGCTCGTAAACTGCAAAATCAGCATTCTTATGGGATGATAATCCTGAAGATCCATATTTCCGGGCTCTTTTGCTTTTTTTCCCGTTTTTCTTACATCTACTTTCATGAGAGCGCTTATCCTTGAGTTATCAGAAAATCATACCATGCCCTGCAGTGAACGGAGTCTGATTTTGGGAGTCTGTACTTCATCTACTGGCTTTCCCAAAAGTCTGCTCGGAAAATTAAAGAAATTTACAAGTTCATTGGCAACTCTCATCACCTCAGGAAATGTGCAATTATTTTTTTTTTGACGAGAGACTGCTTTGTCATCACTGTAGAAGTATGCAGTTGGAAGCATTTCGCGCATAGGAGGGCGGACCTGTACGTAGAAGGCATCCCGGGTCCAACCCATGTAGCTCAGGAAACCCTTGAGGGATACTCGCGAAATAAACAAGGAACCTGGTACAAGAGATCCTTGATAGGGAGATGAGAAACAGGGAGCTGTGGAGTCATCACTTCTCTGGTCATTCTTACGAGAACTTCTCTCGTCGCCTTCATCTGGCCACCAAGTCTTATGCAGCTGGAAGAGATGAGAGGTGACTCAACGCTGGGCATCTAGGGTACTCGGCATCTGCTGTAGGGGATTGTAGCTGGATGTAGCAGACGGAAGAGCGGAAGGCGCTTATGTGTTGGGGAGACAGTATGGCTGGCTTTTTTTATGTGAAAGAAAGCGATATCTTCTCAGGTTAGTGTTCGGGACTTGAAACAAAACCGAGTTCTGGAAGAAATGCATTCGGAAACTATTGCGAGGTTTAGCATGACTTCCCAGAGATCCCCAGAGACGCATTCCCTCACGTCCTTCAAAGGCTGAGAAGGATTTTGGTACTTTACCCTGGAATAGCGGTTTCAGTGGAAGATGCTTCAAGAGGACCTCCAAAGACTCCTCAAAGATGCCGGCTGGGCTGCTAGGGTTACTTTCCTCGTCTAGTGAGTGCCCAAGGTAGATCCATAGAAATGGCGTCCCCATGAGCTATTGGGAGCACTTCCTGGACTTCAAGAGCTCCTGTGTCCTATCCCTTCTTCCATCACAAAACAGCCATCCATGTTGTCGCTTTCTGGAGATCCCCTCACTTGGAAGTCCGCATCTCCTTCCTCTCTTCCCGTCACTTGCAAACGGTACCCCTTGGAATAGAACCGGAAGAGCAAATACCGCTTCTGCTGGGAGAAAGTTTCAAGGGTCCTCCTTTCTGTCCTTTTCTCGACCTGGTCCTGAAAATGATCTCGGGGAAGACAGAAAGGAAAAAGGTTCAGGTAAGGCGGAGTTAGGATCATAGTTGCCAAAGAATCTCAGATCGATTGGGTGCTCTCGTATGTTCTCCTAGAGGATGGCAAAAGAAGCCCTCGCATGATCTTCGGCAAACCCGGAAGATCATACGAGAGAACCCTCCTTCAGTCAGACTCTAGGAGACCTCAGCTTACAAGTGGGTTTTGCTCCACTTCTTGCCTCTCTCTCTCGGGATTTCTTCCTTGTTTGACGGAGCGTTTTCCAGAGGACAGTTTCATTCCAATAAAGGAGGTGTATCTGGAAGAAGGGACCTTTCGAGTGAGGAGTCTGAACTGTGTGCCTTGAAGAATAGGTGGAGGCAGGGAGGGAAGAATGGAGAAATCTCTCCTTTCTCCTTCAATTCCCTTTCTTCCCGAGCCATGGACTCTGATCAAGGACATTTTCCATCTGACTTTGACGCTATTTTCTTCTGTCGCTCAGGTGTTTCGTTTTTTTCTCTCCTGCCCTCAGTCACCCACCTTACCTCTGGAAGTTTCTGCTCCCACCTCTCCCTAACGACTTTCCCTCCTAGCACGCATGATTTTTCTGGTTCTGGAATGCAGGGAGAGCGACGTATCCCAGAGAAAGCAAAGCCGACGCTGGAAACCGCACAAGGAGCTGCTGACTACAGTGGTCAGTGCCTCCGGACTTCCAACAAGAAGCAACCGTTTCGGGGATCTTTTGGAGAAGCACTGAGAAATGAAGGTAGGAAAGAGACAGGAGAGAGTAGATCAGATCGTCCGAGGAGTGCCTATCCGCAAGTCCAGCCGGTGTTCACCCCCAGGGAGAGATGTTTCCGATAGAGCGTGCTCTCGTAGCACCCCCGAGGCTGAGTCGGATTTTGGTATTTTACCCTGGAATAGAAGTTTTAGTGGAGAGGCTGCCGTTCCCCAGAGTAGACATGCTGAAGGCAGACTCTGAGACTCGCTGGAGCAGATCAATGACAGCTGGGGAGAGGCACGCCGGAAGATTGTGTAGCAAGAGAGCACTCATGAACTGAGGGCAATGACTGTAGTCGATGCTGCTCGTGATTGGATGCAATTCAAGGAATCAGATAGCCATCTCCAAGCAACAGAGAACAGGATCTTCTGATCCCCTTAATTGAGGGCCCTTTTCTTTCACCATCCCTCTTTATTTGCCTCAGATTCCTTGACCTGCATTTCCCAATGGGGATTCAGCATTCTCACTCTTCCAGCATTCCTTAGCGTAAGAAAGGGAGACAGATATCTCTCACTCTCCTCCTTATCCTCTCATCATTGGTCAGAGTTCGAGGAAGGAATATGGGCACGCGTCAGGAGAGACATCCCATCGGTCTGAGATTTCAAGGGAAGAAAACGCCCATCCAAAAGCTTAGAAGTTCTTCCATTCATCATGCTACAGAAGATCTTCTCTCTCATTGCTTAATTTCTCGGATCCTCTTAATGCGCGCGAGCAGCATCCAGTCCTTTGGAAGTCCAGAGAGGTTGCTGGAGTCTCTGCCGGAGGTACCGTGAAGATCGATCGATGCTTCCTTCTTCTCCCCTCCTTTTCATCCTTGGAGCGGCAGTAGGATCCTCGATTCCTAAGAGATTTGCATCCGAAAGAAACCAGCTCCGGGAATTTCTCCTTATTCTCTTCCGGCTTTGGGGACATTTTAGGAGACGGGAGCGTGTCAGTCCACATTCCAATTATCTTGTCCTAGAGGGACTTGTCTCGTCAGCCTAGTTCCAGGCTGAAAGGGAGAAACTCAGTGGCCAAAGTAAAAAGTCTGTGGCCGGCTATGCAATAGGAAAGGGAATTTTCCTTCATCTTCGCATTACAAGAGAGCAAGGTGTGAAATCCCTTGATTTCTGGAGATGACTATTTGTGGAAAAGAGGGGATCTTATTGGAAGTCCTAAAAGACAGTTCATTGCGAACAAAGAAGATTAGAGTGAGATGGTGAGGTTTGTAGAGTGGGAATAATGTATGAAGAGGATGGAAATGATGAAGAAGCTCAAGGAAGCAGAATGATGTGAGACCTCCTAGAATCGACCATCTGAAACTCCACAGCGTCATTCCTCTTCCCTCTCTCTCATCCCTCCCAAATGGCACCACTCCTGAGTCCAGGAAAAAGTTTTACGGAGTATGGAATATCCATGTCCCTAGGTCTACCCGAGAGTCCATTCGATCAGCCACGGTTCGCAATTTACAACCAGTGTCAGCAGTTTGGTGAACTGCATTCTTCGGGATAGGCTCGCTGTAGCAGCTTCCAGAGAAACACAAATGGCATGCCTTTGGAATAATCACAGGTAACTCTCTAGCGGGGAGAAGGAGCCTATCAGAGAAAGATCGATGGAAAATTAAGGAGACGCAGCTCTCCTCTTCTCCTCTTATTCTTTGACCACAGAAGGTCCTTCTCCGGTCTCGGCAAACGACGAACTGCTCATACGGCTGACTGCTTGCTTTCAGCATCGACAACATAGGAGTTATTAGGAGGTATTGCTGAAGGGATAAGGCTAAAGATGGGTTTCTCAGATGCATTTCAGTCTGCTCTCAATTGGCTATGCATCAATAATGTCTCGAAAATCGGACAGAAACTAGGACCTCTGTGAATTTCGACCTCACGACTGCATTAGCATTGAAGTAATCTAAAGTGGATCTTTACATTCCTAAGTAACCAGCTTAACAATCCTGACATCGCTTTTAGATGATTGCAAATGAACCCAGATGAGCTTCTTGCGGTAAATCCTGCTGGCAACAAGTAACTTTCGCCGTCTTATCCTCTCTGGTTCCAAAATTGTTCTGTGATACGAGTGATACGAGCCTATTATGTGAATCTTTCTGGACTCGACACATCAAACTACAGAATTGGACTACGCCTTCTACTTTCCGAGCCACTAAGAAAGGCACGTAACTTGTCTCCTGTCCATCTTGTGCCTCGGTCTATCTGACATGTTTCAGGAATGGATGAGTAAATGATGAATTGGAATTGGAGTCCAATCCCATACTTCTTGAAGGTCCCAGAAAGTGAGTGCTCTCATGGTTTGAAGTTCTGGACTACGTGCATTTTCCCTAAATATCCTTCCTTCTGTTGCAATCAACACCAGCAGTTGCCAGCATCTGGGCTTCTTGTTCATAGATCCAACTTCAGGAAGAACTGATGCTTGGAAATCCTAAATGGCTTGAATCAATCTTTTTCACAGCCAGGCGGCAAATGAAGGGCTACTTGCTTTTCTAGCCACTCTACACCATAGTTTGGAGCTTCAGCAGAATACTCCTTTGACTCATGCCACCACACGCAGACCAGATGAGACAACAGTTCAACGATACCACGGAAATGTTCCAGAAGTATTCAGGGAACCGAGACACTTCTGCGACATTGTGAAATTTTGGCTTGCGAGGATTGTGGAACTGAGGGATTTTTGTTTCCGAGTTCTGGAGAGGCGAATTTTTGTGTTCAGATCCATTCATGATCAAAGTCATCAGTAATCTGGAAAATCTGGCAGCACTATCGAGTCAGCCTTGAACCGTCGAGTCTTCCAGATCAAAAATCTTGGGTTAAAAGAGGACTCTCGAACTTAATTTCTGTAGGTTCGTCGAAGGATCCAATGTTCAGATCACATTCGCTTTTGCAGAAGAATCTTCAAAGTTTTAAGACTACTCCATACAGCCTTCTTCTTCCTTCTTTTCTCCTGCTACTACTTACCACTATTTCACTATACCGCAACTACTATTCACTGATACGTCTCTGAAAATAGCATCCTTTGGAGAAGACAATAGATGTTCCCTTGCAGGAGCACCTGTTGCTCTCTGAATAGAGGAATCCTGTTCACTGGACAGTTTATTCTTAAGAGATCGTCTCACTTGGAAATGATGGTGCTGAAGATCTTACTGGAAAGAGGAGAGTAGGGATGTCTGGAATTAGGCTACAATGTCTCCTGTGTTTTTTCTCTTCAAATCAAGTATGACATTTCTCATCTCGTCCCTTTTTTCTACTTTCAGGGAAAGGAAAGATCCTCTACTTGCAAAGTTTGTGGCTTCTTGCAGCCGGTTCCTTTCCTCTCCTCTCATTTACAAGACCAAGTGAAAATCCCTGCTCTTTTCATACCACAAACCCAAGACCTGGGCGAATGGTCCACTGGCGAGTCACAAGAATAGATCTCAAGATCCCAATTCTCTTCCTCACAATCTCTAGAATCCGTGATTTCCGACACAAAGGACTGGAGATGGTTCTTCAGTCGTCAGGGCAAACGAATATCGGCTCATATCTTCGGCACAGTTCTTAATATAATGGCAAGTTGAAATTCATCTTCAAGTCTCCTTGGATCTTGGATATTGCCACATTGAAAATTCCAGGGTTTTTCCGCCATTTTCTTTTTTCTTTCTTTTCAATCAATTCGTTTTTCTGCTTATTCTCGTTTCCATCGGTTCAAAAGATTTTTGCTCTCTTGAAATTCCATGCCTCGATCCGTTTGGAGTGTTCCTCTTCTGTCTAATAAAGCTGCTGAAACCATCAGCATATTAACATCATTTCATGAATTTCCTACTCTGATGGCTGCTGCGGAGGTGAAGACTCTTCTAGAGCCTTTTAAAATGAGTTGGTCGCTGCTGGTCAGCGTCGAGCATAAATGATTGAAAGAGTGAAGGGAGCAGAGCACGGCTGTTTTCGCTATTGCATTGACTCTAAAAGTCTTCTGCCATCTTCCAAGAAAAACTGAAGGTCGCTCCTGACTAATGGCCATCTTTTCACTCATATCATTCAGCTTTGTCGTTCTTCCGAGCCCCGAATCAGCAGAGACATCTCTTGCTTTTTTTTCTCCGGAAAGATTGAAAGAGATTGTTGTTAGATAGTGGAAGATGCTTCCGTCTCGTCGTAGAAATACAGGAGTCAACTGAACTCCCCGTCAAATCAAAAGAAAAGGAGGGATGGAGGAGATGAGCTGATGCCTGCTTTTCAGGAAGCGTTCGCTCGTGATTAAAGTCACGCAACCCCATTGCAGAGGAAGGAGACTAGACGTTCGTTGGCTCAGACTCTGGTACAAGGTAGTGGAGTGAACGGAGAAGCGGAGGCGAAAGTCACAGAGCCACAGGGAAGAAGCAACAAGCAAAAAAAAAGGAAAGAAAGGCAGAAAAAAATGAAGCATGAAGAGCATGAGCGGTAAGTGAAGTCGCAGAGAAATACAAGAAGGCAGGATCTGAGGGTAGAAGTCCTGCGGTGCGCAAGCGTGAGCACAGGAGCGGCGGTTCCATCAGGCTTTATGGCTTCTCGCTAGAATGCATCTCTTCGAACACAAAGGTTCGCTCCCGCCGTAAATTGCATTTATTTGGGAGTTTTCTGGATGCCAGCGACAGAAAAGACGATTTCTTGAGGCCAAACGACGACGGTTTCCTTACCTCTGCCTGCGCTTTCTCCTCGCCAATCCACTCACTCTTTCCTTGCTGCTCCTTGGCTTCTTCGAGAGACGGAGGAAGGAGATAAGGGAGATTTCCTCCATCCACATGGAGAGTCCTGCTTCTTCTTTTCCAGCCTTGACGTTCTCACGCGTGTCCCGGAAGCCTAAAACCCACTGAGGTTTCCAGACTTCTCGAAATACCTTGTGCTTTAATGCTCACGCCCAAGCGTGAAATGGGAGAAGAAAGAGAGAAGGCTACGTCCTCATTCCTTTCCTTTCGTTCCCGTAAAGTGGTTCAACAGGAAAAGACCTGGAACAGAACTGCAAGAAACTCCAAGAAACCAGGAATGAGGTTTTATCAGATCAGAAGAGGCTGAATGGAAAGGAGGAGACTATCAAAGTCAGAGCCAAGCCTCTTCGAAATTGCCGCCTGCCTCGAAAGATCACACTTTCCCAGCACCCGATGTTCCCGAAGGCATTTCCGAGCACCGAGGATCCAAGTCTGCATGCTGAATGACAGAGGACAAGAACATCTTTGCGAGATTGCCTCATCGAGGAGGCAGAAGTGAAGCCATGGTATAAGCTGGTGAAGTAGAGAAGGAAAATTTGGGATATCCAGGAGCCAAAAGAAAAAAGGCATCCTGAAATTCCGCGCCCAATTTCGTGACTAAGAAATGAGAAAGACCCGTCTGAACCTCGGAGAGCCTTTAGAGAAAGCAAAAAGGTGGAAGCCTGCACAGAACCCACCATCTTGAAGCAGCCGAAATGCGAAGATTTTCGTAATGCGTGGTCCAATGAGGTGAACGGTTTCTCGGGGTGTGGCAAGAAAACAGAAGCTGCGAGCTCTGAATGACATCCGATAGACAGGAGCCATGACAGGATTTGTGTTTCTATCAAGGGGACCGCACCATTTAGAAAAGCAGGATAAAATGCGGAGGACGTCTAGGAGCCCCAGACTTTCGAAAGACCGGACAGCGGGCATCCCCCTAAAGACGGATTTCCAGCTCTATGTGCACGCGAGTGCTCGCACGCCAGCGCAGTGCCGGGAATCGTTGACTGAGCATCGGTGCGCATCCTCTCTGTGCTCAGGGATGAAGCAGAAGGATAAAAACAAAAACAAAAAAATGACGAGCTCTTGCATGCGATCCGTCTGATCTACAAGGACGAAACCTCGAGGTGGCACGTAGGAAGCCGAGAACAGGCTGGATCTTTCAAGAAGAGCGCCTCCGGATTCGCTGCTTAACGCTTTCCTATCGCTAAATGGAACCCGATAGTAGGAGTCATTATGCCCAAAGATCGAAGGAAAGGAAACCCATGAGTTCCCAAAAGAAAGAGAGTGGAAAATAAAGGTGGGAGGGGAGTGCGCCACCTTCCTTCTTTGAATTGGGTGCTCTGGTGAGAGAGCAGAGGAAGATCTAAGGAATGAATCCAAGAAGGCAGGAAGAAGCGCCTTCGATGCAGAAAGGTCGAACGAAATGAGTGCCAAGGCGCAGGATATGCCACTGCTAGGAGTGGTCCTCCCAAGTTCTTAAGCATTACTTGGAAACCTGGATCCGGAGAAAGCACCGAAAGTCAGGCTTTCTCGCAACAGCTCCAGTTTGGAATGAAGTGGTCATTAGACCCTTACAGACCATCACCGTGGATGTGCTTCACCGGAAAGGAAGATTAAAGGGGTTTCAGCATCTGCCGACCTTACTCTCATCTCTTTCCTCTCACGCTCCATTTTCCGTGACTTTCTTATTTCCAACATCTCGGCGGAGCTACAATGAGAAGAAGGCATTGGCACCTAACCAATCCCTCCAACGAGAAGAGCATTTTTTTTTTTCTGCCAGCGAACACTGTCAGAAAAAAAATGCTTCTGCCATCCAAGAGGCTGTCATCCAAGAGTTGGAGAGAAGAAAAAGGCAAGTTCCTACGGAAAATCTTTCCCAAGAGTGCATGAGAAGGAGGCCGAGCCTGAGGAGACAGGGTTTGTCTGTCTCGGAGGTTGACAACCGAGCCTTGCCAATCCATGACCTCTCACTGTGTCTTCAAGATGGCGAAGATTTCCAGAAAGTGCTCCTGGAAATCTATGACGGACGCTATCTGTAGAGCGCTCGTCGGAGGCCGCAGGATCCAAGGATCCGGTCGTCTTTTTTTTCTGACTGCAACAGACTAGTTGCCTCGGAGACCGTAAATCAACCCAGTAGGCCACGTATTTATGAGAGCGGAATAAGTGACTGAGAAAAGTTTTGGATCGGCTCAACACGGAAACGAAGTTCGTTCCGTTTCGCAGACACAAGCGTCTGCAGGTGACCAGATAACAGAGTTTACTCCTGGTTTCCATAGCAGCTTAGACGGGGAACAAATCCAGACACAAACGCTTCCCTAGGGTTTCCTAACCGACAGAGGTTTCTAATAAAAGGGAATAATGGACGCCGTCACAAACGAGCTCCATGACGGTCTCTGCAAAGTGGACGATCTGGAAAGGCGAAGAACGTAGGCGACTTCCTTTTCCTAAGGGATCCGTTCAGTTTTTCATTCTCGCTCTGCAAGTGAACACGTTTTCCACTCGCATCCGGAACAACTCTTCCTTGGGGATCTCAAGAGAGGGTCGCCTACAGCATGCAAGTGCGAAAGGTTCCAGAGAAAAACTCGCAGTTCCTCTGTAGGTGTCGGGCCGAACTGTGCCAAGTAAGGGAAAGAGGAATCCTTTCGTCACTTGCTAGTGCATTGTGTTGCTCTTCGAACATTTTGGGAATGCTTCCACATGGCCCTCCTCATCCCAGTGGACAACTCCGATATCTCTTTAAAGATCCCCTTCGCGGGGAGTGCCATGCCACCTGCTGGCCGCCGCCTGCTGTTTTTGCGGCATTTCGGCTGCGAAGTACCAAGAGGAGGTAGGGCAGAAGAGGGGGGATGCTTCCAGAAATGACCAAGAGACTTGGTTCCTTTGACAAATAAGTGTCAATCTTCTCTTTAAAGGAATGGCTCTTGAGGGACTCCCGATAGATCCACAAGAAGCCGTCGGATGCGAACGCGCAAGCAGCTTCTCAGAGCCGTTCCTACGTCTGGGAGGAGAATCAGGGCCCACACCCCACCGAGAAGACAGGTGGGGAAGGATACGCGCAGAATTCATAGGGAGCTGCTTCCATCCACCTCTCGCTCATGAGTAGGAGGAGAGAGAGGTAACCATTGCGGTTGGTGTACTCTCCCGGGAGACGACCGGGAAGGAACTCTTCTTCCCATTCTCCTCCCCATCTCACTGCTTCTCCCAAGGGCTGGAAGGTGGAGGGATGAGGCTTTTGCGTGAATGCTTCCAGCATCCCGCTGCGTCTTCGTCCCAAGAGAGCTATCTGGGAGAGAGATATCTTCCCTCCTTTCTCCATCTTCTCTCCCTCCCTCCCTCCCCCTTGAGGCGCCCTCAGATATCGCATCTCGTGAAAACGAAGGCGACTCCAGCGGGTCCAGCGATCGCCGGCTGGCGTCTCACGCCGTACCTCGCTCTCGTGCGATGCTGCACATTCGCAGTCGCGCCGTCGCTTCCGTCCCTGCAGTGAAGTTCCTGCATCCATTCGCTTGGCAGCGGAACCGCACGTCTCCGGAGACTCGCCATGGCAACCGGTTTCCCCAGTGGAGAGCGATGCTGGTCTCCCTACCACACGACGAGATGAAAGAGGAGGGAGCCATGCTTCTCAGGATGAAGTTCCTCCTCCTTCTGTGCCACGGTGAGAAAGCTCCCTGTTTTATCGGACGCGCATCTCGTAGGGGCGAAAGGGCAAAAAGATAGCAGAGAAAACACGGCAGAGAGTGAAGAGTAGCGGGAGGAAAACGCGGTGGTAACGCTGCCGAGGGACCGCTAATCTCCGAAGGGGAGGGAGATGAGGAACTGCCTACCAAGATCTCCTCCATGGGGTTCTGCAAAGGCCCTTTGAATTCGATTCCACAGGAGGGCTCCCGAGAACCCGAATTTCGGGAGTAAGATTGTTCCTCTCTCTGAGGAACATCATTAGGAGGCACAAGAAAGGGGAGGGGAACGAACGGACAAGAAGCGGAAGTTCTGGCAAAGAACCCACCGGGAAATCGGATCATCTCGAGGAGATTCCCTCGAAAACCTTTCCTGATGAGGAAGTAGAAGAACAGAAGGAACCGGAAAAAGGGGGAAGGAAGAATTCAGGATGATGAGGAAATTGGGAAAGTTTTCCTAGTTGGCTGAGACATCGAAATCCCAGAATAGCGAGAAGCATTCGCTGATCCCGCTACCATTGTTTTTTTTTATTCCTTTCTCCTCTTCTTCCTCCTCCATCTCCTTGGATCTCTTTTACGGGCCTACTCGGAAGCCTGTTGACCACCCTCATGGGCTGAAGGTGCCGAGTGGAAAGAAAGTCTTCCGTCTGGAGCTCAGCAGCCGGAACTGCGCCTGCCCCGCTACCCACCCACGAGTGTCTCCTCCTTCCCTGACTGGGGAGGAACCCTCCGTATCGAAGGCGGAGATCCGTGATTCTCCAGCGGGCAAGAGCGGAACCTTGAGGCGATCGCAATAACCTCGCTCTGGTCACCTGAACCGATTACGATCTTCAGCGAAGGATGCGGCGCAGATTTCCCGCAGGCGGGGATCGAGCTGGGGTGGAATTTCTCACCGATCGCTCAAGCAGCCCTTCCTTTCTGATGCTCTTCCCAGTTGGGGAGGGTACACTGTGCTCCATTACCAGGGTCTCTACCCCCTCTTCTAACGAGGAGTTCCCCATCGTCCTTTTTCCCCTTAAAAAAGGCAGAACAAGAGAAGGGATGGTCGGAGGTGACGTGCGTGGAGCTTCCCACGAAAGAATCCTTCGGATGAGTCACAGGGCTAAAGCTCTGAGGCTCGAGATAAACTCCCAGGGAAGTCATCGAAGGGTACCTCAACTCTCCTAAATGATCCCGCGGACTGGAAAAAGAGCTACCTGAGTTGGTTGACGTCGTCCTCTTGGAGGAGAGCGATGGCGTCTGGAGACGTTCGACATCGCAAACGGGAGCCGTCCACAGTGAGGGAGAAGAGCAGCTCGAACGGTATTTTCCCGGATTGTCCATCCGCGACCATCGTCCTGTCCCGCTCGCTAGTCCTCCTGCTCCTCCCTCTCCACTTCCCAGACGGACGTTTCCTGGATTCGTCAGCCCTTTCCTGCTGACGGCTTCACTGTGGTCATTTCTAGGGATCTTTCGTACAGAGAGGAATTCCTTGCCCGACTCCCTCGGCTGGAGTTTCCGGTCCATCATTTGGTCTCGAGAGCGAAAAAAACCTCATCTCCTCGAGGACAGTCGCATCCACCAGAGGATCCCAGTCAAGTCCCCGTTTCCTGCTTTCACGGGAATCGGCGAGGACACGGACTTCAATGTCACGCATCTTCGGCAGTCTTTCCCACCTTGCCTTCTGAGGAGCGTTTTCATGACACACTTCATGACACTTCTCCTAGAGCGGCGCATCTCCTCAGTATCCTCATCCGGACCGCGCATCGCTAGCTCAGGAGGTCTGAGGACATCCTGCGGGTGCCTCCCTCCTTCACTAGCTTTGCTGCTTCATTGCAGTGGACGCAAGGGAAAAAGATTGCTCTATTCTCTCACGAGAATAAAGGGATCATTGCAGTAGCGAGCTTCTCATCCTGCTGGAGCGCTTGCACTGAGGAGACAGGAAAAAATTTTTTGGTTGCGCCGGGACGTTTGTGGGAAGCAAAAAGCGCAGTCAGCTCGCGTAAGAGTTCCGTTGGTGGGGCACGCCTGCCGGTGGTTCGCCTCACTTTTCTTCCTGGACAATGCCTGGAAGTGGCCCTGCTTCACAAGTGCCCCCAGTGTCCATTGAGAGGAGGCAGGCCTTCCCCTATGATGTCTTCCTAAAGTCAGCACCCTCTCGAAGCGTCGTCAAGGAGAAACGGGAACTTTCTAGAAGAAGAGACTGACAAATGTCTTGAGAGATCGAGAAGTCACGTCAGAAGCTTTCGTATGGTTCCTCCAGATTTTCTTTCTGCCCGTGCCCGTTCGTGCGAGTTGTCTCCTTCCGTCTGACCCAGCACGGTGACCTCGGAAGCCACGCTGGAGGAAGGGGACCATGCGACTGGAACTCAACACGAAAACCCAATCCCAGACCTCACGTACAACCGATTTTCCCACATTCTGTTCAGGATGACGAATGCACTGGTAATGGGGAGAGTGGGTAGTGGTATCACTGGAGGAAGCGAACATCAGACGAGGATGAAGCTCATCAGAGTTTCAAAGCACCGCTGCTTGAATAACATCTGCGTGCGAGGACCAACCGTCCGTGTTTACCATCTTCCATGCATCTTCCGCTGCCTCCTCATTCCCTAGTCATTCCTCGAATCTCGACTTGGTTACCAAGCGCGACCTCATCAAATGTGGAGGACTCACTTGAGCGAGCGCCTGCTTGAAAGTCCCTTGATGTCGGCTTATTGCCGGTATTCCCAGATGGTCCCCGGTTCTTCGAAATGAACTCCCTAGTGGCATCTCAGTGGGCACGAGGAAGTGATTCTCTGGATGCTGCGGTCGAGGCTGTTAGCCAGAGCATGGGAACGGAGTCTGAAGATATTCTCAAGGGGCGCGTGGTCTGGAAGGAGGGGAGGAGAAGGGGGGTTGTCTGTGTGTAGTATGCGGGAGAGCGGATCTCTTCATGTGATTGTCTGCCGGATGGGAAGGCACATTCGCAGCTTTCTTTCTAAGCACTCTCCCGGCGTTCCTGATCCTCCTCATGGTGGCTGTTCCAAAAGCATCGGCGTCTCCTGGTGCATTCCATAGAGAGAGAAAGAGATTTTCACAGCATCCGCATGCCGCCGCTTCTCGAGGACGAGAATCAGAACTCCCCAGTCGACTCTTCCCTTAAGTGAGGGGCACATCGTGCTGGCACCGTACTGAGTTATCACGGTTCACCGGGATAACTCGAAGACGACTGAGCTTTCGCAGCTCAGCTACCTTCGAATGACTCTTCTTCTAACTCCTCCTCTTCTTCCTCTCGTTAACACGCTTGAAAGGCCTTTGTTTCTTGAAGAGACTTGGGGTCTCTGGGCCAGAGCATCGCTCTCAGCCTGAAGCAAACGAGGTGTAACGGGATATGAAAGTGGCATCTCTAGACTAGAGAACCGGATCTGAGGATCTGAAAAGACTTGCCGCTCTGAGTGAGGCAAAACATCGCAAAACTCTGGAAAATCCTGCAAAAAAATCCCAGTCTATGGGAAGCTTACATGTGTGGCTGTGTTCTCCCCTTGACGCAGGCAGGGGAAGCCAACGGCGAACTGAAGCGTTTTGCCATCGAAACAGAATCTCAGAGCAGAGGAGACGCTGGAGCATAGGAGATCAAGGGGAAGAGCGTCGCGACAGAAAAGAAGAACCTGGAATTCACCACAATCTCTACACTCCAGAACCTCAGCCACGAACCAAAAGCGGAGACGAGTTTTTTCGTATCTGCCGGAGAAACCGAATCTTGCAGAATCAGGGAAACCTCGAAAGACAGAGAGCGGTTGAGGAGGCATTCGAGAGGAAGAGCTGTTTCGTGGAAGAGGAAAGGGATAGTAGGACAGAACTGAATGTGGACGAATGTCATGGGCCATTTCGAAAAGATTTCTCTGGAATCGATTGCAAGACGGGAATGCAAGGCCAGATCGGCAGTCTCTTCTGATCGTTTGTCTCTGAGGACTGCATCTGCTCCCAACGTTCCAGCTTAAAGAAAACTAGGATATCGAGGAGGGAAACGCGACTCAGGTTCTTCCACTCCTATCGAAGAGAACCCAGTAATTTGTGAGCTGTGTTTTTCTCGGTCCACAGGATTGCTTACGCCCTCAACCTTCCAATTTCCTGAAGTTCTCCATCCAGGATCCAGGAAATGGGTTACCTGCTTCCTATAGCTGCGTTTCGCTTTCCTCATCGTCCTCGCCAGCGGCCGTCTCATCCTCCTTGAAGATTTTCGAGCGGGAAGACCATCGTTTGTTGCTTTGTGGTAAACACATTGCTCGGGAACTTCCCTTTCCAAGACCGGACAGCTCTAGACTTCCAGAGTCCGGCATGCGCGAGGGGAAAAGGTTGTGTCGTAGCGGGAGCTTTTCTTTCGTTCTCGTTTCTCCTTCCCTTTTGGCAGCTCAACCGAGTACCTCTCTGGTTTCCAGCCGAACCTTACACCTGTCACTTCATGAACCCGATTTTGTGGCTGTGGTTTCATTCTAGTGCTTCCCTTTCCCCGAATGACATCCAAATATGACTCCAATAAATCTGAATGATCAGGCATCCTTGGATCTCACTGGAGCAGAAGAAAAACATGAAATAGGAAGAACACAATCCTCGAGATGAAATCGATTAGCAACATCCTAGGAATAAATGCTTTGAGTGGGTTCATTGAATCGATGAACAACAATAAATGATCGGTCAATCAATAAATTCAGCATCTTTGACATCTGTAAACGTCCGTACCAGCAGAAAGTCCGTCTGACTTCCTGAGGAGCAAGCAATGAATGGAATCTCTACACCTTCGGTGCCCCATCCAGTTTCTTCCAGGGTAGCATGCAACATAAGCAACAAACCAACTCTTTTAAGAAACCACTTCAAATTAGTTCCTCGGATACCAGAGACAGATGGTCCACAACCCATTCCGGCTCGACAGCACGCGCGCAGCCATGAGATTGTGAGTGTCCTTCATTTGCAATACGACTGTGCTGGAACATTCAGAGTAATCGAGGACCGTCTGTTACGACTCCATCTTTCCTTCCCTCCTGGATTAATACAGTCCTCAGCCAATGATTTGCTCTCGCTTGCGCCTGGATGCAGAACTCCCCAGAACGCTTGGCTGAGATTTTAAATCAAGGAACATAGCAAGGAACATATGATGAAGCCAATCCTCCATTTCCTCTGATCGTGACTCGCTAGGAACGCCACCTACCTCTGCGCACTGACTCGATTCGTTCAAACGGTGCCCCATGGCAGACACGCTATGCCGCTCTCCGTTTAACAGTAGCTATGGACAGAGAACGTGAGCAAGTTGTTTGCTGGTTTTCAAGGGCACGCGTCGTTTCTCGGGCTGAGAAAAGTATGCAATGGTCGAAATGACTCACCTCATACCTGCAGCAGCCGTAACCAACGAACTGTTCCCCTAAAAATCGCTCTTTTTTGGAATACTCTTGTCGACCACTACGGCGGCGATCGTTTTCTTTGTGCCCCGAAACAGCATCTGCTGATGAAACCAACTTATAGAATCAGAGGGATGATGCTCTCCGGGAACACTTTCTGAAGAGGACATTTCTTCGAACAAAGCCACCGTGCAGGAATCTTGATGCAGATCCCTGAAGTTGCACCTCAGGGAATGCATTCGGCAACCGCGAGCTCAAAGGAAAGTGGTAATTTGTGCACGAATCTCTTGTCCGAGTCCACCACATCCTGGAAAGATTGTGGAATCCAACTGTTCGAGGCGACCTGTGACCAACGGATGGAACACTGCAGCAGCTCTTCGAAAGAAGCAGCATCCTTCGGAACTTGAGAAACTCCTTTGGATCGCAGCTTAAGTTTCCTTCGGCTGCCACTTGGTTTCCCTAAGCTGAAACCAAAAGTGACATATCATCTCCAATCCCGTGCTGATGGATGCAAACGTCTGCTCCGTTGACAAGCTGCAAATCTCGGATCGGGATTCGTTTTCAGACTGTTCCCACATCAGTTCACTCAGGCAACGTCCATGACCCTAGGGAAAAGCGCCACCTCCGTGGAATGTCAGAACTGGTTTGAGTGAAAAGAATCAGCGTAGTGGACATAGAAAATATTGGCATGTATTCTCCTTATTTCATCTCAGGAAGAAAAAGATAAGTGATCACAAAGAACTCTGCGTCCTTTTTCTTTGAAGATTTGCAATTCTTGATTCCAAGGATGCTGACTGAGATTCTCACCTGCAGTGTTCTTCCAGGATGTCTTCGTTGGTTCCCCCCATGTAGTTTTTTTCTATGAGTATGGAAGGAGGGAAATAGAACCGGCACCGAGAGAAGATGGGAAGTAGAAGGAAAGCAGAGGAACAAAAGACGCTCTGCTGCAGGAAAAGATGCATCCTGAATGCCCTGTTTAGAAGAATCATCTCATCCTTCTCGCGATCGATTGAGGTTATCTCCTTAGCTCGGCTTTTTCGCTTTCTTCGGCTTTTTCCAGAGGAAATCGCGGTGGAAGCGCGAACACTCAGGCACGTCCCCAGAATCAACTTTCCGCACGACTCCGTTTCCATGGCAAGCACTTTGGCAGAATCAGATGCACGTTTGCCACGCCATCTCCCTTGGATTCTTGCGTGACCTCAAACATTGGCGTTTTCATGCAACCTTAGCGCCATCGGGCTTCCGGAATGTCCTGTCTCCAGGGCACCTCTCCACTGCAAAGTGACACTGTGGCCTCTGAAGAGAGCTGCAAAGACAGAGAGATCCCTAACCTGTCCCGTTGCCAACTAAGAAACGCACTAACTGGGAAGTTCGTTGCTGAAGAACGCCCAGAATGCCAGAGAACGATGGGGGAACTGGTCTCGACCTCCGGACGCACGTCTCCTCCTGGAGCAGCAGATGTTGCTTGGAATGAGCCTTCCGGCGTCCTCTGCTTGTCACAGGGTCAGCATTCAGGGTAACTCCTCCGTTCCACTCGCAGTAACTGCTTTCGACTCAAGGAACTTTCCTCTGAGTGGGCGGGCTCATCTCCAGCGGTCCAAGAGGGCATACGATCGGAACCTCGAGACTGACCGCTCGACTGAGTCCCTCGCCGGTGGGCATGCGATGCCTCCTTGGCTGACTCCACATGTAACAGGATGTGCGTAGGGCCGTGAGCTCACGGAAAGCCTTCAGAGTGAAGGAATGGCCGACGACTCGCATCGTGGTCTCTGGGGGATGACCTTCGTATGTTCCTAATCAGAGGCCGCCGTCTTCGGAAACAGGCTGCTCAAGGGTTTTCTGGAGCGGCTCCAGAGGGGCATTAAGAATCCGAGGATCCTGAAGCCCCGTCGTGCCAGATAGCTAGAGACCGTCGTCCTTCCCTGATGCGAAACGCTCCCGGAAGCTGCAGTCCCTCAGTCCCGCTGCTTGGTCCCGCTGCCTCGGGAAAAATGTGGCTGCGCGCTCGCCGTCCTTCGCGAAGGTGGAACGATACTGGAGAGGAACATCAGCTCCAGAAGCCAACAAGGAGCCGGAATTCCCGACAGAGCCTGGAAGGTGGCGACGGAGACGATAACTTCCCTCAGAATCTCACAGCTCCTCTCTTCCCTCCCTCCTTACTTGTCACGCGGGAGGACACCGCAGCATCTATCGCTCTCTAGCAGATCTCTCGCACCTGGTGGTCACACCGTCCAGGGTCAAAAAAAACCTCGCAGCGTGGTTCTCCCAGCCAAGATCACCACCAGACCGCTGTCAGCAACAGCCCCTTCTCCATAGCGACCCCTCCGTGAGAAGAGACCGAAATCGGTCCAGACAGGAAGAGACTTTTTTTTTTCACTTCTTGAGGGGGGAGTTCAAGAAGTTTCAGATGAGCAAAGGGTGGGTGGGGTGAGACCACCACCATAACCACCATCACCTGAAAAAATTTGTTCTCTCCCTACACAGCAGCTGCTCTGTCACTCTCCTCTGGGTTCCAGCGGCACTCCAGGAACGGCCATGCCCACTTTGGTCGACCCGCGAGAAGGAGCCACGTGCTCCCCCGCATCCTAGAGGCGGAGTCCACATCCCTGCTGAAGGTGGATGTGGGAAAGCCTGCATACCTGGTGTGCAGCATCCACGATCTGGGTCACCGGTCGGTAAGTGATCGCTCGCTTCCACCCTGGAAAAGAAGGGCAGGAACGGGAGGGGAGAGAAATCTGGAGAGGAGGGGATTTGGATCCCGAGCGACTTCCCCAACCCAGGGAAACATCGGGCGCTGGCAACGCGGTCAGAGATCCTTCTGGACTACAGAAAGGCGTCCCGGAGAACGGACAGGCTCCTCCTAGCTTAGAGAGCGCAGTCGGGGTCCCTAGGAGGGATCGTCTCGCTTTCCCTTTCAGTTTCGTCCCACTCGTCCCTCGGCGCCAAGCCATCCGCGCTAAGGGGTCGAGAAGGAAGGACACCCCATACCAAACGAGGGCGGGGGTGGGAACGAGAGAGGAATCCAGAAACACGCTCAAGGGCGGAGAGAGAGAAACGAGAATGTTTTTTTTTTTTTCCTCGTCGGAAGCGAGTGATCCCGGGAATGCTTTTTCTGGATCGCTGCTCCCTCTGGCTCACTGCCCGAAAGCCCCCCGCGATCCAAGATGGAATGAATGAAAGGATCTCCTTCAGAGGTCCTCGAGCAGGGACCTTCTCCGAGGGACGTAGCGGGAAGCCTCCAGTCCCCAGGGTGCGACCCACACCTTGCGGGAGGGACAGAGGTGATTGTTCGAGAAGCCTCACCAGGCCCGCTCCCCCCTTCCTGAGGTAACATCTGGGTCGTGTGACTTCCCTCTTCCGCCCATGTGGGGGACCTCGGGTGCAGGGTGCTTCTTCCTGCTCAGAGAGGAGATGGAGAGGTCCAGCGGGAGCAGCTGGGGACGATCCTGTCAGACTGCCTACAGACCTGGCCGCCTGCTTCGCCCTCGGGAGCGGCCGGGGAAGAGGGCCCCTTCCTGGAAGGCAAACAAAGGTGGCGCTTCCGCCTAGGTCATTTGGCTGCGCAAGAGGGACGTCTGCATCCTGTCGGTGGATAACGTCACCGTCGTCAGCGATCCACGCTTCCGGGTGCTGCACACTTCCGACCACCTCACGTGGACGCTGCGGATCGGCCGTGTGACCACCGAGGACGCGGGTTCGTACGAGTGCCAGGTCCCGACGGAGGTCAAGACCAGCTGGAGTGTCCGCTTGGAAGTAACCGGTGAGCCGCCGAGGGTCGGGTAGGGCGGGAGGCCGTGGCCACGGCGATTCGGGAAGGGAAGTAAGCATAACAGCGGCCCGTAGTGCCCTGGTCTCGGCCCCGGGTAGCCGTCACTTTCCCGTTGCACCAGATCCGGGAAGCGCAGCGGCCGAGGGGATTTCTTCCCCGCGCGTTCTCCTTCCTCGGGAGGTTTCCCAAAACAGCAGGGAGCAGCTGGGATCAGCAGCAGCTCCCGAGGCCCTTTTGGATGCCTGCGGGGCGCGAGCGCCTCACGCCACGTGTCTCCCTGCCCCCTAACCCCTCCTCCTCCCCCTGCCATTCCAGACCTCAGCGTCCGCATCGAGGGACCTGCAGAGAGACACGTCCACGAGAAGAGCTCCTTAGCTCTCCGCTGCCTAGCGCGCCCCGTGGACCGGTTCCCCCTGCCCATCTTCTGGTACCGAGGCCCTCTCCTGCTGTCGTCCCACGGAGACCTGAGGATGCGTTTCCGCCAGCTGAAGTCGGAGGCCGACAGCGTCGTGTCCGTCCTGGAGCTCGTCGAGGTCAACCGGACGGACGCCGGCAACTACACGTGCGTCCTGCGCGCGAGGCTGCGCGCCTCCGTGCAAGTCTTCGTGCAGTCAGGTGAGTAGGGACGGGATCCGTCAGCGGGAAGGGGGCGGTCGGGGACAAAGCTGGAGAAAGAATCATTGCAATGGAAGGCGAGCTTCTGGGACTACCTCTCAGCTGACCCCCTCGGGGGCTTCCAAGGCGAGGCACGGTACTGAGAGCTCCGCAAGGCTCCAGGGCCCAGGGAGGAGGAGATATCCTTGAGTCTTTCCCTCAGTCCCGAGAAAGACCCTAGAATGTCTCCTCTGTCTTTCCCTCAGGTCCGAGGATCCCCCGCGTTGCCCTCGTGTCCTTCACCGAAGGGCAGGAAAGGGTTTCCCTCCCTTCTCCCTGCAAGTATCACATCCCGTGCGACCTTCGACCTGCGCGATCAACTGAACGGCAGCCCCTGGGCTATCCGTACAACCGGCAATGGGAGGACTTGGGTGATGCGAGCGGAGGAACGGAAGGGCCCTCTTCCCCCTTTTCGTCCCTCAGGACCGGTCCACGTTCGGAAGACCTAAGACCTCCGCAGGACACAGGCTCTAGGAGAGACCACGCGAGAGATCACTTGGTTTCCAGAACAGGGAAATGCGAAACCCAAGAGGAAGGCGGCGGCGGTTCTGGAGGAGAGCATGGGAGCGATGATGGGAGCTAGAGCTCCCAGTGGGGCCCGCCACACAGGGGACGATGAAAAATTTCCGGGATACACGGCTGTGGAAAAGATCGGGAGGGAAGAGACGAAGCAGGGCAGCAAGAGCAGTAGCAGGGAGAACCCCTTCCTGGGATAAAGATCTGTATTTGTCAAGAATACCCGCATGAGCTCAAATCTTTCATCACCCGCGGTGATCACGGGTGATGAGCCGTGTACTTGGTGACCGCCTTGATGCCTTCGACAATAGCGTGCCTGGCCAGCTGTCCAGGCAGCAGCAACTTCACCGCCGCCTGCACATCTCGGCTGGTGACGGTGGCCCGCCGGCTGTAGTGGGTGACGTTCGACGTCTCACTGGCGAGGCGATGGAACATGTCTTCGACGAAGGCGTTCATAACGTCCATAGCCTTCCTGGAGATGCTGATATCCGCGTGCACGTTCTTCAGCACCCTGTATATGTACACCGAGTAATCTCGCTTCCGCTTCGCTTTCTTCCTGGTCGTCTTCTCTGCTCCATGCGTTCCGGAAGCTACGGGGGACATCGGCATGCGTGGCATAGAAGAGCAGAGCAACTCGCAGACGCACCGGATTGCAGCTAGGGTTGCCTGAGCAGCAGGATCTGAGAGCCGCAATGAGGGCGCAGCCGTTTTATTTGAGACGGAGCCTGCCGATCGGCCGAGCTGCCGCGGGCGAATCAGATCCGTCGAGCTCTGGAAAGCACCTCGCCTTGCCCCCAAACGTTCTGCGCGCCGCCCGTTATTAAGGATTTGGAAAGGGGCACTCGCGCTCCCCTTTCCCAATTTCCTTGTTTACAGGAAAGTTTGATGGGGGGGCAGTCGGAATTAAAAATTCGGAAGTTGGTCCCGTTCCTTGATTGCCTCGAAGCTCAGAGTCTGCCATTCCTTCAGGAATCGAGTGAAATGCGTTCCTGCCGTCGCTCGCTCTCAGCTGAATCTCAAGCGCGCGATCCCAAACAGCGCCGCTGTCCTGGTGCTCGAACATGCTTTGGCTACTTCACACGCGGCCATGCAAGAAGAAAATGGAAGGAAAGAAAGAAAGAAGAAAATCGATCTGGCAGCCCCCGAGAGCAAATCGAAGGATCGAGCAAGGTGAATGCGCTATCGAGTGACCACACATCCAGTACCCGAGCACAATATCCCGTTTCGTAAAGTGGAAAGGACTCCCCGACACGAATGCACACAGCGGTGTCCGTGGCTTGTCTGTTCGCTGCTTGGCGAAGAAACCTTTGCTCCGAAACGAAGACCTGCAGCCACGTACATTTTGAGGAAGTCATCCGAGCCTTGCATTTCACGCCCGCTGTGTCCTTTGAGCTTCACAGCTTGACTGAGCTGCGACACGAAGCATTTGGTCAATGGATATAAGTTGCCACTCATTGTCAGTTTTGCGAGCAGACAGATCTGATTTTCCTTTTCTTTTTCCTTCCTACCTCTATCACTGTTTACTCTTCTTCCTCATTCAGTCATTCATTTTCTATCTTGTCTTCCTGGTCTGTGTGCACGTGTATGCAAAGAGCACATCTCTACACACACAAACGGATAGGTGGACATATTTGTTTTCACTCTTGCCATCAAAAGTGCAAGCAACTTAAATCCGGGAAGATTTGTGACACTGAGAGTTTCCTAGGACTTTTCCTAGGAAAAGAAATCTCCAAGTAGCAACTGCTTTTGAGTTTTCTCCGTTCGTCGGCAGTGGTCTCTGAGATGGCTTATTCACTCGCTGTTCCAGTGCTTGAATGCTGCCAGCATCGGATCCTCTCATTTGATCCCCGTTCCGGAGGATATGCAACCAAGAGCTTGTTGCTATTTAAAGATTTTCGGATGCTCTCCCTCCTTTTGCATCAGAACCTTCTAAGTTTGATTTGGTTTCTTTGCTTAAGGTCGGCTTGCTGGATGACTACTACCTTCCACTGTTACCTTCCATCTCTAGCTTCCTTGCATAGATTTAAGAGATATTTCTCATTGCTTCTCGTATGTTCCGTAGACATGCCATTCAGCAGACCGATGACGCGTACTTCCTGAAGTTCTTCCTCATGGAAGAAGCTTAATCGGCTACAACATCAAGCTGTAAATTGCTCCAAGGATATGTGCCTTGGTTGTTCTTTCATGAAGCAGTTTCTCGAGTGACTTACGAGCTCAAACATGGTCTGTCAAAACATTTCTTTTCGCTTTCGATCAGAAAATTCCTCGAGCCAGCACCATACTGCTGGTTGGAAAAACAGTACCGGGTAGGTACTTCACAAAAGCATGTCCAAGGTGTACTTGGGTTGCAACCACGCCTCTCTATGTGTTGCGCTAGGAGTAGGTAATTCAGGTTCGATTTGTGGAACATTCACGTTGTACTAACGGTTGGCCTCTCCTCAAAGCAAGAAGCTGTTGTTTCGATATCCCATACTGATACCTTGTGTGTTAATACGGTTCGTGAAGTGCCACCACACAACTAAAAAAAAATCGGGAAACCAAGTCCGAACAAGATGCCTGCAGTATACGCCCGTGAAACAGCTCATCTTTGCACTTAGTTGTATCAAATGACGTCCTGTGATTGGAAAAAAAAAGACGTACTCTTTTGGTTAACAAAATCGCTTGCAACAGTGTGCATCTCTGATGTTGTTAGCTAACACGATGAGTGGTAACAGTCAATTGAGAGTTTGGGATCACTCATTTGTATTTTTTTTTCGTTTTTTGAAACAATTTTCCGTTTGCTTGTTTGTTTGCGAGTCAACTTCTTTCTTTCCTCCTCAGCATGCTGTAGCTAGAAGATCTGCATATGTGGCGTAACTGTGCGTGTCTTCCAGTTTATGCATCCCCCGAGATCATGAGTTCGTCTCGGAAGACATCGAATGCGTTCTCTTATATTACTGCACAGTTAGGCGGCAGCAAGTGATGCTGAACTCGGATTCTGAGCTTTGGAGTCGCTTTCTGTATGTACATAGACTGAAATCATCCCATCACTGCACATCTGTCATCTCTTCATTGTTGCCAAGCAGTCTCGGTCGTATCCGAAATTCTCACTTGCAGTGTGCCCACCTCCACCATTCTTTAGAGACTTATTTATTTGCTCCGCTAAGCAGCTTCCTTTAGACATTCCGTGTGTATGCAAGTCAAGTTTCATTTTTGTTTACCATGAAATTGACGTTTCTTGGGTGGAAATTTCCCAGGTTTATTCCACAATTCAGTAAATAGTGTGAAGCACCAGTGATGAATGAGCTTTACGAAAAAATCAATGCGTGTCTACACCTAAACAAGTACCCTTATTCTGCTGATACAGGCAAAATTTGTCTAGAGGATCTTCTCGGGAAATCGAAACTACTCTTTTGCAGTCCCTCTTCTTCTTTCTGTCCAACTGCTTATTTTTTTGTTTATGTGATTTTTGCGTTCAATGCTCCTCATGGTTTGCATTCTTAGAAACCATAGCGGCTGCCATGGAACGAGTTGTTGGTCGAAGAACTACAGCCAGCGATGTTCAGAAAAGAAGTGAACGTTTCAGCTGCGTCATCAGTTTGTTGTTTCTTTCAACGATGATAACCTAAATCCTCTTCATGACAGAAGGATTATCTGATCCCAGTCGTTATCGAAAAATGCTATTTCGTATTAATGAATTTCGAAATTCCAATTGATCGTTTCATATTTGAGATGAATCTTTGGGATGGATTTTCCTAACCAACGAGTGTTGTTGCTTCTGAACTACGGAGCAGCAGAGAAACCTATATTTTTGGATAAAGTGACATCAGGAGTTCTGGAATGAAAAATTGCATCCAATTTCTTGGAATCTTCGAAGGCCACAATTCGAAGCAAAATGATGCTTTTATTTAGGTTCTAATACATCAATATTTTTAATATTTTTTTCCTTTGTTTAATAAAGAGAAATCATTAGTTGCCGTCTAGATTGATTTTTGTCTCTCCTTTTCTTTCAATTATGAAAATTATTTCTGCTGACGGATGTACACATCCGTTGCAAAATCGTGAATGATAAAAGTGAAACCTAGCATGCAATCTTGAAGTACCGACACTCTTTCATTCCATTCTTTTGCATGCATTTCACAATGACAACAATTCAAAATCATCGCAGTCATTACAAGGCTTTAGCCACAATTCACTTGCCAGAAAGCTTGCTGCCTGCAGCAACAGACATCGCACCAGTCGGTATGGTGAATAGGGAACATGAATACAAAATGCTTTAGAAACATTTCCTGTCTGTTGTTCCAGAGCAATCCATTACTCTATGGCCATGGTTTTCATTTCTACTCCCTCGAAGAGACTAATAGAGATCCATGGTCATTCGGGGCTGGTCATTACATGCAACAGCCACGATGACACGATAGGTTCTGGAAGTCGTGGCTAATGACAGTTTTTTTTTTTCCTATGATAATTGGCTGAAAATAAGGTAACACAATGCTTTTGGCTTGTGATGACAGTTGCCGAGAAATGAAGCTTATGCCTCGAGAGATGGAAACACAAGGATCGAATATTTGATTGCAAGCTGGAAGGTGATCTCGTCTTCATGTTTTATACCTGGTCTTCTGTTCGAATCATTTCAACAACGGGGATGGTAGTTTTCTACGATATCCGAGTCGTGCTACTGAATTTTTGCAACGGAACTTCCATGCGCAAATCGACAGCTTCTTCGTTTTGATTTCTTCGACAAAAACAAAGAAAGGTCTGTTCATAGAACAGTGAAGATGCAATAACTGAATGAGAGCCTTAGCAACCGTTTGAGTTTTATTAGTGAGTACTGTACAGAAAATGGCTACCGGTTTCACTGCCCTTTCTCATCATTTATGAGTCTTCTGTGTGCTTGCTGCAGCTATTTATTTATTCTTTTTGAATGCAGTCGGTGACTGCAGCATGTCAGTTTGACATTTTATTTGCTTGGATGGTTACATATATAACGAAACGTTGTTTTCCTAATTACATCCTGAGTAGCGCAGTTCACAAAGATGACACTCGTTTCAGATGCAACTGCTTCTCTGCATGTGCTATATGTGTGTTGCTCATTAATTTATTAATTCGATCTCACTCTAAAGTACGAAACAAAGACAAGTCTGGAATCCACTTGTTGTTGTCGTGCAGATTCTCGTGCCGTAGTATCTTTGTTGAATTGGAGTTTGATGCTTGCGTTCTTTCCTTGTGTCCTGCATAGTATTTATTTACTCTTTTCATTCTTTATGAACCTAGGTTTGTTTAGAGAAGCTGCATTGTATCAACCATGGAATCCCCCCTTCTTCTTGTGAGTTTTCTATTCGCTGTTGCCGATTTGTGGGGATTAGAAGTTCCCAGTATCTTTCGTTTCTGTTCCATCTCCGTAAACATGGCATCTTTTTCTGCCTCTTTTGATCTGACTTTTGGTACCCCTTTTTTTTTCAGTAGAATTCTTTGTAGCTGTGCTCATCCCTCATTAATCCGAAAGGGTAGGAGTTAGCTTGTCTCGTTCGGTTGTGGCTGTCGTATACTAAGCTTTAATCTATCAGCTCGTTTGCTGGTTTGTCATAAAAAAGAAAAAGACTAATAAGCAAACTTTTCATATTTCAGATTTCATGCCATACTTTTATCGTTTTATGACTCCTCAATAAAAATGTGCTCTTTTTTTATATATTTCGAATCCCATTTTTCAAATACGATTTCTGTTAGACCTATGTTTTTGGTTTTCTCTGGTGACTGTTCCTGTAAAGTCTTCCCTAAAAATCCTTCGGTGTTTGTTTCTGAACGTACACGAAGCTACTGATAAGCGAGACAATGCTCACACAATGAGATCGTTTCCAGGAAATAGCTGAGTTCAAGTAATCGGATCAACAGGAGTGTCAATGGAATGAACACCCTGCTTCTCCGTAGCACAGCTATTAACTTGAAGCTTCTACATGAATGTTCAGCCTGCTGGCAACTTTCGGTATAATCTATTGTGTGAAAGGTTATCATGGGTACTTTAACAGATTCTTGCACTTTTCCTTTTTTTTTTTTTTCTTCTTTACTTCCATGAGTATTTTGCTTCCTGAATCACTAAGGGTGGAACCACATCAGCTTAAAACTCTTGAAGTTTATAGCGGCAAACATAAAGTGGAAATAATGAGTGTAAGCTAAAATCTACGAACATTTGGATAACAAGTAAATTAGAATTACTGGATAGCTTCAGAGTCGACTAATTACAATCAAGAAGTTAATTTAAATGGCATTCTTTTAAATCATAAAACACCTAAATTACTCTCTCAAAACACCACAGGTCTGTAAAATGTCCTGCCTAGAAAGCACTGTCTTTGAAATTTCCAGTAAACCTAGGTGTGCACAGTCTTTGCTTTTTTCCTTTCACTTCCCATTACAGTTTAAGAAACGATGACTGAAATTAGTACAGTACACTGTCATGAAACTCTTCTCTAAAGATAGCCAATAGCAAATTTCCGTGTTGCATTTTCCTAAGTTCTGAGGGTAAGCCCCAAAATTTTGATTGCGATTGAAGTTTTTCTAAGACTGTGTATCCCTTACTAGGTTCACGTCACTGAGTGGGAATGTAAGTATTCTCTTGTCGGTACCTCATTTGTTTGTATAAAAAAAAATTGTTTCCTTTTTTTCCTACAGCCTATATTTCTGTTCTAATATATTATACATTTCATGCATTCATTTCTAAGTAATCCTGTTTAAATACAATGAAACCTCAAAACTGAACTGCATGAAATAGGAAATTACTCTGATGGAATATTTTCGTCATTCCGAGGACAATATGAAATAACATTTTGGAAAACAGAAGGATTGCATGCGGAAAAGGAAACGAAAAAGGATTGCGTAAAACTGGAATTAAAATCTTTATGAGCTATTAAGCAAACGTGTAATTTAGTCACATACTGGACTTTCTAGAATTCACGAAATGAAGAACTGTGGGTTGCAACAGTCGTTCGAGATGTTTGAAATACTTGGAATCCTAGAAGTCTATGATTCCTTTGACTGGAACATGTGAATCTTGTGGAACCAGCATCAGAAGCATTTACATTGGCTTGCAGCTAATACTGTATATTTTTAGTGCCATCAAGGTTTTAAGATAAAATCGACTGCAGGGATTGAGCACGAATTTAAATCATTCTAATGTTAAAAATCATTGAAAGAAAATAATGCATGAACATGTATTGGTTTTCATTGAAAATAATAGGTATATGTACATGTAATGCAAACCTTAATACCGAATGCAGAATAAATGCAAAGTTTGTGTAATCATAGAATTTCATTTTATTTGGAAAGTTTTCTCACAGAACATTTTGGAGTGCACTCTTCTCGTTTATTTCAAATTTTTCAGTTTCCTGCTGTTGCTTTGATAATAAATATAGGTTTTTCTTCGCCATCCTTTACTCGTTGTTTCATTCCGTTGGAATGCCTGGATAAGATTGGCAATAGCGGCTGTTTACATGATAAATAGATCCCAGAAATGTAACGTGAGAAAACATATTTTCGTATTAAATTTAAGCGCAGGACCAAATTCTAGCATCAATCACCATTCTAGCATTAGCCACTATGCCTTTTTTTTTTTCTTTCAGTTCATGCTTGTGATAAAATGTCTTTGCTACACTGTTTCACCCATATTCAAAGATGTACTTTCTGTTAATGCAGAGGATTAACAGAGGGATAACGTTTAGATTTGTTGCAGCACATTGCTAACGAATAATACGAGCTGCGTTTTTGAAATGTGATATACAGCTTTCCTGAGATTTAATGTACGTAGGGTATACTATGTTCGAGTGTATTATGATTGTGACATTTACAATCCCTGAGTGTATGAATCATGGAATTGGTTATGCAGTACAAAACATTTTGGAAATGAATTGGTTACGTGTTCGAAATGCCCATGAAGTCTTTGATGCTTCTGTCTCATTTGTATGTTTGTGGATGAAGCAGTATTTACTGTGCCTAAAATTAGGAAATTAAGGAAACTTTGTGAATTGTGATGCAAACCAGTAACATGAGAATTCGGCCCCGTCAGTTGAGTCTCAGTTACTAAAGTGTGTGTCCGTTTTTCTGAATTATTAGTTGAAATACCGTCCTGCTCAATGTGTTTGTTTTAATGTATAGCAATATTGTTGTATCACATCTACATATCTAATAATGCCCATAGTTTTTAGCAACCCGGAAAAAAAAATGTGAAATATTAAAAGAAAATTATCGTTTTGAAAAATATATTTCCTAAATGTAAATCCATGTGGATATAAAAATTCGAGAACTTGCAAAACTGAGTTTACCCGGTTTCCATGGATGCCGAACTTAGCACATCTTTGTTATTCCTACAAGATGATGGAAAACCTATTACTTTCAGAATGCGGCCTGGAGCAACTCAAATGCCTTTGAAAGATTTAATTCATGTAAGATTAGTTGTTTGTCAAAAATAAAAGCTGTTGCCCAAACTCCAGAATTATGGTGGCATTGTGACTTCCATAGATAAACCACATTCTATTCATTTAGTGGAATCACGTGAAAAGTATGCAGAAAGTATGATGCACTATTATAGCATCCAATTCATATATGATTGTATAGAACAAAATTGCCTCTTGGATATAAACAAGTATTTGTAAGGCATTTGTATACTTTTAAGGAATAGAAGTGAAAATAAGTTTCCTAGGATTTCTAGACCTCCCCAATGTGTAAATGCTTTAGAAATTATGATGGGTAGAAAGACATGGGAACAAGCCTTTAAAGAGGACTGCTTAGTGCCACAATCATATTCTAGGAAGGTTTCAAGGTTAGCTTATGGATTTATCTTCAGTTTCTGGGACTACATGTTGCTTCTAGGCGCCAAGCATATAGTCACCAGGAAGACGAATCAATTATTCATTTCATACTTCAAGGAGCTGATGCAAACAAACCTCAGTCTCTTTTCTGTTGGAATAAAATGGCCAAAAAGGGAATATGCCCTGGACGTACTGCAAGATCTCTTTTGGAACGCTTTAGGAGGCATATCATGCCTCATTTGAATACATTTGATCTTTCTGAAGAAGAGGTGCAACTATTAACAACACAGTAAGTGATTAGTTGATTGATTCCATGCTAGTCATGGTGCGTAGATCTTTGCCAGCTTGTCACCTGGATGCAGACAGTTCTTCTGCATCTAGTATTGAGTTGCAGCTTTCAGAGAGCTCAAGTGAAGATAAAGAAAGATATGTTTTGACAGATTCTAGTCACTCCAGAAAATGGTCTAAGGAGACATGGAAAATAAAGAAAAGTTGGATAAACCAGTGCTTGTCAAATATATCCACAGATGATAGTTGTAAACCAAGTCTATCAACTTGCATCAGCTCAAGTGTCATTCAGCAGGATCCATTCCAATCATCCAATGATGATCCTTCCAAGACAGTGGAAAATGATACAAATCATGAAATAAGAAATAGTGATCATGATTCCGGAGCATTTGAATTAAAATCAGCTAATAACAGTTGCTTACTTGTTCAGCAAGCTCATGTACATGCAGATGAATCACACAGCAGTGCCTCTACAGAAGAATGTTTGGATCTTCCAAGTTTTTCAGGCCCTGATAATGTATCTTTGCCTAGTAATCAGCAGGAATCTGAGTACTCTATGCACCAAGACATCACACTACAAGACTCCCATATGTAAGTTATATCCTTTAAGTGCATGATCTAAAAGTTAGAACCTGTTGACAGATCACCATCAGAGTTACCTGCACCCCCTCTCCCAGATGTGAGTGTTGCTAGCTTACCTGAACACTTTTCCAAACCTCACAGTACCACACAGTGTTACCTGCTAGTTCCAGGTCGAAAGGCAGCTGCTTTAGGTGGTCGTGGATTTCGAAGGTATTTAGAGTTTGAGCTGCTAAGGACAAGATCAGAAGGAATAACAGAAATGCTAACTTCTATACTATCGAAGAGGACCAAGCAATTTTGGATTGGCTCCTTCATGAAGGATCCTATGATGATATCAAGGGAAATCGGATGTGGATGAGGATGGCCAGAGATCTGGAAATTGGTAATTTGACACTAGATTGTTTTTGCTTGTAAGCCTTGCAGGCAGAAGTTTTGAAAGTTTGAAAAATCGCTTCAAGTGCCAGATAATTAATAATCTACACTACTATGATGTGGCAGATGATTTTGCTGGTAAGCTGTATGCTGCTTGCCCTCAGTGGTTCAAGAAGAAACATAAGAATATGAATGCGTACCATGTGGTTTGTAGGAGCACGAGATCTTCATATTCCAGAATCCAATCTGGTGAAACTGGAGACCAAAATGTAACTACCAGCCTTAATATGTAATAAACAACTAATGAGCAGCTTTAAGAACTGATTTGTATGCTGACTAGTAGATGGAAACTTTTCTCAGTTGATCAACCCAGAGCTTGAGAATCAAAGCTGTTCAAGATGATTATTGCCACAATGGTACTGCACAATGCCTCTAAGATACGAGTTTACTGTAAAAATGCAGTTAGATGCCAATCACAACAGTACTGAAATGTGCAGTTTTCATCTTTTCAAATACTAAACATCTTTACCAATAGGAAACAGGATCATGCAAATGCAATCAGCCATTGAGGGAAATGAAAACACAGACAGAAGTAGTGTTGAATTCCAGAGTAGGAATTGAACAAAAAAATTCCTGCATTCACTGTATTCAGTAGTGTACTCATATTTATGTCACCAGTGAGCCTTGTATAAGGTTATGCCTGTTTAAATGTTACTGTCTACTATGGCAAAATAGCCTTTTTCCATAATACTGAAAGTAACAATTTAGATGCAAGATTTTCAGATATGCCTAAGTGTGTGTTGATTATTTGAAGGGCAATTTAATTATTCGATACAAAACCTGGATTGAAAATGCATGTTTTCAAATGTAAAAAGTGTGAAGCAATAGTGAGCATGCAGAATGTGTGTTGTATGTAAATTTTTTGAAGTGTGAGAGATTGTGATTTGATAATTATTTGTTGAAGTATTACTTTCTGCAGAAATGTTAAATGTCATTCAAAATTGCATATATGTAATAAAAGCAGTAATTACAGCAAATCATTGTTTTAATCTCAGACTGGTTTGAAAAAGATCCAAAATATTTTTAATGAGAGTAGAGTTAGTGAATGCTAGAGAAAAAATGAGATTTAAAGAGAAGAAGCTTGAACTGAGTCCTAGAAGTTATGTTCAAGAGAAAGTCAACCAAACCTGAGATAGAATCCAAAATGTGATCAGCATGGGTGAAGCAATCCTTCCAAAGATTTGCAGAGAATTGAACATGCTGAAAGACATTATGCCTATCATAAATAGAAGAATGCGGACTGAAATATTAAATGATCCAAATACTAAGAAACTTGTTTTTGTTGTGCAGTTTATAGGTAATAAAATTGCATATCTAATATGTGATTATTATCAATAATAAAGGCATTTTTATAAATCAGAGTAGTTACGATGAGCAAAAACTTCTCATATTCTGATGAATCATTTCAAAATAAAGATCTTTCCATTCGGATGGTAGTGTTAGTTATTTCAGTACCGGACCAAATTAGTGTGGAACTGTAGCTTCGTTTGGTAACAAAAATCGGATCCAAGGAGTTGGGTTAAGATATATTTACTGGTTTGATTATGTAATTAATTAAGAATTAACTGCAGTTATTTGAGAAATTTCGACTTTCTTGCAGTTCTGAATTAATAATTGGGATTCAATTCCGGCGGACAAATTCTGATAGAGTGTTTTCTCCTTTTTTATGCGAGCTGATTGTGAAGACCACAGATACGATCTTCTGAAGTTGTATCCAGCAATGCCAGGACATGTGTTGCGAGAAAGAATGAACGTACATAAATGAATAAACATACGATCTTCAAGAGCAAACCGCAATTTCCGCATGCCAGCTCTCATTGCCTAAAAGCAGATTATTGATTATATGAATATTCTGATAGCATTTCTAATCCCTTCATTTCAGTTTACTTGAGCAGATAAGTCTTCAAATATAAAAACCATAATACAAGCTTGATAACATTTTGTAAGAAGAGATATTGAAGACTGCATCTTATTTACCCAAAGCTTTAATAATTCTTCCCAATTATTGCTATTAATAACTACCCAATGTCAAACCTTACAAGACTCCAGTAATGAAATATGCAAGTCCATTTCTTCCCGAGTGTCTTCTGTTTCTAAAAAATATATTTAGCTTGTTTACTTCATCATAATAAAGCTCGAAAGCTATATGCATTTGCCGTCTCATGTCAGAAAAAGGGAATAGATCATCGTTGTACTTTAAATAATGTTGAACCTGTATATTCCAGTTCCTCGAATTATTCTTGCTAAGTATTCTAGCTTCATATAGGAGTTTATGGAACATGATGTACCAACAGAAAGTAGGAAAACCCTTCGGTCTTACTCACAAAGGGAAACGCATAGCCAGGTTCATTTTGGAAAACGAGAGGAAGTCGACAAAGAAATCGACATATCCCCTCTGTGCATCTCAAACACTTCCCAACCCTTTCAAATTTCAATAGGAAAAGCAATTTTAGTGTTTGAACTCTTTTGGATCTGGTTTTCTAATATTGGTTTTCCCTTTATCAACTCCTGGTGACAATTAAAAATCGATATTCCGCGTGCATCAAGCTTTCACTCCCAATTCCATTCCTTCCTATAGGACATCTTCAATGCTATCACTGCTCTGCATATGCCCAGTGAATGAATGGCTTCCAAATTTGCTTTGAAGGGATCATCTTCTCTTGCATTTCGGATTTGCCCCCTTTCCTCAAACTTTGCTTGAGAGCTTTACTCGGATCAGTTATTTGAAAACAAGTTTAAAAGCAAACATTTGCCTCTGTGTACACGGAATGCAGGTAGATTGCTTTTGTTTGGAAGAATACATAGTCACAATCTTTTGAGGGAGCTTTTCAAAACGAAAATTGGGATTTCCTTCAGAATTCAGAATTCCAGGATTCCTTTTCGAATCTGTTTGCTATTTCATCTCGAAACTAAAAAAAAGCTGCTTTCATCTTTTTTGTGAAAAAAAAAAAAAAAAAAAAATCTGTCTGGTTTCATGCGTGTTTAATGATCCCTATATTATTCAGAGTTAGGAAAATACAAGGTGAAATCCTCATTTCAAAGTGGATCATGTTGTAAGTCTTCCATTATTTCATTAGGACGAAGCGTAGAATCCTCAAGCTTTGATGATGTTAGTAGAATCTGGAGGCTCATGAAAATCAGAAGAAAAAAAAAAATTGATAAGGTTCATGAAGATTAATTTTTTTCTGTTCTGTAGAATAAGATGAGCGACCAGATTCAGCTTCAAGTAGAAAAGATAAAAGAACTAGCGTTCAGAGTATGTTAAAAAGAGAAGGATAAGACTGCTTTTCAGACTCAATTAGGAGAATGGAGTGTTCGTTGAAAATCAGCCTTAAATTTTCATAAACAAATGAATTCAAAGGAACCCTACTCTCATCAAGAGAATTCTCACTGGTGGATCTCACCAATTCCAAGAAAAAAATGCTTCTTATATAGATATGTACATTTTCAAACAACCGACGAATGACTTTTCCATATGATTCATAACAGATGATTTTCAATGAGAAGGCTATACCACACTAAAGGTATAAGCACAAAGTTGGACCTTGACACAATTAAATCAAGTGAATATGTGATTCACAGTCATACAGAAAAGAATCTAATCCCTGGAAGCAAAATCACAATTTCATAAGAACGATTAATAATTTTCGGACCTACTCAAAGATATAAATGCATTAAAAAATGACTCTGTCATGGAAACACCGTGTTCTCGGCATATAATTTAATTCATTAAGAATTAATCGTAGTAATTTGAGAAAATCGATTTCTTTGCACTTCTCAATCGACGATTGCGGTTAAATTCCAACAGACAAATTCTGATAGATTATGTACTCCTTTTTTATTGGTACCAACTGTGAAGACAAAAAAAAAATACGATCTTCTAGAGTAAACGGCAATTTCCGTATAGATCTCATTGCCAAAAGGCAAACATATAGATTATACCTATGAAGCGCCTTTCATCGGTATCAGCGGTAATGCTGGCGTATGATCCTGGAGCCAAAGAAAAACCAGGAAGTCATTCCCACCTAAGTGATCAGCATCATCAGTCCAATTCTCTAATCACATTCCAAGAGAAGGATAAGAAGATTAGTCATGGTTCCCTTGCGTTAGCATAGAAGCACCGGTGCGATTTACAATAGTAATTTTAGAAGTGGGAATATAATCAAAAGACATCAGTGCATTTTCGTCTTTGGATGCTCTTTTGAGATACTTCTTGGATTGGGTTGTAGGGTTCCTTGCCCCCTTTATTCTGTGGAAAAGAATGTAGGCAAGCATGCCATTTTCCTTAATCAGACCCTTCCTTCCCAGATGTAGAAAACACATACGTTTGCGTTTGATTAGTTTTCAAGAATGGACCACGAAAGGATGGATGAAAAGCAGATTCCTGCAAGATACACAGCATCTGCGTTTTGGTTTTTCTTCCAATGGATCGATGTAGAAGGTAGCATTTATAGATATCACAGGAAGACAATGGAAAACGTCGTGGAGGATTCATGCAATAGAGGCTACAGACACCGCAGAAAGCTTTTCATTCGAAAACCTCTTTGGATATTCCGAAAGCCTAATTGAGACCAGCAGTAGTGGCAGGGTACGAATCATTTCTCTATTCGAGAGGGAGTCTATTTGTGGCCAGCGTCTTCTGAAAGAAGTACGGGATCACCTTCCTCATTCTGGATCTCCCTTTTCTACCTCGTCTTGTGAGTTCTGATCTAGGTCTCTGCAGTGCTGATTGCTGAATTACTCAAATACACAGAATGATGCAAAGCTGACAGCTCTACATGTTTTTAATAGGATAATGTGCTAAGGTACTTATGTAGTGAAAAACAGACCGAAACAGTACTTATGTAGGGAAACAGATAGCTGAAAACTTATGTTTATGAAAAGTGATGAGAAGAAGCATATCTCATGTTTTGGAAACATCTTTGCTGCCTGAGACTTGCAGATTTTGGCAAGAATTCTTTTTTTTTTTTTTTAAATTGGTCTTGTGCTCACTTCCTTCATTTATTCGTTGGTGTCATTTTTGGTTTCTTATCCTTCACCCTTTTCCTTTTAGTCATCATCCTAGTAACATTTGCGGTACTGATCACTGTCTCTTACTGCTTCTCTGTTCTTCAGCCTTCATTCATGCTGTGGTTTTCCCTCCTTGGCCTGTTCAGATCAAAGCTGAATTGTCATTTACAATCTTTTTTTTCTCGCTCACTTGGCAATCCCAAATTCATTAAAATTTCGCGATTTCCTGAGCAAATCCCACATATCCGATTCGTTCTTTTTGAAAAAAATCGCCTCAGTGTCAGAGTGCGATTTCTTCAAGCGTCTCTCTACAAGGAAGAGAGACTGCAGCCTTTTTCTGTTGTCCATCAAGGGAGAATACTCTTCATTCTTTCACTAGGATTTCATGTCTCATATGGGTTCTGCTCCTGGCAAGAACGAAAACTCATTTTCCCTTTCTTTCTGGCCTAAGAGGTTGCGTCTGTTTCCCTTGACTTCTCAAATCTCAATGTCATTTCTCCCATCTTTGTTTTGCATGTTTATTCTTTCGCTTTTAGCAGCCACGTAATGCAATAAAGAGATAGAGTAACGAGAAAGTCGACTTTCTCCGGCATTCGCTTGAAATTCTTGATCTGTTCTCGGCATTGTGGTTTCTACTCCTGCCCTTCACGTCTTCTATGTCGTATACAATATGCTCCAGATGGTTTCATATTTTTTTTTAAAAAACACTCTTAAGTTTTATTTGTCAACTTGGTGCATGTCTTTTCCCTGGATTCCGTTTCCTGCATTCCCTTATTTTTGAGATACACTTGGAATTTAAGTCTTTATTAAACATTCTTGTGCAGTTCTTTACCTTTCGTACTGTGTAGTGAGGAACCATCTTTTCTCCTATCTTCAAGTCGAAGAAACCAACTGATTCTCATAGCAAAGATCCAACTTTCAAATGCAAGGATGTCTGGTCCTTGCTCCTCAAAGAGACAGCATCCGTGTGTCGATGATGCGAATATGTAGGCAGATATAATGAAGTCGTGGAGATATTGAAAGATGCAGAGTTTCGTCACATTCAGGTACCAGTTATTGTACTGCAGTGGACTTTCGAAATGTCTTAGTGCATTCATGGAAAGATATCCAAGTTCTCTTTACATATTCCAATTCCTCGTGTATAGTCCACGGAATGTCTAAGAGATTGGAGACCACTACCGAACGAACATACGAAACTAACAACCTGACATTTCAAAACCTAGTCCAATAAAGTGTCCGAGACTATAAAACGTCTGAGAGTGAATACATCCTGCATCTTCCAAAGTCTAACTTTTCTGTCTCTTTTCCTTTCTGAATCACATGTTCTCAGACTGAATTTAGTATTAAACTTGATCAGCAAGAGATACACAGGTGACAGGTTTTCCAACCGTTTTGTTAAAAAATTCAAGAATAAAGTGTGGTCTATACACAAGAGCAGAACGTATAATAAGAGGGATACCTGATAAATTTTTCCTTTTATTCTCTTCCTCTCTCCCTACGAGAAATCATCGGGAACAGGAGAAATTTGACGTTTATTGTATTTGAATATTCCAAGGTCAGATATTTGCAGAGCACACCGTCAGATGTCAGTGTTTAGAATGGAGTCCGAAAACGAAGGGCGTTACAGAGAGCGGCGATGACGATGGTCGTGGAAACACCCGTGAGCAGGAGGAACACTCTCGAGATATAAGCCACACCAAAGCACCTGAAAAGGAAGCGGAAGGTAGTCCGGGCCACCACTCATCACAAACAGACCGGGAGCGTCATGTTCCTGCTGCCGCTAGAAAAACTTGAGGTCGCATCTTGAGAAGCGCTCTGGTCAAGAGACCGAAGCCTCGAACTCGTGCTCTTAAGCACTGGAATGTTGAAGGAAGAAACTCGTCACGAAGAGTGCGAAGCTATGACAGGGTGCCACCCAGACCCAAGGCTATACTCTGAAAATACCTAAGAAGCTGAGAAGCAAGTCATGAAGAAACAGAGAGACCAGAACAAAGAGATACGCCGCAGACTCCAATTTCCCCTTCCTCCTTTCCCCTTCTTCTTCCACCTTCCAACTCCATCCCTATTCTGATCCCCTTTTCCTCCATCTTCCGCAAACCCATCTTTTCCTGGTACTGTTTCCAGCATTTTTCAAGCATAAGAAGGAAGGGCAAAGTTCAAAGTGTTGTTAGGAGAAGGCCTTTATTCTTTACTGCCTCACTGTTTCTTATTTAAGTTAGAAGAAAGAATAAATTCACTCACGGCGCGTGGGACTAGGTAAAACCTAACGGAGCCGGAAATGGAAGTGCCTTTCTTTGCAGGATAACGCAGGATCGCATGGGGGTTCAAGAACCACAGAAACCGTTAAAAAACTTCTCTGGATTGCGACACCTCCTTCGGTATGCAGTCCAAATTGGACCTCACCAGACTTCAACCTGCGTGGTCCATTCAGGAGTGTGTGACTGAGAGTTTAATGAACGTAAAAAGGTTATGGGGAGATGAAAACTAGTCCGTGGGTTCCAGAAGACTTTTACCGGCAGTAAATCAAGAGCATGTTTCCAAGCATTAGAAAGTCATAGAATAGGAGATTGGAAACTAAGTGGAAAAATAGAGCCATCAGTGCATCAAATGTCTTTTTTTCAGCGAGGGTTTTTGTCTGGAAAAAGAAGAAGGAACTATAAAACAAACTCGGAGCGACCTTCGTTTTTTAAAGAGGATGTTTAGAATGAATCAAGGATGGAATAGGATTCTTCAGAAAGAAAAAGGGTGGAGGGAATCCAGCAAAAGAAACCCTCAGAAGCATTAAAAAAAGACTCCCTTTGCAAAACCTCGCACATAGCAGCATTTTTCAAAAGCATATGAATTTTTTTTCAACTGAACTCGGATCTTCCAGAGGAAGTATCACTGTTAACGATAGCCGTCGGCAAAACCAGAGTTTCCGGTTTTCATAAACATCAGCAGTGGGCAACCTGCGGCTGTTGATGACAAAAAGTTCCCACACCGCAACGCACTCAGTGCATCGCAGCGAGTGAACATTCACCAAAGGTGATTGATGCCTCTGAATGCTGGGAACAGTGCATTAAAAAACAGTCCAGTCGAAAAATGATACTTAGTCTTCATCTTGGCTGAAATAATGAGAAATCATGGCAGTTTCAAGTGTCGTCGGTGCTTGAGCTACTTGGACACGTTCATATTGGCTGGAACATTCCTAGCTTTTAAAGAATTGGTCATTCATGTCTGTGAGCTATTTTCTGAAAAAGCACCTTTTTCTTCCCCAAAGAGCTTGCAAAGAGCAGTTTCATTATCATCCTACGAAAAAGTAATCCCCTACTAGCCATGAAATTTTCATTAGAATTTTTTAAACGAATCCATATATTCAAAACACGTGCATGCAACCCACAAACTGAATTTTTGTTTTCGATGCGCATTCGTCCCATTCATTTCAATTTTCTCAGATGATGAGTAAGAGGGATCTCATTTCAACAGATATTTTCAAAGCATTTTGCTATTTTTGAGCTGATAACGAGTAATCATATCTATTAGTACACCGGCTTGGGAGGGTTTCACTTGTTACAGATAGGGAACATTACGTTTTGATAATGTGATGTAATTTCTGTTGCTGAATTTTTCCTTAATTCATGCTCCGGAAGGTTGGCTAGGAAACAAATTTCGTGTGGAGCAAGAAGAACGCGTACTGCCTACCACCTTGGAGAATTGCTAGAAGGCAAGTCCTAAAGTGATGATGATGACGGGAACTTGAGAGCCCAAATTGATACTAGAGAAGTGTATCAGTCGGAGGTTCGCGGCCACATGAAACCAGTTTCAAGACGTTGTTCACCGCTGATCTGGATTATCGCAGAATGTATCTCAGAAATGGATTCCATCAAGAGTCTTTTGAAAGGAGGAAAACGCTAGCTCTTCCTCTGAGAATGGATATACGCAATCAAAGGTCTAAAAGAATCGTCAGTAAATGATTTTTAATGGCGAGCTCTTTTCCTTTCGTTTGCTAAAAGAAAGCGACAAAGTTTGCCCCAAGTCGAGACGAAAGATGATTCCCATAGTATAGACAGATGAAGGTACACATGCAGAGTGAGGTATGCCAGCCAAGTTCCATTCTTTATGAGGTGGAGTAACGATTATTTGCTTGAGCTAGAATATCCCATTTAACTTTTAAATGGAGAAATATCCTTACTAGAGCGTACTTACTTCAGCTTCTTTCTCATGGTTGAAGAGTGTCTTCCAGAAGAAGTCTTCTCAGTTTCATTCGGTTACATCAGTTCTCTCGATCGTTCTTTGGTAAAAAGTAATGACCTCATGAAATCTGATGATGAACGAAAAGTGACACAATAACTCATATGTATGAAACCATAAAAACAAGGTGCCAAGAGTGACCAATTCCTGATGGAGTATCTTGAGGGAACAGGTGCGTCCTAAGTAAACTCTTAGAAGAGAGAACTTCATTTTCCATCTACGAAAGTTAAAGGATAAAGTGGCAGCAGAATTTCTTGCAGAAATCCAAATTTTGAGTTTGAATACGAATATGGTATTCATTGAAGAGGACCTGAACATGAGATTCTGTTGCCTCTACGCATCTGGCATACTTAAGCAAATGTTTGCTTCGATTAAGCAACATATGTAGTCCCCAGAATGCTTTCTATCTATGAGTAGCACCTTCCCTAAACGTCTTCGTCACACTGCCTCCCTAGATGGACTTCACTCATGGACTACTGGTCTGTACTTTTTATACCTGCTGGTGTGAGAAACGAATGGACTTTGGGTATATGACCAACTCCTCTCAGCCTTGTTTGCATCCGGGGTAGACTTGGTTCTATTCGGTTAGTAGTCAACGACTGTGGGTCTCACCCAGAATCGTTGACGATCTCTTTCTGTCTAAGCTGGGTCGAAGTAAGTTTCAGCAATCGTCAACATCTAAACTCTCTCTCTATAACCTTCTCTTTTCATATTCTTCCCGCGATTGTGGCGCATTTGTGCGTGCCTGGACAATTTCACGAACAGAAATTTATGATGCACAGTCTGCTGAAACGGATTCCTGTGACTACCTTCAGGATCATATTGTCCATATGTCTCCGCACCATACTGCAAGAAATTATTTTACTTGAGGAAAGAAAAAAACACCGACATCATTTGCAATTCCATGATTCAATTTCATTCGGTCCTTTTAAAAAAAAAATTTCCTCTTTTTTTTTTTTTTTTGATAATGCAACATGGCCGCTACTTGCTAGTCGAGTCAAACGGTACCTCAGCTCCAAAAGAATGGTAATGAAAACATCTCCAGTTCATCGCGGGTATATACCAATCTTTCAGGGCTACTTGGAAGGATGAGAATTTTGATGTGTGTGAAGGAGGGAGGGGGAACAAGGTGTGGTTCCAAATTACTCATTGATGCTAAATGAAGGAAGGAAGAGGTTTTGCAGTCAACTCAGGAAACTTGATGATTAGTGGTCCCAATGAAGCGGAAAACCGAACGGAATTCGCAATATTTCGGTGTGCTCACGCCGAAAGGTGGACCTGGGAAGATGAGGATGGAAATGCATCGTTTGAATGCAAATATCTTTTGAGTTCATGGTGACGCAAAAAATAAAATACACCTCCACGCTAAGGAGACGAGCAAAAAAGGATAATGGCGCATTCCAACAGGACGTGACGATCATCAAAGAAGGAAAAGGAAAGGAAACTTCGGGATTCGTTGTGATCATAAATCACAATCAACTGCTCAGGACTCGAGATGATATCCGCAGCGTTAACAGATAATCCAAATTGGCTTCCGCGTAGGAACTCATGTATCAAGACATCGCCTTATTCGAAAAGATGAAGACCTGTGGTTTAATGGACTCGAGATGAACCAGGCACGAACATAAATCTGGAACTATTGGAAAGGAATGGCTTCAAGAAATTGGAAGACGGGTGCGCTTCTAATGCCTTTTTTCATATGACATGACGCAAGATGTTAAATCTATGAGAATCACTAAGAAGTAATTTGCGAGCCCCATCGATCGTTCGTTATACGGTTTTATTCTTCTGCTCGTGCTGCCCAGTTGTTTACGGACATCTTTTCTTCACCCATGTGAAACGCTCATTTATTTGCCTTAACATTGGGACTTCTCACATCGTAAATGGGATGATCCGATTACGGTTTTCGATGTATTCTCATGCCTTTGGTGATCAGATGTTTTCCGATTAAAATGCAAGCAGCAAGGTACCGGCTCATGGGGGTTCAAAAGAAAAGTCCGCTTAAAAAAAACGGAAATCACAGTTTAAAGTCCTTGGATGCGTTCACAAGCCGCCAAGAACACTTCTTGCTTCTAGAAAAAGGTAGTCACCTATCTTTGTAGGGTAATTTTCTGAAATAGCACCTTTCTCTGCCTCAAAAGGTTGCAAAGAGGTTCATCATCATTTTAAGCTACCTACGAGGAACTGATCCCCTAGTTTCCAGGGAATTTTTACGCAGGAACGCTACCTACTCTACGGAGGACATCACGAAGCAGGATACTGAGGAGCCAGCTCATACGAAAGCCGGAAATCACGTGAGCGAAAAAAAAACTTTTCGTCATGGCAACCTTTCATGGGAGACGGGAACGCCACGGGCGTGGCAGTGCGGAACTATTCCGACTGCGGAAGGGAATCCACACACACACACCAAGACAAAAAAGCAGTGCGCTTGTTTCCGCCCGGGCTCGAACCGGGGACCTTTCGCGTGTTAGGCGAACGTGATAACCACTACACTACGGAAACGATGTGAATAAGTGGCTTCGCATCGCCCCAAAACTCTGTCAAGCAGCAGTAGAGTGCGCGGAAACTGTACAACTGACTCGCTCTCAGCCGCAAACACTTGCGAGAGAAAAGACATGGGCAATGCGAAAATAACGGTAAATTATTTGACTGGATGTACGTAAGTTTTCTTTCCTCCACATTGAATGGACGGCAACCCCAAGCTTACTATTTTCACATCGCCGAGACGTAACCTGGAGATGAAACGGAACACCGTGAGAATTCCATTCGAAAAATTATCGGGTGGATTTCACGTAATTCCAACAGGAGTTTTCAAAGTTTTTGAGATCATGGGGGGTTCTACTTGTTCCTTTTATGGCTGTTGTTATCTTTTTAGCCGTTGCCGTTGCAAATCACACGTGAACGCGCGTGAAATGAGCGTGGATGTTTACATGTGAGTACCCATGTGTGGCAACCTATCTATGCGCTGCTACCTATCTCCGCAGATTTTATTCCAGTGCCATTTCTGTGGCGTTTCTCCGGACTTCTTCCTTTGTGATTCTATAGCAGTTGGGTTGCTGTTGAGTGCACCAAAATGGAAGAGCGGATCTTTTTTTTTTTTTTTTTTGAGAAAGAGCACGCTCATATGCTCTGGTTTCTTGCTTCCAGTGAGTGCTACGGGTGCTCTGCAGCATTGCCATACCTTCAACTTTGAACAGTCCGAAAATGTCCGTGCGCCCGACTTTCAATGATAGGCGCTAAACGCTTGCTGGTAACGTTGGAATGTAAGCCCGTAAGGCTTTTCGCATCTCCAGTGGCCAGATGTCCCTGGACGGAGAGCAAGCAGGAAGAGAGGACTCTGCAAAGCACGTGAAGATTGATGGTGAATGAAGCAAAAAAAGGAGGAAGCAGAAGGATGAAACTCGAAACATTGTGTTTCTTGCGGCCCTCTTTCTTTCAGAGGCATCTTCTCACTTGTGACTCCTGGAGCAAGTCAACTCAAAAGCACTTCCTGATCTCTCGGAGAACGTGAGCCTTGTGTCGTTCTCGTTCCTCTATGCAAGAGATAGCAGATCCATCCTCGCTGGCGCAGGCGCTCAGCTCATTCGGTTGGTCAGGCTGTCTCCTTCTTCCCAGGCATCCCAGGATCCTGCTTCCCGCAGTGGGGCCGTTCCCTCTGGAAGCTGCTGCTCCTATCGGACAGTCTGCTCGCTTCCTAGACTCCGTCTCGGGAGTGGGAGGGAGAGCCTCTCCGCCATCTGCCCTTCGGAAAGCTCTAAGTGATGCGCGGATAGGAATTTTTTTGGAAAATGCCTCCTGACCAGTTTTTCTTGGATGGAGGGATTTGTCGGCTTCTTATTGGATTTCGTTCAGAGGGCATTTTTTAGAACGTTGGGCAATCCGTGGTGTCTTGAAAGAAGGAAAACTTTGCTGCCGTCCTGACTTCTGTCCTGGAAAAGGAAGTAAAAACCATCCCTTCCTCGTCTGACAGGAGGGCAGAACGGAAAATGAGTGATGATGAGGGGAAGTGGCATGAGTCCTGGGTGAAGGTGGATGCAGGACGACTCTATCAGAAGGAACTCTATCGCGGCACGGCTTTTCTGAATCGAACAGACATGGAAAGAGCTTCACGAGCTCTCAGGAAGACAAAAGAAAAGAAAAAGAGACGGCAGAAACCTCGTGGTGTACAAAGATAGTGAGTGAACAACGTAGCTGTCGTGCACAAAGCGGGACCCCTTGATGAGACACTGAAACCTCGCAGTAGCGAAGGCAACAGAGAAAGCGCTGTCTCCGATGCCATCAGCGGATTTCAGTCCGATCTCTACTGGATTCTGCTGTATCCTGCAAGATGAGACACTCCGAGAGTTTCTGGAGATACACTGTTCAAGGTTTGTCCAAGACCCCGATCCAGGAACCTGATCGAAAGATCCCGAGGTTGATAGTGGTTTTTGCAGTGAATGAAGGTCGCAAAGAAACTCGGAGGCTGCGACCTCACAAGTTCAGCGGAAACGCTTCGAGATAACTAAGGTCTCGAAAGCTACCCCTGACGGAAATTTCTCCTAAAAACGGAACACCTGTTCCATCTCTCTGTGAGTTCCCACTTTCAGAAGGCGCAATTTTTCCTGAAATGTTGAGGAATGGCTGCACCTCACCATGGGATCGGAGCGAGATTGTCGGAGAGTTCCACAAAACAAGCAATTGGCACTCAAAGACTTCTGGTTCACTCCTTTTGAGAATGGACTTATAAAGCTCATAAACACCTTCGAGATTTTCAAAGAGAAATCGATCGGGAAAGAGCTGTTAGTGGCTACCTTCCTCACTCAATAGGACTCCATTTCAGAGTGTTGCCTCTTAAGATGTTCTGCTTAAACTTCGATACGCTCGAGGCACCCGAGAAATAGCTATAAAATTGCAACCACTGACCACTCTCTAGATCTCGATCGCACCGTTCAGGAAATCATCCCTGGGGAATCCTGAAATCACTTACGCTTCCGGATGTTACGTGACCGGAAGGTGGAAAGAAGCAAATGGAAAGAGATCGATCTCAGCATGCAGTGCTATCCAGCGGTAGTCGAAGAGGCAGTGGAAGAAGAGCACAGTCCTCACAGGTGATTCTGCTTAACCATTGGTCCTCCAGATGCTACAGGAATGCCCTTGACTTTCTCGAGCACACGAAGTCCAAGTCATGTGTGTAGAACGGGTAGGCTCTACACCGCGAAATCGCAAGGGACGCCCCAACCTTCATAGAAAGCCAATCCCCGAGTCCACGGACGATATATGTAAATTCATATGAATGAGATTAGTACACAGATGCGTTCTCCCTACTTCCTTGTATGCTGGAAACCCAATCCTGCCAGGGGTTTGGAGGAAGGTACCCAGAGAACCAACAGCGGCAGCTGTTCACCATCTGAGAAGCATTCTGAACCTAAAAATTCGAATCAGTTTAAAAGTAGAAATTAAAATGGGAAAATCTTGGAACGTCCTTGAGAAGTTGGACCGTCTTCTGAATGCCACTGTCTTGTGTCTTACTTCCGTGAGTTTCAGAAAGCGATCTAATTGATTTCAAATGTCATTTGGCAACATATCTGATGACTCCTTCGCAATGCCTGCTGTTACAAGAAAATTGTTCCCAGGGTTTTTCCGTCCAAATCCCCATAGCTCCCAAATTCCTTCTTCTGCCTCCTGAGCCTCGTCGTAGCAAACGGAGCTTCTTGCTCAAAAAAAACACGAACTCAAGGAGCAATTCAGCTTCGAGCAGACATTTCCAGATCTTGTTATTTCAATTCCTGCGTTGCATCTTGACTCCGATTCTCCAATTTTAAACAATTCGAGTAGCCAGGGAGACAGTTATCGATTCTGGTACTCATTGCCTTAGCTTTCTGAATCCTGGAAGGATTCGAGTTGAGAGCATACGAGGCAGAAAGCGAAACCGGCCTCCGGATCACATACAAAGTTTCTTTATTCCAAGGAAAATCGATCATCGTTTTCACGACGCATCCAAAATCCCAGACAATTTATCACGTGGCGATTACTCTGTATGTAATTACGTATCTGTACACATTGCACACCCGCGTAGTACTATGCGACCACGAGTTGTGTGGGTCTAATTCCCCTTATTGCCGATTACATTAGACGATTATGCCTCCGGAGAAGCATTTTCCGTTTCCTCCTTCTCCAGCAAATGTGCAGCATTGGTGTCACATCTGCTTTTCCTCTTTTTGACTTCGAGAGCCGCTCTATGAAATGTTCCTCTACGGAAAGTTGGATTTTTGCCGAAGCAAAGGAGCCACTTCTTTCGAATAGCGCTGTGACACCCGATGAACTCATGACCGCATGCTCTGCATATTGTTGATTTTTTGTTAGCTAGGAATGATGAAACACGGGAGAGACCAGGAAAAGTTGTGACTAACTCCAGTGCTCCTTGCATGCCTTCTGCGATGATTCTGATGGCGAGCAGTCGAAGAAAGCTTTCTGCAGAGACATGGTCCTTCTCAAAGTCGAATCCTCATTTTGTTTCAAGGGACCGCCTCATGGAAACTATCTTAAGAACCTGTCACATGTGCATAGAAGCATCCAAAGAAGAGTCTTCAGTTGCCCGCTGGCTGCAGGCAGCTGAGCCTGCCGCCTCGCTTTGTCGGGAGCGATCACTAGTTGAATCGAAGACCATTAAATATCATCAGCCATATAAAAAACTCCAGTCAACAGCTAGAAGTCCTAAGTCTCACTCTCAGTACGGATTCCACTCTGTCAGAAGAGGTTTAGAGTCTGAAGGTGCCAAGCAAGACTCCGCAGATTTCGTTTTTTGGACTCTCAATCTTGTGATTTTATCCCCATCCTTCGGAGATGCGCCAGCAACCAAGGATTGCTCCCGTTGCTGCCGCACTTTCAGTACAGGATGCGGGGATTCGGCTTCTCCCTGAGGCAACTCGCCTTTCTTCTGGAAGGCTATCCTATTTTCCGAAGAACTACAGTGCCTTAGGAAGGAAGCGGTTATGGTTTGGGCTGCATATCAGGGAATGTGCCTGGAAGAACTTTGCCCCCTGCACCACTTGCTCAGCCATCCTTCGCGGACGATGGACTCTGCAAGGCGACCCTGCCGCAGTGGTGATTTTCCCCAACGGCAAGTGCATTCCGGCAAAAGCACTCCTTCGGTGGAGTGAACTTCAAAGTGTCGATCCCGAAGGAATTGTGGTTCCTCCCCAATACCTGGGCACATCTATGTTCCCGCTGATGTGGAAACAGTTGGTGCTGCTTTTTCTGCACCTGGAATTCCAGTGCAATCTGCGCCTGCACTTCGTTTCCGGGGGAACAGCATCCCCAAAGCGTACTAGATGTGGGTCGATAGAGTCCATCCCGCATCTGCCTTTGGACTGTGGCGGAGGGCTGGCTTCAGTGCTCCTGCACCAGAAGAAGGACACCGCCTGACGCTCTTCGCGCCTGACGAGATGAGATGTTGCTTCCGCGCCATCATCACGGCCCGCCATGTCCTGCAGACGCAGACGCAGCAAAGGGAGGTCTCCGTGACGGAACTACCTACGTGAGGGCGGCTGCAAGGTGGTCTCACCTAGAAGGGGAAGTTATGGCGGAGATCGCCGGAATCTAGAGCCAGTTCTAGGAGAAAGGAAGGGCTGAGACCGGTGTTCATTGTCCCTAACCTCCCTTTACTTATTTTGTTCTTTCCCTTCTGTTCCCTATATTTAGATCTCACGACCTGCGTATTGATGGACCTTCCCCTTGAACTTCTTTTTGTCTTCGGTTGAAAACCAGCGTGTTCCCTACTGGTTTCCTTTGATGAAATAAACTCCCCAGCGTGACTGGGTGACTTGACCATCATGACCATTTTGCTGTCATAAAATGGAAGCTGCTTGGTGTGAGGAACACAAGAGGACGATGGATTATAAAGAAACTTAATGAGATTAGGATGAGTTTCAGGATTTTTACGCGCTGCTGACTAGAGAGTATCTTCGTAGACTTTCACTCATGCGCACAAGGTGGTTCGACCCACCTTCCATGCAGCATCCTGCTTCTCATCACGAAGACGTCATACGAACTGAGGAGGAAGGTGGTGGCAGACCTAAGTTTCCTACTGCATGCGTGTGGTTATGATGACCACCTTCCGGTAGTATCCAGAGCTGCTCGTTAGCACACCAGAAAAGTAGATGTTCATGACCATTCAACAAAGTTTTTGATTCAGAAACAAACGACTCCCATTTTGCACGGCTGATCCATACAGGAGCTTTGAAAGAGCATATGCATCGCAAATGTGAGAGCATTTACAGAATACTCTCAACAACCAAGAGCGCTTTCGTTTCTGGAGCACCTGGAGGCGTTATAGAAGAGGAAAGAGCAGTTTATTTATTTCAATCTGGAAAGAGATTTTTTTTTTTTTTTCCGATCGTTACATCGCTGTTGGCATAGCTAATGCAGTTTCACACGTAACTGCATCCTGTACCGTATATGTATATGGTTGCAATTATGCATGTGCATACAGTGTACGAAACATGCCCAATTTCCTAAGCCCATGAAACTACATCTTGAGGACTGAATCCTGGCATAAACCCTAACAACGGATGCTGTTAATCAGACTATTCTTTTCGAGGTGAGTGCTTCGTGCTGAGCTGCAAGAGCTTTCCCGTTCAGTGCTGCCTCATTTCTAGCCAATTTGAGGTCGAGAAGGGCGGATGCACAAATGCGTTGCAGCGGGTATCAGCTGGGAAGTGAATGGAAACGAGAAAAACACTTGAGTTAGTTTTGCGAGGGAAGTCGGAAGGCACCGGTCGTGAGGCGGCCGTTTATCTCACCTTTCAAGGATGGACGGTTTGTTTCACGTTGCCGGAAGTGAGAAATTTTTGATTTCGGAGCTTTTGTTCGAATGTCCGCAAGGAGGGTATCCTCGTCGTTCCACGGGAATGCTCGCATCAGTCGAGTGCCACCAGGATTGCGGAAGGATCGAAAGGTATTGGCACTGACTCTGAAATACCCTACTGTGCATCTTTTATTGCTACTGGTTCCATCTCTACCTACTCTGGAGCGGCATTATGCTTCTGGTGGATTTGATTGTTCATGATTTCTCTGGAAATTGGTCGATCGTTTCCTAGCGAAAGAACTATGCAATAAATGAACCTAAGGACCGTTCTCGATTCTATTCATCACTTGGACGGTTCATCTTGCAGACTGCTTCCGGTTGCAAAAAATATACTGCTTGGATCGTCAAGAACGAAAGGAGTCCACATGTCTCCACAGGAACATTCTCTGGAATGGAATCACTTAGGACCAGGTGGCAAGTGATTGAGCTGGGGTCCATCAGTGAATTATCCGAAAGAGTTTTAAAGAATCTTGTTCTCAGAGAGATCCTTCAAGCTTCTCACTCCTTCCTGTCTGGAGGCGGTGCTCTCTGGAGCAGTTGCCTGAGCCGTGGAGAGTGTCCACAAGGGTCCGTAGTTCCAGCTGACTGGGAGACCCCGTAAAGCCAAGGGATCTCGGATGCCAGCCACGAACGGCCGACCTTCGCGCTCAGAGCTCCCGCTCCACGTGGCAGCTCATTTGAGGCGTGGAGTATTCGTGGTAACGTCGATGTCGTCTCCTGGGAGAGAGCACTGGAGGGTCTGCCCTTCCCAGTACCCCGAACGCCAATCTCCTAAGATCGGGCAGTCCGCGCATGAAGAGTCAGCTGGTGCTTCCGTCTCCGTATTTGGCACGTGATGAGTGGGAGAGAGGTCATTCTCTGAAATGGATAAAGATGTCACGCGCTCACCTCGCGGTGTGTGCACTCGGTGCAATGCATAGGAACCTCCGTCCTCGCTTAGAGAGGAATTGACCTCGCCTACTTTCATTCGCCGTTGCTGCACTCCCTTTGTGTTCATCGTGTGTAATTAATGGATGTGCTAATGGAAGCAGCAATCATCTTATTATTTTCTGTAGATACATTTCATTGGCGAGGAATGTCTGATGTACTGCCTAATTCGAATTTCATCGTACACTCAGCAATTCTAATCGAAGTGCTGGTGCCAGTTTCTTTAAGCATCTGGGGGGTGCAGTCCCGAATGACCGAGTCGTTGACCTACTGCATTCCAGTAACACGCGACAATCTGCATCGTTGCACAAGTGCTCACCGGCTTGTATGACTAAGAGGTCTCATCTAAAAGCAGCCAGAAAGAATCCCTACATCTCAAAGAAAATTCTCTTGTACTTGCATGGGAAAAAAAAAAATGAAGCTCTACCACATCAGTCTGATAGAGCAGCCAAGACAGTCTGAACGTCTGGCGGATTCTGTCGCATTTCGCGACAGAACTTTTTTAGCTTGAGCTCCCCTCGTTCTTGTTTGCATCTTTCTTTCTCCAATGCGAGTAAATTCTTTCACTTGGAAGGTTAGCATACTGCTCGGTCATTTGGTCTTTCCACAATGCTGTCTCACTTGCCTGAATGCGGCTTTTGCGGCTTTCCACTGCTGCAGTTCCCGTTGTGCGATAGGATCGCAACACAGACTAATGTGGGATCTCGATGGAAAAACGCTCTTTTGGTTCCTTGATTCCAGAGAAGAACTTTTTTATTCCGATTTTCATCACGATCTTCCGAAATCCTAGCTTAAGAAAGCATCAGTTATCCAACCGAGAAGTCATCCATCTGATTGCACCGAGCTTTCGGGATGGTTAACATGTGGTACTAGAAGCTGAAGATCAATTCCATAAGGTAAGAAGGTTTAATTTAACTGTTCCCTCTGATGGTCTCTTTAGCAAATCAAACCAATAATTTCTTGTCTTTTTAAATTTTTTTTTCTTTCCAGCTTGTCCTCAGTGGAGTTTTCAACAGAGGATGACACAGTTCTCTGTGTGTATCGTTTCCTAGGAATTGCGCGATCTCTGTGCACAGGTCAGACTTCTGATCTCTTGCATTTGTTTACTCTCTTTTGCACCAAACTCTGGTTTGTCCTTCACTTTTTCCACACTAGGAAATGCCACAATGACATCATCAAGATCCCAACATCGCTAACAGTCAAGATTCCACCTTCTGTTACGGCATTCCCTGCAAAACAGATTCCTGAAGTTTACCTCGATGCTCTTGGCTTATTGCGTTTTGTTTCCAGAACAACTGTCTTTTGCTTCTTTGTCGTAAATGGCTTTGAGGAGGATTCTTCATCGAGTATTGGGCTTTATCTGCTACTAAGTATAAGTGACATTTTCCATATGTTTCCTTATGTATGATAAGTGGTGTCCTTCGATGGAGAATATGAAGCGCGCTACAGCGTGATTCTGTTAATCTATGGATGCTGTAAATTTTCTTGACAATCTTGAGAAAAAAATTGGAGGTTTGACCATTCTTTCTCACTTAGATTTTTCTTCATGCATTGCTGTGTGAAGCTGGGAAAGCGATTGATGCCTTCCCTGAAGAAGCAAGTGACTCAGAGTTTTATTATTAAAAGGTGGAGGAGAAAATGGCAAATGATGGAAACAAGCCATATCAAAACTGTTATCAAGGATTCTATTCCGAGTCCGTTCTGATTCACAACAGGAGGATGAGTCGCTATTGGTGCACTGAAATCTATCTATTCGGTCTTTGAAATCTCGTTTCTTGAGACCCCTGTGGGACTCAAGAGCGCAAATATCTGCCTGCTCCTTTGCATGATTTTTTATACGATAGCTTTTTACAAGGTAAATAATTAGAGAAGGTTTTTTTATTCTTTGAACTTCCTAATGATTACTACGAGCAGGACTTTCAAGAATCAAATAGTGACTCCCTGTCTGATATGAGTTGCTTGTATATAGTCAGGAATAGCTTTTCTAAAAAAAATACTCGACCCTTTTAGTCCTTTCTAGCAAGCACCTTGCCTATTTCTTTTCAGAAGAGACTCACGAATATTAGTTTTTCTTTATTATCAAAAGATGAAGGGATCACCCAAAAACAACTGACCATAGCTAATTCTTGAGCTTCGGTTTCCATAAGAGAAGGCTACTTAGAAATCAATTTCTGCCTTAATTCGACTACCGAGTTGTGTGCCTTCCAAGTGATGTAGCAGTACTTGAATGTGTGTTTGTTGTTCTTAAACCTGCGCTCTAAAACATCTCTTTTCCCCAAAGAAAGCCGTGGATGCACTCCGGGTAGCCAAGAGATTTAATCCCTTAAACGCATCTGGGACAAAGGTTTCCATTCCACTCACCAAATCTTTCCGTCCTGCTTACACTCCTTCTCACGCTGACTAGGCGGTTCCTTTTGCCCTTGTTGAAACAGGATTTCTAGCGTAAGTATATGCGCGCGACTTGCTTTCGCCAAGGATACGTAAACCAACGGATACAAAAAACTCCGAAGTTTTCCAGTCGAGTGACATTTCCTCACCCTATTTTCACGAATTGCTAACCCCCTCAACACAGAATTGCTTTGTTCTGTTAGGAAATTTTCGTCGTTATCGGTTTCACAGCACTGTTTTGGCAGCGCCGAATGTGATACCTTGAGAACTTGGCTTTTTAGATGGAGCAGTTGCTTAGGAGCGGTCAGTGGTTGTCAAGACACGCACATAGGAGAGAGAAGTGAGGCAGTAGATCTTAACTGATCTGAAAGAGGAAGATATAGCAAGGGTGATGGAGTTGCACCACGAGAGACCAATTTGTGTACGGTGTACAAGGAGCTCAAAGGTATTGCTCATTGGCTACAAGGAGGTCGTGAGAAACGGAGGATGAAGATTCTGATCAGGAAGAAGCTCAAAGGATTCAGTCATCAAACGTAAGGATGGAACATTTGAGCATACTGACAATTCATTGAAAATCAAACTATGCAAGCTGGATGACTTTGGTTTTCTTCTTTCAAGGACGATTCTCTAGTAGAAAACTATTGGCGGAAGTCCTGAGTCTCCGCGCGAAAATACCTTCCAAGAAAAAGAAGAGACAGCTCACCAAGATTGGACGAGGTTTTTTCGATTAAAAAAAGGAAAAGTAAGCCGGTTTTGACAAGGAAGTATCTTCCCTTTCACATAAAATGCACGCAGTAATATAGGGGTTTCTATAATCTGGAAACCCTTTCGCTTAAGATCACGGTATTTAAGAATGCACACCCAACATTAAGAAGGGACGACCAATGCTTTGTAATTAATTCTCTTCGAAACAAACGTGCCTAAACAAGATGGTAGATTTCTGGGCACGCAGATGGTTGGGCAACTGAAGGGAGAAAACTAAGAAACTGAAGGGCTTGGCTAGGAGCTTTTCTATAACACAGCGTGCTGAATTTCATTTGGCATGAAGGGAAGGAATAAATAACGAAAGACTGGGACGGTAGTGTGCGAAGAAATGGCAAAACATGAATGAAAGTGTCGCTTGCACAGAGATCACTCAATTCCTTGCTTGTTAGCAGAGAACCCGCGGAATCCTCTTTCATAAAAAAAAGAATGTCCCTTTCATTTCTCGATGGGGTAAAAAGCACGAGTGCGCAGCAGCCTGCCCAGCTGAATTGTTCCCGGAGGGTGCAATTTGAACATGTGCTTTCTTCCAGAGAATGATTGAAGGAGCTCACGATTTCTCTGGACATGCAGTAGTGATTAATCAGTATCAAACACGAAACTATGGAATTATTCTGTGGTACGAAATTTCTCATCTTGATTGAAGCCCATGCAAGAATTTTCTGGGTGCACAAAAAATGACTTTTTTTTTGGTTGAGGATACACTAGAAATGGCAATGTGGTTTTGCACTTGTTTTCCGTTGAGGGCTTGGCATCACTCGCTCACAACTAGCTAATTGAGGCGTTCACTCGTCAGTCTCGGCATCGGCACAGTGTAACTGCTTTTAACCAACGGGGACCGATACACATTTGTCAACAGGAGAAATGACCAACTCCCACTCTTTCACAAGAACGGGAATGGAAAGTGTGCGAATGGAGTGAAGTTTCTGCTCCAAGTGTGTTTCCATCGGTTCGACTTTGGCTAATGCTCATTTCTGGAATCCGGACCTGATGTCATGACCATAATCCCCGCATCTCAAATGATCAAATCTGCGTATGTGATCGAATGACCAATTTTGCTCTTCCAGCTGTTTCCAGTTCGACGCTCCCTTATCATTCATTCAGGAATGGAAATGCGAAACCTACTTATTGTCTTCAGAGATCATCTGAGCTTGGATCTTTCATTTACAGAAAGTAAAGGGCAACAGAAAGTGAACTTCTCAGCACATTGCAAATTGATTCCACTGGCAAGGACCTCCAGCGTGGGGTTTCAAATTTTCCAAGAGGGGACAGGAAAGCTGCCGGAAAGCTAACATAGCAGCTACAAAACGTTCTTCCATGGTTGTTACCACTTTCTAAAGATAATGCACTGGCAAAAAGTAAAGAGCCTACAAAATACATAAAAAAAAAGGAAAATGGGAAATCATTAAATACCGTTGTACGCAGCAAGGTGCACATTAAGCTGTTTTGGATTTTTGTTTTTCTCAAACAATCAGTTTCCAAAGGTTTCTGATCTTCAGCGGCCATTACTGGGACACCCTTTCGTCGGGTTAGTCCATGTGGTCATCCCAGAAAATTTGTGTACAGCAAAATCCACATCCGTTCCTTGGAATTGCCTTTGCTGGTGACAGCATCATGGAAACGAGCTGCGGCGAAGGCTGGAATCCATGAAAAACGGATATGAAATGCGTACTGCTATAAGCGAAGGCAGCTGTATGAGAGGCATCAGAAATATCTCGAATTCCACCAACTGTGATGCCATTTGACTGAATTTAAGTGCTTCTCTAGCTGATGATGCGACAGTGGATTACTATGGAGGCAATTGCTAGAGATGAAGGAATACTATTAAACCGGTTCAGCCTTGCGCAAGAGCACAGGACGATCTCAGAAGCCACCATGAATTTCTCTTAAAAAAAAAAAAAGAATTCTTCTTTGATAAGGATAGCTTAGGTAACGAGACCGGCATAAGGACATATCACCTGTTTGGTTCACAATTCCTTCAACCTTCTTACGTCGATAAGGGATCGCATTTAAAATGCACTGTTCGGTGAGAAAGCGACATCCTTTAGTCAGTCAATGTACCTTATTTTCTGCTGGCAACTGCCTTCGCCTTTGGGCGTCCGACGCTCTGCCAGTGTGGATTCTGGCTTTGATCTTTGACAACAAATGAAAAACTCCCGAAGCGCTAAGATGCAGCCGACTGGCGTTTGCCCGCCTTCTAGATGCAAAGGCATCAAGTGGGAAGGCAGCACTTATCTATTCCTCGACAACTGAATTACCACAGTATTCACATGTTCCTGGAGCTCCACAGGAAACTCAGGATGTTCATTCGCAGGAGCGGAAGAGAGAGGGGAATGCGGGTGTGACTAACGTATTCAACAAACAAGCCCGAGCTCTAGCTGTGTGCTTTCTGCTAGAGATAGTCGGTCGTGTCAAATGGGTACTGGAAGCTGGAGGAAAGGCGCATAAGATGCATCACTTATTAAAGAAAAGAAGGAAGGAATAGTAGCCGCGTGCCATAGACCACGCTGGAGCCTCTGCAGCACGGAGATTTTCCGGGATCTAGTTTGTAAACCTTACTGTGGTCATGGAGCTATGGAGATTGGGCCGCACCGTTCTGAATGCTCGTTCTTATAAGGAAGTACTGCGAGGTGCGACCGCGAAAGACGGACCCTGTAGTGTAGGATGGGGATGGTACGCACCGGCATTTCCCTTGAGCAGAATGCAGACGAGTCCAGATGTCATTTGCCGGCATGTCAGAGAAGTCATCCGATAGCGAAAAAGGGTGGCTTCGGTTGCAATGGAAGTCTCCATGAAAGTCAAGTTACTGGCTGCACTGAGTTAGGGGATCAGCAATAATGAGGGTTTGAGCATCGCTGTGAATGCATACGTTGCACCCTGCGCTATCAGAATTTCGAGCTTCTTTCATCCTCCTTGATGTCGAATCTTCACCCGACACTCAGGGCCTCTCTTTCCAGCTTTTGTCGTGAAAGATGCAGTTCTAAAAGATGGTCGAGATGCTGGCAAAGGAAAATTGCTGCCACGCTGTCTGAATCGTCGGCAGTTAAGGATCCCGGATTACCTTCAGGTTATGCGCAGAGAAGGAAAAACTTCAGCAATCGTTCGTGCAGTGGTTCAGTGCTCAGACACTTCCACTTCTCAGAGCTCGCATTTCTCTTGTCCTCGGATCTGCTTGCGTGTGCTCTTTCCTTGTCTTCATAAAGTGCGGTTTTGGCTTCTCATCCTTCCTTTATTCTCTTTCCATCACTCATCCCTCTGAAGCATGATTCCTCCGATTTCACTACTCTGCCCTGTCCATGAACTCTTGTCTTTTCTCCTGTCCTCTCTGTCTCCCAAACTTTCATTATTCATCCTTGTGCTTGACGATCGATACGTTTGAGATCGTCGAAGCCAAGAGATGAGCTTGAAATTCTCATTCATCAATTCATGAATTCTTGCCTTGAAGAAGAAGAAAAAAATCGATTCATTCATAATCTCGCCGATTCCTCCAAGAGGTGGTGTTGCCATCTTCAATCCGAAAGATGATCAGAGGCTGAGTACATGAACTTTTTTCTCTATTTGGATGGCCATAAGGTCCTCCGAAGAGATTTCCGATCCTTCCTTCCACCGCAAAATGACAAAGCAGGATTTTCAGGGGAATAGAAAAAGCTTCGTCGATATTGGAGCGTGAAGAGACCACATGTAAACGGAGGTGATTTGTCCGAGAAGAGCAGGAAGATGCGATCTCGAGGGCAGAAGTTGGAGGCTAGCGAAAAAAAAACTTCGTACATCAGCTTGTTGGTTTCGGGAGGATGGTGACCTGCTGCTGCATCGGAAACACACCATTTCCTAAATGTATGCGTGGCTAGAAGAACCTGATGGCACAAGTCAAGGGGACCTTCTGGACTATAATTCCGGGACCAGGGACACTTCTTGGAAAGTAGGTACTCGTGATGGTGAGGATCTCATCTGGATCGATCTGACAATCACTGTATAACAGAGAGCTACGTAAAGGATTCTCAGTGCATCGATCGGGATGCTTGCGTCCGTTTATCTTTGTCGACATGACCTGGAGTTTTGAATAGTTCTCGTTGTGATAACTTATAGAAATCCTCAATCACAGAGTCCCATTTCATGTCTTGAGGGATTGTAACGACTGGGGTGGACTGCTTTTCTTGTTTCGCCGATGCACCCACTTAGAGCTGGTTCAGTGCTTGAAAGGGAATTTTCCTCGCGCACGCGTCATTTGCGTCTACAGCAGCAGCGCCCTTGTGATAGTCGCTTAAGTCTTCAGCTGTTATTGCCAGCACTGTCCCCGGTCATCTTCAGTTTTGGAAAATGCTACCACACTTTCAGCTGAGCTCGCAGCCTCATCGTTCTATCCACAGTCTCATCCCATAAATGCAGACGGAGGCTCAACCTCACTGCTGAGCTCTTCAATTTAATGTGTGCCTTTTTTTCTTCATTTTCGGTTGTGGTATCATTCGGTCTTGACAGACCTCTTCTATCTCGAATGAAAGAGATGAGCGGGAACGAAGGCAACGCTAAGCAGTGTTTAGCAGCGACACTGCACAGTCGGACTCCACGATACTTCCTCTTTGCTCCTTAGCAAGCCATTATTGTTGTCAAACACTGACTATGTTCTTCTTGTTCGGATTATAGTTCCTGCGGAGCGATGCGGCTGATGCACAGTTACTATCGCGACTCCATTGAAAGGCGTCCCTTGAGCATCTCTTCGCAACTTCGCAAGCGACTCCGTAGACAATTTCCAAGTATTTTCCGGAGCAGACTTGGCTGTCAGCACTTCGGAGGAGCTCAGCGGGAAAGCAGCAGTCGCGGGACGGACGTGAATCTCAATCATTTTGCTCCGTTCCATCTGCGCAAAGCACTCGAAAACAGTTCGCCTAGGAACTCACGAAGCTCTTTGACACCTCTGCACGCCACCCGAGGGTGTGCGTGACTCTTCGAGTTAAAGGGGATGCTGAGGGAGGGGACCATTCTATGAATCCAGAAAGCGCTCCGGAGAAAGGAGCCTGTTATCATGCCTGGGAGGGAGCCCCGAACGGAACTTCTTCCTTGTTCTCTACGGAGGAGCTCGGAAAGGATCCACTCTTGGATTTTTCTTATCCAGAGAGAAGAACCGCTTCCCGTTTCCTCCTCTGAAGAGAACCACGAAGAGACGCTTCCCAATTTCTCTGAAGGGCGCTACCCGAAGAGAGCAGCGCGCTCCTTCATACTCTGGAGGGGTATCCGTCCACCAGCTCTATGGTACGAGATGGAAGGTCCTTCCCCGAGGGGAAGAGGGGCAGTTCCATTTTCACCACCAGAGGGGAGTCCCGAGGCTGCTTGGTTCCGGAAAACTCCCCAAAGGGTCTACTTCCAATCCCGGGGTCAAGTCAACGGCGGTATCCGGTTTCTGGTTTTCATCAGAGCCGCACACAGGAGCCTACAGTCCAACCAGCGCCATCCTGCGGGGGCGGGGGGACAGAATGAAAGAAATGCTGTTCAAACCCACAGCACACGGCACACCCATTTCTTGGCTTCGATCCTTTCCCTGGATGGGATTCTAACCCTCTTCGTACCAGGCCCGGAGACCACAGCCACACGGCCGCCAACGCGGGCAAGCGAGGTGAGTCCGTGGAGCGTCTAAACCAATCCATCGAGCCATCTGATGATGTATCGTGATGGAGAGAAAATTCTTTGACCATTTGAAGATGGATGATGGAGAAGCAGGCAGGTGAGTTTGTGTGAGGGGATGCAAAAGCATACCAAACTTTGAATCTTCGCAGAAGAGTTCCATCGCTATAGAAACACGGTTTGAATCCAACTAGGGAAAACACTCAAGTGAATCGTGGAGAATGCTCAAGTGAACACTGGTGTCCTGGTTTGTGATAGAGGAGGGTCTGCCGTTTTTATGCCCACAAGCTCTGAACGGCGCTCAGGGAGTCAAGTCGCCCCTGGTGATCGGATTATCGATCTGGCTGTTTGGCTGGAACTGAATTATTCAAGAATACAAGAATTCGGAAAGGGAGGAGCAATTCTTAAAAAAAATTGATGACTACTTTGAAAGGTTCGAAATACCCAGGGTGGTCCATAGTCTCACAAAAAGTGATGAAAACGATCCTCCTTTTGAACTTTTAGCATGATTCAATGATTAGGTATCTATTTTTTGTGAAGGAAAAAAGAAAATAAAGTGAAATAACTACGGAGTATTCTGGATTAGAATTTCTTAGGTTCTGAGATGCAATTTCAGATGCGGATTAGATAGTGTTAAACCAATATTCAACGTTCTGAAAATTGCACACTTTAGCATATTAGAAACATCGAAAGGCTTTTTTCGATGGGCTGACTTGAATGAAACTTTGATCTGCCTTTCTAAGGCCCTCTTCAGTTACTGATTGCGCCTTGACTGTGTTTATGTTTTTTTCTTTTTTTTCTTGAAATCCCGATATAAATGCACCAATGGGATAAATATAAGTCTTCCTTCGATGATGGAGACTACAGCAGCGTCTGGAAATTTCCAAAAGCACTCCAACGTGCTCGGTGTTTCATTCTGAAGGAGCGCGCGAGTTTCTTATTTATTTATCGGATCCATGAATTTTAAAACAAGGATGGTCTCGATGCATTCCACATAATTTGAGAGGAGAGTGGCTTTTGTGTGTGTGTGTGTGTGTTTTTTTTCTTGATGTGCAACACAGAGGTGATCGATAAATTCCTTAATTTAGCCACAGATTGCATCTTGCTTGGGTACCATCTCCCCCCTCCTCTCCCCTCTCTCCATATAAATGATTTCCATAAATTCTTGTTTTTCAACTTCAGAAACGGACGCGAACTGGGGAGTTTTCCTCGCTTGCTTCCTCGTTAAAAAAGTGCCACTCCGGACAAACGAAGAGGAGTTGAACGATGCCTTCTTTCCAGGAAAATGCAGAGCTTTTGCAGTAGGCAAAAAAAAAAAAAAATAAAGTCCAAGGCACACACTTAGGGGAAACTAAATTGCAGTATTTATTAATTACAAGTTGGCCCTAGGCGTTGCTTTTCGAAACAGTTTCACCGGAGGTTTGAAAGATCAGGATGGCTGCATGGGAGTTCCCTGCCCTCCCCGTGCCTCCCATGTATCATTGACATAGCAAATTGGTCATGTATCTTCAGTGGATTCATTCTTGTTTTGAGCATCAGTTTCAATGAGCACCTTTTCGAACTTTAGTCCGCTTGAAAATTTGCTCTCCGAAAAGATTTATCTGCAATCATTTCAAATAATTCTTCAATAGGGAGCCGAAGAGAACACGGCAACGAACTTCAAACGGTTAATTCTCGGAATCAAAAAGTTCATGGGAAGAGAGGTTAAATTCTACTAGAAGGCGAAAGCTTTTTTCCCAAGAGTTATTTGCCTCTTTCAGTTTATTGAATTCCTGAGGTCAAAATTTAAATAACCTCCGTTGGAAGGTTATTTTTGAACCATCGCCACAGCTCACTTATCCATCATGCGGGAACTCTTCTAAATAAATTGAATAAACGATGCTGAAGAGTCGAGCGACTGCAGGCAGAACAGCGACAGCAATGCTAAAGCAACGGTGCTCGCAAAAAGCTAACCTCTGGTTTTAGTCTGTCCCGTATACCTGACCTCGAGAAATAAAGTGGCTGCTGCATCTTAGAATGCCATTTAGATACAACACATTTCGGTGCTTCAGGAAACCGCGGCACACGGACGTCACCAAAAACAGCTCTCTCCTTCATGCCAAAGCAAGCAATGTCTCTTTCTTCCTTTCTTTTTTTGTTTTGCAGCTGCGTATTCTCACAAAGGAGAACTTCCCATTAGAATCCGCAACGGATGAATGAAGATCAACGCAGATCTTGCGCGTCCAAGAAAAGCATTTGCATAAGGTAGGCGGTGACAACAGGACGTCTGTGGATAGTTAATCACCACTGTTTAACTGCTAAAACACAGAGCAGGAACGCAAACAGTGTTAAGAGGAACTCTATCCAAGGTGATTGCTTATTCCAAACACTGAGGTTTTCCTACAATATGATAATCAGCCAATACAGCCACTGAATGATAAAATCTGCAGTTGCTTGGCTGTGAGAGGAACGAGTTGTTTATGTTATCTATATATATATATATACGAAAGACACCTACACGTAATATGAAAAGTGATATCTATCCATCTATATCTACCTGTCTAGATAGATGGATATAAATAGACATAGATATCTACACGGGAAATGAAAAGCGGTTGCCATTAGCAACAATTTCATATGCTAATCATAACCCATCAAAAGCATGCATGAATGCTTTTATATGAGTGATCTGTGTAGGAAAGGAAATTTGCAAGTGTCAATATTTTGTCGACATCCAAAAGGGAAAATGAGCAGGACACAGGCATACACGCTAAAAGAAGTTATTACATTTGATAAACCTAATTTCGTCTAAATATAGGCAGAAAAGAGAGCTGCAAACGCATACGGTACGTACATTTAGTAGGCGGCAAAAAAATTTCATGCACCACGCAAAAAGCATGCTGAGACAAAAGAAAAGCTGAGCCGAAAATGGATGGAGGGATGAAAGAAGCCATTAGGAATTAAGTCATAAAGTGTCGAGCCTTATGACTTTCTGAATCTTACAACACGGGAGCTGATGCTCACACCGAGTCTTCGAGTTTGCGTTTGCACCTTCAATAACGACTCTGGGAATGCGAGATAAAACTCGGGAGATAAAGTAATGGAGGAATCCACAATGGAAAAATGAATGGAATCAGTGCGACGGGAGGAATTCTTTACGGGCTGCAAATCTGACGATTTGCTGCTCACAAAAGGTTGACAAGATAAGAAGTCATTAAATAACGTTGCCGCAGCAAGACTTGAAAACGGAAGAAATTTATTGCCAACGCACGCGATCTTTTATTTATTTATTTACGTATTTATTGCGATTGCACTGTGCCCGAAATCCGGGTCGCATCTCTACGTTCCGAGAAAAATTTATTTCGATGCTCATTTTTCAGGTTTTAAAAGAACACACATCTCTTTAAAGGAGTCGATTAACTTGAAACGGATGCGCAGTCATGAGGATTCCTCTGCTGGAAAGAATGGCATCTACTCATGAAAAGCACAACTAAACCGTGACTGATTTGAATCGCATTCCGAACTTGTTTTCATTTTCCTTGTTGTTGTTACTACTACTACTACTACTACTACTACGTGAATGGCATTATCCAGAAAAGCTTGATCATCAGTTCAACAGACAGCCTTGTGATTCCGTTCACTGAGGGAGTTTAATTAAATGGATTCCAGCATTTACGAAATTCTGTTGCCTTCCTTACCTCGTTCACTCGAACCTGGTAAGACGTTCCTGGAGCTGGATTGGAATTTTTTCCTCGCATCCTTACACCAAGTGGCGAAGAGCCTTTTCAGCATCCTGGACGCTGAGATCCCGCATTAATTTTAAAGTACACAGAGTTTTCGAATGTCTCGGCGGAAGAGTTCTCGACTCCGTAGAGAGTATCTCAAAACAGTACTCAGTGAGTTCGCACTCGTCTCCCAGGCCCATGCCATCCTTTTTTTTTGTGTGTGTGTGTGTGTGTTTTGTTTGTTTTTGTTTCCTTCGAAAAATCAATATCCAGAACGGTCCCTGCCAACTGTTCTTCCATATCTTGTTTGGAAAACGCATCGCAACTTTCGGCACGTTTCGCTTCTTGTAAACACGCCTTGGTGGCTCACTGAAGGCTCGCAAATGAACCTTCCTCAAAGGTGCGATCGAGAGGACTCCTTTGAACATTCCCGAGGAGGGAAGGCTCAATCCTCCATTCCGAGCAATGAGCTCTCCTCGAACTGAGTGGCTGCCAGCAAGTCGTGCGGATGCTGGGCGTACCTCCAGAATACTGAGGTGGCTGCCATTCGCTGCCGCTGCCGCTTTTCCGTATTCCGAACCGTGCTGGAAAGAGCAGACAGTTAGCGTTGAAGGTTTCTCGGGTGTGCTGCACGCCTGGACGTCTCCGATCCAGGATCGTTTCGAGCATCTCCAGCAATCACTTAACTGTCGCCCTATGGAATTGAGAGATGGATCCCGGTCAAACGGCATCCACAGACGGAATGCCGATTGACACATGCCTTGTGGAATGAGATCGGGAGCACTTTTTGCAACCGTTGCGATAGCAACGGCGAAATTGAAAGAGTGAAAGAAGGGGAAGGAAGGAAAGATGCATTTAGCGGAACACCCCTGCACGCTGAGGGCTCCCCTTGCAACGCCGCCTATTTTGCCCCCCTTCTTTCTCTATCGTCCGTGAGACCTCACAGCCAGCGAAACCTCGCAGTGCCAAACGGCAGAGGCTTCAATAAGCAACCAAAGGTGCAGGAACGAGGCGGCGCAGTGCAGACGAATGCCCATTTCCCCCTCCCCACTCCCTGTCCGCCCCCAAGGCAGATGGGGTCCTTGCGAATCGAACTGCTGCTCCACTGCCGCCGTCGATGCTCTCCTCGTCCTCCCGGCGTCCTCTGGGACGGAGATTCCTTTTGGAATCGTCGCTCTGGAAGGAATCAGAAAGGAGAAGAGGAGATGCGGAACTGCATGTTGTGCGATCCACCCGTGCCAAGAGCTGCGAGGGCCGGCGCCAACGGACAGCTTCGATTCGTTTCATTAATCGTCGATGGGACCTCCGTGTGCCTCTCCGAACAGATCAAATCATCCCTGCAACTTTTTATCCACTTGCGTTGCTTCCTAATTAAAGAGGGTGAGGAAGAGGGGGAGGAAACGGCGACACCAGTGCCGCCTTTGAAAATTGAGAATTCGAATTTTACGGTGACAGTCATCGGGAGTGCACTCTTCACTCAGTCTGTAACCCATCAACGGGATGATGAATGATTGGCCGCGGGAACCGTTATAAACACGAAACATTTATTTTATGACCCTAAAAACGGTATGAGTGATGGATCTGCGTTTCCTTGGTTACGGTGGATAATTTATTCGGATTCAGCACGATCCGCCGTCAAGCAACAACTTCTTCCATCCCCCTCTCTCCTCCTCCTCCTCCCGACATCTTCGTTCCAGCATCTCAAACAGGCAGAGGGTTTGGATCGAGAGAAGATCCAAAGATACTTGCCTACATGTCCTCAGTGCGATCCCGAGGGCTGCAGGGGCCGCAAGAGATTGGAAAAAAGATAGGAGGCAGCCAGAAGACTCGGGGAGGAAGGAAAATGGAATGGGTAGGGAGACCGCGCCCGCACGGTCCGCATTGGTGGCGTGCTTGCGGCTTCAGTCTCCGCGCGCGCAGCACAGACGGTTGCGGGTTCGAATCCTGCCCAGAGAAGCGTAGACGTCGAGAACGGTGAGGGGTGCATCGTGGATCTCGGATCTCCCCCGCGAGATAACGCTGCCTGGCGTGTAGGCTTGGGATCTCCCCCGTTGACCTGGTCCCAGGATTGGAATTGGACCCTCCGGGGTTTTTCCCGGAACCAAGGAGCCTCGGGGCTCCCTCTGGTGGTGAAAATGGAGCTGTCCCTCCCCCTTCAGGGCAGGACCTTCCATCTCATTCCATGGAGCGGGTTGGTTGGTGCCTCTTCAGAATGTGAAGAAGCGCTCTGCTCCCTTTGGAGAGGCGCCCTCCAGAGAAAATTGGGGAGCGTCACTTCGGGGTTCTCTTCAGAGGAGGAAATCAGGGAGCAGATTTTTTCCGAGTTATTTCCAGAGAAAAAAATTTAGAAGTGGATACTTCCGGGTTCCCCTTTGAAGAAGAAATGAGAATCCCCTGCAACCTGCCCTCCCCCAAGCCGGGGGGTCCTTCCAAGGATAATGAGGAAGAGATGGCTCCCTTTGAAGTTCCCTCCCAAGCGTGAGAGGAGCGGAACTTCTTTCTCCGGAGCCTTCCTGGATTCATAGGGTGGTCCCCTTCCGCGGCATCTCTTATAAATTGAAGTCACGCGCTCCCCCGAATGGCATGGGTGGTGTCAAAGAGCATCGCGGGACTCCCTTACGGAGGCGAACGGTTTTCCAACCCAAAAACAAACAAACAAACAGGTGGGGGGGGGGGGGATGCGAGGTGACTGTCGGTCGTGGCGCGAGGTCGCACACGTTCCGCGAGGAGGGGAGTAGGGGAGGACTTCCCGTAGGGCAGACCCGTGCACAGAGCCAGCCGGCTGCGGGATGAGGAGGGGGGGGGGGCTGAGGTGCGCCTGGCCTCCCGGATGCGGACCGCTCTCCTCGTGAAGTCCCCACCGGCGTTCTCCTCCTCCTTTCCCCCTCCCCGCCTTTTCCTGGACGGCTGGGTACACGGGAAGTTCCCGAGATTTTTGGAAGACGCAGCGGCGAGCAGAATTCCCTCCCCTCTTCCTCCTTCCCCCTGGAGGCCGGTCCTCGGCGTGCCCTGAAGTAGACTCGGGTGACTCTTGGGGAAAGGAGAGCGAGTCCCGGAGGCTCCACAGAAAACCTTCACGATCCCGCGAAACCTCCTCTGATTGACTTCCTCCCGCGCCTGACTGGGCGGCAACTGGATAGGGACGGAAGGCTTTTCGGCTTCCAGTGCGGCGTTCCTTCAGAAGGAAGGGGGAGAATGGTGAAAGTTGGCTGTGTCCCCTTTCCCACGCACCGGAAGCAGAGCGGGAGACCTGAGCACGGAAGAGTGGCAGGAGGCGGAAGAAGCTCAGAGAGTCTCCGGGGAGCTGCAGAGGTCCGCATCCAGTCAGACCGGTGAATACCTGCTGCCCGGGTCTTCCCTCGACTCGCCAGGAGAACTAGGGTAGCTGATGCGTGTCTCTCCCGCAGTCCCTCCGGGTATTCCGCTTGCTCATTGGAGGCGCCTCCAGAAGTTTTCCACGGGTCTTCCGGTTCCGAAGGCGTGCCGGAGGACGCGTGCTGCCTCGTTCATCTCTCCCTCTCCCTAGCCTGGAGCTGCTCGACGGTCTGCTTGGCGAGCTTCCCTCCTGTTCCGAGAAGTGTATGGCTGCTGGCGATGGCGCCCTGGTGACCCCGGCCTCGGGTCTCGCGGCTGTGAGGGCAGAGACAGTTTCGTTCTTCCCTTCCAGCCTCATCCCCCGCACCTCACCCGGAGTATCCTCCAGGGCTATTTTCGCGCGTCCAGCGGCGTCGCAGACCCGCAGTTTGAGGGACGGATAGGAGAGCAGCAAAGGAAGGGAAGCGGGACGCTGGTCCATCTTTCCCCTATCCTCCATCCTGGATGTTCCCTCAGGGCAGGGAAACCCCTCCTGGGACTCCGACTTGCCAGAGGGATCTGAGATCGGACTGCACCTGAGGAGCTGTAGGGCGTTTAGCCCATGCCCCGAATTCTCCTGCGGATGGGGACTTGCCCAGGGGGATCGCCAAGCCTGTCCCCACAGCAGCAGGGCACTGAAGGCGTGACCGACCTTTCCTCCCCTCCACCTTCTCTTCCTTCGGGAAGCACCAGGGCTTCCCAGAGGAAGGAGGCTGCAGTCAAGGCCTTCCTCGCCATTGAAGCTCCAGTTCCTGAGGAAAAGGAAGGATTGGACGCTTCCAGAGTCTCTCTATTCGGTTTCCTGTCTTCCCGTGCGGATTCTTCCGGGTGAATGCCCGTGGCGTGAGAACGTGCAGGCGGCAACTGCACCTGGAGAGTTCCTGTGACTTCGGGACCCTGGAATGAGGAACGAGAAGGAACCGACGAAGTGAGAGAGAGTTCCTCGAAGAGCGGCGGTGGACGGGTTTCAGGAATCCGGGGGAGGTTTCCCGGCTAAGATTTCCGTTCCCGGGAGAGAAGAGAAGAGCCCCTCTTGCTCTTCTGCGTTCCCACCTTCGTTGCATCGACTCTTTTCCGGACGAGACCCCTCCACCCCCTCCCCTCCCCGCACATGGACGGGAGTGCCCTCCGCCTTTGCTGCAGGCGCTCGGACGCGTGAGTTTCTCGTCCACTCACCTGACCACACCACTCCTCCCCCATAGCCATTTAAGCTCTCTCACTTCATCGGAAAAGACAGGGAAAAGCACTCATCCACCTTTCGCCTCTCCACCCGCGATTGTGAGGAGGGTGGGACGGTCTTGGGAACCGTGAGCAATCCTCCCAAGGACCTCCGTCATCTCCGAACCTCGACGATGGCATCATCTCGCGAAGAACCATCACCTTCTGATGATCCATGCGAAGGACGGTCCTTCCTGGGATAAGAATCGGAGAAACTGAACGGTTTTTTTCGCTCAAGCAAAGATACACACTACAGGTATAAAGAAAGAGGCTGGATCTCCTTCTACACCTTCCATCTGCCAACATTCCTCACCTAAAGTTTGGGTTTCCCCTGCCACCTCCAAGAAGGATCCGGGATTCTGCCCCTGAAAGGAGGAGGTGATTTCTGAGGAATTCTAGAGGAGCGCAAGAGTCTGGGCTATGCCGAAGAGTTCGAAACATTGCCATTTCTCTCCATCACGTTTCTATCTGAGGCAGCGAGCTATCCTGGAAGCCGTTGAGGACAAGACACGAAGAGCGAGGATGCAAACAGAAAAAAAAAGAGCCTGAACGAAATCTTCCACAGGGAATTTGCGAGAGAACGGAATCTTCAGACGGGTACTTTTTTTCCTCCTCTCCTTGCTTTCACCATCATCAACGTCATCATTCTTCTTCCTCCGCCTTTCACATCCTACGCCACTCATCCCCAAAGGACTGTCTCCCGTCCGGTCTTTCTTGGTTCTTAGCCGCGACGGTGGCTTCAAGCAAAGTTTTCTCAGAGCTCCCTCGTCTGTTCGTCGAGGTAAGCACTTTTTATTCGCAGAAAGGCAAGCCGCACCGATGGCGATCTTTCGAGTTTCTAAACCTTCTCGGAACGTGGAGAACTGGAATTACAGTCGAAATGGTCCAAGTTCTTCAGGAATTGCTCGAAGCAGGAACCGCAGGGGTCACTTAGAGATGAGTGTCAGGTGTCGATGGCGATCTAGAGGTCGTGCCCGTCACCTCAGAAAAGGACCAAGATTCCTGACCTGTTAGCAGTTCTTCAACACCACTTGCAAGGCAGCGCGGTCAGCGAAACAGATCCTCCGACTCGAGTTCACGATGCAAGCCAAACACTTCAACTGACCCGGCTGGAGCTTGACGGAAAGTGCTCACCAAGGCAGCAAACATTTCAGACTCTGTGGCAAGAAGTTGCATGCTAGAGAAACTTTCCCTCCTCAACTTCATCCACTGCCAGAGGCTGGAAACATTCAGAAGGGAGGATGGGAACTTTTAAATTAACTTCACATAGGTAATCGAGTCATCTCTGTATTTACCACGCATGGCAACAAGAGATCAAAGAGGTCTTGCCAACTTACCGGACGGAGCCGAGAACATCGCAGTTGACAACCGCTTCATTATGACAACTTCACTCGGATGTGTCCGTTCAAGATCCTATCTGGAGTGCAGCAGTCGCTAAGAGAATTCTCTTACCATCTATCTTACCATCTCTTACCATTCTCTTACATCTATTTGGAGCGCAGGAGAGATTCATGTCAGGAGTGGTTCATCAAGCTACGTACGACGTAAGGGGCATGTAGGCTACGGATCAGCAAAGTTTCAGGTCGAAGGCCATCGAACTGTCCCTCTGAATGAGAGAACCCAGGGCTGTCGATAGTAATAGGTGTTCATTCGACCAAATGTGGGATTCCAGTTCATCTCAAACTTGCATTCGACCCACCATAGGGATGCATCTATTCCGTTGCAGAGAAGCACCCGGATCAAAGGAAGCACTCTTTTTTCCTCTGATACCGTGCACCGAACTACCTTTTCTCCAGCAGAGAACGTCTGAGACTCGCTGAATATAGATTCGTTTAATGCGGCAGAACCGAACACACCGCTGGTGACGGCAACAGGAATGGCATAAACCACACATGCAGAAAATCTTATGTTTTGAGAGGTGTCGCTGTGGTACATCCTCATCCATTGTGCAGGAGACGCCTGCCTCATCACCAGGAGGCATGAAGACTTGGTAAGCCAAATCCAGAGAACTATTAAAAAAGACGAAGAGCCAATGGTTTTTGATCGATCGATACCTGAGGTCGATTGGTTGAAGACCGTCGATTGGTCGATTGGTTGAGTCTTGGTACACCAGGAAGGGGGATAAGTTATTCTACTCGATGATGTAGTCTTCCCTTTTGCGACCTCTGAGAAATCTTTAAAGAGCTCAAGACAGAGAAAGCAAAAAAAAAAAAAAGGGCAAACTGGCTCTCCGTTTCATCAAGAGAGTGTCTGTTTCAGCGATGGTGCCCATCATGGGGTTTCTAAGAGTCTGGAATTCAAGAAATGACGAGTTTATGAAGATGAAGGTTTCTTAAAGACAAGAGGAGAACTCAAGAGTAGAATTGGTCAGTCTAAACAGCCGAAATTGCGTCTGTTAGGTCACCAATATCACGATGAGTAATCTCCAAAGACTACAACCTCGTCTGGAAAGCTGAACGAATAAGATGACCCAAAGGAGCGCACTACAACGGAAACGCTTCGCTAAAAGAAGCTATTGCAGCGAATTTTCCATCATCATTGATTGCATTTCCGATGAATCGTTCACCGTACAGCAACGATAAGAAGGGAATGAAACTTCCCTCAAAGAAGCATGCACCTTCCCCCAGACGGAAGAGAAGCTGGTACCTCTCTGAAAGTGGATTAGGCTCTCCGTTCTGCATTCCTCTCCCGGATCCACAACGATCTAGATGTTCTTGTGAGAATCTCTGAGGATTCCAGAGGCTGCTTCGCTTCTTTCCTTCCCAGCTTCCCAAAAGTCCTCCTAAGAGATCAAATGAGTGCCACGAGAACGTTTCGTCGGCTCTTGATCTCGAAGGAGGAGGCTCCCGCTGAGGTGCCAAATCCTTTATTCCTGCCCGCTACTGATGGATCCCAATCCGAATAGTTCTTGGCTTTGGATCATTGAATGCTTCTGTTCCACTCAGAAAGCTGGGGTTTGCGAAGCAACTTCTCTTGATGGTGTGAGCAGAGCTGCTTCAAAGAACGTGTGTTTGTCGACAGGGAAAACAGCATCTGCTGAAAAAAAAAAGGGAGTCGAATTCGGCCATAATAAAATTTCTGGAGTCTGATCTGATTGATGGGTTGGGGAGAAAGATTTTCCTCCCAAATGGGAGAAAAAGTACTTTCAATTTCTCCTCGAGCGACGAGAGAACTAGCGATACTAAATCGGAGATGACTCCGACTTAGGTCATGAGGTCCTTGACACAAAATTAAAGGTGGTCCTTGGTAACTTCCTCAGGTTCAGATGTGCCATTGGTTATGATTTCGCCAAGACACGCACGCTGTACGATGCATCCGCATTGCTCAGTGTTACACTGAGCTCTACTTAGGGGCTAGACTGAACATCTCTTTGCAGATCACCGAGCTGCGCAAGCTGACGAAGGAGGTCATCAGCTGCTGAATGAGCTTTTCGCAACAGGAGAAACCGTCTCCACCGTCAGAGTGCTTGAAACCGGGACAGCATCCGGCGCAGATGGTCTGTGCGAAGCGTTTTTATCGACTCTTTGAGGCCGGTACTGGTACTCCTGGTGCAAAGAACAGCATCGGTAGGCCAAATGCTTGCCTCCTTCCAATCGGCAAGGGCTTGCGTACCACCCACAGGATTCTCTTCCTGGAAAACCTTGCTAAACACGCATGTAAAATTGCTTTCCAAAGCGTAGAGCCTGAGACTAGGAAAAATGGAGAAGACTATTTCAGCCTGAAAAAAAAACATGTTATTCCAGGTCTAACGTGTGGATTCTAACCGGTTGCAATTCCATATCCGATGCACAAAAAGAGGAGGGTCAGTGGCTGCTCCGAACATGAGCGAGATATGAAGGAGGTTCTGCAGGATGACATGCAAGATGACAGTCAACCATGGGAAGGATGTCGACAGTGGACTAAGAGCTCTTTCTCGAGCTTCTGGAGATGCTCGGATTTCCAGCCAGCCCTCTCAAATACCTCCCCTCACTATGGAGAAAAGTATTAATTTCATCTTTTCCAAAGAATTGGTCAAGCATGGCATTAAAGCCAGACAAAGAATCAGATAGGGAGACCGTCTGCATCCGATATCGTTCAGCGTATTGATGCTCACCACATACCGGTAAACTCTGATCTGTCCTCCGTCTAGCTCCTTTAACAAGCCTTCTGTGACTGCCCACGCGGTTTGCTCTTCTGTTGCCAGTGAGGACTCCTAAATCTATACCCGAAGTGTTCTTTTCGAGTTGATCCTTAGGGGTGCTGGCATAAGGGTCGGCAGGCAGAAGTCCAAGATTGCGACGGAAAAAAAAATCTCTGTGTGAGGTTGGAAATTACGTCTTGGTTGAAAATTACCATGGGGCGTGTCCCTGACGAAAGAGTCTTATGGGTGCGTTTCCCACTAGAAAAGTTCTGTCCTCCTGCATGCCCATACCACTATCTGGCAGCCACTTTCGGAAGTGCTCGGAAAGCCATCTCCTTCAAAAGGGTCAGCTGAAAGAAAACATGCAGTCCGATTTTAGCGGGCGGGACACCGGAGGTCTTCCGAACAGCAAGATTTCTCCAAGAACCGACATCCTGTGAAGACTTCAGCATCCAAGACCTACAGCGAAGGGGAAGAAATAAATTCCCAGAAGCAGCTAGCGATCTACTTTCCCGCAAATGATCTGAGAATGTCCTTGTACTGCTTTCCAGCTTGGCCCATTCACGCGGCAGCTTGCACGGAAGCGATGGAGATGTCAAACGAAGCAGAAATACCGCGATGGACCAAAATGCTGTATTTGTGTTTTGAAACATACTACCCGCATTACGTGACCTTTCTTGCCCATCAGCTAGGACATTACATGCCCACGTGCTGCATCCTGATAGTCGCAAGGGCACAAGAGACGGTGCCCAGAACTGCGGCACCATAACCAAACAGGCCACGTGTCAAGTGGTCCCTTGGACCTCATGCCCGAATTCGATTCCGATCTTCCTGCGGAATATGCTGCAGAAGAAGACATAGGGAGACTGGAAGCAGAAACGTTTGCAATGGGAACACAAGAGATCCAGCATGGAGCAACAATATCTATCCCCAAACAACCTAGTCCGGGAAAGTCAGCAGATTCAGTGCTACGCGCAGATAGAGAGGAAAGGTGAAAGCCCCTAGGCGAAGCGGGCGAATCCGGATGAACAGACCTCCCAACGATAATCAAGTCCTGGAATTTCACCAGGACGGCAAAGGAGGCCGCCGAAAGGAACGCCTACAACAGCTTCGCTTCCAGTTGGATTCTCACCCCTGACGGAGGGTGAAAATTCAATAAAATCCAATTGATGACCCCCCCTACATGGAGCCTATAGGAAAGCTGGAAAACTTCCAATCCCGAACAGCACTATGAGACGAAGCTTCCAGATAAGCTACGTCCCGAATCTCCAAGGGTGACTCTTCCATCGAACATCCATCGCAATGTTGAACCTACACCTTTGACGCAACCGCAGCCGAGCAAAGTACAACTGCGGTTCCGTCTCGTCAGAAGGCGCAACGTGCGCGTTCTTCCTTCCGGAGATGGAGAATTCTTGTTGCCGGAAGAGCAACAGTTTGGAACGTCCCCACCGTCCCTCGATTTTATTCCCGCTTTTTCGCTTCCCCTCCTAAAACCTGGGTGTGTCGGCAAGTCTCCGGTTTGAATGTAGAAAGCCCTGTGGGGCCCCACGAGACCCAGATCACGGCTGAAAGATCTCGTTTCCTCTCGAAGATTCTGGCCTGAATTTCTCCTTCGGAGGGATGCTAGTGAGAGCATCCCTCATGGAGAGATTGCGAAGCACACAATGGAGGAGTCTTCTAGTGTCTCCCGATGAGGAACATGACAAGCTCAGGGGTTCTGTTCAGGTCCCGCAAACCTGGAAATTTATTCTTGGAATCTCCGAAGAGCAGTTCGGGATTCCAGGTTGCTTGACCGGCGTTCTCACTTCTCCTCTGTACTACCCAGAAAACGCCATCTTGTGCATCTTGTTGATGCACCAAGGCCTTTGCCGAAACAGAGAACTCCATCATTCATCCTTAGGGAGGATCTCCAAGGAATGTGCGTTCTGTGGAATCGCTGCGCACGTACTTCTGGGATGCATCAGAGCTGAAAGAGAATCTCAGGGACGCTCTACGGCAGCTCTACAGTCTGCTCAGAAAAGCATTCGTCTCTTCGAGCTTATCAGTTGCTTCCTCGCTTGCAATCTTCTGGTCGCCTGCGGGAAAGTGCGAGTCCATCCAAGGGAGTCATTTGACATCTCCATCGCTTCTGTGCAAGCTGCCGCGTGAATGGGCCAAGCTGGAAAGCAGTACAAGGACATTCTCAGATCATTTGCGGGAAAGTAGATCGCTAGCCGCTTCTGGAAATTTATTTCTTCCCCTTCCATCTCCTCCTGAAGCAAATCCTTCGGAATCACGATCTGGCCCATGATCTCACTCCTATTTATTTGTTTATTTGTCAACCTTTCCTCCATGGTCATCTTACGTTCCAGCGAAATTCGGATCCTTTCGTCTCGGGACGGCACGTGTTCGACCTCTTATTGCATTTTAACCCGAGCTCTAAATCATTCGATGCAGGGGAAGAGCAGTTGACTCGAGTCCACGAACGTCCACGACACGATAAGGCTCATAGTGTGATGTGCCTCTCCTCCTTTCGAATCGCTGTACGACACTCATGAGTGACTTCCAGATCGAATTAAATGACTACTGTGCACCCAGATGTGCTAAAGAGGATTAAAGAGAAAGGGAACGACTAAAGGACAGCTAGATGTCAATGGGACGGAGCGTCGCACATCATGCGCGTCAACAGGACCAGTTCAGAGCATTCAACAGTCACGATGTTCCACGGCTGAAGACTGTGGGGCAAACAGCTGCGATGTGCATGCATGACTAAATCGAACAAGGCCAGTTCGTTTAGTCGAAGGAGGTCAAAGAATACAATCAATGGGATCATTTGGTGGATAGTCGCGCATGGTATTCGAGTGTGAAAACCACTAGGTGAAGGCAGCAACGCGATCCCATTTGTTCCAGTGGAGAGAGCTTTCCCAGATGCAGCCAGCTATTCGGAGAGCCACACTGGATTGGAGATTCTTGACCAGAGGGCCAAGAGCGCAGGCCGTTTCAGATAGGAGCACTGCATGTCCTCGTTTCTAGTCATGAAAATGGCGCCCACGGAGGGAATGACCCACATTTGTGAACGAGAAGCCCTGAGATGGTCTGAGAAGCCATTACTGATACGCACTGGTCCACCTCCTCCACTAATTCCAATGAAGTCTCGATTTTTGACTCGAAAGAATCGGTCTTTCAGTTCAGAGCACGCGATACCTGTTCGGATGGATGACCTTCACTAAGAATTCTTCCAATCGTGGTTCATCATCGGGATTTCTTCAGATGTCACCTTTTCATGATCCGCTGTCTTCATTACTTTGTCTTTCTATTTGGGTTTGAGTAGAGTTGCCTCTAATGCGTAGCTGAGTAGAAACCATCTGAGTATCTTCACGATACACTGGATTCGTGACATTATTCGAGGAGTTCTTATTATCTTCTTGGTTCTCTATTGTTCCAGTGACCATTTCTGTGAGCAGCCCTACTTGGCTTATTGAACACTCACTCACTATTCAAACTCACTGAGGATACAAGAAGATTCCCTGAGAAGCTAATAGCCTTCATAGGCAATGTATTCAAGGACCCATCGAGCCGATACAAATTCTGTGAACTCATATGCAATTATCAGCGTCCGTGAGTCTGCAAATGGAAATGAACCTGTCTTCCAGCAATGTTCTCCGGAGCCATCACAGCATAAGGAAAACCCCAAGAGCTCTCTGTTGTTCTGTGAAGGAGGGAAGTTTCTTTCTAATGCTGCAGCACCCTTTCAGCGCATCAACGAATGAGAAACCAGTCTGTGGAGTTTTCAAGCACTTTTCCCCTCTCATACTTCCGCGATACGAGCGACATTACGGAGTACTCTTTGCGCTTTCTTGGAAGAGCGAATGTCGGCTGCTCCCCTGCATGAGAACACAAAGATTTCTTGGAAGCCAATCAAAAATTTCTCCACAAACGCGCGAGTAGAAGCATCGGACGGGCCAACTAGTGCAATCAAATGGATCCGCTTCCAAGCATCCAAACTTTCCTTTGACGCGAAAATCAGTTTCTGGACGACAAATTTACTACGCCGATAAAACTCCATGGGATTGCTGAAAAGGCTCACATGTCATGAAGGTACATAGACGGTACATGGGATGTTTCGTCCCCGGAAAAACGCAGAACTAAGTGTTTCTATTAATGTGACCCTGAAAGTCTGTACTTATCTGTGTCAGTATGGCTTCGCTGACCAGAGAATACACGTCAAAGGAGTAGTCATCCAACTGCCAGCAGATAAGCGGACATTGTCAAAAAATGCACTGGTGAAAAGCAGATGCATTAGAGTCTCGTAATTGCTTGTTGTTTTTGGAATTCCATGAAAGAATGGCAGGAGGAGAAGCGAGGATGATACAGTTTGTACTTCTAATGGTGGCTCATGGTTATTTATTGTCTGGTTTGTTTTTGTCTTCAGGGGGTTAATATACGAATGAATAAGAATCAGTTAATTTGAAAGGTGGTACAAGAATGGGGTTTGGTAGATTTGGGAAGTTGGTTATGGTTTTGTGTTTGCTCAATATACCATGTCCACTGAGGTCCCAGTCTCTAGCAGGAGAGATTATATTGCATACAGGAATAGTGGGAGTTGTTGTTGCTCAGTGTTTTGCTTGGGCATGTTTACTTTGGTGGAAATAGGGAAAGTGGGCTTTATCTGTTCATACGGTGACAAGTGACTGATGAACTCCAGATTGTTCTTCGAAGTTGATCGGTGCGATCAACTCTGCAGTTGCTTCGTATGCTAAAGACCATGTAGCTCATACTGAAATCGAAAATAATCTGTTGCAAATAGCAAGGCATTTTATCTGGATACTGGAAGCATCAAGATCAAACAATCCAAAGAAGATGGACGTGGTCAACAGGTAAGGAATCTGGATCTTAAGGTTCCATACAGGAAGCAAATGAAGGTTTCCCCTGATCAAGTCGACCAGAGTAGAAAATGCTTCCGGAAAAGGAAGATCAAAAACGGACTGTTCTTACAGAACTGTAAAGAGAAAAAGGCTTTTGCAGAGCAAACCGAAACAGTCGATACCTTCTTAGTCTTCACTTCGAAACTCCTGACATACTCGCTACTCCTTTGAGCCAGTAGTGAATCCTTACATGAATATTTTTCGAATACACGGAAAGGCAAACTGCCTTGTAAACTGCCTGATTTACAAGAGGTCTTCAGATGCGACCTGAAACTCTCCGTTCAGAAAATTCACATAACTTCTTCTCCGCTGCTGTTTTCAATGAGCAGGCAATGAAGGAAACGAAGCGACATCACTTCTTCCGAGGGTACTCGAACTCTCATAACACCATCCTTGATATGAAGTGCTGAAAATCTCTTCATGTGGACAGGGAAGTGAAAAGCAGACACAGGGATGTACTTTTCAGGGATTCATCCGATAACATCCTTACGACAGACCTACGTCTTTCTCCCAGTATTCAAAAGAGTAACAAGGAAATGTATGAGTTTTCCAAAGTGATCATTTCTTTCACTTCTCTAATTGGTGGAATCCATCAATCGACCAGGAAGCTGCTTCGTATCCCACAGGCACTGCTTATCGAGTTTCCGTGCTGCCCATCTCATAAGATGCAGGATTTGAGATATTCCCTGCACAAATCACCTTCAGAGAAGGGAAGAGAAGATTTTCCTCCACCGGGAGCACCAAAAAAGCAATCCACTTTTCGTAGGAGAGCGGCAAGCCTAGGAGGATATTCGTGTTCCGAGTGTGCTGCTGGACTTGTGTCAAGTGTCTCTCCGTAAGTGGGAACCTTCAGAGGAAAAAATCCGTCTCTAGCCAATTCTATCAGAAAGAATGGCTGGAATCGCACCAGGAATCCACCATATGCACCTGATTCCGGAGGGTGTACCTCGGAATATTCCCCTCAATCAATGCCAGTTTGCTCTGACAGAAGCAGCAAAGAAAGACACGCGTTTGCAGGAGGCTAGCGGTCTGTTGAAAAGCACTGATACAAAAGTCTCTCCGAGGCTGGAACCGTTTCCAGACGTGAAAATTCGGGTGTTCTCTGAATTCGGACACCAATTGGTCAAGAATATCTGATGACAGCCGAAACATTGAGTTCTTCAGCTGACTGGTTGAGAATGAGGCTCTTGATGGCAGTGATGCAAGTCGAGAAGGAGAAGATTCAAAGAAAGACTCCTTCTTCTCGGAAAAGAATAATGCTGAAAGGACGCAGAGAGCAATGAACACTCTGGAGAGAACAGACTTTCAGAGAAGCCTTTTGATTCTTGGATAGGAGCTGATTTCTTGAGGAGCTTGCCATATCTCCAAGAGATGGTGGGAGTGTTCTAGAAACAAGCATATACTCTGAACTTCTGAACAGAGCATTAGACGACCCAGATGTCTAAAGTGAAGGATCCCTCCGTGGAACAAGAGATCTATACTGACCTTTGCATAATAAAGGACTAGGAGAAAGATGAGCTGGAAATTCTTCAACCACTTGGAGTTTAGAGTCTGGCTATTGCTTTGGAGTATCTTGAAACTAAACTTACTCTTGGACTCGCATGACACATGGTCTCAGACTGAACGAAAGAACACCAAAAAGCAACAATGAATTAGATGCTGATGTGCTTTCTGTATTCCATGAATGCTGAGGAGATTGAAACGTGGGACGAGAACTGAAGATCCATTTCAAAAAAGGACACAGCCAAATGAAAGTACCAGTCTACGCCGCTAAATCAAGAAATATTACAAAAAAAGAACATCGCAGCTATTAATAACAAACATCTTATCTCATCATTTCTTACCTAATACTGCTCTCTTCTTGACCATTTCACCATTCACGAAAATACCACACCCCAGCACACCACTGCTCACCCCATTCCTACAACCATCATTATCAACATTAAAAATACTATTAACCTTAACATCCAATGACGCTATCATTTTGTTTCGTCTTAGTAATCCACTTTTGCTAACTGTCTGTGTATGGTTTTATGATGCCCCTCTCATTCTGGTTCACACCAAAATTATCAGGGATTCTCGAATTCTTCTTAAAGCTGCTTTCCAGTGAAGGTTAGAGAGATTTACCGGAGAATCCAACGCATGGAGATTGTAATGGGATTCCTCGACAAATGCAAATGAAATATCTGGGGAAGTTTTCAACCATTGGCTGTTGACCCTACCGCCAGTCTGAAGCGTGGCTCCTAGAAGGCTAGTTGCCGAAACACTCATCTATGCAAGTCCTGAGCTGGTTCCTCAGCTGGGAGTGAACCTTCTCCCTGCTAGTGTCTTGCGATATCAAGGAACAATGTATTCTTTTGCTTTTGATTATCTAAGCATCAGTGGTTGTATTGGAATTCCGTAAGGATTTTCATCAGTTGCAGGTTTCCTTGGGAAATTCGAATGAGAGATTTGTCGGGAAAGAAGCAAAATAAAAACCAAGAGAGACTGGTAGAGGGAGCAGAGTAGCTGGGCCCTACCGATAAACCAATTTCATTGCTCTCTTCTTTCCGAAACTGTGATTTCGCTGCATTTTTCTCACAGATGAGAATCAGGACTAGCCATTACTCCCAAGGCAATCCATCCCAAGGGGGGCATCTCGCTCCAGAAACCTGCTTACCGTTCTTTCGAGCTTCAGAGAATCCCAAACTCAAATCATTCCTGGCAGCGTGTTGCTAATATGCCAACTGGAAGTGCCTATGGATATGTGGAACTCCCTCGTCATAATGACTTAGCCCATTCCGCTTGTGATGGTTCGAAGATGCACTGGTCATATACCTTGGGTAGGCACCTTGCTCCTCTGTAGCCAGCAGGTCCCGAAGTGCTTTTTAAGGAACAGTAAACGATTTTGGAAGTTTAATGAGTGCAATTATTGTGGACAAGGCAGTCGTCAAAACGACTTTTCCTTCTCTCTCGAACCTGATGTAGACCTACTAAGAAAACAATGAATCTGTTTTCTGAAGCTGGTCGTGGTGCTTTGGGAAGTGCAGCTAAGTCACCAGTAGCATAGGTTTGGGGACAGTTCGTTCTCCAGGAAAAATGAAACATTAGCTGATATTGCCTAGGATAATGGACGCAGGAAAGTTTGCAGGCTTCATCTTGTTCCTTCTCATTGCTCAACTGTGTATTAAGAACAATCGTTGCTGGTGACTACCGCCACCTTCTCTACTGAAACAAATGTGTGTTTCTATCTTTCGGGTTTCTGATGATTCTTCTTATTTTCATTTTTTCTTTCTCATCCGGCGTTCATCTATATACAGTTATTTCCGCAAAGTTCAAGATAGCAGGATTCGGAGATGCTTGCAAGCGATTGGTGCATTCCTTTTCCGTCCATGTAACTGCGTATCTACGGGTCTTTTTCCATCAAACATGCGCACTCAGATAACCAACTTTGTTTCATGATTTGGAAGATTTGAAAAGTCACTCGACATTTCTGGAGGGTTTTCATTTTTTTATTTTCAAGACTTTCAGATTTTTCCCTCTTTGCGAGCTCGGAACGTTCTTCAGTCTCACTCGTTCCAGCTGCGAGCGATTCTTTCAGTCCACAGAGACTTCTACAGGACGCTTAGCACAAATTGAAATCGATGGATGTGTGTGTGAGTGTGTATTTTTTTTAAATATATGACTATCCCGTCCACCTGGTTGCGTCCATTCGATATATCCAGTCTTCTTTTTCGGAATCGTCAGCAAACCATGCTCCGAGTGGACGTCGATGGTGCGGTGACTTCTCGTGAGTCATAAAATCACTTGCCATCTTCCTTCCTTTATTTTAAATGACATCTCGAGTTGTGATACCCGTTCTATGAGGTGGTTGGTTTCGAGATTCTGTGAATTTCTGGGTATGAGACTCTTGCTGGCGAGAAATTTAAATGAGACGCATTTACTTCCAACTCCATCCTAGCATCCCCCTGCTTTCGTTGCAAGTTTCACTGATGCTAATCATAACAATTCCGCAAGAAAAATCAAGGAATCAACCTTGATGGTGGGAGTCCTTTTGAGTTCTTCTCGTTGTTTTCCTTCGAGCTTTCTTATTTTTTTCGGGTTTTCTTTTTGCTAAGTACTGAAGAACCTTTCTCCCGGGGATCATCAAGCTCTTTGACACAGTTTCGCGCTACTCCAGGGTACATGCTAACTTTTCAAGCTAGTGAATACTCCAGGAGGGGACCACCAATGAATCCAGGAAGGGCTTCGGAGTAAGGAGTTCGATCCTCTCACGCTTGGGAGAGAGTCCTCAAGGGAACCTCTTCCATGTTCTCTCCGGAGAAACCCGGAAAGGATCTGCTTTTGGAATTTTCTTCTCTAGAGGGAGCCTGCGAAGGAACCGCTCACTTTTTCTTTCTCTGAAGACAGTCCCGAAAGAACGCTTCCCAATTTCTCTGAAGGGCGCCTCCCCGAAGGGAGCAGGGCGCTTCACACCCTGGAGAAGCATTAACCAACCCACTCCATGGTATGAGGTGGAGGGTCGCCACCGAAGGGGAGATGGCTCCCTTTTCACAAGCCGAAGGTGACTCCGAATGGAACCGGTTCTCGGAAGGACTCCGGACCTCCAATACCGGCCACTCAACAGGGGTATCCAGTTTCCACCAGTGCCACATCTGAAGCCCATAGACCAACCAGCGTCATCCTGCAGGGGAGATTAGAAACCCACGAAGCACTCATTCCTCGCCAACGCGGGCCGAATAACAGTCACAAGCATACGGAAGTCGCTCAAAGAGCCAGAAGGTCCAAACTTTAAAAATGGCAAGCCGAATGGTGAACAGTGTACTCGTTGGCACCTCGAATGGAGAAAGGAGCGCGTTCAGAAAGCACGCGGAATAGGAGGCTCCAAACTGCTGAAAGTGGTATCTGCATACAAAGAGAAAACATTGCATGCGTCTTTCTGGTTTACCACATGCTCCCAAGACCTTTTCAGGGTTGTGAAATGGCACGGGTTGAGTGTACTTAAAACTAATGCATGACTCGCACTGCTCGGAGCAGCTGACAGATGAAACAGTAATCCTGTTCGTGGAAAACGAACTTGTGGACACCTCATATCTCGAAAAGGCACCATTGTCCTGCTCAGAGGAGCTGTGTTTTTGTTCCTGGAGCTGTGAGCGATGACACACGTCAGGGATTGGTAGCAGTGCTTCCTCACCAATTCTGCATTTCTCGAGTCAGATTCGTGTCAGAAGTAATGATCGCCATGATTAGCTTTCAAGCTTCCTCCAGCCCTCCACTCCCTAGGAAGTTTCTGGTTTGTTTCCTACATCGTCGGCGTTCCTCAGCAAGGGTTTCCACTCTTACCTATGCCTCAAGAAGCGTTTTCTTTTTTTCTTTTCTCCCCTCATTTCTTCCGAATCTCCAGAGAGTCTTGAGCATGCACAGCACACGTTTTTCTGAGAACAAAAATTAGGAACGTCATTAGCTCTGAGGATGGACAGTGGACGGGTCCACAGAATCATCAAATATATCGCATTGTCTTCTGTCGCTAAAGATTCGAAATCGTTCGCAATGTGTCTTTCCCTCCTGGAAAAATAATTTTGTCAGAAATGGAGAGGCTGGATGTAAGAAGTACAGAAAATAAATTAACTGAGTTGATTGGGCTGAAACAGTATAATCGGATGTTTGAACGATGAAAACTCATTCGATCTTCATTTCCAAGATAAATACATGGGAGGTTCTCTGAGAATGCTTTTGCACCAGATAATTCGTATACAATTGATTGTCGATGATGATGATTCCCGTAGCATTCTGGATTGAAAAACGAGGCAACTCTGGAGGAAAGAGGGATGTAAAAAAAAGCAAGAGGCCATCAAGGAGCTGCGTGAGTTTGAATTGCGATCTCGTGTCTGACATTCGTGAAAGGGAAGAAATATCAATCCCACGTGTTCCACAGTGTGGTGTTTCTGCAAGGACAGAAAGACGCCAATATAATTTTGTTTTTGTTTTTTATTTTTTTTTCCTTCCATCAACTTCAAGTTTTTCGCGTCAGCTCCACTTGCGTGATGAATCCACTCGATGCATGTCTTAAGAGTGTCTCTGCTAAAGAGCCGGCCAACACCGAAGAGAACCCAAAGGAATAGACAAGAGTGGGAGGCAGCTGAAATGAAACAGTGGACGAAGGATCCTGATAGACGAACTGGCGTTTCTGAGAACCGAAGAATCCTTTGCTGTCATAGCGTTCGCTGATGGGAAATACCAATGAAACAGTAGGCTAGCCCTAGCGTCAGCCTTCTTAATTTGTGAATGAGCAGACGATCGACACTGCAAAGTTTGCCCATTAAAACTTTTTATGAATTTGTGCTTACCAGTTAATTAAGTCCTAATGATTTCCGAAGCATGGAAATTGTACGTTACCAGGTGCATTTGCTTTCTCTCGCTGCTGACGAAAGGCACTAATTTATTCACTGCTTGGAATTCCACATGCGTACATATGAAGTTGAAATCTGAAGATGGTGATGATGGCAAATGCATTATCCAGGAAAGTTCCAACATATCGATTACTGTAGAAAAACAATGACGTAAGAGCAGTACCGGATCAAGAACACAGCATTTTTCATTTTTTCAGCCTAAAAAACAGGTACTCTTCTCCAACAGAAATCCCGACATTGGTCCACAATGGATCAATGGGCGGGGTTCAAGTGTGGTTTGTTTGAATAAAGATGTGGTCTGCAACATTGCGCCGTCCTCAAGTCCTTTTTTTTTTTCTTTTTTTTGGGAAGAGTGCTCTCTAGAACAAGAGAAAGAAACATCATGTCACAACCGCAAGAAGGCGTACAAACTCTCCCGCAAGGGAACAGAGAGACTCGATTCCCCCAGTGCCAGATTCCCGATCTTTTACAGAATTAGCGCTATTACTGACTACCTGAGCTCGCTCAAGGACAATGTTGAATATGGTTTCAGAAAAGGTAGACAATAAGGTAAGAGTGAGAAAGAAGGATTCATTCTCTGGAAACGAGGAAGTCATTCTGTGCCCTATTCGCTTCGGTGGGACATCTCGTGCAGCTCGCACGGCAGGGATGAACACTCCGGTCGCAGCAAATATCTCCATTTCGGAGGAAGATCTACTCTTATCTGGATTAACTTGGTCCTCCTCTAATTAATCGACAAGGAATAGTAGGAAACGATACGAGCGAAAATTCCGAAGTCTGTCAGACTGCTTCGTTTCGAAGACAAATCCGACATTAGAGAGATCGAAGAACCTGGTAGGAAGCTTTGAACAATGATCCCTGCAAGAATCAATTATTTTCTTTTCTAGTAGGATGCACTCTCCTCTGGAAATCCGGCAGCAAGTTACAGAGTAGTTTTTTCAGAACAGGCCGGATGATGATGCAGTCTGACCGTAGACTCCACATGGCTACCCCTCGGACTTCTCTCCCTTCGAATTGGCATCAACGATGAACTGAGATCATCAACGGCTCACAAAATTGGTCGTGCTGCTAAACTAGCGGCAGGGGCTGCGGAGAGATGCCGATATCACAAGAGAGCAGGGAGTGCCAAAGCTTTCATTGTGGTCCCCAGCTGTTCGGAGATCTTCAGTACAACCGAACAAGAGTGCGTCTTTTAACTGAACGCGGAAACTACGCTCACGGGCTGAGCATCGCTTCTACGCGCCTGTGCATTCTACACACATCGCTCTTCACACGTCTCAGAATGTGTAGTTTGTATACGTAGCCTCCGTGGACACTCACTACACGTGCAGTAAGGGTTGTTTAGTCACCCACATCCCCGAGGTACTGCTTCCGATGTCATTCCTCGAGATGCGCAGTTGGAAATTTTCGCCGAAACGTGCACAGATTCCCAGCGCGCAATAAGACACCTGCAGGAAAAGGACTTACAGTGCATCAGAGTGTCCGAGAGGAAAGGGTGGGTGGTCCAGGCAATTTACGAGCTATTTCACGAGCTCTTCATCGGGGAATACAAGAATCAGACCGCTGCCGCAGCATCTCCATCCTGGAGGCCTCATCGGCCAGCACGGATGCCGTCAATCTGTTAGCGAGGCCAAAGGTTCTGGATGTTGGGGAGGGCAGCTCCTACAGTGCTTATTGCAACTGCTGTTTATCTGCTGAAGTACCTCCAGCGCCACGAAAAGGAATGGAAAATGTGTGGATCCATTCCATCCGATCTAGTCTTGCATCACCGTTCTCAGATGACCCTTTTAATGTCTTTCAAGGACATTTCCCTGGGGAAATCGTTTCCGTTATTCGTGCCTTTGTGTTCACAGCTTCCTTTCTCTGTGAGCTGTGGTTTCTGAGTTGCACAGTATCCACTGCTGCTTCTCCTGAAAGTTTGCCGTCCGCCACAGTGGAAAACCGATGGAGAACCAACTCACTACGGGGTTGAGGCGTTGGGAATGACAGAGCTCCGCAGTCTATCGCGGTTCGAGATTTGCCTCTCAAGGAGACGCCGATTCTGGTTGCACAGCCACTGCATGAGGCTAAATCTCCTGAATTAGAGTTCCATCCACTTGTATCCTATCCAAATTACAGCTTTTAACTCTTTACTTTCCGTGTCATCATTTTTTCTTAAGGATTTCTTGAGGAGCTTGTGGAAAGCCACAGACTCTCTTCATCTTCACCCTATTCTCCATCATTTCGAGTAAGAGATCAAGGAACAGCTTTTACTCTTTTCGCTAGTTCTAACAACGGTTATACAAAAATTCTACGTAGCAATTAGGTTCCTACAGAGGTCAGTCATTGAGCTCGAGTATAATCTTGGCCTGCAGATCAGTTGTCGGCTCACTAAGGGCAGTGAGGGAAAAAAGAGTCAATAACTAAAAGTAAATAAACAAGGATCGGCTGCACAGAGGACGACACTTTTCTGTTACAGCCTGTAAATAATGTGGGGAAGATCTTTTTTTAATGCGTGTTCCAGAAGGAATCATATCATCTTCGAAGCGGGTACACGGTTGTGTAGACGCAGTTCCATGTCACCGCAAGGTGCGCTGTTGTTATGCTGCCAATGCAATTCAAGGCTGCAATCTCCGTAGCTAGCGAAAGACATCCTCAGTAAGGAAGAATGGTGGCAGCTTCCTGGAGATGTTGCAATGCTGTCGTTCGGCTATGAGAGGACTGTTTCTAGATGCCTCCATTCACGAACAAAAATGCTGTGGTTCAGTAGTGAGTGTGAGAAGGACTCAAAAGCGAATAGCGTTCTCTCTCACCCAACACAGCTTGGGTAGAATCTTCCACATGCAGTGATGGTCCAGCATGGCCCAGTGAAGAAAGAGTTCCGCTAATTGTTAACTCCTGAGAGGGAGCTCTGAGTTGACTGTACATGAGGGAGAGTCCACTAGTTCATTTGGAGGGAGGACTAGTAGTTCCTCCCAGTGAAGCAGGCTTTTTTGTGTGTGCATCACTGCAGGAGGTATATCGACCAGTTATGCTATCGGCCATCCTCTCAGGAGCTTCGCATTTGCTGTAGTGGTTCAAAAGAGCTCCCACTCTTCCGTCTTCTCCCATCTTTCTATCGTTATTTTCCCCCTTGAGGAAGACAGAGGTATATCTAAGAGCGCGGAAGATGCGCAGCTCTACGTCTGTTTCATCTCCCTCAGAGGGGTTCCTCCAGAGCGGCGAGAAGGTTTTTATCGCGGAAAGATTCCAAATTGACGACCCCCAGACGTGCCCAAGTGTCCGCAGCCTCCAGCCTACGAGCAATCCAGTTTGTGAGATGTCAGAGGATTTGCTGGTTCTCCTCCAGTAGGCAGCCATTTGTCTCAAGAGCAAGCAGAAGGGCTCCATCCTGCTGAAGCTGATTCATAGCAGCGACATCGGTCTTTCGAATCCGATAGCGGTCGTCGGTCTTGTAGCCCAGGCTGAGGAAAGGGGGAAAAAGAAATGTTGCCGAAAATATCCATGCCAGATTGTCCAAGTATCCATTTTTTAAGAAGTTTTGCTCTTCCATTCCTGCTTCTGGTCTCTTCACCCTCCAGTTTACCTCCTTGGCACAAGAGGAAACAATGGCTGGAAAAGAAGAAGAAAAAAAAAAACAAGACCTGTTAAAAAACACCTCCCCTTACAGTTGGATTCCGTTTCCCTGATGGCATCATCCTTTGACACGAGCTTCACTGAACCGTACACAGCGCTATGCAACAGACAGCACTTGAAGACTGGGCTCATCTCCGCGAGATCTCCTCTGCTGGAAGATGGAGACACCTGCTCGCATACCTCAGGGCAAAGGCCAAACTTCCAATTCCTGCACCTCACGGTGGCTGTGAAACCTGGGAACGCTCCAGTGCCCCACTGGACAGTTCTCTGTACTGTACAGATCGCTCGCCAACAAAAAGTGATGCGTTTGCCACGAGCCAGTATTTCACTTCTTTAGCATGGGCCGCACACAGCGAATGTATCATTGCCATGGAAATGCACATCAAATTGCCATCACACCCTATTGGGATGTTCAAACGAGAAATCATTACCAGAGTGCTGTTGCATCGATGCCTCTCTCATTGCATTCGCTGGAGCAGGGATGCGAGCAAACCTTGCTCCGTCTTCATTCCGATTTCTCACCGACTCGATCTGAAACTGTTGATGGTGTTTTTTCCGTCTGGAGATGCGTTTCCAAGAGGACGGCGAGAAACAGAAGAGATTGCATGTTAGCGCAGTAATCGTCCGTTCGTGGATCCAAGGAGATGAAGAAAGGCTTACAGAAAGACAACGCGAGTGGTCACGTGCGAGATAAATTAAAAACCGCCAGCGGACGACCTGCTTGTCCACACAAGTCACATCAGCTTCCTATTTCCATAAAATCTTCTCTTCGAGACTCCCGTATCAGCAGGTGAAAGGTCGAGCGACTTTAGGCTTTCGAAATTGAGTTTGGTGAGCGCTCAAGGCAGCAAACGGGCTCTGCTCCAGGGAATGCACAGAGCGCGTCTCATATGTCACGAACCAGAGGGCTATCCACTGTTTGCAGACATTCTCGGATTCCCCTAGCCTTCTTTGCAACCTGAGAATGACCAACCGTGAGAGATGTATACCTAATCCTTTTTGAACCCGGGAGCAATGAAATCTGGCACATTTCATTACTTCTGATTAGCAGATTCTCGCTCCGGTGGCGAGGGGCAGTTACGACGTTTTCATCGCGATGCACGGCTCAAGAGTTTGTTTTAAAAGATGGCGCATGCATGACACCGAGCCATATCAGAGACTCTGGCTTTCCTGTGAGGGAGGCCTCTTGGCCTCTTGCATCTCCTCCTTAATTCTTCCGTGGATACTCTCTTCAGATTGTTCATGCACAATATAGCTCTCCATCAACCTACCGTCCATGCTGCTCTGGGCAACCGGAGCCTCCAGAAATTTATCAGCACCAGAAACACTCAGTTTGCACTCAGCGTCCTCCAGCTGCTCCGTATCAAACGTGGGGGGGGGGGGGGAGCGAAAGACTGTGTGTGTGAAGGAATGCTCCCGGAGGCAGACGTGTTTTGGGACGAATACTTTCAAGACAGTCTGCGTCGTGCACATCCACAAGCCACGTGCTTCTCCCCTGCTCACATGTGGCTCTCTCTCTCGCGTGCGCCTGCCGAAAAGCAGAGGATCCTCTGCGTTTCGCCAGGAAGTTGCCTCCTGCCCATGGCAGGTGCGACGGGGATACCACTCTCCTCCTCCTCCCTCCGGCTCTCTTAAAAGCCATCGAAATTCCATTTCGAGCTGTCGATCAAAGCACGGCGAGCGGCAATTCCCAAGGAGGGATCGATCTGCCCTCGATGGAAAGTCACGTGGCGAAAAAGCACGAGGACGTGGAATCGCAATCTCATCCTCGGCCGAAAGTTCTCAGGGCTGCGCTTCGCGAGGGACACGAGGGCATGGGGGTTACGCATGTCCCTGCAGAACCTCCTTTCCCAAGCCTTCGATCCCGGAGATCCCACGCTGCACCCCTTGAATATTCGGAGCTGCGTTCGGGAGGAGTGTGTCAAAGAAGACCGAAGCAATCCTCTGTGTTAACGGGAGAAAGAGGAAAGGTGGGACGAGGAGGGACAAGAGCTTCAATGCGAGTTTTTTCCAGGACTTTCCGAAGGCTCCGTCTGAAGCAGGTAGCGTAAGGGCACGGTAGAAGCGGCATTTCTCACGCCAGTAACCACCCGGGCACGACGCGCCTCTGGAAGGAGGCAGGATGGTGCCCATGTCTTACTGCCTGCTAAGACTTTGGTGCACCATCGCCTTCACAACAGAGGAAGGTGGTAGAAAGGAGAACGGGGCATCCAAACTCGGAATGTATTGATGAGCGCACGCATCCGCAGCACTTGCACCATCCGCTTAAGAATGCGCAGCTGCGTGCCGTGACGGCCCGACGCAACAAGCTTTTCGTTGCTTGGCAACGAATCCTCTGGTTAAGTTTCAAGCGCAGATAGCTTACTCAGTCTAAAGGCGGACATCGGGATGCCTGACGCTGTTGCAGTTGTCTTCGGAGATCAGACATTGCTGACCCTTCAATGCTCCGCCCAAGGGGCGCTACGTACGAAACGCAGGCAAGGACGGTGCGTCCACAGGAGGAATCCCTCTCTCGTGTCCCTGAGGTGCCACACAGTAGAAAAGTGTCTCAACAGCAGCCGATCTCGCCGCCGCCTGCTCACCTCCTCCAAGGCAACGAGGAAGACCATTCGCCCCTCGAAGTCTCTCAGAAACACTTGCTGCCGAGAAATCCCGGTACACCATCGGGGCATGTGGGACGAGGAGAAGGATCCAGGAGGCCTTTTATCAACTCAGGAATGCTCCTCTTTGGAATTGCCGGTGCTGCCTCACGAGGAGGGAGGATGCGCCTGCGTCTGCCTCAGTCTGACGCCCGGAGAAGAGCTGTTCGTCAGCGGGACGACCTCCGCGCTGTGCATCGGCATATCTCCACGTGGTCCAGGAGCGCGCTGCATAGCAAAAGGTTTTGTCCTCGGCGACCAAGCTCCAGAAAACTTCCCGGACAGCTGTGGATCGTACTCGATCCCAACGTAGATGACGAAATTATACGATGAAGTACAAACTGACCGGCGGCGACCTGTTTATTTGTTTGTTTGTGTTTCCGTGTGCAGAGCGGAAAGGAAGCCCTCCTGCTCCTTCAGGAGGAACACATTTGAGTCGGAGAACCATCTGGACGGTATGGGAGCCATCATCTCGTAGCGGCACCTCTGTGTGGCCGGCTTGAACCCGCCGTGCTCCCTTCTGGAAGCACAAGTCGGTCCGGAATTCCTGTCGCCACGAGCCTGTCTCCGGAGCCTCAAAGGAAAATATTGAAGAAGCGTGCCGCAGTCCTACCTCGGGTTCGTTCCAGGAAGGAAGGGTCCTTTTTGTGGTTCCCAGAGGAAGAAAAGAACAGATCATCGCTGCTGTGCTAACCGGGATCCGCAGATCGAAGAGAGAGCAAGGGTCTGGGAATTCAACGCGATTTAGAAGGCGACCGTGTTTCCAAACCGTGTTGGCTTCCACGGACCCTTCCGGAGGCCCATCTGCCCTTCTTAGTCCCTTGCTGACCACTCATCTCCAGACCGAGACAGACTTACTGCGTTTCCTTGTGTGCGCTCTGAATGGAGCTTCTTCTCCGAGCTGCCGTTTTCCCGTCCTTGCAGGATCGACCCACGCGTTAGTCCCACGATTGCCCCCCGACTAATTGATTCTCGTCGTGGCGCTCTGGGAGAAGGTGAGGGAAGGGGAGTAGGCGATGCCCTTCGTTGAAAGAACCCATTGACGGCGAAAAGTAGCAAGAAACCTCACTTGGAGCGCCTGCAGACGAAAGCTCTTCCTTGAAGCCTGCGGCTCAAGGTTCTGTGATTGGGAATCCGTCCTCGGCGTTTTTCTTTTCAGCCCGTCTTCCTCCTCCTTCCGGCCTTCTTCCTTTCCTCGTGATCTCTAAGCAGCCGCACGCACACCACCGGAGCTGTCGCCTCCTGCTCCTGTTCTTTCTACATCGGAACCCGGAATTCCAGAGAACTTCAAGATCGCACCAGCGAACGTTGCGCTCACATCCCTTTCTTTGCAGCGGGGCTCCTCGCTCGCTCCCAAGGGCAGCGCTGCCCTGGGAGTTCTTCAAGGCTCCCACTTCCTTCTCCAGGGGAAGCGAGAAGGAGCTCCTGGTAAAACAGACCACTTTTTCTGTTCTGCCACGGAGCAAGAGGGACTCCGAGAGAACGTCCTCCACTCTGTCCTATCAGGCAGCGGTGCTCTGGAGCGCTTGTCTGAGCCGTAGCGACGCTTCCAGTGCGTCCGCCATTCCGGTTATGAAGAAATCTCGCGAGCATCCCTGATGAGAGCCCACTGCCTCCTGCGCGCTTCTCTCGCGATGTTCTCCGACGGAGTTTGAAGCGCAGGTAGCTCACGTAGCCGAGAGGAGGACATCATGATGCCTGGTGTCGTCGCAGTCGTCTTCGGAGATCAGACGCTGTTGACCCTGCAATGCTCCATCCAAGGGGAGCCTCATGCATGCTGATGTTCGGGACTGAGGCGAGTCCACCGCCGCCCTGCCTGGAAGAGTGCCACCCCTCCGTGCGAGAGAGCGTCTCTCGCTTCCGTGAGCTAATTGGGAGACCGTATGGAGCCAAAGGGCCTCGGATGCCGATCACCAATGGCCGACCGTCGCTCTGAGAGCTCCCGCTCCATGCGAGGGTCTCCTGGGAGAGCTCACTGGGAGGTCTGCCCCGCCCGGTGCCCCGAACGCCAATCTCTTAAGGTCGGGTAGCCCGTGCATAAGGCGTGAACCGGCGCTCCCGTCTCCGTGGTTTGCACGTGACGAGTGGCAGGCGAGGTCATTCGCTGCTTCGGTAAAGAGGTCACGCTCTCTCCTCGCAGTGTGCGCGCTCGAGAGGGTACATGTCAACCTCTCTGCCCTTGCGTAGGAGAAATGACCTTCCCCCACTTTCATTTGCCGTTTTGGTACATTTTGTACACGATTACTGTGCACCCATTTAGAGGAATGCAGATGCCAAGTGATTCCGGAATTCAAGAAGGCTGGACTCAAAGTTTAATGATGAAGAGCAATGGCATGGCTACCGTTCTGGAAAACCTTATTTTAACGACCGAGGCACCCATTTACTCCAGAGTTTTCATTTACTTGCAGATACTACACTTTGATGGCTGATTAAAAGTGTGTGCTGTGAGATCATGGTCCGTGAGTCACTCTTAAGATACAGTAGAGCGGAAGAAAGAGTAGCGGCATATCATGCCGGTACCAACAAGTTCCCTCTTTCCTGCTATGCCTTCCTCCAAAGAAGCAGACTCGCGGGCTCTCTCTTGGACAGTAACGCATTCGATACGATGGTGAACTCCACAAGTCAACTGAAGATTCGAGGGGAGTAAAGTAGTGAATCTTACCGTGTCTGAGCATTCGAAATGACCTCCAAGGTTACGGGCTTGCCTTTTCTTTTTCAATCTGAGAAGCCTTAGGACAGGACAAGAGCTCTTCTGCGAAGATCAGATTTCCTTGAGGCCTCCACCATTCCCCGATCTGGAAGGAAAAGGTGGATCGAGAGCAGACTGTCCTCCCACCCCTCAAAAAAATAATCTATAATTGCTGTATTGCTCTTTGAACCAATGCCTCCTCTTGACACGAAGAAACAGTGCTACTTACACATGATCATCAACTCTTATCTCCATAATCTAGTCAAAACATTTCCCTATTAACGCGAAGCCTTTCATTTCGAAAGCGCTTTTAGAGAGCTCGGTAAATGGTCCTTATTCTGAGTCTGCTACGATGAAACGTCTCTTGGAGACAAGAAGTCGTTTGTAAACAAACGCTAATGGAAAAGAGGGGGATCTGAAATGAACGCACATTCCGTCGTAATTTCCGGACCGTCAAGTGTATCAGGTATGGAAATTAGAAACTCTTGGGACCTCTCAGGGATGTTAAAGGACGAAGGATTGTTTCGAAGGCACCTCCTGTACCAAAAGTCTCCTGGAAGATTGTCCTATCATCCTGTTTTATCACTGAGGGAACTGACTGACTTCCAATGTGTTTCCTTAATCTATGGTCAAACGCTAGGGCATGTAGAGGGTTGGTTGCTTCGACATATCCTGATACTGAAGATGGGGTGAAGTGCACCTCCAAAGTATCCATCCCTCGTACTGACATCTCTGAACCATTTACAATGGGGGTCACGAACTGTTGTTCTTAAATTGGTTGACACTTCTGGTTATGGAGCGGAAGCTATCTTGTGGAGATGTAGATATCAGCCTTCACCCACTGTTATGTGCAATCTTGGTCTGCCGGGATCATTCGCAACCTGAACACAGAGACACGCGATCCAAGGCGTCTGGAATTTATTTATTATGAACGCGGGAAGGTCCATCACAGAGCTTCCTCGAGGGATATGGTTAATTGGGAGCCCTGCTTTCATCTGCGTAGCGGGAGAGCGGGTGAACAAAAACGTAGATTCTCTTCCCCTTCTCACGGAGCACTTCATTCTCTTCCCCGCATACCCGCTTCGCCTCCCCAAAACGCGAAAGCCCAATCCAAGGAAACCGTTTCGGCACTGTCAGCTCCTGGCTTTCACCGGCATTCAGTGACATAACCTTGGTCGAGGAATATTCAAGGACTCAGCCCGCCGGAAACCTTACCCCCCCGTTTCCGGCGTGAATAGGGTTTCATCGCTGATGCGATCTGTATGTCTTCACAGCGTTGCCTGCGAAGACGAATGAGCACATTCATTCCGCTGTCGTAGCTACCTACATTTGACGGAATCTGGAGAGCATATCGAATGCCCCGGCTGCGCGCATTCAGTCGTCATTCATTTTGTCTCCCACAGCCCATCACTCTCTTGTAACCAGGGTAACGTTCACCTGATTCGGAACGAGTTTTAAAATCCTTTTTGAGGAGATTTTTCTTTGCCTTCCAAGAAAAAACGCAAGGGAATCGGGAAGCAAGACGGCGATGGAAGTGGTGAGCACATCCGGGAACAGGAGCTACTTAAAGGTACGTCGGTAACGTTTTCGGGGAAAGGTGCGGAGCCAGAAGCGTTTCTCCCTTCTCCCACAGATGTCAAAAAAATTCGCCGGGTACGACACGTCCGCCTTCGTTCTCTCTGAGCGCTACAAGCCCTACTTGAAGTGCGTGCTGGTTCCTGAGGGCTTAATTCAAGACAGGTAAACTGCCGACGCATTGATTCCTCCTTCTACGACTACCTCGCCTTTGCAGAATCGAGCGCCTCGCGTCCGACATCCTGGAGGACTTCCTCGAGACGCCGCCTTTCGTCGCCATCTGCATCCTGAAAGGCGCTCACAAGTTCTTCGTAGACCTTCTAAAAGCCTTCGACAAATGCAACCGTCTTGGAAGAGCCGAAGGGAAGGTGCACTACGACACGGAGTTCGTCCGCATCAGCAGCTACCAGGTGAAAGGGGAAAAGAAAATCATCCTCTTATGGTACCGTCCGTCTCGTTCTGGGATGGGTTCGATCTTTTAGGACGACCGGTCAGGGGAGATGACAATCAGCGAGATCTTCAATCCCGAGACAGTAGCTGGACGCGATGTGCTGGTGGTCGAGGACATCATAGACTCGGGAAAGACCATCTTAGCGTTCGTCTCCAAGCTGAGAAATTACCAGCCCAGATCCATCCGGGTAGTTGCTCTCATGAAGAAGACCGGCTCGGAGCTGGTCTTCAAGCCGGATTATGTCGGCTTCGAGGTCCCGAAGGAATTCTTCGTGGTGGGGTATGACTTTGATTTCAACGAAGTGTTCCGGGATCTGAACGTGAGTCCAGGGACGAGGGATGGGTATGGGTGGGAGGTGAGGTGGATAGGCAAGATGAAGGAGACGACTCACTTCCTTTCAGCACATCTGCCTCATAAACGACGATGGAAAGGAAGAATTCAAGAAGAAACAGTAGCGGCAGTTCCTTCCGCCCGTCCGCTTGGCGTTCAGTTCCCTGCGAAGGCAGTTGAAGACCAGTTGCCCTCCGGTGGGCATACCTCACGAACTTCGCATTCCCTGAAGCTTCCCCTGCAAATCATAGCCAGCAATACAATCGTAGAATACTCAAGGACACGCTTTCCTGACTCAGCGTTTCAGTTCCCAGCTTCCCACGGAAGGCAGGAAGACAGGGGGCCAATTACAAAAGATAGATCCTGTTTCCCGAGGAAAGGGAAAGGAGGCATCAGACTCGGAAGTTAACCAAGGTTTCACGTGGCTTCCGGGAATGGGGGGTGCAGGCGGTTCCTGTGAAGAGAATCGTTCTTGATGCTCCCCTGGCAAGCCATGCCAAGATGGCGTGGCATTCCGGTAGTCTGGATGCGATCTCCTGTGCCGACGGGTGGTCATCAGGAGAATCCACAAGCCATCTAATCTCACAACTCTATCGTAACTCTCGCTACGGCATCTTAAATTCTCGAGTGAAGGAAAAGAGGAAGAATGTACGTTGCTCGGAGCCGCGTGGCCGATGGGAAGACCTGCCTCGTTAGGAGCAAAGAGCCTCAGAAGCCCTCGCAGAGGAACGGGGGTGTTTTTTGCCTACAGGAAAGGGGTTTGAGGCGCTATGGCTCCCTCCAGCCAGGCTTGGGCACTCCGCCAAAAGAAAGAATTCCCTGGAAGTTGCGAGAGCTACAAGCAGAACTCTGTAGGTGCAAAGACTCAAGTAACACAATTCAGATAGCTCATTAGATAGCTCAAATAGCCTGCTGCCCAGGAAAAATGGAATGTAAACGAGAGGGAGACAAGGGATGGAGGTTGATGCCAGAGGTTTTTTTCTCCGCGCATCCAGAATACCCGTTCGAGGTTCTGCCAGTTCCTTTTGCTACGCTGCTGTTCCCAGCATGAAGCCTGGAAATGCATCTCCTCTTTCTTCTCTGATTCTTCGTTCCAGATTCCAAGCGCCTGAAGAGGTTCTCAACACTGCATTCTAAAGCTCTGACCCGACCATCTCCGTATTTAGCATGTCCTTTCGAATACGATGCTTGTGACTTGTATGCACCCTCACTGGATCCCAATTCAAACATGGAGGTCAAGGTTCATGCAGCTGAACGTCTCTTCAGTCTCACCTGGAACGCTCCCAGTTTCCACCCCAAGGGGAAAAAGCATTTACGTTACTTCTCACGTTTGCACACAATCCAAATGGGACTTCGCCCTCTGGAGATATCTTTTCAGGATGGACTTCGTTTTTCTTCGTTTCTTCTAGTAGCACAAGCTCTCTCCACTTTCGCGCGCTAGTGCGCATGAGCAGAGCTCAGCGTTAGTTGGTCCTCGTGCAAGCGCTGAGCTTGTCTGAACAAGTAGCTTGCATCTTTTGGCTTCGTCATCTGAATCGTTGGAGTGAATGCCTCGTGGCATTCTGGAAGGAGTGTGCAACATCTGGACCAAAATCTCACTGCCCGGTGAAAACCCCAACAAAACAAATCAACTGTGGTGCTTTTTTCAAGGAAAGAGACCATCAGGTTTTCTGGAGTGGGTGCAGCAGTTGTCAGGAAGGATGACCGAGGTTTCTTGCAGGGGGAACAAGAAATTTCTATTCTTCAAGTTCCCTTGCTCTTTATCATTTGAATTTTCTACGCTCCTTACTTTCTGCTTACACTCTCTCGTCTGTAACTGTGGTCATGCTCCATGCTTCGATTGTTCCTTGATCGAATGCTTCTCTTCAAAATTTCTGTCCCTTATGTTGCTTTCCTGGCATTCCACAGTCGTATGTAGGGGTCCACGGAATGCCACTGCTTGTGCGTTTCTTCTCACGTTCGTAGAACTTTTCCCTTCTTCTCATCCGAGACTTTGAGCATTTCCGTGCTTGAACCGTTTCTGCTGCATCGAGAATAGGGAGTCTGTAACTTCTGATCTGTAAGTCGCTCCGAGTCAGTAACAGAAAGTCTGTAAGTCGCTCCGAGTTGGGACCGATACCGCCAGTAGACACCTTGACAGAATAGAGGACTCAGCGCCAGAACAACAACCAGCAACGAAGAAAAAAAAACTTGATGATCATTCTTTGTTTAGCACCAAAGACTCTGTAATGAAAACGTCACGAAGTGGAGCAAACAGTTCTTTTGCAACAGCAGTTGTCAAGGTAATGTAGCGCTTCTGTTGTCGTGTTTTTATATCTGCTCCACGTTCTGTTCAAAAAAAAACTCAAGAGAATATAACGCTCTCAGAGAAAGATCCTTCCTAATTATGCGATGATGAAGCTCTTCCCTGATTACTTCATATGAGCGTTCAGGACAAGAACAGGAAATTTTCTAGGGAAAATAGATAAATTCTGACTTTAAATTCTTAATCTAAATCTTTAGCCTTATTCTCTGGAAAAATACCGTTGTATACGGATAATTAGAGTGATGTCCTTCCTCCTGTGGTACCGGACAGGAAACATGGAACGTCCAGGTTTCTTGGATGACTTTCATTCCCACAGGAGTGAGCCAACTGCAACTTCAGATTCCTTGGTAAATGAGTAAACCAATCAATCATAGATGATTGATTGCTGAGGCTGATCCCCAATTCCTGTTTCAGTCATGTATGCTGTTATAAGAAACCAACTGAGTAGATGTCACTGCCTTTCCGATCCTATAGAATTCCCTGCTTTTCCATTCCTTTCTGTTTCCTCGAGAACTCCAAGGCCTATAACATTACGAAGAAGCAGCAGCACGAAACGCATGTCTTCTCACTCTTCCGTCGAAGGTATTTTGGGATCTATCCCTTTCTCTTCTGATCTCTCTGGCGCTGATAAAGTATATTCGAATCATCCTTCATAAGCCCCCAGTAGCGTCGAGTGCCGATGTAAGTGCTGTTTCTTCAAACCAAAGGCTCCTCTCCTCTGAGTTCCACGGAGCTTGGTTCTCGAAGTACGTAAAGATCTGGGGGTCACACGGAAGGGCCGCTCTCGTCTCACAATCGTCGGCTCCGATACGCTAATAAATTTCGGAAGCTTCTCAGCCGTTCAGCTGGAAGGCACTTCCGTGGACAGCCAGGTCGTTCGTTCGCAAGCGTGCACGGGGTCGCTCGGAGAAAAGAGAATGCACACTCCAGACCTTAAAAGCAGGCAGTAGATATTTCCGAAAGCTAGAGGTCTTGGTACACTTCCAAGCCAAGGCATTTTCACATCATAGGGCAGTGGAATGCATAGGAAATTCTCGTGTCCCACTCATGGAAAAAAGAAATTGCCCAATGCAACCCAGGACTTCCGCATCAAAAGAATACCTCAAGCCATGCAATTCATCGCAGTGACAGCAGACGCTAGAGACTTGTCTCGGAACCTAATTCTTTTGACCTCGTAGCATGAGTTTTTTTTTTCTTCTGTCTTCAGGATCAAAAAGCATTTTGAACACTTGTTCCACGTTACTAGAAATGATAAATAGCTATGGACTTGGGATCACTTTGTAGTATTGTGGCGTCTTGCAAGAGCATTAATAAGATCTGGTGATTTCTTGAGCGAAGAGAATTTGGTTTCGAAATTGAAATAAGTACTGCCAGATGACAATGCCGCTTCTCTGCATTGGTTGATGAGTACAAATTAATGATGGTGCATTTCAGCAATGTAAGTTAATTAATTAAATCTTTATTCACATGAAGAAGCACATTAGTATCGATGTTACCCGCGAATGAGGTTTGCAGTTCCCTCAATGAGAACGTTCCCTCTTCTAAACGCAGCTACATCCTCGGACTCCATGAGCAGATCAGAAATAGCGCTGAGCAATGCAAGCTGACAAATCTGGAGCATTTTTCTATCAGAAAACTATGCCTTATAACCTTTCATTGAGACGGATCCGGACTATTTTTGCGAGTTTCCTCTTGTACGCTTAGATGTTGAATGGAGCTTCTTTTCAATCATCGCTGACTTTTTTGACATATAAGCAAGGAAGTTAAAAAATATAAAAAAAAGCGAGATCAAATTGTTCACGTTGGAGGATGCAAGTCAGGATCACATGAGAATTCATTTGACGGTCTTTCTGAGAAGGGTTGAATGGTGCAGTGGACGCCACTTTCCCCGCTTGAGATACGTAAAGATGCATGCCGTACTTCACACAAAGAGAACAAACGTCAACCGACCTATTTACACTTCCTTTTGGTGCTGTTCCAATACGTAGTCATTTCTCGTTCCGTCCCCTGCTGCATGTCAGATGTGTGCTCCGGATGCTCTGTGAGGCAAATCGGAGCAGTTGTCTTGGGCGCTCTTCGATACGATATCCTTAAGCCCTTGGGTTGCTTTCTCGCGTTTCCTTCCTTTCCTTGGAGATTTAGGCGTCCATACGAGCTCCCTCATGGTGGCTGCACCAGTAATCGTCAGCTTGCTATTCTTCGGCACGCCATGAGAAAACGAATATCCTCTACGTCACCTTCCTCACAGTTCCAGAACCGTAAAGCAAGATGTGTGCCAACTTGTGAAGGTGAATGGATGGCTTGCTCTTAAAGAAGACCTCCGTTTCCCATCATACCATTGCAGGAAGAACTGATGCACGAATCATTCACTTATAGGAAAAAATTTCGGTCCATGAGATGGGGGGTATACCTAGTCACACTGCCAGGGTGATCAGCTGAACGCCTTCTGGGAGAAGCGAGAGTGACTGAAAGGTCAGGTGTCACCCCTCGTGAATTTCTTAAATAGCTGAAAGCAATCTGTTTACACTGCTGTTTCAAGCTGGAAGCACCAAATGCGAACTCACTGGAGTGTGATCCGTCGACTTTGTAGACTTTGTAGAAGTTGATGAAAAGGAACTTCAACAGGAAATAGTTCATATCCTTGAGTTACGATCATTCATAGAAATACCACGCAATCTTTTGCTGAATCAAGGATGTGGATGTTTTTTTTTTTTTCTATTTCAGACTGAGTAGAAGAAAAACCAGCAGGATTTTTGTCATGGACTAGAAGAACTAAATTGAAGTCTGAAGGAAAGCAGGGGTAAGTGGTATTCTTCAACTAATACCTGAACGTTCTAATGCTGGATAATTACTTGTCCCCAATTAATTATCCGATTTCTGATTCTTGCGTACGTTTTTTGCTCTCCATTCCGTTTGTTCAACCTGACAAGGCATAACAGAATTTCCAGTTCCAAGGAGCTCTCCTTCCTCTGGAGTTTACGCACTCGCGTTCTTTTAATGGAAGTTTCATGTCTGAAATATGTGCTGCGTTCGCGTTAGTGTTCGTTTCTCGTTGTTGCGGAGCCAGTTCGCTGCTTTTATTACCTCTTGTCGACCAAAGCACCAGCATTTTGCGAGGAAACAGTATCCAACACTGTGCCATAAAAAACGGATGATGGAAATTTCCACAATCACATTGCTGCTAAATAAGAGAAGACCTTATTCCATCCAGGAAAGCGGTTTCGAAAATTATGCATTTGCAATTTTCCATGTTTTAAAAGATACCAAGCATTTTTTCTCCAGCGTAAGGCTTTCGGAGCAGCTACTAGATCGAATGTTTCTCTTTCTCCCCTTTAGACAACATCCACCTGAAACAGAGGTATTAGAAATAGGTAATACTATCTCGATGGCTGTTTGGAGAATTTCTCGAAATTCCTAAGTGAAGACGCATTCCTTCAAAATTCTTTCTAATTCTTCTTAAAATTTAAGCAGTTGTATCTTCTTGAAGACTTTTTTCCCCTCCGCACGGATGCCATTTACTGAGCATTCCCTGTAGATATATGGAGACTGGAACAATCATTCGTTACAGGAACTTTCAGAATATGTCAGTATCTTAGCAGGATGAAGTAGGTTGGCGCAGCTTTCATACAATCTGGACATATGTATAAAACTAAGAGGATTCCATGGTGAAAAAGAATGCATGCCGTCAAGACGATGGTTTTCTGGTGACCCTTGCAGAAATGGCTCCAGTTTCGTGGTATGTTTGAACATGAATGCAAAAACTCGAGAAGATCAAGCTGAAAACGTTGCATCCGCTGCAGTAACAAACTTGTGTTAGAGCTTTCCGGGTTAGTAAGCATTCAGGAGAATGTACTTTCAGTTCGCAATATTTCAAAGTTATCTCTTCAACATGAGGTTGCCTTCCAGTTCGTACCTCGAGAAACAACTCCGCGTACAGTTCTAGCGTTTACTGGGATGGGAAAGAAATTGAAATAGGAAGGAATAATCGAATAGGAAGGAGTATCCTCCATGCCATTTTTTTCTGAGAGATTGTCTGGGCTGTCTCTAGAAGGCATGTCGATCTAGATGACACATGGATTGTTCTGCCTCAGATGTGGTCATAGGAGTCTATGCAAATGAAATTTTCAACGCTTGTATGAGTTCATTTCTTCTCGCTTAGACTTCCTATTTATCAGAAATGGAAAGTATCTTCGGATGCACTTATAAGTAAACTCTCCCAGGGAATGGACCAAGCGCTCTCCAGAAAATAATACAAATATGAGAGCAGATTGTTTAACGAGTTCATCTTAGGTGCCCGTGACCATCAGAATTCCTTTCAGCTGGTGTTGCGTTTCCAGCCTAACGCAAAATGGATGAGTTTAGGGAACGGATCAGTACCGAGCTTTCCTTCAAGGTCACTAGCTGATCAGACGAGCTGCTGAATTTGCAGATGTGTTTGAAACCCCTCGAGCTTATTGTCACGAGCAGAAGTTTCGATCTTGGTAACGAGACCTCTCAAAAAATCTTCAGCGTATGCATATCCTTAAGTATGGCACCCATCCATGGTTTCCTCAGTTCTTCAACATTAGCTTTTTCCCTCTAGTGGGATCGACAACAACATATAATGGAGTGCTTGTTTGGAAAGAACTGCTAAATGCGGTGTAGGACAAATACAGATGTCTCGGGACAAACGGGATGAATGAGTATTCCAGAAGCACCGAGTTTCATGTCGAGACGTTGTGCCAAAACGAGGATACCAGTTCTTGATCGATACACTCACTTTGTCTAGCATTTTCAGAAAACCGTCCGGGACTCACAAAGCACAGCTAAACTCCGAGTTTCAGTCTATCGACTTTGCCATGGTGAGTGCTTGCGCATTCGTCAAAAGGTGTTATGGACTTTGCAGTGCGAATCATTTTGGTTTTTGCTCAACGTTCACGCTGCACCGTATGGCTCACTCATATGGCTCGCTTGCGGTGATGCCGCCCGCTGCATTTCATGCTTTTCCCTTGGTTCCCTGAACTGGGAATTAACACGAACTACTGCAACTGCTGTACCAAATGAAATCATAAATCGATATAAATTGATTCCGGATCAGACAAGGGCGAAGATTGTCAAATGGCTTGTCCATTCACTTGTCCCATAAGCACCGAACTTACCCAGGAGTCTATCAGCGCCCGGAATACAAAAGTCTGATGCCTTCTCCTCCCTCTTGTCTTTTGCTTTTTAGCTCGAGCTCTGAGAGTGTGGTTAAAACGAACAACATCTACATCAGCAGCCAGGACTGAGAACAGGATTTTAGGGTCATATATTCTGATTTCTGAATCTTCTCGCTGCGTATCAGAAACAATATCTGACCCGAAGTCAAAAGTACCAAACCTGCTCAGAAAATGGGACTGAAAGATTGTGAAGCAACGGCAACCAGACTATTTGGTAATTTTGTAGTCGGCGGATATATTGTGCTGGCAGTCACGATGCGGGTGTCACGCCATCTTTCGCTCCTGTTTTCCGCCGCTGGATTTCGAATAGCCTTGTGCTTATGACCGGATCATAAACGTGTGAACTTTGGGAGAACCTTAAACTTAACCTTTGGGCTTTTCATATAACAGAAAAGCTGGGTCATGTTGATCACATCATGAGGTTGCGGTGATGAGATTGTGAGCTGCCACCGAAGGAGAGACTTCGTGACCCACTGCTGCTTGGCAGATCCATCGCAGAGTTCCAGGTAAGGATGGCTGTGGTCACGTGCCCATACGGGGACAGGCACATATTGGTATGCAAGTGACGGTGGGTTTCCGTGGCGTTGTCGTAATGCCACTCCTAACTGCTGTCACTCTGGTTGTTGCACTGCAGCAACTTGAAGGACATCGATGAGCTCCCATCGCGGCAGTTGTCGTCAGATATGATCTGCTGGTTCTGGGTGAACAACACCTGGTTATTCCCGTAGCATCCCACGATTCCCAGCTTCCCACCATGCTTTCTGGCCATCGTGTCCAAACACAGGCCCGTCTTTGCATTCTACACTTCTCCCAAGTAGTAGTAGTTCAGAGGGAAGTGGGTTTCCCGATAAACGTTCTGCAGCTGCCAACGAAACGAACGACAGGCGAGGCGTTTTCCGAGCTTCTTGCGGTCGCCTACGTCTCCCATTTCAATGTTCCGGTCACCAGGATTTATTTCTAAGTAGAAGTCTTTCTACTCATCCAGCCGGACATGAGCCACACGGGCACTGTTCCGGTGAATCACCTTGGCCACACCTCCCAGAAACTGGTAAGGGGACTTGTACAGGAAAACGTGCCCGACGTGCGAGCAGGTGAAGATCTCGTGAATTCCGCCACAGGTCCAAATCCGGAAGGATATTTCCAATTTGGCGGATCCCCAGACTTCCATCCCTTTGTCGCGTTCACCGAGGAGTTCGAAATATTCGCGGTCAATGGAAAAAAAGGCCGCCGGCGATTGTCGAACTATGCAACGACACGGAATGGCCGCCGTTCCGCCTGTCTGTCTCTCTCTTCGGCACTCGGTACCACCGGAACGTAATCCTCCAGTTGCACCCTCCCCACATCATGTCGGATGCGGGAATGTATTTGAACTTTGATCGGAAATGACGTCAAGGACTGGGCAAGTGACTGTGGTGCGGTTCAAAATAATGCGGGGCAGCAGAGGTTCTAACCTTCCTTCTGTACATTCACAATGCTCATCTAGAAATGTCCTATAGCATGACTGGTAGCTAAAAGAGGTGTCTGGTCAAGCCAGAAAAAATCCTTCTCGTGAGAAACAATTTCACTGACACCTGGGATAGCTTTCCATATTTTTCCAGCTGCAGGCCAAGGTGCTCTCTGTTGCTGGCATCATCTACCAGGAATAGGTTGTCGGAAATCTCCATCTACGCCATTTTCCGCGCTATCAGTGAACTTCTGAGGGCTAGGAAGGTTCAGGGAAGGGAGATGCAGGACAGAATCCGTCTGCACGTGCCGGTTCTCGAGGTCGCTCGTGCTTTGCATATCAGACAGGGACTGTCCGCCACTCACTTCTCATCAGTGGGGTTGCCACTACTAAAGGACTCTGGGCCAGCAATGATGTTTCTTCGTTGTTGGTTTGCGACGGTGCTTCGGCGTGAGCAGAGTGTTGTAATTGTGGAAGAGGTCCATAATTAAGCCATGTTGGCGAAGACTTCAATGCAGGATTTAGCAACCCAGTGATGGGTGCAGAATCTGAAAAAAGAGAAACATAAAGAAAAACAAATAAATGAACAAAGGAGGGAAGGTACATTTCATGCTGGCGACACTCCTACAGACTGAGCTGATTTTTTTTGGTCCGATTCCTATCCTTGCCTATCATAACAAATTGTCCTCTTTAAGGATGCTAGTTTAGAAACTGGACAGTAGGTGCGCTCTGGACAGCAGCTCCTTGTTGTCAAGGGCCGCTACAGAACTGCCAATTGAGGTTCGCTTTATTTTGTCACATATTCCCCCTTTTTTTCTGCAGATTGCGTCAAACCCCACTCCCCCTTTACCCTATTATTCTTCCATTCTAACGAAAGTCTCATCCATCCCTGGATTCAACTGATTTGTTATTCCGCGATCACGATAAATTTGCAATTCGATTGGATTTTTGAAAGAGATGAAATGATGCTTGCAAGAATTGTTTTCAATGCCTGCTGATCACATACAGGAGGTTTCTGAAAGCTCTCAAGAAAAAAATATAAAGGTTAAGATCAGGAGAAATGGGGAAGAGGAACGGAGATACAGGAGGCACGAAGCGCAGGAAAAAAGAGGGGGAAAATCACTCTCTACACTTCGTTTAGTGTTCGCTTTCTCGAAATTTTCAAGGTACAAGAACTCAGGGACAAAAGTGCGGACAACTGCAAAAAATCATAGGACATCATGGAAGCCCGAATCTTCGTTATTTTCAAGAGCAGCTCGAATTTGAGCTTGAGATTGGCAGGAGGCTATAGAGCGAATGAATCATGGGATGCTAATGAGATAAAAACAGATTTCTTCTTCCACAACGGAGCAACCAGTCAACTCCTGGTCTCGCTTGCTTCCTTGCACTCTGTGAAGAGGCCCGCATCGGAGGCTTTGTGGTTAAGGCTTCCGCTCGTGGCACCATGCGTCGCGGGTTCGAATACTCCGGCAGAAACTGACGCCATTGCGTCGTTGGGTTCCAAGTTTCTCCTGCAATGGCGCTGGTTGGCCTAATCATTCGGGCGTGGCACTGGCGTTGGATTAAGCCGGAGGCCCCCGATGAAGGACGGAACAATGGGAGACCTTCGGGTCCTTCCAGGAATAGAGTGGGGAGTTCCCCCTCCTGTCGTGCAACGGAGAGGGGACCTCTCCGGTTTCAAGATGGAGCAGGAGCCCTCACGGACACCTCTCCAGTTGTTCAAAGGAGAGGACCCCCCCTGTTGCAAGGGGACCTCCGAGTCGTCGCCTCTTCACAGAGTGCAAGGAAGCAAGCGAGAGCGATCCCTGCGGGAAGCTGCAGCGCCCCTTCTGAGTTTCGGAAGCGTCCCTTTCGGGGTTCTCTTCAGAAGAGTGAACAGGATCGGTTCCCTTGCGGGTTCCCTCCAGAGAAGAAATTCCTACTAACGGATCCTTTCCGGGTTCCCTTCGGAGAAGTTGAAATGAAGTTGAAATGGAGAGGACAGCCCCTCCCCATTAGGGGGGGTGTCCCTCCGGAGAGAATGAGGAAGGAGATTCCCTTCGGAGTTCCCCTTCGGAGTTCCCCTTCGGAGACAACCAGGGTGGAAGGTGCGATCCCCCCCGTCCGGGGGGATCCCTCCCCAAACGTGAGAGGAATGGACTCCGAGCCCTTCCTGGTATCATAGGTCGGTGCCCCATCCCGGGGTGCCCCTTATCCTGAAGAATTACACTGAAGATTACACGCCCCCCTGCGGGGTTGTCGCAGGAGAGAGGCGTGGAACCTAACAGTGTGTTTAAAGAGCCACGTGCGCCGCGAGGCACGCGACCGGCTCTGAGGTACTTAGCGAACGAAAAAAAAGAAAACTCTTCGTTTCCAAGCACGAATATTTCCAACACTAAACAGTGGCTTTTTGTTTCTGAGAACGCATGTGAAAAGCATTCCGCATGCGTGCAGAAGCCACTATTGGTGTGTCCGAGAAAGGGCAGATCGTGGCCTGTTTCCCATTCCTATTCAAAGCCAGCACCATCCTATCCTTCTAGGAAGCAACCATCTATGTGGAGTTGTCTTCAGGATGCACAAGATTCCAAGCACGTTCGCTTCGTTCTTAAGAAGTTTAGTTCTCTCTAAAAGAAGCTTTGGTCAGCGCATGACTTGTCTCCACGTCCAGATTCCACAGAGAGGGTATCTGTATGGACATTTCTTCCTTCGCCTCCTTCGATTTCAAATAAGACGGTTAAATGCGAGTGTGAGAGAGTCCTATGGATATGCCACCCTGGATGATTCACTTTTACTATTCGAGCTATGAGAGTGATAAAGGGACTCCAGCATTCTGGACTTTCTTTATTTGTTTTTCTGGAATTGAATTTGCTTTTTGTGAATTGGATTGTTTTCATTTCCACCGAGCTTCTTTAGCAGATGTCTGATGCTCATAGTCGGCTCATGAGACGCCCCTTTGATAGACGCAAAATATTCCTTCGTGTCAAGGAGAGCAAATCACGTGAACAAGTCGATGCAGTTGACTCAGGTGAAACCCGCTAGCAATTTCCAAAAAGTCGCTGAAAAATAAAGCCAGGAGTGAGCATTTTGCCGAATGGATCCTCTATGTAATGTTGCTCCGTCAAGCGTCCAGCCTCATTTTTCATCTGGTGGCTCGTTAGGATACAGTGCTTGTATTAAACAGTTTACAAAAAACCGTAGACATCGCGGGAATTCTGAGTTAGGTTCCCTTTTTGTATCGTTAGTTGCAGTCGGAGATTCAGGTGTGACTAATTTATGCATTCGTGTTCTCAAATTCTGCTTGAAGTGCTAGCGCAAAATTAAATGCGCAGTTTTCTTAATTACTAACATCGGAAGTCAGCATGGGTTCTTTGATTTTAAATGGCATGAATCTTCAAGATGGCTTATAACATTATAACTTTCGTTTCAAAAGTTTACCGCTAATGTCGTAAGGATAACTAAAGTTCTTCAATCGAGGAACAATGACCATTCAAGCAAAAATTCCCAGAGCGTTTCGAGAAGAAGAGGAAGAAGAAAGAAAGAAAGAAAAAGCATTGCTGATGCTACCGAAGCTGGAAGTTTTTCGGATCATTTTGGTTCCAAGAATTCCTGGAAAACCCATCCATTGATGAGGATTCTTTAAGTGCATTGATGAAAGATGAGTGTTTTCTTCTAAATAACATTCTTTGAATTGAGAACAAGAATTTCAAAGAGTGGATTTGATTGAGCTCTATTTGAAGGATGCAAAACCCCCTGCAGGGATATAATTTCTGGAGGGCTGGTCACCTATAGCAGTTTACCAAGAACAAATCTTTTTCGCCGTAACGCTACAAAAGTTGATCGCACTACGACGGGGTGCCATAATTACCGACAAATACATCAGTGAACAATACCACGATCGAAAGTGCACCAAGACATGCACGTACAATATCGGCAAGGAGATCAGGAAAAATTACAAAATCGGCTAGCTGGAACAAAGGTGGCTAGATTTTGTGTATGGAAATCGGGAACGCTCTTTAAAGAGATTGAGAAAGATCGCTAATAGCCTTCCTACGAAAGCCATCCCTGAGCTATTAAAGAGTCTAAACGTGAATACTCAAGCAATGATCACTATCTGGAAGATCTTCCTGGCAGGAAACTTCTTACGAATACATAAACGTTTTCGTGGATGCACGTCCTGCTCTCCACGTTGGCTCCTGCAAGTGCTGAATTTCCTTCCCGCTAAGAACGCTTTCTTCTCGTGGAATAAAAGTCGCATTCCCTGCGGTAGCAGGAAGGCAGCTTGTCTTTTGTTCCAGCCAAAGACAGTCCGGAAGAATGCAGTGGGCAGTCTGATTACCCACATAGGAATTTTTAGGAGTAAAATCCTTTTCCAGAAGATCTGATCGGGACACTGGGACACAATTTCCGATTTCTCCGGAACTTCCGGAACATTCAGTTATCCTCCTCTGAGCTCTTATAATTTGGAAAGCACTTCTTTTGAAAATCAGACTCGAATGACCAATCCTTTGGAGATGTTGGTTAGTTACACATGGGGAAGGGAAAGCGTTCCGCGGAATGTGGAAAGAAACCTCGTTGTCTCTCAGTGCATGCGTAACAAGTCAGGAGCTAATGAGCAGAAGCAGGAATGGCTCCAACGTAATCTTGTTTCGCCGTCATAAAAAACTGTTCCATTCTGTATGATCACGGAATTTAAATCGGAAGTAAATGATTTTGAAGTACACTTGAAGTACTTTTGATTTCAAGATAATCTGCTATTGACGATGTTGGCAAAGCTTCTCATTCCAACTCATAATCTCAAGAGAAGCAGAAAATGAATTTCCGCGAAATTCGCTCCCGGCCCGGAAAGCTAACTTTTCTTTCCGATCATAAATTATTTCAGAGCTCTCGCCGTCATGATTTGAAGGCGAAGTTAACAAGCCCGTTTTTTCCATCCCGATTTCTTCCCTTTGATATTATGAAGGTCCTGTAATCATGAGAAAACTGCCAAAAACACCTCTACCCCCATTACAAAAAAAAAAAAACCTTGCGAATCGAACCAAGCTGAGGTTCTCTCAATGTACTGAGATGTTTTTCTTGCAGTGGTCACCACAGGAGCAGAACAATTTAGATGCCCTATGGAATCGGATAAAAGTCCTTCCTTATGCAGCAGTGTTCTAGACAATTCGTTTATGAGGAAAGACATAAGGCTGCTGCTTTCGGGAATCCTCAGAAACTGAAGTGAGGGGAAAAAAAAAGCGTACTTGGCTGGCGTATGTTGGGAACTGTTTTATACATTTTGGAATCGAGTGATTTGAAGAGATATTTGTGCACAAGAGTGACCGAAATTTATTAGTGTCCTGGTCTTGAATAGTTCGAGACTCCTTGAGATACGAACTGGACTATCATTACAGGCTGGCGAGTGGTCTGAGTGCGCCCACGACATGGCAAGGGACATTGGATACAAAGATTAGTCCGTCCATCTTAGCTGTTTTTAAGATCCCAGTTACACGCTGATTCCGCTGTGAAAAATAATTTTCATTTCTCAGAAAGTTCGTTTCTTATTATTCTGAGTGGCTTCAGAGACATTTCGCTGAATCCCCCCGAGCTGGAAAGAAGCTGAAGAGTCTCTGATCCGTCTGTTCTGCTTCCCTCGAGCGCTCCACGAAGGAAAGCTGAAAAATGTGCAAGCTCAAGACTCTTAGCATGCTTGAGGTGCCGCTCGCTGACTCGTGCTACCGTGTGCTGGGGTCACGGGAGGATAAGATTTCCATGTTTGCCGTCGACCGATCCACAATCTACTTTCTTTGAGCACAGGACTGCGACCCAAACTCACGAATCGCTGCTATTTCCTGCTTTCGTGTGAGGATGTCTGAGCACAATTCAGACGTGAGTCGAGAGCACTCTGGGGACTAAGGAAACGCAGAGGAGAATCAAGACAGAAAACATGGAGTAAAATACTGAAGATGGGACAAGCAAAGAGGAAGTAATACTCCACGAAAGAATAATTTTAAGTGAGACCTCTGCTCGAAAGTCTGTTGAGAGACCACCGTATCCCGAGCATACTTGTCCAGAGTCCAGAGAATGTAACTCAGCAGAGGAAATCCCACCTGCTAACTGCTGTACCAAGCTGAAACTACCCTGAAAATTGCCTCATGATCCAAAAAGAGTGCGGAATCAAATTCATCATACATTAGGAGCACAGCTACCTGTTCCCGTTTTTCAAGGGTGGGTACCTACAACAGGCCCAACCTCATTTTCGGTTTGCGTTGATCTGCGAAGTCTCCAGCTCAGTTTGCATCGGTGCCTACATCGACTCTGCCAGTAAAGGCTCAGAATCGACCAAGATCACTCCTAAGGTACTGCCGAATCAGATACTTTAAGGAAGAAAAAACAGACTGTGGAGTTTTTGCCAGCTTCATCAGTTTAAGCATCGGAAGCATTTGATTCGATCTGGACCTTTAAGGGCATATGCTGTTGGGGAAAAAAAAATGTCTGGGGAACCGCTTCAACAGCAAAAACAACGACTCAAAGAATGCAAAGCAGTGAGTGATTAGACTGAAATTGCTTTGCAGTTATTTCCAGATCAGTGTTGCTCCTGTGTTGCTGTCATTATGAAGGAAGCATCTCATTACATCCTCCTTCGTAAATGCAAAGTGTCGAGCTCCGAAAGCCTAAAGAATAACTGATAAGTAACCCCAAGGAAAAAAGAGTCGACAAAAGAAAATGAGAGAGCTAATAGGGCTATTCCAGTATACAAATAGGGGATGTTTGCGATTCGACCTCTACAGACACCACTCGAGTTAATTTGCATTCCCGTGCAAATGCTATCCTATCCATCAGATGCTCTCTGCTGTGTCAACCGAGGGAGAAAGGCACGAATCCACTTTGATAAACGGAAACTCCTGTTCCCCTACCCAACAAGAGAGGCCAGCCATTTCGCAGCATCACCAAGATGGAACGAAAGACATCTTCGAATTGGGGACCATCCAAATTTCGATGGTGCCATCGAAGATCACTTGAGTTTTTTGCAGTCGGGAGGCTTCATTCTTGTGATCTGCACCGACTCAGGTGCTCGCTATGAAGATCTGAGATCTGCTGGAGATCCTCAGGATCCACGGAAAACTTTGCAAACTGAGAGCCTTTGCCTGAGACTATGGAATTTGCAAGTCTGCAAAGTAGGGTGTGTGGCATCGAGCGCCTCCGGGAATCTCGTCTCAACATATTGCTTTTATTTTCTTAGTCACTTTGAAGTGTCATCGCAGTCCAGGAAGCTGGAAGAAGATTCCCATATTTTGTGCATTCATGGACGAAGTGCACTAAGAGAAATGATTTTGAATTCACTTCGAGGTTGGCTATTTTTCTAAAATATCATCTCAAGTCCTGGGCTGATCGACCTGGGATAAATCCCGACATTTGGCATCTATTAGGATAAGGAAAGATCAGACGATGACTCATGGAGCCGATAAAGCACATGACGGGACACGATTCGTCTTCCCAGCTTTAATGCAATTAGCCTGGAGTCTGCTGGTGAGAACATTCACTAGAAAGCAATCGGCGGTCTCAGGATGATGCGGGTGCAGCGGTACTGCCATTTGATCTACTAAATGAGAAGAAGCACTCCGCCTCCTTTAGCACTTTTTGGACATCCGACAGTGCCATGACGATGGAGTGGTCTTCCAACCAAGAATGTTCCCACACTCTTGTCTGGAAGGGAAATGACTGCTGTCTTTTCCATTCTCGCTTATCCTTCGCTTCGAAACTTCAGGTCCGCAGGAATATCACCGCGGTCTACGAACCCTTTCTTTGGGCACCCCGTTGCTCATGTGGGCACCTACACGGGTTTCTTGGTGGGGGCGAGTCGAAGGAGCTGGCTCCAGGCGACATGCCCGCGCCATCGTTAACCAGACCAGACCCAGAAGAGACCCAGAATCACTGTAAACGGGGGCGACCATGCTGATGCCGAAGCCTTCGCACGTGGTGCCAACCGTTGCAGGTTCGAATCCTATACGGGGAAGGATCGACTCCAAGAAATGGGTGCGTCGTGAGTTTCGATCTTTCCCCGCAAGATGACGTTGTTTGACCCGTAGGCTTCAGATGCGGCACTGGTTGACGCCCGGTCATGCCGGGTCGTTTATTTGTAAACCTACATGTCTGTGGCAGGATGTTTGAACCTGCCACGTTACTTATGAATGCGAAAAGGAACCTTCCGGGATCTGGCACGCAGACCGGCAGGGTCCATTTCCGCAACACATGGAAAGAGAAGACAAACAAAAAGAAAAAAACAAAAATGCAGTCAAAACATGGGGGGAGGGGGATTCGGGAAAGGATCACTGTATGCTGGATGGAGTCCTCTGCATACAGTCCTTGTCGGCATCCTTATAAGGATGGGGGCGTCGCGCAGAAGAGGTGCTTTACAACGTCTCTGGCGTTGCTGCCGGGAGTTCCAAGGGTCGCGGCAAAGCGTCCCCAAAAGGGTTCGGAAGCAACACAATCCATTAGGAGGTTTGGGAAGGATTCCGCTCCCCGCACATTCCACAGTTTGGGTTCACACACACCCGTGTCCACAGATGCCGGTGGGCGGTGCACGGAAGGCCCCAGTGCAGCAACATCAATGTCGACTCTTGCCACTTCAAGGGGAGGGTGCGGGTGTTCATAAGCACCAGGGGCCACTACAGGTCTTCCTCTGGAATATCAGTGGCACGCCTCACGCTGCCGGTGGCTTTCTGGACGAGAAAATGTGCAGGTGAGGCACTGGTGGGAACCGGATAACCCGTTGATTGGCCGGGATCGGAAGTCGACCCTCCGCTATCCTTCCAGGAACCAAGGAACTGGTTTCCTTCGGAGTTCCCCTCCGGTTGTGAAAACGGAGCCCTCATCCCTCCTCTGTGGGGAGGGGGGGTTCCATCGCGTACCTATCCTTTCGGGGAAGTGCCCTTCAGGGAAATTAGGAAACGCCCTCCTCAGCTATCGGCGTCCTTGAGATCGTGGGACTTGTTTCTTTTCTCGTCTTTCTCGCAGCCCATTCCCCGCTTCCTCCGGAACGACGCGAGCGGATATCGCCATCGATGAGTCGCGCCGCGCAGGACCACACGACGACAGTGCGCCTCGCAGCTTCCTTCGCCGCACTGGCACACGGCATGCTTCTTGCAAAGAGTGTTGCTGAGTGCCCTTGCTAGGCAAACGGACATCTCAAAAGTGAAATGTCTAGGAATAGGTTTCGTCTTCTGCCTCCCCCCGCCAAGCATCCTTAATGAGATGGTTGGTACCCATCCCGTTCTTCTATCACCCACCAACTTTCGTGCAGGAACCAATGCTTAAGGAAGTTTTTCGCCACGAGAAGCGGCTCCACTCTTCTACTTTAACGGGGATAGAAGAAATACTGGATCCCTGCTCCAGGACCGCAGGCTGAGGGAGGAACCGACGACGTCGTTGGAGTAAAGAAGGAAACGAGCCCAAGAACAGCAGGAACCGCCTCCTTCGCCTTTCTCGTTTCATGGGGCGCCGACAAGATCAACCGCAGGATAAACGTCAGATGATGCTCTGCTTACTTCCGTCTAGAGTGGCTACCTCTTTTGGGTTAGAGACTGGGAGCCAGGAAGGTCAGGAAAAAGGATCAGAAAGTCAGAAGAGGGAAGCTTCTCTGGATCGAATAAATCCTTGCTGTTGGCTAGGAACGGTAGAGGAATCTTCCCGCTGGGGAGCCTCTCTAAATGGCTGCCGCCGAGATTCGGCAGATGGAGGCCGCTCTCTGCATGGAAACGCCTCTCCGACAGCCGCTTCCAGACGGAATGGAAGACGAGTGAAGACACCCTAGGGCTCAGGAAGAAGCTCTCACGACGATCAGTTCCGGGTCCTCGGACTACGCTCTGACTTGCGAGTAAACATAGCTTCCGTATCCCGAGGGTGCCCTGGGAACTGCTCCTAAAAAGAAAGGTCGTCTTGGTAGGTGATAGGGATTGCGATTTCTCCCCTTCCTCCCTGGAACGAGGAGGAATCCGTGCTCCGCTGAGGTGCCTGGAACTCCCTGACAGGCTTCGAGATCGGAGAAATTTAGGACGAGCACAGGGAGATTTGATGATGGGGGGTTTGGGATTTGATCTGCCTAGAATATGGACTCGCTTCTCCAGCTGCCCACCTCCTAGCTCATGGACCCCATTTTGGACGGTGAGCTCAAATTCACATGAAGAAAGCATTCTCGGTCACCTAGGATCCTTTGACGGAAATACCGACCAGTGTCAGGCTCAAAACTTTCCTCCTCCCGGAAAAAGAAGGGACGGAAGGTGAAGAAGCAATGCAGCTATCTCTCCAGCTCGACCCAAGTGTGGTGCATTATAAACACTTCCGGCTATCAGGTTCGGAGACGAAGGCGAGGAATCCTCTGGAGAGCATGTTACCTGCAGAGGAAGCTGAGTCCGTCAGCGTCAGGGAGGTCTGAAATATCTCTGCCTTAACTCCTTTCCTCTGATGGTTTGAGGATTGACTGCGATTCATAGCGTGCTCCGGTCACTCGTGGTCTGCATTGATTCTTCAACGGCTTATGTGACGTTCGCAGTCGACCATCTTCGAGTCGATCGTAGACTTCGCTCACCAGTTCGAGGTGACACCCGCCGCAGTCCCGAAAGTCCCTCTTCAGGAAAATCGTATGAAGGAGTCCTGTTAGTGGTTCAGGAATTGATTCCAAGAGAGATCTGGTGCTCTAGGGAGGTGGCAGCAGAGGAGCCGGACTTCTGAGGCCGAGTCTGATTTTGTTGGAGCCGATCATGCCACTCCCAAGTGACTGCTATACCCCCAGTCGTACAGAATGCCTCTGGAAGCAAGACGCTTCACTTGGAGATGGACTCTCTCTCATCTCTCTTCCTCTCTTTTCCTCTGTCGGGACAGCGTCAGGTTCAGATGTACTCTAGACCCTTTCTCTCCCTACTTGGACTCCCAAGGGGTTTCCCGGAGCCTTCAGCGTCCACCTAAGGGGCGGATGTCTTCCTTTCTCACTCTGCCTGCGGGAGGAGAAGAGCTCTCTCCGATCACTGCAGGGGAAAGAATGCTCTCGTGAGAGTCCCTTGTGGTAGCCCTCTCCAGGTTTCGGTTTCTCCCGTCTCCGGCTGCCGAGACTCGTTGAGAAGCGTTGCCAATCTTTCCGAGTGCTCCAGATGACTCTCGGGTCCAAAGACTCGTGTTGCCTAGAGATACGGGGTTCTGCAGACCAGAATCTCTGGTTTGTCGACCGATCGTTTCCAGTGTGCCGCATTCATGAGCAGCCCTCTGTCCAAGTTCCAGGATAGATCGGGCCATGGGCACTAGCAGAATGTCTCGCGACTACTTCCCTTCCTGGGATCCTCGTTCGACCTTCTCCTTTCCCGAGTATTCCCCTCTGCTTCCCGGTTTCACAGAGAAGATCGCCCTTTCTTCCATTTTTTCGTAATTCTCAGAAGAGATGAAGGAGCTGACTCTCCTAAGCTTACGCTGATGTTGGCAGGGACACTCATAGCAGAGGGCATCGGGAGTAAGCATGCTGGAATCTTCTCAAACACCCCACCACGCGAGGGACAGACCACCGCCGGCACCCGGTGTCTCACCAGAGAGCTGACCAGAGAATTTCATGCAATCAGCTGGTTTCCCTGACGATGGGAGAAGGAAAGCCAACAGAGAAATCTGGGCTACTTCCTATTCTCCTCCTTTGACTCTTAGCGCGTGGCAGTGTAGTAGCAGAGCTGTCAGCTGGGCTAATAGCAGTCTGATGAAAAGTTCCAGAACTAGAAAAGGAGGATGTCCACAGGAATCTCTTCCATAGCCTAGTGGACGAGAAGGATGGTCTTCAGGACTCTTCAGCATCTTCAGATTCCAGATAGGATGTTTTGGCCGGAGAAATTGCGTTCCGAGAAAGAACGGGAGATCCTTCGCATGCCCTTCCCAGGGTCCGCATGCTACTTCAGTGTTTTGGAAACTCGGGATTTCGTTAGGGAAGGGTGTCCACATCCCTTCAGAACAAGGGTTGGGGTGCAACTTTTTCCTTTGGGGGGTTCTTCAGCGCAATTCCAAAGTCATCTTCAAGGTGCAGGCCACTCCTTCTCCACTCCCGCGCTCGCGCGTGCCAGTGGTGGCGGTCCTCACCGGTCTCTGAGAGGCCACTCTCTCCTGATCAGGGCTCCTCTCCCTGGATCTTCCTCTGCCTGCGCAACCCGCAGGGATGCTTCTTCCTCCCGTTCGCCGCGCGACCCCTGCTTCTTCCCTATCTTGGAGACCCTGGACGCACATCCTCCTGGAGACTTCCCTCCAATCTCCTCGCAGTCGTCCCCGTGCGGAAACCCTGAGGAATTTTCTCAGAAGCCACTCTGCCGATCTCCTGGCTCTTCCGAAAACTGATGATCCCGAAAACTGGCATGGACACTCGAGCGGGGCAGACAAGCGAGAAGGTGGGACAGAGGAACTTCCCATCCTTCTCCGAGACTGCGGCACTTTCATCGACCCCTGTGAACCGGGTAGGCGCACACTCGGTGCGCTGCGACGGAGACCCCATGTGGTCTATTCCCGACCAGCAGAGGATCTCCACTTCCGGGGGAGAGCTGGTGCTCTCAAACCCATTTCTTCCTTCACAAAGTGCGCGCACGAGGAGGAGGTGAAGGGCCGGCGGATCTCTCTCTCTCTCTCTCTCTTCCGAGGTATCTCGGCGGCGGGCCCTCTCACTGCTTCCCATGAGGTCTCCCGGTGCTCGCCGCTCCACAGCTCGGGAAGCAGGAAGAAGCCCCGGGAAGACAGCACCACAAGGGGAACACATAACTTGAAAACCCTCCTTACCCTTCGCAGGGAGGCAGGGCAGCGACGCCCTCTCTGTAGGAGGAAGAGGTGATACTCCAACAATCCTGCATTCCATCATTCTCTCGTGTGCTGGAGTCTTCCCAAGATGGACGTGCATTTGGGGCTGCTCTGCTTTTGCCCGAGAGCGAAAACAGTGTGCGAGCTTTGCTCTGACCGCGCTGATGCTCACGGGGTTCGTGGTCGAGATGGCTGCCAGCACCTGAATCCAGTGGAGGATTCTCTGGTTCCGAGGACTCGGAGAGCGAGCGACCCACTTTCTGCAGCAAAGAGAGATGCCCCAAGGGAGGCGGAGGCTCTTCAGGTATCCACGGCTACCCTTCGTTAGAGAGGCACCCTTGACTGAGGCGCCGTCTCCCGAGGAGGGATGGCAGTTCCCCGCTCTCCCTTCCCGCCGAAGGAGAAGAACAGATTTCCAGAAGAGGAGCTCGATCAAGAGTGAAAAGGACAGAGAAGCACCCAATGTTGGATTCTTCGGCTCTTTCACCTTCAGCTGACCTTCCCGAGCAATGTCCTCCAGCCTGTCCGAGTCCCTCATCCCAGAGGGGGAGTGGAGAGTATCCAGCGATGCAGCCGCTGCGAGAGGCATTCTAGGCGAGTCCGGAAGCAGGAAGACCCGGACGAGAAAGAGGAGAGACCCCTTTCTTTTCGGCTGATGTCTCCTCGAGGCCGCAGTCCCTCTCTCGGAACTTCCTCGTCGCCTTGATGACAAGAGCAAGGGTGCTGATGAGGAACGGAGGCGAGGGAGCAGCGAAGAGAGAGGAGCACCAGTTTAGCATTCCCTCTGAAAGAACCCTTTGCGCTCCTCTGTCTGACAGCCCCCCTTCCTTCCTGGAACCAGGGGACGCCGCAGTCGCGGATAGCCGTCCCTGCTCCCCCTACGTAGTTTGCCCTTCCAGGCCGAGGGGGATCGATGAGGAGGAAAAACGGGGCCGAGTCCCGGGAAGGCAGCCAAGGAGGACGGGAGCGCTCGCCCGGGAAGGAAAGGAAGATGGAAAGGGGAAAAGAGAGTGGGGTGAACCGCTTGCCGAAGGGTAGGAATAGGGATGCTTCCACAGGTGAGGGGAGAGGTGTTCTCCAATCCCTTGCGCCAGAGAATCTTGGCTGCCCACTCGTGCGTCCCTCGTCGCTTCCTCTCTCCCTCTTCCTCTTTTCCTCACTTACTCTTTTTCTTCTCTTTTTCCTCTTCTCTTCCTCTACTATCTCTTTTCCTCATCTTCTTCCATTCCTCCCTTACACTTTTTTCTCTTTTTCCCCTCTCGCTTCGTCTTTCTTCTCTCCTTTTCCCTGACTCTCTTTCCCCTCTTTCTCCTCCTGTTTCCTTCCTTCCTTACTCTTTTTCCTCTCTTCCTCCTCTCCATTTGCTTTCCATTCTCGTTCTCCTAACCATCCCCTCTCTCGTCCGGGAAGTCGCGGATGGGACTTGCCGGACGAAGGCGCAGCTTCTGTGCGAATCTTCTTCCCCCGGACTTCCCGGACGTCCGGGAAGTCTCAGATGGGACCTCCTGCGCACGCGTGAGGCTGCCCGGCCGGCGGCGGCGGCCTTCCCGGAGCTCGCCCACGAGAAGGGAAGTTCCGCTCCCGCCGCGACGGAAAAGATGGAAGCGGCCGCTCTCGCGGGACCCGAGAAAGCGGATGGGATGAGGCGGAGCTAGGATGCGTGCCCGGAGCCACTTGGGTGAGTCGCTGGGGCGACGGGAATGAAGGGTGAAGGGGTAGAGAGAAAATGGGGAATGCATGCGTTGCACACGCTCGTCTCTCGGACGCACATCCCGGCGTCTTCCTGCTTTCTTCCTGACCGCTTCCCTTAACTCCCAGGAAGGAAAGCACTCCCTTCCTTATCTCCTTGTCACCGTCCCGACTCCTTGACGTCCCAGCTCCTGCAGGTTCTGGTGGCTTCCCTCAAATGGTCTCTCTCCCTCTCTTTCGCCCCCCTTCTCGCGTATTTCAGGGAGGGGGCTCCGAGCGCAGCTTCTTTGAGAATCTTCTTCCCCCCCTCCCCTCGCTCATTCCTCCAGGAGTAGAGCACCGTTTTTTTCCGCGGAGTGGAGGAGGAGAAAGGGAGATGACTCTGTATTTGGTGTTCCGTGATCATCTTGTTCTTCTTCCCTTGTGAAATCTTTTGGGAGAGAGCAGGGGGGTCCTAAGAGACAACGGAGATCTAGGACATACCCTCTGAGGGATAGTGATTGTCCTGGGAGTCTCGAAGGGTCCGCAAGGTAGCGCTCTCCCTCTCCCGATGGAAAGAAACTCTAAAGTCCCCGATCGCTCCCAGCCCTTCCATTCGGCCTTCTGGGAGAAGAGAGTGGGTTGCCGAGCAAGCCGCAAAGGCCAGGTCTTCAGCAATGAAAGGAAAGAGACCCTCTGGAGACGATCTCCACCCGCCGAGTTCGACGGCGATCCACCCCTCGCCGTCCCACGCGGAAACTCCGAGACCCCACTTACCTCTGCGGGAGAGGCGCCCGGAAGACTCTTCGCCATTCCGCTCATCCAGGAGCTCCGGACATGGACTTCCCCACGTCCCACATGGAAAGGGGACGGAAGAGGAAGGGGAGCCGGGGAATTTCCCCGCGTTCCCGGAGTACCCGGTCCAGCGCGCAGACCAATGCTGCTTTTCAGCAGCGGGAACGTCGCTCCCTTTCGAGAAGAAGGGTAAATGCTCTTCCAGAAATTGAGCGTCGGCCCTGGGGCACTCGAGGAGTCCCAGATCCGCTGTCCTTCTCTACAGTGAGTTACGGGGATGGCCGTGAGGGCGAAACGTTTGGTGTTAACAGAGCGAAGGAAGACACGTGCATGACTCCAGGGAGTCTCTTGGGCCTGAGAAGGGTGAACAGGGCGAAGGAGTGCCAGGAGCTCGGTAGGTATCCCGACAAGGAGTAGGGAGGGAGCAGCCAGTCGTATCCACGGAAAAGGGGTGTTGAAAGAGGAGGAAAGGAAGCCTTTGTCTCCCGGGGTTGCTTTTCCGAGGGTGGGGGTCTCGCGGCAACCAACGCACACCGAGCCAGAGAACCAGTCCCTTCCCTCGCTCCTCCTGCCCCGCCTTTCCTTCCGAAGCCACGCCTCCGGGAGACTGCGGAGGCGGAGAGGTGCTGGGATTGGGCCCGCGCTCCGCCCTCTGCGGCGCTCGTCCCGGAAGACGATCCTGCGGAAGGTCTTGGTCGAGTCCTGCCTGTGGGACAAGCGTCGAGGTCCCAGCGTAAAGGCGCGCAGAACGCAATCCCCACGACCCGCTTTACCACCGCACCGCCTCCGGTCCCAGAGAGCGTCTGGTGCAGCGACAGGCAGAGCCCTTCCTGGGAGAGCGGGGAAGGAGTGGGTGGAGGTCCTCCTGGGGCATCTCTCCTGCCCCTGCAGGGCACCGACGGCCAGGCAGCTCCCAGATGTTTGAGGCAGGAAGGCGGGACGAAGAATGTACTGGCTACGCAGGTGAACCGGACCTACGGAAAGGAGGAGCAGTCCGGAAAGCGAGTGCTTTCGGGAGCTTCCCGCCGGATCTCCAGGGGAGTACTCCGGCATCTAGGGATCCTTCGTGCATATCCGAGGGTTCCCTACCTCTTCTTTCTTTTCCTTTTCCTCCTATGAGATGCGCGTGACGGCAACTGTTCCCAGGGACCGTAGGATTTCGCAAGAACGGAAAGGGAGAAGGTCGCAGCTAAGACGTCTGCTGCCCGGGGCGTCCCAGAAGAGACTCCGCCTTTTGGACGGCTGAGACCTCCCGCTGCGTCTCTCCGTAAAGACGAACACGTTGCTCCGAAAGCCGGGATGCTGCCGCCGAGGCGGAGTGGAACACCTCTGAGAAGGGACGGGTAGAGCGGGAGGTGTCCCGGTGCTAGTGAACTCCATCCGGAAAAGGGAGGCTCCCTGCAGCAGAAAGAACCATTCCCGGTTCAGCCGCGATCTCGCAACCTTTTCCGTGCCCTCTCTTCCCACCAGAGGGCCTCCCGTCGGAAGAGCAGTCCTCAATCCTGGGCAGCGTCCCACCCGGTTCACTCCAAGGGCCCGGATACGAGGAGAAAGTGCAAGAGGATTTTCCCCTGAAGCTGCGCACCAAATCCCTGCCGAACGGCGCGAAGGATGCGAACCAGGGTTCCAGGGAGGGGACACTCACGTCTCCGGCAGGGCGTGAGACCGCGAATCCCGCAGGCTCTACGACGAGCGGGGGGATCGGGCGACCGCAGCTACGTCAATCCTGGAAGGGAGAGCGTCTCTCGACGCGCAGAGGAAATGGGGGAAAGAAATGGGGTCGGAGGGTGGGATGGAAGGGGCACAGCGAGTCGGGGGAGATTGGCTGCTCCTCTTCTCGGGTAAACGCTCCCGGCCAGCGAGGAGGAAGGGAAGGGGAAGGGAAGAGGAGCTTCTTCCCTCCTCCCCCGCTCCCTCCCTCCACGCGTCCCCCTTCCCCTTCCCTCGATCCGCGAGGGAGCTCAGGGATTCCCAAGTGCCCGCTCCCTGGGAACGAGCCTGCTGCGGTAGGACAGGTCCCCATCTTCTTCTCTCGTCTCCTCGTCCCAGGTGTCCCAGGAAGAAAAAAGGGATGATTTGTGGGCGCGAGGCGGGAGAGAGAACGGCAAAGGACCGCGGAATGCTGCTGCCCTCCAGCTCTCTCTTCTTGTCCTCCCTCCTTCTCCTCTTTCCGCGATCCCCAGGGACGCGTCTCCCTCGGGATCGACCCGACCCAAGTGACGTCGCAAGATTTGTCGGCGGGTCGCGTCCTCAACGTCCGGAGCTTTGAGAGAAACGTAGAGCATCCGAGAGTATTCTCTCGTGGTTTCCCGAAGGAAGCGAAGCCGGCTGCGGTGCGCCGGAGGCGGAGATCTGCGGGTGAAGCCTGGAGAGGTCAGCAGCAACGACAGCCTCCCTTCCCCGCCACAGGAGGGCAGGGTGGCCGTTGCTTCTGCTTCCGGAGACGAGCAGCCCGGAACCAGCCGCACCCTTCAACCCCCTGGGGTTCTCCCTCCCTCTTCGCGAGAGAAGAGCGGGGAGGAGGGAGGAGAGACTCCGCTTGCTGCCCCTGGAAAGACGACCATCTGCAGCTGCCTTTTCCGAGCACCCTCAACTCCCCTTCCCTCGCACCTCCTAGTCCTTCGCGAAGGTCCGGAGGGTCAAACGGTTGAAGTCGGGACTCTATTTCCTCCGGTGGACCATCAGGATGATGTAGCAGCACTAGGATGCTGCTACACCAGTTGGAAGAGAAAAAGACCTGCTGCTGACTGATACCTAAGGCCGAGGGCACGTGTCGGGAAGGTCCGCGGAGGCTGCCAGTTTAGGGCATCCCTCTTGCTGGGAAGAGGAGTGGGGAACTGCATCATCCCTGCATCCCAGCTCCTTCCGCAGCTCCCGCCGCAGGAAGAAGCTGAATGGCATCTTAGGGGACCATCGGAGGGAACTAAGGAGCTACCAGGGAACACTCCCTCCTCCAGGAGAGGCAGGATGTACCTGCAGGATTTAGGGGAGAGGAAGGAGAGCGGCGGCACGATCTTCCGAAGAGACCCTCTCCATCCACTCACTGCCCCTCCTCGTTTCTACTAAGCGCACTTACGAGCGTCCATCAGAGTGAAGCGCCTCGGAGGATATTCCTTCTTGGGGTGTTTGAGGTCACCCAGGACTGACCTGGAAGATTGCAGTGGACCCTTCGACTTTTCTGGCTGCCTGGAATACGCGCCGTACCAACCTGCAGCTTCAGGCAGGGAGCAATCGAATAAAAGGGAACCCAGACCGTCTCCCAGGAGGCGCTCTCTCACTCGGAGTTCGCCTGCTTCCCACCCTTCCCGGCCTCGGTCGCACGCCAAAAGTGAAGAGATCCTGCGTCCCCGGCTGGCCGCTGAGTAAGCTGCCGGATGACGCCCCTGGACTGAAAGATCTCTCTCCAGGAGACAAATGTTCTCCCGCTCGCTTCTGAGACGTCCGCCCTATCCCACTGGCGATCCTCTTTTCGGCGGTCGTCCCAGAAACGGCAGAGGACTCTGCCTTCTGAATCCCGCTTCTGCCATGCAACCCGGAAGGTCTACTCTTTCCAGGTCGCATCTCACCACCTCCCCGGGATAGCGGAGCGAAAGGGTCATGGTATTCCTGGTGTGTCTCGCTCACACCCTCCCCAGGGTCCAACAGGCGGTCAGCTCCCAGGTGGTTGAGACAGCGGCCCCTCGATCCTAGGCGGCGCTCCCTTCTGGCTCACTCTAAGGGCCCGAAACTTGGGGGGGATCCCAAAAGAGTCTTCCCCTGCAGCGGTTTCCACGTTCCTTCCGGGTGGATGCGGAGCCGCGCCGAAATCGCCGGCCGCGAGATACATGAGCGCCTCAGGGAGGGCCGCCACGGGAGCGGGGACGCAGCAGGAACGGAGGATCCTCCTGGGTTCCCTCTTGGTGCTTCCCTCTGACTGTCCCTTCTCCCTCGCACCACCTCGGGCACCGTTCCACTTAGTCAGAGATCAGCAGAAGTGCGGGAAGCCTCCGATTACCTCGGAGGCATCACCTTTTCCCGCCTTCCACTTTCAGTAGGAACTGTGAGAGTCCGCCCCTGAGGGTCGTCCAGAAAAGGTCAACCCCGGGCACCCCGGAGGTGCTTCGCTGCCGGAAAGCGATTTTTTCTTCGCCCTTCCCTTCCACTCCAGTTGGCGTTTCTCCCGCTGCCGAGGTCTCCCGAAGGATCAGAGCAGGGATCGTTTCCTTCCTTCCGAGATACTCCTCGCTTTGTTCTCTTCCCGGGAGAGGGAAGCCGTTGGGCAGAGCGCGCCGCGGGGTCGCCGCGCACCCTGTGCTTCGGCTGGTGAGAGCCCTAGCCGGAGTCTCGTTCCTTCCAGCCCACCTGATTCCCGAGGACACTCCCATCCCACTCATCCGTTCTCCCTGTCCATCCTCTTCCCTGACTTGGAGGCATTCGAGAGCACCGCTCCCTCCACTCTAAGGAAAGCTCCCCGTAAGAAAGCCAGTGGTCCTCGAAACACGCTCCCTCCTCTTTTGAGCATTCCAGAATGCCGCGAGAACGAGCAGAGAGATCCCTGCTCCGCTTCTTCCCTGGATCGGTTGGCTCTGGCCCGCTTTGCGGGCGCAAAGGAAGCAGCGGAGGACGCGCGGCACCTTACGGGGGAAGCTTCTGCCTCAGGAGTGGCCGCTCCCTTCTTTCCAGGCAGACCACATGGCGCACGATGTGGGGGACTGCAAAGGATCAGGAAAGCCTTCCTCTGCCGAGCACTCATCCTGCCATCGGGCACGCCTGCCTCCCCCCACTTCCCTTCCCCAGCGCGCCCAGCTGCTGGCTGCCTCGGTCGGGGTCGGCGGCGGCGCACGTGAAGCAGCGCCGCGCGCCTCTGCAGCCTCCCCACGATGAAGCGGCAGCATCTCCGGCTCTTCCGCGGGACCACGAATTCCGCAGAGAACCGCCGCCCCTGCAAAAAATGACCTGCCCGAGAGTCAAGCCAAGGCCAAGTCAAGAGGTCGGCAGTTCGCTGAGGGAGCGCAGACCGGCTATGTTAATTTGCTCGCGCGGTCAGCTGTCAGGGTTTCCTCAGGGCACAAGGCTGCCGAGTTTCTTGTTCGCCCTCTCCGAGCGAGCCGATGCAGGTGCTGCTGATTTCTCGCTGTTCGGCAGGACGTTGGTCTCTCCGGCGTCTCCTCCGAGTTCCAGGTTGATCCCACGACCTCTCGCCTCCGTGCCGCCCGATGCCTCTTGTGTCTAGCCGAGTTCCTTCCCTGTCTGTCTCTTCCGAGGGCTCTTTCGATAACCGAAGAGGACCCGTTTCGGCTGCTATGACCACATGAGATATCGCGTTTTTTTCTTTTTTTCACAATTTTTTTCTGTCCTTTTGAACTGTCGCGGACAGCGAAGCTCTCGAGGTCACCTGATTGCTCGGGAAGACTGCGTTCCAGTCAGAGAAGGAGCACCCACGAATGCACCCCCGTTTCACAGAGGTCAAAGTTGTTATTTAAAAAAAAAAACATGCCGCCTGTAATTTTCTTGCATCCGGCTTTGCGGGATTCCTGAAATGCATGAAGCTCCCATACGCATTTTACAGGAGGAAACGAGTGTTCCCCCTCCTCCCCGTCCACACCCCACATAAGTTTGTGAGATGCTTTCTTCTGAGCACAGATGTCTCCATGCTTTGGGATATGTGCCGAATGTTAATCTCTTGAAATTATCACCCCTCTTCTACTATCCTCTTCTCTTTTTTTTTAAAAAAAAAGCAAAAGAAAAGAACTTGTGCTGTTACAGGGAAGATGGCTGATGAGGAAAACGAGGTTCGGCAGATGATCTGAACTGCTGTAGCGTGAGTTTTCAATGCAAAAACTGCGTGTTCGCCGTGTGCATACGAGCATCACCATCGTATCTTCCGAAAGATGATCTCGTGAGGTTTGCTACTCACTGCGCCCACCCGCTGCTTGAGAAATCTCCGGGAAAGCGCCGATATCCCGGAGTGCTCGTAGAGGAAAGCGTAATTCGCGTTGTTACCACGGTGGATCTCTCTGCTGCCATGCCGCCGTCATCATCTCGAACCTGGGTGGATGCTTCGTTCTCGGAGCACGGGAAGGGCCGGGGACGAAACCCTGCTGATATCTGAACTTCAGGAGTTTCTCCCGTTTGAGATAACTCCGCGTTTGGAGATGGAAGAGATACCAAAAGTTGCCCGCGCAGAACAAATGCAGCAGATGTCCCGAATCAAGTGTTACATATCACTTGTAGCCGCTTTCGCGAAACAATGGAACGCTCTTCACCATGAAGCGGAAGATCGAGGTAGATGAGATCATACTGCCTTTTGTAAGAAAGAAGTGACCATCCATTTTTAGCACTTGCGAGACGAATAGATATTTTCCATCCGGTCTGGTCGTTTCTCTCTTTCTCTCTTTAAAGGCCAGTAGCGACCTCACAGGGAGATCGTTGCTATTAGCCTAGGATAATACTCACTCGGTTATGCCAGGGCGTTTATTACGTTAAGTAATAAAAATGCAATTTTGTGTTCATTGCGTGTGGTAGAACCGTTGGTTCTACCACACGCAATGAACCTGCCAAATAGCGGTATGCAGACCATCGAGGTCCTCTTCGGCAGCGTGGGGGGAGGGAAAACAAAAACAAAAAAAAATAAACAATCAAAACAGGGGAGAGGAAATTATAAACGAGGAGGGGGAAGGGTTCCGAGGAAGGGATCACGGTACTCTGCCAGGAGTCCTCTGCATCCTGTTCTGGATGCTGGCAAGTTCTGTTCGGATAGTGCCTAGGTGGCCATCTCGAGGCTGTCCTCAGGAAGATTCGCGCCAGATGAATGGCGTCCCTGCCATTCTGGCCTCTTTTTCCCGCGTTCCAGGCTGCCACGATTCCGGGGACGCAGCAAAGAACTGCTAGGGACGAGACTGACGCAGAGTGGAACGCGCGAAGAGGCCTCCCTCTGGGATTCCTAGGGTTATTGCGAAGCGATTCCAAAGGGATCGGAGGACAGCACAGTCCAACAGCAGGTGCAGGAGAATCGCCTTCTTCCCGTACCTGTCTCACTGAGCGTCCACGCTCCCCCCCATGTCCAGTGGTGAAGGCGCGCTTTTCACGGGATTCCGCCATGCAAAGCGCAAACGACAAAACTGTTCCACCAGTAACGCCTACTCCTGCCACTTGAAGAGGAGAGTTGCACTGTTCCAGCATGCTGGGGGCCATTTCATCTCCGCAGGGACGTTGAGCAGCTCTTCCCAGAGTACAAGTCCGCGGGGTGAGACACTCGGAGTCTCAGCGTCCTTGACCTCCCGAGTTGCCCATGCCCCCAGAAGTTAAGTCTTTGCTGCTATGCAGCATGTTACTTCTCACCTTGCTGGGGTTACGATGTCCCTTGCGTTCCAAGGGCAGCACTGAGGCAAGGGGGGTAGACGAGGCCCACCGTATCTTCCGCTGTTGAGGACGATCTCCTCGAACGACATGCGAGTGTTGATGCAGGCAGGCGTACTCCGCCTCGTTCGCGCCGTAGATCATTCCCCAGGAGAAGACCAACTCCTGAAGCCATGCAGTGCAGTTCACAGGGAGGCAGGAGATCCAGGTGTTCTCCTCTACCAGGGCAACTATCTGGCGTAGTTGGTATCCGCAACGTCTTAGCAATCTCTCGCAGGCAACCAGGAGGGAGGCGAGTCTCTCGCAGCCGGTTGCACTCCTTGCGAGAAGTCGCGCTGGTGAACACCAGGAAGTGGTCCATAATCTTACTGAGAAAGCGTCTTCTGAGTTGAAGTTGAAGCTCCACCCTCTCCAGCTTAAAGGAGGCCCAGTCCGCCACCTTTACGCGGAACACACAAGCCTTTCAGTCGAATTCTGGACCTCACTGTGCCCCAGAAGGCTTTTCTCAGGCCTCGGTCTTCCTCTTGACGCCAGTGGGGCGGGCGAAAACAGGGGGCAAAGGTGAGGAGCCTCAAACGAGTTTCACACTGCGGCGTGTTCCTGCAAACAAAACTTGCCGTTCTGGAACGAGCCGAGTGTCATCTCTACTTTTTGGAACGGTCAGACCAGGCTTCTGCTACGCAGGAGTCTTCCAACGGAACGCCAAGGTACTTGAAGTACCCGCTCGTGGAAATCCCCAAGAGGATCCAGTCTGGCCGTCCGGTCCACGTCGCAATGACCGGCACTATGGACGACTTCGCCCTGTTCACCTCAAGTCCAGTACCCCGGCTGAGCATCTCGAAGAAGCCCTCAAGTGCAGAAGCAGGGGAAAGCAGCAGCAGAAGATCGTCTGCATAAGCAGACGCAGCAGGTGTGCCCGGGCATCGAGCTCGGCAGGGTTGCCAGAGTCTCTCTGTATGCTCTGAGCACCAGCTTGGAGTAGCAGGGCCCACGCTGAAGAGCAGAGGACTCAGACTGTCATCCTGCCTTATGTTGCAGCAAATGGGCACGCCGTGAACGTGCCGGCCGCTGAAGCAGATATTAATTGACTCCAAGCGTCAGCTGGAGCTCAGATAAGCCAAGAAGACGGCAGGGAATCCCATGCATTTCAGGAGCTCCAGGAGTTCCTGGTCGACGCAGTCGAAAGCTTTGCGCAGATAGACCGACCTCAAGGGGTCCAGGCGCGTTTGATCCTTGGTGGCCTTCCCCTCCTTGGTCAGAGGAGGATTCAGAATTCGCCTAGGATATGAAAATCCCTTTGGGTTCTGTTTTCTCTGCTTTCTTTCCAGCTTTCGTCTAGGGAGGGGAGCTTCTTTCTTTCTTTTTGGTTCACCAAGTACCGAAGAACCGTTCGCCTCCTTAGGGGGCTCATAGAGATCCTTAGCACTGTCCACGCTAATCAAAGGTGCGTGCAACCCTCCGAGTTAGGGGTAAACCCGGTGGGACTAGAATGAATCCACGAAGGCTCTGGCGGAAGGAGTCTGTTCCTCTCTGACTCTTGGGAGGGAATCCCGAAAGGGAACCTTCCTCTCATTCTCTCTGGAGGGACCTCCCGGAGTGGGGCGTCCCATTATTTCTTCTCCGAAGGGAACTCGGAAAGGATCCGCCCTGAATTCCTTCTCCGGAGGGAACCCGCAAGGGAACCGCTCCTTGTTACTCCTCTGAAGAGAACCCCGAGGGGAGGTTTCCGAATTTCTTTGAAAGACTCTCTGAAGAGCGAAGGAAGCAGCACGCTCTTCAACGCTCTGGAGAGGCATCAGACAGCTCCATGATACGGAGCTCCCCCCATAAGGAAGGGACGGCTCCATTTTCACAACCGAAAAGGAACCGCAAAGCGAATCGGCTCCTTGGTTCCTTTAAGAACCTAGGAGGATCAACTTCCAGTCCCGGTCAGTCAGCAGGGGCATCCGATTTTCGGCTTCCGCCAATACCGCACTCGAAGCCTATGTAAGGCCAACCAGCGTCATGCTGGAGGGAGACTCGAAACCCACGACGGAGCCATTTTTCGGCGTTGATCCTTTCCCTGGGTGGGATTCGAACCCTCAACCACACGGCTGCCAGCGCAGTCCATTTGGGAGGCTTCAAAACACTAAGGATATGCCAATGACCGTTTATTTGTCCAGAAGCGACTTTCAAGTAGAAGAAGAGTTCTGGCAGAAAATCCTCAGCTTCAGCGAACGATTAAGAGGGATGCGAAGGTTGCCATCAGAAACAAATTGTGAACTCATTTCTAGACGCTGTTGGCATCCGACTTTCCTCTAGTGCACAATGGAGGATGCTTCGGGGTTAGGTGCTACTCGTATCTTTGCTTCTGCAATCATGTGATAAAGGCAACTGAGTTCGCATTCTCAGTGGGAGTTTGTTTTCCATCCTGTCTCAACAGCAGTACCTTGATGGAAAGAAGAATCCGCTTAAGGTTTTCCTGCGTGTGCTTCACCTTAACTGAACTCATTGCAGAAGTTTCCATCTGAAGGTCATTTAAATCAATGCTTTGAGAGTGGCTTGGACCTCTAGGTCTTGGGTTGTTGCCCTTGTTATTGTTTCTTTTTTGATTTCGAGAAGAATCTCTTGCTTCCAATTATGACTAGTGCTTGAGAATTCTTTCTTCCCACCTGTCGCTACTTCCTCTCTTTCTGAAACGATCACAGGTACTTTCACTGTGTCATTGGTTGTGTGTGTGCATTGTTTTTTTTCTGTAGATCCGGAGAGATGACTCAGCAACGTCTTCTGCATGCGTTTCAAACCAGAAACGAACAAATAGAGGGAATGATGCTCAGTGTTCCACTTGAAATTCCCATAAAATTCGGATTTCGCTTGCATCATTTATGAGAATTCAAACACATAATAATGATAGTGACGGTAGCAACCATATGATGGCAAAAATAATCTGAGATCCCCAATTAGTGCATAGCAACGGTGTTTCAGTATGCAGATTATTTATGGTCGTTAACGAATAGTCAGATGTCTACAAAAGGGATATTTGTTTTTTTTTGTACACTTCATTTCGGTAGTTGAAACTGCAGGAAAGTTCAGCATGCCAGAGGGTATGTCGGATAAAATTGCACATGGTGAAAATGTGACTAACTGCTCGATGGCTGGTGGCCCTTCAAAGCATAAGTGGATGTTAGTGGAGACGAAAATTATGCCATCTGTTCCAGTCCTCCAGCCAAAACGTTTCAAGAAGGAACTGTCTTCCCGAACAGAAGACCCAACAGGAACAGAGCCTCAGGAAAGTTGAAACGGAAAAGTCGAAGCAGTTACAGGTGTCCACATCCTCGAAAGGACGAAGCAGACTTGTTCCGAATAGGGGCGAAATTCTCTTTCGCCAACATAATATGAGAAAAATTTCAATGGCCAACCGCTGTTTTCGAGGACAAAGGTTAGAAAGGTATTCCGAAAACTCCTTGAGAAGATAAATACCAAGAGTCAATGGAGCCGTGGTCTTGGGAAGAAAGCAAAGAGCAACTAGTTTCTAAAATCAGGCTCGAGAAGTAGGCGGATGCCTTTTTATTTGTCGTTTTTTCAATGATAGGTCACAAACATTTTCAGGAAACCCATACTCAATTACGGAGTAGCTGAGTAAAGGAGAAAGAAAGAGATATTCTTGAATACAGGTTTCAAGGGAGTTTTCTCAAAAAGTGTGTTCCATGATTGCAACACAAAGCACGGGACGACAGAACATGTTTCCGACAGCCGAAGATCAAACGGATCAAAAGGATTTCATCGTCTAAAAGAAAGAAAAAAATACGCTGCACATTGGCGATCTACCAGGATCACGCGATGCAGAATGGGACTTTTGGCTTCCCAAGAATCTTCGAAAGAGTACGAAGCTTCCAGCTCAACGAATTCACGTCTTTTTCAAGCAAAAAAAAAAAAAGAGGAGAAGAAAGACGACGCAAACACAATCCTATACTTGGATCGTGATGAGTTTTCTTGTAGGACAAGTCGGGCTAGATTCGGATTTCACGGAGCGTCTTCCAAACATGACGAGGATAAAGATATCCCGAGATGTGCAGCTAAAAACCAGATGAAACCGGGAACGTGTGTGAGAACATCACACATGAGGCTTGCCCAAATGGCTGAGATGGGAAAAGCAGACCTCTCGGAGTACAGCTAGGAGTTCAGACGGAAGTGGGCATGGATCCTTTGGAATTTATCTTTGGAGCATTTGTTGAGGAAATCCCGGAAAGGATTGAAGAGTTGCGGAGGTCTGACGAAATTCCGAATTAGCGGACCACGAATGTTCTCTCTCAGCCCTAAGCCCTGGGCGCAACGTGCGCCTTCACTTCACTCGCGATTTATCTGACGTTAGCCGGTTTTCCTTCCTTTTTTTCCTTTGTTTGACTCAGATGTGAAAGTTTCTTCCCTGAGAATTTGGATCACGGGAACGGGAGAATTTATTGCCTTAGGGAAAAATACAATAGTTGTTCGCATCCTCGGATCCCTCTGCGGTCAAAAAGTCTCCTTTTATCAGTTCGATTATTTGAGATTGCGCTGAATAATCCCGCAGAAGTGGTTGATAATAAAACATGCTGCAGGGTTGACTGGTTGTTCATATAGACCAGCATCAGCTAAGCAAATGAGTAGCTCATCTGTGACTAACCAGATTTTCTCGGCTCGGGAAATCAGATTATCAATAAGTACTACTAACGGCGTTGTTTGTTTAGGGATCGCTTCGCAGTCCGGGAAAATCTCCCTACCGGGAATAGTAAGCTCCAGGAGCGCGATGTTGGAAACAAGAGTATATCATGAGCTGCTAATTGCGTGTATTGTACACAGTCATTTTCTCAGAGTCACGTGACGTGTTCCTCGTGCGCATCGCAGCGCTCTTCTCTCAGCGGAATTTCACCAAAGTCTGAAATCATCCGACGCGAGGAACGGAATGCAAGGTACTGAACCCCGATCTCCTCTGCAAGTAGTTCTCCATGACCATAAAAACGGAACTCCAATTCCCCGCAAGCACCCAGACCGCACATCCAGAGAGAACAGCATCTTCCTTCCCTTGAAATACTTCCGGGTGGTCGGAAGAAAACCAAAAAAAAATTCGTTCGTAATCCTGAAGTCCATGCGGATAGGAGGGGAAAAAAAAAAAGATCCTCCAGCAGCATGCAGCACTTTGGAATAATTCAATCTCTGGTGGAGTAGATACACGGAAACCTAGGCTGAAAATTTTTTTTTTTTTTGCGTGTATGCGTGTTCTCTGTGCCGACGTACATGAGCGAAAAAGTAGCTCTTTTGCTGTGTACTCGAAATGAGCAGATGAAACTGAGGCTCAGTAGACTGAGCGCCCAAAGCGAGCACATGTACCCTCACAATGGCATCCCAGCATCGTAGAATGCTCTGCGTCATGAGACTTCGCTGTTTCTTTCTTACTTCTTGTTTGTCTTTCTCTCAGCGACTTGGAGCCCACCTCCCTATCCTTCTCATCCTGGTATAATCCATTCTCTCAATGCGCATGTGTAGCTTCTGGAAGGTTCTAATTTGTATTCCGATTTTGTTCACAGTGCAGCTGATGTCTTTCCCTTGTGTCGTCATGGGGACCGCTGGCGTTTCATCACGTGAACTTCAATAACGTTTTGTACGTGCTTGCTGCCGATCTCTGCGTTGCACTCACTCACTTGCGATGTTCCGATTTTGTAGAAATTTCTATGTTACGAGCGCATCGAAGGTCTCTCCTGCGAACCCATTCTACGAATCTCCTTCTCTTTGGTACTAGACGCAAAATGCCGCCTTTCCTGGAAACTGCTCCATAAAGCTCTGCAATAATTTTCAATGTGGCATCCTTGTGAGGTATCTGAAGGAATCTGATCGCAATCTTGGTGTTCGCCTCCCGTTCTTCTCTCTTTTCTTTCCAAGAAAAGAGAGAAGCTCTCTGTATCTTCCCTTTTGTATCTTCAACAGCGTGTCTCTTAAGAATTGAAAACTACGAATCTAGCCACAGCAAGCCAGAAATTTTGAGAGTGCGGTGAGATCTACCATTCTGGCTCAAGGATGAGCTCGATGTCTCCATTAGAAATTTCCTTACACGGCCGGATCTCAGAGGACTTGGTAGCCCGAATCTTCAAAAGCATTTTCAATCTCAAGGATCCGTTGCTGGAAACTCGAATCAGACTGTCGAGATTCGACGTATTTATGGATGTGGACCGGAAGATCTCACGAACGGGCATTTGTTTTCTCACGTTCAGACCCAAAGCTACTGATAAAAAATGCAGTCTGCAATCGAATATCTGTGTCTAAGTTAAGAAGTGCGTGATGCTGATCGAGCGTGCACTGAATCGAACCAGTTCGCAATTAGACCACGTGTGGGATTATGGTGGCCAAAGGCCTCGTTCCTGATCCAGCAGGAAGCTCGAAACTGTCCAAATGGAGTGTCCATGATCATTTGCCTTACAACAAAGCTGCTCTGTCATGAAATATTGATGATGCTCGGAATGCTACCATGGAAATCAGTATAGATCACCTTTGGTAATGCCGTTTCAATCGTCCCTCTAGCTGCTCCTGTGCGTGGAGATGGTCGCCACGTCCCTCCAAGGAAACGCTCCAAACTCTGCTTTAATCATCAGATCGCTTTGGAGATGCGGAGTTCCAGTGGAGCATGCGTTTTTTACGAGCGGTCAGAATTAAAATTGCACATTTCTTGGTCGTTCTTCGGCTTGCTGCACCAACTGCCCTATGAAAATATGCAAGTTAACAAGTTGCACCACCCTCAGGACAACTTGGAACCTTTTGTGTTCGTGCAATTTCTGGAAAGAACTGCCCTCGTTTACTAACAAGACTGGTGCTGTTTCCTTCGTTGCTTTAGGCCGTTTTGATTTTTCATGCCATGATCCCATTTTCTGTGCCTCCCTGTTCCCATATCGCTTTCAGTCCCCGGTAGGTCATCTTAGCTTAGACGTCTGCTCTCGAAGTTTGCAGAGCACATGAAGGGGATGGAACTTCTAGCACTTTCTGCGGTGAATTCTCCCGTTATAGAGTTGCGGCTTCACAAAGTAGTTTGGCTCCCCTTCCTGCCAGGGAGTCTCCTACAGCAGAAGCTGTGCCCTATATCCTTCCTCTCTGTGCAAGTTTGGTACTTTAACTTCACTCAGCCAAACCTCGAGCGGTGCATAAGTTGCTGGGAAGCTGCAATATCGTCTGAGCAAGACGAGATTGCGATAAATGCTCTCAAAGTGTAGTCTAGAATGAGAGATCATGTTCCCGCAAGAAAAGATCCCATTTTACTTCGACCTCGAAGGTAGCGTACGCGTTCTGATGGTTCGCCTGCAAGTTTCGAAGCATCCGACGTGGCATCTTGCGTGGGAAGATATCTATCCTATATCCTGCTTAGTAAAATTCGCGGAGTTCCAAGGAAGACTTATGTTGCACACCGTTTTCCTCTTCCGCTGATACTTCCTTTATTCGTTCTTTCAGAGTCTTAAGATCATACGATAACGAATTTCAAGCTTTCCACATCTCACAGACTGAAAATGCGTCCGAGGCGCAGCTCACTGCAGCCTCACGAAACGATACCAGATGATGGATTTTTCAAACCATAATCCTTCCTCCAAAACTGAGAATTAAGTCCAAGAAGAAATTTATTGCATGGAAGTGCTCAAATGCACGCGTGTGCTTCATCGACCTGTCCGTATTTTTTCTCCGATTCGTGCGCCATTTGAGCCTGCGAGATTCGACCATCTACTAATCTCTTCGGACTCCATGATCACTACATTGCTTTTTCAGGAGCTGCCTCTTGCTTGGAATCTTCCCTTCCTTGTAATCCTTGAGCATTCGTGACTTTGCCTTCTAAAAATCACCATTTCCATTTGCCTCATTTGAAACAGCAAATTGAAGTTTCCCTCTTTTTAAAGAGCAATTAGGGTTGCATTCATTGATAGAAACTCCGAAATTTTTGATATCGCTCAACGAAAAGTGAAAATAGCTTGAAAATGCGGAAGATTCTTCAGAAAGATATGATCCGGAGCAAAGATGTTGTGCTATAGAAAGTCAATCTGTGGAACACTTCTTCCGTTTAGGAAAGCACAGACCCTCCGGGAGTTCTCGAGGGTACGAGATTTTTCTTTCGATCTCTCTGATCCATATCCTCCAAAACTCATTTATGAATAGCAGGTAGCTTTAGAATCACTATGGTGCCTTTTCAGCTTTCAAGCGTCTGACAAAAATTCGAATCTTGGCGAAATCACCCAATGCTGATTCCGCTACCTACGTGTGGAATAGGAATGACCCATGATCCCCGTGCAACCACGGTCTTTTGGTTTGACCCTGAAAATTCCCCTTCGAATACCACGTTCTTTTCTTTGGACACTTCGTGTGTAGTTGTGCTCTGTTGTGATGTTTGGAAAGTATTTCATATCTGCCTCTCGGTCCATGTAATATTTCTGCTGAAAGTCTGATAAACCGATAATTAAAGCAGTGTTTTGGCCCTTTGATGTATTACTTGCTATTCCTTTAATTGTGCATCCGGGAGTGCTTCCATCTTATGAAACTTCCTGTTTAGTCCGTGGATAAATCTCGTATATATAAAAAAGAGTTTTGTAAGTGCACTTGCCAGTGAAGCAGTTTGATCTATCACTTCCTCACGCGGCAGTATATCAAAGGAATAACCCCAAAGCTACCGAGTAGCAGCTGAGTTCCGGGACTCCCTCGCTCTTGCTGTAAAAAGAAAAGATTCAGTGGGAACTCATTCTTGAATTCCCAATGCAGGTGCAGCGAGAGCAACGGACTTGTAGACAGATTTTCTCTCCTTCGGGTACCGCATTGCTGATGGCGGAAGTGCCAGGTGGTGCTTGCGTTTGGAACGCCTTCGGTGCTTTTTTGGAAGCGTCTGGGAGAAACATCTCCATAAATAAGAACTCTCATAAGAGGGAATTTGCTTTTCTTCCATCATTTTTTCACTTCTTTTTCATCTCGTTTTGTGCCCTCACGGATTTAACGATACTTCGTCCGTTGGAACAGGCAGTACGATCATGAGTTCGAAATACATCATAGTGACTCAGAGCTTTTCCTACTGAGAAGTTCTCGCTCATTCCTTCACATAAAGTAATATGCCATCTTCGGGTGAATCTGAATCCCAGCGATCCATGTAAAGCAACAACTGCAACGCGAATTCCTCTAAACTGCGTATTGCTACAAAATCTGCTCCGTGACATGCAAAGAAGATTGTGATTGTTGTAAAACATGATGATGATACTTGCGTATGGTGTAATTTTCACATAAATCATGACGCTTAAAGGAATGAAGAAAAATATGGAGATGGTCAGATTCGTTCTTAAAACCCATCACAAGGAATGCTTTATTTCGTGGTGAAATAACTACAGGCTGTTAAACAAAAAAAAAAAAAAAAAAAAACACGGTTAACCTCTTTGGATGCAACCCATGTTTTTGCATCAATAAAGTTTTTTGTTGAGGTGTTACATCTCAGAAGAAACATTGACAGAATGAAGACGCTTGCACATAACATGTTTTCCCTACTTTAACGATGATATCAAGAATATGCTATAGCAACGTTCTAATATCATGAAAAAGAATGCATTCAGGAACGTGCAAAAATTTCGCAAAAATCACAACACAGATTCGCAAAAACACATTCGTGTGCTCCTTACTATACTGGGCACTTGGTTCATCCTTGTAACGGAGTCCTTAACAAGTTGTCCTTTATTGTATGAAGGTACAAAGGATCGTGAAATATCCTGCATGTTGAAAGAAAGGAATACGAAACTGCTTACACCAGAGAACTAGGGAATTCCCTGCTCAGATGATATCGTTACAGGAAAATTGATCGAGATGAGTCTTTCCTTTGGAGAAAAATTTCAAGAGAACGCACAGACTAGAGGAAAGCAGCGACGCTGTAGCGTCAGTGAGTAAAAAGCATCTACGAGAGGAAGATAAGATGCTGGCGGAGCAGGCAGCATAATTTCCGATACTCATTAGTCTCCGATGCTAAGATACTCGGAAGAATTTTGGGCTTTGTTTGCAATGCTTCTTGTGCCTCGGGAAGAATCCTCCCTCTCACCTGTAAAGATTTCAAAATGAAGAAAAATTCATTTGCGTGTAGAAAATCCTCGAACGAGTTCAATCAAAATTGTGTATTTTTTTCACGCCAACGCTGCCATTAGCAACTTTCATCCCGGAAGCTCATCTTGATGAGGATCCGATGAAGTTCGTAGCGTGGAAAATTGCACATTGTTCATCACAAATGCATGTCGATAGTGTTGTTTTGCAGAGTCGTAGAAACACTTTTCATACTTTGTTGGACTCCTTTTGGGAACACTTTCGAGCGCTGCTTCTGATGACAGCCCAAAAGACTCGATCGCAAACTGGGCGAATTCTTCCTGGCTCCTGTCGTTGTTCCTGGAGGTTCCTCGGCCATCGCTGCTATCGCTGCCTCCGCCTGCGTACCTTGGGAGCCGTCAAACAAGCGGTTTTCGCGCTGCTGTTAGGTTTCTCCTAATTTCTGTAATCATCACTTCTAGTGCGAGCTCAGCCTCTCTGCAGAATCCTTTCTACCACACGAGGTGATTTGGGTATCCTCTCGAATAGGCATGATTGTTGTTGATACGACGTCCTTGGGGATGATTGCACTGTTTCAAACGCGGAGCTTCAGAAGTTAAGATCGTTCAGGAGTGATTCCTGATCCTTCCCAGGGACTTTCCAAGAAATAGTTTATATATCTTTTTTGCCATCTCAACGCTAAACTTCCCTCTTTGTTTTACGACGGGGCTCAGTTCATGTGTTGAGGATTGCAGCTAAAACAGGCGAATGAAATGCAGATAAAATCTCAAGTCTTGCTTTCTGGGCCATCAATTCCATTCTACGGGTCACGCTGCCTAAGCGACCGCCTCCCACCGTTTCTGAAGGCGTCCCTTCATTCTCGTCTTGAAAAATTTGAAACCCGCGTTCTGAATTTTTTTTTTCCTTCTTCATTTTTTTTTCAACTGAAGGATTGAATATTTCAGGCGCCGCTCTGACAGTATCAGCACTTCGAATCTCTGTCTTTTTCATTCATTCTTCTAATGAAACACCTCTTCCTCCATGGAGAGCGATTCCGACGAAGAAAATGAACCTTCATTGCTCCCTTGCACGTTCCACATTCTTTAGGTGTTTACTGAGCTTGTATTTCCTTAAAATTCAGGATTCGTTTCTCGGCGACCTCTCCCTTCACTCTTATCGTTGGGCATTTTTGTGATGCTCCAGATGTGATCGCGTCTTCACTCAAGGCTCAGGTTCCTTCACTCAGGTTCCTGGAGCAGTGCGTTTCCATCCCGTTTTGTTGTTTTGTGGTGTCACGACTGCACTTGGATGATTGCACTCTTTGGATGCCTTGCGGACTGAGCAGACTGACCAGCTCGATCTCTTTTCGCAAGGATGCCTCTGAGCTCATCAACCTCGGGGCACTTTTGGCAGCCGAGTGACTCGCTCTTGACGGAAGCCGCCCGGTTCCGAGAGCGCTTTCAATCCTGCGGCACCTCGTAGCCGCCTTGACAGGGGAAAGAAAGGGAAGATCGGTAGCCCCTTCTGGTCGAGCAGTGGCAGGCGGCAGTCTCATCACGAAACGGCAGGGAAGAGACCGTCTCGCCAAATGGCTGCTCGGGGAAAGTGTGGGCTCCTTCCAGGGATCCAGGGATCTCTGGATCTCTGGATCCATCACCGCGACCAGGATCAGGAGAATCAGATGAGAAGATAAAGGAGACAGGAACGACTCGAAACTGCCCATGGATGACCCCAGAGGAAATTTTGCCCCTAGAAAGATAACGCATCGAGATAGCTGCGTCGTCCAGACCGGAGAAAGTTTCCCATTTAACAAAGCAGCACCCGCTTCACCTCTTTGTTTCCCTGCCCTACAGATGACGAGCCAGCGCCTATTGTGGGCTTTCTCGAATCTGGCACTGCCTTTGTCCTCACCCAGCCTTGCCTGTATCCCCTCCGTCGGCCTTTGTGCGGCTATTTTCATTTGCAACGTCGTGACAGACGAGTTCTCCATCTCCGAAGATCGCTCCCGTTTGCTGGAGCTTCCAAGAATCCTTTCTTCTCGGCAGCATCCGCCTGCGGGACCTTTCCAGCTTCCTAGAGAGACTTTCCCATTCGAAGCGATCCCATCCATGGAAAAAGTCATGAAAGCAGATCCTGAAATGATGAGTTTTTTCCCCCTCTTTTCTCTCTCTCTCGAAGTTCCAACCGGCGTGACGAACGACTTGTGCATACCAACTGCCTCTCCAATCGGCGTCTTAGATCTCTCTCGTTCGCAAAATCAAGGAAAGCTGGACCTCTCGTGGTACAGATAATCAGCTGAAAGCCGCTTCTCTTCCTCCGAGCAACCGGTTTTTTCTATTTTGGTCAGTTGATTGAGGCGCCTTCGGCCCTATCGCGAACCGGAAAATCCATTTTCCAGCCTCTGCGAGTTCGTTTCAAGGCATCCCTCCTCCTTTTCCCGGGAATATTGGCCGAGATCAGCAGCAGCGCTGATTTGGCCAGTTTCACTCAGCACCACTGCGAACGGTGGCGGTTTCCCATGCGCACCCAGATGGATCATTGCAGGGGTAGCAAAAAAAAAAAACCGGGAAATTCCGAGGGAAGCTCCACCAGCAGATGGGAGACTGGAGCCACCTTCTCCCGTCCTGTAGCACTGTAACAGGGACTGGTCCCTCCCTCAGAGACGTAATCTGTCAGAGCGCAGCCCCAACGAATTTGACTTGCAAACGAAGGACGCTGTCCTTTCTCCGCTCGCTGATGGGGGATGCATTGCGTTCCGAGGCTAAGAGAGAGGGCGGTCAGACTCCGCTCCCCAGATGCCTGGCGGGATCATTGGCTTCCGGGATCTTTCGCGGTGTTTTAGGCAGAAGAGCCTGGAAGGTCTGGGGAAAGCAGTCCCGGTCTTCGTTCTCCTTCGTTCCCTCTGAAATTTGCTGCCTACATGGAAGTCAATCACCATCGCGTGGAGAACCCTCAGGAAGTTTCCCGTAACCCGAAGAATTGATCCCAGATCCAACTGGTTAAAGAATCTCGAGTCTATACATCTCCTGCAGGCAACTGCTGCCCCTTGCAGGCTACCACGGAGATTTCACATCCCTCTAGCCCATCCTGGAGTTCCTCACAGGGAAGCAGGTGGCTTCGATGTCTTTCTGCGAAGCGGGTCTTCCAGTGCGATGCCGTGCTCCTCGCTTTCCCCGATCACGTGAGATCCGCTCGAGAGGGTGGGCTCTGACAGCAGACGATGTCAGCTCGCTCCACGTTCCCTCTGGGAGAACTTCCGAGCGGTTCGGATTTCCTGGTTTCGTCTCGAAAGGGAAGAGCTTGGACCATTCTCTCTCGTTCTTGTGAGCCCCGGGAAAGTTCGCTGCTCCCGGTATTTTCCTCCGAACTCACGAACCTCCAAAATCTTGATGGATGCGCCGCCGCGCGCTCGGAAGCCGAGGGACTCGCGAAAAGGCGGGAATCGTTCTGTGTGTCTTCCCGACCGTAGGCCATAGGTGGTCTGCACCCTCCCTCTGTCGGCCGTTTCTCTGGGGGCAGGTCTTGCCCGTCCAGAGAGCACCCGCAGTCCCAAAGACAGTCTTCGGCGGGGATTTTTTCCTTCGCACGTTTGTGCGTGCGAAAAATGGGAGTTCTCCCCCTCTCCCTCTCCCTACCTCCAAGCGACAGTTCCTCGTCTCGTCGGCTCCGTGATCCCCTTGCTTTCCCGGGATTTTCGGTGAGAGGGGAGGCTGCGGACCCTTTGCAGACGACGGGCAAATGCATCTCTCGGGCGGCACCGCTGCAGCATTCCCGAGAGCAGGGACCGGGAGGATCTTTCTAAGGGGGACCCATCCTCTGAGGCCACACTTTCGCCCTCCTCCATTGGCCGGCAGGCAACAGTCTTCCTCCCACGCAGGGACGAGTTCCAAGAGCCCCGCCAGCCTACCTGCGGGAAAGGCCACCGGGGCGCCTGAGCTGGACCTCATGCCGGAGGCTGCGTGGGAGGATCCTTCCTTTCTCTCTTTCCCCGTCGCATTCACCTCCGTGCGCGACCCCCTCTGGCACCTCTCCCGCTCGAAATGACACAACGCGAAACTATTGGAACGCGATGGTGAGGCTGCCGCGAGCCCTTCGCGACTCCTCATCCGCTGAGTCTGTTCCCTGTAAGAGGTTCCGGGCGCAGTGACGGGTGACTCCTCAGTCCGCATGCCTCGAGGCGCCTCCACCCGGCATCCAGATCGTCGTCCCATCTTACCGCTAGGCGCGCTCGCGCACCCGCGATGACGAGCTGGAACTGCAGGTTCCGAAAAGCAGCCGGGAAATCCAGAAGACTGGGATGGCCCCTCCTTCAAACGACCCGCGCCTCCAATCGCGACAGCTCTGCGAAAGGAAGGGAGGCGGACCGAGAGCACCCCTGCGCGGGGGAGTGGTGCGTATCCGGGATGCTGTGCATCTTTCGACAGCATTCGATCGGATCGAACGGCGAGCGGTGACATGCACGCCTCCTGGAGAGGGGAACTGGCCGAACCTGATGACTGACGCCGCAGGCTCGTCAGGGCGGCACAAGAGGGGCTTTTGGGCCCCTTTCCGACCTGCGGGGCCTTAAACGTCGCCCAGGTCGGGGCAGCAGAGAGCCCTGATGAGGAATGCTAATTCAGAGATTTATTTGGGCAATCAGGTCCTCCAGAGACAAGGAGTCCTGTTTGTCTTTCCCTCCTCCTCCACAGAAGGAGATTTTTTTTTTCCCCTTCTGGATAAACCCGGGAAAAGTCGGGACCGCCGAACCGCTTGCGAAAGGAACTTCTCGGCTGGAACGCGAATCCCCTCTGGAAAGATGGCCCGGAGAAATCTGGGCTGTGATGAATTAGACCGTCCGCAGTTCTGCCTCTTCGAGCATGGATTCTGGGTGAAGCATCGTGGGAGGAGATGGTCCTTTCACTTCAGAGCAGCTGCCACCCCCGACTGTGTTGACAGAGAACGTCCCGAATTTTCTGAGAGAAATCCCAAATGTGGTCAAAGAAGGAGGCGAACCCGTGGCCGTGATCAGGACGGGCTCTCCGAAAACGGCTTCCGCCTCGCCCTGGTGGGAGCCAGCCGTTTGGCGGTGCTCCGACCCGGAAGAGCCCTCGAAGATTCTAGAGACGCTTTTGCAAAGCTGCAGCGTGGATTGCGACAGTTTTGGGAGCGTCCAGAGAGCTCCGGGTCTCGCTTTCTGCTTTCTCGACCGAAGAGGAGGAGAGGATATGACTCGACAGAAGAGGGGCACCAGTAGCCAAGGTCGCGTCATGATGAAGCTCGAGGTTGTCCATGGCAAGAATTCCAGGTCATAGTCCTTGCCGCCTCTCGAGGACGTGCTGAGGAGAGAGGGAATGGGGAGTCGTTCCTGTCTCCCATGTCGTCACTAGAAATGCCTGGAGGCTCCAAGGTCACAGCGGCGTTTAGGAGAAGACGCAGAGAAAAAATCCTACTCGAGGAAAAACGCTGCTGCACCTGGAATTGGTTAGTGCCTCGACCAGAATGCTTGCTCTGCCGGGGAGGCGATTTGGAGTGGACGAACGCTCTACTCCTTTAGGCGCAGGCAAACCGAGGGTGCTTTCCTTTCATAGTGACTGATACAAGTGCTGGACGCGTGTCACCATCCGCAACCGCGGCAGTGAGGTGTTTCAACTGCAACTCAACCGCGACGACATCTCTCGCGCTTCTGTTTCCCTTTTTTCTTACAGCATCGTGACTTCGAGGAGCAGTTTCAAAACCACTTGACGCTGCACCTGCAGATCTCGCAGTGACAGTTTTCCCCTTCGTGTCCTTGGAGCTACATCCTTTGGACCCATCCCTCATCCTTGGTCGCGAACTCCAAGCCTACACACCCTCTGACAAAGAAGATCGAATTGCCTCCTCGAGATCGCTCTTCTTTTACTCTTCTCGTCAATCACTCTCGCAGCTCCTTCATCCGACTTTTCTTTCTTCATTTCACGTGGAATCCATACACGTCTCTCCTCTCGTCCCGAGCTTTCGGGAGCTCCCGTTTAGACATGTTTGCCTCGAATTTTCAATGACGTGTTCCTGCTTACCCTTTCCCTACGGGAAACCTCAACACTTATAACTACCACGAAACTCTTTCTGTCTTCCGCGGGAAGAGTCCTCGCCTTGTGGACTCCTTCCGTCCCCCTTAGCTTCTTCCCGCAGTCCTTCTCCCTGAAATTCTCCCATCCATCACGAAAGCGAGGCAGGCAGGGAACCAACCTCGAATGCAGGTTTCCTTTTTCCAAGCATCTTCCGTTTACAAAGGCCCCATCGTTTTCCACGCCTCCCAGGACCGTTTGATTCCCCTCATGCTCTCGGCTTCCTGGTTTGATCATGTGAATTGGTTTGATCTCAGATTCCTTCTTTCCCCCACTGGCACCCAGAGTGTTCAACTCCCTCATCACCCGGCAGTAGTCCGACTTGGACGCGATGGTCGGGTCGGGACAGCATGCCATTTCCGTGGATTTCCTCCCTCGAGACGCATCATCGTGTCCGACTGTTCCATCCCTTATTTCCAGAACTTCCTCGAATCTCTAAACCTTCTGTTTCGCGTCTTGTTAGAAATTTGAAAAATTCCTGTGTGGACTGATGGACCATCGAAATTCAGGGAACTCCTGGGAAGAACTCTCCTTTCAAAAGTCCTTTACGTCTTTGGCTGTAGCTGTGATCGGTCCTCGAGGTGATGAAGGCCTCTCTTGGAGGCAGTAATCCTACCAACTTCGTCCACTTCCATCCTGAAATAGGCACTTCCTTCTGGATTCCGGGTAGGAGTTTCCTCTTTGCCGCCTTGATCTCCTCACCCCCTTTCTTTCCGCATTTTTTCTCCATGCTGCCTGTTTGAGATGGCCAGAGACTTCCCTGAGAGCCGTTCTAAGCGTGCAAGGTTTGGGAAATGACGATGATAGAAATCCTTTCGGTGATAGAAATGCTTCGGGTTTCGTTGCTTCCCTTCCATCTTTTGTTTTTTGTGGTTCTCATGGAGTACCAAAGAACCGTTAGCCTTCCTAGAGGGACCTCACGAAACTCTTCAACACTGCTCACACCATCCAAGGGTGCGTGTCACCCTTCAAGTTATACGGGAGGTGACCTCGGAGGGACCACTCTATGAATCCAGGAAGGCTACAGAGTCAGGATTCCGTTCCTCTCTGATTCTTGGGTGGAGATCCTGAAGGAAACCTCCTTCCTCATTCTCTCCGGAGGGATTCCTCGGTTTGTGGGGTCTCTCGTCGTTTCTTCTTCGAAAGGAACCCGGGAAGGATCCCCTCCTAGAATTTCCTGTCTGGAACAAACACGCAAGGGGACCACTCCTTATTTCCATCTCTGAACAGAACTCCGAAGGGACGCTTCCCAGTTTCTCTGAAGGGAGCCCCTCGATGGAAACTGAGCGCTTCTTAACACTCTGAAGAGGCAAACCCCCAAAGGAAGTGTTAACCAGCTTCATAATTCATGATGGAGAGTTCTTCTTCGAGGGGGAGTTGGCTTTATTTTCACAACCGGAAGGTGACCTGGGAGGTAACCGGCTCTTTGATTCCAGGACAGATCCTGGAGGGTTGACTTCCAATCCCAGTCATTCAACGGGGTCATCCGCTTTCTAGCTTCCAACATTGCTGCACCCGAAATTCATGAGCCAACCAGCTCCATCCTGCGGAAAGGACTCGAGATCCACGACACACCTCGTTCTCAAGGTCGCTTCTTTCCCCGGGTGGGATTCGAACCCACAACGCTTGGTATTACGCGCGGAGGCCGCAGCCACACGTCCGACAACGCAGGAAATGACGGGGTTCCCTAACAGCGTTGCATCCCCATGGTTGTCTCGCAAGCGCGAATTGTTGTGAAGAATCTGTGAATATCAGCACGTGGAAAGACATTCTGTGACCTCTGAGCTCTTGATGGAAGGTGCGACCCTTTGCACCCGATTGTGACAAACTAGATGCTGTCTCTGAACTTCTCTTCCTGCTTCGGACACACCCAGCGCGAACCTAGCTCGTTTCCGACTCATTCCACCCGAACTCTTGATACGGACGCGTCTGGAGGAAGATGCAAGAGTTCCAGGAACTGTATGAGTATGAAGGCCATCTAGCCATTGTTGTTTGAGAGGAAAGCTGATACAACATTCAAAATGCAAATGAAAAAAAAAAGCAGATGCGGTAAGGCTTCCGCTGAGCTTTGAACGCGGAAGATCTTTGAGCAGCATCCCAAAGCACGGCAGCGCTTGGGTTGCATCCAGACGACGTCTTGCACGCTCGCGAATACTCGGAGTTTCTCGGAAAAGCTCCTTCCACCAGAGAAGTTATCGAGCCGGTGAGCTTGGTGCGTGGCGCAAGGTCAGCGGTCGCCTTGCGTCAGTGAGCTGCAACCTCCTCTCATCGCCTTCTTCGGTTCCTCGACTGTGCTTCCGGGCGCACATTCCTTTTTTCTGTTCGGCGAGCAAAAGGAAGGGAAACTGCGGGTTCCTGTGCAGCGCGCGCGGGGGGGTATTCCTGCTCTAGAGCGACCCAGAATGACCTGCATTGCTTTCCAGTTACCCTGAGTTTCTTGGTGTACCTGCTGACCTTCTCCAAAAGTCTAAAGTATTACGGATCCAGAAAATCCACCGTTGGACCAACCTTCATGCAGGAGCACCCGTTCAACGTCACCGTGCAGTCTGGAAGGACAGCGTTCCTCGTGTGCGGAATCAGGAATTTGAGGAAGCTTTCGGTGAGACACCCGGTTGCCCCCTGCGGTTTTCGAGATCGCCCTCCGGGAGAGAGGAGGACGAAAGGTGCGGAGTCAGCGAGCACCGTGCGCCTTGCTGTCTTGTGCAAAGCCAGCTCTCGGTCTACTCTCACGCAGGATGCGCGGAAACTTTAGTGACTACGCCTTTGCTCCCACTGGCAGCCTGGAAACCAGACTGCTGGGTTGCATCGGCTCCCCGGTGTCTCGAGAGGTGTGCCCTGAAGCAACGTCCGCAGATGCATATTATCCCTTCCTTGGTTCCAACAGTCACCGTGTTCCTTTTCCCTTGCCCCTCGGCTTCCATCCTTTTGGCCGTTACTCAGGATTCAGGATCAATTCCCGACACACCCACCTGCATCAGGTGCTGGGTCATCCCCTCGAAAAATGAGTTCCAAGGAGGCGCCTCCTTGACTGAGAGAAGGTCTATTTCCTTGATCCTGACTTGATCAGAATTCCTCGGGCCACAGCAACCGAGTACCCTCTCTTCATCCCGATCCGAACTGACCGAGACCGTTGTGCTCCAGTCCGCCTCACCTGAGTCACTCCACGATGCCGACGGTCTCACGTTCACTGCGTGCAAATCTCAGTTTCGCATCCATGGTCTCTGCCTGCTCCACGCTTCTTTGGTTCCGTCTCTGCCTCTCAATCTTGAAACAAGACGAAACCCTTGCAAGATAAAGCGCACCTGAATACATTGAGCATGGAGCACGGCACGGAAATCTCGTTTGATGCTTCGCAGCTGACGTCACTTTTCCTGTTGATGCATCTGCCTTCCGTACCTCTTAAGCCATTCCTCCACTTCTCTTGCTGCAGTTCAGTCCGCTGAGATCATCATTTGCAAATATGAAGAAGAATCCCTTAGGAATATGGCCAAGAAAGACTCTCCTTCCTTCCGCCGTTCGACAATCCCGCATATGAGATGCTTGTGAGATCCATTCAGCGTCGCCTGCTGCCGTATCATGCATTAATTATCTAAAAGGAAAAAGCGAGTGAAAAAAAATCTGAATCTTGTGCCGTTCCTTCTTCCTCGCTCGTTTCCGAAATGTATTCCACACAGCTCCCACCCACTCTAGATTCTCCTCTAGTGGTCAGTTATGTTGCCAACGCGACGGCTCCCATTAAGACTCCCATGGGAATTCAGTGCAATCTCCTCGAAGATTCACCTTTTTCGCGTGTGTGAGCAACTTTTGGCAGAGGATCGTTGAGAGTGTCCTGTATGTGGACATGTGAAGAACGTAATCCGAAATGGTGGAGCTTTTTCTTGCACAGGCTTATTGAGCTAGGATGGGGAGTCTGCACCTGACACGGAATGGCGGTGCCTCCGCAGTTTGCCTTTCTTATCTCGCTTCACTCTAAATCCCTCTTCCTGCCTCTTTCTACATTCTTGGCAGGAGGCCATCTAGGACTCCATGATGCCTTGCATTCTACTTACAAGACAGAAATTTCTAGGTATTGGATAGAGTGGTAGGTACTGAATTGTAGTAGTAGGTATTGAATTTCTGTTATCAAGAATACTACTTCGGATAATTTGATTGGCCACTTTGAGTCACGCTTAACTAACGAGTGTCATCTTTTGAGTTCAAAAAGCACCACCGAATTGGAAGAGATTAGTGAGTTCCTTGCCAACACAAAGAGTGTATTGGCTCTTTGCTTTGGCAACGCTCGGATGCGTTCAAAAGACAAAATCCGTGTTGGGAAGAGTCGATTGGACGAGCAGAACCTGTCGCTTGTCAAATCTGCTTGGATATGCTGGGAAGAATGACGGAAATCAAATTCTCCTCTGCTTCTCCACCTATTCCATTTGCTAGGATTTCCTTTTAGAAACAGAAAGCTCCAAAGCTTCCATGCAGAAATGGCTATTCCTCGATATCTCACTCACCGCGGAAAAGTTGTATTTTTATTTTTCTTTAAGAATGTGAACAGAGCACATTCATGACAAGCTTCCTATTCACGGTTTCTAGGGAGATGGATGTGTGTGTAAGTATTTATATCAGGAGATCGTCAATCCTGGCGACGGGGATCGTGTCTCAGTTTGCGACCGTTGCAGTTTTATTCCCAGTTGATTCGAAACTTTCTTTCCTCACAGCACAAAGAATGTGATGGAGGAAAGTTGGTACATTTTCACGAAAAATATGAATCAATACGAGCTGAATATGAAATGGGAGAAACCGGAAAACGACGTGAATCAGAGGATAGATGAATCCTGCGGGGATGAAAAACAAGTGAGGCTTTCGTGGAGCCACGATTTCATTCCAGAGCACTTACCACGTAAGTGCTCTGAAGTGGCATTTAAGTGTTGAGCTGGTGAGCTGATCGGGGAAATCCCGAAACGCATCCTTGCTGCAGCACAGAGTGCGGAGTCAAGTTAGTGGTATGAGTGATGCCTATGTATGACAATCATGCGTGTATATCTTCGCCTAGTTCGAAATTTTTCTTTTGCCAGGAGGTAAACTCAGTCGAGTCATTACAAGGATGTACAGAATTCTGTCCTGTGGTCAGGATCACATGTTTGAGACTTCAGGACGTGAAGCATGATATAATAGTAAAGCATGATATAATAATGATGTGCATACATATGCATATAAATATGTGTTTGTGTGAATGAATACGTACATATAGAAGCAATGTAAGCATATGAATTTATCGAATGCATACATATTATATTATACAAACTGATTGATATGCTTTCCTTTGAGATATTGAAAATACCATGTCTATATACTATTGAGGGGTTTCTATCTTTTGTAATGCTTAGCAGTGTCTAGAAATTTTGAATAGTAGTCATACACACACACTGGAAGTAGTACACATATGTTAGATGAAGTTTCCGTAAGACATTTCCTGGTCTTTCTTCAGTTCAATCTTTAAACTTGGCTTTCGAACGCATCTCCCTTAGCAACAGACGTAACCCGCTGGGTGCAATCAACATTCATGAGAAAGAAGAACCTGCTTTTTTTGTACTCAGCATTCGAAGATGCTCGTGTGCGAAGCTGATCTCAAATGAAGAAGAAACCCGTCCAAATGAAACTGCAGGTAGCGAGCCGATGAAATGTGGACGTCGCTGAGACATACTTGAGTTATGGATGCGAAACTGGTCCCTCGGCTGCATGCCGTTTAGCTACTTTTTATTTTATTTTTTTTTTCAAACAGTCCCTAAAAGTGAAAGTTGATTTTATGAGCGTTCACGAGAGCAGGGGAAGATTTCGGCTCAAAAATTAAGAATTCGGATTGCTTTCCTGATCGATAAGACTTTCCAACAAAGTGCTTGCAGCAAAAGGGCGAAGAATTTAGGCAACATTCAAGCACTTAGAAGTGGAAGCTGCAAAATTGCAATAAATCTTGAATGTATTTGAAAGGGAAAGCTCTGCAGGAAATGGAGCTTTTCTTAGTTCATCACGGCAGCTGTAGCTTTGATATCTCTTTGCACTCATGGCTCGCGACTCCACCATGGCCTCCTTCCTGACATTGCGACAAACTTGAAGTTTTGCAAGTAGAAGCAACGACTGGAGAGGCTCTCAAAAAGATGACGTGGATTGGAATCTTCACCGACTAAGGAAGAACCATCGAAGCTGGTTCTTTAGCAGCACGAGTGTATCGGCCACATGGGGGAGCATGGATCCTCAGCATCTTTCTGACTTCACGCATTCAATACTCTCTTCTTGTCAGAAGTCCCATCCTTAGTTCATAGATATGCTGCCTCAGATTTGCTTTATAGAATTTCTACTTACCGATACTTGGTCTCAGAATGCTGGGGAAGAGATCGATGATGGACAAAAGATTTCTCACAACGTTAGACTGCAAAGTGACGCTTGGGAAGTGCACTCCCGGCCTCTTACTTCCTTGTTCCTCACGACAGAGATATCGTCACATGTCAATCGTGATGAAAGGTTGGACTAGTCTTTATGAATTTTTCACGCAAATGCAGAAGGATGGTAATTTTTTCACAGCTTCGAACTCTCCAGTCCGATCGGACAGTGTCCAAGCAATGATCCATTTCCAGGTCCGACGAATCGATTTTGGAGGGATATCCTGTAAGTTCCCCTAATTTGTAGCAATTGGATACACGGACTCAACTTGGTCAGGAAACCCTCAACACGTCGCGTGTTTCCATACCAACGCTTTATGTTACGCCTAGGTGGCATAACACTTGCACTTTCGGATCACACGGTGCTACCGAATACGCAGCGTCATCTGTCGACAACGGAGGAAAACTCCTTTCTTTCCTCTGTTACCACAACGCCCCCATACGAATGGCAAACCAAACTGGTCCCCATGAAAGAAACCTCCATTCATGAAAAGAGTTTGACTCGCACAGGTTCTGCTATTGGCATTTTCCCGTGTGCACTGCAGCAATGCATCGCTCGGGAGAGCAAACAAGTGAAAATATCTCCGACAAAACTGAAAACGTTTGAAGCCAAAAGAGCGGCTCTAGGTCCTTTTCGAATATGACAAAAACTTAATCCTAGTTTTTCATAATGGGTGCTCTTCTAGGATAATTGCAAATCCTTTAATCTGCAGTCACCACGCTTCTATTGTTTCTAGGAATCTGTTTCAAATGATTAGTTAAAGCACAGTGGTAGATAAAACATGGTCAAGTGAGAAGGTTATGTGCCGTGAGAGTGAGCCAAATTCCGAGAACCGATTCCTCCTCGTTGCGCTGGCCACTTGCTGTTTGTCAAGTCCAGAGCTTAGACATGAGCTCTATCGACCACTCGCGCCGCTGGAAGTTCCTTCGGATGCCGTCGGGAGAGCGCTCGCGTGCAAAGGAAATGACGAAGGAAAAGAAAACGGTTGCAACCATTCTTTTTCGCAACAAGCCATGGTGGAGCTGACAACAGAGTGATTCCACAAAGAGTAATTCATCTGTAGATTCTACTGACAAATCACACATTCTGCTATCAGTAGACCATTGCTGAACAGCGTCATAAACGGACGAAATTTATCTCCCCATGCGCTCCACGCAAACAGAGGTAGAATGTGCCATGTATCAGGGATAACAGAAAGGCCAATTTTGTCCCGCAGACATGTGGGCTGTTCCATCCGTATACTTATAGGGGACCGCCAACCTTCTCTCTTTTTCTACGACACATGTGGTCTGAGTTCGTAGGTAAGAACTTGTGGGAATGCTTTAGCGTTGAATCCGCTGTCAAAGAAAAGGAGCCTAGTTGAGTTTCAATAAGTCAAATTCTGTTACAGCCGAATTGCCATGACTCTTGCTTGCATCATACAGAGTCCTCATTGTCAAGGTGAACACATGACATCCCGAAGACACTGTGGACACAGTAGGCCCCTTAAATTCTCCGGAAAAGGAGACCCTTCAGAAACGGAACTCCTCTCTTAATCTCAGAGAACCCTCACGGATTGAGCCGTTTCGATGGCACCCGAATTACTTTAGGGAACCAGAAGGGAGGAGGAAGAAGGAATGGAAAAAGGCGAAAGTGGAAGGGAATGAATAAACGGACTTCATTCCATAGCAGAATTCTCTCGCCTTTTACGAAAGAATTCCATGGATGAGGGCATCTAAATGAATAAGCTCGGAAGACGACAGCTGATGCTGAAGTGGATGGACGTTTGAAATGCCTCTTTCCTCTTCTTCTTTCGCATATGGCTACTCATTGCAAAGGTTTTCATATCAGTCAAAGGAGATAAAGAACAGACAGCTAAGTGATGTTTTCCCAGCACTTCTCAGAGAGAGGTCGATGACTCCTCTCCGGATCCAAAACGTTTCGAGACTGCTGTTCTGCAGTGGTTCTACCGAAGAGGAGACAGCTTGGCGACGTTCTCTTACTAGAAACGCAAGCATCAAAAACTCGAAGCTCTCCGGGCTCCGAGAAAGCTGTGAAGTTCAGTTCCAGAACCGTTGAGGTTCTAAGTGGATTCTCACAGATCACGGAGCGAAAACTTCAAGACCACTTCCCGCTCTTCCTCTTCCTTCCTCTCTTGTTTTCTTGTTCCTCCAGGAAGCACTTACACAGAGGGGAAGATTGGAAGGTTCAAAACAAAAAAAAAAAAAGATACGAAAAAAACACTAGATCACTTGCGTCCTTTCTTGATAGTTAGAGGAAATCCATTTTGCATTGAAGTTGTTCCTGGGAGTCGGCTCAGACGACGTCGAACGTGACAATGCGAATTTCAAGGACAGATGTCGAGCCGCCCTCTTCCCCCACTCTTTGCTTCTGGAGCCGAGGGAACCATCGGAGATGTTCGGCTGTTTGCAGCCTTCTTTCCTTTTTGGCATAGAAACGGAGAGCCGAGACTGCTCGGAGTCCTCCGGGCAACCTGGAAAGGGGAAGGCGGCGCTGGGTCTCGTGTTGGGTGGTGACGAGCTCAGGGTGCAGATGCTCTGATGAGAGAAGATGCTCCATCACGGAGAGGGTGGCTCACTTCCAGGATCACCCACCATCGCTCTCGTGGAATTTTCTACAGGATGCTGCAAAGGCATGTCGTGTACACGGATGAAGTTTCCATTTCATTTTCAAGGGATGGTGGGATTTCTTACGCAGAGAGGCTCTTTTTCTTTCTCTCCTCCTGCTCATGATCTTGCATCGATGAGAATAGACTGACCTTTGGGGGTCATCCAGTATTACTATTCCAGAGACAAAAAAGGGGCCTTTCTGGGAAATTCTGATCCATTCCCGTTGGGTTGGAAGCGGGATCTCAACGAGATTCGAGGACGCTCCGCGTTCAGATAGCCGCGCTTGGAAGCTGGGCGGCAGCTGACCTTGCGCCGGCTCCACCTTCTGCGGCTCTCTCTCTTTTCTTCCCTCTTCCTTGTTTTCATTCCGGAGGATCTCCTGCGGCTGAGGAGCAGCGTTGAGGAGAGCCCGGTTGTCGCCGACGTTCTCGGTCTTTGTCTTCGGCTACTCCGCCAGGAATCCGCCCCACTCCACCCCTCCTCTTGCTCGTCCCTCGAAGGCGGAAGCGCGACGTTCTCCTCCTTCCTGTATCCTCAGGTGATCTGGACCCGACGCAGAGATGCCTACATTCTCTCCATCGATCAGATGGTGCTCATCGAGGACAAGCGCTTCCGCGTGCTCCGTTCGCTGCCCGAGTCCACGTGGACGCTACAGATCAAGTACGCCACGCGCGCCGACTCCGGCAGCTACGATTGTCAGCTGTCTTCCGAGCCGAAGATCAGCAGGGAAGTCATCCTCAACGTCGTGGGTGAGACGAGTGCGCTCACCCTCCGGATCGCTACGTCCCTTTCCCGCCACAGTCCCGGAGTTGCGGGTGCAGGGCTCGGGCGAGGTGCACGCGGACCTGCGCGCGAACGTGTCCGTCGCCTGCGTCCTCAGCCGGGTGGTCGGGGACCCTGCGTTCGTCTTCTGGTACAAGGAAGCCGGGAGACTGCTGGCCGACAACGCATCCCGGCTAACCTTCTTGACAAGGAGGTTCAACCTGTCCACCTACATCGCCAGCATGGCCATCACCGACGTCACCTTCTCCGACCAGGGCAACTACTCCTGCGTTACCCCGGACGGGATGAACGACTTCGTCCTCATCCACGTGGTCAAAGGTACGTCAGAACATGCGGTCGACCTCCTTCCCTGGAGAAAAAAAAAGACCCTCCTCCGTGCCCATCCGGTGGTCCGTAGGTCGGAGAAGGCGGTAGACGCGGCCCACCCTCGGACTCCGGGAGCTCCGCTCCGCTGTGTCTCTGTCGGTTCTCCCGGGCCACGCTTCCGCCTCTCTTCGTCGGAACGAGCTGGGGCGTTTCTTGACGGGGCTAGGGGAGGAACTCCCTTTTCTTCCGGATGCACGCGTGCGCGCGGCAGCCGCTCGACCGAAGAGCGGTCGCCGGAGGGACTACCTTGGAATGCCTTCGTCCTTGAGACGCCAAGAATCCCGCCCCGAGCGCATCTCACCCACCTTCTCGCCCTCAGAGAAGCATCCGGAGGCCATGCAGTTGGGGCGGGGCGCATCTGCCCCCTCGCCGAGGGAAGCGTCCGGCCTCTGGACCGCGGTCACCGTGGCGATGGCTTCTTTTGGAAACCTCTTCCGGAACTCCTGACTCCTCAGGCCTTTCCTCCTCCTCGCCCCCGGCGGATCTCCGGTAAGACGTTCCTCCTCCTCTCCCTCTGCTTTCTCCCTCCAGCCGTCCTTCTCCTCTCTCTCCCCGTGAAGAGCGTCAAGGAGAAACGCGTGCTATCCCTGCCTTCCAGGAATCCTTCCCACTGGCGGAATCGGAGCCGTTCATTCCTTCCGGGCTCGACGGACCGCAACGGGGAATGCAGCAGCGCGTTCCTCGGATCGGATTTGCCTCTTCCCCCCTTTCCCCCCTCTCTCCATCTCCCCGCATTCCTCAGGAAAGCTCCTTCGCGCTCAAGAAGCATTGGAACAGGAGCAGACCCTCCGACGGACGAGGGAGTTCCCGGGCCACCGAATGCTCCCGCGGCTGCGTCGCTCCGGGAAGGAGGACGCGTTCTCGTTGCCCCGGCAACGAAGGAGAATCGCCGCCGTCCGTCCCGCTAGAGGCGGACGTTCCGGGAATAAACGGGATGCCGGAAAACAGAAGGTCGTGCTTGAGATTCTGAAAAAAGTCGGGGACTCTCGGTAGGGAATGGTCAGGAGGACGCGCTGTGACTCCGGTCTCCGAGGCGTCTGCGGTAATAGGACGCGGCCGGCCTTTCAGGCGAGCTTTCTCGTCCCATCCCGGTTTCCGGGACTCTCCCTCTCCCCACGCTTCCCCCACTTCTGGGACACAGGGGGAAGTAAGCCAAGGTTCCCTCCTCCGGGAGAGATGCCACAGTTTCCGGACCCGGACGAAGGTGCTGGCCCCCTCGCTCCCGCGCTTCTCTCGAATCTACCCGGGACGGAGAGGAAGGCTTCCGGAAGCCGCCTTGCCCTGAAGTCGGCCCTACTTTCGGATCCACAGTTTTCCGGCGGGAGTTCTCCAGGCAGGAGCACATCCCAAGGGGAGAAGAACAGGGAATATGGGCAATAGGCCACCCCCTGCCTGCTGATTTCTCTTCCGATCAATGAGAGGGATGGTGGCGTCCATCCCTGGAAACCCTCCGATCCATAGGGCGACGAACCCACCCGCCTTCCTGCCTCAAGGGGGAGCGGAGGTGGCTCTGCGTCCGAGGTTTTGCAATCGAGGTCCCTTCGGGCGACCACGGGAATGCCGGAATCCCAAGATTCCCTCCGGTCTCGTTTCTCCTCTTCCTGCCTGCGGATCGATCGAGCTGGGTCCAGCCGTCTTCCCGCTCCCGGCGACACCTCACGATGCCACCGAGGAAAACCTCAGGGCGACGGCCGCGATCCCCGAGGGCAGAACATGGGCCGACTCGAAGTCCTCCCGTAATTCTCCAGGACTATTCTGCCGGAAAGGAAGAGGTGTGGTCCTCTCTAGGGATGCTCAGAACACAAGGGCAACCCGGACACTGAACGGTCCTTTTCCCTGCCAATTGTGTGGGATGAGAGCGCGGTGTCGCAAACATGCCTCGGGCACCCCCAAAAGGATGCTCGTTTTCATGAACGCCGCCCCTTCCTCTAATGCTAGTTGCCAGGGAAATGGCTCGCACGTCTCGCCGTTCCCGCAGAGATCGGTGTCCTCGCCTCCTGCACTGTCGCTTCCATAAGCGCACCGACAAGGTTGTTGCCATAGTCATCGTTGACAGCAGCCAGATACGGCCGTCATTTCCACCATCACTGTGGTTTCTAAGGTCCTTGCCCACGAAACCGCCCCTTCTGGTCCATCGGCCCCATCCATCGTTACCACGGCTCCATGATCGTGCGTCGCTGTCACCGTCGCCAGGAGGGCGGCAGCAGTTGCCATCGCGCGGTGCCGTCACTTGCTAGCCATCGCTTTCCCCAGCCCGTGACCTTCATTCACCTCCCCTTGGGCATCGATGACGATCGGGAACGCTGCGCGCCATTCGAGAGAACAGTGGCGGTGCTGCTCCCCCTCGGAGAGAAGACGCACAGATTCCCGCAGGCTCATCCTGGCAGGTGGCGGCGACCTGACAAATCGTGGTGTCCGTCCAGTGGAACAACCATCAAGTTACAGGACGTAGCTGCTCCGTGAGCCGCTCCTCTGAACTTCTTGCCGCCGGTTGCCGCGGCTACGGACCTGTCCCTTCCGCATACGCACGAAGGGACCGGCGCGTGGAGCTGCAAGGAGCTTGCACTCGCCTTGGGAGCGTTCTTGGAGAGCGAGAGGAGAATCCCTCAAGAATCCTGAAGCCTTCCCCCACCATCTCATCCTCCAAAATGTCGCAGGGGCGCGGAGGTAATCGACAGGAGAACGCGCTCAAGACCCTCCCGGAGACACTTCCTCCAGACGCTTTCGCCAGGCGGAGTCAGCAGCGTTTCCCCGGGACGCGAGGAGGAACACGCTGAGCCTCCCGGCCACACGACACGGGAGGAAGGGGAACCCAGTGGAAGGATCTTCCTTCGGAAGCTGCACATCAGGATCGTCGCCAGGGAGACACGTCCCTTGGCTGAGCAAGGGACGTCCCTTCCCCTTGTGTATTGGGACCCACAGAGCGCCGTGGGAATTATAGGGGACGTGAGACGATCATCCGTTCCCCGGGGAGTGCCTTTCCCCAACACTTCGCAGATCCCAGATCTGAGCGTGCGCTCTCCACCGCCAGAAGTGCAGGGTGCGCGGAACCCACTCGTGCCTTCCTCAGAGCCCCTGAAGTTCCCGAGCTCATCCCGCAGGCAACCCGTCCTAGGGTGCCGAAAAAATAGCATCTGCCTGATCGCCGTTTCACTTCTCGGGTGATCCTCCAGTTTCCACTGGCAACCGAGGCGAGAGAGATTCGTGAAATCGGACATTCCCAAGAAACGCGGTTGACCCCCGGGGGGTCACTGACAGGACACTCGAGAGTGAGGAAGGGGGGCTTCCAGAGTGGTTTCCAGGAAGGAAAGGGAGCGTGCGTTGGCGAAGGACTGGTTCAAGGCAGCGTCCCTCTCACCATCTCTCTGAACCCTGAATGGAAGACCCTCCCTGGTGAAATCCAGGGTCAGGAAAAAAAACCTGGACAAACGCTCCTTTGGCAGGCACAGAGAAAGCAGCGCCACTCGATAGCCACGGGAACAGGGTAGCCTGAGGAGCTCAAAGACCCGCGTCAGAGACTCTTCTCTCTTACTGCTCTAGAGCGAAGTCGGGAGATCTGCACAGAAGCTCTTCTCAGAGACGGGCAAACACCTCCCGGGAAAGGATGGGAAAGAAAGACCCTACTACCCGCCGTGCCCCCCTGGGAATCTGGGCGCTCTACCGGCGCTCCTAGAGGAAGTGCATCCCTAGCCGAAGGATCGGCGAGAAACAGATGTGGCGCGGTCTCCTAATGACGGAGTCCCCTGCGAAAGTCCTATGAGGGTCTTCACGCACCATCGGATCCCGGTGTCTTTCCGGGATGCCGAGACGAAAGTCTGTCTTTTGCCAGCTTCTGGATCAACGATCCCTCCTTGCTGTCCATTGTGACCGCTTTCCCAAGGATCACGGAAAGAATCCACCGCGTCGGAGCAGCTAGCTCCAGGCCCAAGGGAAAATTCGAACAAAGAAGTGCCAGTCCCGTGAATATGGAGCGGAGGTTCGACCTCGGAGATGCGGGTGTTCTTCGAGGAGGATGAGAAGAGAGTGAGTCACGGAGACACCAGGATGAAGATTGAGGTCAGAGATTCGTCAGAGATCCCAGACCTTCCTCTCGGAGCCTTCAACTAGCTGTCCGTCCAGAGGCTCCCGACAAGAACTTTTCTGACGGTGGTTGCTCACGTCAGAGATCATTGTGCATCTGTGCTTCCTTCTTCTCTGGCAGAGGTGAGAGTAAGTATCTTGTAGCTCAAACACTTGCGTCTGCGGAAAAAGGTCGAGATCACTGAGGTTTAAGTTAGCTGACTTGCTTGAAGCACTTCTGTTTCGGAGCATGTCTCCCTCAACTCTGCAGAAATCACATGGCCGTATGAGGATATCTACCAAACTCATGTCCCCCTCAGCGAGTATTCTGCTTCGTTAGTACTCGAATCCTCCGCTAGATGACAACAATATGCGCTTTTCATTCCCTCCAAGGCAGTTGTGAAATACCTGCCTATCTTTACCTCCGCCATGGTCCAACCTTCATCGATAGCCGAACCCATCCAAGACAAGCCAGAGAGTAGGCCTATCCTCATTAACCACACAAACTTTCTCCATGATTTTTGTCACTTTAGGTCCAAGACTGATGACTCCTTGTTGCTCACCATGGAATTTCCTTTTGTCCGAAGCTTTGGGGAAGCATCAGTCCTCAATACGGTTTAATTTCAGCTCCGCGATGTAATGAGAGTGAAGGTCAGTGAAACTTATTGCAATCACCAATGGCGACGAGGGATTCACAATAATTCCTAAAGAAGGAATAAAGATCTCTCAACTCGTTGCTCTGCCGAGTCTTGAGACACGTACTCGACAAAGTTTTTTTTTTCTTTTTTATCGACAAGCGATTTCGTTTTTGTTTTTTTTTTTTCTTTCCTCCCTCCGCAGTTGTAGCCCGCTTTCTTTACATGACCCTGAGTGTGCTGACCACACCCAGAAGCTTTTTTTGTACCGCAGCCGGTTATCTCTAATTCCAGTATTAACAGCAGAGGACTGTGGAACAATATCAATATCTCGTTTGAAAACTCTTGAAGTCCATGATCCTTGAGCATCGAAGATTTCCAGACGCCTTTACCAGGATGTCTACTTTTCCTCCTGAGTATATCAAAAGGAATCAATGAGTGAAACCACTTTGCGTATGCCTGTTCCCGCTACGACCACTCCTCAGGAGGCTGCTAAGAATAGCACGTGGACTCCTGTGCTCCACGCAGGTCTGCTAAGGCCTGCTGCATGGGATGAACCTACTTGCTTCGGCTCCCCGTACCGCAAATGGAAAGTCTCGGGGCTCCTCCTCCGGTTCACAATTCTCATGTCTCCTGCATCCTTAGCGCGCAATGGCCATGACTCCGGAATGCTTTCGAGTGAGAATTGAATGCGTCGGAACACGTAGAAACGTCTCTTTGCCCATGGCTCCACAACGAATCTGCTACACCACTACGAACTCTATGGATCAGTTGTGTTCATCAGTTGCTGGGAATCCGAGACTATTTTCCAAGGTTCCATTCAAGATAACGCGCAGGAAGCGCTGGATTGAAGGGAAAAACCGGTTGAAAAATTAGTCCAAAATGAATAATTAACAATTCTGCCTGACTCAAACAGAATCGAGAAATAAGTGATTGCTCTCACAACTTGATTTTTCGAACGACAGGCTTTTTTCTTTAGTTAATTTTTCCACGTATAGATAGCGGCAAGTGCATCCTCCATCTTTTTCTTCCTAGCTGTTCGCTGTCACCTGTGCTTGTGTCTGTGATGCTCACAATGAAACAGCAAAGTAATTTCTACTCCCCTCCTCCTCCTCCTTGCTCACGAAGGGAGTTTGTGGTAGATTGCGTGGTGCTGTACCAAAAAATGTTCCTGTCCATTGATAGGAGAATCCAAATGTTGAAGAAGAGGGTGTGAGTTGATGGAGCAAACGTGGTACATTTCAAGTCGACGTGAACCCTCTCACGGCAGATTTGCATTTTAATTTCTACGCACAGACTCTGCCAGTCTCGGTCCGCAATTCTGTCTGGGATGGAAATGATTCACACATCTGTGCTAATTGTTGTCCAGGATGAATGTACATTCACATGTGCATTTCCAAAGGCAACCCAAGGAGTCTACGCTCGGATTTGTATACTTCGGATTCATGTACGCGTTTGCTGTGCTTGCGTGATAAAACTGCATTAAGAGGAATCTCGATGCTTTCCGACGGATCGGAAAGCTTGAAGAGGATCTAGAATCAAGGATCGATAGATGCGTTCGCAGGACTTGGAACTTTTGAAGAGATGAGCGATGGAATGCCAATTCGGACAAATTAAGATCGTTTATTGAATCTTCGTCTCGCCGACAGAACGTCCATCTGTATCGACGTGTGTAAAACCCAGGAATGCAATAAAAAAAAAAAAAAAATCAGAAGATGAGCTCCTTAAGCCAGCTACTAAGATCATATTTATTTCAAATCGTAAATGACTCCAGAATCTGATGGAGCATGAAAATTCATTTTGGTTATGGCTGCTTGCTGCTTATTCTTCCTTCGACTCGGATCTTCGCAAGGAATGACTGCAAACAGCACTCTTTTTGTAATCAATAGGCATGACTGGTTACGGGATTCAACGATTTAATTCGTTTACTCTGATTGCTTTTCTTTCTCCTCTCTTCATTCAGTTTTGCTGTTCTTACCTCTTTTTGGAGCGTGCTGTATTCCCTCGTTGTCTCTTCATAATTGGCTCTTACTAAAATGTTCCTTTACCAGAAGCCGTTCCTGTTGAATTTCCAGAGCCAAACTTCAGGAATCGCTTCAGTATTTCCACCATCAACAATTTGGAAAATCTCCTCATAAAATTACACCTTTGCAGCACAATTACTGGGTACAGCGCTTCTCTACATGTATTTGTATTCACGCTCTTGCACCTGTGGGCATATTCGTTTATACCTTTGGCATGCAATCCTCAAGTGGGTACATGCCAGCTATCACTGGCAACTGTGCTTCTAGATACCTTGAGTTTGGTTGCGGTAACGTGTTTTTCCTTTCTATTCTGCTTAGTTGGTCAATATCGAGGTGAAAGAATGCAAAGGACCTTCAGCGACTCACAACGAGTTTGGTTTCCCCTGCAAAAAAATTCGCTCACATCCCATGTCTAGGAAAATCAAATGCGTTCGCCGGAAGAGCTTTCTTTCCATACGTGTTTTGAAAAATGGTAGCGCATCTCCCGATCTGATAATACCTCAAGATGCAGCAGCTTACCTTCGAAGATTTTCCACATCTTCCTCACTCACCAGGTACCGAGATCAAAAATCCGCTTCCCCGTCATTACACATATCTCATGAGTATTGCTAAGAGGCTGAATTGTTCCAGCTGCAATAACGTAATCGTGATAAAAACACTCATACAGTAATTAACCGTGTCCGTTTATGTAAATAGAAAACCAGAGAAACCCCATCATATCCATTGGCTGTTTCGTAAAGTGAAAAAGAATACCTGAGACGAGGATGCGTAGTGATTCAGAAAACGTATACGAAATAAAATTCATTAGTGCTGCATAGGCTGCATCCATGCATGCTAAGGATGGTCTTGAGCTACTTCAGAAATAGAAAGCATGGCTTGGAGATGCATGCATCCTTTGCTTATCATGAAAAGAGGGACATCATGCAGAGCGGGACGCAGAATCGTCGATTTTCTCCCGTGGAAAATGGAAAGGAAATGGTACATGTCGTATTTAAGAGCATCGAGCAAACGTTCGGTGCGACAACCCACTTCGTAGACCATCGAATCCGCGAAAAGCTCCGTTTGAATTCAGAAACACAACTATCCATCCATGTTATTAAAAACGGAATTGATTACGTATCTCTTCCAACATTACATACAAGTGAATTCCTCCAAACAGAATAGTTCCAAAAAATGCTTGTTCTGTGGAGGGGAGGGGGAGGGAAGAAAGAAAAAGAAGCAGGTAATGAACATCAATCACACGCTGTTGCATGCAGTTTGCTTCCAAACAGGATGTCTCTGAAATCAGGATGTACATCCCATTCTATTTACCGAGAGCCATAATAGAGACGCAGCAGCTGCATTTAATGTCGTTACACTTTACTAGAAGAATCTCTCGCTTTGCTTGCTTACTATCATATGCTCATTACTTGATCAGAAATCGGCACTGAATCAAAGTTTTCGTGCTTACCAAACTGGTCTGGGAAACTGGGGATCAAAAGGGGGAAGCAAAAAACGTGCACTTAATCAAGCTATGAGGAAGCAAAAGCATGTTCCTAATTGAAATCCGAGTTCCCAGCTTCCGGCACCCTCGATGCTTAGGATTTTTGCAAAACTTAGTTCGCGTTTTTGAATTTGAGTATGGCTCTTCCTCCTCTCCAGCATCTTTCTCACCAAACTCAATTCTGCTTGAGAACACAATCACTTTGCACGTGTTAGAGAAGAAAACGCTTCAACCATCCTATGGAAACTTGCTTTTCTAATTACCATGGGCTCATTGACATGCAGTTGATATTCTCCAAGGTTTTTCGACAGAATGTCCGTGATTGTATTGTGCCGGCTCCGGAGTTGCACTCTTCGGAGAGCGTGAGGATTGCATTGCTTCGCTCAACTCTTATTCTCTTCCAAGTAATTACCTGTGAGTGTTCCTGCAAAGAGCACGGACAGATGGATTAGCTGGTTTGAAGCAGAGCACATACAAATTAAAAAATGATCGTGGAGTAATTTAGTTTATCAAGCATTCCATCCACTATATTTGAGGAAAAGAAAAGAAGACATTGAGACCCAAGGATGAAATGACTCTATTGAGGGAAGTGGGTGCATTGATTAAAGAAAGCTGAAGGCTTGAATCTGATGAAAAATGCAGGTAATCTCGGCTCGAGGAAGATGAAGGAAAACTGGAGGAAAGCTTGCAGAACTGAGATTCTAGGGAGATCAGGTGAAAGGACCTTGCTACAAACAAACGACATATGTTTATCTCGCAAGAAGAGCTGGCTTAAAAACTCTCCAGGAGCACCCAGTGCTTCCGTAATGTCTGACTGTTGATTACCACCGTCTTCAAGTGAGTATTCAAGATGTATAAGGAACACCTTCAAAAGTTCCAGATGGCTTTCCAAACGACAGGCTGTCAGGAGGGACTGTCGGTGCTTTCGACTGCCTGAGATGTATCCAGTTCTTATGTGGAATCTTGAGCTTTCATCACCCTGTGAACTTACTCAACTAAATAATATTTAACAATCCGATGAGCCGAATCATTCATGGAGTTACCTTTCATCGAATTTTTCTCTCGGTCAGCTGCCGGGAATCCCATAGTTTTCCTTATGAATCGAACAGTTTCGATTTGATGTTCGCTTATGTTCGATATCTCCTATGCGGTCGAAAGACGCGGTGATGCTTGGCTATTTAAATAGGTAACTAACGATGCCCACCGTAATAAGTAAATAATATCGTTTATCCAACGAGCATTCCCTACGACTGCCCTGGGATGCCTGCATGTGCGCACCCGAAGTAAACTCGTTTCATCTTTTCCTTGGGTTTCCTCTTCCGCGCGTTGCAATGGTCTCCCAGTTTGTTATGGAGTTCCATTCAGAGGAACTGCAACTCGAATACGAAAAGTCAAAGTCACGGCATTGCTGTTACTGAATGGAACATCTCTTCGTGCTCGGCTTAACAGGTCGCGTTTCCGCTCGGGCGATTTTTCCATCTCGGTCTGTTTGGGGATCTAATTGAATGTTTCATTTGTAATTGTAGTTTGAATTCCATAAATTAAACTCGAATTGACTTTGAGCGAACGCACGCTTCGTTGACAAATTGCAAAATTTTTCGAAACGGCCTTAAATCCTATTGGATCCGCGGAGCCAGCGAGACGAAAGATTGGCTCTCGGTAAGCAAAAAATCAAGAGCACCCGACTGCAATGAGGGATGAGACTTCGGTACACTCGGCAACGGGAAAGCGGGGCTCCTCCAGCGTCCGACTCACGGATTCTAGGAGGTGGTCGGAAACAGGGGCCGGTGGCTAGAGCCATGGGGAATGGCAGCGAACCCTCGGAAAGGAAGAATGGGAAAGGGTTTCCCTTCCATGGCATTTCGTGCATCTTTCTCGACGACAGCAATCTGTCTCTGCCCTGTGTGAATAGGGAGGGGTCCATTGGAGCAATTTGCGAATGCTGGCTCCAGGAACTCTATTTGTTTCAATAACTTTATTTAGAGTTTCGAGCATATCGAATCGCGTGATTATGACTTGTCGAGCGTCCAAAAATGAGTTCATCTGAACTCAAGAATGAGATGCATGTGTGACCCAAATAGTTTTTTCTTTATGCCGATATGGGATTTCAAACGTTCTTAATCCAAAAATGAGAATGGGAATTTGAAAAAAATATATATCTAAAATCATCATCTTGAAAATTGGGATACGGAGAAACGATGCATGAAAGAGCCACGTTCTCGTAAACATGATCAGCTTACCTCTGGGTTGCTTTGAAAGAGGCTATCTGAACAAGTTCGAGTTTTCCCGCAGGATCGAAGTGCATCAGCACTTTCGGGGCAAAGGTTTGCACATCACAGCGTCGCTTACAAGTCTCTCGAATTTCCTTTTAATGATGCAGTTCACGGGGATACTGAATTTTTGCAAGACGAAGATCCACTCGTATTCAGTGTTTCTGTTTGGAAAGCTCCTGTGACCGGGAATACCAAAAGCATGGCTCTCCACGGGAGGCTGTCGTGTTATCTCCTTCATGGGAAGAACTTTGTTGTTACCATGTTTTGAACGATCCTTGTAAAAGAACAAATGGAATTTCTTGTACCTGGGCTCAGAAACTTCTTCATCATTTCGTTATCCTTTCTTTTTTTTGTGAAGCTGGTTCTCGGAAAGTATTTTCTTTGACATCTCCATCTTATGCATGCGCGCTGCAGCGCTCTTCAGATGGCGGGTTGAAATCAAGCCGTAGCTCCACAGCTCTTGATTCGCGAAACAAAACAAAAATAAGTGCAGCGAATGATTTTCGTTACCTTAGCAATGGATGCGCCTCCCAAGATGCCTATTTCTGAAAAGGAAACTTTGAAGCAAGAATGAAGTAATCAGCGATCGTCTGAGATAGAGTCCATTTTCCAGGAAGTCATTTCAATTTCATTTGAATTGTATGGCAGCTGAGAATTCTATTAGAAAATGAGTGGAAAACCTCCAGATGATTCTGCTCACTTCTCCTGAACGATCTTTCTCTCAACAAGAATTACCGTGATTCTCATCATATCACCTCAATGCAGCGCTTAATCTGACTTTAAACGAGAAGACGACTTCCTTGGAGTTCATTTTCGGAAATTGACACTCGAAAGATGGTTTTGAATTACCGCTCCTTTGCCTGCTGTTTGCCTGCCTTTTACCTCCACCAAGTAATCCTTGAGCATCCGAACAAATGCTGGAGCGGAAGAACTCACGTATGAGATCAAGGGCTGGAAGTTGCTTCTGATTTTCAAAGTGCGCTACACAGCATAAGAGAGAATCGGGACTCTTGTTTGGACGATGCCTCCATCCGTTTCTTGACAGACAACCCTAGGCATGTGTTTGCTTAATACACGTTCGCCGTGTGCGTTCATCTCAGGGACACGTTGGATTTTTGAAGATGACTGGTTGCAGGTCCCATCGATGAGCATCCGACGAAGGCATGCTGCTCGCGAGAAACCTGAGCCAAAAAAAAAAATCAAAGTCTGTTTCAGGGAGTTGGCGCTCAATTAGGTGGATTTTTGGAGAAAAAACAGGAAATCTTGGGAAAATGGTCGGCAACACAGATAAGCAATTGCGCACGAGGAAAGCAGATCACCCGTATTGACCGAAAGCATCCAGTTGCATGGCACCTCTTGTGGTTAACAGGAAGCAGTGTCGATTCTGAAGATCGTGTAAAAGTCGTGATGCTTACCGGCACAAATGAGCGGCATAAAACTGGTGAACCTCGAGATATATCGTGCCATATGCATTCACTCTGCATCAACACGGATTCAAAGAACCTCGCTTGGATTTTCGTACAACCCGGTCACCTTCGAAGTCGGATAACCCCAGTTCCTATTGAACTCACTCTCATGATCAAATGAATGTATTGGATAAATTCACGCATTTCTGGGAGAAATTACGTAGAAGTGCACGTCAGAACAATCTGAGACTGCCCAAGTATGGATTCAAAGTGCAAATGCCCACGGAAAGTCATGAAATCAACAACTGCTTTTAATAACTGATCTCGTAGCAGTCGAATTAGAAATTGGGGATTGGATTTTCTTAATTCCCGGTAAGCCAGCCTCTAAGTGATGATGATTCGATTTGCAAGAGAAGATTCGATTCTGAAAAGATCCTGATAGGAGTGTTGGCCAATAGGAATCTCGAAAGAATCAGCTTTGAACACTTAATAAGAATCAAAAGAGTTTATCAAACCTACCGTTATGGTTTTCAGTGTTTTCCTTCCCTTACACCAGAGATTCTCGAATCCCTGGAGCAATCACAGGTTTCACAAATCACCGGAGTGCTTGCGTTCGCAAAAATAACGAGACGTGGCGTATCCCTTAGCGAATCTCGAAGTTTTCCGACTAACGCAAAACGACACGAAATAAGTTGTGAGGAAAAGTGAATTAGTTGAACAGAGTTAAGCAACCGTTGTCAAGTGTGCATACATCGATGCATGTGGAGTCTGCTCTTGGAAATCGTGTTTATTTGTATTCCTCCTTTTGCGAAAGCAAAAGCAGCTTCCAGAAATTATTTTCGAAGCTATGGATTTTAAGAATGCAAAGAAATCCAGGAATTTAAAAACGAATGGCTACTCTGAATCTTTAAAAAAAAGAAAAAAAAAGTCTTCTAATTTAGAGATAAGGAAAGAATGGGTAGTTCATAAAATGCCAACAGTAAAGCTTTATAACTGATAGAAGATGTATTACTTTAACTATCATTCCACAATAAAAATATAAAAAAGGAAAGATCCCAGTCTCATTGTGTGTCTCTAGAACAGTAAAAGGATTAGAGTTTGCTTGGAGGAATGCTGTCCCTTTTTGAGAAGGAAAGCCCGTAATTCAGAAAGTTCAAGTGGATACATTCGACAAAGAATGGCTGCGATGGACAACCTTATAGCATTCATTCTTCACGTACTGAGACATTACTGCTAAAGATCAAATAAAGAAAAAGATACGTCGAGTTGGTTACCGTGATATGTCAGTAAAAATGGCACGTTAAGGTTGGATGTTCTAGAGTTACAAGGCTTCTTTGCTTAAGCCAACACTGTCTGGAACACATAAATTCTGTCCAGCGTCTTCACGCTCCTTAAACCCTAGCTAGAGTAGAGTAAGATCAAAGCAAGAACTCTTGCTCGATGTACTACAGTCAGAATCTGACTATCGATTCTGCCGAATCTAGTATCATTGATTAGATAACTCAAATGAGCTTGAAAGATGACCTGATGTCCAGGTCAAATCAAAGAACAAGTGGTACATGCTCTTAACGAATAAGAACAGGAAACAAAGTGTTACGAATATGATTATTTGAGAGGAGTCTTGCAAAAAATCATCAAGATAATATCAATTCTCGGGCTATACCCCTTATGTTCATGTAGAGAACCTCCATTGGAAAACCCTGATCATTGGAGCTGTTTACATCTATTGCTGATAAAGAGAAACCACCTGTCTTTTCGAAGACGCGTCACTGCTTTAGCTGAGAACCTGAGCTGTTGCAGAGCTTGTAGTGACAGAAACTCTTATTAAGTAGCTCATAAATGTTTCATTCAGATGGGGATGAAGCGCAGATTTGAAAAAATAATTGAGAATCTGTCTTCCAGACAGATTCTCAATAAGAAATCCATCAAAGTGATGACTATGAGGGTGTAAGAAAGGAAGCTGAACAGATGCATTATGAATTACACTGCATTCCAAAGCGCGTTCGGTGGAAGAATAATTAACTAGTAGGTGGGAAGCTCCGAACAATTAAATCTTATCATCGGACCCATAAGAACATAAACAATAAGAATCTTCTAGAATGTGCATGCCATTGAATTTAGAGGGGTATTATCTCATAAAGAATTATAACATGGATAAGTTATGTGCACCAGTTTTCCAAAGTCAGAGTACATCTTCATGAGTGCGAACCTCCAAGCAAACAGTTCAGCGGAAGATGATTTCTGTGGCACTTTCCTGCAATGAGCGAACGTAGCGAGTATCATAACAAGCTGCAGCAACGATGCTGAGAAGCTGATGGAGGGAAGAAAAAGCGAAGGTAAGCTGGAAGACAAGTCCATGAAGCACGACGAGGAATACTTCCACATGCTGAGCTAACTGCCTCGGGATCATGCTGTTCGTTTCCCAATTAAATTTTTTGGTAGTTCCATCCACCTCGACGAGAACGAATGGTAGTTGAACTGGAGATGCAATTACGTGAAAATCAGTTGGCTTAGGAGGTCCCAGGCATTCTCAGTCGAGAAAGAACCTCAAGAACATTTCAAAACACGGCATTGGTGGTTCTCTTTCTTATCTTGGGGTCGAAAGAGAAAACTGAGAACTTTCGTGAATTGCGATTCGTAATTGGCTCTTTCCATCACAGGGAGAAGTTAATACATCTGATGAGACCGAAATCTTTCACGAAAATCCGTGCAACTGGAAAGGGAACATCACCTTATCTTGAAGATACAGAACTTCGCGTCATGTCTGCAGGTTTTCAACAAATGTATGCGAAGAGGTACGATCCTCTTTTAGAGCACTCCAGCCATATGTATCGGAAGAATCCAGAATTTGTTCTATAGAACCGAAGCATAGGACGTGGAGGTAGCAACGAAAATGAGGCTGGATTGGACCTGAAGATCCAGAAATAATCTGGAGAATTTCTCACGAGTGGAAGGAACTGGCACCTCGAGAGGCAAGTGAGCAGCTTGCAGAAAGTACACGGCTGTGTCACTTTAAGCAAGGAAGTCTTCCGTGGACCACAGCAGGGAACAAGGCGTGCTAAATTCCTATTCACGTGATGGCAAACAGAACACGACTAGGACGTCCACTAAGACCTCAGGACGGGGGTGATTTATAAGAGAAAAATTCCTCCTAGATGAGCAAATGGTTCTTCCGGCTCCTTATGCTTAGAGACGAACTTTCCATTAGGCCGAGCTCATGCAGTTTCCAGCTGCGATAATCACGGTTTGGATAAGAAACTGATATGCTAGAAGCATGCAGAAGTACAAACATGAGTAGACTTTCTTGAAGGGTGTCATAGAGCCATGAGTTAGCGATGCAGCATCAAGCTGGATCCCTACAGAGCGGGTATTCTACTGAGACACTATGGCTCATCCAAGCCGTTGGGTCTCATCCGAGTAAGAACGGCAAAACACTAATACTGGTAAAGAGATGTTACACACGCATGTCGAAACCTTCCTACGTTGACGGCATCTGTAACTTTTTCCACGAAAGATAGCTGCATCTTCCAGGATAGATCTCGTACCTTCAGGTGCGGAAAGACTAACAGTTTGAAGTAATGTTAGCGGCTAGGATGTCGGTCTCGTCCGGTTAAATTGGTAGGCCGCGGCATCTCGTTGACTTATCAGAGTATTTTTTGGTCATTCACCCTCTTTGGTAAGTGAATGCATTTTTTTTCCTTTTTTAATGTGTAAAAGTAAGTGAATGTTATGATTACTAATGACTGCCCGTTCCATCTGCTTGAATACTTCCAGCCTTTGCTAGTGCACTTTGGCTGCAACATCCCTACTGTACTCCTTGCCAAACCTGAATATCCCTAATGGCTTATGGACTTGAATTAAACAAGCTCTTATGCAATTGCACAAGCATCCTTAAAGATGCTCTTGAAGGTCTTACTCTCCACAGTTACTCGCAAGTTCCATGCAACAGCTCGTACGAGACTGTTCTGGATGCATCTTCTGGATCCTTGGACGCAATGCATAAGTCCTGGTAGGAGATGCTCTGGCTCTCACAATGAAATTTTGTTCCAAGGCTCCTTTCTACTGAGAGCAGATGACATCCCTGGTTGTCAAGGAACCATGATCCCAGTATTCTAGAGAGGTACTTTGCATAGAGGCGGTTAATTCAGGCACCCGCTGATGTTGAACTCCACACTCGGCAATTCTTAGCTACACCGAGTGTGCTCCAGAAAGTCGAATTTTTTTCCGAATGCTCCCAATGTATCAGAGTTCTCCTAAGCCCGAGGCATGCGTTAAAAATATCTGCCAACCGACTTCCACCCCTCATGCCAGGAGACTCTATCAGATCCTAAAAGGGGATTTTCCTCCTTATGTGGTATCAACACAACCTCGCCTGTCCTGAAGTGTGTAAGATCAACTGGGGTGATTCATTTGCTCCTCCGTGCCTTCTTGACGTCTTCGCGTCTATCGAGGGATCGATGGGCGCTTCTGGTTTGAACGTGTGAACAAAGTGACCTTCCACTTTCAAAAAGGGATCCTTCATCGAGTGTATGCCATTGCTGATTGCTCTCATTGCTCTTCGGCAGATTAGAGGCTCTTCGGCCTCTAATCTCTGCATTTCGCTGCGATTCACTGTGTATACCTGTTCCCCTCTTGGTATATCCTGGGTGGTTTCATTTCGAGGAACCGCAAACTTTCGCACTAATTGAGACAAATTGTTTTCGAAGCTTCTCCGAGCAGTTCGCTTCCCAAAAGACCCTAATTCTTTCAACTGCAGAGTAATGAGAAAGGTCTTCTGACGCTGTTTTCCTTCCGTTTTGGTTCCTTCTGCCTCTCTTCACTGCAACCTGCTTTCCTATGGCTGGAAGTTTTGTCTACTCTGCCGTTTTTTTATCTCTGAGCTCTCTTTGGTCTTTTGGAGTGAGCATAGTGTGCATCCTACATCAATCCCATTTATTTCTTCATCTCGAACGTCGTGGTTGAGGTCATCCGAATGCATGTTTGGCGTCCTTTGATCCTGGTTCGCGCTCTTGAGTTACTTCACCGCCCAAGGACTGATGTGCCCAGTAGGGCATGCATTGCCTCTCTCCATAAGGAGGAGATCGATTCTATGCACCCGAAACCAAGTGAGCATATAAGGTTTCTCCCATAAGGAATCATCCGCTTTTCCTAATCCTTCCAGATGTAAGTCTCACGCAAACCTTGAGCGATACTTACATTGGGGATTTCCTCCTGCGCCATATAAACTGAACAGTCTGCTCGGTTTCCGCCGAACGTTCATCAGCTGATTTTGGTTAGATAGTCGATTCTCCTGTTGGCAATTTCTCCTGCATCTCGTTCTCCCTGAATCTGTATTTCAATTTCATGTGCCGGCGTGTGTGTGATTCGCTGGTGGTCCTGTTAAAGACGCTCATTTGAGTTCTGGTCTACTTCGTTCATTCACACCTCTGAAGTATCCGTGGAAGATGTGGGCACACACGGTTCCTAGTAAGACTAAAAGTTGGAGGAGAAAAAACTTGTGCGAGTACCAAATAGGGTTCTAGGCATCGGCTGTCCTGTTTGTCTTTATTGCTTCATTAATAAACTACTCGGTCTGTCGTTGACAGAAGAAGATGTGGGACCGAGCTGACAACGACTAACTTTGCCCTCGAGTTTCTCACACTTGCATTCAGGAAGGAAAAACGTCGACGTTCAGTCAGATTCAGATCCGGGAACCTCTGCGTACTCACTGATCACTCAGAAGGGGTTCGTTAGGGGATAAAGTGACTTTGAGAGAAATGTGGGACTAGGTCTTCGGCAAAATATGGAGTACTGATGAACGGAATGGAACACGGACGGACCCCGTGGACAAGAAATAAACAGAAAATTGGAAAGTCTGGTCCAAAATGTAGATGGCAGCGGAACAGAAAACTTGCTCTTCCTGCTCTTGGACAGCAGTGCTGTGTTTGTTTTCGTTCTAAGCCAAATGAAATGCAAGCCAAGAAGAAGAGTAGAAGTGAGAATGATGGAATAACTGTGGCAAATGCCAGCGGCAGTTCATGATCAGATGAGGCAGAAAGGTGATAGCTCTGGAATACAGGTAAAGTGAAATGCATGATGGACGGACAAGCGTCTGTGAAACAAACCGAATGAAAAACGGTTGACCGTTTACCAGCCGAAGCAGTGTGCAGCGGAAGCACATTGGAGAATAGAATCTTTCTGCTCTCTCGCAGAAGAGTACACAAAAAGACCAGAATCTATTTGTTGCGAAATCCACAGCATCATCAGTGTCATCAGTGGATGGAATGACTCGTTAAGGGCAGATCACCACAGGAATGTTGACAGCAAAATGAAGAGACGTTTCAGGCGGATCACAACGAGAGGAGTTGATTGATTGGCAGCACTTTTTGCGTTTTCAAGTTTGAAGAAAGTCACTCTTATTAATTTTCTAAGAGTTAGTTGCGTGCCTTTTTTTTAAATTTTTTTTTTTGCGTGAATTGCTCTTTTCTAAAATTGGGATTTACCAAAGTGACAGTATCCCAACGATTGATACTATCTGAGTTTCGTCTTTAGAAGAAATCAAATGGTGAAATCGAACGGCGTGAATATCATGAAATCCAAAATTGAAACTAATCAGCTCTACTAATAATAAAGTCATGGTAATTTTCCTGCATTCTCTTGAGGATTTTTATTATGCAGTCCACGCAAGAACGACCAGTTCTTTCATAAGGAGACTCGTGAGATCCACTTCGATGTGTTTCTTACATTGCAATGAAAGGACGGAGTTACTTTCTGAAAATTATTTTTCAGTCCTACTTTAAAGTTTTTTATTGGAGCTTTTTGCCAGTAGCATGGGGAACCGGAACCAGATACCATGCCTCAATACGAATCAATAATGACTGATATATTCCGATACAGTTTAGCAAGTAAAGCAAGAGAGACGCTTAGAATTGCTATTTGGTGACTGAGAGGCTTTGGCATAAGAAACGTTCGAAGAGGAGGCAGTCGCAAATAAAATGTGGAAACCACGGATCGATTTCTTGATCACGAGTCGAAAGTTGCACTCCATGGAAGTGCACTGAAGGGGAAACCAGTTTTAAAGAAATGATCCTTCTACTGTAAGCTTTGCGTTTTGCCAAATGTGCCTTAAAGCAGGTCATGAAGCATCTCCATGAAACAGTAAGAGCACGAAACAGCCAAGAGAATTCCACCCTTCAAGACAAGTTTTCCAGGTAAAAAAAGAAAAAATCGAAAGCAATGGCTATGAACATCTACAACAAAGATGTGTGTGTGTTTTATCACATCAATGTTCGTGTCCTTCGTCTTCCATGGGATGTTTTCATGTGTATGCATGCAGATGTGTAGCAGTTTCCATGAAACCTTGTTTCTCAGAGTCCACGTGGATTGTACACGCTTTCGGACGTCGTGACGGCATTTATTTTTGCTACTATCATTTGACATGGGATGAGTAAAATTAATTCGTATTGAATGAATCTTCGTGAATTATCTGAAGACTTGTTCTTATTTGGCTCGCTTGCAAGGTTGATTTTCTGGAGACCTCGATTCAGTTTCCATCCATGATTGCTCGAGTGCAGATAATGCTGGAACCGGATTCGAAAATGTGATTGCAGTAACAAAAGTGTAAATAGGAAAATTCGGTGTAACTTGAAAACCTTGAAAAATCGCATCTTTTGGTGCTTCATTTTGCCTACGTAATTTCTCCGGTTGCCACAATTCGTTACGCTGTGTAAAGCGCATCTATTATAGCAGCCTTCCTCATATTCAAAATCATAGATAATTTGAAGAAAAAATACGATATCATGTTTAGCTTCTGATAAGCTGAAGTATTTAACAGCGCGTATGGCCAAAGCATCACACAAAGTGGAGGTTATCATCTTTCTTTGGAAAAGGTCCATACGGAGCAAGAACTGTTGTTCAGCTCATGTTCAGTCTTTCCCTGGCCATCACTGCTGAATTTATTCAGTCATTTATTTTACTACCTCCCCGATCCTGTTCTATTTTCTTACTCGAGAGACAAAGGGAACCTAACCTTGAATCCGCCGTAATCGCGAAAATCAAATAGAAAGATGATTGAGTTTCAATGTGGATATTTCTCGAGCTGAGCACGCTGTACAAATTATGCACTCATGAGCTTGATGAACGAAGATCACAAACAACTAAATGGTTTGCGTGCTGGAATGAGTGGAACATCTCTGTACCAGTGTGCCTAACTCGTAGAGTTCGCCGTACTGGGGCTTCTCACTGCGTAATTAATATTTCTACCAAGTCAAGGACGAATTAATCTTCCCGTTTGATTTCTCATGCTTGTCAAAGCATTACTTGCTCGTTTACCTTTTCCTAGAATGCGGAGAAAATCCACAAAGTACGGATGCTGAAGTGCATCTGTGCTTTAATGCTCATCGGCTGAGTAGCTAGAGATGGGCGTAAGTGGTTATCGCAGTTCTCACAAAATAAATTTATTGCCCCAAAGGCACGTAGGAATCGAGCAGCATCTCACGAATTTCTGTTGCCTCCATCCATTCATGAACCAGAAACATCGCGACCGTTCCGATTTTATGCGTTTTCAGCGTTTCAGAAACCCAAAGACGAACCACAAACCTTCACAAATCGTACATGGTCTAAGAAAAGGAAGAACTCCAGTTGTCTACTTATGTCCGTATTCTTCTACATTGCGAAGGTGCTTACTTACCTCTCCGTTTGTAAGTGTTGTGCCCACGATAACCAACACTGAGTGTCCAAAGCACATGCAGCTCTTAATCAGCAGTTAATTATTCGTCTGCAAGAAAAATATCACGTAAGCAACGCGGGAACACAATTGCCGTTAAATCTTGCACACACCTAAAAAAAAATAAAAACAAAAACACAGTGAAAATTGCATGGAACTGCTTACCACGTTAATTAGGCGCCTTCAGTTGGCTTTTTATTACATTTTTCGTTTGAAATTTTTTTCATTCGGGTAATTGGAGAGCTTAGTCTATAACTTTTCTTGCAGTATAGTAGTAGCATAGCATACCAATGAAGAATAACCAGATGTCTGAATCCCTCTTCTGGTATTCACGAATCCAAATTCAGTGAAAAAAGAATGAAAGAATTTTTCACGTCATATTATTAAATGAATGCATAGTTATTTATTACACCGAACTACCGAGTTCTTAACCGGAATTCTACTGAGTTCTAATCCAACTATTGAAGGAGCACAAGGCTGAAAAAAATTAACCAGGCCAAACTAGGCCACTGTGAAATTTGTGTTACTCGAATAGGAAAGAGTGCCACAAAAGAGGAGAATCTAACAGCCCCTCTTTAATACTGAATCCTTTCGCTCTGCATGATCACTCGTGCAGTTTTTGTAGTCATTATCTGATGACCTGGCTGTTTGAACCTGCTTGTAGAAGAATCAGTAATGACCAGGCTTCTCACTCGTATGATCTATCAAATGGGTATTTATCCATTTATTAAATCGAGAATCTGCTGAATTTGCATCTTGCATGTTTTTTTTTTTCTTTTCATTTGGGTTTTGCTTTTGTTCTTATAACGGATGTCTGGCTTCCGTATAACAGTTTGGCATTTTTGCACTTAGCAGCTTCTTCCGTCTTGAAGGTATTATTTAGAGACCTTTTCTACAAAACAGGACGTCATTCAAATTATAAGTTGATGATCAGCTTGCTTTCGCAGGATCCTCTCTAATGATTTGGACAAATTCAATTAAACCGTTCTGTGCTGCTCATGGCTTCTCGAAAAATCAAAAATGTGTGATTTATGATATTTAATGGTTTTCTGTCACTCGAAAACTTAATTTCCATATTTAATTTTTGTTCTCGGATGTCTGTTTCTTTCTTCTTCTTTCTTCTTAATTTTCATGTTTTTTCGATACATTTTTGATTCCTGATTCTAGATTCAAAAGGCCAACTTCCCGTGGGTACATGGAAGAATGGCAAGCCATCCTGGAAGACTACTCATGTAACCCAAATAAGAATTTCATCTCTTGGAAACTGCGGATGCTTTGGGTAGCGTCTAAATCGTATATTTCACGGATTCCATTTCCATGGCTTTCCACAGATGTGTCGGCTAAAGTGTAAACTGAAAATTGCGCGGATAATTTCCAAGGAACCCTAACCTACCGCGAGTAGCATTTCTCTTCGGAAATTTAAATATTGAGTTTGAGTATCGGAGTAGAACGTAATCTTTCTCTGAAAATGTAAAGTGCCTCTGGAGTGTTTGTTTTCCACAGGAGTAACTTTGCTTGAAGTGCGTTTTTTTTTCTTCTTCTTTTTCTGTGCATTTGGAGAAATAACTCGCGATGCTCATCTGTCATTCAGTTTGTAACTGACAGTTTCGATTTGATTCATTTAAATGTAAATGTCATGTAAATTTTGTTATAAAGCCTAGTTATGTGGATTCTGGCGTTGTTGCCATGGCAACACCTGGGCAGCACTTTGTCGTGCCATGCTACGTATATGTAAGCTGCATTCACGTAATCAGTATGAAAAATAATAGCCAACTTTTTGTGTATGTATGTGTAAGCCACAGGATCGAGACCTTTGCTTTTTTCATTCTTGGCTTGGAATTTTCGAAATGATGCTGACGTTTGCTCAAGCGGCTGAGAAAATTTGCACGAGCTTCTAGTGGACCAGAGGGAAAGAGCAGCTAGGGGCAAAAAAAAAAATTGCATTTTTAATATTTAATGCTTTTGGGGTATTCGGGATCCCCATGCTTACAGTATGCGATCGAATGTATTTGAGAAGAACGAAAGCACTTCGTGAGCACAGCAGTTTGCAGAGCAGCACTTCTGCAATATCGAGACCACTAAAGGCTCGAATAACCCCGGGGAAATACTTCATGATTACTTAAGAACTTGCCGGTAACTATGGCAGTCTCACTTGTTGATCTTCCGCAAACGTGACACCCGACGTGTCTCTTTCTGAGATTTCCTCTTCAGCCGGATCTCAAACAGAAGCTCTAGCTCTTTACTTTCACAGCGTACACAAACATCGAGCTCAGATCTTCTTCATCAGGCAAAACTGACCAGAATTCTTGAATGTGGTGAGTTGGCGCATTCATTTCATTCATTGCACGCACATCCTCGCTTCGGGATGTCAATGTGTCTATCGAGATGAAAAGCTCGAAAAGCACACTGCATACCGTGGCGGACGTCAGCCCATGTAAAACTAGGATGAAATGATTGCCATGAATCCGATTTCCTGGAAAGCCTCTCCTCTTTTGTCCTGTAACATTTTTGCACTTCAAAGTCCCCGACCCTACCCCACATCCCGGGGTACTCCTCCACAGCAGCTTTTCTTTCTTCTAATCCTTCATCTTCCTCTTCACTTATGTTGAAATTCGGGATTCTTCGCAGACTATCATCCTTCGGCTAGATTGCGTTTCGAGGTTCATGGCTGTCCCTTCACATTCTGATTTCCTAGTGGAGGAGGATGTTTGCCTTCTGTGATGATAGCCCGGGGCTGCAAATGACGTCTGCGGTGATCTTGCACTCCAGACTCTGCTACGACCGATTTCAAATCTTCTACTCCACGTTGACTTCGAAAGATGAGGAGACGAGAAAGGGAGAGGGAGAGCAGGAGAGTATCTCGCCGCTAACGGCGGTTTCCACCGTGTGCACACAATGTGGTTCGAGGAAGGGGAAAACGGCCAAGGCAGGAACGCAGCTCGAAATCTGGCACGAAGAGCTCACCGTGCTGCCCTCGAAGGACCTCGGACGAAACATCCCGCCTCGGAGCTTGCCCAGGCTGCGTTGGGTCCTCTGTGAGGAAATGAATGCAGAAGAAGTTGACTTTTCTGAAGAACCTGTTCCCCATTCCCAGTGACCGCGCGCCGCGAGGTCACGCGCTCTCTTCATCCCTGTGGTTGTCCCTCAGCTGAGACAGCTGCCTTTCCCGGATAGGATCCTCTCCTGGATGCTTCGCACGAAGGGTTTCCCCCTGGTTGACTTGGTTTGCCCATCGTGAGAGTAAAGGAAACAGCTGATCCTTAAACGTGCAATCTCGTTCCGAGGTGTTGGCCTGGGAACAGTGGACGTGACCACTGATACCGCTGAACCGCCTTGTGACTTCTTTTCCTGCTCCAATAGCTCGGCAGTTTACTTTCAGGGAGACCCTGTTCTTCGAACACGCTGCAAAAAGAATGCTCTTTCGGGTACTCACGAACCTTCAAAGAAGGGACCACACGGTCTGGTGATGGCGGTACGTCGCTGGGCTAGGGACTTCGAAGACTTTGGAGGCAGTCACCCGGTGGTTTTGCTCGAGTTTGCACACGGGTTTCGGGAAGCCCAAAGAACAACCGCTTGCTCGCCACTCTCCTAGCACACTTTCCAGGAAAGGGAAAAGGATGCCTGTGACGCATGCACAGATTCTTCCCTTTCGCTCCCGAGTAGGAATGGGTTATGTGGAATAATTCAAGGTGCCCGATTTCGATACTCTTGGGGTCATGGTAGGAAAATATGGAGACGATTCCTGCCTCAAAGAATCATCTTCGTTTAGGGAATGTTAGGAATTCAAAGTATCCTTGGACTAAACAAATGCTGGACACCGTATTGAGGGTCACGTGAAGCAATGAAAAGGAGGGTGAAACGGCTGTCGTTACTGGGAAAGAGGGCTGAAACAAATGAAAGTCCCACCAAACGCACCACTCGCATGGACTGTTCTCTCGAGATGGTGAGACCGGTTTTTTGGGCGCAATCTTCCAGCTCTCGTGGAGCTGGAGCCGTGAGCCGCGAACGAGAGTCAACGAGGCTTTCCGAGTGGTTCCATTTCTTTTAGGCGCCTGTTTCTCTGAAGCTCCATGCAGCGTAGGAAGCAAAACAGCATACGCATCTGGGTTCACAGCCGATGTACACAAGAGTGACTCAGAAAGAAAACGCTCGGTGACCAGCAGAGATGCCAATGGAGATCAAGGGAGATGCCCTGGTGCATAGGGCTCCTGGATGCAGATGTAGTGGCTTCCCATATAGCCCAATCCCTGGAGAGGAAATCCTTCGTGGGAACCGCAAGCAACTCCGAAAGACCAGAGCGCGCGGATGTCGTATGCGGAAGAATAGAAAAGTTCATCGTTAAGAATCGAAAAATGCCATTCCAGGTATATTCGGTGGCATCCCTCCAAACAGAAGCTCGATCATAGGGTTTGCACAGGTTTATGATGTCGGTTGCTGTTTTTCCTCCCCGTAGCTTGAGGTCACATCTAGTGTCACTGCAAGCAGAATAACAACTTATCTTGTTACAGCACTGTGTGAAGGACTGGAATTCTTATCCCCATAGTAACCCGGTACAAGGCATCGATGTGCAAGTGAACATCTATACGTTGATACTTTGGGCTCCATACAAAGGAGCTCAGTCAGCGAGCATAACCATGTGTCAGTTACTGTTTGCGGGCTGTGCTGTCACACAAGTACCTCAATACCGGCTTGGAATTTTAATGACGAAGAAGCACTGTCTAATATCGAATGTATTACTTACAAGGGGGTTTCAGAATCAGGTTCTTCCAAATTTCGAGAGTTTATGGGCTGTGCTCTGATCTTTTACAACCAGAAGCATCATAAAACGCCTAAAGTCGTCAAATCTGCTTCTCGAATAAGTCAGCACTGGAACATTCGGCAGAGAATGTGGAAGGAAATTCCCTTATCAGCCTATCTGAACGAAAGCCTGCCATTTATCAAAGGAATTGATTCGGATTCTGCTATGCTAGCAGGCCATGATTCAAAAGAAAATCTAATGGTTCCAAAATGGTTAAGCATCACTGAATTTTCCTTTGAACCATAGACTCAGACCCACTCGTAAATAATTCCTTCTGAGATAGAACAAATAGTTCCCTTTCTTTCTCTTTCTCGTTCCTCAAATCGGATTTTTGTAGTCCGCCCACATGTTGCATAACCTAACCTAACCTGTCGATGCTATTCATTGCCTGTTCGCTGACTATGTTTCATACTGGTCGATGGCTTGATTGACTCCAGAAGATGCTTACTATGAATCTTAGCCAGCCAATCTAGTGGAACATTTAGCATGCTTCACGAGGATGCTCAAAGAAAAAAAAGATTTTGTGATTTTTTATTCATGCATTTCTATGTTAGTTCTAGTCTCCAGTGTCTTCAGGCCCCTTTTGAACAACAGGCAAGCACGGAAGGAGAATCTTCATAAGAAGCAAGCTGTCATCGTTGTCAGACTTCACGGCGTACATTTTAGAGAGAATCCTTTGAAATACAGACGTAAAGACTAGCGACACTAGGGTCACTACACAGAAAAGGAACCAGGTAAGCCCACTTGCCAGTCGCCATGTAAAAAAAAAAAAAGAGCAAACAGATGACTACCTTGCATTATGTGTGCCAATGCATTCCCAGAGGACTCATGGCTTGCAGTGTGTTGAAGTTCACCTAAGATTAGATGTCGGAGTTAGTAGCCCTATCTTGTGAAACAAAGATTTGTGTAGATTCCTTAAAACTTTGACATCATAATGCACTTCAAGTTATCATCTAAAGGTCCTTGCAGGCTATACATTTCGTGGAATGCATTATCGATTTTATAGAATAGAGTCAAGCGATCCGTAGGACGAGATGATAAGCATTCGGGCTGATGTAGCAAGGCCAGAATTGCTATGTCCGCTGGATAGTAGGTGGAGTTTCCAGTGTGGTAAGTGAAAGCGAAAAGTTGAACTTTCTTGCCTATCTCTTCAGATGGCTAAAACCAAGAAATAATGATATTACAGATGACTGATAGAGATTTCACCATTCAGAACTGCTCATTTCAACTCAAAAGCATCTCACTAGTTTGATTTCATGCGCCTTGAATAGCATAAAAGGCAATTTTTTTGAGCTTTTGGTTGGGAACGCTTTCTTGTTTGGTCGGTGCTTACACATAATTGTCTGCTACTGTTTGACCTTAGCCAAAAGACCTACAATAATTGCTTGTTGTCCTAAAAAAAAAAAAAAACCGTGAGTAGAGTCACTGTTCCTAAGCGTACAGGAACGGAAGAAGTAGATAAACAAGTAAGGTGGACATAATTAATTAAGCAGTAAATTTTCGTAGACAAGCAGATCTCTTCGAATAGGTTTTTAAGAGCCTCTAAATGTCACATAGAACTGAGTAGCAACGGTCCCGATTGGTAGGATGAGCAAACAAGAACTATGAATCATTTCCTTCTAAAATAGCGAATTGAAATTAATAAATATCCATAAGCAATTCATACAACTGAAAGATGGAGACTAGCCCCAATCACCCCAGCCAGACTAGAAAACAAATCTGATCTAATCTCAAATCGAGTGCAGCTGCTTGACTAGAAACTAGGGTTAAACTAGAAACGTTTTACTTTAACTTCAACATCGTTCGAAGTTTTACACAGATCAGCTATCTCCATGAATAGGAAATTAGGTAATTCTTTATTATTCTTCGTCAAATCTCTCCAAGTAAATTCCCACACTCTAGATCGATCATCTCTTGCTACAAAATTTCTGCAGCAAGTGATAGATTCCTCAAGCTCAAATTACCGAGGAAATATTCTCTGAATATTTAACGCTTGCCATCACTCTTCCAAGGCTACAAATATTCCTGAATACGCTTTGTATTCCTCACGTAAACATAAAAGTCAATGTGAAGCCAGAATTTAATCTATTCGACCAACTGGACAGCTCCAAAAGTCTTATCGCTGCCAGAACCGGAGGCCTTCAACAAAATGCGCAATTTTATCATAGACTATCAAAAAAGCCACTGCTTTTCGCATCTTCTCATGTTGTTTCCCCTATTCTTACAGTACGTTTTCGCGCAATTTCTCATTAGAACTCTCGCATTCGATCGTTCAATAATCATTGCTTTTATAATGCCTTGAAAACACTCTAAGTCTCAGGAAACAGATATGATCATTCCTAGAGCATTAAGCTGATAAGAACAGATTTTATTCAGGGAGATTGGGGTACAATAGATCACAAAAACGGTAGGGCACTTCAGCACCTATCCATCCTCTTCCATCTCCGGTAGGGATGAAAGTTTGTAGGCTGAAGTCTATGGATTTTATTCTTCGGGATGCCCTGCTATTTCTCCTTGTTGGATATCCACTTCTTTGTTGAAGAGCTCTCATTTGGTCTCCTTCGTTTAACTGAAGGGTGGTTCCCACATCATCGAGACAACGTCCAAGCACATATGTCCAGGAGGTATCCCTAGTGGCCAGGATACATGACACCACCATAAAGTGTCTCTTTTTCTGAATACTTTCTAGGGATTCCTGTGTCAGCATCATTCTCAGGGTTCCAAGTTCCAAATGGTCCGATGATGAAAGCATGTACTTTGCGTTGATTTCCCCTCATTGCTAGCTGGTAGGCAACATCTTGATGCTTATCGATCTTTTTCTTTCCTGGCTATGCTGAACGCCCCTTCTCCATTTCCGAATCGACAGCACGCGTCAAATGCCACCATCTTGTCGCCCTTCTGCACTAAACCAGGTCGCAGAGTGGGATCAACTCCTGGAACCTTCCCGCTACTGGACACTGACTTTCATTTTGCTACGCCCAACGCAGAGTTTTTAATTTTCTCTGCTATTGCATCTTATCTTGTGGTGTAGAGATGAGAGTGCTTCACGCAGTGGTTTGTGATGTGAGGCAACGTCTCATTCCAGATTTTACAACTTCGACACGTGCGATCTGCTGTCCTTCTCTCTGCTGCACCTCTAATAGGAAGCAAATTCAGCTGAACTCTGTGGATAAACTGATAACCGGAAAATCTAAGGGAGTCCTTTGTTGTTAAGAAACAGCTGGACGATGCAACACCCACGCACTGCACGGCTTTCCCTTGGTTTTGGTGCTCGTGCTCTTTCAACAAGACTTGCTGTCTCTGTGCAGCCCTTATCCTTTTTCTGGTGCTGTTATTGGAAGTGACTTCGCCTACGTGTATTATGGGCTCTAAATCAGAATACTCCCAAGAGGCACCTGATCTCAAGGAGGCTTGTCTTCCCTTGGTCCACAAGCTCCTGATGTCATCAGAGATTCTCGGAAGCTTCCCAGATGAACTGCCGGGCATGAACTCGCCGAGGTCATCATCTGATGGTGGTTTGAGGATCTTCTTTAGCACCACTTCTGAGGAGAGTTTCCCGAGCCGGTCACTTAAACGCATTGTCCGAAGAGGTGAGTAATTCGAAGCAGCTGTCCGAGATGAATGTGTCGCAATTGTCGGCCCTAGCTTCATCAAACCCAAGCAGCCTTTCATCCCAAGCAGCCGTAAAGTTATTCATTTGCTCGAGCCGGGAGGTGCAAAAATTTTTTTAATTGCTCTTTCTATTCCTCGGTCCATATAATTCTAATCTTCCCTCGGGCTTGTCCCCAGCCTCATGTAATGAACGAGACTGGGGGAAAGACAATGTTTTCAAGGGTCCACCTTTCGCCGTGCCGAAAGAACCACGACTAAGATTGGACTCGGTCTTAAGGCAAATCTCTTTTCTTTTCGATGGAAGAGAACTGAGGATTCCAGAATGCCTTCCTAGGTACTTGTAGTCCTCTGATAAGGAAATACTGTGGGTTCTCCCGCTTGCCGCCTCGATGCCAGTGGGTCTCGGAGTCTCTTTAAATAGGCACGATTATTCCTAGCACACATTACATCAACTGAACGCTCAAATAGTAGCTTCGGTCTTATGTTTCTCCCAGTTAAGCACTGTGCATTGATGTAGAGTCGCACTGTAGAACGTCGCTTGATTATCCCTGGTTGGAAAACAGTTACAAATTCCAGAATAGAGTTTCTCCTCACGGTCGTATCGCTGTTTGATACCATGACACATAAGTTGACACAAAAGTTCACTGCCATCCAACTTTTCTCAGTCTTCTACAAGACCAATCATCCTTCTCAATCAGGGACAAAATCTGTTGCTGGAATTATTCGCGAATCCAATGCTGGGATCTGATTTCCCATCAAATTCCTTGAGCTCAGCTGTGACCTGATGTTGTTATGCATCATTCTGAATCAAAATATCCCCTCACAATCAACGCACATCTGAATCGCACATCTGGATACAACATGGATGCAAAATCGAAGTTCATCCCGCAATTCGTATTACCTGCCTATTAATTAAAGCTCTGTTGGGAAAGTCCACATCGAGAAAAGTGGCCACCCTCTCTTTATTCATCTGAAAGGCATATATGGAGGCACGTTCCTCGAAAGGAATCCTTGGCGATGCTTGCTATCGCCTATACGTTGAGTTAGAGGGAATCTGCTCAATCATGGCCTCCCTTCGCTCACCCAGAGCATCTAGTTGTAATTACTACTGTGAGTACGTAGCTACGACCCAAAATGAAAAAGGGAAAAGAATGAATCGTAAATCCTCATCTCAAGTCACAGCTGTTTATGAACTCAATGGCATTTTTGTTAAATATCAAACATCTCGCACTCGCGAAATTATCAATTATTAATGATCTGTAAAACCCCATTAGTAATTGCTAAAGCAAAGTGACTCTAGCCAGCTACTACTCAGAAGCTTTTCAGCATGCACACATATACAAGAATATCAGTATTCTGTTTTATAGCTGACATGAATAATAGAAAACGAATGGTCATAAGTGGAACGATTATGATTCCAGTGTAATCAAAAACGAACTCAAACATCCTAACCCATTAAACTATTTGAGAGCCAAACGCTCATCTTGCTTCCTGCATTTACCCCTCTGCCACCCATTTCCCACTCAAGACATCATTCCGCCCTTCTTCCTGGAAATTGCAAGATGGTTCCGAGTCAAGATACATTTCATCAAGCACTTCATACTCATCGACATCACTTCAAATAATTTAAACACCAACTCTCGACGCCTCTCACCATGAGAACTTTAATCCTCAGAAAATAAAAAGTATTTCTAAAAATAAACCAAACATGTATTCTTTCTCGAACAAACACGTTCTTAATTGCCATTGCGAATGCTTCATTAGTTTTTCCCCAAAAGTATGCATAGAGCATTTTGTCTACAGAACTAGATACTACACACTGTGTACTCGAGTTGCTCTTCTTTTATCGCACCTGCATTAAAACAAAACGGCGTATGCATAGTAGTAAATGAAGTCTTGTAAAGCTGTGTGATGCTGCTCGCAGCCTGTGCTTTCAGTACGGGAATAAAAGGCAAGCGATGTTGTTTTTCCAAGTCCAGAAGTGTACAGGTCACTGCACTACAAGTTAAAACACTCTGTCGCAGGTCTTCTTAAGACTGTTGGATTGATTCGAGCAGAGAAACCTCAATGCATAGGTGCAGGGAGTCTTTGTCTTTTTATTTTCTTCTCTTTTCTTTCCTTCTTTTATTTTTTTTTCTTTACAAAAACACTTGTTTTGATTGCTTTTGACTTGCAAGCAAGATTTTGAAATAACGTGGTTTTTCTGAGAACGCACCTCATGCGCCCAGATTCGGAGTTCTGCTTCCGGAGTTCTGCTTCCGGAGATCTGAAACACCTAATTTACTAATGAAGCCAAAGAGAGGAAGATTACTTTTTGCCACTCTTCGTGCACTAAAACGCTGAAACTTTTGATAGCTCACCAACCAGGGCTAACCTAGAATCCACGAATTAAAAACATGCGTGACGTAAAGATTAGATTAGATAAACTCAAACAGAGGTTTCGAAAGAAAACTAAGGCTTCTCCAGTTTGGTTAATCCTCCCAACTATTTCCCACAAAGGCAATGCGTTAGTAGACAAGATGAATTCAGCAAGGGTAGACTGGAAGCAGGCGAAACGATTCCTCGAGACAACATTGGCTTAGCTTCCACTTCCTCCGGAAAAGGAAAAAGGAAAATCCTTACAGAAATCTAGGGGTTTGGAGTACCAAGGATTGTTCGTGAACTTTCAGTGGTCACCATTCCCAATGCTTACGCATCTGTAGGTCGTTGGATCTTGCATATTACATCGCTCTCATTACCGATGAAAGATTCGAAGAGGGCCGTGAAGTTGTCATAAAAAAATGATACACTCTCAATAACTCGGTGCAGAACTGAAGATTTCTTCACTGCATTGCTACACTTTCATTGTCTGCACACTATTCAGAAAGGAGAGAATGAAAGGATAGGAGACACTCTGTGAGACTTCAGGAAAACGCCAAGTCGCTGGTGGAGGAATTATCTAAAAGAGTTAAAATTCGGAATTACGTGGCTAAAATGAATGATCAGCCGCCACCACACACCCCTTCAATTCATTTAGGAAATCTCCAGGATAGCTACACCGAACCATGACTACAGCTTCAAGTATTGATGTGTGCCTTCCATTGAAGAGTTGTAGTCAAGTGCATGGCAATCACAAGTATCATTATGATGAACCACTTTGGTTACAGTAATCATTATTGTCGTCTTATGGTACGTGATTATGAAATATAGCACTCGAAAGGATATTTGAAACTGAATTGATCGTTTCGAAGAGGACAAGTAGGAGTCTGGGACCTCCGTTTTTCCCAGCGTTCTTGCCGATTTGGTAACATGTGAATCCTCAAGATGAGTAATCGTCACAGCCTGTCGAAACTCGCGCCTCCGATGAAGATGCGGAGAAAAGATTAGTAAGGATGAGCTGACCTTTTCCACTCATCCCACAGCTTGCAACTTCATCCTCTAATGATGTCCGGCTTTTTGCTGAGATCATTTGATTTTCTCATTGGCTCCTTTGGAAAGGTACTCGATGAAGAGGAGCATCTCGCTGAAATCACACTCAGCAAATGCAATCAATGCATGATTTGGTTCTGACTTTCAGTAATTTCATTTATCCTGGCTCTTTTGTGTTCCCTGGGTTTTCCTCCTTACAGTTCTCAGAATGCAGGCTTAAAAACTGCAGCCCTCTTGTCCTGGTGATCGATCTTATCCAGTTGCTAGTTTCGTCGGAGATTTCAAATCAATAAAGATGTACTATGTGTTTATTCGTTCCTTCCCTTTCCCCCCTTTTATTTTTCGGAGAGGTGAGAACATAAGGAATGCAGCACACTTAGGAAGGGAATCGATACTTCAAAAAGAAAACAGTGTTTGTTTGCCTGCGTTCACGAGTGAAGACTTTTATCCGATGCTAGATTAATGATCTCGTGAAGGTGGCTACATGAGATGCACAACACTGCAACCGTCTGAGCGTTTGTTTTAGTTGTTTTTGAACGTTTCCTGAGTATGCAATGGAGACACTCTAAATATGAAGCCGCATACGAGTTGCAAGACACCATCGCAATTGCATCCGCTTGTTCTCAAGGGATTTCTTAAATGTGCTTGCGTTTCTGGTCGTGTAAGGCTTCCGAGGTCCAATTCTGATGTGATTTTTTCGAGCAGCATGGAAAGTCGGAGAATTTTAAGCTTCCGAAGAGGGGAGTTTTTCTGCAACTATACCGCACCTCGAGACCCGTTCTGAGCAGTGTAAACATTTTAATTCAATCTCGAGAGACATCGGCTTATAAAGTTTTCCTTTCATCAGCACAAGCATCTGCAGGCGTGCCGGAAAATCCCAACGCATGTTCAAATTGCAAGTTCTCCCATGTAACAGTGACCACCCGGGTTCCATGCGGTCTGCGCTTTTGCCAAGCAACGGCGAAAAGTGGACGGTGAGGGAAGCTGCTCTGCAGCATGTGGAATTAAAACTTTTGTACAGTGCGTACATCACTTTGGGTATTGTTTCCGGAATTTGGCGTCTGCAGCCAAAAGCTTTTCGACTTTCCCCATTGTGGAAAGCTTCCGCTTTGAGTTGTTAATTCAGTGTTCCCTATAGAATGCGCGACGTATTTGCACATTTTGGACAAATCTAACGAATTACGATTACTCGTATTTGTGTGTGTGTGTGTGCGTGCGTGCTTGTGTGTGTGTGTGTGTGTGTGTGTGTGTGCGTGCGTGCTTGTGTGTGTGTGTGTGTGTGTGTGTGTGGTCCATTGCAGCGAGGCAAACAGTCGCGTGCTGACAGCAAACTGTTAACCGTTTGTAGCAGAAACACTGCTAGGTATGATTTGGGCTCGCTCTGCAAGTCGATGAGCGCTTAATAAGTCTAAGATCTTGAGATGCCGACTTATTTTTACTTTCTTGCAAAGCACTTGCCTACCCTGGAAATAGTGTTCGTAAATTCCTCTTTGCAGTTGACATTTGATTTCATGTTCTTTACAGGGGAAGCATCTGCCATCGTAGCACGAACTCTCGCGTGCAGCATCCGAAGCTTTTGAAGTGTGCCATATATAATTATAGCACACTTGACATCTTTAAAATCGCATGCAGACGACCAGCATACTTCATCGCTGAAATGCGGAGGATTCTTCAATCGATGAATTCAATTTCTGCCTGCGGAAGCCATCTTATTTCCAACAGAAAGTTATCTCAGAATCAGGAATTGATTTTCGGGTGAGTGGGGAGAAGTTTCCGTCGGATACATTGCGACATCAACGCAAGGAAACCACTGTAAGAAACGCTCTAATCGCTTCAGCGATTTATTTCTTCGTACTCAGAGATCGTTATCTGGAGTAAGGTGAATTTCAAGACTTCGTTTCTAGCAGCGCGCCTTACGCGGATTTCCTTTTTCTTCCCTCCCTGCCAATCTGTACGCTTCTGAGAATCCAACAGCTGCTTTTCCCGATGAGCTGGGAAATTCCAAGTTAAAAGGAAAAAAAAGACGAGGAAAAAACGAGAGGGGGAGAGAGAGAGAGATGAAAAAAGGAAAAGAAAAAAAGAACCTTTCTCATGCATCGGATCCTTCTACCAGTGAAAAAGCATCTTGGACGAAACGCCAACAACCCACCCGGAAAATTCTCTCTCGGCTCTTCCCACACGGAAACTCCACAGCAGCAGCGGCAGCAAGCAGCAGTGGCACCGGAGGGCGGCGAAGGCGCCTGCTGTTCTCACAGTGCATGGGAGGCGCGCTGCGATCGGCATGCAGTGCCGCGGCTGCACGTATCCATCACCACCGTCTTCTTGGCTCCGCATGCACACGCGGACGCGGCACGCGCGCGGGTGCGCGGAGCGGACGGCGGCGGAAGTGTAGGTGTTGCGCTCCTCCTCCTCCTACGGATTGGAGGAAGGGAGCAGCAAGAAGAGAAAAGGCTCTTCAGCGGTGCGCAGCTGAGCTGCGCTCGTGCAGCTGGAAGTCCAGGAGAGCGGGTCGAAGCACCTCTCTCCACCTGCTCTCCTTTTTGTCGCCGTTCGCCCCGTGATTCTTCAGCAAGCAAACAACCCTTGATGTCCCGTTCGCTTCCCTCCATCCTTTTCCTCCTGGATCCCTCGAAGCATCCATGTCGATCCGCCATCAGTTGGCACATGGCAGGGAAGCGATATCGCCAACATCAGAATCTCGGTGCAACATCTCCCCGGCGATGGTACCCAGCTGGTTTTCACTTTCGGCGGAATTTTTGCCGCGGAACGAGCGTTGTCTCCGGCGAAGGGCACTTGCTCCTTGCAAGTACTCACTGAAGTGACCCCGGGGCGCTCCTCGCCTTCCCCTTGTAGCTTCGGTTCTTCCCGGGACCGGGAAAGCGGTGGATGGTCCTGCTTTAGTCGGACGTCGCAGCTTTCTGTCTCCTTGGCCTTGGAGTGCGCTCACGACGACTTCGCGCTATTCCCGCCGTGCGGCGCCGTCTCGAGAGAAACTGCGCAAGGCCGCCCGCCTCGAATTCCCCTGCCGGCAGTGCTCTCCAGGAGAAGGTCCTCAGGAGAGATCCCAGAAACATTTCCACGAGTTGCTCGCAGGGATACCACTACTCTCTCGGTACTTGCGCAGCAACAGGTCAATAGCGGGCTGGAAGACCAGCAGCTCCCGGTCTGGGGGGAACTTCTTTCAGCGTCTCCGAACTTTTCCGGGCCGTAGCGAAAAGAGCTCTCGTCCTTCTGGATGTTGGATTGAGAGAGAAGGGTAGAAGGGTGGACGACAACTCAGTCCCTGGGATGAGATCTGGATCTCTCTGCTTCCTACTTCTTTTCGTTCTCTCTTCAGGAAGGTCCCTTCACGAAGCACGTCCTTTCGAGTGCTCGGGACCCCTCACACTCGGAAAGAGGTCAGACAATGAGGGGTCAGGGCAGTTGAAGTGAAGGAAGGCCGATGAGCTGGCTCGGCTGCGGAAAAGGAGCATAAGAATTGGAGTCACCTGGATGATCTTGTCGGATCACCAGTGCCCACATTGCTTTCTGACGCCTTTTTCGTGTCTCGCGAACCCATGGGGAATGGGGGGAGCTGCAGAGAGGGGCAGGGGAAGCAAACTGGGACTTGTACACAGGGACAAGGATAGGGTGTGGAAAGAAGCCTCATGGAGGAGGCTTGGAAGGAAGAGGGGTACCAGAGGTCTCCTGCAGAGGAAGGATGCACAGTAATCCACTTCTAGAGACAGGGATAGATTCATGAGTCCTCCTCTTTCTCCTGTGCATGCCTATCGCCTTCTGCTTTGCACAGGAACGCAAGCAGCGGATAGCGCATTTGTGCTTGCAGACCGTGTCCGTTTCCATGCCTTCCGCATCCTGCCTTCGCCATTATCTTCTCAGTCTAAACAGGGAAACCTCCAGAGTACTCGAAAGCTTCCTCAAGCGATCGCTGAGGCTGAGCCAGTGCCGCCTCCTTCCCCTACTCTTCTCTCTTTCTCCATGATCAGGAAGGATGCAAGGTCTCTCTGCTTTAGCTGGCGGCGTCCCTGCGGGCGCTCCTGCCACCGCCCTGTTTCCCGCGTCCGATGTCTCCATCGCTTCCGCGAGACGGCTTCCAGAGCAGGCCAACAGGGCTGACTTTGACGCTTTTCAAGGTCGGCAAAGCTCTCACCCAGGTCCTAGGAGTTCGAACTCTTTCGTGGTGTAGGGAGATGCAGATTGGCTGAGGTGAAGACGCTGCTCTCGGTCTCAAGACTTGTGACGGTCCCTCTGGAAAAGCGGAGCAAGACCCACCTGTTTTCCCTCCCCATCCACTGCCACTTGCTCCTGGTGAGCAGCCTTCCCTTTTGCTGCGACTCCCTCTCCTCTCAAAGAGCTCCAGCGAAAAGCATCCCCACCCGGAGAGAAACCTCATACGCGGGCGAAAGACGGGTCTGCATCGTCCTCCCTCCCCTTCCTGCTTCCTCAGGAGTGCCAGCAAGGTCCCTTGACCCACTCAGAGTTTGGTTCAGAATAATCTAAAAACGGAAGCTCTAGACAGGACTCCTCCGAGACGGCACGACGTCAGCTCTCCTTCCCAAGCGAATGAGGTTTTCGAGACTTCTTCCTTTGCCTCCACCCTCCCCGCACCCCTAATCCTCTTCTCTTGCTTTCCCATCTTCCCACGCAGGCACACAGACATGCTGGAGGAGAAAGTCGGGAGATCCTCTCGGAAAGTGCGCTGAGTCCCAAGATGCCCGACTCAACAGCCAGCAGCGCCAGAGGGAATCGCGACAGCCCCGAGAGACGACGACGTCACAGACAACAGCCGCGGCAACCCAGGGATCTGGGTGAGAAGAAGAGGTGGAAAAGATCCCCGGACCAGAACCGTCGCATCCTCGCTCCTTGCTGCCGTTCCCCTCCTAGGAGCAGAGTGTCTGCGATTACCTCCCACGAGGAGCATCTTTCGGGAAGGGGAATTTGTCCTCTCTTTCCCTTCATCTTTCCAGGGTACTGCCTTCCAAATATCTAAACTTTAGAAATGACTCGTGGGGGAGGTTGCAATGGTCCGCCTGCTGAGACTGGTCGTCAAGGTAACCTCCTCATCTTTGATCCATACATTGACCAGAACAGGGACTTTTCTGCTGGAGAATGGTGACTTCTCCCCTACGTGTGCACGTGCTTTGGATTGATACAGAGAAACACATTGTCTCTCTTTCCCCTATCTTTTGCCTTTGGTCACCAGGGATCGCCTTGCCCTTTAGAGGCAATACCTGGAATCTTAATCCTCGTTGTTCTCCCAGAAACACGCAACCCCTTCACTCCTCCATCAGTGCACGACTAACGTTACCTTCCCGCTCCCGAAATTTCCTTCTGAAGCTTTCCTTCACCTTCCCCTCTCCTCCTTGAGGGCTCTCCTGGTACTCAGCCTCACGTGATTTCGCTTCTGTTTTCCAACCCTCATCCCCTTCCCTCCCCTTGCACCCCTTTGAAGCCTAAACGGATAAAAAGCACATTCCGTGCTCCATCCTGCGTCTTTCCTGGACCCCAATTTTCCTCCTGTCGTCTCTACTGAGCAATAGCTCCTTGAGATTCCAGAAATAGATCATGGACCCTCTCTTAGTCTCCCTTATATTCCCCACTTTTGAGGCTATAGATGTGACGGAAGCTGCCTTGACCTGGTGTACTGATGTCTTCCCTGTACTCTGACCTCTATCTCTCTTCGAAACGGACGGACGTTTCATAACGTCATTGCACCCATGAATGGCTATTCTTCATGGGTTTGGACTTCCGGTACTCCAGAGTAGTTCACCGCCCTTTCTCATCCCCACTGATGTGACTCCAAGAACCTTCTGGGCAGATTCCTGGGAAGATCTCCGAGGTATCTCTGAGGGGGAAGATGTTCATCCACAAATAATCCAAAAACGGAGGAAGGACACGTGCCACGGAAAGAAATGGTCTCCAAGCAAATATCCATTTCTGTCCAAAACGGAGCGGGTCTCTGAGAATCCTGGGATCCTGGACCTAGAATGGAATTTCTTGCTATGTCTGAGTAAATCGTCTCTTCTCCTGGTGGTTCTTCCAAGTACTGTAGGCAGGGTAGACTTCTTTGCCATGACTAGCTGCCTGCGCTCTCCACTAGCACTTCCCTCTCCACCACCTGACATTTTCAGAAGGGGAAGGGGAGATGCTCTCGACTGCTTGGAGTAATCGTGACCTCTTTCTGCCTTCTTATCTTTGGAGAAATACACACGATGAGCTCCTTACCTGATGTCCTGGAAGCTGCGGCAAGGTAAGTAGGTAAAAATAAGGAAAGAAAGAAAGGAAACAACACACGAAGTTCTTAATGCTGTATCAGAACTAATGCAAAGAAAGGTTTCCAGTGTAGTGGCTAGCTTCATACCCTCCTGATGTCCTGTGAGGTCGATCGACTTTATTCTACCCTTCAAGAGCTCATGCGTCCTGATGGGAAAGCTAACATCTGCTGTCTCTCTCTTCAGGCACTGAAACAGAAGTGGAACATCGGCTGTGTCTCTGACTCATGGACGATTCAAAGCATACAAGATTTTAGAGAGTATGGATGGCTGAGGTTTTCTTGAGCATCCTCAAGTCCTTGGGAAATCAAAGCGTTGGAAAATCATATTTTTTTTACATGCCATCTAGGAATTCCTAGATTGGAACATAGCTACTGAAGTCTGAATGAAGGGAAGAGAAAGCACTGGAATGTTGTCCAAATTTCCTGAGTAAAAATAGGGATCTGACACCTGCATCATCAAAGATTAAATGCGGACGAAACTGATATCCGAAAACCCACACACACACGAAGGTTTAAAGGGTTTTGAAGGTGAATGCCGTAAAAGAATAGCATATGAAAACAAAAATGTCTTTTTGTGTTCATGATGATATTGATATTAATGATATTTCTGTTGAGGAATATTTCTGTTGAGCCATATGTAACCTGTCAAGGAAGTTCACGGCATTTCTTGTGTTGAATGTTGCAATATTTGCATCACGAAAGTTTTCGTTCGTTCTTTGCCATCGAGCATCATGAGGAGGCATGAAATTACTAAGGCAAAGCAAGGCAAACCTAAGAAGTTCTTGAAACTGTCAAGTGCACACTGTTGCGCGTTCCGTATGATTTGAAATCTCAGTTGCTATATAGGAAACGGCGTGTTTTCTTATTCTAGAAGCAAGATTTTGATAGAATTCGCTGGTGCAGTGCCCCTTGAAGATTTTGAATCCTTTTTTCTTTTTTTTTTCCTGGTGTTATTTCATCATTGAGGATTGAGCTTTGTTTCCTCCCATTTTGATGTTGGCTAATTTCATGGAGAGATAACATCAACAAAATGACAATAGTAGATTCGTTTCATGTATCAAAAATTTTCATGAACTTTTTCATCTCCTTTCGACTCACTCTTCAGCAGTTTCATTCTCCTAGCCTTCACGGATTTTAAAAACAAGACCATTTTATTGAACAAGTGAGCATGCAATTGCCAATGCAGTGGAAATTCATAGAGGAGGAACGATGCCATCTACAAATGCAATTGCCACTCGATTTGTTATTTACCTCTTTCTAAACTATTTCTTGAGAGACACTATACTAGAAAGGGTAACATGATATAATGCAAATTATATGATGGGAACTTTTGAACAAATACCAACTAATACGAATATCACTCCAAAAAAATTTTGAAAATTTATTTGCAGGGATATTAATGAATGAAAAATTCTGGCTACTGACATTCACTTTTTTCACGTCTACTAGATTTTCCTGGTTCATCTTCCGGACTCGGAACCAATTCTTTTTTCTCGAGCGTCCTTTGCAACACCCGTGGAAGTAGTGGATTTTCGACTGAATTCAAGTTGTCGCTGTTTTTGTCGGGCATAAATTCGTATTTGTAAACACGTAGAAGGCGGCCTGTATGCATTTTCTTAGTTTTCGTGTATCTTCCATATGCCCTTAGAAATAATTAATTAATGCATACTGTGTCCCTCTTTCCTTAGAACTTGAAGCTATTAAGCAACTCTCAATTTGTAATAATTTGATGATACTGCGCATTCCTATCCGTATTTTTCCGAAGACAAATTTAATCTACCTGCTATCCCATTCGAAGAATCGTATTCGGAACGTATGTGCGTTATCTCCGTGCAATATCCAAATCCCATCAACAAAGACAGCATTACTCCAGAAAATTGTAGAATGTACAGGGCTCAGTTGTAGTTTGAAGATGATTTTCATCGTATTCGTTTTGATGCGTGCATTGTTTTCATTTGTCCATTCCTGAACGTGTATGTTTGTTTTTGTCACATCGGCGCCGTATGGTTCGTAGTGATGCGTATGTAACAAAAATCCATTATGTGGTGCATGCTGGCTGCATCTCATGAAAGAACAAGGAAATTGACCATGTGATTCATTAAACTGCAGCAAAGTGTTCTTTGAATTATGTTTCATATTTCGGAAACCAGCATATTATGATGCAAAATGCATCTAACATGGCGTCACCAAGAAAATTCAGTGAGAAGATAGCTTTGCATAATCAAAAACAAGCAGAAGGTAATGCAGCTTTCGAAAAGATAATAGAAGAAGTCACCATAGCGACGAAGGTAAGACATATCTTTGTGTGATAGAAATCCAAGAAAACCAAAACATTAGCTGCACTGTTCTGTTCAGTTTTCACATTGCTGTTTTAATTTCCATACGTAGAATAAGAATCTTTAATAAGTTAAATGGTGTTAATGAGTTTATCTTTACAATAAATATTACGGGAGTTGCGCACTGTTTACCATCTTAGCATTTTTAACCGCTACCACGTAATTCTCGCAATGTATATCTTCAGTGCTCCCTAAGGTGTACTTTGTATTTGAAAATAATTAGCCTTGCCTTCGTTCCAATGAAAAGCCATTTTGTGTTGTTAAGAGCTTATCTAGTACATATATTCACTGTAGATCATTAATTTGAAATTATTTTGTAAGATAATTGTTTTTTCCAGCTGCTAAGGAATTTCAGAATTGTGTCATGAAATGTGTCATTAATGGTCATGAAATTTAGTATTGCAGTAGCAAAGCAGATTGCCTTAAACTACCAGATATGTATTTCAACAAGTCAAGTATATTGTTAAATAATAGTACATAGATAATTCTTGGAGCAGTATATAAAGAATTTGTATATTAGAGTGGCATTAGAAAATTATTTAGTGAAAATTAGAATTCCTTTATTGGTATATAATGAGACTCATATTGTGAAGAAAAAACGTTTATTAGTCCTCTTGTATAAATAAAATTTTTTGTTGTAATGCATTTGGAATGTTAAATCACCTTCAGGTAAGCATCCTCAAGTTTCCAAAACTTTAGTTTCTTACAAAGAATTCCGATATTGAAAAATTCACATAGTAAAATCTTTGCATCATTTTCATAGAACTTTCATTTTAATCCATGACAATTGATACATGTTTTAAACTGACAACTGTAACAGTAAGGAACTCAAATGAAGATCTGTTTTCCATGCTATTCTTTGCATAACATATTCATGCTGCAGTCATTGTGAATTTAATTTCTTGAGAAACCATACATACTAAATACACATAGTGGTTTAAGAATTAAATGGTTTTATTTGGTAAACAAACATCTTTGGTTGGATTTGCTTTGGAGATCTAATTGCTTGTCTACTATTGCTTGGTTAATGCAAAGAAAACAAAGCATTTCATGGACAAACTGGAATTTTTAGGTTGAAAAAGAGATTGATGTTTACTTAATTTTTTGTTGTTGCTCTTGGTAGTAAAATCAAATACATTGTAGAATTTTCCATAGAGTGATGTCCCTTAACAAATTTCAAGGTTGATAAAAATGTTTAGCAGTGGCTAGTAGCATATTCTTTTGATATGGAAGTAAGTTTGTTGAAGTTCATGCGATCTTGCTCACTCAAGAGACCTGTCTTAAAATGAATGCTTAGAATGGGGTCACATTAAGAAAGTATTGAAATTAATAATGCTATCAAATAATTTGGAGAAAAACATAAGCAATTCTAACACACTCTCTCTCATATTTACAACTTGGTTTTAAAGCATGAGGATTTAATACTAAATGTTGCAAGAATGCATTTGTATTTATTCTTTTGAATTATAAAAGATATTTGGAAAAAATTTTCACATGAATGTTGATAATCTACTGGGAACAAAGTAAGAGTAAACCTTATACAAATCAGTTGTTTCTGTTTCACTTAGAAGCCTGCATTGAGAATGAACCATGGGCAGTACAGAGGAGGATCTTTGCCTAATGTGAATCAGATGACCAGAAGCTCAGGCATTGACCTACCCGTGAGTACACTTTAATTGGCTCTGGGGCTGACCTCTCCAGAAGCCTAATGCAAACTTCCCAACCCTGTTTCTTGGACTTGGGGAAGACCATACCTTCCCTGTGGTTATGGATGCCTCCCTTGCTCCTTACTCCCACATGCCTCTCTACTCCTCTCAAAGTCTCACCGTGGCTGCATTACCCCTGCCTTCCAGTCAGCACTCAATGCATTGGCTGACATGCAGCAAGGGAAGCAAACATGCCGAGAGCGCTGCCGTAGCCTGGGCCCCACAGTCCCTACATCCATCAGTGGACGTTGTAGGAGACCTGATACATCACCTTATGGCCATTACCTGTGTCCTCCTATGGAAGAAAGCACTTGGCGTAGGGCCAATTCAGATTCAGCCATCAATCAGACATTAGGAACCAGTCCAGAACATAATGAGTGCCATAAAGGTGAGTAGAATTTGGAAATAGCATCAGTCATTTTTTGTCAGTGTTTAGTGCCTGCTCTCCCATTCCCGGCACCGTCCCATCTGCCTGCCAGTAAGTTGTCTTGTTGAGTGCAGGTTCCAGCTGCTAGTCAGTGTTGCCAGTACGTTCAGCTCAGCCTTGCTAGACACAGAGGCCAGTAGAGGGTCGCTTCCTGACTTGGCCAATCTGCGGTTCCAATCCCCACCATGCCCACCTTTTGAAGTGGATGATTCGTGTAGAATGGTGAGATAACAAACTATCCCCATTCATGTGAGTCACCTTGTAGGTTTCTTTTCAGTTTGCAAGGTCGCTTTACCCTACATCACAATGCCAGGCATCACCCACATTCCATCCTGCAGCAGAGGTGACCTCATCTTTCCTAGGGTCATCTGTTCCTCAACCCCCCAAGGTAATCATTGTCTCCTTTGTATTGCTTTCTGTGTTGTGTTGTTTCATCAGCCCTCCCCATCGCTGCCTCTGGGAATGGGCTACCCAATTGAGGGCGAAGGGGAGGGCTTGGGGGGGACAGAAAATGGTATCTTCTTTACAAGGGAGGTGTGGGGGTAAGTAAGTTAGCAAAGGAACAAACATTTTTCAGCATGTGTCTTGTAGCATTCTGACCCTGAGTTACCAGGACGGCTGCAGAGTCTACGACTAGGATCACTGCAGGTGAGTTCCAAACCTAGTGGTCCATCATGTGATGCTCTTACAGCATTCCTATCCTGGGACAACACGATCTGCCCCTCATAGTCCATCCACTCCACAGGAAGATGATTCATGGCACATCTGTGATTACCCTATGTCTCTACCTCCAACAGGTTTCTTATCTGAGTTGCTGTTGCAGGGCAATATTCTTACCAGTGACAACAATGGAGGAATACAAACTCCGTCTAGTGTGCCAAACATCATGGTGTCAGGTAGCCATGTTGCCCAGTTGTTTATCACTCTTTCTGAAGACTACTCACACCCTTTAGCATCCTTTGACCCTGACCTTTTTACAGAAGACACTCTTAAGATGGGACTAGACCCTATTGATCTTCAATTGTTAGCAGATGACTTGGGTTGCATCACTGATGCTGCCACAGAAGACAATTTTCGGTTAGACCAATTACAGTCATGATCTATTTATTACCCGAGTGACCCACCATTATCTGTTGCTAATAAAGTTGTTATTCTTAAAGTTTATTTATATTCTGTTGCTATCAGGTAGGATATACATTGGGATTTCTTTGCTAAAAACAAATTATATGTCTTGCATATCAACAGATGCTCATATGATATGAAACATGAAATTTGCAAACTCCTAAACACAAGATTCAGAAAAACAAACAATAGATGGGTATACATTTGCTAATAGGATTAAAATATATATTGGATGTACGTAGTTTGCTGTTGTAGTTGTAAATTTCGTGTTTATTTGTTGTTTATGTATTCAGTAACATATGAGGGAACACAAACTTAAAAACAGAACTGTAAGCTTATGTGTAGTCTGAACAATGTAATGGTTTCATGTATATGTGAAAAACTTGTCAACCCATGAAACAAGAGAGAATGAAGACCATATTTCACACAAAAAGATACCATCCTACACTTTCCACTACATGAAAGAGCTGATGATAACCTTCTTTCATAATCCTTTGGGTTCTTTCCACAAAATTTTCGTGCCATCAAGCAGATAAGCCCACTCAAATCACTGATAGGTAACATTTCGATTATCTGACTAGAACTTTTCAAAATAAATTTTGCTTGAGGATAAACTAAGTGCCTTATTTTTTCATGTATTCGGAGCTGTTTCTTCAACTTTTGGTTAGAAAGATTTCATTTCTTCAAAATGAAGTAAGTTTACACTTTTATGCTGCTCTATTCTTATAGAATGTTCCTGATATAAGATAATTGTGTTCTCCATCAAAACATATAATAATGATCAATTTTTTATTCCAAAAACAAGACACGTATGAAAAATCCTCTAAAATTTATTTGGATTTTATTTACCAAAAATATACTTAAGTTTAATGCTTCTAAAAAGTAATTCAGGATGCAATGGAAAATGCGATGCTGTAATTAATAACAGTATCATATTAAAACTACCACTCACTGTTACAGTTGGAAACAGGTTGAGAATAAAAATTAACTACGGTAAAATTAAAGTGCATGTCCTGTCAGAACGTCAACTAATAATAACAAAATTTACCTTTCACACAAACAAGCAACAGGAAGCTTATGAAATCAATTTCCTTCAAATACAATGTCTAAACTATTAGGCTAAATACACAATGAAATTAGAATTATAAATATTAAGGAAATTTGCCAATGCAAACACAATTACGATTTAATCAAATAAATAATTTGAATTTAGTAGCAAAGATTAACATAAATAATTATGAATTATATTTCTAGAACTGTATCTCTTTTCACACTTGGGAAGACAACGAACGGTGCGTACCAAATGGGATACCACAAACCTAAGAAAAACTGCACACATGCGCACACGCACATACCAAGTTGCCAACTAATCTGTAAACACTCAAAAACTGTAAACACTATTTTTCGGTTATTGGCGAATACTGACTTTTAAACGGCCTTTCAAAATCTCAATCCCAAGCCCAGATCAAAAACCGAATAACTTACAATTACGACTGTCCATGACGCAAACAAACAGAATACTTGGTGGATGGCGAGACAATTCGATACTGCACAGGTAAAGAAAAACTGATACAACACGAAATAGATTTAGACATATAAAATCATCATAAAATCATTTGAATTAAAAATGTATTTAACCCTGAGCCGATAACAAATATTAAAATACACATTGCAAACTTCGTTCATCAGTTACATCACACCTGGGCAGCAATCCTCTAAAGCGAAAGGAAAACGGCAATGATAATGAATCATTTAATAGAAATCTGCAATTGGTAACCGTCTCAAGAAAAGTATGAATGATTCAATGCAAACGAACTGTGGGCTTTAAGACCAGATGATGAAATGACGTAAAAAGTCAATCATGGTTAAACGCGAGTTCCTTAAATCACTTTTTATGATTGTCTGAAGAGAAACAAAAATACTTGAAAAACCCCTGCAACATCAATTTCACTCTTTATTCTTCTGAAAAGATAAAGGAGAAATTACCAACGATCTTTTTCAGATTTTCACATCTAATTTGCATTTCAAAGCTTGTGCAATAGTAAAACTGTCCTTATGAAACGCTTTCATATATTTCAAGTACAAGTTTAGATAACTGACCAAGAATTACGAACTGAAGATGCACCTATCAGTCATGTCCACCAAGCACCATGAACACTTTGTCAGAATCCAAAATATCTTAAAATGTTCATTTCTAAACTCATGAACTGACTGTTAGATATTTCAATGTTTAGCTCAGAAAGATATCCCATCGAAAGTTCTGTCTCTGCTTCACTTCAATGTTCAGAAAACATTATAGAACAGAAAAACAAGACAGACAAGCTAATACGCTTGGGAAACAAGCATGAAAGAACCGTCAGAGACAAAAGTGATAAGTACCTCATACAAATGCAATATTATAAAAAGTAGTTTTAAGTTAATGACACAAACTATACCCTAACATGCAGAACTTTTGCACAATTTAATTAAAATGGAACAATGTTGTGTTCCTTGATCTGAAAGCAAATTTTTTGCATACAGAGATCATGGTTACAAGAGAAAGCACTTTTTTTTTTTTTTTTAATAGGAATGCTGCTACTGATGGCCTCCTCCGTCTTTGCAAAAAAGTTCCTGAAGCTACTTACAGAACACCCATGTAAATGTAGAAACAAACCAGGTGGATCTTGGAAAGAAAGGTATCGTTACGAAAGCTTTCGCACCGTTTTCGATCTTTTTAGCGAACACAAAGTTAAAGGCTTTTATAAGGAAGCTCAAAAAGTGGAACTGCATCTAAAGTCCACAAACGTGCGGAACTGGCTCCGCCCTGAGCCAGGAAACTAGAGAATATGAAGAATAACAGTCATATGGCATGACACTCGTTAACATGCTAAGTCATCACGGGATGTGGCATCTGGTTCTTTTATTTGGGAGACCAATAGAAGGGATCCTAAGAAAACATGACTAGTCAGAGAAAGGGCAAACTTCCAATTCTTGGAAATCACACGCTCGTATTTCTCTGATCACAGAAATCCTGTTGACCAGATGACACACAAACTACTAAAATTTATGAATGACATTTAGGATTTCTTCCACATGAATATCTTGATAATTAACGAATCAGATCAAAAGTTACAATTCAACATTTTTCGACCTGCTTACCAATAATTTCGAGAGAAAATTTAAAAAAAATTGAACTGTTTTTCAGACTTGTTGCTTTAAAAGATTAAATTATAGACTTACCTGTGGATTTCTGAAGTTAAGATCAAATCACAACTGTTCCGTTCATTTCGAACCTGATCAATTTGATTGCACATATTTACTCATTCGAGCATTACCTTCTATTGAATATCGGAGCAACGACAGTTTCAATATTAATCTTTACTATACTGTTAAATTCTTCTTTACAGAATCGAATTAAATACTCTACTGTCAGCTGCATATTACTCTGCAGCTGTGAAAAAATCATTGAAATCTCAAAAAGTTTCGAGCTTTCTTCGAATAAAAAAACCCTTTTAAGTTCAAGAACTCAAACCTGTACATGAACTATATCTGAACTTCGACCGGAAAGAGTAACAATAAAACACGTACTTTCAGTGGTACATTTATTGCACATAACATATTGGAAAAGATGCAGTAATGAAAACATTATAGCAAACGTCACATGCAACTTACTGTGGAGTTATTATAGGAATCTCGTTGTAATATATCTTCAATTCAGTTCTGATCAAGTAACAGTACGATTGAATGTAAACTATTATTTTTTTACTCCCAATGCAAGTAAATACATATATTGTTCTCATTCTAAGGGACCAATTTCATTAACATTCTCGGAACGGTACACAAGTTATGATGTTTTCGTAACCTTGTAAGACGTGGATTCGCTTTGTGAATCAATGGGCTTCATTGTATTACACTTGTCACTGAAAATCTCATCACTTTACTCTAAGCTACATGTACGTGAAGCAACAGATGCATTTTTTAGTTCCATGTATATGATTTTCATGGTCAAGGTGAATCAGTTCTCATTCCGGTAAAAGTGCACACGGAAATAACTAATCTATCTTTGGCAGCACGTTGGCATTTCGTTGTAGGGTGAACTTTCTGTGGGAATAGCACATAAGGTACACGATGATATTCATGAACAAACTTGAAATTTCCTCAAAGTTCACTATAGCTCTATATTGTAAGAACTAAAAAGATTTAGTTAACAGCTTAATTTTTCAACTTCTGACCCAGATAAAGCACAACTGATTTGCATTTATTTATCAGGTTTTAATCTTTTACTTATCCTACTTGAAATACCTACAATAACTGACTCAGACGAATATAACGTGACTATATGTGTAATTTGTCTGCAAAAAAAGAAAATGTAAATCTTCAAAATACTGTTCTAATGAATATTTCTGGGTGTCTCAAGTAATTACCTAACCACTGTAGAACACTCGGGATAATTCCACTTTCGCAATAAAGATCGTGCACTACAGTATGAAGCAAGATACGACTATTTTGTGGGCACTCCGTATTACATGTGACATTACAATGAAGTCCACATTTTTTTGTACTCCAGCATAAAATACAAAACTTATACTTTTTACTTGTACGGTACAATTATGTAACCTATTTATTCAAAATCCGGTTATACCAAAATTAGTTAGCATCAAATGCTTAGAATTCAAATGAGAAATCATTCACTGATTGAATCATGGGAACATACGAGGTAATAAACTTTCATAACATTGGCCACACCAAGGTAGTTATTGCAGATACCCTTGTGCAAGTAACAAGGGTTACCAAAAAGTACTGATCACGAACTTCAAAGGTTTGGATACTTTGTGCAACTTGTCAATTTGTGTGTTTTTCAACTAAAATTGTGTTCATGTTGATACAAGCATGCAGAAAATTCAGAAATAAATTTTAATGACAAAGAAAGGCAGAAAAAACGTTACGTTCATATGCAGCATGGGTGGGACCAATGAAACACACACATTACCCTTTATACATAAAGATTGATGAATATGATCAGTGTATATCCAAATATCTGTTCATACAGTAAAAACCACAGTACAAGAGGAATGATTATAGCAAATGCAAGGAATAGACTTTACGAATTTGGATACTAAACAAATTCAGGAATTCTAAGGCATGCCAATTCTCATTCTGATTTCTACAGATATATCTATGCATGGCATGGGTAGAAAATATGCTACTGTTTGGTAGGTACACAGTTTTTCACACCATTTCAAAGTATATTGTAGTGATACAAATGGTAATCCCAAATTAGTGGCACTGGTGAAGTGTCAGCTTTACTGCAGTGATGCTCATGACTAAAATCAATCACTGGACTGGCACAATGAAATCACAGTGTAACCCATGCTAAAGTAGTACTGCTATTCATCTTAGTATCCCCCTTTACCCCTTATAACACTCCTTGAGAGTCTGCATGTATTCCCTTAACAAAAGCTTCTAAAATGCTGCTGTGTAAAAACTTCAAAACTTCCGGCCGGAGTTCTCCCTCACACTGCAATAAATGAAGGTCAGATCTGACAATATTTTTTTTCTTGATCCATCCCAGAAGTTCTAGGCACCCACCTGAGGAGGATTAGTGACTCTTTGTTGCTCCAGTTCCCAACAACAAAATCACTAGTCTTCCAGCAGGAAGATTCCATGGCTCCCACCCCCAATAGTTCCCCTTCTCACCTCTGCTGGAGAAGAAACTGTGCCATGTGAATCTGGGCAGCTGTTCCATTGATAGTAATAATCCGATCATTAGAGCCCGGAAGAGCTTCATCAATGGTTATGCCTGCTCCTGAATCTGAGCGAATCTTTCGAATTCTAGCACCTCCTTTGCCTATTATGGACCCTGCCAGCTGCAAATATTAAACATGAAAAACCATTATTATGAAAAAAATTACCTCCTTAGGAATGGAGACTTGAGTTGTTTGAGACATGGCCATCTCCTCAAATTGAGAGAATGAAGCAGGTCCTGTTCTTCCATCCATATTAGGAGTAGGGCAAGGAGGCAATGGAGCAGCATTTTCCCCATGAGAAGGACTCATACCTGGATGACCTCTTCCCGGGCTACCATAGCCTCTCATGGAAGGCGGAGGTACTCTCCCTCTGCTGCCCATAGCTGCACCATAGACGTGGTTGCGGCCACCTGTTGATGGAGTCAAGGAACGGGAGCTTCCCCTTAGCCCACGAGAACCCAAGCTGTCTCCATATCCACCATAATCATGACTGTAGTATTCATCATAATTATGAGGATCATAAGGATCATTTAGTCCTTTGATTGGTGCCCCCTTCAGCAAATCGAGAATCTGCCTAACGCATTCCAAAAGTAACACATGCTTCCCCATCACTTGAACCACTCTGTCTGTTGATCGTGGGCAACACACTGAGAACACTTTGATTTGCACACCAGACTAAACATCCCTCATAATTAAATAAACCACACTATCCTCTTTACCCACCTCTCTCAATTCCTTAATCTTGAAACCTGCCTTTCCTATTATGCAACCTGCTTGGCTCATGTGAACCAGCATGCGCACTTCACCTTCTTCCTGTTCATGAGATTCTGCTCGCCTACCAACCTGAAAAGCAGACTGTAAGAAGCAAATTTCTCTTAATTCTACACTCCATCCCCTAAGCTCACATCATCAATATGAGGTAGCAGAGCTTCCAAAACCTTCAGCACAGTGCCTTGATCCTGATGAGCAATAGTCAGCACTCTACAATACAAACTAGAATTAGTATGGGATGCTGCACCAAAGCAGCAAATAAACAATTGGGGCACCCCAAAAAGGAGGGCACGCAAAACTTTACCGTTCGGGGCCTGCACAGTCTGGGACTGTAATGGTTGCTTGAAACTATGTGGGGGGACAGGGCAACGGGAGGGTAATATTGCGGACCCCAAACCCATGGCGGCACGGGACCGGAGGAGAAAGAAAGAAAGAGATCTCTGTTAATGGCAAACTTTAACCAAATCCCCAAATACAATCCCAAATCCCAATATAATGCACAAAACAAAAATTGAAAATACGCTCACCTCGTTACGCAAATTCGATATATTATGGCCGCCTTTTCCTATAACTGAGCCAGCTGCCTGAATCACCCAAACTCATCCTTCCTTTTCAATGTACATAAAGTAACTTACTTTGCTTTGGATTAACAAACGAAGTTCTGTATCGTTCCCTTCTGCATCCATTCGTGATCGTTTCATTGGGCTACTTACTATAATGCCCTCTTCACGCTTCATAACTTAAAATCATAAATATCTTACTTGCAATACATAGGTTTCTGAAGATCATATTATAATTAAATGCAGATATTAAATAATTATGTGAACTCGTCATTTAATATCTCTTTCACATGTCATGACATGATATTCTGCACAGAAAACCAAAGACTTTTGGCTGGGAAAATTAACAGAGAGAGAGAGAGACACATTCAAACGAACAAAAGAAAAAACGAAATTTACTGGCTGACCTGAACACCCATACAACAGCTAATTATGTTTACGTTTTAACTACACTTTTAATAAAACGTTCCTGCACACGCTAGACAACGCCACTAACACAAATAGTCATATGCGCAACGCACACTCACTATGCGCATACATCGATCCCCGACGCCATGTTTGCATTATTGAAATGTCATGTAGGATTAACAAGCGAAAAGCAGATGGCGCAGAAAAATACGCGGCTTCCGACGCATGTGAAAAGCATCAGCCATTAAACATTTTAGAACCGATTGCAATTATTCTTCAATGATTGAAAGAATTTAAAAAAATACATTACCCTTTAATTTATCTTACAGAATTACTAGCCACTTTAAAAAAAAACGTAAGTAATACGATATTCAGCTTCTATTGCAGCTTTTTAAAGTAACACTTCCAAGGGCCTTCCATCCGTGTTTGATACTTCAGTTGCCTTGGTAAACTGCCTAACAAACAGAGCAACTATCTTTCGATGCAAAGAAAGACACAAATTCATGATACAAATCATTAATTTAATTTAAGCTTAAAATAACCAAATTATGTAAAAAAAAAAAATTTTTTTTTCAAGGCAGTCTACAATAAGAATATACATAACATATGGACTTTTCACACTGATAAGGTACACAAAATTTCCGGTTACAACGGGAAATCGATTTACATAGAAGAGATCACAATAGCTCCAAAGTTTGTTTCAAGTTTAAATAGAACTTTTATGCTTAACTAATATGCTGACGAGTTTTTTTTTTTTTTTTTTTCCGGGGAAAGATGTATGAAAAAGTTCAAGTAGACAACTTTACTTAACAGTAATAAAGACAGCGCATATTCGTGCGAACGTTTACGCCTTCCAGAATATCCATAAATTTAAGCCGGGATATCTGTAAATTCACAGCATTTGTTTGTTTGTAACTTTTCGAAGTCACCACGGAATCATCACGTGGCTTCATGTAATTGGCGTTAAATATTCAGATTAATGAATGGAGCCAAATGCTTCATAACTTACAATAAATACTTTCAACCAAGAACCGATTCCCCAACCAAAAAAAAAAGCAATTTCGAGCACATGAAGTTTTCAGAATTTTGAAATGATGCCGCTATCACTGATCGAAAAGGAACATCAAATGAAGACGATATGCAATGGTTGCATATGATATGAAGCAACATTTGCTTGATACTAATACAGCTCTAAATAAGCTTTTACGAAGCTGCAGCTATTTCGAAAACACTGATATACTTAAATGACATGGAAATCACTTTTCCAAAAATCTTTACACATATTTAAAAAAAATGTAAAAACATGCTCATCCATGCTGATATTAACAATGTACGGTGTGACTTTGGAAATAATTTTGAAACTGCTGCAGGAAAGTGCACTTCGTAAACAAAGCCAAGATACATTCAATGAAATTCTAATAATGCAATGAATAAAATAATTCTGCACAACTAAGATTATGAAATAACACGGGTTAAACAAGAACTTGAGACAATTTTTGAAACTACATATCTTGACATATTTGCCTGGAACTAAGATGGAAACAATAAATGCAACCGAAAGTTCATTAACACAGTGCAGCATTAATTTTACTTACGTTAACTTAGTCCTTAAAGAGTGATACACGGATGAAATCGTCGTCCATAGTTCCGCATTAAAGTTCTCACATACGCATGCGTGTAGGTGGCAGCGTGCATGTTCGGTTAGCTATTGCCGATTGCAGCTGAGGCATGTTTCCGTATACCGGAAAATGTAGTAACATTGTTATTTGTAACAGTGTAAGTTTGTATCAGAGTAATCACTACCATGAAATATGGACATAACGCTTTGGTTCAAAGCATCTGTGAAGAGCATTCGCATAGTTAAAAGAAACTTAGGCCAAGATTTCCCATATCATTCTTTTAAAACTGTTAAGCAGAAACAGCCACACACAATTCATCAGAAGGCGAAGGAAGTAGTCGACTTGATTACCAAACTGAAGGACTTTCTTGTTGAACATAAGCATGAATACCTGATTAATAGTAAACTAGTACATCAAGAAATCAAACTTGATGAAAAGGATAGAGAATGTATTAACAGCAGAGCAGAGCAAAATATCAGGTTATGTCATCAAATGATTCAGGAATGGCGGCAATCAGTTCCGCTTGTGTCACTTACAAATGAACAGTTTCGCATGCATGTTCTTGCCATTTGGGAAATAGTAGAATTGTATCTACAAGTGGTGTGTAAACTACACTCTCAACAGAAAGCAGCAGAAGTGAAGCATCGTCTTGATCAGCATATATACTCCAGATTAGCACTTCCAGATACAGAAGTGCTAGCTCTATCTGGAGAGAAAAAAACTAAAGAAACACAGCAATTTACAACCACAGAGTTATGTGGGAGTGAAGAAGAGAATCCAAAAGCTATTCCTTTAGATTTGGATTCACAAGAATTGCAAATTCTGGAACAAGAAAATCAACAGTTATACCAGGAGTTGCATAACCTCCATGATGAAGTGAAACAGATTGAAGGCCGTGTAGTGGAAATAGCTGAACTTCAAGAAATGTTTACTGAAAACATTCTGATTCAAGAGCACACTGTGCACAACATCAGTCATGTTGTACAGGGCACAGTGGCCAACGTTCAACATGGCAACGAGTACATTCGCCATTCCATTAAAGAAGATGCTATGTTTCGTGTAGAAATTCTTTTTTTTTTTCTTGTCTTATCCTTTTCTTTACTATTTCTGGATTGGTACAATGAATAGATTTCTATTGTCCCCAAAATGAATAGCTGATTCTTGTTACTAATGTTTATCTGATTGACTAGCAGAAAAATTGAGTCCTTACTCAGGAAGTAGACGTAATTTTAAGGAACCATCACTGCCACAGGAGAAAAGATGTCTGGATGAGTCTACATGAACTTGACTAACACCCTGATTGCCATGCTTGAAAAAGCCAGTTCTAGAGTGTTCTCCCAAAAAAGAGTACAGCAGTGACTGCAGGGACAGGCTCCACATCTTCATGTTACCATCAGCACAGCCTGTTACAAAAAAGTCTTCATGAGGATCTAATGCCATGCAGCGAATAGCACTGTGATGAGCTTGCAGTTGCATGGAAACAGTTCGCTGGCGTAGATCAATGAAGAGCACCTCGCCACGTCGTCCGCTACAGATCAGCAATTGATGCATAGGGGCATACAGAAGGCAAGTAGCTCCTTGCTCCAACTGAGTAAAACCTGGAAGGGATGTTGAATACTGGGAGTGTACACTCTGAGCCTAGACTTTCTGCACAGAGCACCTGTCCAGCTGTATGCTTTGTGGATGGGACAAAACCCTTACAAACAAGCAAGAGATATTTTGACACCACCCCCTAGATTCCTGCCAAACATGTTTCTCCTGACTTGCCTTGAATAGCAGCTTTTTTCAGGGGAAGCAGTGTATCCCAGAGAATTACATTTCTACCATCTGCACTCTGTCCTGCAGTAGCCAGCAGGCTAGATGCACCCAAGAAAACAAAATCAGATGTCACTTTATGACAAGTGTGACTCTAAAAGAAAGATCTGACAGACAGTCTTATAGAAATGACTTACATAAAAAGGTTGGGGGTCTTCATTAGTAGATGACAACTGCCACAAAGAAACATTCCCATCACCATCAGCCACTCCTAGTTTGTGTCCTTGTGTGGTGAATCGCAACTGCATTACTTTGGCATAAAAGCCTGCACCTCTCAGTTGTGACAAGGATGTACTGTTGGTCCATTCCCATAAACGTACACTACCATCTTGCGCTCCACTCAGATCTAATAGATTTCATACGTGGAATAACAAGAAAGAACTCACATAAGGGTAGAAATGGATGAGATACTAAGTGACGCACTCCTTCTAATTTGCGCTTCAGCACCTGTAAACACATGACTTTGATCTCCTGCATGAATTTGCTCACCATGCTAGTTCCTCGGCCAGATTTCAGTGTTCCAAGCAAAGAGTTGCAGGTGGTGCTGCGTGTTAGCTGGTCCCCTGTGGCATCTAACAGTAAATAGCTGGATAAAGCTGAGTTGTCAGAATTTCTGAAAAGGCTGTCAGCTAAGACTCTGTTGGGTTGCCACGCACTGGTGCAGATTGAGCATATCAAATTCACTCTCATCCTCTAACCACGAGAGATGCAGCCCCACCTCCAGCATCAATTTGATGTCCAACTCCTGGACTTCCCGTGTAGCAGCCACAGCCAGCAAGCATGGCTGAATCTGATAAAATTGGAGATTTTAAAATAGTTTAGCATGCAACTCACCTGGTTCAAACAAAAGCTGGAGATAGGTTCTGGCTCTTTGTGCAGAATACGAAAAGGTACTTGTTGCTCAGCTAAACTACTAGTGCTGCTCTGACTTTCCAAATAATTGGACTCTTCTCGACGCTGACCAAAAATGTATCGAATGAAAATATCTTGTACATTGTCCTGGTGTACTAAGTAGAGCCACAGACGTTTTAGTGATCGAGACAATGGCTTATCTCCAGCAAAAGGTGTATTTTCAGGCTCTAGAATAGTGCAGTACTTTTGGATCATAGGACCACTTTCTGGAATATTAGCACAGCATCCTGGGATAAAATCTTTGGGAGGTCCACCAAAAGTATCAAGGTGATCCTTCATTTCATCCAGCCAGTGAGACAATAGGCAAAGCACTGCATGCACAGACTGACTAGACACTGGCACCTCATGAGACTCTAGACCACAAGTAGTCAGGAATCGTTCCAAATGATGGCGACACATGCGAACTGTGGCATAACGCAAAATATGCCAAGCATAGGATAGTGGATTTGTGCCTTCAGTGCACTGTGGTTCTGATTCTTCTAAATTTTGATCTGTCTCTTCTTCATCTGAACTACATTCATCTGAGTCATAATCCACATCAGCTAGCTCTGCTCCCAGAAAAGGCTAGATATCTTGCTGCTAAGATCCATCATTCTAACAAATCTACCTTACCTTCTGCATGAGGTATACAGCCACAGGAAACTTGGGTGGAACAAAGACTTCCCGGTAAATAGACCTCTGCACTTTTTGAGTTTGACTGGAAATAACAGGACCAAGTAAACGTAGATTCAATTTTGCTCTCTGTCTATGAGTGTTTGGAACCGTGTTGTTCCTCTCTGGTTGAATGGAATTGGTTTCCACATTTAAACTGACTTGCCCTGCTCCCCCAAAAAGAGCTGCCCATGTATCTCCTGTGATGGGCTTGGCAACCAGTCTATATAGAGTGTAGCAGTCACATGTAACTATGGCGCAGATCAAAAAAGACATATAGATAGCAACAAAAGCCTCCCAAAGCAATGCACAAAGATTAGGACTATCTTCATCCTGAGCTTGAGCCAACAAAGCTAGCAGAGGTGAGACACCTGGCCAACGTAATGGAGATGAGGTTACTTTTGGTAGTTCAGAACCTAAACTAAAATCACTGCCCTGGGGTAGATGGATTAAATACGAAGAACGAATAAGGGATAGATGATGTGTTTCTGAAAGCTGGTTGTTTGTATCACACAATGACAATGACTGATGAATGCAAGAGGAGAGAGCCAAACTCAGATCACGCAATAAAAGTACAACTGGCAGAAGAGATTGGGTGGGCAAGGGAGGCTGAGTAATTGACAAAATACTATGCATAAGGTCTGATATCATTGACTGCAGCTGTTTGATAGGATCATCTAAACATCCTTTGCTATGACTGAGGCAAGAAACAACTAAGGGAAATGTGGTAGGAATGGGCAACGGACTGCTTAATAGTTGGTGCTGGCCTCTTTCCTGATACAATTCTTGCAAAAGAAACATGAGTTCCATACGAATAGGAAGCAGTGTACTCCCAGATGCTCCATGGAGTCCACAAAAATTCAGTAAGGTACGTAGCAGTGTTTGATTTTCACACAGCCACTGTCTACGCTTTGTAGCATGTTGGAGTCTAGCCGTAAAAACTTCCTGATCTGCCAGAAGAACACTATGCAAGGATGGATTGTCCTCTTGCAGCAAAGAAGCAGCTTTGCTTTTTATTTCTGAAAAATGAAACATGAGAATTGTTCTCAATATTGCAGACCAAAATCACCCTGCTGTTGATTGTATTCTGGTCTACCAAAGCCACACAACTGATGTAGAGCCTCTACTTCATTCTCCAACCAAAATTGCAGCTCACACCGCAACTGCCCTCCATTGATTTGTGAGAAAGCACACAGGCTACCTAGCTCTTCTGTCAGAATGTGCAGGCAGGCAATAAACTTAAGCTGTTGAGCCATTGAGTCCAGTGCCCCTGCAGATTGTTCACTTTTGACTGCTGACAAACTCAACTTATCAATGCTGTGCTGAGGCAGCTTGTTGAGTACTTCAAGGGCCAAACTTGGGCAACCAGACCGGAGATTGGACAGAGCTGTACTAAAGTACAATCTCCGCTCCAGGTAAGTGATGGGAGCACTCTGGAGACTCTGAAGATTGCTCTTCCCTTAATGCTACTTACTTGTGGGTGGCAGCTGATTTGGCGCTGCCGTATGACCAAAGGGTGTGTATGCAGATATGTGTAGAAACTAAATACACTGGGGTGGTATATAGCTCCCAAGGCCCGCTCTTTCTCATGAGTTGTAGCCCAACTGTGATCCTGACCCACATTGGTCATTAGCAACGTATTCAAACTAGCCACATAGTCTCCAAGAAACCAATGTGCCATGGAGCGTAAGAATGGATCAGGGTGGGCATGCTGTAGACCTTGATTCATCCCTAGTATTTCCTACATGTGTCATAGATGCTGATTCAACAATTAAAATGAAACTTACATTTTGCAACAGATGCTGGAAATGTGATGGACTGGAATCACCATTACTGCTCCCATGCAAACGCAAAATAACTAGTGCCATCTGGATGTCTTCCAGCTTTTCCAAACAAACTTGCACTGCATCATCAACAGCACCTGCTAGCAGAAAGAAGGCTGCTGCTTGTTGAAAACGCTGTTTTCCGATAAGGGCAAATGCATTGCTGAGAGCAGCTTTTGTCCAACGAGGCACTGTGAAATCATTGCTAAAGAAGTTGGCCATTCGTTCATCTCGAACAGAACGGAAGAGTGCAGTTAACAAAGATTTCTTCTTGAGACACAAATAAAACAGAGCAGCATCTAATGGATCCTGATTTTCCTGGAATGCACTCTTAGCAAGCATCTCTATGCACTTTTGCAATTCAGCTCCATTACGAAGCCACCAACCTACACCAACTTCTTTCAAGTCTTCCCACTTAAGCGTATTCCGGGAGAATCGGGGGAGTAACTGCAATAATTCCTCGGATTGGTTGGAGTGAAAAGCCCAAATAAAGCTGGCAGGTGCCATGCCATTGCGCTGCAACTGAGTTCTTTGGGCCAAAGGCAGACAGCGCAACAAATAGTAATGATGACGCAAAGCAAGTGAGAACCGGAGTCCACAATCATCTAGAGACCGATAAGAAGGATCATCTGCACCTTGGCAAGAAGCAACAGTGTCAGCCAAGGCTAGTAAATGCATTTGGTCTACACTAGAGACACCAGGTAGATGCGTATGTGTGAGCAAAGAAGACAAAGTATAGGCATCCTGTGATCCAAAAGTCCATAGTTCTGCCTGATCGAGAGAATGTCGAGGTTTAAGAGTGTCTTCTGATGTACTCTCAAATTCTTCTGAACTGCTACTGCTTTTCTGCTGATCAGCAAACAAGTCATTATACTTGTCATCTGTCAAGGTCTTGCTTGCTTGACTGAGCTGCTTATCTACTGCTAAAAGGGTCCATAATGGGACAGGTGGAACACAATGACATTCTATGTAATCTAAGGCAAGTTCATCTGGATACAATGAGTAGGCTCCCTCAGTTGAAGCAGTTAAAGACAAAGTACGAGAACGAAAACATCTCTGTGGTTCAACTGAAGGACCTTCCTCTTCATTTGAAGAGCCACTTTCCTGCATCAAATATCTATTGGAAGGAGTAAAACCCTGGACGATGACCAGTAAGCCACAAACCTCACCAAGTTGTTAAGAATCACCCGTACGTAATGCACCTTTCCTGAAATCAGTAGTTCCATTAGCTGCTTTGGATGGTATTGTGGGAGAGTTGGACACATCTGATAGCTGGACTGGAAGAGTCCATAATCAGGAAGGGTAGCTTCCTGAACTTTGTTGGAAATAACTAGACACAACATAAGGATAGCATAATGACCAGGGCTCACCTTTATCATCGGAATTACAGGAGAGCCGATTCAATTGGAAGGTACTACTACTTGCCTTAGCAATTTTGTGAAAAGATGTTTGTGGTGCCAAACTAGCCAGTTCCAAATTGGTGAGACAGTGAGAGCCCATGCTTGATGAAGATATGCTACTACTCATTTCCAGATAAGGTTTCCATTGGGAATACACATGCATTTCATTATCCATGCCCACCACTAAGATGCCACTTCTCACCCAGGACATTTGCATAGGGAGAGGGGAAAGTAGATCAGCACTTGTCAAGTGAATGGTTCTGAGGCGAACCCAATGAACAGTGGAAGGAGGACTGATTTCTCCTTCATAGACAGATGATGCTTTTCGTAATACAGCTCGAGGAGAGCTCATAGCTTTCACATTTTTCTGGGCTAAACCACCTGCCATGGGTGAGTACAAAAGAATGCGATCTCCAACAGCTATGGTCAAGATATGACAGCCGTCTTCACAAGATACCCAATCTAACTGTATCAAATAGCGTGGTGTAAGAGGAGAAGCATGCTCTCCTGCCTCTACTACTCGTCTCAGAGTATGCAGTGTACTGCTGCTGGGCACTGATACTAAACAATGACTCAGTCCATCCACTGAGTGATTGGCAGCATGGGCATGCATTGCTTGTTTGTTTGATTGCAAATAGGAAAGGTCAAGTCCTTGTGCAGGCGACACTAAAGGTAGCTGCACATTAGCAAGCAGAATGATATCTTCCTGCACCCATTCCAGTCCTCCAGAAGACTCGCACTCAAAAATGGCTACACAGAGATTAACGTAGGTAGTGTCTCCTTCCTGAAGGGATGTTGGAGATGAATTATCTGCTTTGTATGCACATCCCAAACGGCCACTATATGCTACACTAACATGTAATGGTCTCCCAGGAATTTTGATGGCTGGTTGTTCTGCATTAAACCCCCATTCAAGCCATTCCAACTGAGGCTCGAATATACAGGTCCAGAGACGAATAGCACTATCAGAACAAGCAGTACAAAGCAAATAAGAGGTACAGCACGCTGGATCAATAGATGCAGAACTTAAATGACCAGCAGCAGGTACAATCTGAATGACTTCTACACCTGAAGGAAGAGGCAATCTCTCAGCTTGCAATTTACTGCTTGACATGGATAAGGAACAACTTGGGGCCTGATTGGAGCACACTTGCAGTTGCCATGTGTGCAAGAACATTCCTGTTGCATCCTTTTCAGCTGCAACAACATAGAAAGTCTCCTCCATGTTTGCAACTGAAAGACTATTTACGAAAGCTGCAGACAAACCAGGTTTGAGTTTTTCCCTGGTGATCAGTTGCTTTGGAAACACAATAAGCAGCTCAATATTCCCTGAGCAGTTCAAAGAGGCCAAACTAGTATCTAAAGCAATTATGGCACCAGGGCGGGATGTAGATTGTTGGGAAACAATCTGTAAGGCTGCAACATCATGAACAGCATTTGGAAGATCAGGAGAACTAGTGTCCAGACTACTAGAAGATGTTCTTGGACTTGAAACCTGAGTGTGCTGCAGGCCAACAGTGGATAGAACTTCATGTGCATCTAGAACAGCTTGGAACAATCGGAGGGACTGACCATCAGAAGCCACAAAGCATGCAATGGGAGATTTGCAAGGAATACCCAAGCAAGTATTAGGGAGGAGTATAGGTACCCATGCACAACTTTGAAATGCAGCAAGTTCTGGGGAATCAATACGAGCTAGCTCAGAGACACCTCCTGATTTGCCTAGCGGACCCACAGTATCCACCTTCCACAAAATTAGTTCACTGCAATACATAGTGTTTCCACCACCTGCTTTTGCACAGGCATAATGGGAAGTGGTCAACAGCAAAGGTAGAATAGGATGACACATAATATGCTTTACTTGAAATCGATGACCACACACTCTGGCCACATGTCCCAGTCCCAACACCTAAAACCTTTAATTAGAGACTTGTCAAAACGTGTCCCTCCAACCTGTGTATAGTTAGATCCTTCGGAAAAAGTTAAGTTCCAAAGATTCAAAGACCCATTTTCATGTTTGGTAACTATGCAGAGAAGAGGAAGAAGCAAACAAGCAGGACCTTCATGTTTAGGACTGCTGGGAGCATACAAGCCTATATTTGGAAGCAAGCTGCCTGCATCTGTCAAAGGGAAAGCTGCTGGGATACGAGGTGAAAGAGCCAATTTTGCTTGTCGAATACAACCAGCTTGCCACTCGTCTAAAAAATCTACGATCCACACTAGCAAGCTGCCATCCACTGGATGAATAGCAAATAGCAAATCTGCTCCACTATGCCAGTCATGCAAGAGGGCCTCCATTTGCCGATGCCATGTATCCAACCAAGTGCTAAAGATATCATAAGATACAAGATTGGCTTTGCTTACCTATTCATCCCATGGTCTGATATCTCTTCACTACTGTCCATGCTTGCACCACTGGCACCTACAATAAACAATTCAAATGACTGCAATACATGACAAACTTACTCTTGTGGTTCTCATAGCCTGGCTGCTGCACACTGCTTTCCAAAAGTTTCTCTGCCTCTTGAGTGAACGTCAGTTCTTTGTTTGGCAGCCAGTGGAGCAATAGCAAGTGTTGCCCTATTGAGGGCACCAAGGGTATATCCAAAGCACTCAAGCTAGCTGCCAAATACATATGCATGAGTGTTCCCCCAACAAGTGGTAGATTTGGTCCCCAATGAAGATCGTGGGGACTTAAGGCAGAAGGAAGAGGACAAGGATCCAGCCTCATTTTACGGCGCCGAAACTGAAAACAGGTCCTAGCAAGTGTCAGCACTTCAGACATCGGCATGTATACTTCATATGTCTCAAGCGATGAAATAAACGATGTTTAGGATGATGACCAAGAAAAGAATCAGACACACCAGGGCGGTTAAGCCCTTGAATGGATGCATTATCTTCCTCACTATTTAGATTTTCTACCCATAAGCGAGTAATGTTGTCACGGCAATTTGTTAAGAGCATATTTGCTACTAATCCACGAGGCAGATATTTGCTAGTGTGTCTCCACTCAAATCCTGTTACAGCCCTTGGATGAGCAAGATACACATAGTCAAGATATAAAGAAGGTGTTTCAGCACTTTGACTCAACCAACCTAAAGGCAAATTCTTAGTTCTCCAATTCCAATTCATTCACTTACCTCCACTGCACTGGAACCACACTTTTACTAATCGATCACTCTGACCAGCTGTAGCAAACAAGTGGCCATCTGGAGAAGCTGCAAGATGGTACACTGGAGTGGCAGGTTGCATTTGCCAGATACAAGTCCAAGTGGTTTCCTGGTCATTTATAGATGCACTGTCTTCTCCAATAGCAAAATGCACTCTATTTTCCACTGGAAAAGCATTTGCCATGATCCAAGTTACTTTACAAACTTACCCTTTGTATCTTGGTTCACCAAATGGAACACACTGACTTCCCAAAGCTGCAAAGTGCTCCCTGCTGTAACTAAATGATCACCTTCAAGAATCCAGCTTACACACAGGACAGGGCAAGCAGCTGTTAGTTTTCCTGTAAGCATCCAGCGATAATTGAGATCCTGAGTATTGTTCAACATAGCAAATACAAATCCATTATATTCCTCACATGGGTATTATGATGTTCCAATAATGGAGTAGGCTCAAAGACACACACCATGTCTGCATAGACAGCTGCTAATTTGCCACTATCTCGAGAGCAATCCACACAGCTGATTTGAACATTGGCATAAACAACTCCAGGGATAATCTGTACACGATCAAATGAGCTAGACAGTATAACAAGATTGCAACCTGCAGCATAGGCCTGAAATAGTACCAATAATTTTTTATAAGGACAAGATATGATTAAATGCATATCATTTGAATCAAATGCTACTCAGCTCATGAAACAAATGGATCTCTTATTTTCCGGAAATTTTGGACAATCAATTGGCCAAAACAATACAGAACAGGAATAAACTCAGAAAAGGCTAACTTTCACGTAGGATAGTTTAAAGTATCCACCTAACACATGATACTTCAAGCAATTTGACTGGAATATTCCTGACAGAATTAATACAATAATAATCCAATTTTCCGAAGTGCTGTGCATCAATAAATATCATCACACGTTTTTCATAGTTTTGCCAAAAATTTCACAAAAACTTACCACAAATGGGATTCCTTCAACACTGCCAATGGAAAATGTTTTTTCTCCCTCATTGCATGCACCAGTCAAAATCTGATGGCAATTCATTTATGCAAATGGCATTACAAACGCATATTATTTAAAAAGGTTTGATTACTCTCTCATATCTAGAGGGAACAGTATTTATTAGAATACTTCCAAACATTCAATGCAGGTATTTGTGCCCCACCTCATACTGAAGTTACTGAAATGACTGTTCTCATCTTCAGTTGCATGAACCTTAAGAGTAAGGTTATAGGGCCTTGTGAAAAGAGAGTATAAACCTAAATTAAAAAGCACTACACATAAAAAGAGAAACTATTACTTTATGCTATTACATCGGTATTACATCGGTACAGACAGCAAGTTGCCAGCAGTATTAATATGTGAAATTAAAAATAGTTGAACTGCTTTAAAAGCAATAATTGCACTGTAAAGCGTTCACCAGAAAATGCATAGCACCAGTGCAGCACACCAGTGGAGAAGATTCTTCTCAGCGTCTTCACAAGTATACGTGAACAAATGGTCACCTATTTCCTGATACTTTCGCATGCAATCCGCACCTGGAGTTTATCCGGCGATTATCAAATGATCGTAGGAAAGATATCAAATGAGATAAATGAATTAGATACAGGAAAATGTGACGAAACAATCCACGTGAAAAATAATTACTTCAGGAAAGAACTAAGTTTTAATTGAGAATTTGTAAGGTCGTGTGTGTGTGTCTCTTTCTTTTTTAAGGAATCTAAAATTTTTTATCCCAAAGCCTTGCTTAAGGAATACTTAACAAGAATTTTTTGGAAATACTTGAAAAATGAATGTCAGCTCCACGACTGGTAACATAGAATTGAGTTCTCGATTTTGTATGGGCTTTTTCTTTTTTTTACGTTTCAAGTTTGCAATTTCTTTAATATACGATGCCACTAACGTAACCGTCTCCAATCACGCGTAAAAGTAATTGATGAAACTCTCATTCTTATGATTTAACTTCTCATGTTTAACCAAACACAGTTTACTGTTCACAAATGAAGACAGATTCAAAGTTTCCAGCTGAAGAACTTTCCTTGCAGATTTAAACAATTTCATCGTGAGCAAACCCTGATTGTGTTTCCAAAAGACCCCAAAGGACTCAGCAACTATAATGGTATATTCCATTCACTGGGGCGAAGGGTGGATGCACGAAATTAAATAGAAGCAGGCAATGCTTTTATTTAGTGCAATTTTTCGCATATGTTTTTTTAGATCAATGTTATTACCAAGCCTAACATTGGTACAATACTTAGCATTCATTACACGCACTTGGAACCTTCGGATATTCTGTGGACTGATAATGTTCATCAATCAGTAAACATAATTCTAGTTTTAAATAAGTAGTATGGCTTAAATCTATCGATACTATGCATGTATGCATGTATCTCATATTAGAATGTGGTTGTTAAGAGTGGGGTTTGTGTGTGTGGCTTTGCTGTTTTCTTCTCTTCCATTGAAGTATTGAACTAATGCGACATTAAATAAAGAACTCTTCAATTAGTCTTATTTGTTAGTTTTTATTTGCTTCTCATCATAGTTGTTAATTATATCCATTCAGTAGTCCACAAATATCACATATGCCACATATATTAGTATTTGAAGGATATTATACACCCAAATAATGTAGTGCTTTCCAACTACTTCTAAAACAAACTGGAAAGATACCATTTTTCATTTTAATGGAACTAAAAGAATTCCAACAGCTGAAAATCCGAGCGTGTAAACTATTCTGAAGAGATTAGCCATAAAAATCAAATGAAGGTGAGAACAATTTTTTTTTCAAAAGTCGGAACGATGGGAAAAAATTGTTTCGGTTATTTACGAAGGGCAAAGCTACAGAAAACAAAGCTTCCATTACCACTACTGAGATTTCTACATCGTATTTTTTATGTGACAATTCTCGAAATCTCCTAAATGGATGGCTGAAATTGTTGCAAAAATTCCAATTGTTATTGCTGATCTCTAAAAATTTCGTACATCCTTCCTTTCAGCCAAAGCTCCATGACTGACCCGAGTCTCTCTGAAGCCGAGGAATGAGGAGATCTAGAAGGTATTGAAATTTCAGGAAGCAAGCAGAACATCTCGTAACGGAAGTGGTCTGCTGGAGCATTCAGTACTCCTGGGATACGCATTGGAAGACTAGAGCGAAACATCTCTCATAAAGTAGGAATGTACAGGATAAGGAGATAGTGGAAGCTCTCTTAGTAATCTGATGGAATGGACATCTAGTCTTCCATCTTTTACATAAATTTTAATAGCCAAATGTAAGCAAAAACAACATGATCTATTATCTGATTGAAAACCATTATCAATGCATGAAATCAGGAACCCCTTGAAGTCCTGTCATTTATTCTATTAAGAGAGCAAGCTAATATTACCCATGCAACGCCCCTGTGGTGAAATCTGAAGTTATTGATGAGTGAGTGCTTCGTGAAGGTGACTACTGATGGATCTGTCATGCACGGTGTCAGTGCCTTTATATACTAAGGACCCTTTGCCGAGACTAAAGAGACCAAGATAATAGAGATGATAATAGATAGATAGATAGATACAGATAATAGATACAAGAGATATAAGTAGCTTAAGAATAAGGCTCCCTTTTCTGTGGCTTGTGCCTTCCTTTCCTCTCTTTTCTCTCCTATTTTGACTCTCTTCTTTCAAGAAACTCATTTGATGCTTAACACTAACGCTAAGCTCGCAAATTTTTGATACAACTTCATCAACGACCAACCTATCCCAAGCATCCTCAGATAGTTCTAACTCTGGCGTATCATTTGTGTCGACATTTTATTAGGTCATTACAAAGAGCAGAACACCACAGTGAAAGAAGAAGAAAATAGGATATCACCGTCTTTTTCCACTTCCTACTCCTCTTCTGTCAATAGCTATGGACGCTACAGACAGTAGGGTGCAGAAGCACGCTACGAAGCAGTTAGCAGACAAGACAAGGAATTTACTAGTTCCAGGCGGGTGAATAGCATGATCCTTATCCCTCCATGTCATTAGCCACATTTCTTTTTCTTTTTCTCTCGGAACATCCACACCTCGATTCCTTCTTTTTTCGGGGGCGCAGTTTGCAGGCACTACCTGAGAGACTCTTTCTGCGAGACTACTGATGCGCACCCCTTCACTGTCGACTTTTCCTTTCTTTTCAAATCTATAGAACACATCACATCTGCCTCCACCGTGACTCTTTTTTAATTTTTCAGACAACCGCCGTGCCTCCTCCTGCCTCTGCGCTGCCAAGTCAGCAGCCTCTCTCCTGGGAGCCTGGGAGTCTCTTCCCGATTCCAAAAGATCTAAGAGGCGCACTGTGGAGTCCACTGCGCTGCTTGCCTTTCTGGTTCTTTTGAGGTCTCTAGAGGGCTCCACCTTTTCCCTCTTCATTATTGCTCACTCTTCACACAAGGAATCCATCCAACCAGTCATGAATCATTCTCCGCCGGTGCCCTCGCGAGCATGCTCTCTGGTGCTCCACTATGCTTGTTTTCACAGAGGAAATTCCTTCCTGCGGAGAGAGAAGAGAGTGATACAGAAGCTCACCAGGAAGAGTGATTCCACAGGATCGAATTCACAGAACGAAACACTGAATAGGGATGAGAAAAGCGACCTGAGACGAGCATGAGAATCCGATCGCCATCTGGAGGAGCACCTCCCAAACGACGAGTGGTTCCCTCACCTCTGACGTGCAGTGTGCTTTCGAGCGCTCCATGAGAACACAGATCCTGCAAGGACGAGCTCTTCCTGGGATCTCAGCTAGAAACGAAGGTTGTCCTCGGACAGCTTAGGAGAAGGAGACCCTTCAGAAGGAAGCTTTCTGAGACGCTTTTCCTTTTTCGAAAGGCATGTCCAGCCCCCATAGATAAGGTGCAGCAGATAGTAGCGGGAAGGTGGAACAAGAGTAGCACCTCAATGAAGCAGTACCACGGATCGGTGGCGGTCTCCGATCCGCGTGCACTTGTCCTGGGTGTCAATGGGAAACCCAAGGGGATTGATTCTTAGGTTTCGGAAGGCCTCCGAGAAAGGCAGAAGAATTACGCAGAATAATCGTCCGTCGATACGCGGAGCGAGAAGGATGCGGGGAGCATGTGGCGTGGATGCTGTCTCATGCTGGTCCTGGTTCCCGAATAAGCAGGAGCCGTGGCCCTGTCCAAAACAGAGATTTTGAGGGGTGTCTCGCGACCGAGATTGCTCTGTGCGGCGGGAACCTAGCCCCTGATCCCTCTGTAGCTCACTTCTAGCCTTGATAAAACAGAGAATCTTCAAAGGACAAGGGGTCTTACACGGGCAGCGGGAGGAACACGTAGATTCTCCGGAATATAAAACTCAGAAGGTGGGATCGACACGCAACAAATGATGCGGCACTATGGCAACGGAAGGCTGGGCTTTTTTTTTGCTTTTTTTTGCGTGTGCTTCCGTTTTTTCGAAAGTCACCTTTACTCCCATTCGAAATTCTGACTGATTCTTTGCCCTACTGAGGATTCCTTTGGTCCCCATGGAAGTCCAGGTGGAAAGCTTGGGGGAGCAGACGGGAGAGCAGCCCGAGGTCTTGGCGGCAGTTCTCCGGAGCTCGCGCGAAAGCAGCATGCCCGACTGCCTATGCCGCAAGCTTGACAACGCCGGAAAGCTGACTTGGCTCTGCACCCTGCGCGCGCGCCTCGTGCGCTACTGCCTGTTTTCTTCGAGGCACCCCGTCGTGAAGGACATCCAGACAGTGGCGTGGAAGTATCTGCGGCTCCTGGGGGGCTCTCCATCACCATCCCTGGAGCCGCCCTCTCTGCAGCAGGCAATGGAAGCGTTCTCGTGCTCCAAGCTGCAGCGAGACAGGGCAGAGGGCCGCGTGCAGTGCCTTCAGGAGTTTGGCAGAGAAGCGTTCGACGAGATCCTTCTGATCCACATCCGCACGTGCGCCGACTTGCTGCGGTGCTGGGAAGCGGAGATAGCGCCGGTGGCGCTCCATCAGCAGCAGCAGCAGCAGCCGTCCGCTGACCTCCAGGCGACCCTCAAGGCTACTTTCGACAGAGCAAAGCTGCGCCTTTTCGAAGAGACGTTCCTGGATATGGCTTACTTCCAGCTGCACTACACCGAAGGCGGGTGCCGAATCGATGCCATGTGCGACTGGCTGTACCCGGCCTTGCACGTCGTCTTCCAGAACAAGCACCCAGCCAACTCCTGTGACCAGAGCGTGCTGGTCCTCGAAGAGTTCGTCGACATCCTTTGGAAGAGCCACTTTAACTTCTCCATGGAAAGGATCGGTGAGGTGCTGCTGAGCTTTCTGGTTACGACGCAGTTTCGTGCCGTTGTGAGCCAAGACCCCATCTACGTGGTAAGCCATCTCTTCTCTTTCTCCTCCTTCCCCCCACCTCCTTCTCCCTCTCTCTTTCCCCGTTTCAACCTTTTCTTCTCTCTATGCTCCTAATCTTTCTGAGCACGCGCTGGGTTGCTTTCTAATTTGTGTTCCCCTTCCTTCCTTCCAACCCTTTGGCGAGATTCTTGGAAACGCGATTCAGAACGCACTCTCGTTCGCTGCTGACACGTACCGCTCCTCCTAAGCAAGCTGTGTTCCTACCTACTTCGCGCACTTGCCTACAAAGGTGTCTCGGAAAGCCACTCTACTCGAATTCTTCTCTTTCCTTCACCCGGATGCCCAGAAGAGGAGCAGAAAAATGTCATCGCTCACATCACATGCATTTCTATCCATGTCTCCGGTAACTGCTTTGGTGCATCTTCCTTCTTTGCGTTCAGAGAAAACGCATCCAGGAAGAGTCCCAGAACACCTCTAAGTACCAAAAGTCCTCTGTCGCTTTCATACATTCCCTCTTCTCTCTCTATCCATCCTCCACCATGCAGCGGAATCCTTTCGTTTAACATTAAGAAGTGAGATGGGTACTAAGGATCCAAAGCCTTCCCTCTCCCTCCCACCTTCCCATGCAACCTTTGACGCGGAAGTTCTCCTGGCCTAGTACGTGATGGATAAGGTAGTAACGGTCCTGGAAGAAGTGACAGGAAAGGAAGGCTTCCGACCGAGGATGCCTTCGAGGCATCTACTCAGTCCCAAACTGATTGCGAGGCATCTGTTGCACTTGAAAAAGGTTGTGAGGGACATCAACGCCGCATGCGGTGCCAGGGGAAAAAAGCCATTTTCCATGGCAATCCGACCGAACCTGGAGAAGTCGCTTCTTAGAAAGCAGGTAAGATCTCTCACACGTTATTCTTCCAGAATCTGCAACATCTACTTTCCTCCAGATAACGTCAGCAATGTGTCAGGAGGGTTCCATTGGACTCACGGACGTAGACTGCTGTAGGGAGAACCTGCTTCTACATCATTGCAGCAGGAAGATTCTGGGGACAGCTCTGGTTTTAATCCGTTATCTGGGAGATCTGCCACAGCGCAGACCAGCTGCTCCAGAGGAACTTGCCGCGCAGTACACGCCACGTGTACTCTCAAAGTGTCGTAGGCATTTGGAGTCGCTTCAGAGGATCCTGTTCCCGAGAAGTGTCACCATGGAACAAGACCGCGAGATTCGGCTTTTGGTTGCAGACAAGCTGCAAATGCTGAGGAAGGTAGAGACCGGAGGAGTATGCAGCAGAGAAATGACACAGGTGAAGGAACTTCTTTGTTTCTAATTATGAGATCTGCTGAGATTCTCTCCCTGTTGGAATTGGCGGAAACTGAGCCACGCGAAGGCGCTCCTCCGCGGAAAGAAGTCCCTACTACAAAGTTTTAGAAACTCCTCCCCACGGAGGTGGTGTTCGACTCATTAATGGCTTACAGAAATGTCCTTTTTAACTATCACCCACAATTCTCCCTTTTCGCATCTATGGCTGTCCTCCTTTCGGTCCTACCGCTTCGAGACCTTCATCCGTCGGGTGGGAGGGTGACTCCAGGATGACTCATATTCATAACAGAGACGGACTCAACCAGGGGTTTCGTTCCTGAAGAATATAGGACAGCTGCATTCCAGTCCAGAAGCTTTGAATCACTCCACTCGACACGGAAATTCTTTGGCGCACTCTTGGGACGTTCTGCGGATAGCAATCGTCTAAGAGCAGCTCCGATGGCACCCTGGTACTTTGCTGCTCCTACTTCCAGCATTCTCTTCATGAAAAGGGTGTTTCTCTTCCTCTCTGCCGATATTTCTTGAATAATGGAAAAGCCCAACTTTCTGTTGACTCAGCCCACGTATCTCTCCTGGTGCGGCCTGAGCTCCCCGTCGTCTCTTGCGAGGCAGACAATCCAGGTGGGGGGCGGATTGGAAAACACTGAGCGCTCAGTGGATTTCCTTGGCTTGCCCATTGGTTCTCAGGGATCATCCTCGAATGAACTTCCAGAATCCATAGGACATCTCCTTAGATGCATCCGTACTCAGCTCTGGCTATTCGCATTGTGAAACCTTGTTCATACTCCTGCCCGTGTTTCCCTTTTTCACAATGATTTCAGTCCTCTCTTCAGAACTCATGAGGTGCTGGGAGAAAAAGGGATGCATTTAAAGGTGGAGTTGGTGAGCTTTCCCTTGTATTACTGAAATATTCTCACACAAGGATATTCCGGGAACGCCTCTCTGCCTCTGCACAAGCCATGACCTTCAAAAGCTCGGGGGCAGATCGGGATCCCAACAATGCCCCCAAGGCAGAAGTACATACCGTCTCACATTGAAAAACGTTTCAGGAAGAACGTCCTGCATCCCCTTGCGTTCCATTAACATACGAGGGAGCTTCTGAGAATTCCAAACGTTACAATCCTTTTGCACAATGCAATGAAACCACTGTGATGGGACTGGCTTTTCCCGTACCTCCAGGAATTCCAGCCAGCGATCAAGTGAGAGCCGAAAAGAAAGAACCTATCTCCAAGAACGACTACAGCTATATGATCGGAGTGGTAGTCTGCATGATACAATCATGCCTGCATCTTCTTGACCGGGATTTGATTTCACGTGGAGGTCCCACGAACGCAGACGTCTTTAAGACCGCCATGCGCATCTTCAAATACTTTCTAAATCGTGGGGAAAAACCAGACTCTGATTATGGAAAAACTTGCCAAGAAATCAGCTGGAAGAGTTTCAAAAAGTGAGTCATCGAAAATTTGTGAATTCTTCCTACGGCAATACGAACATGGAAATCTCCGTTTCCGTTTTCGTATACAAGTGACCGCACCCGTCATGCACTCATTGTTATTTATCTTGAGAATAGAAAGAAAACTGCCATGAGCAAAAAAAATTATCATGACCCAATTTTACGCAGGCTCACCGTGACAAAAATTCCATCAGGTTTCTCGTCACAGCCGCCCGAGCCTAATCCCTGAGTTCCTCTGATGAGAATTTCTTTCTCGTCTTATCAACTTTTTTTTTTGTTTTCAAATTGCATACGAAATTCGTTCACTTAGCTCCAGCTTCAGAAGGACAGACGCTTCCAGTGTATTTTCCAAAATGAGCAAGAGTGCCTGCTAAATACAAGCCGATGCACTTTTGAAAGGTTTTAATCTTTAGAAAAGGATGGTTGGACGGCAATTTCCATTTTACTGCGAGGTCGAATGCCCTTTCGAAGGATTCCGGCGCACTTCCCAAGAAGTGTTATTCAGAACTCCCAAGAAGTTCTGAACAACACGTCTTGTAACAGCATTGTGGCTACCTAAGCCTTCAAAGCAAAATAGGATCCGCGCATGTTTCGCCGGAAAGTTTGCAATATCGAATGAGTCAACAAAAAAAATCATGCAGCTGGTGGTCAACCGTAAAATCCATTTTATTCTTACTGCTTCCTAATTGCTTTTTCTAGACGCAGAAAGTTGAAAGTTGATCTGACGATATAAAAGCGAGGTGGAAGCTCGCTTAACATGGTGGAGAGGTGCTTTGGTACGATTCGTATGTTGTGTGCCTTAACCTGTATTGAAGTTCTCGGTGTAATAGAATATTTAGGACAACTTTGGCCTCAATACATTTGTTTCGGTACCTTTTGCATATGGCTAGTATGAAATGCATCATGCTGAGATCTATCGTGTAGATCTGAGAAATCTGCCAGGCTTGCTACAGCTTATTAAACAACTTACTATACAACTTCCAGCATGTATTCAGTATGTTTACTCAGTATATTCATTTTCTTAGTGAATGTGTATACCTTACGCATGTGTCTCCTGTATACGTGCCTGCTGATACATAACTAATATTGGTATGCAACCTGCATGTGCAAATGATGCACACATTCGAGTTTAGACTTGTCAAGTACACATAGTATTCACACCATATAAGAAAAAGATATTCCTAAACAATTTCTGATCCTATGTTGAACGATATCAAGAAACGCTTTCTAATTTTCGAAATTCATGCGTCGGACTGCATTGTTCTGTTTGCAGTGAAGACTAAACCGGAGTTGCATACTATCTTTTGCTTTCTCTGATGCCACAGTTTGATTATATGGTGAACAACTGGACATACTACTTTTATAGCCATGAAGCTATCCCTTCGTGAGCCAGTGCTTCGTTCTGTCTTTTGTCTTCCCCAGTTTGCTATTTGATCTTACTGTTGCTTTGCAGGTCTTACTGATGCTCCACTCACTGATCTCATTCAAACGTTTGTTCTATATTTTCTACTCAGTCTCGCACAGAAGAGGCAAGAATTGCTCGCTCAGTCCCAGCCGTCGAAGACGCAGAAGAGCGCATGTCAGAAAACCACTGTCTCTGAGCAGCTGTTTCAAACCAACCGTGAGATTTTCAACATGCTGATGGTACTTCTGGAGAAATTCAGGCAGCGGAACGCTGTCAGTACCGTTCCAAGGGAGAGGATGGAAAAGATGAAGTCTGCGGAACTCTTCTCAATCCGAACCAAAGTCCAGTGTCTGATGGAGCTGCTCTTCTCCCGCCGATGCTCAGCGCGCACCCGTGAAGAGCTCCTCCGATTACACTTTACCATTTGCGATATCGAGAAGCGGCGGAAGAATAGGAGAATGAGCGTGTCCAGCAAGTACCAGGAGGAACTGAATAGATTTTCCGAGTTCACTCGAGCAATCTGCTCCATGAATCCTTGCTGACGTCACCATCCAGCGTAGTAAAACCCGGATGGAATTCTTCGCTATGTATATGTGCACTTTAGTTTCCTGGAAACAAATATACCCTTTCATTTGGCACGTAGTTGATTATTTCATCACATTCTCGATAGGAGGCGGAAAAATCACCTCTTCAAGCAGCTATGGACCAGCAAACTCACTAGTTCAAAGTTTTAAAACACAATTTTAGTGACCGAAATTATCCGCGCGCAAATTCATTCCTTTCTAAGTTATCAAAGAGTCCAAGTAATCAGTATCGACATGAAGCTAATGAAGTATTAGTTTTAGGGCCTTCGATCCAGGAGAGGAGAAAGAGTAGGGAGAACTGGTAGTTTCTTTTCGCAATACTGAGAGATTGCATAATTCTAGAAGCATGGAACTAAAGAGTCTCTTTATGATATCCTCGATCTTCGGTCTCTGGACACTTTCTGCTTAATCTTCTTTTGCCGACAAATAGGGATTTGCCTGTTGAAAGATCAACTGTGATTGCTTTTTTCCCAGGAGTATGCGCTAGGTTAATGCTCTCAAAAAGAGCACCTCGATTTTGTTTTGTTTCCTTTTTTTGTTCTTTTTAATCTTGGGTTCCTCATGAGAAAATCAAAAGCTAAAGTGAGAACAGAGAGAATGGAATGTCTACTGCTGAATTTTCTGTAGGTGCATGCTTATATAATATATGGCATATGGGCTTACGAGAATGACTACTTCTCAACAACATTATTCCATTGCTCTTTCAACGAAAACATTTTGCAAGTAACGGTAGCACATAGAAATAACAGAATTTTGATGATTTTCAAATTTGAAGAATTCCAACGTTTTTGTTCTTATGAGATCACTTCCTCGAAGCTTTTCTTCTGGTTATGATCATATCTCACGAACATTATGTGCTTGTATTTATAATTCCAAACTTATGACTGAGTAATTCTTAAAGAATGTAGGTTAATTTAGGATTGTATAGCAACTGAAATTTCAATTTTGTAAATTGGAAAGATCTCTACCCATTTTAACAAATGTTCGAAACGTCCTTTTTATCTTTTCTATGTAGGCATATAATCAGCCGCGATAACGTCCTCTTATATATATGTAAATAGGTATGCATAAAGCAATGGGAAGCAGAGCAATGGTATGGCTGATTCTTGTCTTTTCATTGGTTAGAGTTGCGAAGTATGGGGATGAACTAATCCTTATTTTCTAGTTTCCTCAAAAAAAAAAAAAATCCTTGCTGATAAATTCTGAAACTTCGCCGATAAAGGTCATTTGGATGATTTAGTCGTGATTCCCGTTTGCCTTCATCAAATCATGGTGAGGTGAAGTTTCAAAGTAAGCATGTTCTTTGTATTTTAGAAACAGAACTGAATGTTAGTGCTGCGTTCTCTTTCCATGAAATTGGGATTTTCTGTTCGTTTAGAGCATTCTGATGCTTCGTTTTGGGTATAAAGAGATTTCAAATCGTTCAATTATTGGTTCGTCCACAAAGTTGCACTTAATTGGCGTCACGCTCATTGTGTTCGGCATTTTCATGCAGCCCGAGAAATATTTGCAACTACTTCAGTTATTTGTTGCACTTAATTCAACTTATTGATCGTCACAAGCGCGATACGAGGATTGGTTTCCACGATAGTTGTGCCCAGAGACGTCCAGTTTCACTTAATGTATCACAAGAGTTCCGTATAGTTTTCATATTCTGTGGTGCTCCTTACAAACAAATTGGATAAATGAATAGGTGTTTTGATTAAAAAAAAAAAAATTCCAGATTTTTTGTAATCGCTGAAACGAATGCATGAAAGTTGATGACTTATAGGGCGCGTTTTTTAAGTTAAAAACTGTACCCAGTAAATGTGTTTAATAAATTAGATGTTAAATTTGCATCCATAAAATGCAACTTTTTTAATGATCAAGGGAAGATTTTAAATCTTTGCATAAATATTTGTACCAAACAGGACAAATGGAAAAGGGATCACAGATAAAGGTTCTCCTGTAAGAAATCGCATGATATGTTACTGGTCTAACTGCTGAAATCCATACAACTTGCACCCCAACTAGAAAACCTACTTTGAGTAGGAATCATTATTTCAACACTAATAAGGTTGAAAATAATCAAGTATAGTGGTTCAGCATGGTGGTTGCATGCATGATGGACTATTCATCTCTTGACTTGTTCAGCTGCATTATCACCAATCAATATTTAACTTTCTCTCACAGTGGCACAACGGGTATGTGTTGGACAGCTGATGAGAAACAATTCAAGAAATAACAGGATTCAGATTGAATATATTCTTTACTTTGGGATTTTCAAAGAAGCAAATAATGACATATACCACTGTTCTAGTTGTTTCACAACTGGGTTAAGTACATTGTGGATCACACAGCTGTTGCATAGTGAGCTATTACTTATTATGAATGATAATAAATTTGAATATGAATAGGATTTCATTCATTGTGACTAGTACGAGTCAAAGAATCTATCATTGTTATCTTCTACATCCTCCTCTATCTGGTCACTACCATTTGTCTAGTGGCACATTACTGTTTACTACACTTGCTTTTATCTCACCCTCAAATATCCTGTGTAGAAAAGATAAGCTGCTGTTGCCAAGATTGCTGACACAGTAAAACATATTTGATAGCACCACTGATGAGGAAATTCTTCCAACTCTAGATGCTGGACAGCCAATGTATTTGCAGTGGAAATTTCTTGAAAGAATACTCCACATGTTGGATCACATACACTTACCTGGAAAATACACTTGCAAAATCCTCCTGCTTAATATCACAAGATTGGAGAATTTCTCTAGGTATTCTTTAAGTTCAGCACAAGGAAAAGGCACAAGCAGCAGTGGTGCCAAGTAACCAAATACTACAGCATCTAAAGTTGATGGATGTGATCCAAAAAAGAAAGGCCCCTTTTCCAACTTATGAGACAAATGCTGCAGACAAGTATGTGCTTCAGTAAATAACTAATGTGGATTAAACTATCTTCTGCTCTCATCCCCTTACCATATTTTTCATCTTATCTCTATCACTTTCTGACAATTCCAAAGGATCCTGATAAAATATAATCTGCATCAAATTGCACACTTGCTTTCGGTGCTTCCTTGGGTATAAATAACCTAAAAAATAAGGCATGGTACGAGTGTACCATGGTCGAACCACCTGCAGATAATTGGGTTCTATCAACCACCACATATAAGCTAGGGCAGGTTGTAATGACTTGTGCAGAAACTGTGTGTATGCTAGCACATCAGTTCGCTCATGAACAGCCAAGTCCACATCTAAGACATAGCCCTAAAAGAAGGTACATGAACAATACATTCTTCTTATTACCTGTGCTTGTAAATGTTCAATTGCTTGCTCAAATGGAATGGTGGTATCAGATTTTGGAAATTTTATAAATGGCAAGATCCCATTTGGACTTTTCCAAGGATTGTTTATTACAGTGAATTTCAATGGGCATCTTACAAATCTGGCATAGGCCTATAGAAATTACGATGCTTCATTACCATGCACATTCAAACCTCACCATGATTTGTAGGCACTGTCTGCAAAAGCTTGGTAGGCCCCAACCTCCTTCCCAAATAAATAACTCCATTCACAGTTAAATAATCAATGCAAGGTTTTATATGTATATTCCCAACTCAAGATTCTGATAAATAAAAGAACCTCGTTACTGCTTTTACTCCGCTATTGTCGTATGTAAAAAACTAAATTACCACGACAAACACAAGCTCTCATTTTATGACTATCTACTGCCGACAGCCGCCAGCGTAAAATGTTTTAAACTTATTTACATGAACTAGAAACTCCATGACAAGGAGTATCAATATTGGCTATTATACTTACGCTACTTATGATATGTAGGTGCTGCTTTAAAAAAAAACATTCTCGAACTCCTGTATGATATCCCACATGTTCCACGCTGCTTCGAAATTCATTGATGATGTGCCAAGTACTTAAAGAGTTCAATTTCTGTTCGTTGAAATGTGATTTTGTGTTCCTGTAAACCTTCCAAAAGCTTAAAAAATCAGAGGTTTTCTCTAAATGTACAATGCTCGACTAACTCTTATTACTGTTAAGATTTATTGAAATATAATCACAATATGAAAAGAAACCATTCTAACACCGAGTTTTCTAATGATTCAACGTTTCCTTTATTATTCTAACAAATCTTCAGCATGTTTTTCCAAATTGTTTTTGAAGTAAAAAACAAAGGAACACGCAAACATGCTTTTTTGTATTTAGGATGGCATGTTCTCTAAGTTACACAGCATAAATAAATCATAGCATATTTGACATACCATATTCACACTAATAATTCACACAACTGCATCGATATTACCTTAACTATTTTAAAATATATATATGCTACATATACGGATGTACTTGTATATTCATGATCTATTTCTACTTATTGAATGAACTATACATTTCAGTATAGTAATACTAATATATGTGCATATACATTCACAAATGCATGCATTTTCAAGTACAAATACAAAACCAACTTGGCTTAATAATGCATATCCATTTGAATAAGCGTACAGGTAAATATAGTGTGTATATGTGTGTATAAATGGGGTGACAAACATATATATGAGTTCATGCACTCTTATGTACGTATGTGTTCACAAGTTAAGATACATTCACATTATGTTGGAGAGGTTATTTTAAACACATATACCTGTACTTAAAACTTCTCTAAATACTCGTATATACTGCAGTAAGTTCAATACTTTATGTAACAATCAAAATTAGGCCAGAACTAAATTTGTGCAACATAACTAAAGAGTGTGACAGTATTTTAAAATGACTTTTGAGAGATGAAGAATGTTCAACATAGGAACTGAAGTTTACTACAAGAAACTAGACCAGAACCATTTTCTTGGTATGAACCTAGGATACTATGGTTTTGCGAAGGCAACTCAATTATTGAGTTACTGCATTCCATTGGAAAGGATAATTTTTATCGAAAAAAAGGTCTCAAATGATTCGAAAGAAACTTGGTAATATTACTCTCTCTTCGGAATAGCTCATCTGGTCACTTCATATCAGAATGGAATGTTATGTTCATTATGAAATCAAACGCTTCCCTTTCTCTTTTCGTTTTTCCTCGACTTCACTAAACGTACATTAATTATCATGCGCAACTCCTTTCGGATCCAAATGCTTCATCAAAATGCATACCATGTCTAATCTGAGTGCAAACAAGACACCTTAAACAAGTGCATCGTTTGAAAGCGGCAGAGATTAGAATCCACTTAGTATACAGATGATCGTTCCTATCCTACATATATTTCAAATGCCCTTCTTGGTCTGCTTCATTTTTTATTTGAATATTGTCGTGCATTTCATCTTATAACAAAGAAAACCAATCTATTTATTCTTTTCTAACTGCTTAGACCACATGATGCTCATCTGTCGCAGCTTCTTTAATCTGAAAGAGATCGAACAGTGTCTAAAGGATTGGAAATAATTACTTCCTTTTTCTTGAGTTCAACATAAAAGTGCTTTCCAAAGTGTAAAGTGACACTGCTAGGGAGAACTTGCTTCTAGGAAATACTGCGGCCTGTGAGCCTCGTCCTTAGCAAAGGAATACAAGGAAACCAGATAATTATAGCAAAGTAATGCGATTTTTAATCCTGTTCTCTATTATCTCTACACTGTCACGTTTAAGAGCCTAATGTCTTAACTTTCTAATATGAATCAATTATATTTTCAAACACATCTCTGGAGACTCCTATAGTGGTTGTTTTGAGAAACATTGACAGCTGTTTTTATTTATCCTTCAAAAGATGCTTCTCAAGATTTCCCATACTGTCAACTTTGCCAACGCAGAAAGGAAAGCAGAGACACTGCTATGAGCTCTCCTGTAATTGAATCTGTCACATAACGCTGTGCAAATTATGATCTCTGATGAGCTCAGGTAATAATTAGTTTCACATTTACGGGGCATGTTTTTTTCTATGTGAAGCACATCCAAAATACTTGGGTGTGAGTCTAATCGATAACAACATTATATCATTGGTGACAGTTTGCTTGCTAGAAATGCTCTTTTCTTCATTTTTTGGTATAGATTTCAAACACTACCTCAATATCACTTGAAGAGAGAAGAAAAAGGCACACCTGAAAAAATCCCGTTTTTATACGGAATAATCACATTTTGTAAAAATAAAACGAAGGGCAAACCATGGAATTTGCTAGTTTGCAACCTGCTCTCTCCGAAAAAGAACTGAAACTTCGAGGCACACTCCTTGAGCCTGAAAGCTGAAAGAGATGCATCAGCCACCAAGAATACGGAAGACTACAACAGAGTACCACATCTTCCATATTCTAGAGCTCTTGAGGAATTGAGATCCCCGATGGGAACCAGTCAGGTGGTCAGTTACCTTATCCTAGAATCAGGGCCCAATCAGAAAGTGGAGACGGAATTTCCCTGAAAATGGGGCAATATGAAGCCAAAAATGGCGTCAAAAATCTTTTCCGGATAAACTTGGCATGTCTAAACTATGTGCTTTAAGATAGGGAGACAGTAAGGAAGATGACTAGAGGGATTCAGGTCTTAGTGCAAGGATGCTCCTTGTTAGAATATGTACCTGAATCTTTGATCGTCCATGGTGTGGCAAGCATTTCAAACAAAACTCAGCTACAGACATTTTCAAATTTTCTAGTTTTTCAGAATCTCATATAATCAACAACATTTACAGCTATTGATGATTACATCAGAACGAGAAATCATCAAGCAACGAGGAAATGTAAAATTCTCAAACTGCTGCATAAAGCCATCACAAGAGAATAAGAGGTTCTGTTACGTGCTTCAAATCAAAAACAGATGGAAAGAATCGGAAAAGAATTTGAGCATCGAATATTCGTTTTTTCTAGTAGATTACAACGTAGCAGGTTGACAAATTGGTTGTATCAAAGTCCCCCGGTTTCGAGCTGACTGACGTGTTGCCCGTTACGCTAAGATACATGGGAACTGAAACGAATTGGGTGAGAAGTAGGTACTTTTCAGGCCTGTTAAGGATTCCAATTCAAGGGGCAATTTTCTGTGCCGTTCAGAAGTGTGATATACTAAAGTAAAGGCGATCTAACCCTAACGATGAATTAGTTGACTCGTGAATATGAAGCACAGAGCCATATTTGATGTAAAAGGTCCAAAGTGGCTATCTGGCCTTCAGCTTTTGGAGCATATTATTGAAGATCAATGAACCATGGATACTGGGCATCCTCTTAAACTCTTAAAGAGCACTGCTTGGTAAAGTTCCCAGCTGCTTTCAACTAGAACTGCTGACTTCAAGATACTCTCCAATTGCATTTCCTAGTAGAGGTAAATGTAAGCTTTCCAAAAGTGCTTCTGGATTTCCGATTAGATTCCGCTTCCTAGAAGACTAGAGCATAACTGTTGAGATTTATTTTAACATTTACAAAGTGTTCCAAAAATGATTTGATCCATCACATCTTTGTAAGTTCTTTATCTCAAAATGTTGACAGCAGCAAATGAGCATGTGCCCTCTGGTTTCCCTGATGGTGGTTCAATCCGTCTGTTTCTAGTAGCAGCATCGTCGTCACCACAAGACAAAGTCACTTCCGCTCAGTTCGGCTTCTATGTAAAATGTGAATTATGCCGTGAAATAATGCGTCAAAGAATTCTCTGAGGTTTCTAGAATGACCCTCGTTCGAACTTCATTCTTCACCATCATTCTTCATTTTTCGCTTCACTCTACTTCTTTCTACATCTTCCTCAAGGAAATTAGTACCATGCCTATCAGTTCGATGATCTAAGAAACCATCCTGCAGGAGGACTGCAGACTCGGTACTGGATGGAGAGAGCACAGAAAGCACGGAAGATACTAGTCCTAGGTGTGCAGAAATGGGATGGAGGGAACGACAGAGTTCTTCAGTCCGCAAGTAGGAACGGGAACAAAACTGAAGGAAAAAAACAACTCTGAATTGATACTGGAATAGAAGAAAATCCTATTTTTCCTGCTTCCATACACCCTTATGAAGATTTGAAAACTCCAAATAATGCAAACAGAATTTGCATTAGAGGACGCTGAAATTAAAATGCATTGAATTTCCACTAGAAAGGAAGGAATCTTTCTAGCTAGAGTTTCTATAGGAAAGGAGCGGCGACGGATACGAAAACGAAGATCTGCTCATAGATATCAAAAGTTAAGAAACAGATTCAGAAACACTCAATTCTTCCTAATGATTAAATAAGAAAATATTTTACTAAAGGAACAACAGTTTGATACTATAAGAGCATAACTTCTCACACACAAAAAAACAAGTGCAATAGATTACTTTTTTATCTCTGGGCAGAACATGGTGTTGTTGGAATCTACCGGAGCACACAGTCTTTAATGGAGATCACGCAACTCCTCAATCTCAGGGATTAGGATCTCAAAAATGTGAACACTTAGAAAAACAAAAGACTATTCTTATTGTCCTGAATGTTCCAGAAGAACGAATTATTTCCCGAAACTACGAGTGGAAAATTGCAGTGTTCTAGGAATGCCAGGCAAATGTTGAGCAAAATGCTTTATGATTTCATAAGTGATTCAAAACTGTACGTAAAAGTGCACAAGAGTATTATTTTCCATCTAAACTCTATGGAAAGATTGTAGAGAATGGAAAGTGACAAACCCTTTCTTCGACATTTACCTGATGACAGGGTTTACAAACTACTGAAAATATCAACAGCGACTCCATCACCAAAGGTTCCTTGGTTCATAGATCTCACTATCTCGAAAATAAGGCAGCAACGTCAAACGGTTACAATCCCAGCAATAAAAATTTGTTTTGAATAGGAAAAAGGTATTACTCTATGAAAGTTATTACATATTGAAGCATTACTGCTTCTGTAACCAAACCATCACATCTACAAGCCTAAGACATGCAACAGTTTGTCAATTATTTCGTCCTGACAAACCAATATAAACTTTCAAAGTCTTGTATATTCCGAGTCTGTTGTTAAAGTTATTCTGATTCGATCAAATTGAAAATGAGAAATATGTTTGTACTGTCCTGCTACTCGCCACAAGTTCCAAAAATCCCTAGCACTGAAACCTAATCTGAACTGTATCCAACTGATCAGCCAGAGAAGTTTCGCTGAAAATATCCCCTGATATGTATTATTAGCACGGAATGCTTTCGGACGTGACCTTAAATCGGACTGCTGTTTATGCATTGTGATGATCCCATGACCTCTCTCACGTTGAATCTCCATTTACAAACTGTTACACCACAATTGCAATTCTTATCAAAAACTCGGACATAAAAATCTTTCGACTACTTTTGAGAGTCAAAATATTTTGCATCATCGGGGATGATGCAAAATATTTTGTCTCCTTAAATTGCAAAAGCGATCCCTGGACTTAACATCAGTATCCATCATTAAGTTGTATAACAGATTATCCACTGCAATTGGCTACAGATCATCTGCCTACATTCCAGATGACATCCGATTCCATAGTTTGCACAGATTTTTTTTTAGATTTTCCTCAAACTTTGTTATCGAAACCTCATCTACACCCTCAGCACCTTTATTTTTCGATACTTATTTATAAGCTGTCCAAATTAGTTGCTTCGGTATATCAGAAGACTTTGTTTTATTCATTCACTCCTCCCTTCCGGCTGATAAATAATTAAAACTAAATAACTCAGCTCCTTCGCTCCATCTCCATTACAAAAATTTTCTCACTACTACAATCTGATCCGCCCCTGTTCTTCGCATTGGTGCTCTCATCCTTGGAGATCAGCTCCTTGAACTTCTCCCTTATCATCGAAGCCACATCGTTCCCGTACTGAACAAAATTACTCACGTCTTCATCAATATTTGATACTCACTTCAGGAATCATAATGCCTGATAGATATATCTACAAGCTTATGAAGTCCCAATCTTGACAGAAAAGTGAATGCCATACTTTGGATTCAATCTAATCTATTTAAATGCTTGCAATTAAGAGACATTTCATTTTTCGTTTTTACAAATACGTTTTCATCATAAATAAGTCATGCATAGCTATTCTTTTCCTTCTCAGGACCGGGATCAGAACAGCGACCAACAACAGTATCATGCATGTTTTACTGCTTACATTTCAGTATCTCAGTTTTAAACCAACGCATAATCCCAAATAATAAATGCAATTTCGAGTAAATAATCGGAAAACTTGCAATCATATGAATGGTTCTCAAGAGAAGAGATTTCGTAATAAGTCAGCCAAGAGCTAGAATTGAGGCCGAACTTCATACAAGGTACATTTTTTTTGTTGCAGTAATGGAGTTGCAAAATCTAAAAAACCAACAACGCCTTTTTCCGAACCACTAAACGTATCACTTAGAACAGACTACTTTACAACCAAAGATAAAGTGAATCGTAAAGTACATAATATAAATTGTACCCATTGTACATAAAATACAACCCATTTTTCATGGAGAACAACATCAAGAATGATCCTCAAGCTGTGACAGCATTTAGTGCTTTTTTGTTTCTTCAACGAAATATTGCCCGCGTCGGAGCAAAATGGAAGAGAAGAGGACGTGGAAACCATGGAAAAAGTAGATTGGGATCTGCAAACGCGCGGTCACCTTACTTTATCCATTGGTTCCCACAATGGCCTGTGGCGTCGCAGGATGCGAATCAAGGGCAGCACTGGTTCGACTCCAGGTACAGAAATGAAGAAGCATATGATGAGCTTGCATAGAATGGAAGATGTGTCAATGAAATACAAGTGTAGGAGATGTTAATGCTGACATACTTTTAACAAGACCTTCGTACCATGTTTGCGATGGAAAACCCTCCTCGCCTGCCCCCGTAGTAACGGTACGGGTGTCCAGGTTTGTCTGTGCCAGACCAGATACGGCATGGCCTTTTCGACGAGAAAGGGCCTGCTAAGCCATCATATCTGGCATGAGCGAGCTGCAACCTGACAGCGAAGGAAGCATGGTGCAGATGGAAACTCCTTCCACAGATATACTTGGAGAAGAAGGCCAGAAAAGGAATGCTGAGAAAGCAAAGAAACAAGAGGAGGATACCTCGCTGGGGCCAATACTCGAGATTCCCCCCCTAGAAGAAGGAGATGAAGGAGGGCTGTTTGGCAACTTGGAAGCATTCATAGGCACTCTGATCAAAGATCGAACGGAAGAAAACACGGAAAAGGAACAATTGCAGCCCGCTCATATCGATTACAAAGTATGGTGTGATTCTCCTCTCCTCCCAGACCATCCTCCCTCAGCCACAGTGGCTCATGAAAGCAAAGAACTCCAGAAGGAACGAGTAAAATGGAAGCCATACAGAAGATATGGAAACCGAAAGGCAGGAAAAGAAAGCCGACATGGAGAGCGAACTATGCCTCCAAGTTCGGAGGAGCGAAGCTATCTCCAGAGGATCCTGGACGAAGAAAGGCCTCGTTGGGAGGACTTCTGATATATCAAAAGGTGACAGTCAAAATCCAGGAGATACTTAAAGTAAAAGCAGAAAGGAAAGGCGGGAAGAAACCAAGGATGGACCCGAACAGATCGTCAATCCAAAAGCTTTACAACATTAATAGGAGAAGAGCAGTTAGAGCGATTTTAGGCCAGCAGAGCACGACCTGTAAGTTGGAAGTTGACAAGGTTGAAAGGCACTTTCGAAATGAACTTGAGATGGAACAGGAAGCTGATAAAGAGCTTCCCAAGAAGATGCTGCTGGGAAGAACCCAAGCAGCATCCCCCGTAGACCTATCTCCATTCACTCAAGAGGAGGTAGCGGCGATACTGCGGCGTGCGGAAAATTCATCGCCCGGAGATGGAATCACGTACGCTGGATGGAAGAGCATTGATCCAGAGGCCGAAATGCTCGCAATAATTTTCAATATTCTAAAAAGGTTTCGTCGGATTCCAGAAGAGTGAAAATGTACCAGAACGGTACTCATAGCAAAAAACCACAGCAGCAGATGACATCTCCAGCTGGAGGCCAATATCCATTGGCAACAGTGCTTACATCCTGTATGCCAAATGCTTGGCCTCCCGAATCAGAAGATGGATTCTGGAAAATGAGATTATCGGCACTCAACAGAAGGGCTTCCTGGCCTTTGACGGAGTGCTTGAACAGAATTTCATCCTACAAACAAGACTGGGTGCTGCACGTCGCTTGTCGAAGGACTTTTGAGCGGTACTTATCGACTTTGCAAATGCCTTCGGCACAGTTTCCCAGACACAATCATGGGAACACTGAAGGAAGCAGGGGCCAGGTAGGAAATAATAAATATCGTTGAAGGGATAAATAGAGGAATTTCCCCCTTCATTCAACTGGAAAACACCGAAACCAGGACGTTCTCCGTGCGGCGCGGAGTGAAGCAGGGATGTCCCTTAAGCTCACTCCTCTTTATCATCTCGATTGAACCCATCTGCGCTCGATGAGGCAAAACTACGGGAACGATATCACGTTAGCCTACGCAGACGACATCGTCATACTGGGGAAGGATGAGGAGAAAGTCCAAGAAATGATGGCGCATTTCCAGACATTAGTCGACCAAGCCGGCTTATCCATTAACCCGGCAAAATGCGCCTCGATATGCTACAGCGGCAAAATCCCCAAAGGTATAAGAGACGTGGGCATCCAGGTAAAGGAAAACAAAATCCCTTGTATTGCCTTATCACAGGCATACAAATACTTGGGAAAACCCTTCAGTGTGAGGGTCTTCAACATACAACCCACCAAGGAAGACATCTGCCAAAAAGCGAATGCCATACTTGAAAGTGAACTCTCAGGTTGGCAAAAAATGGATGCAATAAAACCCTTTTTCTATGGCACTAACTGCTACCAGCCGAAAATACCCCATTAGCCGTCTTAATATCGTGCGACTCGAAAGATTAATAAAATTGAAAGAATTATAAGATTAATTCTAACTTGTCATGAAAACATAGTTCGATTAACCGCACTTGGCTGATTGCAGGCATGTCTTATTTTCCCAAGCTCTGACGTAGACGCTTATATCGCATGACACGGATTGATTTGAACACTTGTAAATGGCAGTAAAATTGTACACCATTCCGGCCACCAACTGGGTTGACAAGTGATTCACATCTTCCACAGTGCATTCTGCTGATAAATTAAGCTGGGGAATTAGAATCGTAGCAAGTCCTTGAGAGGTTTCATAAAGATCGGGTTTATCCTTTGGGTCCTGAGTCTCAGATTCTCCATACTAGAAACAAATAACATATTGATTAAACAGAACCTCGGCATACAGATTATAAGGGTCCTTTACAAACAGAATAATTTCGATATTTGAGTTTTCCTAAAATGTAGATCATATTAGTGGTATCATGTTAACGATAAGAGGAAGGTAGGTAATCCCAAACCAACCACCTTCATTCTGAAACAATGCTTTCACCTCAATTAAGCAAACGGTTTAAGTCATCTCTCCGTGCATTCGGACCCACAAAAGCATTATGTCTCAGTTTAATCAGCTAATCACCGTGAATAAAAGTTTGCACAGAAGTGGGTGCATTGAAAATTCCCATCTGGCAACAATAACATTTCGGAGAGGATATACGTATATCAATATTCTTTCATGTCGTGAATCCGATTTACTTTTCTGCAAGGGCATATGGAAATGCTAAGGCGAGAACTGTAATCTCTCGAACACAACACATTCCATGAACTTCATTGCTAAAATGGCTCATTAATACTTGGATTTGAAAACTTGCATGTGTGTGTTTATGTAGTGAAACCAAGAGCAATGAGGGAAAAGTAAAGGGGAGAACATCTATACAGAAAACCTTCATGGTTTTTAAAATAACTGCTCTGAAGTACTCAACCTTTTGAAATAAGACACTCATTTCAAAGAACAGTATCTTTCATATTATAAATGGACTGCAGTTTAGGAATCCAAAAAAAGCATGTATTCAGGAAAGGGTTGCATAAACAGACAAATTTTGATTCCGTTTTCATACTTGCCTTTTTTTGGATATCAACTTGAATCATATTTCATCAGGATCTTTGATATAGTATGATTATTATGAATTTAGGAATGGAAGTAATTACATAACTTCACAGATGAAAGCTCAGTAAAATCAATACAATTAAGTTCCTCATCTATGATGTTAACAAGAAACTGACAAAAAACGGTGATACAGCATCAGCAAAAGCAATGGAAATTGCATTAACTCAATCAATCTGCTGGGTGCAAACAAACTCCCTCAGCTGCCAACATGGTTATGTTTCTCTTTCAATACAATTAACTTAGAAAAGTAAGATAGCACTCATAAACATATAAACATTATTATGACATACACATGCACATATGTATATGTAGAGAGACATAATCAAATGATTTGTTCACTCAGATTCACTTCGAAATTTGTACAGCTTGCAAAACCAACATGCATATTCTAATTTTAAATTCAGTAGTGGTGTATTCAAAGGACTAGGAATTTTGATCATAGAAAATATACCTTCTTCTACTAGTAATTACAACATTCATTTGCATATGGTTTTCGGTATCATTATAATTGCTTATAACTCAAATCAGTCGTCTAGATGCTATTAAACATTTCTTGGCAATATACATAGCTACTTGACTATTTTCTTATTTCCCATGTCTGAATTGGGTCATCACACAAAAATACTGACTGTTAATGACTTGAAAATATATATTTATAATAACCAGTTCACTTCACATATATGCACATATACTTGACATGCTTCACATTAATGAATGCATATAATTGCATTTCATTTAAAAGTGTATTTGTGTGTAAACATGTATTCGAAATTTTAATGTAGTTCCAATAACATTTTAAAAATAGAATTTTTAATAGAATTAATGTTTGATTCATAGGTTCTACATCATAAAGCTGTCTTACCTGATTACAAATAGTGCGGTATTTCATGATAATTTGGTATTCTGATGATTTACAATCTTCAAATTACGTATTTTTTTTCATTTTATCTGGATGCAATCACAGACTGCACATGATTTACTATTTATTTTCATAATACTAAATATTATCTGGTAAGGTACTATACTGTATATAATCTGAAAAACTGGAACTGGTATGTTTTCTTTTATAATTTATGTTTCACAGAATTACGATTTGACTCAGTTTTACATTTCAAATATTTTTCCAAAATAAAATTTAATGATACTATCTGTAATCGTAGATTTTGTGGTCTTATAGAAATTCTGCTTCAGCAGATACCATAATTTGTTGTCTCTGACAACACAACTAAATGCACTTAATATATTCAAATACATAAATAGAAAGTTCCAAGTCCATGCACTTGTATGAACTTATAACATTATTTTTCGTGATTAAATGCCATTCATTCTAGTCTTCAAAGAATATTGTTCTAGTTATTCATATTTGTAGTGCCTCATCTATTCTTGAAAGCATTGCCAAATGTGTAATGAAGTTTCCAATTGATAGTACATTTCAAATTGTATGATAATACAAACATACAAGATATCAACCCTTTATTCTAATGCAGCAAACTGGAGTCACCTTGAGCCAAATGATCCATTCCCAGATAAAACATAAATCAATTTCGACTGAGTGAGATGAATAATCGTCAAACAAATCGAAAAATTGTATTTTTCAAGTAACAATCTACAAATATTAATAAAAGACCGAATAAGTCATTAATAAATTCCTTTCATTTTTGTTCTTATCGGATTTTCATTTGGATTATATACTTGATATATAAGCAACATCAGTGATATATTAGCATCATCTATCAGTGAGCATCAGTTAACATCAAGGGCTAAGTCAACACTGAGGATTAAAACCCCTTTAATTTTTCGAAAGCGACTTGCAGTGCTTGAATATCCCAACATCAATATATAGAATATGCTGGTTCAGAGCAAGATTCGCTACGTATTCTCGAAGCTGTACTGGAGTATAAAATCCAGTTCGAAAAATTTGTTGTTCAAATAAATTTTTCGATCACAATAACCGATTATTCTGTTTATCCTATAAAATTATTTTCCTTCTACATCTACCTGCTGTTTATGCATCATGACCAAGAGTTCGCCGTAAGGTGTGATGTGTATATATTTTTTCAGGAATGGTTTTAATAATACATTTGAATAATACATTCTGAATGGCCCTCATGACATTCACATGCGGCATTAAACATACTTCTACATCGCTGAAAACACTCAACACCAAGGCCTTTCCATGACTTCCCTCACTCAACAATAAAGTCGTAGCAAGCTTCTCTGTGCACAAATCATTCTACTTCTGAAATTTATTTACCTTCTTTACTAATCTTTCTGTTCCACAATTCTTCAAAAGACTTGCACAAAGCAGCCCAATAATTATGATGCAAACATTACGTGCAATGGAATCCCTGCTCTGAAGATTCACAATTTCCCAAGTAGCGCTCCCACACGGCTTCCATACCATGCTGCCAAGGACGTAAATGCTGCTGCACTGAATTATCTAGGGTCGACAAAGTTGATGGAGTCCCACTAGATGGCCTTCTAAAACCCGCGATTTTCCAAAAAAAAATCTCCAGATTTTAATACCTAGGAATTTATTATTACTATTATTATTTATAACATGCAATTAGTATTTGATAAGGAAAGGACAATTTTAATACATAACTCGTTCAAAAAAGCAGGTCCTCTGGATCATCCTTGTCAAAGAAATAGTGCTGCGATTGTGACGTTCTTGGAGTTTAGTTCTCAGCTTGTCCACTTTCATTTCTATAGGCAGCCAAGGTTCCTATTTTCCTCAAAACCTCTGATGACAATTGATAATCCTTGCAGAATTTGTTAGAGCGCTCTAGACCTTCCCTCATTGTGAGAATTGCATTGACCATTGCCGTTCCCATACGGTTTCGTAGTTTTGACTTCACGACGTTCATCAAGCTGAAGATTCTTTCCACTTGAACATTAGACCATGGAAGAACAATGAGAGATGTCACTACTTCAGCCAACTTTCCAAATGAATTGACATCAGACGAGTCTTGATAATTAACTACTCCACTCCAGAATTCAATTGTACTGGCAGTTTTCTCCCACTTTGCACTTGTTAAATTGGTCCACTGGATTTCTGCTTTTGCTATCTTCTCTGATGGAATTCGGAGATGCTGCATTAGGGGTATCAATGGACACCTGACAAAAAGAAGAGCACGAGACAGAAATTATTCACATTGATCTTAGCGCTCTCATATTATCAGGCAGTCTTGCTTGAAGCCCCTTATGTAACCTAATAAGGAAGATATTGCACCTTTTTCTGAAGTCAGTTTCTTCTTCTGCTGGCAGTTTGAGTTGATGTAGTTTCTCCTCAACTTCATAGCCCAGATAGGAACCCCAGAGCACATAGTTATCAAGATTTTCTGTTTGGAATTCCTTCTTGCATGTCGGAAGCACAAACTTCTTGGCCGTGTTCTCCACCAAACCAGCCAGGTCATGCAAGAACTTAATATGATCGGCATTACTTGCCTCGAATGATTTGTTCGCCCCTTGCATGTCGGGCAATACTGGTCGAAGGAAAAGGAGAAATGCGAGGTTTTTCCCATCAGAAAGCTTAAAATTCAAAAGGGATGTTGTGTAATCTCTCTCTCTTGTACTCGCAATTTTAAACATAGTACTGAGCTTCTACCCACTGATCCAGAATTCTGTTTATTGCAGTTTCAATCGACAGCCAACGAGTCTGGAACCTCTGTACAGAATTTCTAGGATTGTGCCCATCATTCATGGCAGCAAATAGAGCTTTGTAATCATTTTCCCGTAAGGCAGAATGGGAAAATCAATTATAGGTTTCTCACTAAAGAGTCAATATTAGCAGGAAGGCAATCTGAGGCTGCAGAGACAGCCAATTGGAGAGTGAATACGCAACGGATCATTGCAAGCCCTGGGCATTCCTTCTGCAGTTTAGCGCACACGCCATCGTTTATGCCACTCATGACAGTCGCATTTTCGACTTCAATACTTTTTATGTTTTGCATGTTTAATCTTTTACTACCAAGTGTTTCCCTCACAGTAGCAGCAATAGATTCAACATCACAGGTGTCAAGTTCAGCCAATGCTAAAAAAGTAGATTCTATTTTTCCTGACTGATAATTTCCCGACTGACTCCTAGCATTTTAGTAACACGAATATCGTTGGATTTATCAGTTAAAACACTGGAAGGACCAATTCCTATATCATCAAGAAGAGCCTTTACAAAGTGAGATGCCACTATGAAACTTATTATAGCGGTACGCTTAGGACGATGTAGTTGGAATTACAATTTGCAATTACATGATCCGAGAATACACAGTTCTCTGGGATCGTCTACTGTTCTTATTGATATGAAAAGACTTAAAGACGCTTCAGCTGCGTTTTCAGAATCTTTGTTTGTTGAACCAAAAGTGTCCAGTGCTCATGAAGAAGAATATGTAGCGTCAGCCGTCTGATGCTTCTCCGTTTTGCCATGAGAAAATAGATCTCAGTGTGTTGCAGCCAGTATGCATTTGCAAAATTTGTATTTAGCTTTATCAGCACTTCTCGGAATTTCTAAGATCCAGTCTTTAAGCAGTACTTCACTTGAGCCACTCTTTACGAAATAGTTGCTGCTATTGCCACCCCATATCTTGAATGACACAATGAATGAAAATAATCCAATAAACACCTAATAATTTAACACAACACGAGTCATTGAAGCCTACTATATCACAGCACACGCTCAATATAAGTAATGCCATTAAAACTTGCAATATTGCAAGATTCCACATTACAAAAATAAGATGCAAACTATCAATTAATTACTGCTGCACGTGATCGATACGTTTCTAGGAGCGCGCCGCACTTCCGGTCTTATATACTCCAGTTAAAAGAAAACGTTAGAGCAGTCTCTAAATTGTAATTAATTTCTCTAACTAATTGCTGCTGCACTGCAACAATCACATTTTCAATATCAAAATATTTTAATTATAAGGAAGTGGTTTCCCTCGACGGTCTTTATCAGCGATGCAACAGTTTATCAGTGTGACTCCACATGCTCCAAGACTGAAACGGGAGTGGTTAAAAAATATCCGGAATTTTATATTATGTATTATATCTATTTAAGACTATTTACAACATCCACAGTTGTAAATTTTCTTTGCAGCCATGAAAATCCGGAAACTCGTCGTACTATCTTTCTCCCGACACTTCCAGCTGTAATAAGAGAAGAGATTTGATGAAAAATAAAGACTCAGTGGTTTCGGAGCTTTAGGTCCAGGGTTACAAAGTTTTCATAATGGTGGACCAAGCAAGAGACAGAACGAAACTTTTCCGTTATTTCAAATATGAGAAAATCTATAGAACAAAGAAACTTCAGTTATCCCATAGTTTCTTGCATTCCAGATCTAGAAAAAGACATAAAAACGAGATACTTGGAAACCAGAAGCATAATCGCTACTAAGATCGAATAATACTCAGTGTGTTCCTATATACTCATAATATAAATGTTAAGAATGAACAGAGGAGATAGTCTTACTTTTTCGAAGGATATTTCTAATGGAAAAATCATAATTACTGAATTCTGTGCTATAGCTAAGATTGCATTTTAAGTTCTTGGGAGACAAAAAAGGGCTGAGCATACATTGCAGCACTGAATTCATTCTGTTTGGAAAAGCAATTGATTTAAAAGCATTTTATAAGATTAAAGTATTCAAATTAAACAGAATTTCCCCGACTAAAGCAGTCAAATTGAATGTGAATGAAAACACTCGAAAGTTCTCGATGTATTATTTAATTTAATGATTTGATCTTTATTTGATGGTCATTCATTTTGGTATTTACGTTTTTGTTAAATAGGTAATTTAAAGATTTATCGGTGTAGTAAAGATTACTAAATACAACTTCTTGATCAGGAATTCTGAATGTGTTTACATTTTGAATTTGGTTTTCTGTTTTTATGGCTTAAGATGAGTTTGTCATAAATACATCCAGATATGCTTGAATAGATGTTTTTCCTTTTGGGAATCCTGCAGGAACCACGATCGCATTCTAGACAGAACCTCTAACTAAAGCATTCAGGAAATTCCTAGGTTTCCTTTCTTTGTTTCTGACCATTGATTTCGCGTCGCTTATGAAGGATTTTCAAGAATCACCTTAAAAGCTGTTGGAATATTAGCAGCATATGTTTATTGAGAATATTCTACTAGGCTATACACGGCTATTAGAGAAGCAGTAACCATTACTATTCATTTGCAAGCTATACTTTCACTCACGTGAAATGAAAGCAGGCAATCATAGGAGGCGAGTCTACATGGCAAAGTTTACCAATTCATCTGCTTGTACAAAATAGTTATGAGTTGATCACGTTAAAGAAAAGACTTTTCTGGCTTTTCTCTTGCTGTTCAGGGAGGGCATACATGTGTTCCGATAGAAGAGCCCACGCATCAAAAACCTAAACATGATCTTTTGATTGCCGTTCGTGTAGCCTGTTGGAAATCTGTAAGTGAATGGATACTGATAGGAATGTAATTCTTCGGGGAGCTGTGCCGATGGTTTTTGATAATTAAGTATTCAACAAATGCAGTCTTGTGTGTCCTTTGTAGTCCGTTCAAATACATGCAGGAAGATCCGTGATCATTAGTGTCACATTTTCCCTCTCTCTCCTGCCTGCACTTGCATCTTGCCTCATCTACAGTACCAAAAAATGCATATTATTGTTGTTCATTAGTTTCCGTTACAAAGAAAAATGAGAGAAAAAAAAAAAGAAAAAAAGCACAACATCCAGATGGATTTTTTTATTTCCTGTGTGGATGTCGAAGCCTCCGGAATCTTTGTTTTCGACGATTATGGCAGCGTTTATGCAAGTCAAGCTTTTAGAGGAAGGATTGTTCTTGGATAGAAAGTTTGTATGTTCATATGATTTCGTAACACATCATGGGTATAAAGAAACGCTACATGAAATTCATGCGAGATTGAGATGGATAAACTTACTAGGAATTCTCAGCTCCGTGATGAGGCATGTTCTGACGAAATCGCTGAGAAACCCGGAGCGGTCTGCGAAGAGTTTCCGGGAAGCTACAGATGTTTACAATTTTTCTCTTGTATAAAGGTGCTTCAGCTTCGAGAGTGTTACGAAATGCACCTAGTACTGCTTCGAGATGCCATGATCCCATTTGCGGAAATGGATGTTACTGATTCTGGTATTGTAAATGTAATGATTCTCAAGCTGGATAGGCATTATCAAAGCTCCAGATAGACTTGGGTATACATAAATGCCCAAATCTTATATCTCATCCTGCTAAACGAGCATTTAAGATTTAAAAGTCAAATGCGTTTGCTTCCAAACGAAACACCGCAACTTGATTAATGACCTAAAGAGTCAAGAACAGGAAAAGCAGCAGGTGTTCTTGCACACTTTGTGATCAATTAAGAGAGATTCAAGCTCACAGTGGTCGTTTCATCATTGAATTTCTCATTTCTCTCCTAGCAAGGAATCACGCCGCCATAAGCAAGAACATTAGATTCGACAAATACAGAAGTATCGAAGCTTCATCTGTTCTACTCAGGATCTGTCACTGTAAACCTTCACAACGACTTTTTTCAGCAGAATATCGAGACTTTTGAACTTTATATCGAGACTTATGGAGGCGGGGAGCGGAAAATTTCTAGATAGGTAGAGTTTAATGGGAAAGGAAAGGGGGGGGGGGGAAATGCAATGGAGAGCAGCAATTGCAAGGTTTGTTCACCATTTCCTGCTGATGTAGTCACTGCAGTCAAATAAAGCGTTCAGGAATGAATCATCATTTATGGAACTCGCTTCCTCTTAATGGTATAATCATACTCTTCCCTAGATCGTGTTGTAATTGAAATCAATCCATAAAATCTCACATCCACTGGATTATTCGCTCTTATCACTCGCAACTCGAAAGAATAAATATTCAAGAATTCAAGATCAGGTTAAACTCTCTACTGTGCGATCACTAAGGAATTTCTCCGCAAAGTCGTATTGCCGAAGAACTTTGTCCAGTTGTTTGCTGTTGACCTTGAGATTCAAAAGTCGCAAGATTTATTTTTCTTGTGTTTCCACAGCAGCAATCTTATGGTTCTTGAGTTTCGATGCCTAGTAATCCGGGACCTATGTTTTGATGCGTTTTACAAGAGAATTTCGAAAAGATATTTTTTTTCTTCCTCTGGATTTGACATTATTACCAAAGTATTTAGCACATAAAAAGAAAGACCACAGCAGTTGTTATAAGTGTGTAAACCTTTGCAAAGTAAACTTCATTCAATGATCGAGCTTGAAATCTTCCATGGTGCCATGTTTCACGGCAAACATGATGAACACGAATATAGGTAAAAACTTATTAAAAAATGATTCATAATGGCACATTCACACATCTCTCATCATGTATTTCTTCGGTACATGATGAGAGACGTGTGATGTATTACAAAAAGGCTAAGCAAAGCATCTTCTTTTTATATTCCGAGATTTTATTGTTATAAAACAGAGATACGGTACTTCTGACCTCTCATCATCTCTTACATTCTTCCTTCATTTCTCAGCGGCTAAGATGGAATTATAACAACCGGAATTTAGAAAATGTCAATAGTAATACAAAAGAATCATTGATAAGGTACCTAGTCTTCATTCCTTAAAAATCAGTAACCAATTCTAGCTACTTGAGTTGGAATACTTATTATTGTCATACACATTTTCCTTTTATTTTTGATATTCATTTAAAACTACGCCCTTTACTTGTATTGAGGAATTTCACCATTCTTTATCATTTGTTTTGTGTGTATGTGTTCTAAAATCTGCTTACAATATTGAGACTGTGTTTCGTTTTTCTTTTTCAAATGCCACTTTGAAAAGACGTTCCACACTCTTGTTATTGTCACACCAAATCTTTCGTCACAAAACATCTTTTCGCAGGATGTACTTCTTGGTCCTTGAAAGAACTCTTCGGAATTCCAGCGTAATCATCATTTTGCCAAAGGGAAGATTTTCTGAATCCCAATCCATAGACATCAATGAATGCATGTGGTCTCAGATTCAGGTTTAGAATTCTATTCACCTGGTTTTAACAGTTAAAACGACCCAAAACAGTTGCAAATTAAAAATCTTCGTTAGGATGAATATAGAAGCTGTATTGTAAGAATTTCGGGAGAATTTCATCACTCACAATCTTCATGTGTATCATGTTGGAATTAGGTCAGATTACTTAGTACTGTTTAAATATTTCAGTCTTCTTCACATGGAGAGGCGAAAGGAATCACACAATCAATCCAATCACACTTAACCATGGAAAGTTTTCTCCAAAGTCTTTCAGAAACACAACTTCCACGCCGAACTTTCTTGTGGCCGTAACAGCAGCAAGAAAGAGCACAAGCCTGTACAACATCACGCCCTTGGAAGAGTTTGCTATACGTAGCCTCCCAAGTTCGACACATATGTAGGCATACACATAGGTGTGACCTTTTCTAATAAAGTCATGCACGTTGAAGTGGGAGGGCTCACCAATGGCCTATCTATTCCTCAATATAGTTATGTTGGTCGTATCAGGTCGAGCAAACAGATAGTCCAATAGGCTGCTTCATCGAATAGCTTGCTAATTCTAAAACCAAGTTGCTAAAAATGATTTGTTGACTAATAATTTGCAGTTGTACCTAGAAAAGGCTTAACGCACTATCATCGGACATTCCTGCTATGATACGAAGGCTGAATACTTTTTTCACGGGATTGGTGGTGTAGAGCTCTGAAAGAGTTAGAGCCCATCAAAGACGAATCCCAACCCATTCATTAACGTGGCTTCCTTCCTTTTCTCCCATCTTTTACTCTTGGAACAAGCGCTCAGTGACTCACTGGTTTTTAGTGAGACAAACTAGAATGATCCTGTTGTAATTTAGTATTGATTTAACACCAGAACACGAAGTGATGATCAGTCTGTTTGGAGAACACTAATCGAATGATTTGCCATCCTGAACTTGGATGCAAGGCGTGTACAATACCGAACGCAGGTTCGTAGCTTGTTTCATGGAAGCTCTGCAAGAAAGATCAATGACAACTTGGACAGCTTCTCTTTTTATTTGGAATTAAGGATTACACTATTACCAAAATGAACCTTAAAATTGACCCGCTGAGTATCTAAAATCAGGGGAAAACCCCATGTTTGGCCATTTTGTTCCTTTCTTGCTTTAGTTCTTTTTCCTTCATAAAGCTCGGAACCATTTAATGGATCAGTATGGGTTGAGGATGAGGATGACGAATTTGTAATGAAGTTAGATAAATATGAGTTTTCAACGAGCAGTTATTGTGCTTTGGGTGGCCCCAAATCGATCACAATATTGTCACTGCTCGAAGCTAATAAGTAATAATAAGAGAAGTAAACCAGGATAAGAAGACGATTTGAACGACTAAAGGAGATATGCATTTTCCCCAACGTTCTAGGAACATCTTGCTGGGCTGCATCATTCCCTTGATCTTGATCAAGGGAATGATGTCCAGAGACGACCAGCCTCGAAATTGCGAGCATCGTCGCCATCTTCCTCTATCCGAATCGGTGCTGTTCACGAAGGATGTGATCCCATTCTCGTGATTTTGGTGAATTTTTGTGAACACTTTGTGAACGGAGAAGCAGAAACTAGAAACCTAGTTGCGAATCATTGTGCCTGTTCTGTTCCTGCATCCAGTGACGGTATCTAGAAACAGACCGGCAATCTTGCATCTTTGTTGAGCAGCATCTTGTTTCATTTAAAATGAGGCTTAAGGTTGTATCCAGAAGCTGAACAAAGTTGACTGCATGACTCGTTAAGATTCGGGGATTCTGCGTGCAAGCCACATCAGTTAATGAAAGATCAATGAGGTCTCCTTGAGATGGAAGAAGGTTTCTTCACTTTTCTTGTAATGCCAGCATAACTCCCCCATGCTGCTCTAAGAGTAAACAGCACTCAGATAACAAGCGTATCAGTGGATCTAGAACAATTAAATCAATGACTATGCCGTTGATTTATAGTATGCATATAAATCGATGACCACGAAAGAATGATCAATCCTCATTGGAGACTGAGGAATTCTTAGCTGTCATTCTTGTAAAACAGAACACTCCACATCAATGGCAAACCTAAAACGAATTCATTAGATATCTAATTGAGATCTACGTATATGTTTTCATCTTTTCCACCATCTTTGTGTTTTTGGCCATCTACAGTGGGCCAGAATCTTTTATTGACGGTCTGTGTTTAGAGCTCCAAGCCACTGTAAATGATGAAGCACTCGTAAATTACCTCTAATTTCCATTTTTCACAGAGAAGATAAATGATTTTTCGATGGACATAAATCTACAAGAATGTATCTATCCATAATTGATCTTACTCTTTCACTCTTCTCTACTCTACTTTCAACTGTTTCAAAGAGTCTGAAGCAGAGATTTCTGATCTACCACTGCTCTTAGTCATGATAAATTCTTAAGTGGTACTGCTCTATCTAAAAATGATAAGAGTTAGTCTTTCGTCAATGCGAAAGTTCCTTCTGCTGCTGCATCATCGATAGCTGCCTCAACTGATTTAACGTATGTGCAGCTGAACTTCTGCTTTTTTGTGAGGCTATCGGATTATGAGTCAGAATCTCTCCATACCTCCTATATAGGATTTTACTCCAAACAATACATATATCTGAGTCAAAGATGTGTTTATTCGTGAAGTCACAGACGAGCTCATGAGTGGATTGTCTGCCACTAGTGTTCTACAATTCTTCAAGAAGACATCCTACATTCATACGAGTCTCCAGGATAGGTTTGCCTGTTTTTCCTCATCGATGTAGAAATCATGTGGGAAATCATTTACAATTACGAGAACTGTAAAGTGACTGGGATTCATTTTTACTATATGCGAGTTCGCACAATTTAGTCCATCTGTCTGGATTATATTCCCGCTCGACTGTTCCTACTATCTGATGTTTATAATGTTCAGAAGGTCATCTGTAAATGTTCTGAATCCTGCATGTCTAACATACTATGTATTTACGCAAATGTCAAATGCACTAGTGAAAATTACACTCCTGTTTGACATGCATCCATGAACCTGTTTCAGATTGTGAGCTGCTTTAGAATCCTCCAACAATATTGAGAACCGTCTGCATGATGGAAATTCTTTTCTGTCTTAGCAGTTCTTCTACGCGTTTCCACGCCACCCAAGGGTGGGTAATTCTTCAAGATAGGGGGTACCCCGGGAGGAGTCCGCCCTATGGATCCCGGAAGGACTCGGAGTCCGTTCCTCTCACGCCTGGGGAGGGATCCCCGGAAATGGAGATCACCTTCAACCTGGTTGTCTCCGAAGGGGAATCCAGAAGGGAAGCTCCTTCCTCATTCTCCAGAGGACCCCCTGGGGGGACCGCTCTATTCTTTCTCCTCTGAAGGGAACCCGGAAAAGATCCGATCCTGGAGTTTTTTCTCCGGAGGGATTTCCCGCAAGGAATCCGTTCCTGTTTTTACTCCCCTGAAGAGAACCCAGAAACGACGCTTCTTTAATTCAGGACGCAGCTTCCCCGAAGGGATCGGCTCGCTTCTCGACACTCTTTGGAGAAATGGTGGCGACACACCTACTCCATCAGTACGACGCGGGGAGTTCCCCCAGAATAGGAGGTCCTCTCCTCCACAACCAGAGGAAGAACTCCCTACTCCGTGATTCCTGGAAGAACCCGGAGGTCGACTCCCATTTGTCCCGGCTTTCATCGGGAGCATCCGGTTTGAACCGCTACCAGCGCCGCAACCGGATGAATGTAGGTCAACCAGCGTCATCTTGTGGGTTGAACCCACGACGCATTGCGTCGATTACTTTGGAGAACACGACGCATAGTGCCACGCGCGGAGACCACCGTAACCACACGGCCTCCGACGCGAGCATCGTAAAAGATCATTGCACCAGGTATGCGTACTATTATACAGAACCACCCAGGATCATTCAGCCTTGTAGTCCCTCTCTATAAAGAGTTCTCTTTAGCTTTTTTACATATCAACACTCTCTGCAAACACTCCCCAGAACAATAACGTCCTTTCTAGACCTAAAATGGTGTTTTCAGATCTGAAGCAGTCTTGTGATTTCAGGAAATTTCTTTAGACATGTGTGGGCCTTGTCGGTTTTCTCTTTATGCACCAGAAATGGGAAGATTTCGAAGGTGCTTTTCTTTTTCTGTGTTTCTCACAAATTTTTCGTTCAACATTTTCTTTCCTTGGGAGTTGTTCCTTCGGAAACATCTCTGCCTCCCTTTGGTTTCATCAGATTCCTACAGATAACTAAAATCGAAGGACCTCAGAAGATAACATTGATGACATGGAGAACGAACTGGAAGGAGAAAAGAGCTGCCAATAGGTTTGGGAGCAGTGACGTTTATGCACTCCTGGTTGTTTTATATGAGATGAGTGAACACATTGGAGGAATGGTGTGCATGAATGAATATCTTTTCGAATTACGCGAAATGACGCTGTTGTATTTCTTCTGCATTATCTGATATCTTAACATACAACACTGATGAAGGAAATGAAAATCCTGAAATTTTTTTCTCTTTTTTCTCAGCCATGTCATGCCTCTTTCGTCTTGAGAATTCGACCATCTTTTTTCAGAGTAATGCGTCCTTCCGTCTTATAACTCCATTCAGGCTTCGAGCGGAGATAGTTTGCGAATTCGATATTCGTAAACTTTCCTAGAAGTTCAACCGGAAATATACCTTTTTGTCTAAGTTAATGGAGAAACTTCAAACCTGTACACTTGTCTTTGCCCCTGAGCATGCTGAAGCCATCTCTCCCCTCTGACATAAATTTCACAGTGAGGACTGTGTAGGAAGCCTTGAGGTCCAACGTTTCAAAGATGGGCTTTTTGCACCTGGCACAGCGGACTTTGACTTCTGCAACGCGATTGCCTGGTGGTTTGCTCAGGTCATAAGTGACGTGGATTCCTGAACAAGTGAATAATTATCAAGAACCATTCATGTTATATTGTACCTGAGACCTGGAGGAATTCGGCGCGATACTTCTTCTCGAAATGCTCGACCGAATGCTCCAGAGCTTCTTTTAAGGTGCTTCCTGTTAATTGAAGTTTGCATATTTCGTTGTTGAATGGAGCCATGGTTAGCAAATCCTCCATAGTGAACTTGCCTAAGGGCTCTTGTGGTAGTGTTTCCCTCGGTCAATAGGACTTACCCGCTGGAACGTGACCTTGCATCGTGCCCCCATCCAAAATGGCGATCGCTGCATCTGTCCAATCACCCCGAGAATTTTTGAACCCATGAGAATTCTTGAGACGAAAGAGCACAGGGATCTCAATATTGCTCTCTCTCTCAAACCTGGAACACCAGAGCGTCCGTCTGGATGTTTCCGGCCATGCATTCTTTCTCTCTGCAAGTTTGGCCATCGATGTCGTACTTGGTTACGGTGATAACTTCCTTCAGCACTTTCTGTAATTCAACTTTCCATTTCTGTAGCTCCTTCTTGGTTTCTTTGTCTTCATGGAAGGAAAGAAGGAGATGAAGAAAAAAAGAAAAGAAATAGAGCCTTTAGGGACCGATACCTTCTGGAATCTCTTGTGAAAGAAATATAGGGGATCCTTCTGCAGATTGTAGCTTGTTCTTATTAAACACAAGATGGAGATGTCCCACGTACTTTCCATATGCGTACGAATGGACGACTGGTATCACCTTATTGGGGTTAATCATGTTCCTCACCATATTGGGATACTTCCTCACGGGTTTGTCTCCTGACGGAGGATTCTTGTCTAGGAGAGAGTTGATTAATTTTTTTTTTCCTCGGGGAAAGAAGGGAAACTTTAAAGGAAGGGAGAAGGGTGGGTGGAAGGTGGTAAATGCAGTACCTGAGTCAAAAAAGCTGTGCGTGTGTCCTCCCACAATCGCATCAATCTCTGGTACGTTCTTTGCAATGTGTTCGTCCATATCTAGGCCAGAGTGTCCGAGGGCCACGATGAAGTCCACCTTCTTGCTTCTCAGCCTTTTCGCCTCCTCATTTAAAGCCTTGACTTCCTCGACGAATTTGATTTTCCCTGTGAAGGCCTCATCCTAAGCACAAGAGAGCGTCTCCATTAAAAACTATCCCCCGCTCAATCTCCCAGGAAATATATGAAGGCCATTGCTGCACAGATGGCTCTCGTGGAATTCGAGAATCTTTGTTAAAAACGACAAATGGCAGGAAGGAATCTCAAGAGAACTTAGAGGAGGACAGATGTGGATATGGAAACGAGTTGTCAATCCAATGATTGTGATTGTCCGGGAAGTTCCTTTCAGACTGTCCTGGATCTTACCACCTTTATCTCATGATTTGGCTTCGACAGTTTTCCCCTGACTCTTCTGGAGACGATTACTCATAAATTCTTTTACGCTCTCCCTTCAGGATTCACGAAACGTATCATCATCTTTAGATTTGTTATTTGGGGTTTATGTGTATTGTATTCTACGTTGCCCTCTTTTCTGCATTCTCACCCTCAAGGTGAAGGTCCACTGATCGTTTGCTTCGAGGTATCTATTTATCCTTCCATGGGAGCATTCCTCTAGTGAAAGTTGCTGCTCTTTTCTTCGAGGATCTTCGATTCTTCACGGAACCTTTGAATCGATTCGTTTTTCTCAGGTACCCTCTTTTTTCCCAGTCCGAGGCTCAGTCTTCTGAACTTGGACGGAAACAGCATCGTTCCTCGCTGCCGCCTTGGATGAAACAGCTTCCTTCGAAGAGAATTTCCTTTGAAAAGAATCGAATTCTCTCAGGGATCGGAACTCTGCTTCTGGGCACTTATCGCCAGTCAGTGCTCAATGCAGTCCGGGTTAAGGTTTTTCATCCTTCGCCTCCTGGAGACACCGATGGAACTGACATCATTTTTAGCTTGCTTTTGGTTTTGTATGTTTTTTGGGGGGGTTTTTTCCTTGCTATTTTCAATGGCATGTCATCGATCTGCTATTTTTCTGTTCGCATCCCCAGTATTATCCTCAGTATGCTTGCAAGCTTGGTCCTATTTCATCTCCTTTACTTTCTCTCGTTGTAACGGACTCAGGGAGGTACGTTTTCTCGGGGACACGACCGTTTCCTAGAAGATTCGTTTCTTACATTTTTCCAGAGAGCTCAAGGTCTTCTCCTTGCATTCTCTATATAACTGTAGGGCGATTTTGGGATTTCCTTTATGGAAGACTCCTTGATTTGTTCTCTGTCCGTGGTTTTCTTGTTGATTTTGGATACTAAGAAACTTGGAAGAGGCTTCTCGAGTTCTGCACTCCATGCTTAAGATTACTTTGATTCTTTTTGGAGGATCCTTATGCTCTTGGAGCAGTCATTCGTTTTCTCTTTTGCTTTCCTCCTTCATTGGTCTTCTTACTCCCATCCCTCCTTTACTGCTCTCCTGCACAATATCTCTGAAGTCATCATGTACAAAGCTGAAGCTTTGCTACTGACGCATGGGAATATGGACGAAATCAATAGGTTCATTTTGAAATGTGTGGGATGATATTTTGACAGCTGCTTCATCGAGCAGAGGATTTTTTTTCTTCTCTTTTGCACGTGTAGTCGATTTCGCCTGTATAGGACGGGGCTGCTCTGGGGTTTGAACGTTCGGTCAGCTGTGTTCTTCCCAGGGTTCCCCCTAAATCTGATCACAATTCCAGAAAAAAGGAGTAGCCACACATGAAAGTCACTGTAATTTTTTTTTTATAACAGGCATGGAGACATTAATTGCAAGAGGGAACAGATCAATTCTTAAGTGCTGCTGAGGAAACAATTAAAATGCAACTTACGCTTGTTTCGGGCCTCAGATATCCCATAATCCCAATGGACTTTCCTCCCACTTTTATAATTGTGGAGGGTTTAACTTTTTTCTGCAGTTCCGGTTCTCCCGACATTTCCGCATTGGTCAGTAATACAGGAAATGTAAGAGTGTCCAAGAAATCAACCAGTGTCTCAACTCCGAGGTCAAATTCATGGTTTCCAAGACACTAAAGAGAGAGAATCAAATAGCATTTCATTTGGAAATATATTCAAGGGATCGAGATGTTTCACAAAAGCAAGCATTCGTGAGCTCTTGTGGGTGTGAATGCTGCTTTTAGAAATCGGATAGTCCCCTTCGTTCTTTCATGATAAAGAGCACAAGAGAGAAAAAACCCGCACACAAGTTGCAAAATGGAGCAGTGTCCTCTGATATCTCCCCAGTTCTTTGAGTGGAGTACTGGTCTCTTGTATTATTAAGAAACCATTGAAATGTTTATTTGTCCTTCTCTCCATGGGTTCGAATGAATAAAACGCGATGATCTGAAACCTGCATCTTCAGATCCATCTATATTAGGTGAGCATTAAGGAGTGCAATCCCTTCCATTAAAGAGGTCCTAAGATTGGATTTTTTCATAAAAATACTTTTACCAATAACTGTTTCATAGGAATAAACTGCAACCTCTCCCTTCTTCTTGACTCTAATTAAGTTTGATCTCTCGACATTCGCATTTTTCATATGTTCACATCCAGCATCGTTTTCGTACGTGTATTCAACTTTTCTGATGCTGTGGACTCAGCAGATTGATGCAGTTCTGATTTACCTTCTCCTGGATTCCAAAACTAAAGTGGGACAAAGAAAATCTTCTCGATAATCGATCATTACTCTTCAATTCCATCGTTGATCTTTTGTCACGTAGGCTCCTTCTGCTGTGGCGTTCACACAGCGATGTCTTTTCTCCGTGATCCTGTTTCCCTAAAAAAGCCTTCCCAAAGAAGCAGACCTAAACATGTTGTTAAGAGCTCGGACAAGATGCATTGCTACCCAAGCGACTGCGATGCGATACGCCGTTGAGCAACAAGAACTTGAGAGAATCCACCTACAGACTGATGGCAATCTCGATTTTATCCCAGTCATGTGTGCCAACTAACAAAGAGGTTGTTACTCGTGTGCTTCACCAATGCTGACATGGGTTGCTAATCAACTTTTTAGAACTTGAAAAGGAATCGAGGCCTTACTGCGTGGAGTGGAGCATGCGTTACGTAGGAACACAACTTCTCTCATTCGCTACTCGGGTGCTCACCACTGAAACATTTTAATCTGTTTGCTGATATCAGCTAGACACAGTCGGCCAATTTTTTGCCGCTCAGCATTATCTCAGATTTTTAGACGTTTTGCTGTAGACAGTGAAACTAAGAATGGAATGCAAGTGGACTCATCGCTTCCTATGACGTCCTCTCGACTCCGAGATGCACCTGAGGTGTCTGCCATGATTAGAATAACTATATCCACATCCTATAAAAACTATATCCTCCTTCTTAGTTGATGAACCCCTTCGCAATAGATCAGTAACAATATATTTTTCAAATATCTCAGTAAATTCTTATGATACATTGGAACTAAGACAGAGCAATTTCCTATTTTAAAAATGCGTGAGTAAGTTCTCTAGAATATCTTGCATTCCTAAGTTGCACTGCTAACTTCACGAGCCCATCTCTCCAACGAGTTTTCTTGATTCTTTAGAGTAAGAATTATTTCCTGGACTCGAATGAGGATGTGAGCATTATGTTCAGGCAACAATTAATGTCTACTAATTCCGAAATCCTCAAGCAATATCACGAGAGACAGTAAAATTTTCAACTAGAAAATGCCATCTAAGAGAAACAGTAAGTAAAGATTACTCTGCAAATTTTTGAAAAATCAGTGAAGTGTATCCATCAAGCATATCTCTGAAAAGTGGCGTAAAAAAGGGCTGTTTTTGAAGGTCATCGATCTTGAAAAATAAGGCTTCATCAATACATTGTGTGATACAGTAGTCACCTTCTAAGAATGCAGTCAAGACCTTGCATCAAGAGACTGATTCATAGAAGTATGATCAGATGGCATAAAGAAAGGCGTGTGAAAAAGTGCATTTTGATAAAAATAAAAGTTTCCGTCCATTCAGATTTAAACGCCGTTTTTCGAATTTCTGAACTCACGAAAATGTTATCCCTTTGATCAGCTAGAAAGAAATTTTTTGATTGACAGCTTTTACTGAAGCTTCCGGTAGAAAACTCTTGCATGGATGCCTTTGACTTGCGGGATTGTGGTCCGAGAGATTGAGAGAGAATACGACGTGTTCGCTCCGTTATCTTGGCTTTCGTGTCGGCAGTGCAATGGCGTTCAAAAATTATTCAGAATCTAAAGCAGATAGATCTCTGTTCACAGTGGCAGTGTAAAAGGATCAATGGGAACCAGAAACCAAATCTGACGACCTAATCAAGTCATCCTCAGCATATGGAGTGGATTAGAAGCTTCAGGTACTTCCAACAGATAATTAGCTTTGGCGGGCAAACCAATACTGAGCTATCCTGAGTTGTTTTGGTTGCATTGGAGACTGAATCTTAAAAAGTCTGAAGAAACTTTTACACTTAGATTTATGCCTGGGTTACTTGACGCTGCGATTTTTATACAAGAGTGTTGTTCGTTCAAACAGCGACCTCTGAAGGAATACTCGAATCGCCTGACCTTCGCTAAAGGAGTCTTCGTACACTGAAATGTGCGTCTCTCTCTTTCTTGGGAAATAGTGAGAATTTTACTTATTTTTCACTTTATTCTCTTAATCAATCTATGTGCTGGACATATATTTATAGATTCGCTCAGCAATGTACATAACAAGAGGAAACGTTTATGAATATTATTTTTTCATTATAAAAGGTTTTTATAACAGAGCAATAACATTCATAAACATGGCATTGATGCGCATTAAAGAAGCAAATGTGCGCATCATATAGAAAAAACGACAGTTGTAGTTTAACATTACATCATTCATTTTGTTAATGAACGGCTGAATTCACATCACTGGGATATTCGGCTACTTATGGATGACATCATACAAAGGTTGTTTGCAATTTCAGGAAGAAAGCCCAACGAACACTCGCTTTTTTAGCCTTTTCACTTAGCAAGTGGCATGCAATCAAAAGTTGTACTGCATATTCCAAGTCCGTAGATAATAAGTAAAAAGGATTCATCTCAACAGAAATTAAAGCATTTGTGGGAAGGGCAAGTGAGTACGATGGATGGCTAATTCAAGGTGCACCCCGAATTGAAACTGCGGAAAACGTCAGTCGAACGAATTGGATGCTGCCTACGACTTTTGTGACTGCGGGGCACTGTCCTTTCCATGAAGTTTTCAGTAACTTGCAGCAGAAGACAAATTTTTTAATCTAGTAATGGATGCATTCTTCTGAACAGAAGATGAGAGAATTTCCAGCAATGAAGTCAAGAAAGAAAGCGCCCATGTATTCGAATTTGATGAGCTCCAAGCATTTGTCACACGATTGCTCGAGTAACGTTGCTTGCAGCCCATGGCAGCCCAATGAATAGAATAGATTTGCATTTCGTTTAAGGCCAACGATCGTAGGCATTTTAAATAAACAGATAATGAAATACATACCATGGCTGTAAAAGGGAGGAGTTTCATGAACGGAACTAAGACCGTTGTGTTGAAAACGGAAAACCATACGAATCCTGAGAAAAAGTCTCCTGATGACACAACGATACTGTTTTTGTACTTTTTCTGGAGCTCCTTCAGCATATATACATTCCTAGCAATTCCTCCGAAGCAGGGTTCCTTTTTGCAGGAGTGGAAGATGTCTTGTAGCGGTTCCATGCGAGCATGGAAATCAGACATGTGTATAATATGGAGTTCAAATATATCTGATTTTTCGTTGAACTTTGGAACAAATGATTCACTTTGTAAGGCAAACCCCAAAAGGGAAACAGAAAAAGGAATAAGGTTCATGATTTGCAATTCCTTCCTCTATGGGTTTTCTCCAAAGAAACCTCTCTTATTTAGTTTTTATCGTTTATCTGCATGACACAGATGTTTTGCGGGATGCTTGCACTGTGTTGAAAATTAATGAAAGTATCTGAATACATCGATCTCTACAAGGGTGACGAAATGAAAAGCTGGATCAGGGTAATTGCCTTTCCTGATCTTTTTGGGAAAAAGTTCCCGGGTCTTTGACTGATGGTTCTCGTGTACCTGACTGACTAATTAATCACTTTGCATGACTTTTCAGCATTGTTTTCAGATTCTCCTCCCACCTAGACTTTGAACGATTTCCAAGCCTGTGAAGCTCCGTGATAAAGAGCGCTTCTACAATCATAACGTCTGATTAACATAAAAAAATGATAAGAAGAAAATCTATCAAATCTTCATGGCACTGCCAAACACGAATAGTGATCTTGCACAGGACTTAAATTATTATTTGCGCATCGAACAAATTCCAAGGACTTTTGCATACATTCTACTAAGAGATTGAATCCCAGTACATAATGTATTGGTTTGTTCTTCTGCTTAGAACTAGAATATTCTACAGAAAGTATTACTGGTTTCTATGTGGCTCTTTAATGTATCTTCATAAGCATATTTCGGAAAAATTTTGAATAATGCCAAAATTTTGTATTTGTGCTTTAAAGTGCTCCTGTAAGTGATGATCATGAGTAGATCCCGCGCTAAATCCATCCCTTATTTATTTTCTTCCAATTTTGACTCAGGGTTTTCAAATTCTTAGAACTTTTTCTCTTTCCAATATAATCTTCTTCCATAGTCGGAATTATTCAAGAGTTGATGGCATCATCAACAACACACGGTTGTCGATGATTATCTCTTCGATTCCCTTCGCAAAAATTATCTAGAACGAATTTAATTCTAAATTCTAGATGTTCTTCCAATCTTTTGATGTGGTTTTCAACAGTCGTTTTCAGCATTCAGTTTGGAGCAGGGCAGCATTTTAGAATAGATTTTTAATGTTTGTAAACAAAAACACAATTCAGGGAGTCTTCTACATAAACAATCAACATATCGATGGAAGAAGTGGAAAGAGAGTCCGCGGGACTACGCAAGGGGGTGGCAGCTGGACCTACCTGATAGTGTGCCAATCTCCCATTACCCGCGTTATTACACGCCTATGCGTCTGTTCCGCGAGCTTACGTTGCTAATCGAAGGAAAAGATCATTGAGAATCTCCTGCATTGCCTGCAGAACTGTGCTTGCGAAATAGAGTTCGATGAAAAATCGTCCTGAAGAGAAAAAATTTCTGTTCAAATATTGAAGATTCAATTTTTTTTATGATGTTCCAGAATTTCTAGCTACTACTTTACAGTTATACTGCTGGAGGACGAAGAAAAACATACTGGAGCGCTTAAAGAGCTTTCTCTTTAAGCGAAAGGTTTCCTCCTGTGCTCGCGCTCCATAGCCCGCGTCGGAGACTGTGGTTGCGGCTTCCGCGCGTGACACCATGTGTCGCGGGTTCGAATACTCCGGCAAGAAGGCGATGGTTGGCCTAATCATTCGGGAGTGGCACCGGTAGCGGTTCAAACCCGGAGGTCCCCGATGAAGGCCGGAACAATGGGGAGTAGACCTCGGATCCTTCCAATAATCAAGGAGTGGGGAGTTTCCCCTCCGGCCATGCAACGGAGAGGGGAGCCCCCACTCAGGGAGGATTCCTCCGCTTCGTTCAAGATGGAGTAAGTGCGCTTAAAGACACTTCCCCAGATGTGTTCTTAAAGGAGCGGACCCTCCTCCGTTGCGGGGGGGGAGGGATCCTCCGAGTCGTGCTGACGGAGCAGGTGCGTCGCCACCTCTCCAGAGAGTGCAAGGAAGCGCGAGCGATTCCTCCGGGGAAGCAGCGCCCCTTCTAAATTTCGGAAGCGTCCCTTCAGGCTTCTCTTCATAGGAGCGAACAGGAGCGGTTCCCTTGCGAGTTCCCTCAGGAGAAGAAATTCCTACTAGCGCATCCTTTCCGGTTCCCTTTGGAGAAAATGAAATGAAGCGGACCACCCCCCTCCCGGAGGAATCCTTCCCCAGGCGTGAGAGGAACGGAATCCGAGCCCTTTCCCAGATTCATAGGGATGACTCCCCTCCCGGGGAGCCCCCTATCTTGAAGAATTACACGCATCCTCCGCGAGTGGCGTGGAACAGGGTTAAAGAGCCAAGTGCGCCGCGAGGCACGCGACCTCTCTTGAAGTACTTAGCGAACCCAAAAAATAGAAACCCCCCCCCCCCCCACAAAAAAAATAAGCTGGAAGGAAAAAACAGCGGAGGCAGAAGAAAAAAGAAGAACCGAAGAATTTCACATCATCATGTGCTCGTGCCCCATAAGCTCCATAGCTCTTCGTCCACTTCCTTTCGTTCGTTCGCATTCAGTTTTTGAATTCTTGCAAAGATTGAGTAACAGTGACTTCAGAAACGGTGCAGTGGAATTTGTTCGAGAGCACGTGACTCCCAGGATGACAAGGGCAATTTTTTTCAAGTCATGCGATTCTGTACTCATACAGACCAACATTTTGTTCTATTTATTCTAGCGACTAAGAAGGTTCTTGTGTTAACGCAGATGGACGCATAATCATCCATCATTATCTAAATTTGATTTCTAGCAGGAAAATTGTACAATGAATTTCAGAAAGCTATTTGTTAATTAAGGGAAAAGTCTTAAGGCAACGGAAAAACCTTTTAATAAATTAGACTCTCTTTTTTCAGGCTGCAATGATTTGGATAAAAGAGCGATAATCTGAAGCTAGTTTTAGTAAATACTTCCCTTTTAACTTGTTTGTATTTTAAAAAAGATCTGAGTATCATTTAAATGATTTGCTTCTTTTCCTCAACTTCATTTTTTTCTGCAACATCATTTTCCTTCTACCTTTTTAGAAAAGTACCGCATTCTTATTTCTCATATCATACTAAGGCTTCTCTTTTTTATCCACCTTGAAATCCATCCACTTCTAGATGGATGAATGATTTGTTCAGAGTGCCTATTGTGATCTCGACATGCGTCCTAATAAAAATCTTTTCCCAGGATCATCATTCAAGAATCTATTTAAAGGATTTGTGAAAATAAAAATAGGCATATTGATTTTATTGCAATTTTCTCGAAAATCATCTTATAAGTTTTAAAAAAATCTATGTTTGCTCGCTTTTCGATCTATGGAACGACGTGAGAGAATTTTGCACCTCCTAAAGTACCACTCAGTGCAAGAATAACAACCGATCGTTGGCAAATTATTTGCGAACCACTCCCAAGATCAAAAGATTGGTTTCCAAACCAGTTGAAGACCAGCTGAAGCATTTCCGCGTTCACAAAAGCGTAAAGAGCAAGATTGAGCGAATGAGTTGAGTAAAACTGCCATTAAGCAATGCCCATGATTGGGTAACCATTTGCAAAAGCCGTTGGGGTGTGAAATATATACTCTTTCATCCCTAATTCTGCTTTCTCGTCCATAGTCTTTGTAATGCATGCCTCTTGTTTTTCCTATAAGTGCCTTGTAATAAAGTCTATGTGGATTTAAGATAACGCTGTGCATCTTCTTGAGCTAGCTGCGGGTTTTGAAAACAAACACGTCTTAATAGCTCGTTTTTTGAAAGAGAATTTGGGTTGGAGAATACTTGCCAGGGGAAAGAAGCAACAGGGAACGTGTTTAATCAAGACGACTTCCTGGAACATCAACGAGTCGTGGAGTCTGGAAAAACAAAGTCGAGCGCGAGCGCATCCGTGCTTCCAGGAAACTTACGGCTTGAGTCACCAAGTCATTTTCGAACTCAAGCGATTACTGGACACCCAACTATTCGTAAGCTTAGAGAATACGAAAGAGTGATGATCCTTGTGAAGAATGAAATCGCTCACACCATCCGGAAAACATTGTGCCCGTCCATCTGACGAATTGTTGGAGTTCGGATGTTCTGGCTAGGAAGCGTGCACCTGTTTCTGGTGAACATCTGCGGACCGCTCAATGAGACACACTTGCGAGTCTGTGTAGAGTCTCCTGGGCAGCAAAGCCTCACCGAAGAACACCGTCATTGTCGTTGGCGTGCCTCAACGTCTTGAGGCACGCCAACAGCACAAAAGATTAATTAGAAAGAAGGGCGCATTGGCAGCTGCCTGAAGATTTCTGACTGCTATGGCTCACAGCGAGCCACAAATCAATCGGTCACATCCTGCAAAGTGGGAACATAGGGAACCACGTGTAGGTGTTCCGAGACACGCAGATTCTGCTCTCGAACCACCTACTGCTGCTATTCACCTTGAAAACCAAAAAGCTCTAAGGATGGAGGGTTCAGGGATGCACTCGCTTGCATATCCACATGGTTCGCAACGCTAAACTGTCAACAAGAAGGTCATCGAGGAGATTCTGTGAAGCACCAACATTCGCAGAGTCGGCGACTGGGACAGACTGAAGAACATTATTCACATTATTCTTTGAAACTTGAATACGGCAACAGGGGGATGAATCCAGAAGCACACCTGGAGTTGAACATCGAAAGTCATTCCCTCTCGAAGTATTCAAGGTCAAGTACGAAAGGCGATACTTCTTACCAACGGTCAAAGGAGAAATCGGTGTACTGGAAAAGAACATCGTCACTGATATCTTCCGCATCCAGCACGACGATCACGTTGCACCCCGGAAGACTTGGTGATGGAAGTTTTTGAACAACATTACAGCTCTCATTTCTGATTTCAAGATTTCTGTCCGATAGAATAAGAGATCATTTTGTGCTAGTTGCAAGGGAGAGTCAGCATACAATAACAGGACGAAGAAATGTCCATGGAGGAAGTGAAAAGAGCGTTTGCAGGACCACGCAAGGATGTGACACCGGACCCGATAGTGTGCCAATCTCCCTCTATCTGCATAATTACACGCCTATCTGCGTTCCGTTCCACGAGCTCACTCTGCCAATCCTAGAAAAACAAAGGCTTCTAGAGTCGCTCCACGGAAGCGGGATGCGATTGCTGCCCAAGGGAGGGGACCTGGAGAAGGTCACCCCGAGGAGGCCAATCTCCATTCTGAATTCGAACGCCAAGCAGTTGGCCTAAATCTGGACCAACCTAAGCACGACCTTACCATCGGTGATCTCTCCCTCGCAGACCTGCGAGGTGCCCGGACGCCGCTTGCCTGACAACGTGAAAGGTGCTCAGATAATCATCAGTTGCAGCCGATACGCCAGCGAAGACTGCGGGGTTTCACAAACGTAAAAAAGGCGTTCGACATTGTGGATCACGGAACACTGTTGAAGATACTAAGGAAACTGGTTGTCCCAAGACACTTCAGCAGTACATGGAAAGTATACTCGAAGAGCAGTAGATTAACGCACACGACACGGACGTAATCCGGATGGTAAGGGCAATTCGCCAAGGAGACGCCCTCAGTCCGATGTTGTTGATAACGTGGAGGCTATGTCGAGGATTGAAAGAGGTGACCACCTCCAAGGAATCAAAATAGGCGACAACAGATTGATTCACCTGGGGTATGCGCACGATCTTCCCTTCTTCCTGAACGGTGAGAGAAATCAGCATGCGTTCCTGGGTGCAGTTCAGTTAATGGAGAAAGGACTGGGGCTCAAGATTAAGGTTCAGAAATTCTAATTTTTGAGCATCGAAGTCCTGGATCTCTTCACTTTCAGGAAGAAAGGATTCCGAGTGGTGGAGTAGATCAGATATTTAGAAATCCACATCGGCGATGTCTCGGCTTGCAGATGCTGTGGAAAGAAATCCTAAGGAAAGCAAGAGGAAAACAGCAAAGCACACCCGGGTCTGCTTCATCATGAAACAGAGGACCAAATTGTGAAATGGCGTTGCATTCCCAAGGTTCTTTACGGAGCGTTTTTTAGCCAAACGCACAAGAAGACTCGAATGGAAGTGGAACAGCGGAAGAGGAAGTTTCTGTGGAGGGAATTTGAAAGACTGGTGAGACTCAAACTCTTGTGTCGTCCGCGTGAAGACGGCAGGACCGGGATGAAGTCGCTAAATAAAGAAATCCGTGCAAATCATGGATGCGCGACAACTCCTGGAACTCGTCGAAGACTGGAACAAGCGGCCATTTGTAGCTCACGGAGCTAACTCTGTGTTGTTGAACAGCTCGGGTGGCCTGATGTCAGTCCTAATTGGGAAACCAGGCGAGTGAGTGGACATCGACCACACCTGGGAAAAGGAAACAGACACTGGTAAGAACTAGCAACTTAAACTAGTGCCTGGAAGTAGAGAAACCTGCAATAAAGTACGGGATTCGGTAATTTCGTGATCCGAATCGACCATTCCGGACCGTGAACAATTTGCTACTATTGGCACCTGCCACAAAATGCGACTATTCCAATACACTGAAAAAGTGAGAGGAAGCTTTACCCATATTTGCAAAATATGGAAGAACTGCGTATGGCCCAGAATAACAAAGACGACTCTCTGGGAACTTATTCCTCGAAAGACGGAAGCAATGTCCTCGCCATGGCTGCCAACCGTTATAGGATCCAGAACATCAACCTGCAAGCAGTCGGAACGACAGTATGGAGGAGAGACTTACCACTGGACCCTTAGGATGATCTTCTCATGCCTTACTACGAAGAGCTCCTGAATGGATAGAGGATCAAATACTGGGTAGGTGACATCCAAGACGGGTTCCGCAAGGCTTATGGGGACAAGGAAACCCATCTTCACATGCTCACCTGCCCAACACTGAGCCAGGACTAGACAGCGCTGAAGACTGTGAATCTGCAGACGAGTTCAAGGATGGAAATCCTGACGGGATTGATAAAAGGAGACGGCATCGTTCCTCGATACAATCCGATAGTACGAACAACGATTGTCCTCTTCATCACAAGCATTGAGATAAGAGGGACAAAAATGAGAGGAGCAAGAAAAGCAACACTTGCCGTGTACATCACGAGAGGACTTATTCCGAAGGATATCGGCAGACACATGTCGCTACATCTTGAAAAAGATTGCATATCCTGCCCAGGAGAGCGGGACGCCCATCAACCAGTAGTGGTCAAATCCCAGAGACACAAAGTCCCGAATTTGACCCATAGAAGGGACACTTAGTGCTGTGAACGATACCGTGTCAACTCACGGAGAATGCGTTTGTCCTTCTGTATGTGAGTTTTGAAAAAGTTCACCCCACCGCTTGTCGGAGTGAGGAAAACTGAACATCTTTAACAACAGTGTCGATAATTTGCTTTTCTTAATTCTTTACCCTTTTTTGAATCCTTCTAGGTTTTTTTCTCTGATTTTCCTTTAGAGGAAATCCTTATTTATCGTTAGTCCTGTCCCGTTGTAAAACATGGACATTTTATTGTTTTCCTTATCGATTGATTCATTTTAACACTTTACATAAAGTGGGTATTTCTTGTACACATACCATGAAATCAGCAAATGTTAAGCATGAAGTGTGGCCGGTTTCTCATTTTAATATTTATTTTTCACCATAACCTAGTTCACCTGATGGCTCGTAAGCTTCTTTGGTGATGTGTATTTTATGTAATGTTTCACTATTGGCAGGAGAATCTCTCTGTTTGCTATACCTTTATTAATCACGAAAAGTGAATTCTCCACTTTGAAACCAATCCTAATTATGAGGGCTTGGTAAAGGTGTAATTTCATATTAGCAAGCATGTTCGTCGGTTTAATTTAATTTAATTTTATTTTATTTTATTATCGTTTTGCATTTTGCAAGGAGGATTTTCCTTGCATTCAGTTTTCAAATAAAAATCTTTGGGGTTAATAGTGATTCCAGTGATTTTTATCATGTAAATTACATTTTCATTACTATGTTGCCGCAAGTTTTTGTAGCTAAAGGTAATATCAATAAATGAAGTAAAGTACATGGAAATGTTATTTGTCTCCGTAAAGTACTTAAGGATTGGTTGTAAAAAATGGAGTCCAAGAGGTGTTTTAATTATTTCTTATTTGTGTCTTCATGAATCGAAGAACATTTAAATATTACAAAACCTCTGACCAGCACTTATTTAAAACTGTAATAAGTTTAGCTGCAATGTATGTCAGTGTTTGAAACAAAAGCTTACACCCAAAATGATCATGTTTGGGAACTGAATGAAATGGTAGAATGGTGATGATCGTAAGCATTTGGAATATGAAAACAGCATAGTTAAGTTATACGCTTTTAAAACAAATGTGGTGTACTTAAGCAAGGAATGGTACTTTTGTGATTGTGGTATACTTTGAATAACTAAAGAGTTAGGCTACTCTTAGCACAATGCAGATCAAAATTTGAAAGTTTAGCAAAGCAAGTTAGCATATTAGAATGACTCGTGCAGAAATTCAAAAATTAGTCTTTGAACCTACTGGTGAAAGGTTGGTAGCTTTGTTACCAGTGTCAAAGTCAGGAAAACGTTGGAAAGCAATGTCCAGTGGCTTTCTGTGTGTTACTGTGACTGCAGATAGGCCAGCTAATGCATATGTTCATTATGTAGGTATTTACTTCAGTATTATTACTCCATTAACCCTTACAGATCAAAAGATCAGATCATGAGTTCAAAAAAAAAGCAGCATGGAATTTTAGAGATGTGCGTGTAGTTGATGGCTGTGGCTTAGAAGAGGTGGGTGCATGATATAAAGGTTATTTATTGGGCTTGTATCAACCACTTCAGGATTCCTTGGATCTGAACATTCAGACAGATCGTCTGTATTGCTGGAATGCTGCTAGCACCACTGAGAAGTATGTCTTTGTGCTTAGCATGTGGAAGGTGATAGGGTGATGAAGGATGAGAGTGCATTTCTTTCATTCAATTTCCTTTTATCCAGGTATGCAGCAGACTTTTGGGTGCTGAGACTAAGTTCACTGGTTTTCCAGATACACTTCTTAAACCTAATTCAGATCTGTCTGTAATTGGAGGTAAGTATGTTTGGTGCTTGCCTTTTTTCATGGTCCTTCTGTTATCAGTGGATCAAATTTCCAGCACTAGCATGGGAACTGAAGGGCCTGTGGAAGATGATGTTTTCTATCAAGTGCTCAGTGAAAAAGAGGAGACAGATTTGGTACAAATGATGAGTCATCACATTGGTGCTATCACCAATGCAGAAGCATTTGCTCAGCAGCTTTCACTTGACCTTACTGTACTAGATTCAGTAAGTAGTTCTTCAATCCTGCCACCACTGAAATTTTAGACAAATGTGGGCAGTCTACTCAGCTCAGAGAAGCAAGTATTGCATCTTATGGAACTTTTGGAACGTGCTTGCCAGGAGGCACAGCAAATGGATGAGCGTCAAGAATTATATGACGGTGCTTTGCATCGTGTTCGTGATGTTGTTGAGAGAATGGATGCTAAGACTAGAAGTTTGCAGCAGCGTCATGATAATATGAAGTGTCTCTTGATCGAGCTCCGGAAATTTTTAGTAAACAAGTGACTGGTTAGAAGAGATGCTAGCATTTTCCACAGGAACAGCTCCAACTTGGTACAGATCATCAGGACTACCTTCAGTCACCTTATTTAGATACAGAAGCTGGCTTGGTTCAAGCAGAGGCTACAGCTGATGCCTTGTTGAGAATATCCCAAGCTCAGTTGCATCCTGCACTTGTGAAAATGGTGGCTGTGCAAGAACAGCATCAAAAGATGATGGACTGGCAATCAAAACTTGCACATGCTTTGGGATGTCATCTCAACAAAGTGTTTATTCAGTTGGTAAGCCTTAAGGCATAGGGTCTTAGATTTGATTATTTCTATAGAGCAATGAATCCTCACCAGAAGGTGCACGACGTCAATTGCAGCGTTATGCTAAACTAATGTCATGGCTGCATGTCATGGACAAGCATCTGTATGAAGCCATGACTCATGCATATATCAAGACCATGTCACGCCTTTATGGACCCCTAATTCATCAGTTGTTTGATGGAATGCGAAGTATTGCCAGCGACAGAGCAAAAAGCAATTTCCAGAGCATCCGTCCAGGTCCTCTCCTTGGAGTGGATACAGATGTCTGGATGCAGGAGGTGTGTTTTCGTTTTCTTTCATTTATAACCTTTTGCATCAGAAGTTATCTTGTGATGATTACATGCAGTTGGGAATCATGCTGGAAAAACTATTGAGCCAACTGGAACCTCTTTGTTCCAAGGAACGTGTTTTCTGTACATATTTTCTATTTGGGCAAGTATCTCACACAAATGGACCCACAGATGCAGGTGAAATTCGTCAAACAGAAGAAAGCATTCGTAACTTGATGGGAGAAATGTTGGTGCCATTAGAGTCTGAGATGGATGGTTTAGTGCAGCAATATGCACGTGCTGATATCTTGTAAGTTTTTGGATTGATCTGATTTTTAGTTTTCTTTTATAGTTCTTGCATGGTTTTGCTGGTGCACTTTGCAGAGCATGCTTTGCATGGACCTGAAACAGGGTTGTTTGCCAAAAATCTCTTGTCTTCCGCTCTGTTGCATGCCAAACGGTCATTTGATAAACTGTTGTTGGCCCAGCTTCGTTCTATTGATTCATCTCATCCATCCAAAAAGAATAAATGTGGGCTCATCAACTTTGTTCAAAATTTTGAGGTAGGAATTCTGAGTCATCGTTGTGTTACTCTTTTTAGGATTTTACGGAAATAGCTGAAAGTACTTTTAAGAACACATCAAGACGTAGTGATCTCGAGAAGGCATATACACGCCTTGTACATGCAATATTTCAGGGAATTGAGAATGCTGCTCTGGACTATGGTCGAACACCTGCTGAAGTGATCCGCATGGGTTAGAAACATTATATGGTTCTTGTAAAATATGTCTTTGATAGAAAATTATCATCGCATGCATTCCATATTATCAAAGATCAAAGTTGTTGCCTTGGAGCGAGAGAGATGTGACAGCCGGGAGAAGTACACAGCCAATTTGAATGCCTATGTTACAAAGTACTTTGGCAGGCCACTGGAAAAAATTTTTGTGAGAGCTGCATCTGTGATTTACATTATAGTGATTTACATTAGATTTTTTTTGATGGAGTGCAACAGCGGGTTGCATCTGGAATTAAGGAATCCGAAGTGTGTTATCAGTTAGCCTTCAGTAAGCAAGAATTGCGCAAGGTGATTTCTCAGTATTCAGGGAAAGAAGTGCGTCGTGGACTTGAGGCACTCTATAAAAAAGTTGAAAAACAGCTTTGTGAAGAAGAAAATTTACTTCAAGTGGTTTGGCGTTCTATGCAAAATGAATTTCTACGTCAGTATCAGTTACTTGATGACTTAATACGTCGTTGTTACCCTGGTGCACTTATCTCATTAGACTTTTCCGTCGATGATTTGCTTCAATATTTTTCCTCGATTGCACAGATGCATTAGTGAAAGTGTGTTTAGGGCTTCTTCAGAGAATAGCGAAATACTTTGTTCTGCTGCTAGATACTTATTGTAGATGAATACGTGAGAGAAAACTATCAAAGAGTGAAATACACATCAAATGATTTGCAGTTTTTTCCAAGCACATGTCAAAACTGCTCCCTATTTTCAAAGATTTGCGATGTACAAATGCTTAGGGGATGAGGCGGAATGGCTCGCACGCAAACTCGATTTCGAGCGGATGTTCGAAGCTTTTGGACGCCCCTCCAGTGGAAATGGAAGTACTTGAGCGAAATTATTGTAGTTTTATTTATGCTTTCATCAATACGGCATTTCTGCGATGGTTTTTCACCGGAACGCTGATTTTTATTTCCTGCTGATATTCCTTGAATGCCGCACAGGCCAGCGAATCAATGCTTACGATTGCATACAGTGATTGTCGTCAATGCTTCGGATGCTGGTAATAATTTTTCGGAGATGAGAATCTCTGCGACTGAATGGCCACTATGAATTATAAGTAATTTATGAATAACACTGGTAAAGTACCACGCGAGTCAAATTCAATGTAGTATCAGTGTTCTGTTTCTATTAGATACCACCTTTAAGCATTGATGAAGAAATTGTTTCAGAATAATACTAGATTCTATGAGGATTGCTTTCGCCAATAAGAGGGGAAATAAAGCACGAAATATGCTCGTCTAAAGAAACGCCTTGAAGATTTTTGAAAACAGCATGCCACCTTGCGATTGGGAATCGTAAGAAACTTTACACATATTGTTACCATGTTACTTTTATTGCAAATCCATTTGTAATTTAGTGTACAATTTTTAGAGTCGACAGTCAACTATTTAGCGCTTTTGTAGATACCTTTGTGATTCAGTGAATAAGGATGAAGAATTGCGTTCAAGTATAATAGCAAACATGAATGTTTTGACAGCAAAAAAAAAAACTGAAATGAAGTGAAACGGAAAATAATTCGGATATGGAGAAAGTCAATAACTTGGCTAATAATACAAATATACCCAGTATATATAAAGAAGTTTGCAGAACATACTAATCGAAAGGCAGTGCGTAGAAATAAATCTAAATGTTAAAAAGTCGTTCTGTTTTGAAAGTAGCAATTGAGAGCTCTGTTCAAAAAAATAATCCCTATGTCACCACATAAACAGAATAGCAAGTGGCAAAATTTAATTTCACCCGTTAAAGTCAAAGGGTGCTTCCTCCAAAGCACAAATGGTTTTTTTGCTAGCGAACAGAGGATAGGCAGCAAGCGAAATACTCAAACAGTGCGGTTTTTGAATTTGAAGCTGGTAAAGGAAAACATTGCTTTGCACATACTTAATCTGAAGTATAGAGACAAACAAGTTTCCGATTAATTATATGAAAATTTCTTTCATGAAATGAGTGATGAGTACATTTTATCAAAGCATATGATACAAGTTTTTTGAAGCATCTGCTCTACAAGTAGGAATGCAAACTATTCCAACTAAGAAACAAAGAACCTTTAAAAACAAATAATTTAATGATCTAACTAGTATAAATCTTCTATTTATGTGAAACTTTGTACAAGAATGGTGCTTTACAATCAGAAACTGTTGAGGGAAATACTCGAACTAGAGAAAAGTGAACCTAGAGGAGATCTGTAGCGGAATTTTGGCTCCATCGGATAAATGTCGTTTGGATCAGTTGCTTCAGAAATGGACGAAAAAGTGTGGTGGATGGAGATCATTCGTTATCTGACTGAGATACCAGCTGGCATTCAGATGAGAAAACATTGCATATGTCGACGCGATGATCAACAAGGACAAGTCTGCAGCTGTTACTGCAAGTCCTTGGTAACTTGATCCCTGTTGCGGATCATCAAATTCTATCCTCACTGTGGTCTTGGGAACCATAAAATATGAGCGAGGTAGTTTGCTAAACCAATTATCTGGGGAACACAAAGTAGAGAGCAATTATGGCTACAAGCGACATCTAGAATGATGCATAAAAGAAAAGGCTCTTCGAGGCAATACAGTCACCGCTAGCTAGACATGGAACCGTCATTTCTAGATGGTAAGTCAAAAGAATGCAAACTTCCAGAATCGAAGAATTCCCCAGATATGAATCAGTCAGTTCGGATAAATTAATCGCGACTTTGTAAGATTACCAAAGCCTTGCTAAACTCAGTTACATATGGAAGAAGAAACTAGAAAAAGTAGGTACAACTAAGTTTCCAGGACAAGCTGAAGTCAGCAACTCGATCCAAGCGATCTAAGCCAAGAAGGCTCCCTAAAAAACAATCTTGCAACATAACAGTGAGAAGTCTAGCACTTTCAGCACAAAACCCAAACATTAGAAAAAATAATTAAAATATCGCAATCGCCCCCATGCAGCTCTGATTTTTTTTTTTATTATGCTGCTATTTTTCCTTTTGGACAAATGGAGGATTTATACCAACAGGGGAAACTTTCTACATCATGAAGCAGTGAAGAAACTGGCTAACATTTTTAAAATTAAAAAACTGAAACATTCTACAAGCATACCGAAATTTCTGTAAAAGTCGACTACTTGCACCAAAAAAAAGATGATAGAAAAGCAGTGTCATTTGTATCCTTTCATTCTTCGAAAGGATAAAAACAGAAAGCTTGTATTTTTTTTGTTTTACATTTATTTTCGTAGAATAAGGTGCAGAGACAAATATTTTGAAATATGCAATGAGCAAAAACAGCTTAGAGTGCAGCAAAGTAAGCACTATAACGAATAGCTCTCAAGTATATTATTTGCAAATTTATATTATAGCTTTGAGAAGATGGATATGCATTATAGACATCTGGTACCTGGATATTCAGGAATGCAAGAAATGTAAGAATGCAAGAGTAGAAAAGAGCTCTTCGGGAATCGTTGATTACAGGATCTTGAATTTCATGGACTGATCACAGAAAATAAAAGAAAAAAAACTGTCTTATAATTGGATCACTAATGTATATCTGTAGATTTTTTGCCCCAAACTATAGCCATAAGTGTTGCTTCCAAGATAAAAATCGTAAAATTGGGAAACATTTAGCACCTCATTACTACGCAAAATTAAGTTGATTGGTTTTTATTACTGAGTTCAGTTTCAAGTCGAGACTTCAGCTTTAATACAGTCAGTAGTTACCATGGTCAATTTTCCTATCATTAACACCAAATTTCATTTAAATATAACATAAGTAGATGAATAGAAATGCGTGTATATTGCTCTTGTTTCACGTGTATTCTCCTCCTAGATGAAACAAACCTTCATTTGATTATTCAGCGTATGTCTAAGTAAATGAAAATTTTGACATAAGTCAAAATTTTCACGCATATGTATCAAAAGCAGTATGGCATGTAATTTCTCGAGGCTGAATTAAAATTTTGTCTTGAAAGGTCGATGAATTGGGTTCACGAACACTTTGTTCAGTTGTAATTATTTTTCACATTAAAAACTTGGAGCCACCTTCTCATTTCTGTAGAAATTTCGCTTGTCGCGTGTCACATCATATTGCTCGTATCAGTGATTCCCTCAAAGTGTATATTTTCTTCGTATTCCGTCTAAAGCAAAAGTTTTTTTTTTTTTTTAAATCCGTAATATGCCCATAGTCTTCTGCTGAATAAGTCGTTCCGTACTTTTTAGTGCAAAACAGTCAAAGACATTTACAAATCATTCAAGGAAATGTGCTGAAACTAAGCCATTCCAGCGAAGTAGGTCATACGACTTTGCTGGAACACTGCTCTGGTTTCAGAGCAAATTATGGCAATTACCTATTTGATTAGTAGCCCACAAACTTTTTCAACCTTTCCTGTGAAATAAATGAACTTTCACGGTTTTGACAAAATATTCTAATTTATTAACAGTTAAAGTTCACGTAAGAATAGCAAATAATTGCAGCACATTGCACCAAGTTGCATGTTTCGCGAGGTATACAGTCATTAGTTAGGCTATGATTAAGGTAATTATTGTGGTCAACAACTTTTGCTGGAATCATAAGTGTATGATGACAGTCAGTTCTTATTCTATCAGCACTGGAACTTGATCTTTCTGTTTGCTAAGCCACAAACAGTTCAAATAAGCTTGATTGCCTTTTTCAGCCAATTCATGCCAGTGCAACAGTATGGATAGAAAGTGACGTGTTTCTGAATCACTCATGTCTGAACAGCAGGCAACAGGCTGATTTTCTGGAGGTGTGTGTGTAATTTCTTCAACATTATGGCACTCACCTTTGATGGCACCTAGACAACGTGCAAAAGCTTGATGATACTCAGCAACATTCATGCGTGATAACATAAGTGCAGTTTCCAAGACATCCTTTAAAATAATTGGCTGTATTAAAGATTCTGGAATGGAACTGCACCAAACTTCCAAATTCTGGGTACAGCCAAGGTGCAACAGAGTAGAAAATGCTTGAAATAATGGATGAGGATCATGACCAGTACTTTTCAAACGTGTATATAAATGGCAGGCTGCTGAAAGAGGGCACATATCTGGCCGAGTTTTCCAAAATGTAATTAACAAACGTGCAATAGAATCCAGGAACTTGTCGGAAATCTCATTATCCTCTAGGATAGCTGATCAAAACAAAATGATATACCTAAGCAACATAAATATTTACCAATGAGGAAACATAATATGGTAAAAGGCACTTTAGGGTGATGTCCTGCTACTCCCATGAGAATGTTGGCCAGTTGCAAATTAAGGATAATAGAAGGGGACTGTCCTAAAGCTTGTTCTTCCCAATGGGGAAAATTTGGTAGGAAACAATGTACCAATTCTGGGCCATATTGAGTACAAAAGTCACCAGCCTAGAACTCTTGTGAATAAATAAAATGATACTCACCAAGTTCACTTCTAGTTGCAAAGTCTCCCAAAGCACATCAAGAGTATTGATTACCACACCAGGCAAATTCTGCAAATGTGCTGTTTCCTGATGGTGTGCTTCTTTCCATAAAGATAGCAGTACAGATATCAGACTTCCCACAACATTCTTAATTTGCCAAAGATCAGATGAAACATCAATAGTACATAAATGGTCAAATTGCCACATAGCTTGGTTACATGCTAAGAGGGATATGGGTTGTTTTGGTTGGAAAATCTCTTCCTTGCACTGATTTGTAGCATGATCCCTAAATTTACGCGATCTGCTGAATTTTTGTTGCAGCACTGATGAACATAGTTGTAGAGCATGAAGCCACCAACGCCCCAAGATGCTATGCTGTGTATGCAACTTCTGAGAACCTCCTACAAATCCAGAAGATAACTGATCCAACAAGTGAGTGAGTAGTGGACATGCATTTGCCAACACTACAGAACTGCAATGGTTAAGCAATGACTGTAGAAAAAATAGTGAATCTTGCTGCACAGATGAACTGACATGAGTCATTGCAGCCATCAGATGGATTTTCAATATCTTATGGTAGGGCACAAGCTGCTCCTCACCAGCCTAATACCAATTAGAGATCATGAAATTACTCATGCTCACATGCTGTAAAATCAAATTCAAAAACTGCAAAGCTGCCTTGCGGATATCTTGTTCCAAGTCAAGGAGCAAGGGTGCAGCACCACTAATGCAGGGTCCCAGGCTTTTCAGAAGAGGCTTGGCTGGAGAATCCATCATTGATTTGAGGGAAACCAATGCCTTCTTGCGAACAGAGTTACTATGGTGTTTGAGCTGGTGAAGCAACTCCTATGGAACATGATGAGTGAATCCATTGTTTGAATATCACCTTGATGCTGAGCTGTTTCTCATGAAGTCCATTTCCTGAAGATTGCATTTGTCCCATTATGACAATCCTACGTGATTGAAAATTTGTGTTGGTCACATTTAACCCTCTTGGGAGTTTGAGGCTACCCTTCAGACGAACTTTTGCAAAATCTTTCTTTTCTTTCTTGTGTTTTTTGCTTTTTGTCATCGCATCTAACTTCTGTTTTTTGACTTTTCGCTTGCAATTTTTATGTATTTATTGACTAGTTACATTCGGCACATAAATTTACAATGACATTAATGTTTCTAAATGTCAAAACTTCACTTTGAAATTTTATCTTAAAAGGCAGTACTTAAAGCTTCTAAGAATTATTATTCCATAGCACATTTTCTTGATGTTTTAGTGGTATTTGGAGATCTTCAAATATGTCATTCTGAATAACTGTTCAATTGAAGTTCAAGCACCAATGCCATTACTGCAGCAAATGTTCGTGGGCTTCTGACTTTTATCGGGGATTATCTCGAAATCTTTATGTCTCACCCACTCTACGGTGTTTGCAATAGATTTTAATAGGCCACACGCTCACCTGCAAACTGAGCTAAGTAATCAAATGAATTCAAGGGACATTGAGAGTTTTCAATTATTTTTTTTTAAAAAGCATGCAAAACACGTCAAGCATCCGAGAATTATTGCCCAGTGCTCCCAAATCCCCCCCCCAAAATTTCAGCTCCAAGTGGTTGTTCTTTATTTTCACCTTAAAATAAAGCACGCTTGATGTATCTCACATCGCGAACACTGCAATTAAACCATCTATATAATGATATCTTTACAATGTGTCAAATGCTGCATTAAGTTATCTTCGAATAATTTATGTTGGATTTTTGTTTGCTCATCCCAATAAATGTTTTACTTTAACTTCTGACTTTGTGCATTAAATGTCATCTTTCTCAAAGCAATTGAGATTGTCGGTTAATCTGCATATTAATAATAAATAATTGTCCTGGATTTTATCATTGCGAATAGCTCGTACTATATGTTTTAGAATGATACTTATAGATAAGTGCAAAGAAAAAAAAACAGGAAGACACGGTAAGAAGCAGAGAGATCATTCAATACCCTATCCAGGAAAATCTAGCCGGTTGGAAGCTTCTCATTCTAAGTTTTAATCAACAGGACTTCAGATAGTAAAGGCAAAGCTTCAAACCTTATTGAATAGGACTATGCTGAAACAGAATTATTTTAGGAAACTAAATAAGATTTGAGGTTACAAAAATTATGGTTGTTTCAAATAAGACAGTTATTATGTCCTCTTTTACAAGAACATATTTTGACTTGACTGGTCAACTAAAATAGCAGCTGTTACTAGAAGTAATAGTAGTTTATAGTGACAAATACTTGTGGATTAAGAAAAATCATTTGGTTCCCATTGTGGCACAGTTATTATATGTAATGCTTATGGCATTCGTTGCCAGATTTTCATTATTTCCAAGTGGCGACAAATTTGTCTAAAATGACGATAATGAGATGCACTGTTATTATGAGATCCATTGTGGAATGCTGCTTCTAGAACATCCTTTCATATATTCACACTCCTCAACTGCCTTTAAGAGCCTAGAAATGTCAAAGCACACCACGATTAACGATGTTAAGTAGTAATTAGAATACTATGAAAAGCTTTATCTTGGGGAGGAGGACAGAAGGGGAAGGGAGGAAGAAAATGCTTGCTGCTCTCGACACCGGATTTCTTAAGAATACCACAGTAGTAGTCGATGATTTTATGAACCATCTGGTATTATTCTCCCTCCATACGAAAGAGATGTATTAGATCCCTCTATTCTTGCATTTTGGTGACCGTGTTAAAAGTTTTGTAGAAAATCGTTAAAGATCGTTTTGAATCTTTATCAAAATTACTCCGCTCAAATTTAGGATCGGTCAGGAATGAGCAGAGAGAACTATTTCATTAGATCATTTCGATTGGTGGATCCATTTTGTCAGAGTAGACGAGAAAAAAGAAAGTTCAGAAACGAAGGAATACTTTACATAATTAGAGTAAGGGCACTTAAATAGAGTAAGGATAAATAGTTGTGTTCTGATCAACATATACATTGCACGCTCGATATAGTCATTTTTGATAAAAGAAACTGCTGACATAGCAACCCCTGATATAGTCAACATTTTAAGTTGTCTGTCATTCGCTAAAAGAAACTTTTTCCAGCCGCGTTAAAGATGGCAGAAAATAAGAGAAATTAATTAATCAATTAATTAAAATTCATTCCAAAGAGCGTTATTGCAGATGCTTTTAAGCATTTGTATTCATCAACTGAAGAAATCGAGTTGAGTTTACCGATCGGCTATTTCACTGATGAAGATCACATGCCCATGGCAACACGATCCAATCCCATAACAAGAGAAAAAACGTAGCAGGTGATTCTGAGGTTATGGAATGGGCGGAAGGCGAAAATGAATGAAATCATGTTCATGATCTCGGATACCGTTAGCAACGCTCCTATGGAGCATGCGGAAGAGAATTTAGATGGGAGTTACCATGTTCAAATATTCGATATGGACAAAGTTATTGACCACTCTTCCAGTTTAGCTATGGAGTGGTCAGAAAGTGTCTGCCTGCCTCCTGCTCATGATGTCCTCCTCCTGAGAAGAATGCGGGAAAAAGCAATCGTGAAGAAGTTTGAATCAAATTAAATATCGTATCATCATCATTCACCATGCAGTATCATTATGTTTCACTTTTGTCATGCTACTAAATTTGTTCATTTGATTGCAAAAATTCATGCTACTGCTGAACAATTTGGTTCCTTTCATTTCATCGTTCAAAATTAATTTTTTTCTTGATTTCGACCACCCATCTCGACACAATCAACAACATTCTATAAAGGCAACATTTTCAAAATTTGGATTCCAGCAAAGGTGATCATATCGAATGTGCACTGTATATGTGTGCAGGTAAACATGTGTCTCCATTGCTCATGTGTTAAACTTATGTTACAGAGGAAAAATGAAGTCCAGGAGAAATGAAGTAAAGGAAAAATTCTATCCAACGCTTTAGGTCGAAACTGCTGAAAGTCTTTCCTATGTAATCTCACTTTTCATTTTTTGGATCTTTATCACTTTTTCTGATAGATAAAGGGCTACATAATTCTATGACCAAACAAACAAACAAACAATAAATCACGAAAAACTATGGTTCTCTTTAAAAAAAGAAAAAAGAAATGGAATGGGTTTTCCAACTGCAACCAGGACAAACTCATAATTAAACCATTTAGGAGAGCATTCAGAGAAAAGAGAGCTACATACTGCAAAATGAGCTGCAAATACCCAGCTTGCATCCTGTGTAACTTTTGCGAACGAAAGTTGTTAAGAATTAGAGTGTTAAGAATTAATGTACTAACAGGAAGAGAATGCGAGAATATGAAATTCATGTACTTTGCAGTATGTAGTACAGTCTTTTGCATGTCTCAGTCTACGTGCTCTTACCTCAATTACCTGACGGTGAAAGGTTGTGAAGCGTTATTTCAGGAAAGAGCTGTTGTGAACTTTTGAATATTCAAGAGGACCGTAGCCAAATAAGTTTTTTTAATGATTTCAAAACTGCTCAAGGGAAAAGCAGTCAGCTAGAAACTAGGCTAATTGGAAAATACAAACCTCTGAATATGTTTAGAAAGCCCCCCACAAAAACATCGACATTTAGTAAAACTAATGATCTCATTACTGCATGAAATGTTTGAGTTAAGGATATCCCTTCACTCTTTGGTCCATCTACTTGAAGATTCGGGATGCAAAAAAATTCTTCAATTAGAATATAAAAAGAACATCTTAAAATCATCAGGAAATGGTGAAAGAACAGCAAGCTTTGTTTAAAGTATGTTTGTAGCAGTAATGCTCCTCGTAACAGTGCCAAAAATAAGAGGACAAACTTCTAATAAATACGACTTACTGCCAATTAGACATTCTTATTGCCTTTCAATTCAGAAATCAAGGAAAACGATATAAAGGACTTTCCGGTGCAAAGAAATTTAAAGCCCTAGGTTGGCCAAGCATTACATTTGTCCATTTTCTCCAATCACAAAGGCGGGATGCCTAAAATTATGAGAAGGTTTAAAGGTATTCGAGATCTAAAGATGACACTTGGGGAAACAAAAAAGATCGAAAATGTACTAACAGGAAGAAGATCACAGCTCAACATACAAAGATTCTGTTTTTCATTAGTGCTGCCTTAGATACAAGTTGAAGAGACCTCTGTTCTCAGTGGAAACAGTCTAAATAATCAACTTATGAAGATTTTTCTCACATAGTTTTTCCCCTTCTACTCACAATAGAAACAGCAATCTAAAGCAAGAACACCACACTGCACCGCAACTACTGAGAAATCTGTTTTCATCCCTTTGAGTACCTCTGGTGAAACCATGTGACTTAGTCAGTGAGCAGTTATCATAATTACTGCGTGTCCTTGCTCACTCGGAATCAAAGATGATAGACAGTTTATTCTATTTTTATAAAAGCAGATTCGTTTCTTCCCATCACGGCTGTTATCTAAGGCATACTATCAATTGTATAGCTCTCATCATGCCGGCAAGCAGTGACAATCCACAGAACATCCTATCGTACGGAAGCCATATTTTGAGAACTGTAAATTGTGATTGGGAAAAGAGATGCTTCTCTATTTATCTTTCACCAGCTATGCTTGGAGCCTCAATGTGATGCTGGAAGGAGTAGAAAGATAAAAACCATAAAGATAGTCATAAAGATACACTGTCTTTCGAATATAGGAAAGAGTAACGACCAAAACAAAATATCTAAATAAAATGTGAGGTGCATTGGAAATAGGGTACAATTGATGCAACTTAATAGAGATTTCACGACATAGTGAAGAAAGAAAACTCGCAGATGCTTGTTTTCTCCATGAGCTACTCTGAGAAAACATTACGACTGTCTGATGGAACATTTCATTCCTATTCACTCTGGAAAGGCTTTCAAACTTTATGAAACCATGGAATTCTATGAATGTCTCTGATGAAAAAATCCAGATCCTCAACTGTTCTTGTTATCTAGGGAATAATAATTAAAACTCGTGAGTTAATTTTGGTGCAGAGAAATTTGCATTAACAATAAAGATATATGCCGATAGTATGCCATTCCATAGCTCAATCTATTAGAATAAATTTAACATTATAAGTAATATTATCAAGAATTTCTTTCAATGAATAATTTAATTCAATACCATGAATCATTATGAATAATATTTCGATTAATGAATTTTGATTTGTTAATTAAAATAAATGATTTTCTCATATGTTCTGCAACTCCCATCTTTAAAACCCGTTCAGCATAAAACACAAAATTCAGTGAACGAAGACAATGCTTGCTGTTGAACCTCGAATATTAAAAGAATTCTCTCATTAGCCAAAGAGTCGACCTCCGGGTCATTCCAGGAATCACGGAGTGGGAACTCCCCTCCGGTTGTGAAGGAGCGGACCCCCCATTCCGCGGGGACCTTACGCGTCGTACTGATGGAGCAGGTGTGTCGCCATCGCTTCTCCAGAGAGTGCAGAGAAGCGAGCCGATCCCTTCGGGGAAGCTGACCCCTTCAGGATTTCGGAAGCGTCCCTTCGAGGTTCTCTTCAGAGGAGTAAAAACAGGAGCGGATCCCTTGCGGGGGATCCCTCCGGAGAAGAAAAATCCCAGGAGGGGATCCTTTCCGGGTTCTCTTCAGAAAAGAAAACTGGAGCGGACCCCTCCGAGGTCTCTTCGGAGAGAGAATAAGGAAGGAGGATTCCCTTCAGGATTCCTCTTCGGAGACAACCAGGGTGGCGGTGATCTCGATTTCTGGGGATTCCTCCCCAGTCGTAAGAGGAACGGACTCCGAGTCCTTCCGGGATCCATAGGGCGGACTCCTCCCGGGGTACCCCCTATCTTGAAGAATTACCCATCCTCGGGTGGCGTGGAAGCGTGGAACCGTGTCGAGGAACTGCGAAGAAGAAAGGATTACCATGAATGAATTTTGATTTTTGAACAGATGTTGGCAAGGAACGAAAGATGGCTGACCTGGTCTGTTGAAGCGAGCATTTATTTCAGTCTGATGTTGGACCGGTGATCCTATAGTTCTCAGGACTGTGGAGTGTAGGTGAAATCTCTAAACTCTGACTTCAAAGCTGAAATCCAGTTCTTTACTCTTTATTTTCATCTTGGATCGTGAACAGAACATTTCAATGCAATCGTTATTACAACTTAGCTTTTAATGGATTCAACTGTGATTAACAGGGGTAAGTATGGTAGGTGGTGTGGTGGTGGGGTTGATGTGTTTTCGTATTCACAATCATCTCCGGATTCATTCACTGATATCCTTTAATAACAGGAGTATTAATTTCTTTGCCTTCAATTTTGACTGTGTTGGTCACTTGATTTCACAACAGACTACAGCCACAAACGTTTCGAATGTGACTTTTGAAAGAGTTGATATGAAGAACACACTGTTACAGTGCATTTACTAGCTTGGAAAGCTTCCAGGAAAAAATTTTAGAGAGTAAATTTGCGAAAGCTTATTTAATTTTATTTTTTCTTATGTCTTAATCTATATCAAGTCTGTTTGGGTCATTTGGCTTTCCAGTCCTCATTCGATGTACTAAACGCAAAGAAAGCATTTACTATGGAATGCTGGTGGATCCTGTATTCGTAATTGGTATTAAGCACGTAATTAGTGTCCTTTTTCCACTCTATACTCATATTATATGGAGCCTGGTGTTCTTGGCTGGAGCGAATTCTGAACATCTTAAGGTCTTGTTTTATTTTAAATTTAAAGTGTTTATCGTTTTTTTTAGGAAGCGCAGATTTTTTTTCCCCAAAGTACAAGCAATCCATCGTCGCAAATAAGCAGAAAGCTTGAGATCTGTTTAAAATCATCATATTAGAATGATATTATCTCAGTGATCCAACACATGTATTTTATATTTATGCTATTCAGGAACAATCTCTGAAGTGCATTTTGAGAACGAAAAAGAGTAGTAGTAGGAATTCTGAAGACAAAATGAAAACAAAGGCTTTTTAAAATTTTACACATTATCATCTTTGTTTATTTACAGAAGTTGGTGCTCTCACAAATATGACTGCATTAATTCAGTCGTGACGATGAGTAACGCAGAGAGGTATTGAAGGGAGCAGGAGTGATTTAGAAAATGAAATTAATCTACTCGTAAAGGAAAGTAAAGATTTCAGTTTCCATGTAGACAGGAGTTATCACTCAATAATTTACTGTTTCACATAGCCATTATCTGATGTGCCCCTGAAAATTGCGATTCCTCGTTTTCTGTGCTCGTCGTGCTTCGTTGATAGTTACAGCACCGCATTGGATTCAAATAGGCACAGACTTCAATATTTCGGAGAAGAATTCATCCAACTCAGTGGAAATTTTCCTGTTGATGTGGTTGAGGACTGATGATGCGAGAATCCTAGAACTGATGATGCTTCGATGTTGTTAGCACAAAATATCGTATTTGACTGGGCTGCTTGCTGTCAAGTTTAAAATTTTCTATGGGTTTTTGTACCGGGCTGGTGAAATAAAAAAATTCTTTGGATGGAGTCCAGAGATGTTTTGATGCTACGGGAGCTTCTGGTATTTCTTAGATAACAGCTGATTCTTGTAAAAGATCACTCTGAACAGACGAGACAAATAGTAGCCTGCTAGCGGAGAGATGAAAATGGATTTGGGAGATAAAAATTTGTGAATTTGTCACATATGGAAATTCAAGAAAGACAAAAGCACCACAGGAGACACAAGAAGAATCAGCGAACAATAAATTTCAATGTTGCTGTATTAACTATCGGTTCGAAATCAGGGAGAACTTTGGTTCTTAGAAAATGCAATGCCTGCTGCAGGGTGAAGATCGTTAAAGTCAGTCAAAGAAACCGTTACATAAAAATTCGAGGCACTGTCAAAGTGTACTTTGGTCTTGCCGGTTATCGTAGCTTCTGCCATTTTGATTCTAAGCACAAAACTCTATATTTATCTCTAATGGGAAAATTCTAAACAGTCAACTGCTCCGTTCACTACACAACAATTTTGCAACGGATTTTGTATTCGTTTCCATGGCTTCACTTTTCTTGTGTTTTTCGACATTTTGGTGCCAACTGGTGCCAACCTTAGCAGCAAGTGACTCAAGAAAGAAACTTCAAGGTCTGCAACGTTGAAATTTTTTTGCAGGAGATAGATCAGGAGTGCACTTGAGCGGCACCTAACTTAGAGGAAACCTAGGGAATCGCTGATTTTTTTGAAAAGCTGGTCATTGCCACAAGCACCGTTTTACAAATGTCACGTGTCAGTTCTCTTTAACAGAGCTTCTTATGTTTGCTGCGTAGAAGAATGGGCAGTTTGTGCACATGCATGAGCAGAGAATGCCAAGGTAACGAAGGAGATGGTTGTGACGAATCAGTGCTATAGCAGAACCAACTCTTTTCCCATTTCGCAGGGATGACGAAGCAACAAATCATCCATCCAGCAGACCACTTGGATACAGAACATGTCAAAAAATCATCTTTATTACTGTTACAATGCCTAGAGGTCCCTTGTGACCTCTAAACAGTACTTTCGAGAAAATTGTTTTGTGTGCCCCCCCTTCACAATCGGCGGGTCTCCAGATGCAGATGCTTCAAAAATGCACTTTTTCAAAAGTTCTAATGGGACAAGAAGCAGTTTTCAAAGGTCGCGGGACAGGTCGTAGGAGATATAGTAAAAATAAACTTCAGCTCACAACTCAGGTTCATATCACATGCATCATCGTCTTGGCTTATTTAGGGCGCTGATTTTCTGTGCTATCTCCGAGCTGATATGCGAAATCCGATGAGGAGCACGAAATTTTTCATTATTCGGTCCCATGATATGGGCGTTCACGATAAATAAATGCTCAATCACCGCTATTGGTAAAGACGGGGGGGGGGGGGATCTTCGAAGTGATGGGTCGCTGCTTCATTTTTTTTTAAATTTTTTTATTGGTTTTCTGATCGCTCGCGTACTTTCTCTTCAAAGAGTCAAAGCAGGAAGTGGAATTTCATGGTCACAATTTGCAGAAGTGGGAAAGCAGCGTAATTCGCACATCCTGACGTTATCTTCATCCTTAGAGGAAGAAAATCCTGTTCTTTGCGATAGCCGATTTCGTTCTTTTCAGAAAACTCAGGAGATACGGGAGAAACAGCTGGGGATCGTTCATCTGATGCTTATTCTTATCACTGAGGTACTCACAGTCAACAAAGATTTTTGCGTGGCTTTCGGCGAGAGTGTTCTTAGCCATGCATTCGTAAGGTCCTTTATCATCGTCGGAAAGTTTTAATATGGTCAGTCTGAAGCGGTCTGTGTAGATGTTTTCTCGGATGGCTTCAATACGGTACTTGAGTCCACTTTTCAAGACGCTGCCTAAACAGAATACAGCAATTCGCGTCAGCACTACATGTAAATAGATGCGGCAGCTCTTTGACTCCCCCATACGGGTTATCATTTTGAGAAAAGATGCCATGGATGTTTGCAAAAAGAAGAAATAAAAACACAGACATGAGTTTTATTTAGCTTTCATTGACAGGACTGGCTAATTTGCGTCTCGGGCAGGCTGACTGCAAACATGAGCGAACGGCAAAAGTTGGAAAAGTCATAACTCCAACAATTTTTGTTCTGTGACGGAAACTGAAGTTATCACTGCAAGAGTAAGAAGTCGTTTGGAAACGATAGTGACTTTAATGAAACCTGCACTAAGTGCTGGGGATTCGAAAAATTCCTGAATCCTTTCAAATCAATGCTTATTAGTGCCCTTGAATAAAAAGTCATGCGTGTTAAATGGGGGAAGGGTGGTAGGGGGAATTCTTGAAATCCAGTCCTGAAGGCTGTTAGAGTGAGAGCACTGGGTAATAAAGGAAAGCAAGTCATGAATGTAATAAAGCTTTCTTTCGGTGGTGTGAGTTAAAGCATAAGCCTTTGAAATCTCTAGGAAAGGGAAAATTGCATGACACAAACGAGATTCCACTTCTCTAATATTTTGAGAAGATTTTAAGCAAACAAATAAGTAAAGAAATTAGAATTTCATATAGAAATCCCCCCCCCCCTTTTTTAAGATTTTTTCAGTGATTTGAGACTCAGGATTATCGGAAATCATTCTTGTGTCAATCAACACTGAGGAAAACATTTATCATAGCGATAATCCTGATATATTAGCAGCGAGGGTCTCTGTGATGATATCTCGAAGGCCTTATGAATGTACGTTTTAATGAACTCTGATTTTCATGAATCCATTTTGATGAACTAATCGAGGTTTCTCAAAGACATGGGATTTCTTAGCAATGCTGTAAAAGAAACGAATCTACACGATCTGACCAGTGGGCTTGCATGTTGTGGGTACGAAGTTCACTTCACGAAGCCAATCGGAAAATTAGAGCAACGGAATGGACACACCAAATTAAACCGAGATAATTCGCAGTGCTGAATGCTGCAGAGTTGTGATTATCCGAAGAAGGAAATTTCTAATGAATGTATGATACAATCCTCAAGATGAATCGTTTCTGCAACAAAAGCCAGAATAGAACATGTTGGATGAAGGCATAGTTTTCGGTTAATGGTAGGAAGATTTCCGGAAAACCTCAACACATTCGTGATGAAAACTAACACGTGCAGATTTCTTAGCAGCTAGAGGGTGGTTACTGCTAATCAAATGGAACCATAGCATGCTTAGGCTAGCAGAAGCAAAAGTGAGTCAAATTATAGGAAATCAAATGAGGTAATGTAGGAGGCAAAGTTACATTCCCTGTGGAAACTGATAAGAGATCGGCACAGAGAAAACTAGGGCGAAAGATCAGCATAAGGAAGAGGATGATCGGAGATGAGTTCTTCTTCCCGAACTCTGAATCAGAAGAATTACATATATATGAAAAGCAATGAAAATCTTGCAGAGGATTGCTAATTTGCATTCTTGATCACCTATCCCAAACTAGCCGAGTCCAATCACTTGCACTAGACATTGCACTAACCTTTTCTCGACCAGTAAAGTACTGATCTAGGGAATCCCTCAACCACACATTCCAGAGTCAGGTTGGAAAATTCTGTTCCTGAAAGATTTGTAGCCGGAATGGTCAAGGATGGAGCGACTGAAATGCAAAGAGAAAATGAGTCACAGAAGAAACAGAAATCGGCGAGATCATTTAAATGCGTCCTGAACTCACAATGGATTTTCACAGTGAATCTTTTGCTGACAGCGGGAGGTACTCCATTCGAAGCAATGCAGAGATAGGCACCCATATCATCCCTTTTAGCGTTTTGGATCACTAGGTTTGGACCTTCCCTTATGTAGTTTCCTGCAATCACCAATGAATAGCATGATTTCCGCGAGGAAGATGCGAAGCAATCATATACATGAGTGAACAAGGCTATTATTATTTCTTCTGGAAGTAGGGTTCACATGTGGGTTGAGGTCTCTGGGGATAGGTTTCTGCTTAGCTCTTCTGGAAAAATGTGAACATGGTTTCTTTAGAAGAATGCGAGTTGTGTTTTTGTTTTATTTATCAGTTTAACAGTCTCTGTGTTTTCCTGCTGTTCCGACTTTTTCACACGTTTGCTTTCGACGATTATTTTTTCAAGTCGGGGAACTCTGAAGCTTACGAAGGAACAATCAAGAGGCAGAAAACAAAACTGTGATAGAACCATCATCGGCCAACTAAAAAGTTGCAAGACCAATCGGAAAGCAAAGCGCAAAAATTTCGTTCCATTTTGGCATCTTCAGGGGTTAAAAGAAAATAAACTGATGAATAAAATGAAACGAAATTAGAAAAAAAAAAAACTGAGTAACATCTTCATGTGGTTGAATGCCTCACAATCGTCACACAATTTCAGTGAGAAATACTTTGTAAAGTTTACAAGAAGATTCTCTTTAGCTGTAGTTTAGTTGCATAACTCCTAGCATCACCTTTCATCATCTAGGGTTTTTCTTCCTCAGGAAAATGTGGTATTCCGTAGTGCTCCATGCGTCCTTTTTTTTTATCACTTATTCATTGAGGGGTAGTTATTAAACGTATGTGAAGATCTACCCAGGTTACTAAAGATCCGCGATTTCTTTCCTGCCAATGCTCCTTGACACTTATCCTACGCTCTTGTGTGTCTGTATTGCCAACTGTTGATGTGCCGAACGGAAGGTTCCCCTTGGCGAGAAAAAGCCAAAAAGAAAACCTTTTTCAAGCAGAGGAGAGATTTTCCTATGCCGCACTGAAATTTCCTTTTTATCGAAATTCTTCGTGCGGAAGAGCAATCAGCATTGATTTGGACAAAGAGCTAGAAGGAGCAGGTGTAAGAGGGAAAGGAGTGAAGTGGATTGAAATTACAGATGGCTTCCCGATTCGTGATGCAGATGACAAAACGATTCTTGAGGCTCACATCACAATGTCGGTGCTCTTTGCAGCATTACATTAGCAAAGGAGTATCAGTTCCTCCTCAGCCTTGCTTTAAACAAAGGCTGAGGAGGAGCGCTGCACGCATCAGGATAAATGAGGAAACGAATGACTCAATTTACGAGTAATGACGAAAACGGAATGAAATGATCTTTAAAGACTCGCATCTTCCAAACTCTTGCCGTTTATTCAATGCATGCCAGGGAGATAAGTCTCAACTGATTCCAAAGAGTAAACGCGAAGAAGACTTCTCACCCGATTTTTCCAAATCGAGAATCGAATACCCTCATTCCAGATCTGCCAATGAAGGAATGGTACCTTGTGCGGATGACCGCACCAAACATCGCGTTTAGAATCTGCAAATCGATGGTGATTTCTTTCCCTATGACCTGACCAAGATCCAATCAGACTCTCCAGAACAGCATTAGCAGGCTCATCCTGCTACCTGCATGATGGTGGTGATGCGCATTCCAATCGTGAAGTAGTGTCAAGGCGTTTTCCAGAAGTCCGATTCCATGGGAATCTGACAGAAAGCGTTCTTGTCCGGCAAAATGCAATTTTTCGGCACAAGCGAGGGCAACAGCAGAGCTACTCGTTCTGGACAACGCTGCCAAGTCCGTGGAAACTGAGAGATCCATGCGCGCGTCAAGTCGGACCAGTGCTCAAAGAAAAGCATCACCTGGTTGCACAGGCTCCGCCAGAAGACACAGTCAGAAGCTGCATTTCTCAGCGAAGCGAATCCTCCTCGAATCTCGCCGACTTTCATACCTGATCTATAGACCTGCTAAACGACAGTAACACATTGAGCCGAAGAACAACAGGCAACTACTCGGATCAGGACCTTTCCCTTGCTGGACGTTTCAAGGAGAGCTGCGTCGGAGGCCGTGTGGTTACAGTGGTCTCCGCGCGTGGAACCATGCGTCATGGGTTCGAATACTACGAAGGAATCGGCGCAGTGCGTCGTGGGTTCCGAGTCCACCCCACAAGAAGACGCTGGTTGGCCTACATTTATCTGGTTGCGGCACTGGTAGAGGTTCAAACCGGATGCCCCCGATGAGGGCCGGGACAAATGGGAATCGACCTCCAGGTCCTTCCAGGAATCACAGAGTAGGGGGTTCCCCCGCCGGTTGAGAAGGAGCGAACTCCCCATTCCGGTGGGACCCCCCGCGTCGTACTGATGGAGTTGGTGTGTCGCCACCACCTCTCCAGAGAATACAGAGAAGCGAGCCGATCCCTTCGGGGAAACTGCGTCCTTCTGAATTTCGGAAGAGTCCCTTCTGGGTTCTCTTCAGAGGAGTAAACAGGAGCGGATCCCTTGCGGGGGATCCCTCCAGAGAAGACATTCCAGGATCAGATCCTTCTCGGGTTCCCTTCAGAGGAGAATTGAGCAGACCTCCCCAGGAGTCCTCTGGAGAAAATAAGGAAGGAGATTCCCTTAGGGATTCCCCTTCGGAGACAACCAGGGTGGAGGTGATCTCCATTTCCGGGGATCCCTCCCCAGGCGTGAGAGGAACGGACTCCGAGTCCTTCCTGAATTCATAGGGCGGACCCCTCCCGCAGTACTCTCTATCTTGAAGAATTACCCACCCACCCTCGGGTGACGTGGAACCGTGTCGAAGAACAACGAGAGCTGCTGCGTGTTGACATTTACGAAATGGAGAGAATGCACAGCATCATCTCATGTCCCTCAGAGATAGGAAAATCATCATCAGAAGGAGCACAGTGTCTTCCTTTTCTGCATTTTCTCTTTTGCAAGATGCGTGTGCGCACCAGAAAGAAGCATGTAAGAAACCCGGTGAAGCCAAAAAAAGAAAGAAAGACAAGAAGAGCACTCCGAGTTGGCTCAAAATCCTCCTGAAGGCGGGATTGAAAAACGCAAGATCACACTGCCAATTTTTTGCTTCCTTTCTCTTTCGACAGCATCCAAACCCATTTTAACCGAATGCCACGATGCGAATCGGTGCTTTGGCTCAGACTGCCGAGCATCTGAGGAAGGAACAGGAGGGGAGAAAGACACTGAGGGAAGAACGTGTTTCCAGAATCACGAAGTAAGTTTCATCGGATAAAGTCGATGGTGAAGATCAGCCGTTCGGGAGGACTCGTTCCCATGAAAACGGGGAGCTGTGGTCACCGAAAGGGGGATGAAATTCTCGTGTCCTCTCTTCTTCCCTCATGCTATTTTATCCCGCGATCCTCAGATGGACTTTTGGTGCGCGCGCGTCCACTTTCAAGCGATGACCCTACCGCACGATGGGGCGGACGATGCAGTGGACAGTGGTGGAAACCACAATACGATCAACAAATCCTGGTTAGCACGCCTGATGGACGAATGCAACTCTTTGAATCCTTTCCGAGATGCTTACTCAATCGCTACAAGACAAATTGGAAGCTGCATCACAGCTGACGTCATATTGAAATGCAAGAGAAGAAGTTCAAGGTATTCTGCAAAGTAGCCTGTACAGAAGTATGGAAAGCACGGATGAGGCGTGCTGCTGGCAGCCAGCGAGGTGTCTCCGCAGAATCACAGAACAAACAACAGCCCTGCTCTCTTACTGGTTTGCTTATCCTGAGGATCTGGCATTTCCTCCTTCTCTCTTTCCCATTTGATGACCGGCGTGGGGTAGCCGCTGGCTTCACAGACGAGCGTCGTCGCTCCGCCTTCTTCGAGAACCATCTCATCGGCAGAACTCGTGACGAGGATGTCGGGAGGGATGAGAACCTCGAGGAATCCTTCCTGAAGTTGAAGCGGGAAGAGCGCTGCGAGTTCGCCCTCAGGGTCCGTCAGTACAAACCTGGCTCATCATGGGATCGGTGTTCACTTGGCACATGTAAAACCCTCGGTCACTTTCCCTGACTCCAGAGATGATAAGCTTCCATATGGAGTGCTTATCGTGGGAGATAGACACACGTGGGTTGTGGGTAACCACATGGGTGTGGATAGCCTGTATAGCCTTCGTGTCGGACTTTACCCACGCTACCTGATAAAATACAAATTACTGGTTACTTCGATAATGAGAAAGAGGGAACGAAACCCATGCTGTGAGATTCAAGCAGAAGATAGGAGTGACCTTGCAAGCTATTTAACATAAAATGGTCCGATGAAGGGACGTGAACCAAATCCTGGAACACGTGCAGAAACCGGAATCGCTAAACGGACTGGGAGGAAGGCTGCTACATCATTGGTTAATTATCAGACCACATCAGCGCATCTTGAAAAACCTTTAAAAAGCCAGCGATTCGACTTTGATACTCCGGAATACGCAGGGAGAGCAATTGGTCACGGTTAGATGGCCAATGCTGATATCTTTGCGTCTCCCATACACGTCCCATTAGAGCGAAGGATTCTCTTTGCTTGGCGCTGTGGCAAGCAGAGCCGTTATCAAGATCCTACCTATCTACTAAGGTCACTACACTGATTTCGACACAGGAAAACGCACAGAAACACACCATCTTTAGAAGAACGAAATGCAGTCACAACTTGAGACCTGCACGCCTTCAACACTGGATTGATGCTGTGAGACGACCGCGATGAATCCCATGTTTTGCTGATGGTGAAATCTAAACAGACGACGGGATGCTGCTTTTGAGACGTCCTACTGATGTCGTCGAGCTGAGCTACGTACAGCACTGCGATGATGCCTTGGAGAAGTCACACTTAAGGTGACAGGATTTTTTTTGGTGCTGCGGTGTTCTTTTCCATAAGAGTTCATCGTTCCAACCGACAGCAGGAATTTCTCCACGTGATTGCGTAATTATAATCCCTGCGTTCACATCCAATCATTTATCCGAAATTGGTAGCTTCCACCGACATGTTTCTTCACTTGCGAGAGCAATTTCTATGGACAAGGAGTTGTTTTTCGTTCAACAAACCACGCAAGAGTCGAACTTGCACAGAGGCTCCTCTTCTGTAAGAGACCTCGACGGAAGGGAGGATGTGCAGTCTCTTCATTCTGGTTGCCATACTGGAAACCTGAATCCGGTCAGATGCGCGTAAGAAAGCAAGATCTTCGCTGGAAACGAACTTGCATCTCTTCGAAGCATCATATTTTTCTTTCTTTTGGATATATATTTTTTTCAGGTTTTCCGTTTTTTTTCGGTTCCCTGAGTGCTGGAGAGCCGTTCTCTTCCTTGGGGAAAGGGAAGGGCTCATAAAAAAGCACTTGAACGCTGTCCATGCCACCCGAGGACATCTGTATCTCTTCAAGTTATACGGGGTACTCCGAGAGGGGACCATCCTATGAATCCAGGAAGGGCTCCGGAGGAAGGAGTCCGTTCCTCTCACTCTTGATAGAAGAACTCCGAATGAAACCCCGTCCTGGTTGCCAGAAAAGGAAATTCCGAAGGGAACCTCTTCCTCATTCTCTCCGGAGGGATCCACGGTTTGTGAAGGCCGCTCCTCGTTTCTTCTCCAAAAGGACATGCTCCTGGAATTCCTTCTTCTTGACACTCTGGAGGGGCATTAACTAGCTCCATGGTACGAGGGGAGAGGGGACGTTTCCAATTTAACAAGTGGAAGGTAACGAATCCTTGATTCCTGGAAGGACCCCGAAGGGCCAACTTCCAATCCCGGCCAGTAAAGGGGAGAATTCCACCAGTGCCTCACCCCCAAAGCCTATCGGTCAACCAGCGTCATCCCTGAGGGAGGATTCGAAACCCACGGCGCACCCATTTCTCGGTGTCGACCCTTGACGTGGGGATTCGAACCCGCAACGCTTGGTACCACGAGAGAAGACCGCAGCCACACGGCCCGCGTTGGAGGCTGTGTGGCTGCGATCGTGGGTCTTTTTTATAAAGTTTACAGCCGACGTTGCTTTGCTGAAGGGTGGAAGAGTCCTCGCAGAGAGATGTAATGCCGAGAACAAGAGCTGAAGATGATTTAGTTAAATGAGTTGCTTTGGAAACCCATTCAAGGAAACTGAACTCGAATCGAACTTACAGGCAGCTCCTCAAACTCAATTATTTCACAATTTCTCTCAAAGGTAATGACTTTTCGATTTTTCATACTCACTTTAAATAATCCCAGTTGTTGGACCATGCAAGTGAATGTGACATCGCGACCTCGGACAACTGTCTGGTTGGTCAATGAGGATATGAAAACAGGCAATTCTAAGCAAATAAACAAAAAAAAAGTTTTTACTCTTCTTGTAGTATCGAATATTGTACATGAAACAACAAATACTTTGAAAACAAGTTTCCGTTCTTATTTATAACTTATCTGAAGAAAAAAGAATGCAAGGAAGAGCATGTGGATCATCGATAAATATGAATTCTTGATCTTCAGTAGCCACTTTTATAACTTCCTTCTGCGGTATTACTTTTTATCTGGCTAGAATCCATTCAGAGCTTTTTGATCGCTGAATGGCGGTAAAGATACCAGATAAGTTTGCGCGCGCGTGTGTGTATATATTACGCATATATGCATCTTATATACTTTCTGTACAAATTCGGTGGCAGCAAATACTTTAAACACACACAGCAAGATACAGTTGGCTACCGAGTGGTCATTGGTCATCGAGTACTTGCTTCAATGGCCATAAGTCTTACATTCTAATCCAGCAATGTCGACGGAGGTTTCCAAGTTTTGTGGCTTCCTTTCCGCAGGTTTTCTCTGTGATTCGATTTTTCTCAGTAATAGGTGCAAAAATGTGATCACAAGATTTGTAAAGCTGGTTTTTACAGCAACTTTTGAATTTAAGGAATGGAAAAAAAAAAAAAAAGTGCTAAATCTAAGAAACGATATAGCCAGAATATCAAAGCACTATGGAATGAAGACATTGAATCTGGATCGATTATTAGCTTGAAGAGAGATCCCTAATTACATGTCATAGTTTATTTGAAGCGATCCTTCATTGGGAATTCGGTTGGAATCCTTGCATCCTACGTAAGAGCGTGTAAAATGCACACACTTTTGTCTCGCAGCCTCCATATGAAATTAAGATCACAGCATTCAAGATGAACTGTATCAAAACAGTTGTAGATTTTTAGCTTCGAAACAGGCTCTTGTTGGTTTCTATCTGCATCTTTCTCATGCTGGCCTAGCAAACCTTTGCGATGGCCCATGCTTTTTTTTTTCCATTTATTTTCGATTCCACACCCGTCTAACTGCACAAAAACAAAAAAATTAAAGGCGGCTGAAATTCGGAGTCGATTTGCTTCTTAGTAGTAATCCTCTCATATCAAGGGCGAATAAGGATTCGAATAGCGGGCTGGAGTCCCAAATGCTAATTAGTGCAGACAATGTAGGAGCTGCCTGTAAAGTGCCTGTTTGCAGAGTACAGTGTGGATGGAAAAATTATGCATCCGAGAAGATCCGACGTTGACCTGGGAACTATGCTTACCAGTTCTGCTCTGAGGACGGAAGAATCAAGAATCGGAAAAAGTGATGCGCTGAAAAAATTCTGCCATAAATGAAGAGGAAACTTATTACTAGATTGCTGAGTAGAAAGGACAACTGACGTACGAAAACTTGCATGAGTGATGCAATGTCCTTATCGGAGGGCAATTGTAAAGAAGGTGTAGTGCGGAATTCACTTCTGAAGATTTCTTAATTAATGCAACGTCGTGCAAATTATGAAAGGAGCTTTCTCGTAGAAAGCATACAAAGCAAAAATTCCGGTTACACAACCTGTGATGGAGTTGCATGCTTGGTTTATTTTGCACCATACTGGGAGGTGCTTTCAGCGTGTACGAGAAATATCAAACTTTTTGCATCTGGGTGGATCCTTCTAATGCAAATTATTAGCTGCCGCCTAATTACAGCATGGTTTCGTTCAAAGATGTGAAAATAAGAAAAACATGGAAGCCAGATGGGGCAGAGAGAAATCGCGAGACAGTGACTCAGACTCAAGTAAGGTGATCTTTGATAGTCTTATGAAAGCCTTTAACCCGGAAGGGATTTTGGCAACTCGAACAAGGAATGATTGCAAAGCGAAAGAGGCAAAAATCGTTGAGGTTACATGGATCACAAGGAATTTGTGCTTAGGAGTTCAAGCCCTAATTTCGACACGTGCAGTAATTACCGTATGCTGAGTGACGGAAACGTTCACCAAGGAACAGAAAATCTTTCGACTGCCAATATCTCCAAGCATGCTGAAGAGAAAGCAGCGAAGCATTGAAGTCTGCCAATGCTGTTGTGACCGAGAACACTAAAAAAGATGGTGATCTTTGCAGACGCCTACCAATCTTTGCTTTTCTAAACCATCCAAACAACTGACATGAAGGATCCTGGGTATAATGCTATTTGTAGTATAATTTGTATAACAGTTCCATTGAATATTGCTAATCACTTGCCTTGAATTTTTGAAAATGAATAAGGATCTCATATTGTTACTGCAAAGATTTTCAAGATGATTTCCTCTTCACTTTTTACCCAGCAAACAAATTAATCACGATGATGCCCCTTCCTCTACCCCTTAAAAAAAAAAAAAATGCTCTCCATCGAAGGAATAGTACAATAGGTTACAGGATAATTAATTTTTCTTGATGTATTCATCCATCCATCAGGAGTTATCCTTAGCATTTGATGAGATGCATTTATTTTGCTTCTGATTTCCTTTGTATTTTATAAGCTTGCAGTACTCTACATGTTACGGTTTTCCACAGCCACCTCTAGTTATTTCATTATTAATCTGGATTATTAATCAAATTATTTTAAAAGTTTTGATTTGCACTTGGAATTTTCCATAAAACTTGCTATGTAGCACACAAATAAATAATTGCTCTTCGTGTAAATGTGCACGACGCGACCTGTTGAACTGAGCGGATCTTTTCAAGGACTCCTTCATATATTGCCTTCCTAAATATTTCCTTCTACCCAATTGAAATGTCATAAAATGAGGTTGCATCTGATTAATGAGCTTCTTCAGTTCTTATAATCATGGAAACCTATTAACGAAAAGCAAACCTGTTGTTGTGTTATCCGTGAGCGGCGACCGACGATGCTTCACTTTTCTCGAGATTTGTGCCAAATTTCGTATTGGATACTCAGAATTAGAAAAGATTGCAAAAAAAAAAAAAAAAAAAAGACTGAAAGCATTCCTCACTGGAATATATGAGATGGTTTTTCGGTCCACAGAAGAGAGAAGCGTCTATACTGAAAATTTCATTTCCCGTCTACCTTTTTGTTATTTATTAAAGCTATTGCTGCAGTCGAGATAGAAAGAAGCTGGAAGCCAGCTAAGAAGTTAGAAGACTTAATTTATAATACGGAGGAATTAATAGGGCGTATAGAAAAATCTGTTGCATTATGTTTTGTTTCGAAAGCACGAGAAAACATTCCTCACAGTAATATCCTATGGCGTTTCAAAAAAAAAAAATCAGGAGAAAACCTCCAAAAGATTTTTTAGTACAAAATCATTCCGGTGACCAAATGACCAACATCTTTATCTTGAAGGAAGCATGAGAAACAATTTTTCTTTGCTTATTCGGAAGAAGAGGAAGCAAAATCATCCAACTAATTCAAAACCTAGACAAACGCAGATTTTCTCCGGAGAAGAGAAACTCTTCACTTCTCTAAGTTTATCTTTTGTCCTACCAAGACGTTAAAAACCTACACACATGAGAGCAGTGTTTGAAAATTCAGGGAAGAATTCAGGAATAATGCATATCGGAGAAGACAACACCACATACGGGAGCCCTCCTGTGTGCACAATGTTGCAACGCCTCATCTTCAAGGCAAGTGGGCAAAGCAAGAGCACATCTTCCACAAATTCCCATTATCTTTCCTGAGCAAAACTTTAATGTGGCTTGCCCACAGGAATACGATCCTCTATTACCACTTACAGAGAAACAGCTTCCCTTGCTTACTATTCCTTCACAATTACTGTGGTATGCCTTCAGTATTCCTAGGAGCTCAAAAAACAAAATTCTGTAGATGAATGATTGCAAATTCACTATCTGCAACGCAAAAATTGCTAGGGCGTTCAAAGTCTTGTATCTCCAGTGAGGTGTTGTACTTGTTTGAAACTTACCGTCGCTTTCAGGAATCTTGTTACACCCTAGTTTCAAAATTTCCTTAGGGATCATGGAGAGACGTAACTGAAAAGAGGTAACTGCCTGAATCTTCGTTATTGTTTGATTCCACTAATTCGGATTTGAAGGGCACTGACAGGAAACGGGATCTCCTAAGTAGCCGTCTTCCTTTTCCAGAACCTTTAGGGACATATCCATCAGTAAGTCAATTTCTAACAAGCAGCAACTTTCATTTTGTGCCGGAATGGCGTTTGTGCTTCGAGAGTGATGGTTGGTCGGTCGGTTCTCTTGAATTCAATGTGAAGAACTCGTGTCATTCCTCCTTCTCTTCGATATCTCAGTGTGCATTTCAATCGAAGCAACAGTTGACTGAGTTTGCTAGAATTCATCAAGGGCTCTTTGTGGACGACGGGGGTGGAAACCAGGGTAATTCTTCCAATTTGCTTGTAGGCAAATCTATTTTTCTTCTTCGCCCCTATCTTATTCGAAGCAAAGCGGATCAGGCCTCAAGCATGCTGGACGCTGCCTACTTATACATACTGGCATAGAGATCTTGGCTTCTATGAACGAGCACAAGAATCCTAGAAGCTTCTGAAGAAACGCTTCTTTGGGGTGAGAATTCATCATCAATATTCGATGCTTTTTTCTATTCATGATAGTTCGCAAATGGAAGGAAACAAGCAGCAAACCAAGAAGTAAACCCATGCGGCAACTCAGTAGGAAACATGCAAAGTTCTCGATAAACAAGAAAACATCTTAATCTCCTTATCAAGGAATTCATGTCGTTGTTAATAAAAAAGGCAGACTTGTTATTTGGAGCAACAGATTATCTATTAACAGACTTATTGTGCTGACAGCAAGATTTAGGAATCAATGAGCAAACAGACACATTGTGTTGTCGATGCGATGTGTACAAATGTACAATCATCTCCGATTTATCAGGGAAAGAATATTTCATCAATATGTAGTTCTACTGAAAATACAAAGTTCTCACTTTACCTGCGATGCTGTTAGATGGAGAAGCGAACAGCTGAAACAAGCATCCAAAAACTATCAGGAAGACGTAGGGTACCAACTCAGTTTTCCTCAACATCTCATACCATCACAATGAGTGTTCTGTAAGAGAACAGAAACAATGAATCAGAATCCCTTTTACTTTTCATTTTTGGTGCTCCCAATCAAGGGAATTAAAGAAAAATATTGCTCAACTGGAAGAAAAAAAAATCATGCTGCAGATGACCAGTCACGCAAATGTTTTTCGTAATGAACCAGAGGAGGAAAGGGAAGGAAAGAGAGAAGAGTTCCTTGTGATAATTTACGAGAATTCTTTAGCTCTTTTGGAGAATTCCAAGTTTGGCGTCACAACTCCTTTGATCTACAAAGAATGCGGATGTCTCTACTGCTGCTGTAAGTACATTCGAAGCTGTTCCTAATCGGTTCAGAATTCTAATTCGGTGGGAAAAATTGCCTGTTTCTGAAGCGCTTCACTGGTCCAGGGTTTCGAGCACTGGTTTCATTAAATAGAAGGTAAAATCTAAGCTTATTGCCATCTTCTCCATCTTGAAGGATGGATCGGAACACTGTGATATCTATTAGGGCAGATGCTGCCGTTTTCTGCCTGCACTTTCTCATAGGTTGGAACCACCCAAATTTTCATCAGACAACATAAAATGCACGTGGGGCCGTTCTTAGACTGCGGTCTTCTGTGGGGATGTAGACTCGCATCCGAGATACCACAGAGCAATCAGAAGAGTAGAATCGGTTTGTTCATTCGGCCACCTGTACTACAGATTACTGGAACAGAGCTGCGGAACCAGTATGTGGTTTCACCGTTTCCACTCCGGCTGCTGGAGTGAGCTTCGAGAGAGCTTTACGGAGTTGAGATTTGTCTTGGAAGGGGGGTCACGTAAAGTCAAGTCACCTCCTCATAAGCTGGGGATAACAAGCTGAGAGCCACGGAGGAGACAACACATTCTTGTTGGGCGAAAGAATCAAGCGCTTCTCGGTTGAGGGACCGTCCGGACTCCCCTCTACAGCGCTCTATCTTTGAAAAAAAATTCAGAGTTTCTTGCAACAACAGAAGCAGCAACAGAATCTGGATTGCTGTCTGGAGAAATACCTTTACGAATTCATGACGTAAGCACGTTGAACCCTGGTCTTCCCTAGTGGATTTCTGAAGGCTAGTTCCTTGGATCGCTGTTGCCCATTCTACTGCATCGGAACATCTTTCATAGGTCTCCCAGTCCACTTGCATATTGATATTTCAAGCACAGAGGTCTCCTCAGTGGTGAATTGCTTGTGATCCTTACTTCATGGGAGCTGTCGGATCATCCCACTTAGAAAGGACAATCAGGGACTCCCTGGGTTCGTAAGGGGGGAGGGCTAGCTGAAGCGATTGTCGGGAAGTTTCCAGGTCCTCTTCTTGAGGATAGAGACATCCCAGTCCTATCAGCGAGCTTCTTGCGTTCTGATGGCTTCGGAGGAAGGTTAAGGTCCACCGATTAGCTCGTTCCAGCGGAAGTCTTCTTGAAGACGGGAACTTGCGACAACTTCCGTGGCTGATGAGTTAATGGGTAGAAGATTCATGTTCTAGACCGTTCTGCGGACAGAAACAGATAGAGGAGCCGTTCCTCTAAAACGGAACTGAGAGAATACTCGGGCCATCTTGTCGCTTCCTGGCTATTCGTCACCTCCTGAAGGAGATTATGACGAGGTGGAAACGAAGGACCACTCGCATAACCCGAAACAACGCATGCCCTCCCTGCAACGCGCTGCATCCCGGGCTCGAAACGGGATGAAGGGAGCAACTCGAAACCAGGAGGGGAGAGTCCAGGAAAAAGCGCGCGCCACCTTTCGGCATCACGAAACCGCAGTATGAGGGAAAAAGGATTTTACGAAACGGAAACCACGGGGCTGCATCTGAACCTCTTCCTCCCCAAGGATCGTTCCCTCTTCCTTACTCACTGGAGGATTAGTTTTTCCGGAGCCTCTAGGAAGTGCTCCCGCTGCAGAACCAGCCCGCTACTCTCCCTCCCTTGTCCATCACGATTGCCATGCGAACTGTGCATCCCGCTGATAGGAGGGCCAGGCGTCCTTCCCTCTTCACTCACCGCCTTCTGCTGCGCAAGCGCCCCGAGGTCGAGTTCGGCTGCATTTTGCTGAATGCAGATTCAGAGTGGCAGGATTTACGACTTGGAAATTGCCATCGATTACGGCGGCAGAGATAGAAATTTTTCCATAACGCAACGCGGGCTGATGGACGTCCCGGCGTCTGATCACGTGCAGGAGCGTGGCCGTTCCTCCAAATTGCCAGCGGAACGCGAGCTCTGTTTACGATGCAAGGTACAAGGGGCCAGGGGGGCAAGGGAACGGGGTAACGTGGATCCAGTTCCATGGTTGGGCTGCTGCTCGTTACTTCGGTTTCACTTTCCTCTGAAGTTCTCTCACAATTCTGGTCATGTACCGATGAGAAGGTATCTTCATGGAAAATGTTTTTACGGTTATCCTGTGGATGTTGGGAGGACTGCCTGCACCATCAGGACTGCGGATCTCAGCAAAAAAGAAGAAGAAGGGAAGGAGGATTGGAAAAAAGAAAAAAACGGATGTTCTTTTGAGTTCGAAGGACTGACTCAGGGATGGATCTGTCTTCTCTTTTCAGGAGTTCAAAAAGATGGACTTTTTTGCTTTGTCTGCAGACCCTAAACGCCTTCACATGCCCAAGAAGGATGTCTACGCTGCAACTTGTACAACTCTCTTCTTGTCGCAGCAAGATTCCTTTTCTTGGAGTCCCAACACTGCTTCGAGCTTCTGTAGCTTTAGTGGATCACTTCGGGACCGCAGATCCTTCAGAGATGCTCCTTTTCGAGGTGCTCCACAGTGCTCACGGCAAGGTGTCCGCACCGTAAGGGAAGTTCAAGGGTTTTAGGAAGCTCACACACGTACCCGAAGAGAAGTGCTCGCGAAGAAGACTATGAGAGATTCTTTGGAATCCCAAGGAACCATGGATTCCAGAATGGCCTTTGACAGAAGCAGTAAGAATGAAAGAATGACATTCCAATTCGTGGAGTACAAGCAACTCTTCCGCCGGGTGAGAACGAAGAGGCTGTTTTTCCATTGAAAGCTCTCGAAACTTTTCCATATCTATGAAAGCCCTAGGCAGAAGAGGGCTTTCAACTACTGGGTGGGAAAGCTCATCAGCTACTTGCGTGGCTGAGACGCTGCAGCGCTTGCTGCTGTTCAAGAAATCCGACCTTACAGAAACGTGTTCTGCGAACGAACAGGGAAACGTCTGGTGTCTTTTGGCAGCTTATTTGATTCTTGCTTTCATTCAAGGTGAACGCATGGGTGAGAGTGATCTCGGGGTGTGGATCTTTCTCTCCCCTTCCCCCCATATTTGTTCATATCTGAGGGTGTCGCGGCACTTGATTTCCTCATTGAACCCTTAAAGTAAATAAGATAGCGATTTCTTATTCTCCAAAGGATCCTCCTTTATTTCTTATTGCCCTTAATGAAGGATTGGAGATGCCTCCAACCCAGAGAAAATTCATGATTTTCACTTCCTGTCAGGAGGTAGACACTCGACTAGAACAAATAAACTGGTGATCTAGAGATGCCTCCAAGCGTAACAAGAGCATCGAGCACGTTCAAGTACCGCAGCATTCTGTCATAAACTAAACGATTATGACACCCCGCACGTAAAATTAATATTTCCCGAGGTTTCTCTGAACAGATGTGCCTGGCCGACACGCTCGCCTCATGCCACCATCAGTAGGGATGCACACAAACGATTCTGCATCACGCACAGCCAGATCTCCGCGGGAATCTGCTGTCCGGAGATCCCGCCTTCCGGCTGTTGTGTTGCAGGGATTCGAAAGCTCCCTGACATTCTCGAAGACTGCAGATGTGATTCCCCTCCCTCCTTTCCTCCTCTCGGGAAACCCTCCGCTATCAGAGGAGGCTCACCGTGACACTTAAGACACTATTTGTGACACTCTCGCCTCTTCGAGCAGTCCCATTCTCAACGGGCACCCAGAGTTCATGGGCATCGGGCAAGGATTTTTGCACGTGGACAGAGAGAAATGCAAAATTCCGTCCCCGAGTTCTCCGTTCCTTTCAAGAAAAGGAAGGAGAGCTTTTGACGAGAGGCATCCAGGCAGATGGTTTGCACTTCGACTCTCTCTTCTTTAGGGAGCATCAGGGAATTTTTAAAAACAAAATCCCGTTTGTTTGTTTTTTTTCAAAGTGAGGTTACCAGAAACCATTCAGTGGCTTCTAGGGAAAAATGAGACTTGAGAGATGGAAGGAAGAATCAGGAGGAAAGGAAGAATTCATTTCATGGCAATTTTAAAGGGAGATTAACGGGGCGTGGCTTCTAGAGTATTTGGACCTTTAGCTCGTGCTACGTTCAAGGTGCTATTGCCTTCCTTCCGAGGAGCCTAAACAGACAGTCCAAGCATAGATCTCCATCTAGGAGCACTTATATGAGAAGCTGCTGCAAATGTCTTCTTATTTGTAAAAAGGAAAACCGATATCTGTCGTCTTGTCTCAGATCAATGCAAGGTAAGAACAGATCAGTTCCCTTGCTCATTCACTTTCACAATCTTAATCCCGAATGCTTCATAATTGCAAGGCATTCGCGAAACCGAGATCTGCGTTCATTCATCTCCTGAAGTGAGAAGCATTTTCCGAGGATCGCTATCGAACCAATCAAGGAGCAATAAAATGCTGAAGCTCCGATCCCAAAGTCCCCAGGAATCGTGTTTGTTCCAATTAAAGAGTAATTGTCATCACATGTGAGGGATGAGGAAACAGTGCCTCTGTGTATTAGCAGACCAGCATGGGAAGATGATGAGTTATCTCAGCATCAATTCTTTTAACAAGCAGAGCTCGTCAGAAGCAAAATGTGAGGTTGGAGCTGTCTCATATGATCGAAGAGATCAAAATGCAAAATCAGAAGCGTAAGAAGCGCGGGATAGTAGAAACTTGCACTTGGAAATCCGAACCACGAATTGAAGAGCAAAGAATGTCGAAGGAGACTAATCTTGCCGAGCTGCTCCAGCTATTGCAAATGGTTGCTGCTGCTTCACCCGTCAAGAAGTTGCATCGACTGTTTCGAAAATCTCGGCACCCAGGAAAACGTTTTTCTGGGGGTCGGATTTTCAGCTCAAGCTCTGTGCAGTTCCATTTTGTAGTGGGGATCGGAATCACAAGCTGAAATTCTCCATTAGAAAGGCATACAGGGAATAAGTTTTGTGGAGGCACCAGGGACTCAAGCATTTTCCTGGAATTTAATTCTTAAATTCCAGGAAAATGATAAAGATTCCATGATTTCACCTTAAAGATATTTCGGATCGCAAAAGGCGGTGGCATAGCTGTAGAGGGAATAAATGGTTTTCCTCGAGGTCACTTCCCAGAGTTCCACATTCCTCGAGAGCACGATGATGCTCTACTCTTAGGGCAAAAGAGGACGGAAACGATGCCGTTCTCTCTCTTGGAATCAGTCGCACCTTCTGTTGGTAAGCTTCGAAAGCAACGGATCGAGGACTCTGCCTCTAGCTTGGGTTGACAGTAGTAGAAGCTGGCCATTGCATGTCTTCAAACGCGAGATCCCATGGCTCAGACAAGAAAAAAAAAACTTGGGGAATATCCTTAGGGACGGAATGTCCTGGTGTGGTCACTTCATGGAATCAGTTTTTTTAAAAAAAGAACAAAATGACCAAACGATCATCAGGAGTGTTCTGGTGTTCTTAGAGTTTCCAACGATTCACGACAAGGGATACACTCGACTTCAAAATCAGGCTTCTATTCCTGAAGAAAGAATTGCTTCCTCTCTCTTTCTCTCTTTTTTTTTTACAGAGAGAAGTGCGTGTATTCGGAAGACGTTGTCGGAAGTCGGTTCCTCCGTAACCGATCCCTGGAGGGAGTTCCTCCGATGATCATGACGGCGCCAACTTCCCGCGGACACTCCTCTGGATGCTGTTGATGTGGGTCTCCAAAGACTTCAGGATCTTCTGTAGGCCTCTGCCACAGTCACGTTCTTTCTTCTCAGGAACTGCTCCATTTTAAATGAGCATTCTTTGGTTGGCTTGCTCGCGATCTCAATTCATACGTAAGAACATCGAGATCATTGTCACTGATTGTCTTTTTTGCTTGATCTCGGGTACAAACGTTACTGAAACATCTTCACCTCAAGTTGTCTTTCATATATGTATGCCTCCCTGAATACTGCGTTAATCGGGACCTCAGCTTACAGGAATGAACAGTCAGGGAAGCGGCTTCTGTAATTCCATCCTTCGCAGTGCTATTCCTCGATGTTCCACTAGGCGGATGGACTCTGATGACGGACCCCCACTCTTCCTTAGTCTTTTCCATTTGCAGTGCAAGCTACAACAAAACTTGTTTGTGCGCCCATAAACTTGCTTCCAGACTGGAAAGACACGCGGTGAGTAAACACCTCCACTCCTTTGTTAGTGTCCTGTGATCCCTCGAGGAAGGTATCGTCTTATTCTAAGGTGAGATATTCTTCCGAGGCTAAGTAAGCCAATTTGCAAGTTCCCGTTGAAGATGCGCAATCTTTCTCTCTTCCACAGCGCTAGAAGTCTGTCCTTTGTCCTAGAGATGGTCGGCTTCTAGAAGGAATGTCAGCCCTGTCTTTAGGTGCTCTTTTGCAGCCTCCAGCGTAGGACCAGGGTTCGAAGCGTTTCCGGAACAGTTGAAGAAGTTTTCGAGTGGCCCAGAACTCGGAAGAGCTCTACCTCGCTCAGAAACATTTCTGCGTCAAGAACGCGTTTGCGTACGCGCAGAAAAGAAGGGAGCAGACTGTTCTCTTTCCAAAAAGCGTTAGCCAACACCAGCCGGCAGCATCTGTAGCGTCTAGGAAGGCTACATTTGGCCTCGTCGTGAGCCCTCGACCCATTCGGTCTCACTCCCTCGTCCGGAAGGCTCCTTCGCATGTGCCAAGTGGATCAAAAGGAAAAATAATAGGTAGAAGGCGGCGCAGTGGCTCGGAATTGGCTCGCCAGAACTTCACTCGACCCCGGAAACTCTCTGAGGACCATGCGATTTTCCGCATTTCCGCATTTGTCTATCCCAAGGACGAGAGACTCTCTCAAACGTGCTTCGGAGAGGACGGGAGGGTGTGAATTCACAGCGCTTCGCCCACCAGGGTGCACACATGCCCTGCATTACCGCTGCTCAGCGTTTCAACAGGCAATGGGAGATGCTTTCTCTCGAAAACTCGAGGGGGGAGATGCTTAAGCTGCTGGGAGCGGAGCTTCCGGGGGACGTCGGAGCGTGATCCCTTCTTCCTGGTAGTTCCACTTTTTCCCATTCGCCGAAACTGAAGAGTTCCGAGGTAGGCGGGGTGTGAAAGGGAAAGCCGGAGGAGAGGGGTGCAGTGGGGACTACCTGATCGCTGAGAACACTCGAGTTCCTCTACGGGATTTTTTCATGACTACGAGGGCACCCGGGCAGTAGACCCGGAACCGAGTTTCGCTATAAGTGCGCACTTCTTCCCAACTGATGGTGGTGGGAAAGATCAGACGAAACACTTAAAGAGTGCTCGAACTGTGGAGGCAGGCAGTCTGAGCCGAGTCAAGACGGAGAGTGCATGAAGGACGAGAGAGGGGGGGGGGGGGGAAAGGGAAGAGGGCAGGTAGGGCGGAGGGAACAGGAAGCACACAATGAAATCCCAAAAGGGGGGGGGGGAAAGAACTACCGATGAAAGAGAAACTGTGCTACCCTCAGGAAACCCAATAACGCCGTTGATGCCCTTTGTGCACCCTGTGCTGACAGATCCGTTTGTTCCGCCCGCCCCTCGTCAGATGCTATCATTTCGAGCTCGACAGATCGTGGAAGTGGCAGCGTGGTGGCCCGCTTTGACATGAAAGGGAAGATCGGTTGCGAGGATAAGAGGATTCGTTCGAGCGCAGGATCTTTTCTAAAGTTGAAGCTGCTCTAGCAAAAGTGGAAAAAAAAAAAAAAAAAGGGAAGAAAGAAGAGGAAGGGAAGAGGAAGATGAACTTGAGCTGCAGCTGCCATCATGCGCTTCTGAAAGAAGCAAGGGACACTGGAAAATGGGGGCGCAGATCCTCTGAAGAAAGCTGCCTCGACGATGGCAAGCAGGGAACCTTCGGCACGTCTTCGGTCTTCAGCAAGAGATCCATGGTCTCGAAGAAGGTGTTCGCTACAGCAGACTGTCTGCCTCTTGCAAGGGAAAGGACTCTTCCTAACGCATGGAAGGGGTTTCTTCTAGGAAAGAAGAGGCCCGTTCCATGATGTTGGCCATGACTGGCACGCGAAGCTCGATAGAAGGGAACGTGATATCCAGGGTAGGTACCTCTGGTGGGTGGAAACTCGAGGACGACATCGCGGACGAGACTCGAGTTGTTAGCAAAATCGCCCGTCTGGTGACCATCCTGAAAACCGAAAACGAGGGAGTGGTTGATGTCTTCCTATGGCAAAGTTTCATGAGTGCCTTTCTTTCTCCTCTCCTGTTTGAGATGGGCACTTGTTCTCAGACTCGGAGAGAAATTCAGAAGCTTCCACTTCGCTTCCTCTTTCATTCCGTCCATTCTCTTCCCGGCTCATTTGTCAGTGAAAGCTCCCACGTATGATTCTTTTCAATCCCCAGTGCTAAGGAACCCCTAATACAGAGATGTTTGGAGAAATCGCCGCCTCCAGTGATTGAGCGGTGGCAGTTGAGGTTTCTGGATCGTTGAGGTAGACAGTTGCCTCTTCTTTTCGGGGCAGAGGAAACTTCCCCTAACGAGAATAGAACGACGGCCTCTTCTGAACGGGGCCAATCGAATGCTGAGACATCGCAGCGACGAGCGGGCGCTTTTCTAGACAACCCTGAACCACCTGGACCTGCGCAACAAGAAACCAGAGCTATCCAGCACCGAATCTGACTTCACGTATCCCATCCCATGCTCCGACCGCTTCTCCTGCAAGACCCCAAGTTTTCAAAACTTCCGCTCAGGAATTCAGTCTTGTCTTCCCTTGAGTTTCATCTGCCTTTGAAAGCTGCTTGCCTCACTCATCCTGCACCCGAACGATGATGTATCTTTGATACAGCAATCTCAACAAAGCATTGCGATCTGTGGGGTGGGAACGGGTCCATAGTGCTCTTTTGATCTAAGGCATCCGTTTCCCCTCATCCGAATGCGGAAGCGCAGCATCCTCACTTTCGAGTTTGTTCGAGATTCTTCTCGATGAAAGCCAATCGCAATTTGTTGAACATTGATCAGCGACCTCCATGGTCTCAAGTCTTTTATCTAACACTGAATTCCTCTAACCAGACTTCCCTTAAGCCTGAATTTTTCTGTAACTTAACCGGCGAACTGTTGCTTGAAGCAACGAGGCCGTCGGTTTCAATGAGATTCTAAGAAACCCCCGTTGTTGACCTCCTGGCTTCCGGAATGTCTGCAAATGTCGAAGGAGCAGAGAATGGATCGAAGCGCTCCGCATCTGAAGCTCAGCCGCCGGTCACAGCGACCGCCAGCATGAGTCTCGTGAGATTATCGGTGATCACTCCTCGCTGCTGGAAACACTCTTCGCCCGCTCTCGCTGTCGTGAATTTAATCGCACTCGGTCTTCGGCATTTCTGCTAAATTGCCCGCAGGACGCCGAGCATTGCAGTTTCGGCATTTGCCGATTTCAAGTTGCTGCAGTGCGCCTCACCTTTTTCTCCTCTGAATGACTGATTTCTTTTCCAATTTGCAGCGCTTTACATGCTGCGGATGAAAACATCCAAGAATTAGTGAACCGAGGAGCAGGAGATAAGTTAGCGAAAGTAATAAAACGACAGAGCACGCACGCGCTGCACAAAGAGGCGACTGATATAAGCGTCCTAAACCCTCGAGAATAAGGGTAGATTGTAATCCGGAATGCGTGATTTACTATGGGGAAGGCAGAAACACATGCGATCCTCGTGGGCGCATGGGGGACAAGGTTGGGACCGATGGACGAGAAATGCAGACCGAGATACATCTATTTCCTTCCAGACTCGACTCTTTCCCGGAGGAAGTCTCCTAAAAGGAAAAAAAAAAGGAGTGCAAAAGAGCCCTACGTTCTTTATCATGCTTTCAGACATGAGGAAACAACAACAACAACAACGACCTCGATTGCATTCTCACGAGCAGGATATGTGACATTTCAATAGCAGATAGACAGAGAGAAGGATTCGACCTCTTTCTTTCTCTGACAATGCCGAAATTCATGAAGATCATTAGGATCTCTCCTCTTTGCAGTGACCTTTAGTGAGTTTGATACGTCCTTCAGTGTTCTCGTTTCTATGCTGGGTTGCGGACTATCTAAGGAATGCAGTGTTTCAGGGCAAGGAAGCACGATTCCTGCCAAGTGTACTGCGGTACATGGAAGAGAAGACGCTTTAATTTGTTAATAAACAGAATGTGCCTGGAATGAAATCCTCGCTTTACGCAATTTATGCTCCCCAGTGACTTGCTTCGTGTCCCTATTTGCACGCTTCTTTTCCCCACATGCAATCTTGATGGGCGACAAGGGTGCATAACCATAAATTTTTGTTAAGCACTGCATTATGCGGAACATCGGATTACTTATTGGATTGAATCCACAGATTCATGCCGAGAAGATAAACAAGATGGCTGAAAGAAGCCGGTATATAAAGAGGATTTCTTGCAGCCAGCTTGAGCCAAAAAGAACGATTAGGAATGAGAGATGATGTCAGCAGCCAGCTATATCTCAATGCACTGCTATAGGAGTTTTCGAATCATCACAATCGAAAGAACAATTGGAAGAATAAATTCAAAAAACAGAAAGTGAAGCCATTTTCCAAGCTGAGCAGGTCTTTAATTTGTTTCTCAATGAGAAATTCACCCAAAGGCTGCTTCTGTCCTTGGCTCGGGTGGACCACGCCAATTTTCACAACCTTATTTTGATCTTCGGCTGCTTTTCTCTTCGTCCCATCTTTTCACTCTGGAAATGGAATTTTCTTCTTGTACTGATTCGGAATCAGCAATTTCTCTTTTCAAGTCCTTGTTCCTTGTTCCCTTTTCTCTTTTTATCGTTTAAAACTACTGCCGCCTTAGTTTCTACTCATCCGAAGTCTTTTTTGAAAATGTGTCTACTTCGTTTACTGTGAAGCCAAGTACCTCAGGTTTCAAAAGATTACAAGCCAGAAAGTTTGAATGTTCTTTTGAATTGAATGAAGAAAAGCTTTAGAAGCTCCCGTGGGGCATCAGAATTCCCTTAATTAGGGGCACAAAAGAGAAAAAGGAATTCAAAAAAAAAAAAAAAGAAAGAAAACTCTGAACGGGAGTCAAGAAAGGTAGGAATGGAGCCGATTTGGTGATGCCAAGTGATCGGCACGAAAAAGTCTTGAACTTTTGTTTCTGATGGCAACGCTCATTTTGAAGACAATTTCAGAAGCCCATCACCAAGACCATTAGTCCAGAATCACTCCTGCTGTAAGCACCACAGCTCGAAGGAAGTTAAGTAGGGAAACTAAAATAGCTCAGCTGGAAGAATTAGAAGGTGCATTGCTCCGGGAATTGAAGGAGAATGTTCAACAGTTAAGACATGAAGATAGGGTGATTTCTTTTATAAGCAAGGAAATTATTAAAATTATTTAATGTAGTTTCACTGCAAAAATTACCACAGCACAGTGCAAAGTTTCTTTCTCAGAGCTCAGTTGTTATGACAATGATCATCATTTACAAGAAAAAAAAAATTCCCCGTTGAATATCCAAAAAAAATTGTATATAAAATTATTTATGTATTTAAAAGACGAATGGATACATTCATAATAAAACATATCTATGAAGATATTATCTGTATTTAATATTTTGTTTTTAATAGTGATCCAGGAGCAGAATTCCACTGGACGCAAGGCACTAAATTCAGGATTGCTCATAAGCACTTTTGTTTTCTTCTAAAAAGTTTTTCTGGAAAAAAATCCATTAAATTCTGGAACGCTAAGTGAGTAGCTTTCTGTTCCAGTAGATATGGTGCAACCTTGGTATCTAAAAGCTAAAGCATTCACGAAGTTTCAAGTTTCCCTATAAATAATTACGATTGATAGCAATGAAAGAAAGCATGCAAGTGAGGTCAATGGTAGCCTTCTCACTAATGGTGGTCTTCTCATTTATGAATACACCCACACACATGCCGTATTAGGCTTCATTCTCTATGCATTGAAAGAGTACCTTGACTGAGAGTAATAAATAAACTGCTTCTACATCTATTGGAAACATACTCCTTCGGAGTGCCCTGTTGATACTGGATCCTAAAATTGTTGCTATGGAGGACCATTTGTTTCTGGGATGTGGATTTCTTCATATCCGTTCTTCAGCTTTCTGAGATAAGCGTTGGCATCATTTTGTCCTCATCAGGGAAACAATTTCCATTTCTCCTTCTTTCTTCTCATCCTCAGTGAGATTTTGTTTCATTTGATCCTCTTCCTGCTTTTAATAGAGCCCTGAGCACTGAAGATACGGAGACGAAAGACAAAAGTTTGCTAGACAAATAGTCGCTTTGCCTACTGCTCTTCGACTATGGAAAGTAGAAGCCTCGTTCAGAAGGATTTGCCCTGGAATTTCTCAATTTATGGGGAACCTGGCTTCAGTTATCTGTAATAACATATCAGTAAGTCGAAGTGTAGAGTTCATGTTGACGACTAGACGTCAACCTAGCGATTCGTATTTTTTACAGACATTAATAACATCGTTTGCTTGAGCTTCTTTTGGCTGTACTGATTTGCAAAACGAAATGGAAATAGAGATCACTTTCGACTAAAGATCTTTAATCAGTAACTCACTGCCCGCTTTGGGTTTAAGATGAATTGTATCACACTGATCATTGAATCGAAATTGATTTTCTTTTTGCTTCACAGTAACTCTGCTCAAGCTATGTATTCCAATCTAAATCAGAATTTGCTAGAAACTACGTCTTTTATAGAAAATTCCCCGATGGCTGCAGCTTTATTTTTCTTAGGATCTTATCGTAACAGCTATGCTTGCAACCTCCAAAGTTCGAAAATTTATGAACCACCTCTTAAGCCTCTATGAAGCTGTCGTGGCATATGTTGAGAGGCACCTAAAAACGGGTCAGTCAAAAATTTATGTTGGCAAGAGAGCACTTTAGTAAAAAAAAGGCCATATGCGTTTTTTTTCTTTTCTTTTTTTTTCTATGAAAAGAGATATGTAGGCCAGATGATTTTACAAGTCCCCTAATCTGCCATCTGGAAAGGTGCAAAGACTGCAGCAGAGCTGTTTCTTATCAACGCGATTCTCAAAATCTGTAAGGATCGGCAAAGAGACTCTTTGAGTTTTGGTACTCAGAAACAAGTTTGCTTCGAAGAAGGAGTTTTTGACGCAATTCTCTGCACCCTAGCTTATTCGAAAGAGTAAATACTTGCAACATTGCCATCTGTCTTCAGTGTCTTTGTTTTAAATCCTAAAGGGGCTCATCTTCATTCTTGCCAATTCGTAACTTCTTGGGAACTGAGATCCGGGAAAACGATGAATTTTCGAAATGATGGAAACTGTTTCGAAATTTCAGCACAGTAAGCAGTCCAGTGTCAACACACCTCATTATCGTGGTAGAAATTCCCTATTCAACCCAACTTCCGTACAAAGAGGATTTTCTGTCCTATGGTCAAAACAAACAAGGCCTAACCATCAGATTGCTATGCGCTCTGATTCACTGGAGAGGTTCAGTTGACCATGTAAATCTGATCGTCTTACGCGTCTTCTAGATATGTGGTAGACGGTGCTTGGCGCAACTGAGGGCATTTGTGAGCATGACCTTTCACAGGTCTCCCCGCTGCTTTTCATCGAGCTCCGAGTATCGCACATTCACGGCTGTACTGACGCTTGAAACACTGATGTTTAAAATACTGACTAGTTTTGTACAGCACAAATGCAGACGTAACTACATATACATGCATACAATGCAACGCTGGACTAGGAAATAAACCATAATCATTATCGAATAGGTACTGCAACAACTTTTAACTATTCTCCTACAGGAACTCCTTGAAATGACTGGTTACAGGCCATTTTCAATTGAACATCAGTGTATTTTGGCATTAAATTCTTAGTACATAAGTTAAAGATAATAAATCACATCACTGTTACCTCCTTGTTTAATTTTTATTGAGTATTGTGAAGTAACTTTCTACTGTATTTCCACTAAACCCTATGGTAGAATATTATATTTTTATTAATATTGTATACATTATTGATATGAATAAATCAGAGTATATCTGAATTTCTCTTTCCAAGATATAATTACAAACATTATGCAATATGTGGATGTAAAATAAGCATATTTTATTAAATAAGAGTCAAGTAATTATGCATACGCAATGCGATGAATTAATGCATATTTTTAATTTAATTAACCAAAATACTTATTTGAATTTATATACGAATACTGAATATTCTGAAATCACAGTTGAAATTAATCGTATTCTTATGTTAATGCTGGAGTTGGCTCTCTAACATTTTAATATGTAGGCATAACGAATTATACTGTATTATCTCATTTTGTGATGCTTATGAGGTAGGAATCGCGGCATTGGGAATGTGTTTTCTACTTCATGCACAGATGCACAGCGGATCTCGTTTTTCACATCATTTATGCAAGAAGCTGTCTGAAGGATGTACAAACAAATGTTTTTCAATAGATTTGAATGTACAAAATTATCTACGTCTTTCCATCTTTACGATACAATTAGGATACCGCCTTCCAAAGAAAATGGAATTGCAGATTCGAATTTGGCAAGCAAATGGATGTCACCGATGTATAGCATCCAGTGAGGGATAAATATAATGTCTTCCAATGACCAGAGCGTCTGGATTCTTATGTACTAGGTTACAGACCTTCTTCCAATGGAAAGGATACTGTGTTTTCTTCACAGAGCAAAGTTGGGAGGGATGCACAAGAAGAATGCATCAATGCAGCACATTATTAATTGCACATTTGACATTTGCCTGCACATCTTATTAATTTCAGTTGCGGTATTATAGCACCGAGAGAAAGAAAGCATCTCTGTTCGTCTGATTCAACACGATGGCGCTTATGTTTATGATATTCGCCAGCTTCCTGAATGAATTTCAAACGGGATTCTGTAGCAGTCTCTATCTCAATAGCAAAAATGATCTTTTGTCCGAATCGAATCTACGATCTAGCTTTACAGCTTCCTTAATCGAAAATCAAAACCGAAATTTTGTTTATCAGATGCAGTATCTGTTCATTATTTTTTATCTAATGCAACTGAATATTAGTTTCAGAAAACAAGAAACAATCAGGTGGATTTAGGCGGACGTGCGCACAGCCTCTTAGAGAACAATTTTCCCTAAAGTTATTCATTGCGTAAGGACATAATTGCAAGTAACTCTAGTTTCGTTCGTTGCTTAGCAGCAAGACACCTAAGAAAGCGATTTCGTAGTGTTTTCCTCTAAATCATGCTACAAACAACACCTTTTTTTCCTGTTTCATTTTGGAGAGCGAGAGATGTGTCCATGGATACCAGAGCGCATTTACGTTCAAATTAAAGATGGGAAGCTTTCGCCGAACTTCATTTCGTTCAACGACGCAGCAAAATACACTGAAGTGAGAGGACTGCAGAGCACACATCACCTCAAGTTCTCAGCAAGGTTCAAAATAGGACTTGTTCTTGGTCTCCACATCAAGAAAAAGCGGTCAGATGCAACATTTGTACTTTCAAGCTCCCTTCCACACTCACCTCTAGTGAGCTAATTTTCACAATGATAGTCATGCCAGCAAGAGCAAATATCCTGATTGCAATCTGTGATTTATTGGCTCTTGCTGATTGATCTTCACTTGCACTGCCATTTCGGATGATTGTGATGCGGCGGAGCAAATAGGTCACAAAGCTGTATTCTCTTTTCAGAGGGGAAATAGTCAGAAAGGTTTTCCCTGAACACATCTGACTTGTATTTGTTCAGAATGAAGACGTCCGCTCTCCATTTAGCCCACCTCCGTACAACTGCGCCACGAAAAGATCTTTATCACATGTTGGCATCCCGAGGCGCGTAGTGAGAGTAGAGTCTCGGGTGAGCACTAAGGTTTGAATTTTAATGAGAAGGAAAAAAGGAACGCATTTATTCATTTTATGGGGTGAGATCCGCACAAGCAACTGTTTCAGCTTACGCTCGAAAAATTCTGTGCAAAAGGAAAGTCACAAACAAGATGTCGGTATGTCGGTGATGGGTACTTCGAATGACACCGTTCGTCACATGGAAAGTTGGAAAGGAGAATTTCAGCAAACTGGTGTTCATTTGGATATGAAATGGTTTGGAAGTGGGGCACCAACTAGTTGGGGCCATCATTACACCAAACAAATAACATGGAAATCATCAGGAAATACCACTGATCAAGTCGATGGCTTCGAAAGTATTGGAAACAGAATTCGAGATCATCTGTAGCTGTTTCAGAACTCTTCTGATTATTGCAAGCAGCTCGACCCGATTCGAGTCGGAAGTCAAAACAGACTCAGAAGAACTGTCAAATATTCAAATCTCAGAAGCAGGTGAAGAACTGTGAAAACAAGTTTTAGCTGAACATTCGTGAATCTACATTAACTGAGGAAAACAAGTTTTAATCTAAGGGGATGGAAATGCCCCATTTGTTCTTGTTCCCTAAGTAGGGTGGTCTGAAAGTTAAGCTTTCACATGTGGCGCCTCTATTTGAATTTAAGTCGTCTGTCAATAAGTAGATGAAGGTTAACAAAGAAAGATGCATGAATCTCACTTATTTCCTTCTTCTGCATCTCAGCCTGCCTTTCGCTCACTGTTAAAGGACATTTCCAGCGCTTTTTTATCCCTTCATTCCCCAAGCATTTGGTTATATGCCTTCAGGAAAGTCATTCGTGGTCACCAAATTATTAAGCTTTTATTACATGAACCCTTGTCTCGGAGTGGAGATCACCAAAATTTCATGCTAATGGAAGCTCAGCTGTCCAGATGCTTGTTGATTTCCAATTTAAAATCCCATTCCATAAATTTTGGGAACATCTATTTTTAGCCTTTCGATCTAGAATCCGTCATAATAAGGGAATCGAAATAATGAAAACACTGCCAGAAAAATAAGTGCAGTTCTCCTTGGGTTGGCATAGCATATTTCAAATAAAATTTCATTCCTTAGCAGATGTGTATTTTTTGTTTTTTTGCTTCAGTTATCATAAATTATTCGTTACCAGAATTCACTTTACCACTACTGGAGAACACGTTGGTTTTACTTGGATATTGGAAAGGCTCCGACCAGATCAATTCTCTTTCAAGACTGCTTTTGACATGTGTCAACAATGAGTCATTCTCAATGATCTGCTCCAATGGGAGAGCAAACAGTGACAGGATTGCAATGCCACCCCTAGGTCACGTTCGTCATCCAGTGGTCATTTTGTAAGACTTTTTAAAGTCGCATAAAACTTACATAAGTCTCATTCAGGGGATTTTTTTTTTTTTTCTACTTTCGACTGTCTACGAACACGAAATTTTCTTAGAAGAGTTGATTGTTCAAGCAGCATCTTATAACGTCCTGTTCTCACTGTAGGTTCTTCGGGGAGAACGATATTGTAAGATGACTGCTTTTATCACACTTCGTCAACTAGTCGGGGCCATCATTACACCAAACAAATAACATGGAAATCATCAAGAAAATCAGGAATCAAAACGCTTCTCATCATCGATGCCCAGCATTCCAATTGCAATCATTATCGCGAAAAAAAAGATCCATTCATCCCGCTGAGTGGACTCGCGGAGCAAGCCTATCCAAGCCCACAACTGTGCGGACTCTGACGCTAGCCGCACTCAGTGAGAAGCAGCTTTGAGTAACAGGAGACGATGTTTCGCTTTTCCATGGCAACGAGTCTGTTCCCATTGGGGAGCATTGGAACGTCAAGGAATTTACGAATACATCTTTTCTTTCGAGAACACACCCTTCTGCCGTGCGCGTTCCGCAAGCCCATTTCGTCTTCCTGGAATCCCATCTGGTTTCGGGGTGGACTTTCCATATTCCTTACAAAACAGACTAGCGATTGTCCCAGTCCTCCTCCACTTTTTCGGGTCCAAAAGGTTCGAAAATAAGTCGGCCGAGTTAGAAACTCACACATTATTATTGTGTCAGAGCAAGTGTTATGGAAAATCCTCACACAGCTGGGTTTCTATCCTTTTCTGATTGCCGTCCGAGATGATTTGAAGAACCCTTCAGAATTCGGGGATCCATTAGGAAGAGGCGCTGGTATTTTGCTTGCCCCATCCGAGATCTTTCCTCAGATCAAAAGGAAGGAATTTCGGCGATTCACGTGGATTATTTTGTGTCGGAAAAGTCGCTTTTCCCTGGGAGCGCCTTCATTGCATTTGCTGGTGTAATAGAGACAGACAGATGAACGTTCACGTGTACAGCAACGTCTGTGCATGCACACGAATATGAGCTGGTTACGCTCACACTGTGAATAGACCCTGCAAGCAGGGATTCCTAAGGTCGCCTCTAGCTATGTTCCTGTGCTTCTTTCAATTCAAGGGTTTACCGGAGCGAATCTACGATTAGTATGCGCTACCCTCGCATTGCATTTCTAATGGCGGGGTGCATGGAAAGCAGTCAGAGAAGGAACGGACCGGCATGGAAGGATTCTGGCTGGTAGCTCTGCAAATAGGGAAACGAATCGAGTCACCGGGAGAGCAGAAATCTCATTAAGCGAAAAATCCCATCCGGACGCATTCTGTTTACTGGCAACTTAAAATGTCTTCTCTTCCATGTACCACGGTACACCTGGCTGCAATTGCGTGCTTCTTTGCTCAGAAGCACTGCGGTTGTCCGAGGACAGGCGACCTGCCATCCAGCATCGCAGGACGGGTGACCGTTCGCACAAATCGACTGTTTTCCGTAAACATGACTTGTCCCTCTCTCTGGAAGAGATTTCTCCTCCTGGCGCCGTTATCAGCAACTCCCCCCAATCATTCTAGGCAAGACTACGTGGTCCTACCGCTCCTCGAGCATGTGCCGGCGACAAGGCTGCACACGTGGAAAGCTCGCAGATCGCATCTTTACCGGAAATTTCGCTCAGACTGTCTTTTACGGCGCGAATTCCGCTCCCACCACTCCGTCTTTACCGCATAGCAAACGGACATTTCAAAAACACATCGACAGCGATTCTAATAGATGATACACCTACCTTGGAACAGACCATAGGATGATGTGATTCGAATAATTCTTGAGTTATCACGAGCTGCCGGACTGAAGTGTCACCACGCAACGGTAAGATTTACTGCACGTGCAGCTCTTTGCGTGAACAAATTAGAATTATCCTCCTGCTTCACGAAGACCGCGGGACGCATTTCAGGGAGGAGCCTGAATGTAAAATGGGGTGCGTGCTATTCTTTGTCACCTTTCCATACGCATTCTTCTGACTAGCGCGAGCTGATTTCGGTTTTCCGCCCTTATAACCGTACCTTCTGTCGGGAATATTGGAAACTCACTTTTTGCATTGATCTAGCTCTTTTTAGAATGGAATTTGTTCGATTTTGGTATTCGTGTTTGTCGAACTGAAAAAATCAGGAACACACACATCAATCTTCAGAAATCATGTAATGTAGGCGTCCTTTCCCATCTTCCTTGCCGAGAAGCCAAAGTCCGAGGAAGATGATGCCTTCAAGCTGAACAAGAGTTTCGAGTCACAAGGAATTCAGCTCCCAAGTGTGCCTCCAGGGAGAGTGAGAACACACGTGTTTTCCTTGAGTCTTGGATGAGAACGACGCCGCTATGAGTGGCTGACCAATGGATGGATTCCGTCACGGCGTACGAACAGGAAACCGTTCTTCACTTTTTCGTTCGAGTAAATGGACATTAGGTATTACCAGAGGAAAGCACGAAGAATATGTAAAAAAGGAGCAGGAAGTTTCGCTGAGTGAATTCCCACATATGTAGACAACAGCGATGCTAAAAAAAAAAAAAGAGAGAGAGAGAGAAGCAATTGAGAACTGAATTTTATGAGAATTTAATCATAAGAAAGAAAAGAAAGAAAAAACACACACACAAACAAGTGGAAAACAGTAAAGACCTAGCAATCTCATAAGTAAACTCATATGTTTGCTAGGTTCATAGGCCTACATCCTAGACCTGAACCGTGCTTGCCTTGACACTCCGTCATCACAATCACTATCGGAATCATCACTTCTTTTTTTTTCTTCTCGAAATAAATGGATAAATAATTAGAAAACGAAAAATGCCTTATAAATCTATTATTCTGAGCGTTCCATCCCATTGCAAACCAATGCTACACTATGATAAAACAGTGTCCATCGCCAACAAACCATACCTCCCTAATGTAACCTTTCTCCCTCGAATTTCTCCTCAATCAGCTATCCCATAAATAACGCTATCAATACAATTTCTGCCTACCCCCAATAATTACCAATCCCGTTCAAGACGAAAAATTCAACATCCAGTTTCAATCATCATCCTATAATCCTTCCTATAATCCCAACCCATCAAAGCAATCAAAGAAGAGTGTGAACCATCAGTCAACTCTATGCCTTCCTCACAAACAACAGTTACCATTAAAGTCAACATTTCATAAGTATTTTCACCAGTTCTCAACTCCCACAAGAAGAAATTAATCTAAAGCTTAGGGAATTCCTGAAAATGTGCTCCCTATTATTATTATGAGATCCTCGCAAGCCCAGATAAAGTTTAGCTGTTGCTTCCACTTTTCAAATGTCTTCAACGTGATGCCGGTACTGTTGGTATGCACACTCAACCATATGTAGTTAATGTATAGATGGAAAGGAAAGTTTCTGATGTAACAGCCTCGTGAAAAGGCAATGAAAGAATAAAATGAAAAAGCACGGTCGTGAAGGAAAACCCTTTCTGATGGGTTTATCCATTTAAAAGATTCGGGCAAAATTCCTAAGCACGACATTTTCATGTAAAGCTGAAGTAAGGTAATGGCGTGTGGGAGGCGAATTATTGGCAGATTGCGAATTTTCCAAGGTCATACCGAATGCACTTGCCGTTTCGTGAGGGACTATGAGGGTCCTTGATGATGATGGTAGTCTCTAGGTGTGGACAAGAAATGAATTCGTCACTTAGGATGGTATGTCACTCTTTCATGAACTGGAAAACAAAGAACACTCGTTGACTAGATTCACGCTTCAATTCACGTGTCTCAAAGCCCTCTGGAAAAAAATCATGGGCAGAGGCACGTGGTTTCAAAATAAAATGCAAATGAGCTGGTCCAGCAGAATGGACGGAATAGCCAGACATTCGCGTCAGACGATATGTGCCTGCAATAGCTTTCAGAAAGGACAGTGCTCTTATGCACAGTTTCTTTCAGTTCCTGACATTCCTGAAGTTTAAATGAACAGAATTAACTACAGTTACGAGCTATAAATAGGTCAAATTATGAAGCAAAAAATTCTTACAGACCTCATTGTTCTTGTAGCTCCTCATAGTTTTACTCCATCCTGAATTCCCTTTCCAATTATTTTCATAACTTGCTCTGAATTTTTGAATTTCCCGGAAAAACGAGCGAATTTTTCTTCCTGAAAACAAAATCATCCTTCGGATTGTCAGGCGTCATCTCCACAAATTCACCAAACACCAAAGGGCAGTTTTCAATTTTCGGTTCCTCGAATAGTGTTCTCTAAGGGAAATCACTCTGAGCCATGCATACAACCAACAAATCTGAACATCAAAATTAGGTTCTTTCAGATTAAACGCCAGCAGCAGACCTGCAAAAGACTAGCGAACAGGAGAGAGACGCAGGAGATGCTATCTTGTGCATCAACAGACCATCCTTGGTTGTTCGCTATCCTTTTTTCTCACAGTTTCTCGCATCTCAGCTTGAAGACTCGACCATCGTGCAAATATCCTTCTTGGAATACCTTCAACGTTCCTAAGTGCTGAGGAAAAGTTTCCGCTCCCCTTCCGGACAATTTCTGCAGCACGAATCCGGGATTCTGGAACCCGCTGAAGCCATTTTTTTTTTTGTCTTGCAAATGAGTGCCGGTCAATCTGCCTTCGTGTTCCCTCATGTGAGGTATGTCAATCTCTAATCTCTGGCGAGAATGCTTTCGTTAGCACCTCCTTACGATCCACTTTAGCACAATAGTGCCAGTTTATTTGTTTATGGTTTGAGTTCCCTGGAGCTGTTCATCTGGCGTGCAGCAGTTGAGGGAGGAGACTATTTTCGTTTCACGATTCCAGTTACCGTGCACATGAGAATGCACGCCGAGCACTTCTTCAGTGCACGCTTCCGAGGATTGTTCGTTCTCAAGAAAAATCAGACAGCAACATCATCGGTTTTATGGCACCTCTCTACCATTATTTTCCTTAGAATTTTCAGTGCCTAATCGCTCCAAGAAAAATTTCTTCTCTAAACATTTCATGCCGTGTTTTCAGTCAGATGGATGATCATTCAATTAAACAGGAAAATACCAAACTCGAAGAACAGGAAGGTCCAGGCAGGATAAAGTTTAATTGCCAAAAATGAGCTGTAATGAACTACGCTCGCCTGCAACTTTGAAATGAACACATCAAAGCTCGCTTCAATTTCTGGTTTCAATTCAGCACTCCCCAAGCTCTCACACAAGTGTCGTCGTACCAGCGTCCCCAAATGTTGCCTTCCCTCAACAAGGGAAGAGCCCGTTTTTACCTTGCGACCTTCTGGAACCGCCGCCCTTTCACTCACTTGATGCAACACTTTTTTTGTTGATGCATCCGTATCACGTCTCTGATGAAGTCACTTTTTTTTCTGGTGCTCTGACCTCAGATGACTGGCATCCTCATTTCATGAGATAGGTGTCAGAGTGAGCAAGCTGATTGATGTCTTTTGTCACATTCTGCATACCCACCTGAAAAACTCCGAAAAGGAGAATGAAGAAAACAAAGCACGTTTGAGGAAAGTACCTTCCTTGCTTACCAATCTCCATCACTCTGCACTGGATGGAAACAGGAAATTTCGATGCCTGCAAGTGCTTCGACGGATACGATGGCGCTCCGAAGATGCTCTTGTAGTGCTAACAGTGGCAAAATGGAAAGCGTATTTTGGGAGCAAGATATTCCTGCTATGGCAAAAGAAGAGGAATTAGGAAACGAAGAGACATCCAATCATCTCTCTTTTTAGAATTCCCTTTCTATTCATGATCATATGCTATTTTTTTTTTGATTTGCCTTGTATTCTTAGACGAGCTCTACAGCTAGAGATAACCAAGTATTGTGATCAAAATTCCACTCTTCTCTTCTATTTTGCATCTCTTTCCTTGTGGCTGCAGTCAAAATAAAATGAGGTGGAATTCTGATTCGATTTGTCAAATTTCTTTCTGTAGGCGCCAGTCAGTGAGCTGAAAAGCAGGAAGAGAGAGACCATCAAGATGGTCAGGAGGCTGTTTGGGTCTTCACACATGCAAAAAACGAAAATAAAGAACTCTGAAGCCCTCAGCGAAAAGGATCAGACTGGCAAATCCAGGCATCGTTCAAATCAGTGAGCTGACCAGGCATCCGGTGTGCATGTCAAAGACCGCACGACAGAGGCATGTGGGCATCCGTGGAAAAGAAGCGAGGAGCTGTGGCTCGACGCTGCGAAAAACTCCATCAAATCGAAAACTTGCTGGAAACGCGTATGCTTCTGGGATTCTCGATCTGTCCACTTCACAGGAGTGGATACGCCGGAACGCTCCTAAATTGGAGGCAAAAATGAGATGCTTTTCTTGATCCTGTTCTTTTGGAGACATCCATTGGCAGCTTTCATTTCTTCATGGCAGATTTTCAGGAAACAAAGGTTCAGATAAGACCGACTTTCGACGTGTCCAAAGGTGCTTGGCAGCATACAGGTGGCTGAAAAGCAGCCGAAGGCTGAGCAAAGGCAAACAGAAATGCAAATACATTAATCCAAATACATTATCTGACCGCTGCAGGAGGGATGAAGATCATGTAGGGAGAGGCAGGATTTTCGTGATTTCGGAGAGATTGTAAGGAAAAAAAAATAGTAGCAGCGGATTTCAACTTTAAGAACGAAGGATGTAAGGAGTTAGGGAGGGCGTTTCCCTCATCCCAAAAGTACTGGCAGGGAAAAGTTTTTGAGACTCGTCTCGAAAGAATCAGCTTGAATCCTCGAATGAAAAATTGCAGATTAGGTTTGTTCCGAGTTCATTTCTGGGAGTGTCGTAATTAAGAGCACTCGTTGCTCGCGTGATCCCTCGATAGGTCGATGGACATGCAGCTTGCGTGCTCAACTTGAATTTGTCACCTGTTTGCCTTCCCACGACACCCTCATGGCATCACAGAGTTTTCCTGATCTCTTCTAATCTTTCAGAAGTCTTATCTGCTACGAAACACTGGTGGCAGAGGCTCTGGTGCTCCCAGAGCCAATCTGGAGGGTGCGAGCAAAGAAGAATGGGCACCTCGGTTCGGAGACGAAACAAAGTTGCAATCCTCATAGGTCGACAGTGTGGTCGACCTATGAGGATAGCTAGGCAACTTGATAGCGCGAAATTAAGACTGCCCGAGCGAGCGCTCGTGTAACTGAGGTTTCTCAGCGGGTGGTACAAAGCGTTGCGGGTTTGAATCCCCACGTCGAGGATCGACGCCGAAAAATGGGTGCGCCCTGGGTTTCGAGTCCTCCGCCCTGCAGGATGACACTGGTTGGCCTTATAGGCTTCGGATGCGAAAACCGGATGCTCCCCTTGACTGGCAGGGATTGGAAGTTGACCGGGAAGGAAACCTGGAAGGAAAGCATCGAAACAGAAGAACCCAACAGGAATTCCATCATCCTACTCCACATTGCCCCGGCATAACCGAATGATAATCAACTATGCTGAGTAGGATGATGAAAATTTTTCCAGAGCCCGTATCCGAACGAGAAATCTCTTGTAGATGAAAAAGCTAGACAAGGATTGTGCGAAAGATCGGTGCTCATCCTTCCAATCCAGTGGTAAACACGGTACAGACATTCTGAGAAAATCCTCGGATATTTTTGCCAGCTTCAAGGATGCATTTGGTACATACACGCACGTTCAGGTGTGATCAAAAGAGTTCGTTTTTTTTTTTTTCCGTTTTGTGAAAACGACGTCTGTATCACAACTCTTTGTCTCTCGCAGTTCTCTTTTCTTTTGCTTCGTATCTTTCACTCCGTATTTTGAGAGAAAGACCATTTCGAAACACGTGTACCGTGCTACAAATCGCACCACAGATGAGCAAACACAGCGTTCCGGCATGGTGTTCACCCAGATGCTGGTAATAAATGCTTTTCCTAAGGCTCTCGTTCTCCGTTTTTCATTCAGGTACCAGTTCGAAAGCTGAAATCGCTTTTTATACAGGAAACTCATGGGGCAAATGTCCCACCCAACGGACCAATTTCACGATACCATTGAGTGCAAATGGCATTTTTTTTGCAGATCGTTACTGCAATCTTGCAGTTAATGTCAAGAGCCTCCTACTGCTGAGGGAACGATTTGAAAAACCTACGAAGACCATCTCGTGAAAGAATCTCAATAAGCCATACGCAACGGTGGTAATTAAATTCCAGAAACAACATGGAAATCCAGACAAAAGGAGTACTTGGTGTTGCCGCCTTCAAAAGTTTCAAAAGCACGGGATGGAATTCCCCATCTTGCATTCCACTCGCCTTCTTTTTCACGGAGGACTCTGCCTGCTGCTCAGGTCGAAGTTCCCCACTTTTGCATCGAATGGCATCAGGCAGTAAAAGTGGGAGTATCAGAAGATGTGCAGACTGCAAGCAGAGCCACGCATCCGTTCGCACTCGTTCCGGCATTCAGGAGGAGGGGTTGCTGGAAACAGAGATGAAAGGCTGGGATCAATGAGATGGTGATGGCAAGAGTTTTGCTCACTGAGCAGAGAAGAGATGCTTGGCGGACCAACCGGGGGCGGTAGTGCGCAAGGTCATTCAGTGTCCCTGAATCGAAATTTTTCCAACGAGTCTTCGTAAGAACTGCAGATGCATTCCTCGCGAGGCTGACGATGACTCAAAAATGAGACAATGGTCGGAGAAATTTTCACGGCACTGGGACCTCAAATGATCCAGCGGCTAGTGTCATGCATTTTTCGAAGTGCTGGCAAAACTGGATCATGCAATGTATGCGAAAAAGAAGAACATCTGCTCTCTTTTTACCCAGATCATTCTACTCCTTCCTGTTTTGCTGCATTGCCCCACTCGCTCGACTGCAGCGACGGGCTCTGCAAGGAGTAGGGCTGGGATTATTTTTCCAAACTCTCTCAGAGTCAGAATGAATTTTTCATTTCTCAAGGTGAACGCACGATTACCGAGCCAGCACACAATCCAGCCTACAGTGACTTGCAGCTTCCAGTATTTGTTTCGTCTCCGAACCGAGGCACTTCTTTGTTCGCATCATCCAGGCACAACATGCTTTCTATGCTGTATCTATCGTTCATTCTTCCCTATTCGATGTCGTGGAGAAAAAAGCCACTGCCAGTCTTTCAGCCGTGCAAAAGACAAGGATTTTTGTGTTTTTGCTTTGATGAAAGAAAAAAAATGCATTTTAAATTGTACGATATTCATCACACTATTTTTTTTTTATCTTCCTCGAGTCTTCTGTGTTCCCAGGACAACTCAAGTATTTATGAGGTGAAAGATTCCAGGAAGTCTTAGAGCGAACGTCTCTTCATAGCCATAAAGATATCAGAGAAAATGCAGCGTGTCAAGAGTGGGGTGCTAACCTTAAGAATGAGATCCCTGAACAGATGCAAAACTTATTCGTCCCTCATTTTTCGTCCTCAGTATGCTGCACCTAAAGGAAGAGAAGATTATCCCCTTGTCCGAGATACCTATTGCCTTCGACAGTTAATAGGAAGGCTGTCCGTTTTGAGAGGAACGCCGTAAATCTTTTCTCTCCTTTCTCCCGAAAACACTGGAACCTACTTCCTCCTGTCACTTGCAATAAATCTTTCAAAAGGATTGCCTATGTCTCGCTGACTTGACGTACCCATGAACGCCTTAACGTTCTTAAACGCGAAAAGATATCAAGATAAATCGCTTTCAGCGTGTAGAGCGGCTCTGTTTCTGTGTACCGACTTTCACAGAACCAGCTCGGATTGCTGGTAAATCGAAATTCAATTCTCTTAGTTTCCCTTGAAGAGAGAGAGAGATGCTGTTTTCCTGAATTCTGGCCCATAGCTATGATGGGACATTGTACTTTATAAGCTCGGGAATCTCCATCGGATAGACATACAATGGCTCTTTAGCATATTCTCTTGCATATCTACCAAACACTCACGAAATTTCCTTCCTGGAGCTCCGATAGCGGTTATTGGCCGCGTGAACTTTCCGTTGAAAATTAATTGATATAAACTTTCAATTAGCAGATTGACATTCTATTGGAAACTTTTCGTCCGAAACGAGTCTTGTGGGAGTTGCAAGGCAGAAGATAAGTCCTATACTGAGATCCTTTGCCTATGCGTTTTGCTAACTGATTGGATGAGGTACAGTGGAAACGAATCATCCAATCTGTTGATGGAACTTCTTTCGTGAAAACACGTGCAATCCTTGAGTGACCCTTTACGCAGTCCCCTTTGATGAAAATAAACTTCAATGAAATGCAAATAAATGTTTTGATGGAAAAAAAAAATTCCTTTCCTCATCTCTTTGCGAGAATTTATTCCATCCTCAGAAGATCTTATGGGGCTGATAAATGCAGCCATAAGAACTAATCAAGGGCTGAGCCAGATTTGTCCACCATTTGTGGCCGGCCTTCCCTCCCCTTAAGAGGCAGTCAGGTCGGCAACTCTGATTTCAAGGGGACGTAAAAATCATACTGAACTTAGCGCCTCCAGAAATTCAGTTTTGATTCCTGTTGTTAAGGAATCCATAAGATCCTACAGTCAGTGATCCTGACTTTCTACGAAATTATCGCCGGAAGCATCAAGCTTTTGCATAACTTCAAATACTCTGTGAATAGCAAAGAGACACTCGACTTTCCCGAGGAATGCCAATCGGAAGGGAATCGCTTATCGCAAAAGTGCTCTCGAGTTGGTCCACGATGGGGTAAAAACAGATCAGCTGCATTCCGGTGTTTCAGCTCACACTTGCTCGTGTCCAAAATTCTGTATTGTCCTGGATATTAACTGCGAACGCTATTTCTGCGCCTTCTTGTGCACAACATTTGTTCCGTTCTTAATTCCTTTTGCAGCTGAGGCATGATTTTGTGAGCCATCTTAATTTCGGTTTCCTGTGATCCGGACGAATAAGGCTTTTGCTGCCGCACTTCTCACGAAGTGCAGTGATACGGCAGGACTGTTCATTCAAGGAAGAAATATGGAGACGCAATAAAATGTAGTTTCTGACTTCGTGCTGGCATGTGGAGCTGGTGAGCTCAGGCACCTGCTGTGAATTTGCATTTTGCATCCTAAATGTCGCTAAGTATTTTTTTTTTTTCCATTCGTGGGTGGTTTCCGCGGTTGTTCATCTTCATACTCAGCTGTGTGAAAGAAACATTCTTTCTCATTCAGAAGAATTCTTTGCTTCCCAAGAATTGGTCAAGGAGCTCTCACATCTAAAATTCAGGTTGATGGACTCTGGAGGATGACTACCGCTGTAGTGGTCACCAGCATCGAGATGTTATTCCCTTCTTCAGAATGTCACTAGGAGAAAATACTAAGGGATGAAGCCACTGCTCTTGGAAGTGACTTGGCAGCTATGGTAATCTGGGTGCTCTGTACCTCGTTTCTCCTTCGGAAGCGTTTTCAGATTTCTGGTATGCAGGCATAAGAATCATCGAAAAAAAAAGAAGAAAGAAGAAAAGAAAAGAAGAAAAGAAGAAGAAGAAGAAAAAGAAGAAGAAAAAAAAAAAGAAAAGAAGTTCCAGTGATCAAAGAAGAGAAGGATACTGGAAGATAAAATTTGCGATTTGTGTTCACTCTACTCTGGTGCAAATCAGCAACCAGGGAAGAGGTGGGGAAGGAAGGGACCTCAGCTAATGCACGTTAAAGGAAGTTGGATTTTTTCCCTGATTGACCGATTTCGAAATGGACAATCAGATCTCTATCAGTAGCATTAATCTTCGCTGCTTCGACGAAATGACAAAATCCAGGTTGCTTGTGAAATGTTCGCGTATGGATTTGTGCCTCGAGTACACAGGAAAATGTCGTGTTTACTTGGAAAATGAGACTTGGATCCAAAATTTTTTTTCCCCTTGGAAACGCAGGCTTTAATCTTTGCAAACGAACCGGAATTACTGAAATTCTGGAATCTCCGGAGTCCACTGTCTACACAGCCTCAGAAGAGATAGAAGTCATCCGGGCTTCAAGATGAGGGAAATCCCAAACTACGCAGTGGACCCATGATCGCCGTGTTGCAAGTGAACTGCTGATCTGTAGATTTACATGAGAAGCTGCGGTTCACTTCGCGAGGATGACTGAACTTGCCTTTCGCTTCCACAAATCTAAACCACCCATGTTTCTGCCATTCATGCCTAGTGGGGTATCAACCCTGAAGAAAATTCCAAACAGAACTTCTGCTGCAAGTTGCCCGGACAGAAGTACAGCATGGAAGATCCCTTTGGTTACTCAAGAGCTGTGAACTGAGACTGTCCCAGGAATGCTACTGCTATTTAGAAAATACTGGAAAAAATCACCCACATGGAGATTTCTGAAGCGTATCGATGACCTACTGGGAATGGCACTCTCACAGGAGCAAACGATTCTGAAAGTTGGAAATGCGAGTCACACTGATAAGAAGAAAAGCGGAGGGGAAAAAAAAAATCTTCGAAAGAGTAACTGGAAAAGATGAGGACGAAGGAAGAGGACAAAGAGGACTGCACTGCATATCTTAGGGTCAAACCTAAGATATGTAGTGTACTATAGTACAATTTTATTTATAAGCAGAACCAAATGGATCGCTGTTTTCTTATCATCTCGTCATTATTTGGAAACAAGTAACCTTAGGAATGCTTGGTCAACAAGATGAAGCAAAATATCGAGATCTCAGGATTTGTTCCATTTCACGGTAGGTTTTTGCGCATCCGTTCCAGTTGTAGATCATTAAAGCTTCCTAAATGATATGAGCTTCATTCAGCACTTTGATAATAAATAAATCAGTCAATAAATTCCAAAAATCAAATGCACATTTATTAAAAAAATTTTAGTTCTGTGTTGATAGCAGCAAACCAGAGATCTTTTTCTTTCCTTTAAATTACTTAGAGATTTCTCGTTTGGAAGAGAGTTGCTGAAGCTCATCGTGCGCAACATTGATGGAATCCATGAAATGAACCATGAAATGAACAGAAACGAACCATCTGCTTTATAGAATACAAGTGAATAGAAAAATAAAGCATCTGCTTTATAGAATCTGTGCTCTAATATAAATTTTGTACTAAAACGAGAGAGCTTTGTGTTCAAATATTCTGCTTGATGATGACCGCTTGCACAGTGATTGACTCTGCATTCGGAACGTCTCTGCAGCAGTTGCTGATCACTTTTAACGTTCTTGACATAACTATGCTGCACCTGCAACTTGTACCACTGTTTTTACAAAATTGGCACATGAGCTACGACTGAATTCTATTAGATGTAGCAGAAACTAATACATTCGTAAACAACAGCGCCCCAATAATCAATGATGATGATGAAGAGATTTCGACATTTGCGCATTCACTACAACGTCACGTAACCCGATTCAAATCATTACATTCCTGAATTCACCTCATGATTTTATTAATAAAAACTGATTAGGTAGAGTGTTTTAGTCATCTTTTCGAGAACAGTGTTTCCGAACACTTCGTTGCGTATTGGTGAGAAGAGGTGTATGGATTGCAATGATGGGCAAACTGAGGAATAGGTCCTTGGCCATCATTCAGTAGTCGGAAAACCCTATGATCCCTTACGGTTAACCCTTACTTTAATCTGCATTATTAATACATTTCCCTGCTTTGAATGAATAGCTACTGGGGCGCTATTCTTCCAAAGTCAGAACTCTGGGGAGGTTTTATCTCGTTTTTCAGATGATCACAAGACGCTTAGCAAACTCGAAATTATCTGGTGTCATTCTGAAAGTATATGACTGAGAACTTTTCTATAATAGGTACACCTACTGGTATAATCGGTCAGTCAGAGTTTGGTTGGAAGCGAATTATTAATTCAATTCCTAACTTAACATCCATATACTGACTCCTTCTACTTCTCCTTTTCACCACCATCAACCTGTTGAGGAGAGTTTAGTAGTTGCATAATCAGGAAAGGATGAATAAAACTGTCAGGATCACAAGCTTTGGCACCGGAAAAATTACGTAAAAACACTTTAAAATTTTTCAGAGCAACACAGTGTTCCCAAATAATAATGATAATGATAATAATACACTATCTATCACCCTTTATGCAGGAACACCATTTGTTTTCTTAAATAGTAAATTTGGAGCAATTGTGGAAGAAACAGAGTCTGACCTAAAGGAATAGCCTCGCAACTCTTAGGGAACTTCACAGATAGTGATTTCCTCTGTGTTTGCTTCCGACTCGACGTTTGCTTGCTCATAATTCATTTTCTGGAAAAAGACTTTTGTGGTCGTTGGCCAGGCGAATAATCCCCAAGATTCATTCTCCATTCGCCCCATCGGAACAAATGGGGTTTTGGGTGTAGACACGCAGGGTTCCCAGTTTTTAAACATTAAGCATGTCCTCCCAAGAGTGGATTTGACCAAGCGAAGAAAAGTTAATATTTCCTTTGCTGCAGTAGTCGCAGAGAAAGGTTTGAATGAGGGGGAGGTGCCTCTTCGGACACCACGAATAGGTCTACATTTTGTCCTCGAGGTCTCCCACTTTGCGTTGCACACGCGTCTACTGCGCTCTATCCTTTCTTTTGTGTGTCCTCGCACGTTTGCGTTTCGCTCGCGTCCTTCCACGAAAACGAAAGCTCGAGCGTCCTTCCTCGAATCCATTTGGCCTGTCTAGGAAGGAAGACAAGTGGGAGAACGTGCTTTTTTTCCCCTCCAGCAGTGCGATTGGGACTGCAGTATTTTCACCCACTTTGGATAGGAGAAAGCGTGGAAGTGCTCTATTATGATGATGGATCTGTTGGATCAGCTTGCATTCATCGTCTCTTCTCTGTGGGCCAATATTTCACCACAAAGGATGCGATTCTGGCATTAGAATTTTGAATTCAGCTCACATTCGTTCTTCTGCCAATGAGAAGGTCCACTCTTGCGCCCGAAAGTCTTACCGTAGTGTTCACAACACCTTTCCTTTTTTTTTCCTCCTCAAGCTCGTTTTGCATGTGACAAAAGTTTAAAATTTTACAAACGCATTACAAACGTATTCAGTACTGCAGGATTCTCTGTTTCTCCTCTTTCCACGTTATCAATCTCATCTCTGGATCGAAAATTCGAGAGGAACCTGGTTGCTTCACCTTGTCGATTCTCTAGACTTGCATGAATTTGAATTCTAAGATCAGCAGCACTTCCGGGAAACGGCATGCAAAATCAAAACGAAACAAAAATTCTTGGGAAAACTTTCATTTCGTGGGAAGAAAATTACTTTCTATTTCTCGATCCTAGTAGTTCCTTAGAAAGATTGTTCGAAGAGAAACAGTACATCTTTTGGAATTTCTAGAAAGAATCTCATCATCGACTCGTGAGAGGATCAGGATCGATGTTTATATTTCCCACTTGCCTTTCCGATGATCTGCTTCAAAGGAGTAAACGGAGAGAGGTAAGAAGAGAACAGAATCTGGTATCAATAGAGCTACGCATGTTAATCTTTCCTAAAATTCTCCAGAAATTGAAGAGAAACAAAAAAGAAAACTGGAAAAGAACGAGCAAAGATTCAATTAAGCGAGCTATCTAGTAGCTTTCAAAACACATGTGGCTCTATATTAGAATCTCTAAACGATCGAAGGCCTTATGGAAGGCTGTGGAATTCATTGGAACATGACGAGCTCTGAGAAGCGTGTTTCTATTGCAAATCAGTGTCTTCCCAAAGCTTTTTTCTATTATCATTTCACTTCTCCACGCTTTTCAGGCAGAACTTCCCGCTTTCTTCCAGAAGATTACATAACATAATCAATCTATTGATGGCACCTCCACGAAGCTGTCCGCATGTTTATACTGAACCTTCTTAGTGTCGAGCGCGTGAGACACACGCGTCTTTCATCTTCGTTCTTTGAACGCTTGGATAAAAGTCATCTTTCATTATGTGGACTCTTTCTCCATTTCGCATTTCGTTTCAACAAAACACGATAGCATCAATTTTTCTTAAATTTTCAGGAAGGACTGATGCTGGACAAATGATTTTGTTTCCGGGATTTGTTTCGTTCGGTTCTTTGTTTTTTCCTCTTCTTATTTGGGCCTTCCTTTAATGGACAGATACATTTGTTATGAATAAAAACTTTCGCTTCGTAACCATAGGAGGACTCTCAGAACAGCAAAGAGAGAAATCGCTTTTGATTGCTAATCAGAAATGACGATTGAGAAAAAATGGAAAAGCTCCGCGAACGTCATTTGGTCTTTCCCCTGAATTCTTTCTCCTAAAGATCTGCACGCGTTGCGAACCCCTCAAAAGGCTACGGCCATCCTGGAACAGCACCAATCTGCACTTCAGGTTTGCTCGTGATGATCAAAAGCCAGCTGATGTGCTTTCAGAAACAATCTTCCAGGCTGAAACATCCCAGATACTTCTAAGATTGCTATTTGGAAATCTTCAGATCGAATTTGTTCCTTGAAGAGGATGCAAAACAGAAAAACATCTCTTGCGTTTTCTGTTGTTTCCTCGAGTTTACGGAGGGAAACCAATCCTCAGCTTCTTCAGCAGAGGAAATTTTCCTCTTTCGGATTCCAAAACTGCCAAATCAATTTTTATCTCTCTCTTTTTTTCCTGGAACTTTTGGAAAGCTTCTTTCTTTGCATCCTCCTGGAATCAATTATTCCACTAAGCAACAAGAGGGAAAAGTGCATTATTTCACCCACATGCTTTCCTATTTGTTTGCATAAAGATTGGCTCTCCCCTTTCAAAACCATTCCCTCCTTCCATATGAGAATTTTTGTGCCCATAAAACGCAGATTTCTATATTGTTTGGGGTTGGAAAAAAAAATAAAAATAGGGATTTCAAAATAGAAGGTCATTATACTGACGGTCCTCCTGACAAACAGCTGTCAGCTGCATGAAAGCATCGTTTCATTTCAATCTAACGAAACACGTTCTTCTAAGAGAGACGGTTCCATCATTATGGTAGCAGTTTGTGGTTTCTCCTCGGAGGCGCGAATCTGATGCAAACGTTGAGGGAGGAGAAAGATAACAAGAGATGCGTTCTCGAAAGATGCTGGCAACAGCTCCGAGGGGTTTCCGGAAATTTAAAGGAGAGCGTCGAAAACAAACACCGGTCTTTGCGAATCTCTTCCTGGTAAAGTACAGGTCCAGAGGAGCGGGTGTGACGAGCTTTAGCTTTCCCGAAGCGAATCTGTTGGGAAGAATTACCAGATTCTTCATGACAAAGGGCCATCCCATCCAGTTGTCAAGCTGCAAAACCAGAAGCTCCACTTAGACCACGTGTGGGAGCAACAGTCTGCTCGAACTGCCCAGCCAAAAAGGAAAGAGTGCCAACCGCGCCCCAACTTCGATTTATGTGAGGCTCGTGTCAAACTCGATCAGCGTCCTTTTCGGCGAATAATGGGCGAGCGGACTGCTGACAGAATGCAGGACACTTTGTGTGGAGGCAGAAAATTGGGTTTCGTCCCTTAATAAGCACACCCAGAGCAACCTAATGACCTTTTCCATCTTTTTCTCCGTTGCGTCACGACTTGATGTTTTGACTCATCTAGGAAGCGCGCCATACAACGCGGCTGTTTCGATTAACACGTCAGTGCACACTGTGGAAGGCGTGTAATTGCCCGCCTCCTGACTCATTATTGCCAGCATATGGCGAACAACAATACAAAGGCGCTTCGGGATGCTTTCATTCTCTTCCTAAAGTAATCCTCCTCCTCGTGCTCTCGCAACCGGCAAAGGATGCTAATGATTGCTCTCAGCGCTAACGGATTTTGAGCGTAATGCCATCATGTCTGCTCCAGAGGACTTGCTCAAAGACGAATTCTGCTCCTGACTCTTTGTGAGCATCCGATTAAAGTAGCTTCTTCTTGTGTGTTCACTTGGAAACCTATCGCTGAATCGTTCATCGCACTGAAATCCCCAGTGGCGAGTGGCGAAGACTCTGCGGAGTTGTTTCGGCAAGCGCAGGCTTCTCACTCGCTCCTCTTTCCACAAGGGAAGTCTCCGCCAGGAATCTGCTGCTGGCGGCACAAAATACGCGGATCTGCTCTCCAAGCTCGGTTCAGGAACCACAGTCTGAGAAAACATCAAAGGATGGAGAAAGGTTATTGAAACCTCTCTTTCCTTCCTTCTCAGGACCGTCCCACAATCCCTCGTTTCCTCAGTCAATCCTTCTCGGAATCTCTAGCTCTCGAAATATCTGCACCAAATCAGCTTCTGGGAAAATAGAAATCTTTTCTCGACGCAGATGAATGGTCGACAAATTCCAAGAATTCCTGCTCCTCGAGTCCTTGAAGTGGAGGGTGCTTCCTTCGTGGAAAGATGACTTCTATCCTTACATCAGAAATGTCCATAAGGCAGAAGCATATAGGTTTCAGGATTTTCTTTTCTTTTCTGAAACACCCGCTTCCATTTCTGTATCTATGAAAAAAGAATAATTTTTTTAAAGTTCTATTCTTCTGCTTGTGTGCCAAAAGGTGCCACACTTCCAAACAATTCAATGTGGCCAAAAGCGGTCTGTCTCTTCTGCTGCATTAGCGAAACAGTGCAAGAGCTGTCCCTTACACTCGATGCGATGTTTGCACTGATTTCCAGGAAGACACGAGAAGAAGGTCAGATTTTGTGCTCACTTAAAAGAAGCTTCCTGATCAACGTTGCGTGAAGCGCCTCTGTTTGTCCAAAAGAAGGAAACAAACCACTAGGAAGATGTGATTTGAGCTTTTGCAAGCTTAGATTCACGGGAAGAGTTTCCATGGAGAAAGAAAAAGCTTTGAGAAAGCCAAGTAATCAACACGGCGGTCAATGATGAGTACTTGGTTGCCACGAAACGCCTGTGTGCATATTCCGTCAGTGTCACACAAAGACGTGGGAGCAAGATAAAAGAACTCACCATGCGGACTAGGTTCCATAAGTTCCCTTCTTCTGCATTACGGAGAATTGCAAGAAAAATTTGGAAGATAAAACAGCAAACGTTATCTATGCATCTTGAAAACTGAGATTTGAAAGAAGAGAGAGATCGAAGGCGAAAAATGGAGAAGAGATTTCCAATAACAGTACACACGGATCATCGGAAAGTGGCATTCAGGCTAATCAAAGGGCTTCTTGTGGTGCTCAAAAATTGCCTTATCGGAGCGATTCCTAAGTGAAGAGTAGACCCAGTGGGTTTGTCTCGAAACACTGATCCAGTAGTCGCTCACGACTCCCGTGAACTCCTGCAAAAGTACAAAAAAGGACTGTTTCCCAATCCCAAAGTTCGGGAAGCTGTCGCAAAGCTGCTCACGATCACACCGGAGGCACCTACTCTGCGCCCTGCGGACACACGCTGTGCACGCAGAGCTCCTCCCTCCTGCGGCCCGCGTTGGCGGCCGTGTGCTGCGGTTTCTCCGCGCGTGGTACCAAGCATTGCGGGTTTGAATCCCCATGTCGACGCCGAGAAATGGGTGCGTTATGGGTTCCGAGTGCCTTGCAGATGACGCTGATGTGTTTCTTGTCGATGCAGGATGACGCTGCTTGACCTTATAGGCTTCATGTGCGGAAACCGGATGCTTATCTTGACTGGTTGGGATTGGAAGTTGACCCTCTGGGGTCCTTCCAGGAACCAAGGAACTGGTTCCTTTGAGGGTTCGGTCCGAAAATGCAGCCGTCCCCTCGAAGGGGGGCCCTCCATCGCGTACCATGGAGCTGGTTGGTACTTCCCTAAGGCAGTTGTCTCTCCAGAATGTTAAGAAGCGCGCTCGCTTCGAGAAATGCAGAGAAATCGGGAAGCGTTCCTTCGAGGTTCTCCTCAGAGGAGGAAGCAAGGAGCGGTTCCCTTGCGGGTTCCCTCCGGAGAAGAAATTCCAGGAGTGCATCCTTTCCGGTTTCCCTTTGCAAAAGAAACGAGGAGAGTCCCCTTCGGAGGGTCCTTCCGGAGAGAATAAGGAAGAGGTGGTTTCCTTCGGGTTTTCCTCCCGAGTGTGAGGGGAACGAACTCTTTCCTCCGGAGTCTTCCTGGATTCATAGGGTGGTTTCCTCTCCTGGCACACCCTAACTCGAAGAGTTACTACACGCAACCTCGGTGGCGTGGACAATGCTAAAGAGTTCCACGAGCCCCTAGGCGAACGTTTCTTTAGCATTTTGCAAACCGAAAACCCGAAAAAAAACAACAACATCTAGAAGGAAAGCAGAGAAACAGAGCTTCTTGCCATTTTAGACGGGGCAGCACTCTTCTTCAACGCAATTGAACTCCCGAGCTGCAGATCTGCAAGACACGAAGGCCATGGAAGGGTGGCGTAGGGTGCACCTCGCTATCGCCCTTCAATCCGCAAGGGACAATCCCCAGGACGTCTTAAAGCACCTCTGAACATGTAGCACGATGCCACCTGCGGCTGCAATTGCAGCTTTCTGCTGCCTTCGCTGAGTCTTGGCTGCCAGGAGCTACGCAGAAAGTCCGAGAAGCAAAAGGACGTTACCGTGATCGTCTGTTTCCTTTTGAGGACTACAAGATGGCTGCACCTCCATCGAAATAAACTGGAACTTGTTTGCATCCTAGATAAAATGCTGAGAACTCCAGGGAGTTCTCAGTGATACATCCCTTTAACCCCATCATCTTCTAAAAACAATCCTTTTTTTTGTTATTTGAGCTCTTCATCCTTATTTTCCCTGTGAGAACCTTTGTCAGCAAGCTACTCCCAAGCAGTTAACGCCCCAGGAACTGTTACCGACGTGGTGGGATTGCAATTCCTCTATGTACGAAGGACTTTATATACAGATTTTGGCAGTTTATATATAAAGGTATCATTTCACAATAAACGCCACTGAGGGAGCGGGTCACTCCTTTGAAAAGGGTGTTCCCACTTGTTCATCTGGAAAGGGAGCTCATCTACCAAAATAGAAGAGTGCTCTCCATGAGCATATCTTTTGTTCCCACTCGGGTACATCAGGGCGTGAGAATTTCATCAAATATAGGAAAAGAAAGAGAACGCAGAAGTCGAAGTCCTATAAAAGTCTGAAAAACCAAGGAGGTTGCTGCTCGACCAGCAGCTGCTTTGTGAGGTTATCGGGAATAGAGGGAATGTACCAAAGCAAATAGAAAAAAAAAAAAACAGCTATCTGTGTGTAATCCTCGCTTTCGGGTGGAGGGATCACTAGTGTACTCTGGCTTGCTCTGTGTCCTGTGCACGATCCTGGCAACCCCTTCCTCCATAGCTTCCAGTTGGGTCCATTTCGCTACCCTCAAAAAGCAGATCATTGAAGGGACGGGATTGTCGTGCTGTCTTTCAGCAGCACTTCGCCTATGCCTCGACTGTGTAGTAGCAAAGGGTTGCGATTCCTGAGGCACAAAAAGGCACCTCAACACATTCTGGAGCTGCTGAACTGAAGCTGGAGCGCTATCGAAAGACGCCCATCCGCTCTGGGAGGCAACACAATCTACTAGCATGCTCGGAACGGATTCCACTTCTCTGCATCCTGCACAGTTTACGGTTACTTTTTTTCTTTGTTTGGAGGTTCCTCGCGAGCATCCCTTTCACATACACTCCTAATAGAGGGATATCAAAGAACGTTGTTTTTCGGTCAAATATTATCCAACAGTCAGGTTGAGCAGCTACATCTAGCTATAAAGCATCCTCCGAAAGGCTCATGCCAACAACCTGGTGTGTGATGGCACCGAGGTGGAAGGAAAATTCTCAGTGACAAAGATAAGATTTTCTTTCGGACAATGCTCGAGCAATCCCGAATAGGTCTTCCGAACAACTCCAGCGATCAAGTCAGGTGAAAGTAACTTGGTTGTTAAACCATGGACAAAAGAATTCATTGGCTAGTTTAGCAGAAAATTGACGAGGCCAAGAACAGAATGAATCACTGAGTTTTCAGTTCAACTTTACATTAAGATGACCCATACGTTACGTAACAGACAAATATGGCTGATTCTGTCATTGATCACATGCAAATGCTTTCTAGAATGCCGCACATTGACGGCTACATCTCCATCCTGGATACATGGACAGACAACGCATCCTAACGTCTTCCATTCCTAAATTTCAAATAGACAAAAAGTTTTTGTGATTATTTCAGGGTTCCCCCCCCCTCACCCCCCTGCATCCCCCAAGAAAAACTGCTGAAGGTTTTGCTCTTGGAGATAATTTATGAGACCTATGATTTATTGAGGATATATTAATAAGATAAGCAACGTGATTGGTTATATCCTCATACTGATAGAAAATTCCCCATCGCTCCACCTTAACTCCTACATCATGCTGCTTACAGAGGCGAAGTTTCCCAAAGCAAGGTGATTCTAGCAGAGCACATGGCAGAAGACAGCCTCCCCGCAAAGCCAGCGTTTACGAAGATGAAGAAACTCACGAAAAAATGAAGCTGAAAATGCAGCATGCGAAGCGAGAGAGGGAGGGAATGCATTGAAAATCTCTAAAGCAAAGAAAGATATTCACAAGTCACACGAAGAGCACAAATTACTAGGAGGACTTTCATGATTTTCTTTATATGTATTTGTGTGCTTTTCTATTTATATGCATATGGAGGGTACCTGGACAGCTATCACCACGGTTTTTCTTTTAAAATACTCTTGCCGTTTGACGAAAGGGGAAAACATAGCTTGGGAATTCAGCTCCACTGATTTCCTTGCTTCCACATCTGCGATTTTATGTTGGAAATCTATTCCTGCCCTTCATGGGACTACCGCTTCGCATCTTTTCCTTGTTTAGCATCGTTGCGAAGCAGCAAGGCTTGACCTTTGTAGATCCTCTCATGCCAAAGAGTTTTTTCTGCTACACAGCACGATTTTTGCAGTGTTGTTGAGCATGATCTGGGGGAATGGTTATGGAGGGAAGAAAGAAAAATCAACCGAAATGCCTCCTCGTGACTTCCATTTACGCAAATTTGTTCCCTATCTGAAAGGAACTCCGCGTACCCGGTCACAAATTTCCATCACCCCCTACCCCTTATGGCATGCTGCGATTCTCTCCCCTTTTTTCCATCTTCAGATATCAATCTCATTTGTTTTCTTGCTTTTTCTTTGCTTCATTCGATCCAGCTCACAGATACACCGTAAAGATAAAACGTTGATCTGACCATATTACTCTGCGTTTTCGTGACTAAACGGAACTCCTAATCTCTTCGCAAAGATCCAGCGTCCGTTCGGGATTCATAAATCTCAGGAGATTCTTCTCCTTTAGTCCGAGAACTTTCTGGATACGAGAAGCATTTATAGTAATTCTCTCGTGATTGTGCTCTTTGAGCTGTTCACCGCTTCTCTGGTGCTGTCGAAGTGCAACGTGAGCACATTTGAAAACATCTCCGCAACTGATTTTTTAAGGGACCTCGTATCTGCTCACGTTCATCATTTTCAGAAACTATTAAAGAACTCTCCCAGCCACAAAGAAGAAGAATCCGACAGTGGTTGCAAAGGATGAAGGTGCACAGACATCGTTTGGGCACGCGTGCGTACTGAATAGGTAAATGAGAGGAGGATGGAAAAGACAAGTCCAGGGTTTCATCGGATCTTTCCACCTCCGAAAAACCAAAAGATGCCACAACTTTGCAGCTGCACGCCAACGCATTTGCGAATGTACCCTGATGAAAGGTGAGATTTGAAGAAGTTTTCAACTCTGAATGCTTCTCCGCATCGAATCTCGGGAAACAAGGGGATTCAAGCAAGTGGTGGTTCAGAGTAATTATCCTCAGGGTGGCTTAAAAATATTAGATTTGTGTGTTTTCTTTTTTTTTGCTGGCACGCAAATGCAAAATTTGTTAAACCTCGGTTACCCAAGTGTGTGGATGAAGCTACAAGTAAATAGAAAAACAATTATAATGTAATGTTGCTTATGGAGATTGAATGGAGTGAAGTAATTATCACTAAGATAAATAGATTTTCTCCATGCGTTCCATTTGATCAAGTGCTGGTCGATATGAAATACAACCCTAAAACGTTTCTCGCAAGAGCGACAGTTGGAGATACCCAGGTACGTCCAAGTTGTGATTCCACCAGCACGTGGATTGTCTCAGAAAGTTGCAAGCTGTTCCAGCACAGTTTGCCCAGGAGAAAGCATTCCACCTGGAAAGGGTGATACGAGGGAACAGAGAAGCGAGTTTCAAGACTCAAATGAAAGCTCAATGACGCGCGCTCATGACAAGCATGTGAGAATGACCAACTGTTTAAAATGAAACTCATTCTTTTCTTCCTAGCTTAGGGATGGTGTTAATTGAAAAGGATGCTCCACTTGCGACTCCATAAACCCCAGAAGAAAATTTTGGACAGAAGGGTCACTGCAGCAAACTCTCTAAGGAAACCAACTCCCGGGACTTTTGCAAGTGTTAAGCAGACGGAGAGCAAAAAGGAAATCGCATCAGTTTTTTGACACAGAGAGCTTCTGCCTGTATTCTGGGGACAGAGATGAAATCCAGCATGTTCTAAATTATAGCAAAGGCACTTCGTTCGAATACCCTGCGATGGTTAAATGGGAAAAAAAATCAAAGCTGACTAATGACTGGGCATCTTTCAAATTCTCAACTTTCTTTGGCAGTCAGTGCAGAGGTTCCTTAAAGAAATTTCGAAATAAACTGAATGTCCATGTAGGAAAAGAGGAAATTTCTGTTTGTGCAGCAGTATGTGCAACTGTATGTATGTTTTCGTACTGTACCTGCTTTAGCAGAACATACATACCGTAATCCCGTACGAAAACTTTACGCAGTGCCTCGGGAGAGAAAGCATGCGCACGAGGTGTGTCAAGAGCTTTGTCCTTTCCGGAAGTCCTTCTCCTGCGGCAACGATGGAACCAGCACCCTTCATGCACGGGGTTGTGATGGCAACTTCAGTGTCGCGGAGAGAGGAGAGAAGCCATCAAACTTGCGGGACAGGAGATGAGAGATGGACCGGTTGGGAGGCGGGTGAAACAAAGATTGCCGCTGCCTTGATAGTGAGGCGAATCAGGACGCAAGTCATTAGCTCCCACTGACTTCAGACGAACGATTTTTTTTTTCTCTGAATTTTTTTTTTTGGCGAACGAATTCTGAGTGCACCACTTGGAAGCTGGAAGGCTAACCGACAAATCGTGCTCCCGAGAAGTCAGATTGTCGTCTCTGTACCTTTCTTTTGAGAGCACGAACCATTTTCTAATTGTAGAGGGAGCATTCGAGATGAACTGCTGCTAATGCGATGGTCTGTCTCCCCACCCGTACGGGACTTCCCTTCTGACCCGATGCGGTCGGGAAATTCGGCTACGCCCACACCGACTCGGACACGGCAACTTTGAGGATGCCGCAGAAAGAAGGGTTGCTCTGGAATTTCCCCGGCTGAGGACGGATCGTCCCTCGGAATCCGCGCTGGTCACCTCGAGGATCCGGGCGTCCCAACTGCTCTGATGAGGATGCTGCTCTGCATTCCGTCTTGCTGCCCAGCGGAGCGCATGACTGATACACGCAGATACCTGATGGAACGTGCGGAGATACAGCCAAGTGCATTTCTTAGCGGGAAACGTCCAAATGAGGTTCAACGCGCGATCCGTGTTTCGTATCCAGGCGTACTGGATCGAGCAGCACGTTCGGGAGTAGAAGACGCAAAGCACCGATGCAGGAGTGCTCCTAAAGTTGTTGAGGGTAAAGGAACAGGTAGCATGTCGAAACGGACCCGTTCTGGAGACAGACAGGATGGCTTCTTTGCTTCTCCTTCTTAGAAAATAAGAATGCCGCAGCGTTTTCGGGGAACCTTCGGGGAAGGACTCTTCCTGCGCTCACATCATTGTCTTTGAATGTTCTTCTTGTGTTTCAAAGGAAACTGGAAATCTTATTCGCACGATCTTCAGCTTGCTGTCTAGAAACCCTCAGAGTGAGGTTCTTGAGTGAAGAATGTCTTCTTATGCTGTAGGTGCGAGATAGACCGGATTTTCATTTTCCTCCACCGTCGTCAGTCCCAGAAAAACTTCAGGGCGTCCACAGAATCGTCCAGATGAATGGTTCCCTTCTCTTCCAGCATTTCCTGCCGATTGCCATGTCCTCTGGCTGCAGCTCTTCCATGATTTCCTCCAAGGGGAATTCGAGTCACGTTCTTCCAATGGCTGCTAAAGCTATCTTCTCTGGGGGGATTTGCACAGCTCAAACTCTGCATGTTTTTACATTGAGATCTTTTACAATCTCAAGCAATCAACTCTTTCTCAAAAGATGATGAAGTCTTTTCTATGCATCGAGTCTGAGGGTCGTTCTGGAGATCGTTTTCATCACTGCATTCTTCGAACGAAAGGATCAACACTTTCTTTCGAAGATCAAAATTCTACGTTGAAAGTCACTGAATCTACTCAGTGTTCTATGGTGACGGCTGCAGAGACAGCAATGAAGGCTGGAGACTTTGTTGGCAAGCACGGAACGGGACAGTGCACATTCACACTCGTACAGCTTTAACGTGAACACTATTTCCTTCCAGTGAACAGTGGCATATAACACAGTTGAAACAGGATCATTTCCTCCCCAAAGAGAACTCGTAAAGGATCCGCTCCTGGAATTTCTTCTCAGAGCGAACCCGCAAGGGAACTGCCCTTTGTTTCCTCCTCTGAAGAAAACCGCGAAGGGACGCATCCAGTTTTCTCTGGAGGGCACTTTCCCAAAGGAGCAGCGCACTTCACACTCTGGATCCTATGTCCATGGTACGAGATGCAGGATCGCCTCCGAGGGGGACGGCTGGTTTTCACAACCAGAAGGGAATCCCGAAGAGAACTGGCTCTTTGGTTCCTGGATGGACCCCGGAGGGCCAACTTCCAATCCCGGCCAGTCAACGGGGGCATCCGATTTCGGGCTACTATCAGTGCCGCAACCTTCTGCACTGGGTGAGGCTTCTCGTGCACGCCCGCCGGCATCATTAAACGCGAGTGTGTATGGATCCAAACTGTGCGAGAAGTGCGAGAAGTGGGAATGCCGCCAGCACCTCCTAGTCGACTGTGTTGCCCTCCGGTCCTTTTGGGGACGCTTTGCCGCGAACCCGGCGGCAACGCCAGAGACGTTTGAAAGCTCCTCTTCCTGCGCGGCGCCCTCATGCCGGCCGCATCCCTAGCAGCACTTTGCTGCCTACGCGGGATCGTGGCTGCATCAAGCAGCAACGCCAGAGGGGGCCAGAACGACAGGGACGCCATCTATTTTGCTGTTCTCTTCATGAGGATAGTGTCAAGATGGCCCCATCTGAGAGTCTTCAAACAAGAATTCGCCAGCATCCTTACAGACTGCAGAAGACATCTTCCAGCACGAGTGATCCTTTCCCCACCCCCTATCCCCTCATTTTTGGACTATTTTTTTTGGCTATTTCTGTTTGTCTTTTCTTTCCCTGTGCTGCCGAGGCGAACCTGCTGGCGTGTGTGCCAGTTCCCGGCAGGTTCCTTCTTGTATTTATAAGTAACGCGGCAGGATAGAACGTCCTGCTGACACAGACATTTATGTTTATTTTTATAAATAGACACCCAGGCGTGACCAGGTGCCAACCAGTGCCGCACCCGAAGCCTATAAAGCCAAGCAGACTGAGGGAGGACTCGAAACCCACGACGCACCCATTTCTCGGTGTCGATCCTTTGTTTTCACCTGATAACGCCGGAGCGTTCATTCTAAAAAAATATTTACAAAAAAAACGGTAATACAAAATATAAAAAATGTCTTTCTTCGTGGTGGCTTTACATCACCACTGCGCCTCCGAGGCATTTTCCTTCGTAGTGGTCATGTGAAACTGATCAATATGAAGGAAGGGGAATGCCTCGGAGGCCCTGCTTCTCGTTAGCAGCTCCCTCGATGAGGTCCGCATAGAAGAGGTGGAGAAAGGGGCAAGAAAAAACCAAAAAAAAACACAAAAATTCAGTTTAAAAATATGTTGGAAAGGGAAGTGATTACAGAATACTGATCACAGATTTCTTCCTGTCATCCTTAGCATCTTCTGGAGGATGTTGATAACTTCCTCCTTTTGTTGGCAGAGATATGGCGATCTTGTGACCTTCCTCATGAAGAAGCAAACGATTGGAACGATCTCAACTTTCGACTGGTCACTTTTGGTGCGGCTTCTCAGCGCCACGATCCCACGAAGTCAGCACAAGGATGCAAGGGAAGCTGCAAGCGATGTCGAGTCATGCGCGAAGAGGCACCTCAAGACCTCTGTGCCGCTGTCCATCAGGGGTAGAAGCGCTGTAAAGAAGCGTTCCTGGACACGCAGGAAGAAAATAAATTTAAAAACAGGTGCGATCCTGTTCCCTGCACCTGGCACAGTCTAGGGAGATATCCTCCCTTGTCCAGTGGTGGGGTCGTGCGTTGCATGGGATCGTCCAATGTTGCGTCCTTCCACTTCAGGGGAGGTGGAGCTGTCCACAAAAACTGTGACATTTCTGCCTCTTCAGGAGAAATGTCTAAGAGCTTTGTCCAGCGAAGAATTCCTTTGAAGTCCGCGTCGGAGGCCGTGTGGTGACGGTGGTCTCCGCGCGTGGCACCATGCGCCATGGGTTCGAATACTCCGAAAGGAATCGACGCAGTGCGTCATGGGTTCCGTGTTCACCCCACAAGATGACTCTGGTTGGCTTACATTCATGCGGGTGTGGCACTGGTAGCGGCTCAAACGAGATGCCTCCGATGAGGGCCAGGACAAATGGTAGTCGACCTCCGAGTCCTTCCAGGTAGCAAGGAGTGGAAAGTTCCCCTTCGGTTGTGAAGGAGCGAACCCCCCATTATGGGGGGACCCTCTGCGTCCTACTGATGGAGTAGGTGTGTCTTCACCACCTCTCCAGAGAGTGCAGAGAAGCAAGCCGATCCCTTTGGGGAAGTTGCGTCCTTCTGAATTTCGGAAGCGTCCTTTCGAGGTTTTCTTCAGGAGGGGATCCTTTCCGGGTTCTCTTCAGAAAAGAAAACTGGAGTGGACCCCTCCGAGGGTCTCTTCGGAGAGGATAAGGAAGGAGGATTCCTTTCGGGATCGCCCATCGGAGACAACCAGGGTGGAGGCGATCTCCATTTCTGGGGATCCCTCCCCAGGCCTCAGAGGAACGGACTCCGATTTGTTCCTGGTTTCATAGGGTGGACTCCTCCCGGGGTACCCCCTATCTTAAAAAACCCCTTTGGAGATGGCGACGGGGGTACACGCTGTTCATTCTTGTTGGTCTCATCATCACTGTTCATATTTGCTAGAAGTGTTCATTGTTTTTAATCTTCTTCTCATCTATTTTCTTCTCAAGAAGAACTCCACGAAATGGAGAAAAATACAACAGCAAACCAGAAAATGGAAGGCAGAATTAGATTTCATGGAAATAAATTCGCGTGCCTCTTTCTTGAAAACAGAAATTAAAGAAATGTAGATTTATCCAGAGAAGCTTCAAGAAGCGAATAAGCTCCTATATGCTTTGTTCGTTTATGTTAGCAGAGGAGTTTCAATACAGGAGTTACGCTCGAAACTTATTTGTTGCAGGTTTTCTGGACTTCGGCATCCAGAGAAATACTGCTCAGAAATCCAGGAATATGAAAGAGAGAATCAATCCTAGGAGTCTTTTTGCGCTCTCATTGTGTTCACAAAGTTCTTTCGAGACTGAATAGTGATTCACTCTTTCGAGTGTAAGAATTTGACTTTTCCCTTTAGTTATTCGATTCATTAGAAAATTCCCATCGTCCTTACCAGGATTGATAAAGAAAGTTTGCATTGCTCTTTATTCTTTCAAAGCAGAACGTCTACAAGCGTTGAAGGATACCAGCAACATCATTTTCCATTATCGCCATCAGCATAGGAAGAACCGAGGACGAGAGTGAGCTAAAGAAATGAAAATGCTGTGCTCACCGTCTAATATCTCTAATCTCATATCTGAAACTCTTCTCAGTTCAATCCATCCACATCAAATGGTTTGAATGACCATGTGCCAAATAAACCGATGAGGTTTTGACCGTTGCTGCTTAGGTGCAGCTACGTTGTGTTTCTAAATACTTGAAGCACAAAATGGGGAGGGGTCAGTGAAAACAATCACACAGCAATTACTTTCACTAATCCGAAGGATGAGGAGGTGATCTGAGAGTGTTGACCAAATAAGTATTCGTATCTTCGCTTCAAGGATAAGCCGAACGATTGTTCGTTTTCCACACCAGTTTACGGATCAGCAAGCGCCTCGCGGAGGCCTGGAAGTGAACAAAAGCTCAATGAACTGGTGGTTCCATGCTGATGCTATTCAGAGAAGCTCCGCATTCAGGATTGCAGCTGCCAGCTAACATTTGAGGAGCAATCAAGCTGATTATCCGGTGTATTCATCAAAAAGGGATGTCCATTAGGAGAAAGATTGCTTTCGGTAACTGAACTCTTCCTGCCCAAGTGATGCAAAACATTTTTTCCAAAGTTTGGTTTCGTTTTCCTATGCCATGATGGGAGAATCTCCAGCTCACAACCCCTCAGAATCCCTAGAACAAGAGAGGTGAAGATGATGAAACTACGAAACAACGACAGCAGAAGTGTGCACTTTACAAATTTTCTGCAACTGTCGAGAATAATGCCAACAGAACAAGAACACAATTTCAAGAAGTGCTGCCCAGATGTGAAGAAGACACCTAAGAAAGTTCTTTCCTTTTTGTGAGAGCTCCTAGGGCTATGTCCCTGTTTCTCTCGAGACCCTCTGTCGCCTTTGTGCGGGAGCTTTGCTTCCCAAACCGAAAAATCTCTTAGACCGCAAACTTCCCGTTAGTTTTTCGTGCTGGAGAACCCGGATGTTGGGTCAGTTTGGCTGCTCCGTGGCACTCCATTTCATTCTAGCAGCAGCAGCTTCAAGTCCGTTTCCAGCCTTTTGGCTGAGGTCGTTGCGGATGAGAAAGTGGTCAGTGTTAGCGCAGTGGAGTAGTTTTTTCTACATTGGACTTGCACTAGTCGCTCCATCTTTTGGCAGGGATAAAAACTCACTACTCATCCCTTGACTTTCATGAGAATTTTCGTATTTTTCATCTACGCAGATTTGCCATGAATTTGCTTCACTTATGGCGTTCTCTCAGATTGGTTATCTTTTCCCTTTCGAATGCGTTGATTTTGGGCTTATATAGATAAGGGAAATTGCAATTAAGAGACCGATCCTTGAGCACGTATCCCTTCTGCAGGAGATTTGAGAATGCCGAAACGGAACTTCTATCAGCTAATTAGCAAAATTGAATGCTTCAAGGGAAGATGTGAAGCGCCTTTTTTTCATCCGATACGTTTGGTTTGCTTCGGGCAGCACTGCTTTAATCTTTTCTCCCTCTCGGCTGAAGAGGATTATTTCTAATTGCTGATTATCCTGTAAGGTAACCCAAGCAAACTGCCATGCAGAGTTATAGAACACATGAAGATAGCATCAAGGCACATCAAGACGTACTCGAGATGCTGAGTCAGCAGCCAGCAGACTGGATAATAACCCAGAGTACAATCTCCGATAAGTTGGTGATGATTTACGATGGATGCTCTTTCTCCACGTGCTATCCTGACGAGGTCCAACTCTGCTTATCGTTTCCCGAAGTTCACTAAAAGTGAAGGGCATCATGTTCATTCTATTCCTAGCCCCTAGTCACCTAGACTAGCAGTATTTCAGTGGAAGTGTCCTTCCTAAGCATGTATCCTTCTTTTCCAATAAATAAGTAATTTATTTCTTTGACATGAGACTGAGTAGGACAAACATTCTGTGGGCTTCTACTTATTAAATACGATTGACAAAGTAACGTGGAGTTCACTGAAGAAGGCTGAAGACACTTAATCTGGGTTTTGATCCTCTTCTTCCCATTATTGGAGGCCTTCAATCTTCAATGGTTAGATTCTTTGACTTGTTTATGGAAGAATATGCGAGGACCAAATCCATAACAAAATTGCTTGTCTTGCTGACCTCGAATTTTCTGCTGAGCCCAGTAATGAACTTTAATTGGCAAGTGGATCTGCACCTTCTATCCCGGTCACATTCCATTTATGCTCTTCCGAAGGTTGCATGCAACTAACGAGGAACGAAATCGAGAATTCAGGAAATCACTGATTTGGCGCTTCTTTCTCAAAGAGGAACGTTTTTGCTTTGATCCGTTTACGTCTTGCAGGAGCTCTCGCCTATCAACCCACAAAATGTCGCATGAGAGCACACTGCTTTAGAAGAAAACTCCACCCTCTCAAAAAAAGCAAAAAACAAAAGCATTTAGGCAAAGGTCTTCATTCTGGAAAAACACAGTGGATCAAGTGATATGAAGAAGTGGATCTAAAGCGACGGTAGAAGAAATTCTATTTCTTTAAAGAAGAGACATAGTGGTAAAACCACTGATCAAGGATAAAAAGTCCTTGAAGTTATCTCGTTGAGCGAGGGAATCACTCATGGATTCCAATAACTACTTAATGTACTTAATGTTAAAATTAAGCATTTTTGCTTACAAGACAAATATTATTCTAACATTGCAATGTTAATGTCTTTTTAGCTTACGTAAGGCCAAGCATTGAAAATGCTTAGGAAGATAACAGACAACTTAATAGGAATAGACTTGACGGTAATAGAATGGTGGTATTAGTGTTGGCATTATTGTGGTTTGATTGGTGAAAATATATACCATCAACAGCGGTATGCATAATTCAGATGTTCTTAAGATTTTTATCTTGGACATTTGAGGATCATGCTCTGTGCCACACTAAAAGAATCACTCTTTTTTTCTTTATAATTGGAACTTATTTGTACTCTATAAACTAAAAGGATACACTCATAAATTATAAGAATAAAGACGAAAAGCCAAACAACATCCTCGAAATGTCAGTATTATAAAAGAAGAGATGATGAAGAGAGATGTTGAATGTAACAGAGATTGTAAAGATTCTTAGTGATGAGAGGGTGAGTCAAATGCGTGCGGCTAATACACGAACGCTGTAGAATCCTATAGCAATGAAACCAAAGATGGAATCTGTAATAGAGAATCTAAGTATGAAGTATTCGATTATTTAGGAAACCATAAACGGAAGGCCGGTGGCAATAGTAAAGAGTAGAGAAATTGGTGCGAGGGATTTTTTTTTTTTTAAAAGAGAACGATGCGTTCATGTGACTGGGATGTCTGATCTCAAGAGAAGGACAGTGCTGAAAACTGGTACCTCTATAGCAGATGGTATAGAGATGTTGGAGATTCAATCCACCGAAGAGGAATGTTGCAAAGTCGAAGTACACAAAAGCGTAGGAGTAGGGGAAAGAGTATTCAATCTTCGGTGAGAACATGGAGGACGTTCGCTGCTGTTAAAAAATTCATCAGGTGAAAAACCAAGGAAGTTGGGTTTCGGAAATGAAACGACAAGGAAGTCGGATCTACTATGAGACCGAGACTTTAGAAGAACTTCATGACGAAACATAATAAATGCACACATTTCAAGAAGTTTCAGTTCTTTAAGAAAATTCGTTCACGAAAGTCCTTGAAATCCCATCCCTAAATACTAATTCGGAAACAAACACTGCTCTGCTTTTAGGTTGCCCTGAGAGCCATTCTGAAGGATTGCGTGATTTTCGAGGTACATTATCACGTATACAAAATACGTAAGGCAGTCTGGTACCTTTTGTCTTTCGAACAAGAAGAAAGAATTGTGTCTAAGAATTCTCAGGTAATAAGGACGCTACTGCTTTATCAGTAAGTTAAGATACTTTCCAATTATATGAGCACTGGTCAGGGATGCTTTACTCGCGTTACAAGATCTAAGAAATGCAGAAAGGCTTTGAGATTAATGAAGTGCAGTTTAGATCTTCAGAAAACTGCTGATCAGCTCTTCAACAGTTTGGGGAGATACAAAATACTACATCGTTCATGAAGACAGTTTTTTTCTTTTATATTGTAGATAATCTAGTAGAAATTCCCTTTAACAGAAGTTCTCTCCTTCTTGTCAAATTAGCACTCTTATAGGGACAATTTGAAGGCTATTAATATAAACGAAGGCTCATTTTTTCTAAGCACGATTATTCCCACTAGCATTTGGAATCCAGAGTTTTTCGTGTTTAGTTATTAGCTTGTCGCTCTTGCTTTCCCCTCTTTCCTTCATGTATCCATCATTCTCATTCTTATTCTGATCTTCGCAGTCCATTGAGGCATCCAGGGAGAACACGTGATTTCACCAATGCTGGTTGTCCAGAGAGGGTCACAGTGGATCATTTTGCAACATTCTACTCTTCCACGACGATCTTCAGCTATTTGAATCTCTCCTCCACCTCCATACTACGTGAGGCACTCGAAACCTTTCGAACTCGTCTGCCGGTTCTTAATGGAGGCAAGAAAATGACTTCGACAAGCATCTTGATGCTTTTCAAACCTCTAAGACAGCAATTATGCCTCTATGCAAGGCTCGGTACACATGTGTGAGAAAAACAGGAATGTTTGTTAATTTCCTCAAACAAGAAAAGGTTGCGAAAAGGTTTGAAAGAATCCCAAATAGAGGGGGCTAGGTAATCAAAGAAAGATGGGACTATACTTCCCAATAGAGAGGAGCAGCATTTTAGAGTGGGGACAGTGAGTACATATGGAGATGAACAGATAAGTTTTGGGTAAGGTTACTATGCAATATTCTTCCCTACTGTTGAGTCAGGTTGTATCCATTTTTGGCCTCTCTTCACCGTAGAAATCGCCGTTCATATGAGGTACGTACACGATCATTACGACTGCGCCAGAATATGGCTCTCTAGCTCAGAACTTCTTACCAGTTCTTCTAAGATCTCAGGATGAGAAAGTCCTGGTTGTACTCCCTCAACCCGAAAGGCACGCCGTGTTTCCATGGCGTGTACTAGCGGCACCGAGCGTCGCAGGTACGAATCACCCTCCTGCATTCATCAACGCCGAGCTGGGCGCGTCGAGGGTTTCGTGTCTCCCCGCGAGATGACTCTGAGCCGGCCCAGGCTTCGGATGTGCATTGCTAAGACGAGCCTGCGTCCGCCTGCGGTTGGCTAACCGGGAATTGGAGTTGTCAACCGGGCACGCCGGGGCGAGCCGAGAATTGGAAGTGCATCCTTCAGGATCCTTCCCTGAAATCAGGGAGCGGTTCCTTCGGGGTCTGCGCTCCCCTCTTGCGCATCTCGGGTGCGTGACAGTGGACGACGAACCTTGTGAGCCCACCACAAGGCGGCGGCGTCGAGTCTCTCCGATGTCCCTGTGGTTCCTAAGTGATTTGCAACTCACTTTCCAGCAACGGATGTGGGATATCCTCGACCCCTCCACACCCCGTACTACTTCAGGATACACCCTCACTTGTGGTCCAATGGTGATGGCTCTGTGGCTCCCCACATGCTTAGGAGGCGCAGCTCCAGGACGGCGATTCTCCTCGCCTCCTCTCTGATGAGAAATGCGTCGGCGAAGTGGGCCCCCCTTGCCACAAGGAGTGGGAGGGGATGAGGCCTCCGTCTCAAGCAGCCTGTAGAGGGTGCGAAGGGTTTGATCTGTGAGCTCTCCCTCTCCTTCCCTCATTTACTTACTTTATTTATTGCTCCTCCCTTCTCCCCCCCACGCTCTTGAAGTCCAGCAGTCCAGTAGGACTGATGCTCTACTTTGTAGGCTTGTTTTTCCTGGAAAACAAATGCCCTGAAGTGACCTTCTCATACCCGATGACCAACCATTTATTTAAAATCAGTAAATAAATCAGAAACAAATACCGTTAGAGACTGTCTGCCTGTACCCACAGGGATTACCCTCATTGGGGATAGAACTACGGAGAAGCGGAAGAGGGTACAATGAATGAGTAGGTAAATAGTGACGAACTTGTCCTGCGATGCACAGCATGGTTCCCGAGAACCCGCGTCGGATAGGGGAGGGATGGGAGGGTTAAGGGGTGCTCTCACCGGTATCGGGTCAGTATGCCTGTGATGGCGATTGCCAGCGGCCGTACGGGACTACGGCCACGTCTTTCCTCCATTTTGCAAGTCGCCGCTGCACGCACGTGACAGACAGCTGCTAGTGACGAGGCAACCGGTGAACCTGGAGAAGAGGGAAGCTCTTCAAGCAGGTCCAGCGGGTAGACATCGGGGAAATAGAATGCTTCGGTGATGTGCTTCCGTCCCTGGTCCAGACCGCATCCAAGAAGCACGTGCGCCAGGATTTCCACTGGCTGTGGTCGAAAATCCCGAACGATCAAAATCCCGAAAGACCACAAAAACCAAACACACGTTCCCCATAGATCAAAATGTATGCTTATATACTTATAAGCATATATAATAATTAATTTTATTTATGACATATATATTTATGCATATATATATATATATATAGATATAGATACGTATTTATATTTATATTATCTATTAATGTATATAATAATCATATATTGTGATTTTTTATTATCTTCGTGAAATGTATTAATCCATATATTAATCTCTATATGATAAATGTATCAATATATATAATAAGCACATATATTTACTTCCTATAATCTTTAATGGACATATCAACAATATGATCGACAACTTATTAATTTTGTTGATAGAATGGATTTATGATATTTAATAAATTTATCTGTTCCGATAATATTGCTGCTAATAATATGCAAGTGTGTGAATACATATGAATAACTATGTGTAGGAAAATAAATTTGGAGATTAATCTATGTAGAATGAGCGCGCGTGTTTCTTCTCGGTGATCTTTCGGGATTTTGATCGCTACCGGTCCCCACTATTCCTCAGTGGGTGCACTCCCTGGGTTCTCCCCCCGATGAGGCTTGATGACGTTTCTCATCACGGGATAGAGCCTCGTAGCGTCCGTTGACGAACGCTGACCACATTGAGGGACCTTAGTGCAGTGAGGGCCCTGTCGTCATGGAGAAGGTAAGAAAAGGTGAAGCTGAAGAAGGAATCAGGTAAGAAAGATGTCGTAGGATGGAAGATTCTGTTTACTATCTGCCTGGCCGTTTCGTCCAATTCGAATCTGCCACTGAAATACTCTCCTCCACTCCCACGGCGCTAATTGTCCCCCAGTCAATTCCAGGGCACTCGGAACACTTTTCAAAGACTCGCATGCGCATCGCGTATGTCGAGACAGTATTTGGCTATTCCTGTTCCAACTCTCAAGAAATATCATGATGGCAGCTTGGGAACTGTTGAAAGATGCTGTTTATTGCGGAGAGAGCATCTTGCACCAAGAGCTTTCGCTCTTGCTCCTGTGCGAGGAGGAAAGCGAGGAGGACTGTCAAGAATCCGGATGCTGGATACGGATCTGCAACAAATTTCGTTAGGCAGGAAGGCCACCGAACTCGTCTGAGAGAAAGTGGGAAACCAGAGTCCTCGGTTTGGTCTTTTTGTGCCGATACTACAATGCAAGCAAGGGATGGCCCTTTGATGTTGATCCACGAATGGCATGAGGTGTATGTGAGTGTGGCGCTCGGTGATTTCACAAGCCAAATATTTGATTTTTCCTCATGGAGCACCGCAGAATTTTAGCCAAGCTTGGTGATCAGTGGCAGATTACACCCGTGTTTATTAGGAATAACTGATCTGGAGAAGACTAGTTATTGTTTCCTTGCCTGTTCACCACGGCAACCAACAAATTAGCAATGCATGGAGCGAAATTCCTTACTGAGATTCCCTTTTTCCCAAGGAGCAGTTCTTACCCTTCAACTTGGACGCAGAAAAGGCAGCCTTCCAGCTGAGTCGATCTACTTGATCTCAGTGGAGGCAGACACCATGGTTCCAATGCACTGATTTTCTTCTGGCAGCTCCGTAGATTCTGCATCCTTCAATGATTTGGCCCATACCAGCAGCTGCGACTTGTACTTCAAGAGATACTCATCGGATGTTTTCAATCCTAGATCTTTTCACATCTTGGAATGGGTCAGAAAGCGTGCTACTTTATCTCGTCTCAAGATATCAGATCTCCGCATTTTTTTTTCCGATTCCATCAGCTCTAGAGGTTTTCGGTTACCCAGGAAATCTTTCTCGATTTAGGTGACACGTTTCTGTTTTGTATTCAGCTCTCCTAGTTTCGGAAGATGAATCTCGGAAGACAGAAAAAAAGTCCCTGGAATCCAATGGATTCACAACAGCAATAAACAAGAAGGAAAAAACATCTGGAGAAATCACTTTTGTGTTTTTTGCGGACAGCGATGGAGATTCTTAGCGGTCGTTGCATAAGTGGAAGGGAAGCGAAAGGGCTCGAAACCAAACCCTCTTGAGATGCGAAATGCTTCCTCGAAACATTGGTATTCTTCGAATGGTCTTACATGATTTAGTAGATTTATTTCCAAACATCGCATATTTAGATTCCTGCTCACTTTCTAACTTTGGAAAAAAGGTGAGAAAGATCTCGATTCCATGAAAAAGCATTCGTAACCGCTGGAAAAAACGGCCGCCGCTTCCGTGACCATCGAAAGTCGCTCCAGACTCTGAATCCCCAAACTTTTCTGGCTATCATGGATTTCGGTGGGACTCTGCTCTGGCATCTCCATTTTTGTAATGCCCAGAAAAATATCTCAGGCTTTTGTAACAAGCAGGCTTCTAAATTTCCTCCTCTTGAAAAATCCTCCAGGTTTTTCCATTCAGGACAGCATGAACGTGAGCCAACGCTACATAGCAGCCTTCCAAGTGCTCACTTAGCTGAATTTCTTACACTTTGAAGAGATTGTGGTGATAAAGGTCACTTTACCATGTCCATCATAAAAAAATACCTATAAATAGTTCACGTCGTGCGCTGTAAACTACGTGCCATCCCATCGTTTTCTTGCTTTTAAGGTTTGTTTCTTTATTTCGTGATTCGAGCGTCCAAGATGATGGTAAGAACATAAAACAGATTCCATGGAAAACAGAAGCGAGCAGATTTAGAGACTGTTTTGCCAAAGATTTAAACGCGGATGGCCAGAACAATCGAAAAATGTTCAAAAACGAAAGTGTGCTTCCCTCTGTCGTACGTTTCACAAAAGTGCTAGTACAGTGAACTGTTGGCAGATGCCGCCAACAACACCAAATGTTCTCGATTTTAGTCGGGTAACGCCTTCCGGTGTTTGACACAAACATTATTAACCATTAAATTATTGGCCTTTTATTTGTGTTCTACCTCACGTTTATGAACACTGAATCCTTTTCTCATATGCATCTCATGAAAATATCTCACGATCATTCATCATTCAGTGTTTGAAGTAAAGGGATATGCTTGTAGGTTTCATATCTCAGGAGTTGAACAAAAAAACAACGAACAAATGAACAAACAAAAAATCATTGCACCTTACTGCAATCAGAAAGAAAAATGCAGAATCCCACCTATCACGCTATACTGAAAATTGCTTTGACGCCGAATTTCTCTTTCGACACGTTTCTCGTTTGTTTGCTTGAGGGCTTTCCAATGCATGCAGACAGAAAAATGAATTCAAAGTTGCCGATGGTTCCCGAATAGAATGGTACAAATCATCGGATGACATTTCAAGACGTTAAACACGGAAGTTGAACGAACAAGTCCGTTTGCTAAAAGGCTAATCGAAAACAAAACAGAGAAAGGTCAACTTCCTTGTTTGAGTGCAGAAAACTGGACAAGGTCATATCATAATGACGTGCGACACAAGCAAGAACGACAAACATCAATCAGCAGAAACGCAAATGCAGGAGATGTAAGAGTAGGAGAAATAACGGAAATAAAAGAAACGAAGAGCAGTTCTTTGCAGACCCATCGAATAAATAGTGCATGAAAGAAGTTGGTAAGAGAAAGCATACATTGTAGAACGGCATCTCGGCTAATATAGAATTATAATATTTAATATCAATCAAAAAAAAAATCTTATAGAAACTTTTTCTGGAACTTTTAGAAGGACCACCGAGCACTTCAGAACTCATATGTGCAAAAATAAGCTTTTTTTCCTTCATAACTTTACTCAGTGGAGGATCCCTGGCAATTATTCCTGGACCAATCTCCCATATCAAACAGCTCGTTTTGAAGTCAGCTTCTTCGGCCTTTCGCACATTTTCTTCATTCCTTACGAGCTGCTTTAGCCCATTAGGTGAAACGCTCGCAAATTCGCCTACATTACTCTTCTGCATTTTCCATTTTCTTTTTTTTGGGTCATCAAACTAGGCCTTAATTACCCCTCTGAGACTTTCAGACGGTAAGACCAATGCATGTTTTTCCAGTCCAAGGTGCTCAATCCAAAACGCAAAAAAGTCCTTCCATCCTTGCAGTCCAATTTTTTGAGAAAATCCAAGAAATATATCGTCGTGCCCGCGCACGGACCGCGATGGAGGGAAAAAGGTCAACTACTGTGCTGCAACGTCCAAATGTCCTTTTGGAATCCTTTCGGGCCTTTCAAACGAAACTTCCTCAACGTCCAAATGTCCTTTTGGAATCCTTTCGGGCCTTTCAAACGAAACTTCCTCAACGTCCAAATGTCCTTTTGGAATCCTTTCGGGCATTTGAAACGTAACTTTCTGTGAGGGCTGATCGATTCACTCAGCAGACAAGAACAGCGTGCATTTGTACGAAGACTTGAGCAAGTACAGTTTAACCTTCTGTACAAGTACACTGAGCGGACTGATTCACCGAAAACATGCCGCCACCAATTTGTACACTTTTCCTGTGCCTGAAGTGTTAAGCATAAATGTGTGGCATGCACAACATCCGTGTGTGTAAATTGAAGGTGTTTAAACGCAGATGCAGGCGCAGACGCACATGTGCTTCCGGCAATGATCAAAATCCCGAAAGACCATAAAAAATAAACTTATTGTCCGTAGATGAACATGCAAAATATATGCACAATTCTGGATTTTCATTAACATGCATATGAGGAACAGTAATATTATTGGAACATATGTATATATGAGGATTTATTGATATGGAGTTGATTAGTATGTTTAAGTTGCTGGTTATATTGTTGATATATGATATGAGGATTATAAAAAATGAATACATATATGCTTATTATATACATCAATATTTATCAACATGTGTAGATAATACAAATATATATATGAATATAAATATATTGTATATATATAGAAATGTGAAATATATATATATAGAAAGAGAGAGAATATGTATACATATTTCTCTATATATATGTATATATACACATATACATACATACATATGTATATGTGTCTATTTATATTATGCAGGTGATTTTCTATATACAAGGAATATATATTTAGTGGGTGCGTCAATATGAAATTTTTCTTTTTGTTTTATTTGGTTTGTTGGCAGTTTTATTTTTTCTATTTCTATTTACTATTTTCGCCGCAATTACATTTTATTTTTAAAAATTCGATATATATCTATTCATTTAATCTATATAAATACATACGTGAATATATATAATAAACACTCATATATATTTTTTGTGATCTTCAATACATACATACATATATATATATATCAACAAAGTAATCAACAGCTTATTAATTTCATTAATAAAAATGTATATCACTGAATATATCCGTTCCAATAACATTACTGTTCATAATATGCATGTTGATAAATATGGATAACCGATCATAGGAAAGTGAATTTGTGCATCAATCTGTGCAGAATGAGCACGCGTGTTTCCTTTCGTTCGGGGTTTTGGACTAGACCCATGTGACAACTTACGTACACATACGCGTATGTACATACACGGTCTCTCCGTATGCTTATTGTATACATTCATCTATGATCATGCATTATGAGATATGCATTGCATTTGTTTATGTATTCAAAGATATACATATGCACGCATCCATATACATTTATGTTCATGCATGCAGAGCAAAGTGAAACATTTTTTTCTGGAACTCATGCACGGTGGACACATTTGTATATGTACACAGGTTGGTAGATGCTTGTGTTGATCTTTCCTCTAAGGAAGCGGATGCGGGCGGGGAATTCCCGATTGGGTCGAACCGCGGAGTACCTGTAATCCAAATCAGCTGACTGAGCTCATTTCTGTGATTCCAGAATTCCTTCCACATTGGTTTGGGATATAAGATTTTTCAGGAGGTGTTGCACAGCACGTTGCTTAGCTCGACAGGGAAGCACGACTTCACCGATCCTGGAAGGAAACTGCCTTAATGGCCTAAGCGTGAAGCTGGGTTCGGGAAGTCTCGTCCTGGAACCAAATCTCTTTCGAAATTCTCGCAGATCATCCCGAGTTTGTGGAAGGAAAGGGAATCAGGCGAGGAGCTGCCAGAGGTGTCCTGATGGGATCATCGAAAGCCCGGGACGAAGTATTCAGGACTCCCCAGGTGCGAGAGGAAATAGATGACGGGTGCCCCGGTGCCCACCCACCGAGACGAGGTGACGGGGCAGGAGGAATGAAATGCGAGATGGCACTGCACTCGGGAAACTTGGAGTCAGCCCGACGGCACGGTGAGTCCATGCGATTGTCATTTCGTACGCCATCATCGGGATGAGCGACCCACCCGCGTCAAGAGGCAAGTGAGGCAGGAACTGAACGTTTCCTTGGATGCAGATGGCGGAAACGAACGAACGCCCTGTCGCTCCCCCCCTGAACACCGTGAAGAGGTGGTGAGCATCCCTTTTGCATAAAGAGGCCCGATTCTTCTCCCTGGGAGGAACAGCTGACTGGCTCCTTCATCGTCTCCACTTCATAACACCTGGGTGGTGGAGGAGCGAGATACGCCATCTAGAGAGGGATACATCACCTCGGAGACCGCTAAACACTCAAGAACCGTCGTTCGCCTGGCGGCTCACGAAACTCTATGACACTGTCCACGTTACCCAAAGGTTCATTTGGCTCTTCAAGTTGATGGGTGCTTCGGGAGGGGACCGCCCTATGAATCCAGGAAGATCTTCGGAAGCAGGAGTCCGCTGCTCTCATGGCTTGGGAGAGAGTCCCGAAGGCAAACTCTTCCCCATTCTCTCCGGAGGGACCCCCTGGAGGGGGCCTCTCCACTGTTTCTTCTCCGGAAGGATCCTCCCGAAAGGATTTGCTCCTTGTTTCTTTCTCTGAAGAGAACCCCGAAGGGACGCGTCCGAATTTCCTCCGAAGGGAGCAGCGCGCTTCTGACACTCTGGAGAGGCATCATCAATGCCTGGTGCATTGATGATGCCTCTCCATGGTACGAGGCCCTCCCCCCCCTTCAAGGGGAGGGAGATGGCTCCCCTATATATTGGAAACCATAAAAATAAATATAAAGGCATGTTTATATATGTAATATTATATATTAAACGGATGTACAAATACTGAGTATATTTATCAAACGATCAAAATCCTGAAAATATGATATATATATCAATATATATAATGAACATATGCATTTATTTTTATAATCCTCATAATGTATATTAATCTCAATATGAATACATATATCAACATGCATAATAGACATATTATTGATTACATCAATAATATGTATGTTTATAAATATTAATAAATATATATGTTAAAACACTATCACTATCAGTGAGATGTATATCAATGAATATTAATTAATATGCATGCTAAAATAAATTTGCACATGAATTTATAGACAAACATATAGAACATGTGTTTGTTTTTTATGATCTTTCGAGATTTAGGCGTTCTGGAATTTGATCGGCAGCTGGAACTTCAGTAGAGGGTCGCTTCTCCTGGACAAGGAGGGCACGTTGGTCAGTTCTGCCGAAGGTTTGGAGAAAGCAGGGCTTCGCTGTTTGGAGAATGATGCGGACCCAAGCTCGTAGGAGGCAAGAAGTCATTTCCTCCTCTTCGGCTGAGCCCTCCGCAGTGTTCCGACTGCCTTGGAGAGCTTCCAAAGGCGGAACCTGCTGCGATGCTTTGAGATGATTCGAGCAGCACGCCACAGATGAAGCAGTCATGTTCCGGGGCTGAAAGAGGCAGGCAGATTTGCCGTGGGGCGAGCTGCTGCTCCGCACTGCTTCTTTCAAAGGTGGAAGACGACGGTGCTCATCGAAAGATGCTGGATATGGAGCAACGCCTTCTCCCTGCCTGCCAAGACTTTATGGATTCGGCACTTTGGAGCTGAAGAGGCCAGGTGTTTTCCTCAATTGGACAATTTGCACCACAAGCACGAAACTGCCTCTGGACCTTCCGTCTGCTTACGGTGACCCCCAAGAAAAAATGTGGGAACAGAAGTGCACTGCTAGGTAACGAGGATACAGTAATGTGAGGAGATCTACCGCTTCGAAACTGGGACTCCTGGCGGCAGGAAGCGCTGGAGTCCAGAGTTGCCACTCTGGAGGTGAGCCCAGAGGAAGTTCATCCGCTGCAGAAACTCTTATGCAAGCCGCTGGAAAATCTGCAAGACTGGATGGCATTTCCCCGGTTAGACATCAAATCTCTTACCGCAGCACTGTCTGCCCTCAGGGCAAGCAATGACAGCAGCCAACCAGGAAGGGTGGGAGTTCTCCTGCAAAACTACAAAAGTCAAAGAACTCTGTGGACGGCGTCACTTCTCTTCCGGGAAAAAGGAGTCTTACGGTATAGTGACCTGCTCGGTGTACCTTCCGAAGTACTCGTGGTACTGTGTGCCTGTGTGCGGTGGAAACGGGATATCCTGCTGCTTCTGCACTGGGGACTCCAGTACAGGCACCTGGTTTCCAGGAGAGTTGCCTTCTCGAGCTGTTTAAGGTGTGGGCGATGAATCGTTCCCACACCTCCTATTGGGCTGCAGCGCTCTGAAAGGCATGCGTCGGATACTCTTCGTGGGTCCATCATCCGCAGGACCCCTCTGCTTCGGACTTGCTGTGGCACTTCACGCGTGGAGGGCTGGATTTCACACCCGGGTGCACCGAGGCGTTTATTTCTCTTACAGGGATCGATGGAGCCAAAAGGCCCACCGATCCCAATTATTGCACTAAAAAAAGATCAGGGGGTGGCGAGGTCCATCATGTCCACGAAGGGGAGGAGCATGAAACAAAATAGAAAAAAAGGAAACAAACTATAACAAACAATAAAAACTAACAAAAAAAATTAGTTGGGGGGAAGGGAAGGGGTCACATTTCGTGGTGGGTGAGGCCTCTGTATCCGTTGAAGGATTTCAGCGAGTTCCTCCTTCTCCCTTTCCAGGTGGGGCCACCTCAAAGCCATCTGCAGGAAGTGGGCGCTGCGATGGCAACGATCTGTTGTCTCCGAGCCACTGTCACAGCCCTCTCCGTGCTGGGGTCTCGTTCTCAGCGAAGGGAGGCCAACAGCATGGCAGCTGCCTGGTTGAGGACGGCTGCTAGAAAAAGTCTCCAGAGAGATCGCCACCATGCACAGCCATTCTTAAGAAGAAAGAAACGAATAACACCAAAGGCCCCTGTCCCCACCTCCTATTGGGCTGCAGCGCTCGTCTTTTTATTTATTTATTTTGCTGTCGCCTTCCTCTGCTACCAACAAACTTTTCATAGGAGCTACTTTTTATAAAAGCCGGCCTGCGTGCCAGTGGTCATTCGTAATGAACTTTCTTTTTTTTCTTTGCATCTCTTGTATTCAGGGGACTCTGCTCCCCTCTGACTAGTGGTTTATCTTTGTTAAATAAAAGTCTCGGAGTTACCACGTTAAAAAAAAAACCTCTCTAAGTTTCCATACGTCAGATTTTCCTTTTTGCTTACTTAATTTGTTTGCATTTTTATTTTCCCTCCACTATTTTCGTCACAATTATTTTTTATTCTTAAAAATTCGACATTTATGTATTCATTTAATGTATATGAATGTATATAATGAGCACATATACTTACTTTTAAAATCTTCATGATATGTGTTAATCCATATCTTAATGTTTACATAAATACATATATGAATATGAAGAATAAGCAGATACATTTATTTTTTATAATCTTTAATATATATATATATATATATCAACAAAGTAATCAACAGCTTATTAATTTCATTAATAAAATGTATATCACTGAATATATCCGTTCCAACAACATTACTGTTCATAATATACATGTTAATAAATATGAATAACCGTTCATAGGAAAGTGAATTTGTGCATCAATCTGAGCAGAATGAGCACGCGTGTTTCTTTTTTGTGACCGTAGGCGATGTCGAGCCGGACCCGTCGGGAACCTCCGGACCCGTCTCGAACAGACTCTCATGCTGGCTGGGGTTTCATAGCCGGAATCAAGGTTGACCCAGAAGGGATGCATCCTCTGGAGTGGATGAAAACGCAGCACGCGCTACAATCCGGGAGCAGGTATGCCTGACACGATGTGGGCTGGAGAGGCTGGCGTTGAAAAAGGCGGAATTTTCTCCCTGCGCCGCCAGTGAGCGGCAGCGTTTCTGCCACGAAAGGGGGAGAGGACGGACTCGTCTTCCCAAGGGGGCTTCCCAAGAAAGGCGCCTGCGAATTAATCGTTCCGGCCAGCTGGCAGTTCAAACTCGGGCTGTCCCTACGCCAGCTCCCCTGCGTACCGGAGCCGCCCGTATTTGCGACGGGACCATCCAAGCAGGGCGTGCTCGGAGAAAGGACCCACACAGGCAGGCTACGAGCTGGAGCTCGCGCTTAGCTGTTTCGTGGAGCCAGCGTCCGCGACAGACGGCAGCTGCGTGCGGGCCCTTCGAACGGACCGGGGCGCGTGGCTCCGCGGTCTTTCGCTCCAGGAAGAGCTGCTCCTCGGAGTAATTCCAAGTCACCCTCGCTGCTTGTTCGGATCTGCTTCAAGACGGCGCCACGAGCTCTTTTCCTTCCCGTTTGAAGTTCTTCTTCCTTTGATTACCACCTTCCGAGGCGGCCCCAAGGGAGACAGCGGGAAGACCGAGCGTGCACACTGTGAGCATCGGGTATCTCTGGAAGCCCTCGGGCGCTCTCGAGGATGCCATTCCCAGGCTTTTCCGTCAGCGTCTTTCGCAGCTCGCAAGATGCCTCCCTGGAAGGACTCCCCTTGTAAACGTTGGTGGTTCCCGTCTGACTTCCCCGAATGCATTTCCTTTTTTATTAATGCAATCATCCCTCCTTTCCTTATTCAGATGTTTACAGTGAGCAACAATTCCACTGAAATGAAATCCCGGGAGCAGCCGCGCAATAAGCTCGTTCCGGGAACCCAGTTCCAATAAAATCCCATCGAATAAGCAAACTGCCGCAGAGAGATCGCTTCCGCTCACGGGGCTCCAATAACGCCCTCCGTTCGAACGCCACTCCATCATGTCCCGGGAGATCTGTTTGAATTTTTCTCCTGCGTTCTCTGGAGCCCTCCCAACAGTTTTTAATCATTTTTATTAAGAGGGAAAAGAAAGGAGTGACAGCAACAGTGATGGTGTTGCTGCGCTTGTCTTTCGGAGATGACGAACGCCCGCGTCCGTCACCCCCCGAACAGAAGAAGCGTCCTTCAGACTCCTCGCGCTGCGCCGCGCGGCCACGGTGGAGAAAGCCGAAAGCGATTCCCCGCACGGGAATCCCTTTTGACACGGGGCTAAGGGAAACTCCTGTGACTTCCCACGCAAGGGGACTGAAATTCATCCGGAGCATCCACAAGAGTAATGAGTGGTTCTCGTCAGCATCACTGCACTCGTCGACTTGGGCGTGCAAGTAGGTCCCAAGGCAGAGAAGGAAGCCGCGCGATGGACCTCGACTGCCTCTCGTCACGAGAGAGACATGTGCCGGAGGGAACGCTGCGGATCTGGACTGGACACGAGTGCCACGCCTCAAGAAGGAAGGGTGCTCTGAGCGCCAGCCGGAAGGGGATCTGCGATCAGCTCCAGCGTACAGACGAGAGATGCAGAATCCGCAACCAGAGATCCACTCTCTCCACTCGACAAACCATGCAGAGTTCCAACAGAGAGCACAGCTTCCCAGGATATCATCTTGGGAATTGGGATTTCGTTCAGCAAGTAGCTCCGAAGACTTGTACGAGAAAGGGCGATAGACACGGATGCAGTGACCAAGGCGGATTCACTTTCCTCTCGAAGTAGTTTCAGATCCGGAGCCATTCTGTGAACATGGGTATTCCACGAGTCTTCTGTAAACACCCTGTAAGCATTCAGAGAACATCATCCTGTTAATATCCAGTAAACATTCAGAGAGCAGCATTCTGTAAACGTCCTGTGAAGATTGCAAGCATTTCGTAGGAGCTACCAGTTTGTGTCTTTTATTTCTTTGTGAATTTCTGTGGGTGCTAAGTGTCGCAAGGATCGCGTGCTTTTCCTGGTGTTTGAGAGAGTCATCCATGGGCGAATCATTTCAGCCGATAACTTCCCGGAAGCTTTTTTCTTTGGCGTGCCTCGGAGGATCTCTTGGTGTGAAGAAGGGAGCACAGACCTGGTTGCTTCACGGCTGACATGTTGATCGGAACGATCATCCCCACTCACCTTCGCGTTACGGGTGATCGAGGAAAACAGGAGAGCGCTCACGGGTAGCTTGCCGTCGAGCAAGAGCGCCTCTAGAAATCTGGAATGACCGGTGAAGGTTCCAATCTAGGGGGATCGCTACACCACCCTGCTGTGTTCCAGAGGGGGCGCTCAGTGGCTCGAGCTCTGCGTGTAGAGGTGCGAAAGAAAGTATAGGGTGTAACTCCAGACTCTTCTGAACACGCGAAAAGACGCTGCAAGCCACCAGGATTGGAGGAATTCGTACTAGGAACAGAGAAGGAAAGGAACTGAGGTTTTGGGGTCAACAACGACTGACTGAGCGTATGCAAGCTGATCAGCGCTCCATCAGGAAAGCTGGTGAACTGTGGATGGGTCCATGTGGATGCCACTTACAGCACTTGACTTGTGTGTCGTCCTGACCACCACATATTTGTGCATGAAGAATGCTCTCTGAGGACGTGAGGCTCCTAGTTCACGTCCATGTAAGGTGATTCGACTGGAGCGAAGGCCATCCTGGGTTTCTTCAGCAACGTCGTTCCAATTTCATTTCCTGTTTCACCTGTTCGAAGCGAAGATCTGAATGAAACATTTTTCTTTGGGTTACTCTTCGACTATTCAAGAACCACCTCAGAGCTTGGGGTATGAATCCTTTGAGGGAAAATCTTTGCTTAGACACTGTGTCATAGCTCATTTTGCATCAGATGTGTCCTTATTGATGACCTTGCTCTTCTTTTTTTCCTTTCTGTTTTTGTAAAGCCGTCTATCTCCCTGTTAGCTATGTGACACCAGCTGAGAGGACTGGAGATGATTCCAAAGAAGCAAAAGATGGCTCCTTTCCATGTTTGCTGGGAACAGCAGCCATGTTTTTTTCTTTCCTTGGTCTCTGGACATATAAAATGCATGCCTGAGTCAGGGTAAGGAGCAACGAAAAAATAAGTAAATAAATAAATAAAATGTTTGCTTGTGCTGAAAGGTGAAATCACCAGATTTCCGACCCACTCCCGTAGAGTTCACGCGCAATGAGAGCGTTCCGTTTCTGGTACGCTGCGGCAGACAACAGCTGCTTTCAAAGAGCCTGCAGTAGAGCGCCATAATGCTTTCAGTGGGCGAGGTCAAAGCCATAGAGGTGCCACAAATGCATTCAGTTCACTTTCATCGGATGGCTTTTGTTCGCAGGTTACTAAGGAGGTTGCTGAACAAACGTCGGACTAAGCAGAAAAGCTCACAACTTCATTAGAAAAAATTTATTAATGAATTCATCTGCAGATGACAGCCTCATTAGCACATGCAGCACGCACTCCTATCATTGAAGCCATTTGCATCAGCTCCTTCAGGGCCTGCACTGTCTCCAAAAAAATTCCAGAATCAACAATTATCTTCCAAACAGAAAGGAGGAGCCATATCGAGAGTTAGCACATGGGGGGAATATCGATCACAAACCACGGAGGAAAATGGAGCAGGCATGCAGCAGCAGTACGTCAGATGTCCAAAAGGGCTTTCACAAGAACAAACAGTTTTTGATACAGAACACATTTTTTCATTATTCCGCTTGATGGCGTACAAAAAAATCACTTTGCTTGTGATCAACTCCGGGACGATATTTGTTTGCAGGCCGAAAGGGCTCCATCTTTGTGGTTCGCCGCAGCACAAAGGGTTGTCGTTGAGCTTCCACGCTTACTCTCGAAGATTGCTTGAGGCCAGTCTGATTCTAGCATTTTGGAGTGCAGACTCGGCTAAAGGGCGCCTTTCTTCGCTCCCATCAAGTGGCCCATCTGGTTCTGAGGGAGTTATGGAAGGTGTGTCTTTCAATACACAAAGCCAGAGAGAAAGGAGCTACTCACTGGCAGGTGGCGTTGATCGACAGCATCACCATGTCTGATGCCAGGAACTAACCTGATCTACAGTAGCTAACCGTATGCGTGGATTTGGAAGGGAGTGCTCTGTCTGAGGATTCACTGCACTGTGTCGAGAATATGTATCAACTTAGGAAGGGCACGTATTCCATGTTTTTGAGTTGCATATCTAAGCCTGACCTAAGAAAGGGCCGTTGTGATGCTTGACAGGAAGTTCCGGAAGCATCTTGACAGCTAACTGAAGGCGATCCCCGTAGGTTGCAGTCAAGCCATCAGGAAAGCCTCCATCTGGGACCATAGATCAACAAATCAAGAGAAATGCTGTCGTAGCTTTGGGAGAAATAGTGAAGGTATTCTTTGGCCAGCTCTTCTGCCCAACAGTGACCAGGAAGTGGTTACAGAAACAGAGAAACAGAGAAAAGTGAAGAGAGAAAGAATCAGACAGGTGGGCTTCTCGGAGGATCTTTGTTTCTTGCAATCGAGGGTGTCCACAGATCAGTAAGAGGAACAACACACCAAAACATTCTGAGGGGAGGAATGGGGACCTTCGAGTCGAAGCGGCCAGCAAGCGAACTCATATTGTTCCCAAACTCGTTTAGCAAGGATCTGATCTCTGGTGAGGGAAGCAATTTGGCCGCCTCTTCACGGAGTTTGGGATACCCTACTCCTGACAGGGAGACCATTTCTTTCAATAATTTTTGTTTTTTTTTGAAGCAGCGCCTAGATTTTCAGCGAGAATTGTTTTCAGTTGTCCTACTGGAGAGCTTCCTGTCCACTTTAGTGACTTCCATTCTTCATTCACATGGTTTGCTTTAGTCCTCTTTGTCGTATCTAAAAACACACCAAGCCATTATTAATTGAAGGAATCCTCGAGATTCAGTTTGCGTTGTATGGCATGTTCGAAGCCAGGGATGCTAAAAAAGGTTTGTCGTGCATCAATGAGGTTTTGGCATTTGGGGTTGTCATAGGTATTTCTTTCAAAACAAGAACAGACTTGAAAGTCTAAAGAACTGCTCCATTAATCTCTGGTTGCATTCTAGCACAAAAAACTCTTAACTTTCAAACTTGCATCTTGTTCAGAAGATGGCTTTTATGTGTTTATTAAAGGCCTCATGCATCAGATCAAGAAAATTTTTTAATAATCATCACAGGGTGACAGAAGCAATTTTCGCGCCGCAGTTCTGGTACCTGAAACTCTTGAGAATTACAAGGACATACGGTGGATTATATTCTCCACTGCTTTTATTTATTAATTCATTACCTCTTGTTACTGCATGTCTCAGCAAACCTTCATCCTCTTATAAACGGTCTCTCCTAGCATTTTCCTACCGTTGTGTCTCAGGTTTTTCATTTTCTCACCAGCTCCGAAGGCAGAGCGAGCGGATTCATTGCTACTAGTTACACCACTCCATGTGCCTTGAACGTCTTTTCCACACATTCACAGCATGTCAGGCAAATTTTTATGTTTTTCCGATGGCCTTTTTCCGACGAGAGTATCCATTCGCATCGCGCTTCTGAGACTGCCATGGATCTTCAGTAAGTAAATAAACCCAGTGGCCTGAACTCGGATCATCAGGAGAAGCTTCTACTCTACCTCCGAAGCCTCGCTTCCGAGTCACAACTTCCAGGAGCAGTCATTGCTCCAGAGCAGATGACAAGATAAATGTGCATCTGTAAGTTTTATAGAAGGACGCTTTCCGTGTCTTACATGTGTATCATCAGTGTGCACTATGCTTTCCAGATCTGCTTAACAAATAGCCCGCGTGGACGGCCGTGTGGCTGCAGCCTCCTCGCATGGACCAAGCGTTGCGGATTCGAATCCCCACGTCGAGGATCGACTCCGAGAACGGGGGGGTGCGTCGTAAGTTTAGAGTTTCCCCCCGCAGGAAAACGCTAGTCGGCCTACAGGAGGCACTAGTGGGAGCTGAAAAACCGGATGCTCCCGATGAGTGGTCGGATTGGAAGTTGGCTCTATGAGGGTTCCCCTTCGGTTGTGGAAATGGAACTGTCCATCTTGTACCATGGAACCGGTGGATTGACACCTCTCCACAGTGTGGTAGAGAAACACGCTGCTCCATTTTCGGTGAGAGACTCTTCAGAGAAATTTGGAAGCGTCCCTTTGGGAGTCTCTTTATAGAGAGGAACAAAGAGCAGATCCTTTCCGGGAAGTCCCTCTGGAGAAGAAATTTCAGGGGCAGATCCTTTCCGGGTTCCCTTCAAAGAAGAAACGAGAAGAGACCCCTACAAACTGGGGAGTCCATCCGGAGAGAATGAAGGTTTCCTTCGTAGACAACGAGGGAGAGGGTTCCCTCCCAAGCGTGAGAAAAACGGATACCTTATTCCGAAGCCTTTCTGGAGTCATATGGTGGTCTCCTAACAGAGATACCTCCTAACTTAAAGGGTTAACGCTTCATCTGGCTGGGTGGACGATGTCGAAGAGCTTCGTGAGCCCCACCTAAGGAGGTGAACGGTTCTTCAGCACTTGGAGAACCAAAAAAAAAAAGAAGAAACCCGAAAAAAAAAAAAAAGATGGGAGGAAAGCAGAGAAAACAGAAGAATTTTCCATCAGAAGATGTCAGTGATTCTCGTTGAAGATGTGGGAGATCAGAAGTCCATAGGAAATCGAACAGGAGAAGCGATTCTCAATTTCTTCATCCTATAGCTGAGACATTTGGTTTGACGTGATGAGATGACCCCACGAGCTGGAGACTCCATCATTGACTCTATAAATAAAGGTGCTTTCAGCAGATGCAGATTGAGATTTAGCCAATTTAACTGTCAAACTTCTAGAGCTTTACAAATCTCGAGTTCTCAGAAAGGCAATTGGGGTTGTAGAGTATCCTTTCAGGGTCTACCATGTCTGTCAGACGATGAGAGGAATCCTTACCAGAGTATCTTTTTAGAGGTAGAAACAATTGCTGGTCACTTTAAAGAAAACTGGTCCCCAATAGTACAGAAGTTCCTTTTGTTTTTGTTTTTGAGGGAGGGGATGGAACAATGAAAAGCGGAATCTCCGCGCATGTCTCTTGGCAACCTTTCAGAACACACAAAGCCCTGACGGAGGCAGAGCGACTTCCCCATGGTTCGCGCTGAATCCAGACGTTCTGGAATTGGTCTGGACCGCTTTCAACTGGAACGCAAAGCTTGCTAAGAGACGCGTTGCACAGGAAACCTTTGAAGGAGAAGGCGGCTTCCCCCAGCAGCCTCGCTCCGGGACCTCCTGGACGCGCTCGAAGCTGCGGCGACAGTCCTCCCTTAGGCGATGGAGTCCTGTAGGAGCACGGACAAAGAGGAAAGGCGCTCGCCATGGGATGGACTGCCTCACGGGGGAGTGGCGGAGGCAGCTCCCTCTCTCTCTGTGACACGACGAAGCCGGTGTCTCTCCCAAAGGAGGAGGCGGCGGCGATCAGTGCCAGGGGGCTGCCCATACCGAAGACTCTCAGCACCTCGAGCTGGCTAGCGACAGGATTCCCCTGCGTACACGGCGAACAGGGAGTCCAGGTCGTTTCCGCGTATCGTAGTCACTGATCACGACCAGGAGCGCCGCCGCTCACTCCGCATCTCCCTGGGAGGAGGCGACAATCTCCATCGCGACGGATATCGGCATAAGTTTATCCATGGACAAACTCATCGGCCCCCTCCGAACGGTGCACTTTCAAGTAAACAAAATAATTCCAGTGGATGGGTTCAGCAGGATTTGATAGAAGTTTCCACTCCACAAGAGAAGAAGAGGAAACATCTCGCTGTTCAGTCAACGGAGCAGATTCCTGATGAAAACGACAACGCTCTTACTTTTCTTATCACGTGATTTCCTCAGGTCCCTTCCATCATTTTGCATTGGGCAATAAACATGCTAGGCTCCTTGGAAATTCGTAGGGAGGGAGTTCTTCAGCTTCTCGAGATCTCAAAGGCGTGACTTGTCTGGAGAAGACGTCTCTTCCTTCCTCCATATTCAGACTCCGGCGCTGGCTTTCTCCCACACCGTGTCATGTGGGAAGGGCACGCGTTATCCCGAGTGAAGTACATTTTACGTCTGGGCCGTAGCTTCTTCGAGGCAACTTCCTCCAGACTCCCGTCTGAAGGCTTCCGAAGAGGTGCACCCCGGTTCGGCGTGATCGCTAAGCGGAGGGAGCGAGGGATCCTCGAGTTCTCAACCCGACTACTTGGAAGAGCACGGAGTGGAAACGAGAACGGAGTGGAGTTGTCTTGGCTCTCCGTCACTTTCTAATTCCTTGGGGTCTTGGAAGGTTACCACGGCAAAACGCCTCTGCTTTGCATGAGTCTGCAAACTGCTCACGTCGTTTCCGAGTCGGCTACGCTGCTTATTTCATTGGATGAAGATGTATGCAGAGCAGCGAGTTTGGCACAGATCAGCTTTTCATCTTGTGAGCAATATCGTATGGTCATGGAATGCCTTTTAGACCTTGAAAAGCTTCTATCCCGGATTGCCGGAAGCGCTGAAAAATCGCTTCTACAAGCAGGAAGGAAATATGGAAAACATTGGAGTGAAAAGTCGTCCTATAATGAATGCTTTGCGGCCCTTCCTTTGAGCAATTTTATTGTGGAGAAATGATTTCAGCCTCCAAGGTGGAGATTTTCAAAGTGAAATCCAATGATCACAGGAGTTTAGAGCTTTCCGAAGGAGATGCCCCCTATTCCTTTGCATTGAGATGCAAGGTCCAAAGCAGAAACCTATGAAAGTGCATTGATGTTCCAATGTATCTGCGAGCAGTCTGAAACAAGTATCATTTTTTTGTCCTTTTAATGGGAATCATAAATTCGGAATTGATTTACTTAGCAACGCAGACGCGGGTCCCTTTTGTGGTGATAAGAATTTCACTGTTACGTCGGTCCAGCCATGATTTCGAGATGCTGTTTTCAACGTGAAGATCGTATAAGGAATGAGCCGTCTCCATTGTGCTCGCATCATCAGTGCTTTCGAACGAATCTCCTTTCTCCTTTCTTTGAACTGTTTGCTCTCCGAAGATCTGAATTTTCGCTTCGAGCGTGGATGTTTTCTTTTTCACCCTGATTTTTTGGTTTAACGTTTCCCTCTCAGGGAACTTTGTGGCTCACCTTCACGAGGAGAGGGACCACCAAAGTCGACCAACTCCATGGATCGGAGAAGAAGCGCGGTTGCACTTCTTTGATGTGTGCAACCGTTGCATCCTGTTTCTTTGAATGGAATTCCAAGTAGCCACACGAGAGTGGTTACGTGTTCAGGGCGGTCGGAAGACACGTGTCCCCCAAGCTCTCCAATGAGCCTCATGACTCATCATTCAACGAACGTACAGTCAAGAATGCACGTGTATGATCTGGAAGCACGTGAGGCTGCACATTCACAAATCTTTCCATGGACGTCCTTCATTGCATATGCGGTCGCGGTGATAGGCAGAATGCCTACACATTCGTTTAAAAGACTTCCGAGTCGCATCATTAATCAGCATGAAGATTTTGAGAAACCTTTGGCTGGAAGGCATTTGCAGTTCAAAGTACCAAGAAAACAACAAAAGATTAATTTATCTCGCAGAGGGCTGATATTCAGAGAACAGCAACAACGACTTCATCATCGAAGGAATAACTCATCAAGTTATCCAGAAATCATGGCTCACGTAAGAAGGGAGCGGTTCGAAATGGGGAACGATTAGCATCCCGAAAATCAGAATTCCGAGACATTACAAAAGTAAAAATACATATGCTTATTATGGATATTAATATAGATATTTATACATCTACAAGTACATAGTTACTAACATTTATTCACATATCTATTATTAGTGGTAACATTATTTTAACAGATATATTAATATTTTAAAATATGTGTACATTTAATAATAATTTTTTAAAATTATTTGCAAGGTTCACGAAATTAATTTTTTGTAATCTTAAAAATACGTAGTAATCTATGTTTTAATGTATAAATTAACAATGCATATTAACAAATACATAGGAACAAATGGAAATATATATATTAATATGTTCTTAAAATTACAAAAAAATAAATACGCATATTTATTATGCACATAAATACCTATGGAGAAACACATATATACATACATGTATTCATGTACATCATAAACACATATATGTACTTTTTATGATCTTTAATGTATATGATTATGAACAAATCACGAATTATATTCATAATATGTATGCTAATAAATATCAGTTACTTTGCATGTTAAAATAAATTTGCGTATTTGGAAATGTAAATATATAAAAATACATGATAAGCACATATATCTAATTTTCCTGATCGTTTGGTATTTTGATCAGCACCGACGTCAGAATCCTGGATGGGCCGCAGGGAGTGATGCTATTCCTTGTCTTCGCCCAGGAATATCAACAACCAACAAGGCAGTGAGTGGGACGGCGAATGGATACGAACACAGGAGGAAAGATCTCTCTCTTAAATGATCGCAGGGGGATGCGGGAAAGGTGGGCGACAACCAGCATCGGTCTCGATGGAGACGCACGGAGTTGGCATGTGAAAGGAAGAGGATGCCCGCGTATTTCATCCAACACTCGATCTCTTTGCACTCTAAAGTTGAGAGGCACGCACATTCCCGAAAGATCTTTCATTTTGTAGGCACTGAGCTGGAGCGGAAAGAATTATACATTAGGTACATCTGGCTGTATTTACATTTTATTTGTATTCGCGAAATACAAGTGTATTTTGCATTCGTGCGACGTGCATTCCGAGTGTTACGTACGAGTCCCGGATCGCCCTCGTAGATGCATTACTCAGCATGCGCGTATCGCTATAAGCGGAAGATGCAAAACAGAATCTCCTCATCTGGAATCTCATAAAGGAGCTCATGAGCACATTCCAACCATTTATTTGCATAACCGGCCGGATCGGACTATTTCACAAGACTCATTTACACAGCTCGATTTATCCGATCAGCGTACGTGTGAAAATTCCAGCTTCTCCCCGCGTTGGCTACGCACCCGTCTGAAGCATCGGATGGAGAACGCTGCATTATCGAGCATCGTTTGTTTGTCTGTTTGCTTTTGTCCCTTGCTTTCCTCTTGCATGATTTCCAGTCATGGTTGAAGAAGTGATGGCGTCGGCTCTCTTTTCATTCACTTTTCGACAGCCAGCATGCCGAGATCGGACACTTCACGATGCACTCGGCCGCTGGGCTTCTGAAGCGCTCTCCAGCAGAAACGGCCTCGTTCTTCTGAGTGTGGGTGAGGCTCGAAGCAAACGGTCAAGTGTGAGAGGACAGGAGTCTCGGTCTTCCAGCCATTCAACTTGACTTCTCGCGGCCGCGTTAAAGATCAGTTGCGAAAGCGACTTCCAGGAATGGACGCTCTGTGGCTTCATGAGCCACCTGTCTTCCTTCGCTAGCCTTTGGAACCAGAGAGTAGAGAAGAAAATGTGCAATGAAGCATCCTGAAGGCTGGACCGCTTTCAGAAACGAAAATCCGTCTATTCAAGTCTGGAGCATCTCAAAATGACGAGGAACACTCTCCATCTCGAAATGATGGAAAGTATTCTTCCTTCGCAGAAAGGTTCTCAAATGATAGATAAAGAAAAACAACAAATCAATAATGGAGATCTGGAAGGCAATTGACCAGCTGGTGTGTCTGGCTTATTTGAAGCAATGCACGAAAGCAGCTGTTCCTTTTAATCCTTCTTTCTTTGCTGTTTTCTGGGGAACGAGTCCAAAAGCACCTTTAAGTCGAAAAGCCCGCATTTGGAAATCCAATACTTTGGCACACCTCGTTCCTCTGTTCTCACGAAATAACGAGGAAGAAGTGCGATGTTGGAAGATGTTCGTTTCTAGTGAGCCGGTTCATCTTCAGTGCAACCCTCCAAGGAGGCTGAAAGACACTCTCCATGCTTGCTTTCTTTGGATGCTTTCTATTCCACAGAATTCTTGGAACACCATTCTGAAGATGTGCAGTAAAACACATCAGTGGAAAAAAAAACGAAAGTAAAAGATGAAATAACAGAAAGATTTCGTGCCACAGCCATAGGAATGAAAGGACAGAATGACACACGATACTTCCTCTTTACAAATGGGCTGAAGAAAGACAATATGAAGGTTCCAATCATCAGAAGAACGCATGAAAAAGGGATGTGTGCCTCCTGGTCGCACTTCAAACTGAGTATGGGCTGAATGGGTACTACAGAGCGTCTTAAGGAGACTCGAATCACCGATTTCCCGTTCGTTGTCTGCGTTTTCATATTTGCCTGCATCACTTCTGAGAGAAGTCACTGCAAGCTGCTACTCTTGAGAGAAGAAACGCTGCGGATATATGAGTGACCCGGACAGTGTTCCCAGACATCCTGACCTGACTTACTCTCGATCACTTTGACAGTATCGGTGACGAACATGAAGTGCCTTTGCCACGGATCGAATGGATCTGTTGCAGCCATGAAATCAGTTTTACTGAAGAAAAAGTGTACATTGCACTACCGTTGGGCACTTCCGTCTGCCCCCCCAAACTTTGCCCTTGAGGTTGGGGCACTTCCCCGACCCCCGCCACTCGATTGCTTGCCGTTCCAGAGTGCGTGCGATCCACGGGCACCTTCGTGAATTCTAGGGTATTTAATTGGTTGTACCACAGAGAGTCCCTGCGCCTGCGCATTTCCTATGTAAGCCTACATCATAAATTCGCATTTATTGAATTGTCCTCAGAAGTTTACGTCTCATTTATGCATAGGGAAAAATCTCAGAAGCTTAAGAAAGCATCTTCGGAACAAGGAAAAAAGTCTCCGGTGCAGCATCTCCCACGCACGCGAGAGTTCTCAACGGTTTGGGAACAAACTTGCTCCGCTCTGAGGATTATATTCAAATCTCTGACACAATGCATGTGAGTTCACTGAATCCGTTCACCAGATGAGACATCCGTGACCACGAAGGAAGAAAAGGCGCAATGCATCAACGCAACTCGAAGGAGGTACGAATATTTTTGGTTTCTAGAGAGATTTTTCCAGCTCCTCGATTTTGATCATAAATCCCTGTTTGAACGCGGAGAACGGGATCCTAGGCGGAAAACTTTGGAGCGCTTCTGAATAGAGGCGGGTGACTGGAGACGGAACGATGATGAGTTGAGTGCTTGGTTGGTTTTGACGGTCAGATTAATTTCAATGGCTCCTTCAACGTCGCGAGATTTTCGTTTGGATGCCAATCAGATAGTTGACTATTAATAATTCTAAGTGACGAAGAGATCTAATATAAAGCACTAGTGGACTGGATAATTCTTTTTTTTTTTTTCTTTTCGCATGAAGAAGTCTTTTTGCATGCAGTTAGAAGATGTAAAAGGCATCTGAATCAACAGTTTGTCAATTTCACGGCTTATAATTTCACGGCTCTTGCTAAAAAGAGCCGGGAAATTATAAACCGACTGGAATCTATGTGTTTATTGAGTTTGAAATGAAGTTCTCCATTTATCTGTATTTAAATGCGATGAGGAGTTAATAATCTTTATTAGCTCCGACCACACCTAAGCAATCTCGGTCATTTCACACTACGATGGGATCGAAGTGCCCTTCAGCTTTTTCGTTTTCACAAAGGTGATCTTGCAGTAAGGTTATTGCTTGTGAGAAGTGATGCTTACAACGGGAAAGAACTGTCTTTCACACTCAGCTATTGAAGGAAATTGGTTTGCTTCAAACGAGTGGTTTGCAGTCACAGTCTACTGAGAGCGAAAGAGTACCGCTCAGAGTACGATGAGTCTCAACATGCGGTCTGTTCAGGAGATTCATTCACAAAATTGGGCGTCCCAGTTCACATTCTGTGCTTTTTGTCCATCTGATTTCCAATTATTTTATACTTGAGAATCACTCTAGAAGACTGCATCTCAGACACTCCTGAAGCCAACTGGTACTGGTGCAGCTTTCCACCGTTTCTTTTAAAACAAAAAACACACCTAAAGTGTTTCTGAATCGGGTTTACTTCCAGAGCTAAAACAGTGTCCCTCCCAAACACTTGCTTCGTCTGGTTCACACAAATCCCCTCTACGATGAACATGGGACGCAATTCTCATTCTGCACGCTCAACGTCAGGAGCGAATGCAACTCTTGGAGTGCTGTGGCAGAAGGTTACTCTTGAGCCTCTGTCTACCACTTTCTTCTTTCCAAGTTCCTGGAACTCTGAAAGAAAGTTGAACTTTCTTTCAGAGTAGAGTTTTACTTCCATCCTCTCCCTTGTGATATGTTAGCCTCCTTGCCTAGCAAAGCGATCCTTCCAGACATGCCTTGAGAGAAGAATCTACCGAATTGTTCTCGTTTCCACTGCCTAGAACACCGCATGTGCTTCTAAGTGTTTTAAAATAATTGCCTGTAAAATCTCGAGAATGCTAGCAGAGACATTCCTTGCAGCCAACATTCTATTTCGAAACACGATATAGATCCAGTGCCCAATTAAGATATCTTGACTGTCGACTGCATCCTCTCCTCGGAAAGCGATTTCTTCACAGGCTTTCTGTTCAGATGAAATCTTTGCAAGTCTCGGTAGGGTCCTCTCCAGAATGCATCTTCTGCTCTAAGAGTCAGTATGCTCGTTCTTGGTCACGTTCGCAGGCAGCAAGTCCTCCCCAGCGCTCACTTATCGGAGTGCTCTTCGTTCGCTGAAAATCCGGCGACCCGCTTGATCCGGAAAAGCGAGAGTTTTGCTCCGAGCGAGCGCGCGCGAGAATACTACAGAAGGAAAGTGTCTTCTTTATGCTGTCGGCAAACTCTCGTGAGGGCATCTGGAATCGATTCGTCCAATCGGTGCAGCTGTGTTTGCTTAGCAGCCACAGAAGATTACGTTCTGATCTCACCTGGAGTGGCCAGCAGCTCAGAGTGCTGCTATCAGATTGTGCTACCAATGTAAGTTGTCGCATGCCGATGAATCCTCAAAAAAAAAAAAAAAAAAAACGATTGCAAATTTTCCGAAGGATCGCTCTCTTTGGGCTGGGAACTGAGAGTAACGGAGTTCAGGCATCGCTTGCATCTTCTCGTAGCATCAGGATCACTGATTCCAAATTTTATTCAGTCGCATCGCACCGCACATAGTATGTGCAAATGGAGCCTCGATGCAGTCGTGATGGAAATGCAGGCGTGTTGCTTCCGGGTGCAGAGTTGCGGTGTTCGCAACCGTGCATTCATCACCGATGGGTCACCTATGCGTCCTGCTATACGCGTTTCTCATCGCATTTAGCGTGCTAACGCGGCACTCGAAATCACCCGGGTACACATCTTACTCCTCCCCATCCTCCGAGCTGCTTTCTTTGAGTTGAAAGGATTCTCATCAGACGATTTCCTACACTGCAATGCTCCGTAGGAGAAGAGCAGAACTCCTTTCTTAAAGGAAGCTCTTCTGTTGCTTCCGAGGATTATGGACCATTCTATTTTATCACTTTCTCCCGTTGCTTCATTGAAATTCACTGGAAAAGCTTCTTCAATGCAAGCTAGTTCGGTATCATGGCTCACCTGTTACGGTGGCTTCCTGGTGCTGCTGCTGAGGGAATGCAGGGTAGTTGCTAAAGAAATCCAAGATTCCTTGTGAAAAGTTCATTCACACGGCTTCCTTTGAAAGCAATGAATCATCAAACATCTATAGAACAGTGTGATTGATTGGTGTTGGTTTCTTTACCTGCGTTCGTAATGCCGCATCAGCTGCTGATTTTTTCTTCATTCTTCTCGTAGCCCTTGGGCCACAGAGTCAGGGCGTGCCTTGCCAATTTCACTCCTTCTCGCAAAGTCAGATGTCGATTCAAAGTGAAGAGCACTCCTGTTAGTGAGTCACTTTTCGAGCTTGGAAGCCACAAGCAAAGTGATAGTGCTGTGCCACAAATAAATCAGCTACTAAGTTTCTCCATTGGGATAATTTTGAGAGGACGCTAAATCTTGATTCCTTCTAAGTCCTAAACATGAAATTGCGTGCATTTGTATTCATGACCAGCCCATGTAATGATCATGATCAGTGTGTGAATCCTGAAAGCTGTGTGATCTCGTGTTTTTGGTAGAGTTTATGAAGATGATTCTTTCAATCTCTGAATCTTCTCATCTCGTCTTTAAGTATCTCACCCCATTTTCAGAGATACTGTACGTCCATTGCATGCTCTTGGTTTCTGCTGTCCCTCCTTTGGTATTACCTTTTTCATGTTACGTTACACTTTAGCGTTTAGAGTTAGAATGGACTTGTCTATGTCCTCCCATCAAGGGAGAGGACAGAATCCGTTGCAAAGTCTGCCCCCCTCTCGTTTGTCCCTCTTATGTCTTCCTCGTGTGCAACCTCGCACAACTGTAGTCGACCATTTCGCTTTCGATTTTCGCCTTGGTTTCCTTTCCCCTCCTTGCTCGAACGAAATTCGATTGATTCAACTTTGCTGCTGTCAGAGTTTCGTCTTGTTGGTCACCTGACTATGCTATGCATCTCCATTTATCTGGGAAACTCCGAAACTTTACAAGTCAGTGTCTGAGGGGAATCTTCCGTCGACAAGGCAATTCACTCATTTCTGTCAAGTTATATTTTCGATGGCCTGACGATTAATTGGATCAGGGAGAGTCTTCAGGATCCATGCGTACGAGCTCGAAGCGAGATCTGCGGTGGATTCCACACAAGATAACTTTGATAACTTTTACACTGTTCCAAATCGACCACTTTCGCTAGCGGGCTCATGTCATGAGCACTTCTGTTTCTCCTGAAAGACAGCTATGGAGCATTTCGTTAATTGCGTTTATACAATCCAACCTGTACACGAAAACAGCACTGTCAATCCAAGAGTAAATGAAGAGTGATGTTTCTGAAATGGGGGAATACACCGACTTCCAAGGAAACGTCGTTTCTGACCTGCAATCCTTTTACTCCCGAAGTCCATGCTTACAGGAAAGTATGGTCGCCAAGAAGGTCTCTTCCGGGTCTCCTTCTTCACTGCTCAAGAGAACACAGGAGGATCATTTCATACGGTGTTTAGCCGCATTCGAATTCGCTGCGGTGAACGAACAGGATGCGATTTGTGGAGCGCCTTTCCCATTTCCTCCGGTTTTCTTGTAACATAAATCTTTTTATTTTTCTCTGAGGACGAACAACGACTTTGGATTCGGATTTTTCTTGTAGTCCTGAGCAAGGCTTGGAAGGCTAGAACTATCTGCCCAACTAATTTTTATTTGTTCCCATCGAAACTCTCGGCAGAATTCAGATTTTCTTTCTCGGATGTTGCTGTTGACACTATTTCGTATTTGATGTTCCCGATGTCTCTGGAGTGTCATTCCCATCGCATCGACAGACCTATCTGTACATGACTCCATAGCAATCGTGTGGTCTCTTCAGTACCTCTTGTTAAGAATTTAGCGAATCGTTCACTCTTTCATTTTAAGACCGTGATTCTGTTATATGGAGCAAAAAAATTTGTTTGAATTTCGGGGGGGGAGGAAACGGGTGCGATTTTGCTATTCTGCTGTTCGTCCCTGAACCTTAAAGCTATACGGTCGGGTGAAATAAGAAAAATAAAGATAAGAAAACGAGTAAAAACAACCGATCTGAAGGATTTCAGACCAACCCATGCTTCATTAAAGCGCATCTCGGATTGATTGAGGGTAAGCATACATTATCCTAATGAGGGAATTTCGAAATTTTTCAAAAGGCAATTTCTGAAGGTGACAAAATCTCATAAGCAGTTAAGAAACCTCGGAAGGCGCCGTTCCACTGTCAAAAGCACGAAAGGCGTTCGTACGAATAGAGGGAAGATGGCTGCATGTAGAGAGACGGAGTCCTATAGCCGGTTTCACAAGGAAAACGGAAAAGATTCTTGTGACCAAAGATCCATTTCGAGATTAGCATTAAGTTATTAATCACGGTGCGAGCAATAATCCTTTGACGTTCTGGTGGAGGATCCAGTCGTGTTCTACTGAGTTTTCTAATTGGGTGCTTCTGTGGTTTAATAGCATTTGCATCTGAATGCTTTCGTTTAGCTGATGAGAGGAATCTTCCTATTATGGCGATCCAAGCATCAAGAGTGCATTTTTCGCATTCTCGAAGCGACAACAGGCACAACCCTGAGTCCAACGTTAACTGAATTTCAACTGCTGCTGCCTTCCAGGAGACAAAGAATTTCGTGTTTAGAAGACTGCCCGAGCGGAATACATGGGCACACATTTGTTGACATTTTGTTTAGAACTTTCGGAACACTTGTCAGCCGGTAAGAACCTTTAGGGACTGTGTAAACCACCCGGCGGAGTAGGATGGTGACTTGCGTCGTTACAGTGTTCCTTTTGACGTCAACATAGCATTCTCATCGTGAGGAGATGAGCAGTCCCTGCCACAAGCCAACTGTGGCATTAAATGTGTGCTCGCATAAGTATGGCCACATGTCTACCACTTCCTCAAGACGGAAATTTCATGGAACCTGCGTTACTTAAATCTCCGTTGATTGGCAGGACTCACTGCTGAATATTTGGTTGCTTCTCTTCTTGACTTCCACTGTCCTCCCCTTGAATCTCACTCGTTTTCACTGATTCTTAAGTGGAGCGGCGGAGGCTCATTTTCCTGGAAAATTTTTGTTAGAAGAAAGGACTATCAGGCGAGCTATAGAGTGGCTTTTCTCCACCATCCACAAAGATCATGATAGAAAAATTCGAATGAAAAAATCCTCAACCAAACAGTACTTCCCTAAAGAAGAAGAAAACAAGGGTGCACATTCCCAAAAATGACTGATGACTCCGGTTTGTGGTGCTTCATTTAAAATCCCTGTCAAAGTGACGCACTGTCCTGGGATAGAAGCGCTCTCGCAGTTGCCATTTGCATTGGTGGTGCTTTGAGCAGAAACCATTCCAATTTGTTTTCCAAAAAGCACCCTAAGGCAAAAGTCGAAACCATCTTGTTTTCCACACCTTTGTGTTACTTCCTTAGTTGATGGAAAGAAGCAGTCCATAGAAACGCTATGGAACGACTTTGTTTAAGAGATGCAACTAGGCAGATGTACACAAAACATGATCGACGAAAGCAAATAATCAAAATAAGGCAGAATGTACTGGGTTCGAGGCTAATTGGGGAAACCGCATTAAGTAGTTGCAACTCACCCTAGGCTTGGCGAGTTGAAAGCGGAAGTGAATTCTGGAATGGTTGAAGCATTTAACGTGAAACGAAGAACAGATTCCCTCTTTTGACTAGGTGTATTGAGTGTGAGAGATGGTGGCAGTTCGAAATATGCCCATTAATCGGTCCCAGTAATGCTAGTTATTTTCTGCAAGAGGTAGAAAAACTATTACAATTCGTTGATAACCATGCTTCGAGTTAGACTGCTGATATAAACAAAAGCGAAGTCCCACGATCGGGGATAAAATGTGATATGCAGTGGGCCAGGGAAGCTTTATGCGAACGATCACTTCATCTAATTCAATTTTCTGGATTTCAAATCTGTGCCACTGCACTACTTTCTCAGAACGTGACATGAGGTCAAATGCAATGGATCCCAAGTAAGCACTTTTCATTATTTATTTTCAAGAGTTTCGAATGAAAGACTGCTGAATTCTTTCTTTTGTCAGATCATAGTTTATTTACGAGGAGATGAGCAAACTAATAACTATACTGAGGGGCTCAAAGAATGGATCCTTATGATCTCTCCTTCCCCAGCTTCAGGACACCCTATTCGATTGATCTGATCATTGATTTGGATTCAGTAATAAAAAACACAAGTTTTTTTCTCTTCTCTTCCGCTAAACACAAAGCCTTTAATAGTGCTTACAACCAAGCCTAGTACGGAGGCTGCATCTTGAAGATTCAAAACTAGAAGGCTTGTGCTGAGACTTCTTTTTCACTGTTTCGTGCGCTGGCTCTTCTATTTTTTGTTCGCACTTCATAATGCAACAACGAGCGGAAAACGAAAGAACTGTGCGTTTTGACGGGGATGGCAACATTCATTTCTCTTTTCAATTTAGGGTTTTTATTTAATTACGATTTTTCCTTTTTTCAAGAGACAAGCTAGGATCTGCTCCTAAACATATGGACCGTATTAAGCAAAGTTTGAGTAATCTGCTCTCTTCCTTCCTCGATCTTCATTTGACGATCCTATGTTTTTCCCAAGAGAAAGTTTCGATCCTGAGAACCGCGAAAACTGCTGGTCAATAGGCACCTCTTGAACCTCTTATGAAATGTCCTTTCTTTAAGAGTTCCTCACGGTCTGATTTCGGGAACATATTTGGCTGGAAAATAATCTAACAAGAAGATCCATCATAGGTGTGCCTACCATCCTCTTCATTCCCTCAAACGAATCTTTCACCACGTGACCACCTGCGCTGACTTACTTAAGATGCACATTCTTTAGCGTCCCTTTAGAAATTTTCGAGCATTCCACCAAAACACTTGCTTTTCTATGCAGCCACCCTTCGTGTTTTCCCCACTTTTTTAGCAGCGCTCGTTCCCTGGTTCGGAATCACCAGTGGAACGGAACTTCTTGGCAGATAGACATGATTTGTCTTTTCTGTTGAATCTGGACCACTCAGCAAGACATCCAACGGACTCTTTGTGAAGTAGAGAATGACTTCGTTATTGATTTTCTCTTTGACGTATCCTTAAAACAATTTCGATTCATCTTCCTTTTGTTTCACTTTCAGATTATCATTATGAACGCATTCATCCAAGAATAAATTTTCATTCCAGTTGAACTTTCATAACCTCACTTCGCATCCCTTTCTTTCAGTAGCCTATTCAGCTATCCCCTCCTTTTGAATTCAAGCATATTTTTAGGCCTTCTCCTTCTAGCAAATCTCAGCGAGTATGCATTTCTTCTCTAGAGGGCTTCTGAAAAGATAGAAACCTTCTTGGCACCTCTGAACTTGACGCCTAATTTCAACTTTTCTTCACCAGAAATCAGAACTTTCGCAGTGTCCTCTCTTAAAAAGTGCAGACCAATAATATCTAAAAGCAAATGCAAGTTAAAAAGAGATGATAACAAATGGAACTGGGCTGACCCAGTCGTAAATCTATGCAAACCCCACAGAAGTTCTGCAGAACTCGCTTTCGTGCTATATACTTCCTCTTTCTAATTAGGGGCATTATCACGAATTAGCAGTGATAAAGCAGGAGGGAAAAGGGACCAGTGAAGAATTCCTCGATCACTTTCGAGAACACCGACAAAATTTCCGTCTAAGAGATTCAGCAGGGCTTCATTCGTTTTTCACTAAGATATCTCTTGCTCTTTCTGTTATTATTAAACGAATGGAAGCGCAAAAATTATTTTTTTAAGAAAAAAATAATTTTTGTGTTCATAAACGCTTGTCATCTGAAGCTCGTAAAGATAGCCAGAACTTGGGACTGTGGCAAGGCTGAAGGTGTGAAGTGAGTGTGCTGATGAAACTTCCGAGAAGCTCGGATTCTCGATCATAGCGAATGGTGCCCACAGTATAAGGGAAAGGGCACGAGAAGACCTGATTTTGCCACGTAGCCAAAGGCTTCTTTGAACCTTGAAATTGGCACGAAAGTGGGAAAAGAAAAGAAAAAGGAGCATTCTGGAAAGGTGCTCGCGACTTCGGGGATGGTCCTTGGAGAACCAAATAAAGGTATCATGGACTTCGAAAATTGTTTCCAAATGAATGGTCATACTGAAACTTTGCCCATAACCTCAAAAGTCGGTATGAGTGCTTTCATTGAATAATTCTTGGATTTTTTTTTATGCACAACGTAAAATCACAAACTGGGATCACATTTTCCGTTTCTCGAACTACTGACTCTTGGAGATATTATAAGCGAGATCAATTCCTCATCTGGGTACTGCTATTCCTTCGACTGAAAGAGCATTAAAGAATACTGTGGTGATTCAAAAAAGTTGAAGAAAAGAGAGAGTGCTTTTCCTGTGACAATTTTCCAAGGAAATGGAAATCGATCAATTCATGTTCTAACAAGAGTTCTGCTTCTACACCGGTGCACATTGCCATTACTTTCGATATGAAGCAGTCACCCTCACGGCACAGAGGTCCATGGAATTTGTCAGCTGTGACAGCTTGAATTCAACTGGAAATGCCCTTTGCCTTCAACTTCCTCAAAGGTTCCTTGAGTTAGTTTGGATAATCTCAAAAGAAGTTTCGGTATCGCTTCGGTTTCGTTTTTGCTTCCTCTAAAACGATGGATAGAATACCATGGCGTGCAAAAAGTCACTTATTTTTTATAGAATAGTTGAAGCCACGATGGATGAGAGACCGAATCCTTGTAAGCATTGAGGATCGTAACGCGATTTTTGTTCTTTTAGAATGCGTTACGATGAGAAAGATTGCGTTTTGCTCATCATCGATCAGCTGGACTTACGTTACGCCTCTAGCTGTGAGCAGCGTGCCTCAAACGGCAGCTGAATCCATGAGCATGACGAAGCAATGAGCAAATACGATCCATCAAAGTTGTGTATGCAGGAAAAAAAGTGGACGCATTTGGTGTAGATGCTGCTCCTGAAGCAGGAAAAATGGATCAATCGAATCCTCGAGTTGTCGAATGACCAAATTATCAAATCCTCGAGCACGGCGAAGATTTCGGGTGGGATAAATTTGTGAGACCAACTGGTGGACAGTGAGATGCTTCCAGGTGGATAGTGCAAGAGGCTCTTGATGAAAAATCTTTCCTACGAACCAAAGAAAAGGATGAGAAGCATTTACGGCATGTCTGTACATGTACTCTTCACACAGTTTCCTTGCTCCTCCCAATTGACGAGATAAAAATTGTGCCTAGGAAATGTTTTCATTAACGCTTTTTTTTTTTTTTTTTTTTTTTTTTTTTTTTTTTTTTTTTTAGGAAAAAAATCCTTTTTTTTTAACTGTCTTTATCACGTCTGTCTGGTTTTTTTCTCTTCTCTTTGTATCGTTCTCGTTGCACACTGCATCTAACAAATGAACTGCCTTCAACTCCTTCCCCTCCAAATGCCCCATCCAATTTTTCGAGTGTGATTTCCAAAAAAACAGTGAATCCAAGCTTATTAATTCAGAGAGACAGAAGAATAGCAAAGAATTCCATAGAAACGAACGAATAAAGGTTGCAGAATGCATATTCATTTCAAATCACGAATCTGAAATCAATAGTCTCCTAAGATAATCAACATTAAAGTTATTTCTTCCGCTCTAATTTTGTAAGGAGGTTTACGGGACCTCATACAGCGAATGGCCGATAGCCATTCACCGTGATTTTGTGAAGGGTTTCGAAGGCTCCGGAAATTCCAGCGACCTCTGAAAAGATTATCATACAGCATATCTTAAACAAAGTACCGAAATGGCCTTTGCTCGCTTAGTTTAAGAAAGGAAAACAAAAGCTGCTGAAAACCTGATGTTGAAGTAAACTAATAAATTGAATTCCAAGTACGAAGATGTGAAAGTACTGGAGTATTTGAAATAGTACAATTCAGTAGTGATATCTCAGAAACAAGGACTAGGCGAGGGAGGGGAAAAGCAATTGAAAATTATCCGTAAATGGAGGACTATGTCCTGGGCGATTGACTGAAGTGAAACCAAATGTTGCTAATTTTTCAAAGGTTCTATTTGATGTCGACTTTCACATAGTGGCAAGTTGGTTGAAGGTATCATCTCGGTAGGAAAGATTCATTGTCACCGCTGGATTGAATTAGAAATGATTTGCCTATGCAATGATGAATGGTTACTTAGGAAAGGGAAATTTGGACCAGATATGGCGATTTAGGAGAAATCTCTGCATAGATGAGGATCCCAAGCAAGATGTGGAAGGCACTCCTAATATTTGCAAGTACCAATTCTTCATCTGGCGGTGGTTGAATTCGAATTCTAGTAGAAGACCTTGTTACACGACAAACGTGTGCAAGAGGGCACAAAATCTTACCTGCTGTTTTGAAATGGAAACAAGACGATTGAATGTTTGATGCTGACTCCTACGAAAATCTGGGTGCAGTGCATGCTTGCGTTATATAGATGTACATATTGCCTATCAAGAGCAACCCATGCTGAAGATTTCACTGAAACAACTGGTTTGGACATATGAGCTTTCGTCGGAGAGTTTCTCTGAACACAAATTCTTTTTCATCCATCATTTTCACACAAATTCTTTTTCAGGCGAACTTGTCCATCGGGGAGATCCTTCCAATCTGTGGGCACCCTTTGTCCTGAACAAGGAAGAGGCCTGTGGGTTTTCTGAATAGGAAGTATCCGTACTAGGAAGCAGAGCAAAAAATGAGAGGGCAATTTTGTGATGGAATGTTTGGAAGCTTCTCTCCCTCTTGAATTTCTAAAGAGATTCTATATCGGCTGCTTCGATTCCAGAAGAGAGAATACCAGCTTGCATCTTTAGAAGTTTAGAACGAAGTTCATAGTGCAAACTTGACATAAAACCCAGTCGAAGTATATCAAGACTAGATCCTCTTATGCACAGAATAATCAGCTAATAATTTATCACGAGATAACAATCTTGAAACATTCCGGGTTGTTTCAACATTTCGGGAAATTTCAATTATTTATCTTGTAAGCCAAACTGTACCTGGAAGCTTTGAATGCATTTGTGTTCTCAGATAACAGGAGTACCGATTCTGCTTGTAGTGGCCTTTGGTCCACCTTGGAAGTGATGTTTTCCAGAATGATCAAGCCATGCGAAATACACCAATTATCTTCCTGTCCTGAATCAGTTTTCGTTGTAGGAGGCCTTATCGCTCCTTTTTTTGTGTGTGACGATTACATTGATGGGTGCCTATTCCGATGTGCTCCATCGGATGTGTTGTTAGACATCCTTGCGGAGATCGCGGTACGAGAATACTTAGAACCCACTGTGCTCAAGCAGGTCCTCAAAACAACTCACGATGCAATTCGATCTATCTGCTGCAATATGTTGGCTTCTTCGTTTTGAAGTTTGATTTTTTTCCAGCGAGAGATTTCGATCTCATCGAAAGTTGTCATTCGTTATCCCAAAGATAAATTCCCTTTTCCTTCTCAAGGCGTATCTTTTCCTTCACCAGCAAGATGATTCCAGAGTTTTTAATATCAGTGAATCCTTTTTTAAACTGTTGCAAATCAAGGACTCATCTTTCCCAAGAACCGACTTCAGAGTGCTAAAAATAAGAATGTTATTCGGGAACGAAACTGTTTTTCATTTCCATGCCTATGTGTTTGACCACTGATTCATTCGTGTAGTATCCTCCAAACTAATAATCAGTGATCTTAAATTAAAGGTAGCTGAAAGTTTGTTTATGCTCGCAGCACATGTTGTTTATATCGTGCTCTTCATTATATCCTGAAAACTGCGGAGAAATAAAAGATGCTTACTTAGCTGATCATCTTTTGTCCTTTAGGATGCATTCGCTTCAAGGTTTACACCTTGTTTCAGAGTTATGTTTCAGAGATCGTTGCCATCGTTGCATCACTTATGTCCACCACGTAGAAATGGTTCTCCTTTGTCATTTTTGATCAGGAGAGGAGACCAAAACACACACACAAATACACGATCACTCATATAGGGATGTTTCATCTCCTTTACATCCAAAAAGCTGTAACTTGAATCATTCTTAATGCCATCTGCTCTGTCCCGTTAAGTAGAACACACTCTGCTCGAGTTCCGGAAAATACAGAAAGCTGATGAGAAATCGCAAGATGCTGTTATGGGTGTCTGAAATTTCTAGTACCTCTACTTGTTGTTTTGTGTTTACGAGAGCATGCGACTGCTTGATAAGTTGACGGGAGCCGTGTTGCAAAGTCTATTCGAATTTGGATGACAAAACCGAATAGATGAATGAAACGATGAGCGATAAATAGCTGAAATTTCTGGTGAATTTTTCCTGCCCTTCCTGAGTTACAATCAATCAAGAAACTGATCATTCCTACTCCTTCACTCCGCGAAACGGGATTTGGGTGCTTCCTTCAGAGTCCTTCGTGTCGCTCACCACATATCCCAAATTCTGCGGCCGGCCATAATCCAGTTGATCTTCGTTACCCTAGAGAGGATCAGAATCACGAGGACGGAACAGATTCCCTCAGGGTTTAGGTCATCTCAATTTCACTCGCTCTTCTCCCGGACTCGCTCCTTATCTTATCAAACAGTCGGATACCACAGAGATTTGAAGCTAATTTTGAGATTTTCAATGCAGAAAAAGCTGCCGAAGGAGACTGAATTAGTCTTCAGTAATGAAACAAAGAACCGAGAAAAGATGTGTTTCTCTTAACGGAAACAATGATTGTTATATCATTGAAAAGAAATGTTCATGAGAAAGGAGAATTTTATCGAAAATTCTTCTTGTGTAATGATTAATCACGAACGTTCGTTTAGATAGACCTCGCATCGTTTTGAGAACCTTTAGGATTTTGCATAATCACTGAGGGATTACCTATCCATCATACGAGAAGATTTCCGAAAGAAGCACTGACTGCAGAAGCAAGTTTTATTAAAGGTCAATAGGGAGTCATCCGTTTCCAAATGCAGATATACGTGTTAATCATCTTCTATCGAGAAAGCCATCCGTGCGTTCGCAAATCCTTGTCTAGTTGCACAAGAGCTTACATCGAACCTTTAATGTCTCGTTTCCCCCGCCGTGATCCTTCGAAGAGGAAATTTTCCAATCCACTGATCTCCATCGCGTCGATCGGTACACATGTTTCTGCTTGGTGAGGCTGTTTTGGCAATATTGCGTAACAGATGATGTCGCCACAAAAGTGGTGCCCGAAATTCTCTCGTCGATGCGTTCCGAGTGCCCTGATGGAGACGGATGAGCGCATCTGCAGCTTGCTCTGCAGGCAACGTATTCCCCTATAAGAGAACGCTTTCCTCCTACCATGAAACTGTGTCGTATCTCTGAAGTATCTGGAAGTGATCCTTCGTGCCAGAGGCGTCATTTCTTTAAACCATATTCAAGGACTGAGAGGCTAATATCTAGCAGGTCGTCTGAGACTTTCACGTGAATTAGTCAGCAGAGATTTATGAATTTTCCTCACCGAGAAACCGAAAACTTGGAGTCGGCGGTGCCTCCGTTTGCTCTGTTGATGTAGCCGGGACGCCATTTCTCTGCAAGATGCTTTGCTTCCTGCAGAATGCTTCTCCTCCTTTGGAAATGTGGATATGTGACCCAGAGGCAGTGTGCCTAAAAATTTGATCTTACGCGTTACCCATTTATGCTTCTCAACTTTTGAGCAATTTAGGATTAGATTTCCGCAAAGCTACCAAGTCATTTGATCTGAAGCAAACAAACAGCACAAATGGTAAGCAATAAGCAAGTAGAGTTAGGAAACAGCTGCTCAACACAGTGTTTGTTTCTTCACATGTGCATAAGAAGAAAAAAGTCTAAGCTTCCTTTTAGTGTTTGACAAACTCCCGTGATTCGATTTTTTCTGATCCCACCGTGGCTGAAACTTTCAGTGTTCCTTTCGCTTCATGGAAGTTCTCTTTCATGCCGGTACGGATGCTGCCTTCACAAGATTGTATGGGCAAGTGAAGCCGTAGCAACTCAGAACAAGAAAAAGATGAGATTCCTAAAAAAGAAGATCCGCATAAAGGAGTGTGCAAAATGCTTGAACACAAAACTAATATGAAGCTCGGTTATTTGGAAATCTTGCCATCTCTTAAGCGTTCCATTTATCCCACTGATTATTTTCGTTCACGTCATTTGACTTTCAGATGACGACTCAGTGTAACTTGGGGTTTTGTCCATGAAAAGTTTGCTTCCTTACTTCTGTTAAAGCAGTTTTGGAGTAAGAAAAATCTCCATCAATTAATTTAGCCGACAATCTCGAACCACTTTAAATGAGTCAGCACTGCAAATGGAGCCTTGCAAAATTCCAAGAACAGGTTTTCCAAGATTATATTAACTTCGAGAATAGGTTTTTTCCTCCATGCTTTGCAGCCCGGAAGTTCCTCAACCGCTGCAGCTCTGCAGCAGCGGTTGAGGAAATTCCCGAGCCGCTGGCTCGGTTCCCTCACCACGACAACCAGATTTTCTTGAAAAAATTGCCCCCACAAGTCCTTTTCGGGAACAACAAATTGGGAATCGGTACGACGTGACAGGATCGAGGTGCTTTCTGCAATCTTCGATTTTCCTCAAGCATTTACCCTGAGCGATCACGAACTTTCTTCCCTGAGGCTCATGCTCACTCGCATCCTTCCAACAAGAAGCAATGCACTTGGAAAAGCCAAACGGGTCTTTTCTTTTTTTTGTTTTTCCTGTTAAGAACATTCGATTATCGATTGCATCCACACATACTGTTCACATTACCCCGTTCCAACACCTCTTTTTTCTCTCGAATTCCCAAGCTGCCAATCCACTTGACGATCTCGCGCAAACTTGTCACAGTGATCGATGTCCGGTTGCTTAGATGGAAAACTGAAAAATTTGCTCTCCAAAGACCATTCGGGAGAGGAGTGGTTGCCCAAAGGGAAATCGTCTTCCGGCTGCTGTAGCCCATCGAGTAACGTGCCAGAAACTTTCTTGAAAATGGAAGTTCCCCATCATAACATATGCTGACTGACTGGTCGTGAAAACTAGCTTGGAGTCGGAGTGATAAACACAGTCAAAGACTGTGTTGCTAAATTAACATGGACCGAAGAAGCTGAATCATTAGAAAGGTGGGAGACAGAAGTAGGTACTGTGAGGGCAGATCAAAGTTAGTTATAAAACAGAGCAAATTTAGATCCTAATAATGAAACACAGAGGAAGCGTACATCAGGAAGTGAGACCGCAAGGCATACTCCCATGTGCAGTGAGCATAAAAGAAAAGAGGGATGAAGTAGAGGAAGGGGGAAAAAAACTGCAGGGGAAAAAAGAACTAAGATGTTGAGATATGATCATTTTAATCAGTTGGCTACATTAACAAAAAGTATTTCTGAAGTCTAAATCATAGGACTGTTCGTGCTGCTCAACACCTTTCACGAATATAATGATCGTTCTCAGGTTCAGGAAGCGAATATTGGAATTGACCTGACAGAACGCCACATGGGTCCATTGACAAGCACTTGCAACAGGGATCGAGATGGCTGCAAGGCTATTCCGACATTTCAGAGAAATTGAAATTTAGAAATTCTCCATTGTACCACCTTAAAAGTGACTCCATGGTGATGGACATAATTGCTGGAGATTGAAGTTCAAGTGACTAATTTATCGGTTCCATTGATTTTGGAGATGCAGTATTCGATACTTCCTTCTATGAAAGCAGCAAAACGTGGAAACGTAAAAAATGAGCTTAAAAATGCCTTTAATCATCACAGTGACTTTTGGAAAGAGATGTAAAACTTTCTGTCGCTTTTGTCACTCATTCCAGTTGTGGTATTTGAGAAAAGCTCAGAAAGTTCTTCAAAGTTATCAGCAAAAATTTCCACCGTACTATTTCAACACCTTTTTTTTTCTTCAGCTTAGGAGGCACGATTACATGTTTCTATAGCTAAGCAGAGTATGATGCATGATGTAATCGTTCATGATGAAGTTTTCTGACTCAAGATTGCCATACAGATTGCTTGATAATGTAACAGCTATTAAAGTCAGCGTTGAGCATAATACTGTAACATTACAAAAAGAGCCCATTTATTACCCGGAGTATCGGTTTTAAAAGAAGAGAAAGCTGTGTATGAAGGAAAATTTTCTCCCGTACTACATAAATACAGTCTGAATGTTTTGGGATTCTCAATTTAGCTTTAAGACAACTGGCTATGATCTTGTCAGGTCCCTGAACCATCTTCAAAAGGAGGCGAAAAGAATCAGAGGTGAAGGGAGATACGGAACTTAAAAAGACTTGCAGCTCGTTTCCAAACCGTGGATGGAATTTCAGAGGGACTGTTGATGATTCTACTTAGTTCGACTCTTCTGAAGTGGAATCCCGAGTCATTAACCAGAGAGAATCAACATCGCCAAGGTGTTCCGTTCTTCTGCGAATGGGCTGTTCTTGTACATGGGCGGTGATAGTTGCAGAAAGATTCGTGAAAATGGAATTCCAAAACCACAAACTTTTCCCATTGGCCAGCAATTCGCTTCAGATTAAAAATCAAACGGAAGGTCGTTTTGCAGATTTGGCTGTTCATCTGTAGGCAATGAATTCAGCATTCCGAGCATCATTCATCCATATGATCAATGTAGGAAGTCCGATACTGTAATGACAGTATCAGACTTTCTACATTAATCAATATCTGATGCTCTCGTCGATTGCTTTCGGCAGTTTTTCAAATAGCAAAAATAAAAAAGGCATTCTATCAGTGCTTTTTGCCTACGCCTGCAGTTCGGGAAACGAATTTTCGTTAATTTCGGGGTCCGTTTACTAAGAGATTCAAATGGAATCCGTCTTCCCACCTGAGGAAATTTTTAGGAAGCATTTCGCACTCGGCTGCGACAAAACTTATAAGGCATCACGAAAAGATCATGCCATCGAGAACAGCATCTTGCCTTTGCTCATGATGATTTAATAATCCGATCGCAATTTCGAGCACAAATGTTCTCACTTGGCAACTCGAAGTCATCTCTCTATGAAGCTCGCTAAACCTCTCTAGCCAAAGTGTAAATCTGTTTCCAGAGGTGTCTTCATCCATTCATGGATTTCCACTCTACTAAATGTCAGGTGGAATTGAAAAAGATGCATCGAGAGGAACTGAGAATCTTACGAGAGTAGAAATCACACATCTTGTTTGCCTCACTTCTTGTTTTTCTCATTCTTGTAACTTTGATGTGTTCCTCTTAAAGCATTATGACGTCACTTGATTCCAAATTACTTGCATCAGACGGCTTGAATGCATGATCATGTGCAGGTGTTGTACAGGTAAGCAAGTGTGGCTTTGAAATTCCATCTGTAACAGAGGCTACAAGAGAATGTATAGGCTTTCTTGTAGCTATTTGCAAAAATTGCCAGGTGAATTGGTGTTCAATCTTACCATGATTGCTGGTTTTCGCGTTAACACTTGCTCCATTTTTCATCAGCAACCTCGCTATTATGTCCGATGATTGTTTACGACCGATGGCAATGTACAGTGGTGTACGATTGCGTTCGTAACTATCATTGACATTTGCGCCATACTTTATCAGTAGCTTTGCAGCTTCAGCATTACCTTTCTAAATTGCAACATATAAATGGGTACGTCCATCTCTATTATGTGCATCAAGATTTGCCCTTGAATCAACTAAATTTCTAATTAATTTCTCAATTACCTCTAATTGAGTAGTTTTATCTAGTTTGACCCACTCTTCTCTTCCTTCTATGATATCAGAAAGTAAGTTCGACATACAGTAAGGATCTCTAAGTTCAGAAGAACTTCTTTATGGAACTTGTTTTTCCCATTCTAGTAACTTTGATGTGTTCCTCTTGAAGCATAGAAGATTTTTTTTATAGTTAGCATTCCAAAGAAAAAAAAATAGAAAAATAAATAAATTTCAAAGAAAATCAAAATCAAAAGTGAAATTTCAGTTCGAAGAAAGTTGATAGATTCGATAGCTGGGGGGAGGGGAGGGGCATGATGCTTATGAGACCACTACAACTCGAAAAATGCCATCAAATTATTAAGATTTTAAAATTATTGAATCTAATTATTAAGATTTTTTTTTCTTAAATGGCCCCATGCATTTTTTTTTTTTTGGAATGTAGTGATCGAGACAGATCTATTTCAGAGTTTTGGAGCGAAAGCTATCCACCTCTACGTAATACCCCCGACGCATTGATATTCTATCAGATCTACAGAAAAATGGCTGAATCTATATCTAAAATTGGTGTAGTCAAATTGTTCAGCATAGCAGGTTTGTGCTATTTCTTTGAGAATGATTTTTTCTTTTTTTTTTTTCGATTCAATCTTTTGCTATGCCTTGAAAGTGTTACTCGGAGAACGAACGCTGGAAGATTTCAGGAAGTCAAAGCAAAGCAGAAACGACATTTTTGCCAGTGATTCCATGTTCATGTAGAATGGCACTCAATGACGCAGTGTGTTGAGAGTCTGATGGTTTCCTGTGCGTTTCATGTATCTCGAAGTCTTCAAGTAACTTCTGTTGACCAGGACCACTAAAGCGGATTGATCGAGAGCGTGAATTATTTCGGGAGTTTCGGAAGTGAGCGTTGGTTGAATGCTTACGCAAAAACACTTGTCCTGAGACTCTAAATGACTAGTCGAGAGAAACGACATCCACGTTAAGCGATTGAGAATTTGTTGCCCATGGACCACTAGCCCAGTAGCAAATCGGGCTAAGGACAAGACGCATTTCACTTTGCATTGAAGAGTGAAACAGTGTTCTTGTGTGCTCACACGATCTCTCGTACATTCACTTAGTCTATGAGGTCCTCATTTATCCTTAGATTATCTCCACGAAATTCACATTTCGTTTATCAGGCTTTTCATGTCGCACTTCCTGAACTTTCCAAGAGTTCCAGCAATGTTTTTGTGTACTGCATGTTCAAGATAATCAAAGTTCTTAATTAATGGAAAAGGATCGGGAGCTAAGAAAGAAGATCATAAGGGTGAGAAATTTCCAGTAAGGATCGAAGAAACATGCTGACTCTAGACAGAAAAGTCGGAACAGTTCCCTATCGGACTTTGAAGTGTTAATTTAAAAAAAAAATTCGGAAACAAACCGTGAAAACAGCTTCCCATCTCCACGGTCCTCTTAATTTGCTTTGGTGAGCCAGCAAAGACGGATGCATGTGTACGTTCCGACGGATCGTCTCATTTCATGCTGCTCGTGCTCACAATATTTTATACTTTCCTCTTTCCCCTTGCTCTTGGTTTCATGTCCCTCCATTCAGTTCACCAATTTTTTTCGTGCTCTCTCAGCTTCGTGGTTCTTTCCGAAGCTCGGCTTCTTTTTCATTTGAATTTGTCTCCTGGTATTGAGCCTTCGTGAGCTCCTGCACACAACAAAATTAAGGAACCATGAATGCATTTATCCGATCTGTTTCCACAATCCACTTTCCATGCTGCACTAGTCCACTCATCTTTGGAAATCCATCAAGACAGCTCATTTTCGACTGCATCCATATTTCCAAGCAAACCTAAAGGTCGATCAAGTCTTCTGATTTCATGGAGTCTGTCTGTCGGAGGTTTTAAGGAACGGATACCTTCGAGTATGATTTGAAAATGCACAGATCAGGACCGGAGGACGTCCTTTTTTTTTTTTTTTTTCTTCCAAGCGAATGGATTTACTTATCTGGACGTCAGGTTTTTATTTAACCTTTCGTTCGCCGAAGGCGTTTCATTTGTGAGATTCATCCCGAGTCACGGCGCTTCTGCTACAGTTTCCCTAAAGGCTCTCCCTATTCATGTCGTTTCTTTTTCTTCTGCAGCTGATTATGCGATTAGACATGGGAATCGACAGCATCGCGTTAAGAGAATCTGGTTCAAACTAGGTTACTCCTTAAACCTTTCGACCACTGGACCACTCCATTTTACTGACTTTCGTTTCGCTCGTGATGGCACTCCCGTGCCCCGATTAAAAGTGAATCAAGCCTGCTCTCCTGATGGTGCATCTCGCTTTTGTGCACAGCATGGCTAGGTAGCAGCGGAAATTCCGTGCATGACCGCACGACCTTCCCCTTTTCCTTTCTCTTCTAACAGAATTTTCGCCCGTGTTTCTCCGGGCACCTAGAGCTGAGTGAGGATTCCAAGAAGTGTCAGAAGGGTGCGTGCCATACTTCTTTCCAAGCTGTTCTGTTGTCTGCGGGAGATTAGTAGTTGGCGTGATCTCTAAAATGCAGAGTTCATTACAGCACTGCAACGGAAGTGGAACACTCAGGCAAAGTGTTCCTACATAGCGCCTGGACTTGAAGGCAAGGTGCTTAATAATTTGACTTCGTATATCGAGATTTGTTCCTCCCTTGCACAGTTTCTATTCATCCCTCGGCTCGGTGCGAACACAGGGAAAGCTCCGCTGAAGAGCCCTCGTGGTGCATCGGATGCAACTTTCCTTGTCTGTTTGTTTGTTCATTTCTCAGGAACCGTGTTGTTCGGAACGAAGTGCATCCTTTCTGCTCCCTCCCCGAATGAATCCTTTTCACTGGGAGACTCTTCCCTGTAGTAGGAAACCTCAGATCAAGATTAATGCGCTCAAACTAGAAGTTTTTCCAACTCAATATCTGTTGGCTTTCCTTCTTGCCAGCATTTAATAATAGTATGCAAATAAGTTTTGCATTCAGAAATTAGTCCGAAGCATATTAGGCCAATCAGGAGAGTATTTCCGGTTGAATGCGAAACTCCATTACCAGCTCTGCAACTGTTTGGGTAAAATATTTACGCCCATGTTGACCTTTGAATCCATTCCAATCCCCTATCAGTAGAGACAAAAGGACGTGCGTAATTTCAGTGCCTTGCATCACACAGTCCGTCGACAACGGCGAAGGACTGTAATTACTAGATGAAAATCGCATCATCTTCGCGGAATAAAAACCAGTGGGTTACTGGCACTCATTACTGGGAACTTTTCACAAAACATTTACAAAGTAACTGAATCTGGACCAGGGTCGAGCACGAACAGAATAATTGGAAGTGCGGGGATCTGCTTTTCAGTTTTCGATTATTTGCATATTATCCTCAGGCATCTTTCATGCATGCAGGAAGCAGACCAACGAATTGCTCAGCGCTAATTACGTCGGAAGTTCTCTCCGTGACGTCGAGAGCATGACGACTTCCAGTGACAGGCACTCGAAATTCTTCCCCAAACATCTGACGTCCAGCAATAACCAAAACTGCGATAATTATTTGCAAGGCTTCGTGAGATTCGACGGCAATGCCAGGAAACGAGTCGTTTCCCGGCACTGCCGTTGGAAGCAGTGGAACTCATGTGGCTTTGCAGGTAATTATCGTAATAATCAGTTTCCGATGACCTCCGATTCGTCTTTTTTTTTTTTTTTTTGAGCACCCTGGTGTCCGCTGAAGCGAAGCTTTGCATGAACCACTCTGCGTGGGGGGACTTCTTCCGACCGCCGCTTTCCTTTGTCTCAGGGGTTGCTCAGATATTTGCAAGCACCTTTTTGGTGGGCCTTAAGGTGTTACGTGACCTCGCCCTTCTGAAGGTGCACGTTCGATGATGCAATCCTGCAGCTCGGGGAGTTGGTGCATCAATGAAAGACAATGGCGGCGGTGGAGTTTGGAGCACATTAAAAAACCTTCTAGCGATGAAATTCTTCCGGAAGGACGGTTCGAAGAAAGCACTAATTGAGTTTATTTATTTTAAATGGAGTGATTTGGTATGGGAAGCTTGCGGGGCTTGCGCTCGTTTCACGAGGTGCATACAACGGCGTCGTCGGCGAATCTCAGAAAGTGAACCGCATCCTTTGCTGCGAGGCTGGTGACGAAACAGAGCAGCATCTCTTCCATCAGCGGTCTTCTCCACAGTGAAAAAGGAGGAGTGTCACTTGCTGCGCATTAATAGTCACTTGGACTGAAGGCGGGCTTTTCCTTCATCTTCCCGACCCACCTTGAATCCGCAGGAGGAGCGTTTCCTGGAAACGCATTTCCTCCAAAAAACCTTCGGGTTGAACCGCTGAAATAGTGACCGGAAGTGCTTACGGGTCACCGGTGAGATTCTAGGATAACGTCCTTAGCCTGGGAATTCCCATTACTCCAGGCGCTTCTGCAAAGAGGCATAAATCCGCCATCCGATCCAGAATTCGCTAACGAGAGAGGCGCAGGCAGTGAATCCGACGCTCTTTCGATTTTTCATCTGGAGCCTCCTGACAGCATGAATACATCCAGGAGCACTGTCCTCCCCTGGATGCACCATTAAGAGCAATGCGCTCGAATCGTTCATGGAAACTTCCGTATGATGCACGCACTTCCCGCAGAAGGCTCGGCCTGGCCTTCGACAGAGGAAAGGGATATTGGATTTACGGAAGCTGCTGTCCGGTTCCCAATTTGAGCGAATCTCGCGAAAGACGTCCATGACATATGGAATGACTACTTTTGAATTTTTTCGGGCGAGCACGCTCTCCACGGATCCTCCTCCGAACGGCGATTTCTTCCGGAAAGGAAGAGCAGAATAAAATCCAAGTGCCATTAAAGGCATTTGTCCTCCGTAATAAATGCAGCAACTGCGGAGCATCTCCCTATTTCTATTCAAGCTGGGATTTTCTCTTCAATTTAAATAAAAAAAAAAAACAAGACGCGCGTGCCCGGTTCTTTATTACTCACCGAAAGGGACCTCCATTTTTCCTGAGTCCGGAGAAGCGGACGCCCGCTCGAGATGAAAGTGCGCTCAGCATCTATCAGACTGCTCCCGCTGAGACGATTCCAACCCGCGACTCACTCCAGAGATCTTCGAGATTCCTATCAAGTTCATGGAAACCGGGCGCGGGTAGCACGGTAACGTGCGGAACAAGAAAACGTGGGAACAGGGGAAGGAGCTGGCGGATCGAGTGTGATGATGATGTAACCAAGGCGACTTCCACTTTCCGGTTGTGATCCGAACAGCCGACAAGGTGACTTTCCGGAAGCGAAAAATCATGGGAAATCGTGTTTCAAAGCTCGAGCTCCGGGGGACTCCTTCCCCCCTCGGGGGAATCATGCGGGAAGCCTGGAAGAGGGAGAGCGCGCCGCTGACGAGGAATCGAAGACTCTTCGGTCTTTGGTCGCTGCTCCCCCGCGACGGGAAAGAGGGGCCCTAGCCGAAGTGATCCGGCGGAATGAAGGAAAACGATTCGTGACTCAGGCTCCCGGATCGCGCCCGTCTGCGGGACCTGACCACCCGAGAAGCACGCGGGCGACACACAGCCGGACCAGCTTGCGTCTTACCCAGCGGCGGTGCCGCGCAAGAACGGGGAAGGGACGAGACTTCGGCACGCGAGGCGTGAACAGACCATCCTCCTCGCCGCCACCGCCGCTACGCGGGGTTCCAGGAGCGAAGGAGAGGCTCGGACGCTGCTCCGGCGGCGCCCTCAAGAGGGGGGAGCCGACGGCGGCACGACTGATGGTGTCCCGCTGTTCGATCGCTTCCCCCCTCCCCCCCTCTTTCCTCCCTCCTGCCCCTCCTCACTCCTCCTGGGGACCCCGTGGATTCGGCTTGCTCCCCTGCTCCCCGATGCGCCGTCGAGACAGGAGACACGGAAGCGCGAGGCTGGCTGCTCCCTCTCTAGAGAGAGAGAACCGGTGTCCCCCGCTCCGCAGAGCGGGACGAGAAACTCTTCTCCAAGCCTTCCGGAGCTGACCGGACACGGGTCCGACGGCCCAGGTAGAAATCCAAGACAGCGTCCGCGGAAGTCCACTGCCTGGACAGGGAGCACCCGCACCCTGTTTCCACATGGCACCTCTTCAACGAAGTTTTTCCTTCTTCCCACCGAAGAAGGAAGTGGGGCGCAGGAAGAGCGGAAGCAGGGAAGGGTGTTAGCATGACGACTGAGTTTTCGCTCTGCGATTAGAAGCTCTCCGCCGACCAGGAATCAGAAAGAAGATTCGAGACAGGAATGAAGGAAACTCTTTGGGGTTCTGCTTTCGCTGCTTTCCTTCCAGTTTTTTTTTTTTCTTTTAATTCTCAAGGAGTGCTGAAGAACCGTTCGCCTCCCTAGGGGGCTCACGAAGCTCTTCAACACTGCCCACGCCACCCGAGGGTGCGTTTCTTCAAGTTAGGAGGTGCAACCCATCACCCTATAACTCCAGGAAGACTCCAGAGGAAACAGTCCGTTCTTCCTCATTCTCTCAGGAGGTACCCACTAGAGGGGGACGATCGCGTTTCTTCTCTGATGGGAACCCGGAAAGGATCCGCTCCTTGTTCATTCCTCTAAAAGGGACTCCGAGGGGACGATTCCGAATTTCTCTGAAGTATCGCTCCCCGAAGGGAACAGAGCAATTCACACTCTGGCGAGGTATCCATCCACGAGCTCCATGGTACGAGATGAAGGGAAGGATGGGACGGTCCCATTTTCACAATGGTGGGGAGACTTGATCCCTGGAAGGACCCCGGAGTCCCGGTCACTCAACGGGGCATCCGGTTTCCGGCTTCCAGCAGTGCCGCACCCAACCAGCGTCGTCTTGCGGGAGAAACTCGAAACGCACTCATTTCTGTGGCGTCGATCCTTCCCCGGGTGGGATTCGAACCCGCAACGTTTGGTGCCACGCACGGAGACCTCAGTCACACGGCCTCCAGAGCGGACACCTCTTGCCCAGCTTCCACGGAACAGCGATGGGATCCCAAAGCGACGCTTGATCACCAATTCAGGGGAAAGAAGCGAAAGGGGGAGGAGTTTCCAAAGCTCGCCAAATGTGGTCCGCGGGAGCAACTTTTCTCGATGGCTGCGTGTAAACATCCAGAGTTCCAGTCCAGGCCCCTTAATTGAATCATGCCGAGAAAGCGAAACCGGGAACCAAGAAGGGGTTAAACGCTAATTGAGTCGCCTCAAGGAACAATGAAGCGGGAAACGGTTCTCTGGGGAGCAGTCGGGAACCGACTTCCTGGATCAGGGAACCTCGGCCGTCGCACACGCCGCTCGTACCCTTCGCATCGGTGGCGAATTCCCCCTGGTATCGACGTGGCTCACGCGAGTAAACCGAGGTGCCCTCTTCAGCTAGGCTAGAGCGGGGACAGAGGCTGCAGCAGAACACGTGCCTATCCGGGTGTGCAGGGAATGCGGTCTCCGTGCAGCACACGGTGCGTGGAGCTTCAGGCGCGAGGCGCGGACGCCGCCGGTCCGGATGCCGCGAGGCTCAAAGAGACGCTGTCTCCGCGAAACTTTCCCATCGCAGAGTTTCAGAGGTCGCTGAGTCCCGGTGCTCGGGCGACCTCTCCTTGCGAAAGGATTACGGACCTCCTGTGTGTGCTCCGGGATGTTGGTTTACTACATTGCTGGTTTTCCTACGCGGCACCCGAGCTCCTCGGACAGGTCCCTCCTCCGTTCGCAGGAATGGCGTGGTGGGAACGATCCGAGCGGAGTTCCCGAGATTCCCCGGAAGGTGGAAGAGTATTCCGCGGATGTTGCGGGGAAAAAAGGGAACGCCAAGAGAACGGCGCCTATTCCTCGCACGCGAGCTCGCTGCACCTGGAGACCTGGCGGAACCTCCAGTGAAAACTCGGAACTGCTCATTGCTAGCACTGGACTGCCCAAGCCAGAGGAAATCTTCCGGCGGACGGCGATCCTTGCACGCGTCTTCCGAACGGGACCCTCCAGGACAGACCGCGCCATGTTTTTCGAACAGTTCGGCATCCGCTGAAGTTACAAATTGACAAGAACAAGAGCGATTTTATTTTCATAAATTTGCATAATGCATTCTCTCAGACGTGCTTGGGATCTCGACGAAAGACCGGCAAGCTTCAGATGTCAGATCCAGCATCCCGAATCGTATTTCCCCCGCTGGCGATGAAGAAAACAATTTTTATCTAGCAGATAACAAAAACAAGGAAACGGGATGTTCGTAAGTGACTTTGCATCCTAACCGTACGGAGTGAAGAGTCTCGAAAGATACACAGGATGGGAGACGAAATTAGACTCGTGGTGAATGGGGTGCGTTGCATCATCCTATTGGGGAGGCGCTGTCCGTGATAGGGGTCCTCCCTTGTCGTTCTCGGTGACTCCTGGACACAGTCGAATCTGACGTGAGCACCCTTTGTGAAGATTCGCGCTCCGATCATGCCTGCACCTTTCCTCTGTTTGAAAACTCAGGAGGAAGCCCATTGGAAACGCCTGGAGGAGAAAGCAGGGGAAGCAAAGATGCTGATTCCATTCTGCTAAGGCTCGTGTCCAGCACGAGCGAAGGAACAAAAAAAAAAAAGGACGCAACAGGGAAGTCACCTTTCTCTTAGTCACTTGAACGGAAGGCTCCTACATTCTGGAGAGGCAACCCTACCCGAGGAGGGGGGGAGTATCAACCAACTCCATGAAACGGCTCCGTTTTCACAACCGGATGGGGAAACCCGAAAAGAACCAGATCCTCGATTCCTGGAAAGATCCCGGAGGGTCGACTTCCAGTCCCGGTCATTCGACGCAGACATCCGGTTTCCGGCTTCCGACAGCCGCCGCATCCGAAGCCTATAAGGCCAACCAGCGTCGTCCTGCGTGAGTGACTCGAAACCCACGACCCGTTCTCGGTGTCGATCCTTTCCCCGGGCGGGATTCGAACCCGTAACGGTTGATACCGCGTGCGGAGACCGCAGCCACGCGACCGCCAACGCGGACTGAAACGAAAGGCTCTGAGGGCTACTGGCGTGGAGTCGAAATGATTCAGAAAGCATCCGAGTCACTCCCGAGTGCATTTGTGATACATTTATCCATCCAAAATGCGAGTTCGCAATCCGCTGAGGATTCGGTTAAATCATAACCCCCTTCCAGAAAACTTCGTAGCTTATCAAGAAGGTAATTGTTTTATTTTTTTTTTCCCAGAAAGGATCAATCCTCCAAATAACTCCTGACCTTTCCTCAATCTAATAGTTATCACAGCTGATGTCGGAAATTATTGAGCATCTGATTTATTACATTTACATATACACATAGACGCCATTTTGAAGCTCAAGTTGCGATTTCACTTAAAATACCTTCATGGTGATTCTTTCATCATCGTCAACACCATCCCTACAGCAAGTAAATTGCAAGAACACGTGTTATTTAGAATGGAAGTGTGTTTCACAGCACTTCCTTGTTCCCATTCAAAAATCATTGCGTTTCCAGTGCATCTCTTAATTCTCATCCTTGTTGCAAACTGAGTACTCGAGGATTTCCAGCATGCGCGGACCACGAAACATGCCATTCCCACGAGTAGAAGCTGATAAGGATCTAAGCAACGAACGCGCGAGCTCGCTTACATGCAAACGTCTTTTAAAAAACCTCGTTCACATGCAAGTAACCAACGCTAATAAGGCATTGAATGGTGAGGAAGCCGCAATTTTTCATCCCTATTTCGAGATTCTTTGGGCCGAGATGATGATGCTTTCATCTAACAGATTTTGCAGACTCACAAGAATCAATTCTTGCTCTGGATGCTCGAAACAGGAAAGTCCAGGGAGTCAGTGGAAGACAAATGACTCACTTGAGTAAACAGAACGTTACTTAGAGACGGAACGTACCGTTCATTAGTGTTCACTGTTAGTGTGTTAATAGACATCCGATATCGTGGAAGAAAACATAATCCTTGAGATTTTTTGCGTCGATCATTCTCCTCTCAGACGAGTGCCCATTTCACAGAATTCGTGTTTTGCAGGAACATACACCTGTTTCGGTTGAGAGGTCAGCTTTCCGGTGCTTCTCCCTGAAGCTCATTTGAAATCGAAATTTTTCCATTCGGTACATGATCACAGTTGACATTTGACATTTGACATGATCACATTTGACTAGCCTGTACCACCGTTTGTTCCCTCTTGTCAACCCGTAGCTCCGCCTCGCCTTGCTGATCTGATTCAGCAGCTCGAAGCAGCCAACCGTGGGACGCTCTCCTTACAAACTGACCCGTACCGAAGCGGCGAATTCGGCCGTCAGATTCCAGCCTCAATGGCATTCCCTCTCGATCTTCGAAGGAGCAAAAGAAATCTTGCGGATAGCCGAGGACCTGCTCAAGCACGCTCTGTAGAGTAGTTCGGTAGTCATCTTCGAAGGGGGTCGTGTCCGAAAAATTCAAAGATCCCTCATGTATCAGTTGTGCAGTTTTAGATTTTTCTCTTCCAAGAATGAGACAATCAAACAAAATTCCTGGTTAGACAGTCTTTCTATTAGATTTAAAAAACACACACACACATAACATGTTCCATAATGGGAGCATCCGCATAGACAATTTTCAGAGCTTCTTCTAAAATACGACTTAGCGTATTTACTCTACCTACTTATTATTATCAAATACCAGGCTTAGACTTTCGTCAGTAATGGTTGGTGATTCGAAAAAGCTGAACTGAAAACAACTCTCTAGAAATCCCAGTCCAGCATCCTCCGGCATGATGAAGAAGAAAGCTAATTCGCCAATGTCTTCGGAAAACAAATTCATTTCTAGTTGTTAGCTCTGCATAAGACCGAGATCTTTAGCACGCTGGTAATATTGAAATGCCAACGCTTATGGAGCATCTCATATACCTTCTCTTAAAATTCAGTCTCAAATGAATGCTTTTTTAAACGGATGAATGGACATTCCGAATTGAAACCTCATTTTCACTCATAGCGCGTATTATTTCTCCCAAGTCTTTAAAAGGCACTTTCAAGGTGCCGTGAATAACGCTTTCCACTCTAGCAGTCCCTATTTACGTCCTCTTGGCTTCGAGGTTGAAGGATTCTCCTTCTTCCTTAACAGATTTCTCTTTCCTGTTGCAAAATCTATTAGTCCAAAAGGCAGTGGCTCCTTTTCTATTCAAAAATTCATCTATGATTCACCTCAGAACCGAGCATCTTGAAAGCACTCTTCGAAGGATGAACGTTTATCTATTTGGGGCGAGTAAATCAACCAGTTTTCTTTAAATATTCTCCATAGCTTGATCTTGTCAGTTTTTCAAATAAATCATGGAAACCAATTATCGTGGCGTTCATCGACTTGCCGATGCCTTTGGAACAGTCGCTCCCGAATGGCTACGCAGTACCACCGAAATGTATTTCAACGTGCCTTGGCAACCCGATATGTTTCTCTATAAAGATGCTGAGTCCTTAAAGCTTTTTTCTGCTTCATTTGTTGCTGATGTGAACGCTGGTTCAGTTTCCTTTTTGGAGTTTACAATCCGCATTCCTTTACCACCGCCGCCTGATGCCGCTTTTAGCAATCTCCTCAGCAACTTGAGCTGCATATATGGGCGGGATCAAGGATTCTGCCCATATACCCTGGAACCACATTCACTCCAGCTTTTCTTGCAGCCTCCTTTGCTGTTATTTTGTTAGCTGCAACCTCTGTTGTTTCTGCACTTGGTACGATGAAATCTACATTGCGTTTTTGCAGAGCACATGGAAAGTCTGGATTCTCTGCTAAGAAACCGTAACCTGGGTGAACCGCCTGTGCAACTATTTCAACTGTTACTTCGCATATTTTTCCAATGTTTAAGTAGCCAAGGCAAGAAGGCCAAGGGCCGATATACCTTACTTCATCTGCTTGCCTTAGATGCACAGAATTTATATCTGGGAAATTACAGAATTTGCTTTCGTGTTTTCTTCACCACTTACAACTCTACAAGTTCCACAGACAGACCACTCCCTCGTTCTGTTTCCGCTTAAAAGAACCAATGAACGGGTCAACAACAGGTCTTCCTTATTTTTCATCGATTACAAGATTTCCAAGCCTCAGCATTTGAAACATAGCATGAATGTTTTCACTGTTTTTTGCTGTAATCTGAAACTGTATATATATATATATATATATTTCCTTCTACCAAAAGAATACTCTACGTCATCATCGTTGCATTCGTCGCAATCAGGGTTATCACCAGAAATTATAACCACTGCGTGACGAAACCATCCTTTCTTTGCTGCAGAAATTATACGCTCAAAGGAAATTTCCATTTCAAGTGCCATACGGACACGTGCTGTCTGTGATCTCGAATCATTTCTGAACGTCATTCGTACTTACTAAATTCGTTTTTGAGTAGACATTTACCCAAAGTTACTTTCCTGCTATGATAACCTCTCAAGAGATTGCTATTAGTAATTGGAAAAATTGCAAACGGTAGGGCTAATCGGACGCTGATCACGATCACGCCAGCGGAACGAATTCACAGTCTTTCTAGAGAGAATCGCGACTCCTCCAAGATATGCTCTGCCTCTGCCAAAATTTCCAAAATCCTAAACGCTTTTTATATAGATTCATTTCGAGCTTTCGAATTTGAGGGCATTTTCAGAAAGTCAGGTCTGAAAAGAGTTCACTGGAATGGATGAAAGGAAACTGCCAATCATGCAACATTCCCTGACCGTTCTGGATGTTATCTGAAACATTTAGAAAACTGCTTTCATCTTTTCTTTCTCCATCTCACGGTGGCTTACTGAAAATAACATACATCATCGAACCTTCACTTTCTTCTGCTACACTCGATGCTGGTCTTAAATGTGTGGAAATCACGGCTGCTCCTTGTCTGGGGTGAATCTCTTCCCTTGAAAAAAGATATTAATAGACAAAAAATTCCATTCGAAAATCTTAAGAAACTTTCCATTACAGTGATCGACTTCTTCTTTCTGGATAACATGCATACAATGCATTAATTTTTATTATAGTTGTTTCATTTGTAGTGGCTTGTGGCAAAATTCTTTGCTCGTATACAGCATCTCTTCTAAAAATTGCATCCCTTAATTGGGTTTTCCATAAATCAGTATACGCATTGATCAGTGATTTTGTAAAGCCATCAGCAGCACTCTTCCGCACGGTTCTTACAGTCGGAAGTTCAAGGCAAAAGGCGAAAGTTCTTCTACCGAGTAACTGCAACGAAGATTTGTTTTAAATATTTGTCAGGTTAGCAAAGATGGCAAGGATACTTCTAAATGTGATCTGGAAATGCATGGAAACCAACTAGCTCGTAACCTTCATTTCTGCTTGCAGAAAATTAAGCATTAGAGGTTTGTTTTTATCCTCCTGATATTCCATCAATTCCTCAACAGTGAATGTCTTTGCATCAAACCGAACTTTGATTTTTACTCCCAAGCTTCACATCTGAAGAAATCTGTCTTTTAAAATATAATCATCAATGTGTTCACGATATTCTCCAGTGTGATTGCAACGGCATTTCCTCTATGATTTTCTTTAATAACTTGAAAGTTTGAGGATATCAAGGGCTAAAGAGCTGATGTATCTTTTTTTTCTTCTCCTTTTTTCAGTATATCTCATTACAAGCGAATCCCTGGAAACGCTAGACGATTGGTATTTCAACAACATTCCTGCAGAAAGTAAGTAATCTCAATAAAAGTCTTTTTCCCGAATCAATAGAAAACCAGAGTCAATTTAGAAAATGCCGGAGGATATAGCTTGTTTTTTGAATCTTCTTTTTTTAAAACAACTGAGTTTATTGGAAGCTTCAAGAATATTGTTCCAATGAAGAACTTGAGGTTGCATTTTTCAGCATTTAAAGGAAGAAACAGATCTTCAGTTATTTAAATGCTTCGTTCGATGGTCTCCATAGAGATCACAGAGTACGAGCATCTGAAATTTTAAAATAGTTAAGCGTGTTTTAAATTCAGCTTAAAAAAAAAAGCATAGCAATCCCCTAGTAGAGTCAAAATACCGCAGCAGGCTACTTATTTAGTAACTTTTTAAGATAGCGTGCACTTACATTCTCCGAGATCTTTGCATCAATAGGTTCCCATTTCTACGTTTCCACTGCTGTAAAGGATGGGCGATGTCGTTGAAACACTTTGAGAAAAAATCTGTTCTTCGTACAAGCAGCACGATGGAGCCTTCGAGATAAGCACAAGAAAGTTCTTCCATCAAGTAAACTAAAGCAACTAGAACGCATTCTCCACATCTTGTTGAGAACCTCATCTCAACGCAAAAGCAGGATGCTCATTGACTTTGCAGAGCTGCTTCCAGAGATGCTTATTTCCTTCATAATTTATTGCGAAAAAGTGCGAGAGAATTGGTCTGAACGCAGGATTTATTTGGTAGAAACGACCATCCTTCTGTTGACATTCGGAGAATATTCATCTGCTTCAATATGGCCGATAAAACAAGTCCACCTTATGTAATCCACTATGCAGGAATTGCTCAAACTTCCAGAATTCTGTTGCTCCCTTAAACAGGTTGATATTTTCCACCGGATGTAGAAAATACCAACCTGTGAGCGTCAGTCTTTTCATGGTGAGAGGATGGACAATGCTCATCAGGATGAGTTCGAGAAGCCTTTGAGTAATACATTTGTAGTATCAGTCCGAAACATAACTTGAAAGTCCTGAATTCTTGAAGCTATCACTTTAACTAAAACTGGTCCATTCGAAGAAATAGAAGAAAAAGAAATTCACCTATGCGATCCGGCAAATGCCGGCATAAAGCAGCTGCAAAGGATTTTTCAATTTCGCCGGTTTCGTAAACAAGTCATGATGAGGCTGTGCAAAAAAGCATTCAGACGTTTTGTACATCCCTTATCCGTACAGCGGCAACTATTTTCCATTTATCCTTACTCTTCAAGTTTTACTTTTATCCGCCATCGTTGTTTTCTGTTTCAATCGATTGTGTTTGTGAATTTCGGAAAACAAGGACCAAGGATATGAGAGCAGTCATTTTTGCTACTACCGCGCCAGCATGGCTGCTCAACAGGAGTGAAGTAACCAACTCATTTCACATCTCAAGATAATCATCTCCGACACGCATTTCTTCTCAATGCTGCTGATGCTATGCCGTCATCGTGAGGAAAAAATTCTGGCCAGTCACGAGGCCAGTTGTGCACCTCCCACCTCACTTCCCCATGGACATGACAGTGGAATTGGTCGAGTACACGAAGAGTTGCCCATGGAAACCCAACCACTGCAAACCAGATGCTTGTACTGAGGGGAAAATAGGCTCCTTGCATTCTGAAAAACGGAAAAAGATGGGGCCACCTTTGACACTGATAATCAGGTCCGGGCTGCAGTGCAAAACAAGTCCTTCGACCAACCACGAGGCTGGTATCACTGAATCATCGGAGAAGACTCGTCGTGAGGAAGAAGGAACTCATGTGGACAGAGCAATCTGTGATCTTAGGCATCTTGTAGAAAACTGATTCACTCCATTGAAATTCCCCTCTCGGAAGTGAATAGAAAGCTTGAGAAAAAAAAGAGCAGGCTTCTTTGTGTGAGTGATTCGATACATCTTACGATTTACATCCGTTGCGAAACGCATGCTCCGTAAAAACAGAAAAACAGAAAATGATGAATGAAATCTACGAATTTCTCAAAAATAAAAAAAAAGAGCAGTTTGATAATTTGAATCCCGTTAGGATTTCTATTTTTCTTTAATTCGTAGTAAATTTAGTGATCTCAGATGTGTGACGAAATGGTATTTCACGACTTCGTCTCCCTGCGTTTCAAGAGCATTAGGAAATTAGCATTGGTTTCCTAAAACTCATAGAGTCGAATTTAGGTAACTTGGTAATTTGCAATGGGAGTAAATTTGCACATGTAGAAGTCATGCCATTTCTTCCGCACTCTGATGTAGAAGGAGTGGCATAACTAATCTCATTCTTAATGGCAAACAGAAGATTTGATCCTGTAAACTGAGACGGTTATAAGACATTTACTAAGGTTTGAAGACATCAATTCCATTTTGAGTGGTAAGACCGAAAGACATCAAAGAATATTCAGTATGCAGCACTAGTAATATGCAATTTATTGTCACTATTTATTGTCACCTATAAGTATTTTCTATTGAATACGTTCCAATAAGGCAGCAGTTGTGTGCAATATGTGGAATTCAAGCAGAAAATCCTGGTTCCCGCGGAACTCACGACCCCTGTCATGCTTTTTCATCTTTTTCGACAAAGCATTCCGCAGATCAACGAGATTTCCTTGTGATATGTGAAAGCTCTGCTACTGTGAATTCGCCGAATCGGCCGTTCCCTGTGATAAGTAGAAGGCCAAGATGTCGGGCAGTCAGTATGGAAGATGACTTGGAGTATTCTATCAAATCAGAATGCAACCGGAATTGCCTGATGTTAGCTGTTGATGAATTTTGCAAAGAGTTACATCCATATATCAAAAAAACGGTGAATTCGTGATTCCTGTTTAACACACTAAGTATTTACAGCGTTAAAAATCGAGAAATGTTATCACGATTAAGATATTTATACAATCAGCATATTCAGATCCACATAAGACCTAATGCCATCCTAGGGAAAAAAAAAAATTTACATAACTAAGGTAAAAAAGGAAATTCTGAGGGAATACTGAATTTTAACTCCTTTAAAAAAGAGGGGACGAATTTGATAACATACGAGGGAGATTTTCATATTTTATAACTCGCGAACTGGCTGTCATAACTGTTATGGGTATCATCTATGTATTCGATGTAGCAATGACTCCCCTCATATGAAGACAGGAAGACGGTGATCATGCAAATCTCTATACACAGATAATCTCCACAAGTAGCTTGAAAACCCTTGGAAATAGGGCCTGCGTGGAGAATGGGTTGGCTCCTGCATTTTTTCTCGTAGCAAACATGATTAAGAAAATTGGAGCGGAGAGAAAGGATGATACGCATAATACGAAAAATCTCCATGACCGGAGACAGCGTTGCGCGTAGAATGACTTGCCTTCAGGATTCAGACAAGAGAACTTGAACGGTTTTGGAAGGAGTTTGCGAGATGACGCCTCAACCACAAACTTCGTACTCTCTCGTCAAGATGGTGAATCGCAGTGATGCTAGCGTGCAAAAAGTCTTGCTTTTTTCATGACATGCATGTATTTTCTTTTCTAGGTGATCTACCTTTTCCTGAACCGGAATTCGTGGAACCCATTCAAAACCTGACTATTTCTGTTGGAAGAGAAGCAGTATTTACATGTATCGTCAACAATCTCGGCCATTATAAGGTACAAATACCAGTTAAGGTACTTGCTAGAAGTTATTCAGGTAGCTTGGATAAAGGCAGACACCAAAGCAATTCAGGCTATCCACAACCATGTCATAACTCATAATCCACGTGTATCAGTGTCTCACAACCTCCATAACGTTTGGAATCTGCACATCAAATCTGTCAGGGAAGTCGACAAAGGCTTGTATATGTGCCAGCTTAACACAGAACCTATGAGGTATCAGGTGAGCACACATGATATTCATGATACTTACGAAATACATCCTAAACCCGTGTTGCCTAAAGTGATTCCAGGAAATCATGTGTCTGATAAGAAAGAATATTCGTATGAACGAATTATTGTACAGAATATTACCATTTCTTGAATCTCCCCCTCACCATCCTAACTATTATCCACTCGAAGCTTAATGGAGAGAGAACAAAGTTTTCAAAAGCAAATTCAACTGGCTGGAAAGACATTCTGTCCTTGGAATCCAGGGGAGCTATTTTTTAGAACAATTTAGATGTCTATATGAACTCTCGAGTATCTTCGAGCAACGGACCGATGGGCTATCAAATATATTCAGGCAGTTTTTTTTAGAATAATTATGAGTGTCCAGATGAAATTTGTGTTCTGTCTGAATAGATAACTGATATTTTTTTTTAAATATATATATATATATATATTTTTCAAGATAGCCTTTACCTAGAATGAAAACAGTTCCTCTTTGATCGCGAAGCCAGCCTATTCATCTGAACAGTTTTTCTGAGTCCCTTAGTGAGGAGAAAATGGTGGATTGTATAAGAAACATTCTTTGTACCAAAGTGTGTGTACAGTCACTGCTCACCAGTTCATTTGATGTTGCGTCGCCTTTTTGAGTGTGCCCACCGCATTCTCAGAGGTCCACCGCCTCCTTGAGATGGGGTTCACACGGCATAAAGCGGGAGACAATTATTCAGGAATACAGCATACGATGAAGCTGCTTCAGTCAGTTATCTAGAAACGAATCATTTCAGGAGCAGAGTGAGACGAAGAAACGAAACTCTGTACTCCCATTCCTGAAAAAGAAGCCAAATGCCTGTAACCACAAGATGAAGATACGATCCAGATGCATGCAGGAAATCACGAATAACTGATGATGATGATGATGCGCCTGGTCAAAAGAACAAACCTAAAATCCACAAGATGGAATTAGAAGGATAGCTAAAATTGTGTGCTACGACTTTTCTCTGAATTACGTCGAATTCATTCCCGGGTAATGGAGCTGGATAGATGAGATATGAGTGGCACCCTCTGAATTTTCTGTATTGAAGGGCATCCATTAAAAACTGAGGTGTGATCCTTTTTCCGTACATAAATCAGGAAATTCTATCTTTGTGAACACGAAATCTCCTGTTTCTCCTATGCCACAACGTTTGGGAAAATAAGATAACATTACGAGAATCTTTATTGATATTATAGGAGTAATGTTGAAACACTGAATAAGAGCAGAAGGTGTAATAACCAAAACGAGATTCTCTGCATCGGAATTTATGCAAAAGCTTTGGGTTTTGGTTTCCTTAGGTCGCTAGCTTGGAAGTTGTCGTCTCTCCAGACATCATAGAAGCGGAAACATCCACTGATATAATGGTTGCTGAAGGCGAAACGAGTCGTTTAACTTGCAGAGCCAGAGGGAATCCACCACCAACGATAAGATGGCATAGAGAGGACAAATCGAGTATCACTATAAGGGATCCGTATGGAAACAAGCGTAAAGGTGAAAGTTAGAGTCATTTAGTTGCTTCGACTTAATGATTTCGTGCGATTAAGGGAAAATCCTCAATTTACAGGAATGAGAAAACTGCATTCTAAAATAAAGTAGAGAGTTTCCTTCTTCTTCCTTTTAATCTGGATGATTGCAGTTTGCCTTGTCCTCCGACTGTTGAAAAGAAAATTTCGCTCGTAAGCAAAAAAGATTTGCTGGAAACGCTGACACTTTAACCTCGGAGTGCTGTTTCCGTTCTTGAATCGGTCTGTACTCTTTTTCAGTCTTCGAGCAGATTTCAAGTTCCGTCGACCATCTGGTCCCCCCGGCGAAAACGGAGAACGAGAGGAAAGGGAACGTCCGCATAAAAAAAGGGTTAATGAAGGCGAAAAAAAAAACGGAACTTTCCTCACCTTTTGACCATTGACATCTTCACATAGTAGATCGAAGAAATCGCTCTTCCGCGTTCTTCAGCGTCGAGTCTGAGAACCCTTCCTTCACTCTGAATCTGTTTGCAACTCTTTTTCATTTTGCTTCGTTTTGAAGTGACTGGAATGTGTTCTGCTTTTTGAGGCATTGAGCAGATGGTCGCTCCTGCATTTCTCTTGGTCATCTAGCGGGAATTGGAGAAAGTCATAGAGAATGATAAGCGGCAACTGGAATTCTTCTGCACCGTGTCAGTCCAGGTAGCCATAGACCGTTCTGCATTGTGCATCGGTAATTACATGGTTTCTTGCGAAAGGTACGAGCAGATCCGAAGATGCTTACGAGGTATTGACTTGGTGTTCGAGAACACTCTGTGTCATTTGGAGGTGCACGATAAAGATCGCGACCGATGTTTACCCCAATTTCCACTCTTTACAATCGCGCACCGAATCAACAGGGAGAAGTTCAATGGACCTTAAGCAGGACATGACTCCAGAGATTTGCAGTTTCCTTAAACACAACATCCTAACTAAGCTGCTAAAAACTAGGAGTCATTCTCCAGAATCTGTTGTCTACCAGGAAACTGGAGGATCGGAATGAGAAGCCCCTCAGATATCCTCCAAATATAGAAGATTGCTCCATTGAGCGATGGCTAGAAAATTTCGATGATGGGTTGATAGAAGATTGCAGAGAAGTACGACTCCCAGTGGCAAATACACATTAACCCCAATTCGAGTAACTTTACTATTATTAAATCATGAACCTCTACTAGTCAGGTTCACTCTCGACAAGACGTACTCTTTCGAAGCAAAGCAAGTGTCTAATAAAAAGGCATCCAAGTTAACTTCCCGAATTTTTCGTAAGCTGCTGAAGAAAAATTCGAAGATCAGTTGGTTTGGTTGAGGACTACGCTCACTGATGTGCTGTCAATTTCGTGTTTGTAATTTCCGGAAGGTGCAGCAACAAAATGTTTCCTCTACGCTGGAAAGGGACTAGGAATGGATGGAAACCGAATACCGAAAATTTTTAATGAATGTAGAAACAGTCCATTGCAATAAGGAACAAAGCTTCACTCGTCATCCCACTTCAAAATGCATACGTGTGAAATGGTGTGTACGTGTGTACGTTTTTCTTTTGCGTTGTTGATGGCCAACGTTTGAGTCGCGAATGGCATAACCACCTACCCAAGCACTGCTTTGGTTACCAATTGGCTGGGCAAAATGAAATGTTGGTTTACCGAAATGACTGTTCTTGGACATGAAGACTACATATATGATTTCACTCGTCATGCCGAACTGATCACTTGAGATGCAGTTCCAGTGGAAAGTAAATGATGTTTCCTCTTTCGTGTTTTCCATATAATAGTTCAGTCGTGATAATCAGTGCTTTATCTTACTTATCTCCCAGAAACATTTGCAAAATCCTGATTAATGCTGGCACCATCCCTGGTTATTTGCAAGAAAACCACGAGCATATCTGATGAGATATGTAAGAATAAGGTATTCGTGACAAAATCTTCGCACATCTGGGATCACATCGAGAAAATCCAGAAATGCATTACGACTTCATTCTAGGAAAGCAAAGTATTCCACGATGTATGATAAGTTTCCATGGATTTCAGAGAGTGAAGTCTTCCCTGTTCATTGACATGTACGAAAAAACTCGTGACTTCGGCTCAAAGCGTTTACACACTCAGTCAGGTTAACACTTCATTGAAAATGAATTTTCTGTTCATCTTTGATTTTTTTCTCAGTTCAGAACTTTATTTCACTTCGGCAATTTGTCAGTAGTCCCAACCGATAGATGCCACGGCCTTTGCAATGAATGATTGCATCTCGGACGTTGAACAGCAAAATAATGGAAGTTTAACAGCAGAGGACTTCCATTCTTTTCTCAAATGAAAACGATGGATGCACTGCATACTCTTTCCATGAGGGCACGGTTCCTTCAGGCTACTGACAGTGGCTATGCGGTGATGCTGAAACCGCATCATTTTTCAAGCAACAACAACAACAAAATACGGGATGCAGAAAAAATTCGTTGGAACGAGTTTCACAAAAATTGAATTCAGAATTCTTCGAAGGTTCCTTTCAACGATTCAGAGACTGGAGACCCCCAGTTCTCTTAGGAGCGCTTGTAAAATGGAGACAAATCGAAACGCAGGCTTACCAATCACACGTGGTTGGTCATTACCTCTCTTCCTTCCGTTTCCACTTCGCCCCACCCTAGGGTGACCTTACGGGAAGCCTCTGGTCCAAACGAACAAACTACCATCCATTAAAACAAACATCAGACACTTCGAAAATACTTCCAAAAGTTCACTTTCCGATTGGTGCTATCGAATATAAGAGGCAAAAGTTTTCATACAGGGAATATTCCATTGGAAAAAGATTATTTCATGTTTACACTTTTGTTTTTGTTTTTTTTTTAAAAAAAAAGAGGAGAAGCGTCTGCAGTGATTTTGATCTTTACAAAAAATGACAAAAAATCGAGATGCGCGTTTGAATGTTCGGTGACTCTTTGCTAGGGGTCTGTGTGCATATTTTCTTTTCCGAGGAACATTTGCTTCCTTCCTGAGAGTTTACTCAATTTTTCCAGTTGACGAATTTAAGGGACAAGTGTTACCACTCTCCAAAATTACTCGATCTGATATGGGTCCTTACTTGTGTATTGCATCGAACGGCGTGCCTCCCGCAATCAGCAAAAGGATTTTCGTGAAAGTTTACTGTAAGTCTGTAACGGGTGCTACCTATAATAATTTTTCGTATTTCCTCCATATTAAAAGTTGATCTCAGATAGATGAACATCTCTTGATCAACATGATTCAAATATGCACTGTCCCACCCTATTGATAAAAAACAGATGAACAAATAAGAGGATTGGGAATATGGAGTCATTCAATTACCTTTCATGAACTCGGCTCATCTCTTCTTTTAGTCTCACCTTTAATCAGAGTTCCAGTTCACATTCTGTCGGCTCGACTGGGGAAGTCGATCACGCTGGAATGCGTTGTGGAAACGTCTCCCAGTTCGGTTAGTTACTGGACGAAGAAGAACGACAAAGGAACAGGTAAGATGCATCCAGTTCCGTAGGCGTTTGTGGAGTATCCTAGGAAATCTTTCTGAATCCTTGTCATTTGAAAAAGTGGAAAATGATCCTCATAATGTCCTCCGGCTGCATGAGAAAATCCCGTGTAGTTCAAATTCCAGTTGAAAACCTTTCTAAAAATCGCGAAAGTGAACGAATCTCTGTAAATTTCGAAAAGTCATCAAGAGTTCATGACGACTGTCCCCGCAGAAAAGAATTCATTTCTGAGATTGGTTAGCAAGGAATCTTCTTTTCACAAAATCATTAAAAATTGATGAGATCGCAAGCATTTCAAGACAATGAAGTTTCTACTTTTTAAAAAGAAAAAAGTAGTGTAGCAGAAGAATGCTGTCAAACTTCAGGTCACGTCATTAAGGCCAAAAGTTTATCGGTCACAAAATAGCAGCGGGAAGTTCAGAACACGTGTTCTTCCACTTTGAACTCAGGTCATTCAAGGAATTACGTAACATCAAAAATCTATCAGGATTTTTTCGTCTACTTTGCCTGACTTGCAAGATATATCACAGGTTCATAAAGATGTATCACGGGAATGATAGGTCATCAGGAAAAAAAAACATGTCCATCATCATTTTTTCCACTATTGCTGAAAACCCCATTCCATTCACGTCTTTCATTGATGTACTGAGCTGAATCCTCAGCTCTTCACCTCACCGGTTTCTTCAAAATGCTGAATTCTACGTCCGGGAGTCAGTGTGGTTCTGCTTACTTATTTGTTCCTTTATTTCTTTTATGGCTTTCATGAATGTCTGCTGCGCATTTTAACAAATCCAACAAGTGGCCCAGAACTTCACAATTACCTAGCAAAGTGGAGTATGCCTTGAAACAGCTCATTGGAGGAACTTGCTCATTGGAATGCTCATTCATTCATTTCAGACCTTGCTAAAATGAGACTCTCATCTGCTCCCGCATTGCAAACTGAAAATAATTCAAGTTCAAAGGTCAATGCCGCGGTCCCAGTGATTTGTCGAGATTTATTTTGACCTTTACACGATCACGGTTTCTGGTGACCTCTTTTGTGGAGGTGTTTTCAACCGACTTGCTAATTTCGATCTCACGGGGCCACACTGCAGATGTCTGAAAAGCAAACAAACCGCAGCGACTCCATCTCCGTGTGAAATGAGGATTGCCTATCTGGCTGAATTTTCTTGATGCCGTTCCAAAGCGCACTGCATGCTGTAAGATCATTGATTCTGCTATCAAATGATTTTTTGAACATTCCGCTTCCCACAATCTGATCGACTTTCATTCCACAACACTCTTCCTTCCAGTTTTTTTTACATCTTGCCTAAATAGGCACAAATTTCAGAAGATAATTAATAACCTGAATCCAGAAACTCATTTCTCATATTCTCCAGTGCACGGATGCGCTGAATGATAACTTACATATTACGTGTCATCTGGAAATTACACGGGAATTTCGGCACAGTGTCCGTCCATTCTCGGATTATTTATTAAATAACTCGGCATGAATTTCCCAAGGTAAGGATTGGCTTCCTGGGAAGATAATTTGTCACTGATTCCTTTTTCTCACTGCGAAACAAGGGAGTCCTTAAGCAGTAAGCTCTGAATGCTCTAAACTTTGCAAACGTGACAGTCCGGTGCTTAACGTTTCCATGGGAACTTTTCTTTGCCATGATGTGTCGATCACATGCTAAACGTTCGTTTCTTTATCCAGAGGCTGTTTTCATTTTCACTTGTGAATTTTGATGCAACACTTAGGTCTCGTCCAACGAAGCTGAGATTTTCTTCTTACTTCCTACTTCATTAGAGTACTCCTTGCAAGACATAAGGAAGAACCCGAAAACTTTCGAAATTTCTAGAAAACAGAAACTCATGTTATTTCTTTCACATTTACTTTTACATGATTTTATCCGAATATGTTCCCATTTGTGACTCTGAAAGTCCTAATGATGCAAAATTGCCTCATCTTGTGTTATCTCTGATGAAGCCGATTCAGATTCAGGTATCCATCAGACGATTTCTCTTCTAGTAAGAGTTGAAGTGCTCAGCTCTTCTCTTGAAGTTTTGGAGTGTGCATCTAAAACGTTTTTCAGTCCTTCCATCCTAAGCTTCCTCTATCGAATTAGAAAATCTTGATAACAACAGCGTTTTCTTCTGCAGGTTCGAATCCTCGAATCTTATTTAGATCCTCATTCGCAATGGAAGACAAAGATCTTAATTCTTCTTCCCATGGAATTTTGTTTCCAAATTCATCCTGGAGGAGTGTGCATTTTTTTCTTTTTTTTATTGTTTCATTCTTGGGATAACCAAAACATCTATAATAAGAATAAAACAAACGGAGAACAGTTTCCTGGGAGTCAGGTACTCAATGGATTAAGGATTAACATCTTCATTCGGTGCAGTGGTTTGAATAATTTCGGTCTGCTTATGGCATATGATTCGGGAATAAAATTTAGTTTACTTCTCGAGAACTTTATTTTTTTTATTTTGGTGACGGAATTATTTCTGACAGAGATAATGTTGTTTCTAATTGCTAAATCACACACCCTCCCCAAAAAGCAAATTTCAGGATTCCACTGGCTTTGTTTTTGTGTATGCTTTTTAATGTATTTCAGATGAACTTCAGAAGAACATTTGCTACTAGTGTCAGTATCAGTACACATCACAATGTCGGGTCTCGATATCTGTAAGCGTGTCGGAGTTTGTTTCTGAGGCATTCTCTGGTCTAAAAGTTTTTGTCACCGAATTCCTTACTTTGTATGCTTTTTTTTTTTTTCTAGGTTTTTCTGAAATGGTTTATTATGTTTTCAATTTTTGGGTTACTTCGGCTCTTTTCCTGTTTCCAGACAAATCATAGTCCTCGTTTAGGTACTGCATGCGATTTTTGATTTTATCCTTTCTACAACTTCTTGTTCTTCGTTCGAAACCACCCAGAACCTGGAGGAAATTCCTTCCAAAACCCAGTAGTGAAAATGGAAATGAAGAAATGCCTCGTTTCTTTTCTTCATCTCTATAGCGCTCTATGCATGTTTCTGTGTCCATTCTTTATAAGCATTCTCTAAGATTTCATCTCAGTTTCTTGCAGTACCAATATCCTCCAGAATTCCTTCATGCTCAAAATTTCGATTATATTATGAGTACGCATTTTGCCACTTTCCAGTAAATTCCAGGTGTTTGCCACATACTTCAAAAGTCTCAGCTTATTGACAAACCAAAACATCTATGCTCTAGCCATTCAACTGTTCAGAGGTAGAAGAATACAAGTTCGATTCTCGTTTGGAAGCGAAGAAATGCTTTTGATATCACTTTGTATGATTATAATCTTTCGTACTTCGATAGGTTCCAATATCATTGCTGACAGCAATCAGTACAGAACAGAAGAACGGTTTTTATCCTACTACATCGTTCACATGACTCTGATCATCGTGAAGTTTGCGAAAAAAGATGCTGGCTTGTATATCTGCACGGCCAAGAATGCATTCGGGGAGGCAAACGGGACTATACGTGTACATGGTTAGTACCACTTGTGTTTTATGAAGGACCAAACGAAACCCATTATGCATACTCGAATCATGTGGTATTTTGTTCTTCTAAAGTAGACTTGAAGTTTATTCTAAGAGGATTTCGGATTCTATGACTCTTCTCATGTCTCCGATAAATATACTGCTTCATAACCGGATTAAAAGATTAAGTAGTGTTTTTTTTTTCTTTTTCAGTCACATTTTTGAACCATCAAATGCATTTTCCTTGTTAAGAGTACCATAAAAGAGAAGATGTTCGCATCTTGTCTTGAGTCCCTTGTTTTTTCACTATCAAAAATTCTGATCAACATACTGTTTTCAGCATTTCTCAGTGCTAAAATTCCAAGCTATCCGTGAAAACATCCTTCATCTTTCATGGAACCTCTGTTTACAAATTGTTTGATGAAATCTTCATTCAAAGGAAAGCGAGAAACCTGCTAGCAGACAACCAGAACAGAACAGGAAGGGATGCATTGAAGTTTCCATCTAGTGTAGTTTTTTCTGCTAGAAGAGGAAACCATTAACCATTTCCCTTTTTTAAATGTTCTCTTTTCTAGGGAATAGCTTTAAGTTGCTTCTCTTGGCTACTTATCTGTAAAGAAAATTCTGCAACACTCGGCGTTGAAGCACGAAACATCCAATAAAGCAGAAAACCTGCATGCATGTTCTGATGAAACTTCACAGCAAACCGGAAAGCTTACTCTGCAGTAAAAACTTTCCAAGAAAAATATAAGGCAGCCTACTTGAAAGCGAAAACAAGATTCCATCTGACACCATGAGACGCATCTTTGGTGTGCCAGAGTCCACCTTAGTGCGGAGTATTTCAGTTAAAGAGTCACATCTATAGAACGGGGGCAGGCATAAGGCAAAACCTTGTAGTATCCGATATAGTGGTGTCGCCATTTTTGTGATGGTTGCCTATTCGATGGAAGCTTCAATATATTCCTTCCTGTTCTGATTGTCTGTATGCGTCTCTAATATATGCATCCAGTTGCATCCATCTTCCACAAGAAGGATCGAAAAGTTCTATTCATCAGAGGTTCTTACGGTCATCGGCAGACAAACAGAGAGATGTCCTAGAATCGTGTTAGATACCTTACCGAAACACCGGATTGTCTTCTGGTCCAATCAAAAAAGGAACTGCTCCAAGGGAAATTCTGCATGGATTTTTTGCAGAGATTTTGGAAATCCTCAAATTGAAACGAAAAATCAAGAACGTTCCCCTCTTCGTCGTAACAACAGATTTGCTAAAAACTAATGCTCTTTATTTCTTCGTTTCCTATTACACGTTCGATGAAGACGTTTGGGAACCATCTTGATCATCATGGAGACAGTTTCTCTCACCTGTTACTTACTTATTAATCAACTGATCTTCTCCTCACCCTTCATTCCCTTATTCGGTGTTCCTTAGTGAGTTTCGGACTCTTCAGTTTTGACCTTCGTTGTCCTCACTTATGAGTTTCCACATTCTGGAACACAATAGAACTGCGAAGAGCTGAACATAAGAGTGTATTAAAAGGCAGTTGAGTTCCTTCTCATTCCTGGATTCTGGGTTGTTCATTTAAAAGAAACGAATAGATAAGGAATATACAAGAAGAGTGAAGGGAAGCCATTCCCACCATTTCTATGCTCTGTACTCTATCGACATCCTTGTACTTTGAATGCCTACAGCAGGAGAATCTGATTGTGGCTCAGGTCGAGTTTCATCTTTCAACTTGAATTATCGAAGACGAACTCAAAGTTCACGCAGTCTGACCTCGACATTGACACTCAACTTCTTATTCGGAGAGTTCAGGTACAGTTGCAACTCGAAATTACGGGGTAACCCGTAGGAACCATCCTATGAATCCAGGAAGGCTCCTGAGAAAGAAGTGCGTTCCTTTATGACTCTTGGTAGCGAACCGCGAAGGGGAGCTCTTCCTTATTCTCTTCGGAGGGACCGCCCGGAAGGGCCACCCTCCATTTCTTCTCCGGAGGGATCCAGCAAGGGGACCGATCCCTGTTACTTCTCTGAAGAGAACCCTGAAGGGACGATTCCAAATTTCTACAAAGGACTCTTTCCGAAGGGAATTGCGCGCTTCCGACAGTCTGGAAGGTCTCGGCTCCATTTTTACAACCGGACGGGAACCTCGAAGGCAACCGACTCCTTGATTCCTGAATGGACCCTGGAGGGTCAACTTCCAATCCCTACCACTCATCGGAGTCATCCGGTTTCCGGCTTCCACCGGTGCCGCACCTGCAGCTCACATACACAGAGCAGTACTATGAGAATCGGTGAGATCAAAGGAGCAGATCGGCATTATTCAAAAAATCTCTAAAAAAAAAAAAACAGCATCCTGGCATGTTTTGAATAAAAACGGATGCCATCCTCAGTTATTTTTACATTTTCACTCGAGACACGAGAATTACTTATCTGGTTTTATCTGGAAATCAGACACAGATTCGCCTCGGTGGAAGCAATTTCTTTTGAATATCATACCCATCTTCTTTTGCCTCCAAACTGCTGGATCCGATGCTGAATACAGCGCTGCCTATTTGTTCAGTTCCCAGCGAATACCCTCATTATACCCAAATTGATCCAAAGCAGCTGTTTCTCTTATGCTGCTTCATGAAAGGTGGTATTCTTTTTTTATTTTTCACTCAATAACGCTGGTTTCTTCTTGGTCCTTCGATGCACATTACTTTAACTCCTTCGTGTATAAGTGTTCGTTTCTATTTCTCATCTGCGGGTTATAAGGAGAGTGGAAATTTAACTGCATTCAAGGGAATACTTGTAATAACAAGGAATCTTTAATAAATGGGATGGAACGCACTATTGTAGGGATAATTGAATTTTTTTTCTTTCAGTAGCTCAAGAAAGCACAGATTTCCAAGATGATAGTGAGATGAACGACGCCGAAACATCGAATGATGCTTCACTGGAAATTGGCAACACTTTGAAAATGTATTCGTCCTCGGATCAGTTTCCAGAGAAGGAATCTTTGTCTAGTGATTTGAATGCATCCTGCCAGTTCTTTTATTCGAGGCACGAAATGATGCTGTTCTGCGGAATTATGCTGAACTATCTCTGCAAGCTCTGAGAGCATGTCAGCAGGTCAATCGTCAGGAGCCACCTGTTAGAAATCATTCATGGTGCCCACGCTCCCATTTCCAATGACAGAAGAGAAACCGTTGCGGTTCGACTGCATTTTTTGAAGTAAAGAAGGGAGATCATGGTGGGCCAGCAATTATTCGAAGAGCACTGAGTCAAAAGATTCTTAACTCGGATCCTCTTAAAACTCATGACGTAAAAGTACAGAAATAAATCGATTTGGTATTCAAAGTGTCGTTTTGCGTTCTGCAGAAATGCTAGTAGTCTTTGAATTCTGTCTGCCTATCTATCAGAAGCGACCTCGCATGTCACTGAAGGCAATCATGAACTCTAGCTCTTTGTAGTGAGCAGTGTAGGTGAACACACCTATCAGAGAAACAGCAAAGTTCTCAAGAGCACTGCCGTTTCATAAACGCAGACACCGAGCTAGAGAAGCAACCTTTTGGTGGAAAATTCCACGTGGGAAAAGTTCTTTGCATCAATCAAAGCGGAGACAAAAAAAGATCTGTTTTGAAGTATCAAAAGCAGTGTTAAGCAATAACACTGCTCTCCATGATTTTGCAAGAAACATCTCCCACAATGAAAATCCAGGATTTCTTCCCCCAAGATTTCTTTTTTTTTGTTCAAAATCTGACATACTGAACGAAGGATAAAGCAGCAGGAACAAAAAGAGACCACACTTGATCTCCGCCTTTAATCAGTTCCTAAATAAAAGCGCAAACTGTTTCTTCGGAAACGTGGTAGTTATAGAAACGGGTGATTTTGCTGTGCGTTCTCTCCACACCTCATGAAGGCAGGAAATTTCATATTCGTATACAAAAAGTAGATGACATTATTTTTTTTTTTTTCAAGAAGAGGGCAATCCTGAAAAAAGAGATATCAAAACTCCCAGAAATGCCACATTTTATAAAAAAAAAATAATTGGCTCAGAATTTTTCCATTGTTTATTATGTTTGTTTATTAAACATAATAAACAATAGAACATGTTGTTTATTAATTCAAACATGTGCCCCGTTGCCAACAGAAACCTATTCAATTATCCTGGTGTTGTACAGAAATCCCTGTTGAACTATTCTGTAGGTCTTTAAGGAGGCAAACCAGAAATATCCATCTCTTCAAATGCCCTGATTACGTTTCGTTCTGAGATCTTTCCGTCTTCTTTTTCCGCCCAACAGCTTTCCTTAGTGTTCCACGCTCACCATTTACTGTTGATGGTTTTCTTGTGCTTGTATGCAGACTGTGCTGAGAGCTGGGCTCTGGGTCCTGAAGTTCATCTACAAATTCTGATCCTCTTACTCCCCACGCCCAGGTATCCCATTCTGTCATTCCGCGAACGATTCCTTCTCGTCAAACACCCTACGAGTGTTTGCGTTCCTCCCTATCGGATGGTGTGCTTTCGAACCTCGTCAAGCGTCTGAGTCTTCCCACCCATCGAAATCGATGGCGGCGTGGGAAAGAACTCGAAGGAACTGGGCTTGTGAGCACTCGGCAATCGTACCTGTTTTCCGTACTTTCATTGCTTTGTTCTGAATCAGAAAGAAATAAAGCTAAATTCTCTCTTCCCTCTCCGACGCGGATCATCCGAAGGAAGCTATGCAACTGCTCCACCTTATCACACCTTGCATACTTCTGCTTGAAGGTGCGAACCATTTAGAACTTACCAGGCGAGGAGAACTTGAAACCTTCCTGTCGTCATACGTAGTGACCAGAAGCCACAGTATTAGGAGGTCCTCAGGTTCTTGAAGTTGTGACTTCATGTCTATTGGTTTTCCGTTCCATTTGCATTGAACAGGAAAAGTTCATCCAATGGAGGGCTCCTTGGACGTAATCAGACAGAGCCATGCGCTCGATTGCACATGGAAGAGCAGCTGTGATCGAACAGCAGCTTCATGGGATTCATATCATTTTCAGATGAGATCGTTTCTTCTCCCTGAGATGATGATATCTGAGAAAGGCAAAATGAAGAGAACATTTCACTCATGTCTTCTGTTTTATTGAAAAACAGGCAGAAAAACGATTGGTGCACAAGATGAGATGCAACAGATTGGCTCATGTAAGTAGTAACCTCTACTCCTTCTGCTTGGCGCAGAAAGAGTAGGGGTTTCTCGAAGAACTCTCGGTTTCCTGCATGGTGATTGTTTTAACCAAAAAGATTCGCATCTCACAATTTTATCACGAGCCAAAAAAAAAACATTAAGAGATAATTGCAACAGTGCAACATCTCGGTTATGATCAAGAGAAAAGCAGGAAAGAAAGAGAGAAAAAATCTTTTTTTTTTTTTAATCAAGTTACAAGAAAAAAGCAACATCATCAATAAGAAAAGTGAACTTTTGCCCACTAATGCTATCGAACACGAGGTCAGTTTTGCGTCCCTGGGGTAACCAGGATGCAACACGCCTTCATCAGGATGCGTGTGTGCATTCTGGAAATACTGCTGGAATCGCTTACATCAGAACACTCCTACAAAGTGAAAAGATTCCAGGAGTTCGTAAGACTTAAACGCACTTTAGCAAGATAGAATAGGATACTCTAAACTTCGAGCTAAGATTTTAATTTGGACGCCACAGGATGTAAGGTCTTAAATCAGACTGAATGATTCTGCTGCCCAACTCAAAAGATGGGAACTCTTTTGTGTTTCTATTCAAACACGCCGTGAGACTCTCCGCTTCTGTGCCTCCGATTAATCGTCTGTCAAATCAACTATGCAAATGTGCTTTCATCTAAGTTACGTCCTTTATGTGTGGCAAAGTATTCCTCCCTTAATCACTATGCTGTTTGTCCTTTTTGCAGCACTCCTGGAATAAGTATTCCATTGAACTTTCGCGTCTGCAAGAGGCATGGCTGCAATGTTCCTGTGTTTTATGCACGCCGCAAACACATGGACTGCGATTCAATGTGGCACGTCCGAGAACGCACTTCTTAGATGGCAAAGAAGCCATTATCCAATAACCATTCCTTCTTATCGATAGTTTCAGTGCTGCACATCCTGAAATGGATTACAGGAAAAACATCAGAAACCCCAAAAACATGCACAAAAAAAAGGGGGGAGGGGAACTGTGGTTATTCTAACTGCAAACATTTCCCAGGCTGGAGAGTGGATGTCGTCCTAAACGACCGTCAATGTGCTCGGTTTTGCATCAGATCCATATTCGCAAGCAACAGCCAATTCCTTGAAAAATACAGTGGAAGTCGTCTATGATCCAAGAGATCACTTTCGTCGATGAGGAGAGCATACTGAGAAAATCCCCGGACCATGCAGCAGTCTTAAGACTTGCTACTCACGCTTGCAGCAGTCGATTGCTGAATATCCTGAGGTCAAAAGAAAAGTTTGATGACTCAGGACACCAACTTGTTCGCTTCTTTGAGTTCATGATTCCGTCCTGAAGGCCAAAAGGTAGAATAATTTTCTATGGATCCGAAACTGTGTCTGCAATTATCGTAGTGAGAACTCGATAGAGATTCCATTTCTGAATCTGTATTGGACGGTCCCATGACCACAAATTCTGTGCTCAAGAAATCAACAAATTCATTACTATTCGAGAAAGAATCTTCCAAGAAAATTACTCGGATGCGGGAGCCATCACTGAAAATTTTAAAATAGCTTTGAGGATTGTCATTTCCGAGACCTAATGTGACTGTGGAAGTTGTAAACGGACAAAATGTTCGTTTGCTTACTAGCGCAAGAACTTCTTGGCTAATGGGATTCAGGAATCAAAGCCAGCTTCCCAGATTCTTAATACTTTGTCGTTTACCCCTGCTGTTCGTGGACATCAATGAATTTTTGATTGAGACTTACAGCGATGGCATTCATTCTCATTTTCGGACTTGATAATAATTCAGGAAAAGAGATAACTAGCAGTCAGCGGTTCAAGATTTTTTCTTACTCTAACTGTGCCCCGAAAGTTGAGGTTGAGCAGAGCCTTCTGTAAGTAGTGCTGGTTCCAATTAGCCATCGGTCTATTCATCTGTTAGTATCTCGGATTCTGACGATAGCAAGCAGCGATATCGCCTCCAGTTTGTTCCATACGAAATCCGATGCCTGAATCAGGGTCACACGGAGGATGTTTCCAAGTCTTCGAGCTCCCTTAGTATTCCCTGGAAAAGTTTAGTTCTGAAGTGGTCCTGACACAACCGAAGAGCTTCGATTTCAAATGCGGGTCAGTTGACCAGAGGCTAATTCTACCGAGGTGCAAGTTTTCTAAAGCCACATGGATGGCAAATGATGCAAACATCCACTCAGAAGCCCAACTGTGTAGGAGCTCTGATTCTTTGATCATGGAAACAGCAGGAAACCGTGACAATCGATAACCTCAGAAATCTCAGAAAAGAAATCGCAACTAAGCTCATAAATATATGAAGGGGTAGAACTCCAATTAAAACGCATTAATTAAAATTTACACGCATTAATTTAAACACGACCAATCATTTGCGATAATAAATGTTTTACGGTTCAAGTGATTAATCGGTTTATATTAATAATTACAGGCTATTTTTAATAATAACCAAATAAAAAAATCAAAGTGAATAATTTATAAGAATTTGTCACATAAACCAGTAATTATTAATAATTCGCAACTATCACTGGTAAATCTACTGATTGTCAATACGTTAACCCTCTACGGTCCGAATTTTTTTTTTTAAATCTAAATGCAAATCAGTGATGAATTCAGTTGTTTGAATGATTTTATTTTAGCGAATATGCTTTGTAATTTTGGGGTTACAACGGCGTACAACGTACAACGCAATTGTGCGTGTAAGAAAAGCCCAAGTATGGAATTCCATGAAACAGTTTGCTCTTGGCTTTAATCATAGGTGTAGGTTGCATTTCGAACCTTTCATCTTTGGAACTCCTTTGCATCTGGGCTTTTTGCAGTGTGCCCCCTCTTATCAGAAAACATTGGCCAATGTGCGATCTTTGCACGTTTTCTACTGGAAGTGTTGCACTTGTTCCCCTTTTCTTCTCCTCTTCTAATTGTTCGTCTACAGTGGTTGATACACCTCGTCCTGCTATTAGAGATCATTGTGACCTGAAAGTCACAAAGCTGCATCATGTGAAAGTAACAACGAAATGATTGTTCAAATGCAAGCAAATAAGAGATTATTGATACACAGACCAAGAGCTATTAGGTAGGCTTTTTTTTGTTTATAAAAACACCGATAGAACGAAAAATAATAGCAACTGCACATTTATAGACAACTTGCAAAAGCATTTATCCCGATATCTCGGGTTAGACTTGATATCCGTTACCAAGGCTGTTACATCTGTTACCAAGGAGACGTCATAGAACAAGATGTATATGCCGCCTTTATTATTTAAAAAATTAAATAAATCAAAAAGATATGGAGATATTAGTATGTGAGTCACACCGGGCTATAGAGGGTCAAGTTCGAAGCTCGCGAGGAGCAGAAAAATATCACGTCGGATTAGGACGTGCGTGGGTCACCGCGTATTCCTGCCCCCCGGAGAAAAAAGCGAGGGCTCTCAAATTGGCTGTAAAGGCTGCAAAACTAAAGTAGTTTTGAAAACAGACTTTCCAATCGGCACTTTGTCAGAAATCACCAGTGAAGATGATCTTGAGACGATAGGAAAAGATCAATCGAATAGTGATGTGGAACTTCAGAGAATCATCTCAAAGGAGGATGGCGATATGTGGACAGAAAATGATGACAATGTGGAAGTGGAAATAGATGATTCGAGTGAAGAATTGCAGTTAACAGCTGCTGGAGATCCAAGAAAATATAGAAATAAGAGTGTTAGCCAAATCAAAGACGAACAACATTCTTCTGAAATAGAAAAAAGATCGATAGGAAAGATGACAAAGTTAAAAAAAATTGCCAATGTTGAATTGGAAAATAGTGAAAAAAACAAGGAAGATTCTTCTTTTGCACTCAATGAAATCTCTGAAACGATTCAGGGAGCTCGAAACTCTGCTAAGCAGCCACTGAGATGGGAAGCTGAAAAAATGTTACGGCTTCCGAAGACTTAAATGTCCAATGGCGTATATAGGAGAAAGCGTACGGAAGGATTCCAGATGCAGATAGGGCTAAGGCCGATAACCGGAATATTGTAGCTGTTATAATTTGTACTGAGAATGAAAACTTGTATAATCTCGGTACAAATCCGATTCTATACAAGGAATGAATTTAATGACTGCACGGAAGCTTTTATTTCAGTTCGTGAAGTTCCAGATATTGAAACAAGTCTAAGAGGTGCAATTATTCTAATTTAGGTGGTCAAGGATTCGCATAATGCAATGGTACAGGCTATTGCAATTCAAATAGCTGCAAATGTAAAAAGCGAACAATCCTTTGTAATTCCAAATGCCACAAAAGCTCTTTCTGCAAAAATAAATATATATTTTTTTATAACCACATAATAACATTACATTCTTGTCTTATTCATGCATTTCTATCCAACCTTTATAAAAATTAACTCATTTTTGTATAAATGTGTCGCAATTTTGGATAATTTGTATGTCGTGATTTTGTGTCATAAGTCTGCTTTTCTTTTTCTTTGATTTGTCAAGAACTTGTTTATGTAATAATTAATGCATGTATGTTTTAATGATAAATATTATAAAACATGCTCCTATAAAATTTACCAGGCTCCCCTGGTAATACGAATATTTACCGTTAAATGTAATTATTGCGTGTTATTATTCACTTTCACCTTTTTATTTGGTTATGATTAATAATATCAGGTAATTATTAATACTAACCGGATTTATTACATGAACCGTAACAAATGCATAAGTATTCTCCACGTAGAGCACGTGCAGCATGATCCTTGCTTTTCTATTTAAAAATCTAAAATATGGTAAGCTCAAAAATAAATTATTTTGGATAAACGAACTCGTTTATAGTATTTAGTGAAAGAACTCACTGATGATAAGACCGAATAATCTATAAGTACTCATGAGATCAAGCAGATCAAGTCACTTTGTTCATACTCAGGTGACGGTGCTGTGCTGAACGAGATGATGAAAGAGTTGATGATACTTCCCCAGAATAAAATTCGTATATAAATTACATAAAAAAGCAGCATCGTTAAGGCGTACCTCTATAAGATGCAAATAATCAAACAAGCATTTCAAGCACGTGTGAATTTAGGCCACAGAACCAACCTAACTTCAATTCAACAAGGTAAACATCAAAAACACCGTACGCGTGTACGAAACTTCTATTACACGAAGGTAATTGCTCGAGATGCCTTTGTGTAGGCTATAATTTTAAGGAAGTTCACTAGTTCCAAAAAACAAGCAGTCAATATTCCCTGTCTGTTTCTATGGGGAACATCACTGACATTGGATGACAACTGTGTTTTGCATGTCGAATAATTAGTACCAACCATCTGCTGATCTATACGCGATTTATAAATTGGATTTCCCAACGAATTTCCACTCAGAGAAACTTCAAATAGTTTGAAAATTCAAGTCTTAATCCTGATTTTCGATTCCTCGGAATCATAACTGAAGCCACGGCGGGGAATTTTAGTAATGATTGGGGGAAAGGGAAAATTACAAAGCTCAACTACAAAAAGTAATCGCAAATAACTCTTAGAAGCGGGATCTATTTGCTAATGATCTCTGTACTGAAAGATTGCACATCTTCAGTTTCGAGATGAAATACCCCCAACCAATGCATACTGCTGCAATCTAAGACATCTCTACCTTTCGAAGGATTTCCCGTTTTGTGCAGAACAAGTTGCTGTTTGCCCATGTTGCTGTGCAAGTACACTATAATGGCATATGCAGAACCACAAGGACAATTAGGATAGAGAGAAAGGAATAAATGATGTTTATGATCTTTTTAATGATGAAAGGTATCCTCGTTATCTGTTTCCAAAACAAGCAGCAGTCAGGCCATAAAACCTTTTCAGTGAGCATTTATCTTATAAGCTAGAATTACTTTCTGACAACATGGTTTCCTACTAGTGAGAAGTGCAGAATGATCCGCATCCATGTTAAACATAGCCTTTCCAGCAAAGCTACCTGCATGAAGTGACTATCATTTTCCCCCCAGAATACTCTGTGTCCTGTGGTAAAGAAGAGTCCTCCTGTTTTCCGGAAGCAAAGGAAATACAAAGTTTTCGTATTTCCTGCAGCTCCTTTCTTTTGCCTTTGATATGAGTTCATTTCATTTCATAGAAACCAGTATTCCGAGAAACCAGTCGGGTGGATTGTCAGTTCATGTTGGTTCTTAAATCAACATGGATTTTAGTAATGATGATCAGAAAACTCTTCCACAGAAAATGGTTGCAAATGACATTGAGAAGAGAAACTTTGTTGATTTCACTGAATTGAAAGATCGTCAGAGCTGCAACAACAGCCGAAATATTATATATTAAAGATAAAGTTCATTATTCCAAGAATTAAAAAAAAAATTATTTTGTTCTTCTCTTCTTGGTTGAGAATAAAGGAAAAAACATTCTATCGTGTACCATCAATCGCACTTTGCTGCTGTGCTGTCTTCCAGTGCCCTTAATCATTTGCATGATTAAAACATCACTTTAGAGAAAATTCTCCATTTAAATAAGAAATCCATAATTTGGCTCATCTTGCAGTCTTTCTTACGTTTGTCCTTGTTCCGACAAAAACCGTTTATTCTTCAAAAAATTGCTGAAGCCATGAACTTTAGACTTTTCTGAACTCCAAGTTCTTCAAACTCTGAATTTCAGAAGCCTGAAGTTTGAAGAAAATTCAGACTTCAGACTTCTGAAATTTCATAAGATTGCAAATAGTAATTAGCTAAAAATGATAATTGGGTCACAAACTGCTAGATAATTATTCTAAGATTTATTGCACCCACCCTTTTGATTCTTGACTTTCTTCTACCTTTCCTTGATTCTGCAAGATTATCTTATTGCAGTTTTTGAAAAACTGAGATGGCACAATGATAGTGATCCAAACTAATAGGAGAATAGGAGTGACTTGTATTGATTCTGTTTCATTGCAACTATCACGTACTTCTATCCTTTCCCTACTCATTCATTAATAAACTCAAGTCGGAATACGCAAGGAATGAGGTGTAGGCAAAATGCTTTGGGGGTTTGAATTTCACTTATCAGAAATTGCCTTCGTTTTACTAAAATAATAATTACTAATTGACAATCCAGTTATATGCTAAATGTACGCACGACCCTAAGCATCATCTCCTGGGAATTCCATTAATCTAACTGCTGAGCTTTGAAGAGGATCATAGTAAGCTCTCTGCAAAACTGTTCTGGAGACATCGGGGAAGAAGGTGACTAGAACTAGGCAAGTATTTAAAGAAAACATACGCGTAGTTTTGGCGACCAGTCGTTGTACTGCTGGGTGAAATTATTTCCAATCAGTCAATTCAATACCTTTGACCTATCTTCCTTCTGAAGTTCGAATCTCTTGCCTAAGAAAAGAGACAAATTGCTGCTAACAGGCGATCAGGGTACCCGCAGAGATTAGCTTGCTGATACTAAGTGTTGAGCTGCAAAAGCTTTCTGTTTTCTTCAATTCTCATTTTGCTTTTCTTCTTTAAAAAGAACGAATAGCCCTGCCCTCAAGATAACTTACTCTCTGTCTTTTTTTTATCAAGAAATCTTACATGAGCTGAAGGAACGATCGAGGTTCAAGAGAACAGGAGCAAGAAACCAAGAGTGGTGAATAGAGATCAGAGCTGTTCATGTGGTAATCTGAATGAATTTCTTAGAAGGTACACAAGACATCAGCAAATAAGGAAGTTTTGGTGGGTTTTCCATGAGATCACATATAAAATATTTTTAGAAACACAACTATATCCAAAGAGAAGAAAAATGAAAATGGATAATATGAAAAAATAAGATGGAACTAGAAAAATAGAACAAAGCATTTAAGGGATAAAGATGCATTTGCGAGACTGAGAACTTCTGCAAAGCAAGGACGGAGTTTCATCCTCATCTTTTGTACTGATTAATACAGTCATCGGCAAGCAACAGAAGCAGACACTTCAAAAATCAACGCTCAAGGAGAAAGCACATGTGACGTAACTAAGATACTAAGCTCAAAGAAATGTTTCTTCTGACTTGGGTGTAAGTTTACACAGAGTGAGCTACTTGAAACCTTAGGTTTGGTTACGTTTCTCCACAAAGCCGATTTTAAGTAGTTCGCCTTTATTGATAACATGAAAGGAGTAATGGTAAGTCTTTTGCCGACGTCCTAATAAGCCGAGAATCAGAAAGAGTGTGTCAAGAGGGAACGAATCTGTTAAGCTCTCTTTATACTCACATTAGAATGCTGATTCTTTTAATAGACAGCAGTTTCATCGATTTAATCGTCATCATACAAGCTCACAATTGACGGCGTCATCAGATAATTTATTGAGAGCACCAAAAGAGTAAACAGCATACTGCATAAATACTCAAGACTTGTAAGTTAGAGGAAGTTCAAGGATCTTAAGGATGGAATGAGATTTCAAAGAGTTTTCTTAAAAGAAGAACTATTCAATCAGAGTAAACTTGCACGACTTTATATTAAAGAACGAATCAGATTCTGGAAATATTTGGAATCTAACAAAACATTCGATGCAATGACAAAGAAATAGCCATCAACTGGCTATTTCTTTGTCATTTTTTCCTCCATCTTCATAATCTCTAGAATAGTTCAGAGTCTCTTCCAAAGCAAATCTACAGAAGTTTCGAAAGAACCGATTTCCATTCGAGTTGTGCAGCGAGGAAGAACACTGAAGATCGTTCCTCATGCAGGTTCTTGACAAGTCCGCTGACGAGTGACGAGACACTGTATCTCACATACGAAGTCATCATAAGGAGGCTTATCTTTATACAACCAGACGTGATGATCTGGTGGTTCACGGCACTAAAGCTATGGCACGGAGCAGCACTCAACAGGTCTCAGATGTTGAGAAGACCTACGACCACACTTTGAAGGCAGAATTGGGTGTTTTTTCCAATGTGATGTGTGGTGTCCCTTCGAAAACCTGCAGTGTTTTCAGCAACGAGAGAGAAGAGAGAAAACATCAAAGTTGTCTTGGAGGCTTCCAAATCTCCGTGATCATCTGAATTCGGGAGGTATTCACTCCTAGAATTGAAGATTACACGAACACAATTATTCAGAATTTATATGGGAGACGAGAAAACTCATGGTTTCCAGTAGCACGCAATGATCCAGAGTGATGGACTTTCCTGCCAATCTACTCAACATGCGACAGTTATGTGAAAGTATTTGTGTTCGACTCCTCTCCTGGAACGAACTTTCATGTTGCTGTCCATAGTCTCCTTACTGTGCCTCTATAGTCAAGTGAACGTTGGACAGCGTGGATAATTGTGTCTTCTTCCCTGTCCTCTCATAAGATGGAAACATCATCTTACCTTTCTATGTAAAGATAAACCAGCTATGATCGATTACGATCTGATAGTTTGCATGTTCCTTCCCACTATGTAAGGGTACTTCATCAAACAGAATGCTTGGAACGTGATCTGCTCTCTTGTGCAGGGTTGATCCGATACTTTGCCCAGTTTGTTCTGCCTACGTTCGCTATTTTTAATTTATCACTCCCATTGTGCTGCATTTCCTTCAGTCTTTTCTGTTTCATTTCGTTCACATTTTACTTTGCATTTATTTCTCAGGTGTCAACGATCACTTTTTTCTTTATGTAAGCTTCTTTATTCTCTCCTAGAATTCCTCAATAATCATCCTGTTTTGGAACTAAACTCCCCACTTATGGAAAAATAGGTACCATTCTCTTCCGATGCTAGATTTATAAAGAAGAATGGCATAATCATTTTGATTCTCTTGTAACTTACAGATTAGTCCCGAATGATGCATGTTTATGTGTTTTAAGTTTGTTCTCGCGCTGTACTATTTGCTTACAGGACATTTCGAAATACTCGCAGATCTCCTTCAAGCCACTCCAGCTGTATTTGAATCTCAGATGTATGAGCAGGAAAGAGACATTCTAGATTGATTGAAACAAATGATTGCGGTATTTGAAAAGTGCAGAACGACATTTTCAAAATGCTGTCTGAAGTGTCTCGTACCTATTATGCAATCCATCTGGATATCCATTGCACAAATTTATCTGGCTTTATAACGCTTTTTCATTACTAAATCATGCTATCAATGAAGTTAAGATCAAAAGTTAAAAGATAAGTAGCTTTCCTTATTAATACTTATTCCTTTTTCATGATTTTCATATTCTTTCTTGCGCAATATCAAAGCTACACATAGTGGAAATTTATGGAAAACTTGAAAATATAGCCACCGATGAAAAGGTTGCATATACAAGTTCTTCCATTCTATCGCAATGGGAACTCATCTTTCAACTATTAAGCTAAGTTTTGACTTTTTGTATATAGAAACCTTTCCTTAATCTTCATGGATGTGTTATTTACATCAATGGTTTTTGGAACTGCTCTTCTGCGAATTCTTTTTTTTTTTTTAATGTCTATTCCTGCAAATCTATAACTCTAAAACCATCTTTATTCTTGTGCATATCCCATGACAACATATGGGAAAATATATGTATACAGCACAGCATTTTCGTAACTCAAGACTATTCCTGTAATGAGCACTATCTTTTAGTTGATATGTATTAAGGAAGGCGCCTTCAAAAGAAAAGTCATACAAATAACTGCAAAATCAGTCAACTTCCTCGAAACTATTGCAAGAGAGAACACAACCATATCGGATGGAATCTATCCAAATTTTGTGAAATCCTTCATCTTCGTATACAACGTGTTCTAGGACTCGATATTTGCATTATTGTAGTAAAAAAAGTCTCCATTCTATTGACAGTCTCCTTATGGGATCCCTTCATACTTCCATATCTCTTATGTTCCTCTTTTTCGCTACGAGCTATTGAAGTTCAAACTTCAGTGATTTCTTTCGAGAGCTGAATCTCCTCATTAAAACATAAAACACATCTTATACATTTATAAACTCTTGAGACTGTGTTCTCAATGCAATGCAACTCGCCAAGAACTCTATTTGTAGTCTATTGGAAACAGCCGGCAAATCTGAAAGACCAAAATTATACTTACGTTTCATCTATTGTAAACAATATATTCTGACTCCATTAGTTTTTTGTGCATTCCTCGATTATTAATATTGTAAATCACTTCCTTCTTGTGAGAACTTCGAAATCATTGGTTACATTATTGATGAAACTGTATTTATTGCTTCGGCGTATAATAGATTATGGCAAATTGATTATGTTATTTGGCTTTTTCTAGCACATGAAAGGAGTTTCTAACTTGGAGTTAATTTTTCGTATTTTGAGCTTTCATTGTGTCTCACTCTTTACTTGTTTGATTTACTATAGGAACTTAGGAGTCACTAATCCTTGAAATGAACACCTGTGTTCGGTAAAACCAACTATATTCTTTCTTCTCGAATCATTATAATTATAATTTAATAAACTTATATTTATATGATGTTCATCTATTTATATAATTTTAACTCAATAAAAATTCCACAACTTATTACGAAGTAGAGCACATTTTCGAAAACAAGAAAAAAATTAAGTGTTCCATAAATGTGTTCTTATTAGGCATTTGCAGAGAAGTCAATTACGATTACCTTCGTATAAGCCTATCTTTTTTAGTGCACTGGAAATCAAAAAAAAATTAAAAATTGCAAACCTGGCATTTAAAAAAATAACTTTTCTTTGGAAATCGTTTGTTAATGGGAACTATGTCGATAAGAATTCTATAGCTACTTGTACAAGTAGCTGATTTTTTTCAAGTTCCTAGTGTTCAGTGCTTCGATATTTTCACATAGTGCCTTCATACATGACATGCATCTGTATTTGTTATACATGCATTGTTGTATACGAATGTGTATATCGAGATAATCATATGCACACACATTCAAGTATAAACGTTTGCAAGTATTAAATAACCCATGTCTATGCAAATCGGATATACAGTCAGCAATTATTTCTTAAATATTATTTCTTATTCGTATTTTTATTCCAAAAATAACAAAATTCCAAATTCCAAGTATTTGGACTTATTAAGAGTGCTACTGGTATTTGCATAAAAATTTGTTCTGTGTTCTCTGTGGTACTGCCCGGGTATTTATCTACATTCCAAGAATTGGTGAAATTTCTGAGGTAGAATTGTTGTAATAATAAGATTATTTATTACTTCATTCATGTGTCACATTTTATCATTTTATAAATTCGTACTTTTTGCATTTATTGTCTGTCTTTGTTATTTTGGGGGAGGGACTTCATGTTGTGTTATCTTAGTAGTGATTTGTTCCCTGTTAATTTTTAATAGTTTGGTTTGGAAAAGCCTTTGTCTGCCCGTATTTTTCTGTGTCCTTATCTTTTTTTTATCATTTCAACTTTGGTTCCAATTTTAACTAGTTTTGTTTTTCAAGACTGTTGTAATCTAGTTGCAATGGATTACTGTTCTTGCCCTGCAAATTCCAGTTGATTCCTATTTTTTTTTCTTCCCCAAAATTAATTCAAATGATTCAGGTTTCTGACATTTGTAGTCTCATCATCTTATTTGTGTTCAAGTAAAAGATTTTTCATGATGGAAGTAGCTACAGTTGTTAGAGCTTTTTAAAATAGTTAGGAATTGTTATAGGTATTGTAAGGTAAATATGAGAATAATAAATCCAGATCATGTGGAAAAGTAGGTTGTGAAGAATGAACCAAAAGTGTTGTCTTAGTGATTCAGCAGTAGAGCATAAAATGAGTAATAATTCAAGATTAATAAGCATGGTTAGCAGTTCATGTTTCAGAATAAAATATTAGGTAAGAATGAAATAGAGATAAATCGAAAATTTCTGTTGAGGGAAAATTAAACGAAATCGACTTGAATAAGTTTCATTTGTAATATGTGAATATCCATTCAAAGTGAAATGTAATAGATTTGAAATTCATATTTGCAAATGGATATTACAGGTCATCATCTGGCATGGATGGTAAAATCATATGATGAAAAAAGAATTGTGATAGGCAAGGCAATCAGAATTACAGATTATCTTTTTTTCCATGAAAAAATGTGAGTATGGAAAATCTAAATTAGTAATCATCATGAAGAAAAGGGAAAGATTTGCTAAGGCTTCTTAAGCCTATTAGTTTTTCAGGTCTAGTCATTATGAAATAGTTGGATAAAATATGTGACACTTGTGATATGAGATGAAAAATTTAAAAATTCATTTTTGCATTCAGGGATATTTATTACAAACTATTGAAGAAATAGGACAGTACCCAGAATTCAAAAGCAGAAGTGATGAGATTCAACATGATTGAAACGTAGGCAACATTGATTATGGCAGGATTTTTAGTAAGAGAGAAAAAATAAGCGTGAATTTATCAAATGTAGCATCATTTTGGGAATCTGCTGAATCATAAAAGTCAGAAGGTTCTCTAAGAAAAAGTCATATGCAGATATGACATACAGAAACTGAAGGAAAGTATTTCACAACAGTATAAAGAGATGTTAGATCGTAAAGGTACTTGGAAAGTATGTTTAGATCGTAGATTCGACATGGAAAAAATTTCTTTGAAAGGGTGAATTTGCAGATAGAACATATAGATGTAGACATGAACACAAGAGTCTGTTGGTTCATTTATTTGTCTGCTATTGAATTGTAGAAGATCCAGTCTACTTTTCATTGTTTATTAAATAATTGCAGTTTTAGAAATCTGTAAAATATTTCCAGAATAATAACAGTTTTATGTATGCTGCAAAAAATAAATAGGGAACAACTGCTTTTTGCATTAAAAATGTGTACATGTATAAAATGTGCATGTGTTTTTTTTTTTTCAGTTAACAAACTTTAGAGTTGGGATGTAGAATGTAAGACATTTTTATGTTTTTTTATGCCATGTTTCATGTCCTTAAAGTATCCAACTTTTCTTGAAGGACAAATTATTCTTAATGTACATAAGATCTTCCTACTCTGATGTATGTCTTGTTCAAGAGTAACTTATAAGATTGGCACAGACAGAGTTCATTTTTCTATTAAGTTGGAATACCTTGTAAAAATAAAATCAGTGATCACTGTTTTATGATTAAAGTATATGTGTATATTTAGGTAGACTGCATTGAAAATTCATTTTTCATTAACTGCTTTTTGTGCAAAATAGGGTTGTTGCAAAGCAGCAGTTTGTATTGGGGATGTTGAAATGTATTATATGAAATTTTGCAGTAACCAATGTTTGCAGTATCAGTGTGGTTTATTTGTAAGTTAATTGAAAGGACCTACGAACTGTTGAAAACTACTCAAATTTTGGAATATTTGTGAATTTTGAGTACACTAAAGGAGAAAATTTCTTTTATGAAACATATGCAATAATAGGTGAATGGATTTTGAAGTTTGTAATTTTGATTGCCTTGGTAATCCATATTTTTTCACTGCTTGGTTGAAATATTGTAATCAGTTATTTTTGTTTACATCAAAGTGGTAAGCGCTTTGTTCACTGTAGATTTAGATTACTTATTGCATATTATTGAATACATTGTTTGTTGTATTATAACAGGTATTGATCTATATATGTCATTTATGTTTCTTCACCATATAAGAATTTCTAATTCAAGCAAATAATCTGATTATTTATGTCTGATCATAATTTGTAGGACTCTTGGACTGTTGGTGTACACATGGGCATCAATAAGTTATGCTTACCTTATTCCTTCTAATGTATTAGAATACATTTGCTTAATATTTTATGTTTACTTCCTATTTTTCCCGAATTCCCTTGAATGACGGATGTATATTAATTATTTGTTAGGTAAGTTAATTATTTCTTCATTGTGTATGTTCCTGTGTTCTGTACCAACTTAAATTCTTTAAAGATGCCTAAGTATGATACTTGGAGGTTGTACATTGAATGTCACATCTATTATGTGCAAATTAGGATATTTTTACTTATTTATTATAGGTGGAAATTCGAAAATTCTCAAGAATTCATCATTTCAATGATTATGTTGAGGAAGTTAACATAGTATTGAGAACTAGAGAATTTTTGTATGAAATTGCTGGCTGGCTGTGAGTGTAGGGTTCCCCATTTGGGTTTAGGTATATTTGTTAAGCATTGTTCTCTGTTTTGGATTAAGATAACTGATCACATTTAGATTGAATGCAAATGTTGATATATGGATGTGCAGCCTAGCAAAATTATTGTAATCAATGAAGAAATTGTTTGTGTTCCTGTTTCAATCAAAAATTGTACACTATTACTATTGGAGTTGTTCTGTGTGTTAAACATGCATCTTGTGTCACAGTAATAATGTACACTATTTAATTACAACATGAACACTGAAACAACAACTTTATTGATTACAATAATTTTGCTGAGCTCGGTATCCTTGTAACACACAAATTCCATTGATTTACCAAGTAGAAAATCCATCCAGAATTCCATTTATCATTAAAAACTAGTTTGGTCATCCTTATACATATTTATACAATTATTGAAACTTTATCTACAAAGTCTTTACGATTTGATCTTGGTTTTACGACCAGCATAAAAAACTCATGTTTTTTATGTTATATGGGAAGTGATGAAGAACTGAAGTTATTACAAATGTGAACACAGTGAGTGCTTCAATAAATCTTTGTGATATGACTGATCCACTCTTTCATTTTTTGCATCTTAGTAGGGGTAGTGCTGCTTGAACTGTTATCTAACAACCAACTAATTAGCCTTTTAAAACTGATATCCCTAGGTGGCAATAGGAGCTCCTTCATCAATCCGAAAATCAATAGAGCGAGAGGTTTTACTCTTTTATTATATAGCCGGTCAAGACCAAGAATTCACAATACCACAGTCTGTTTTTGAGCTGAAAAACTGAAATGAATTAAAAAAGGTTGTGATTAAAGCTTGATGAATTGGTCATAAACGGATGCGGTGCATGGAACTCCAGAAAGAACTGTGATTTTCGATTGCATGGTACACGTTCTTTCCACTAATGAAAACTCAACAGCTAATTCAGGGATTAAAGAGCTCAAAACACCTGTTTCTCTCTGAATCGATAGTTTTTGTTTAGCCTTCGAAATGCATGGTTTTGTTCATAAAGTGTCTCCTTATAAGACAACGTTTTTGTCAAATCTGTCAAACTTCCTTGCCTGCCTTAGCGTTTGTTTTGTGGAGACACGAGCATTTCATGAACAGTTTGCTAAACCGAGAAATGACTCTCTAAACAGGTATAGAAAGTTCTGTTTTGATTTACAGGGAAATCCGGTCTGATATTGTGGTGATTCTCTGGAACAACGGGAAAGGTTTATTACTGAAAGTAGTAACCTTTTCTACGTTACTCGTTTAAAATTTACACACGAAGATTAACAATTTATTAAGAATAAAATGATTTTCTGAAATCATCATTAACCGTTTTTTTTTTAAAAAAAAATATACATTTGCAGCTTGTAGAAATCGACAAATTATGCGGACTTACAAGTATAAACCGACGATGACAAATTACTAGCCACGAGATGAGAAGTTCACAGTTTGCCTATCATGAGGAACACTAAAAGTGTTTTTTTTCTGGTTTTTGTTTTTTGCCTTATGAACTATTTGTGTGTGCAATTGAGACGATAACCACCATTATTTCTCCTTGAAAACTACAAAATGGAAAGTTCTTCGATGCTACATGAAAGCCATGCCTTCTTTGCTATATCTCGAGAGTATTTTCAAAGCTTTGCTCCTGTTCTGTTTGTCTGCCAAAGTGTTTGAGTACCCAGAAAGGCCACTTCTGATCATTTGCATGTTCGTGACAGAAATCATTTTAGTCTGCAAAATCTTTTGGAACTGCAATGCGATGAAGGATCCTTCGATGAGTGCATCGAAAATGAAGAGTGCACTCACATCAGGAGACATTCTTGTACTCAGACTGTGTGCCAGTTTTAATGAAAGAAACTTTCAAAACGTTCACTTTTGACACATGAAAGAAAATCCAATGAAATTCCAGGCTTTTTATCCTGCGCAAAGAGCCAAATCGAGCAATGAGTGAATAACAGTAATTCATTAATTAACCTTGTTAGAAACAGTAGACGGATACATTCGGTTCAAATCAGTATGGTGTTGCTTCTACGTAAGCAATTTAAGAATATGTCATATGTAATTGGGTAAATGTAAACTGTTTCGCGAAAAAAAATAAAAAGGAACAGTTTTTACAGTATGTCTTCCTTTTCAATTAATACAAGCTATCGCGATCCTTGACTATGTCTAACACGTGGTTCATATGCATACTCTTCTTAATGAGTGTCTGCGGAATGCAGCTAGTTGTGAAATTTTGAAAGCAATTCAGTGCGATGGAAACACGGATGAAGGCAACCATGAGAACACCTCGGTCTTCCTAACCTTTTCAAGTATGAGTTCAGTGTTACCAGTTTGAGGTTCGCAAGCAGCGGAAAAATTAGATAACAAATAAGAATTCACGGTCACATAAAGCCTTGGTTTTCCACAAGATGTGAACCAGAACTTGATGCTCTTGAATGAACAAGTGCAAGATTCTGATCAACCATCAGCTCACATTTTTGGATTTTTTTTTTTTTTTTTTTTTTAAATATATCCCTGAAAGTGTTAGATACGGAGCTCAATTGTTCCAAAGCTTGTATGATTTCGAGTGATTATGCAGAAAGAAAAAAATAGCAGAAGTAGAGAAAAAAACAAACCATCCGAACTCTCAGGGAATTCCATCCCATCATCTGTTCCCAGACTTCTCCTTTAACTTAGACAACCAAAGTAAAGAAAAATGGATCCGAAAAAGGGGATGTTGTCATAGAAGCAACGGGGTGATAATTTGAATCGAAGCAAATCCGGTTGCTTCATGTTTCTGAAGCTGACTGCATTTTGAAAGTAGAAATTGTTCTTCATTCCACACATCTACAGTTCCAAAAAAATAGATTAGATTAGATTAGATTTACCAGGTTTCGATTTTCTATGTATGCAAGACTTACAAGACCAAACCTATACATCCTTCTTCATAGTACATGTACTGATGCATTGTGGATGAACGACTGATTTTTCATATCATAGAATATAATTTCAAATTCAGTTGTGTTTCGCTTAACAGTAATTATTAATCCGTCCTCATATTAAGCGATAAATGAGGATTTCCTATTTCTGCGAATAATTCTCATATTTGGCGAAGTAGCACCGCAAGCCTATAGAACTCCGCGCTTTCCTTCGATTCGGTGTTTTCAAGCATCGGTTTTCTTCTTGTTTCTCTCTCTTATGAGTCGTGAAGGTTTCGATCGTTTTTTTTTTTCCTTTTCGAATAGAGGACGCTTTAATGATGGCAGTTATGAAGAACGAATGACTCTTGAGTCCATTTACGTCGATAGTGAGAATGGGATATTGTAGCTGCTTTGCAGTGCAGTTGGTTAGAAGTTGAATGAGGACCACACTAGTGAGGACCAAGTATTGAAAAAAGATCACAACTCGTTGTTCCGAATTACTTTAAAATGCAGATTAATTGTGGTGCTTTAGCGTAATAAAACAACATGCTCATCGTTTTCTAATGATATTCTGCAAGATACGACGACGGGGGGAACAAGTGTATTGCAATTCTGGATTGAATAGTTTTCTATACAGTTCTTTGATGGGTAGTATTCCCATAGAGTGAGTGATGACTAATATCAAAGGAAAGTTTCCTTTGCACAACTCCACACATACATTCCTTTACCACGATATCCGATTTCAGTTTGCATTCACATGTTTGAGCTTTCTCTTCCGTGCATCCACAAAAGGAATGAATCCAAGATGGATTGCTGATTTTGCCTGTTTTCTCAAACATCATTAGAGCCCGGTCCATTTCTAATAACCTCCCAAGAATCTCCGAATTTTCCTAATAATCGGAAACTGACCTTGTATTTACATTTAATTTTCCATGTTTTTCGAATACAAGGAAAATTAAATTAAATTATTTGCTGACTAAGTACACAATTAAAATCAAATTCATTTACTGGCTTCATACACAGTGCTGCAAGAAATACAACTCGAAATACGGATGCTTCAGTACGATTATTCAGATGATAGCTGATTGTATAATTGTGTCAGGTACTATGTGCTCATCCCACTCATTGTATCGACTGTTTATTTATCTCTTCAAAGGAATTTCAGGGCTCTTTGAAATTTGATCATGGGAATGAGAATGGCATTTTCGCCATTTTTAATTTCATCAGCTACATTCCATCTGTCTATACACAGCAGTTTTATTTTCATTTTCGTTCTGATCGCCATTTCTTCTTAGTCCGTTTCTCCTTGTTTTTAGGGCTGTTGGTATTTTTCACATAGAACGAAGTATTTGTATGAAAAGAATAATCACGGCTTTATAGCAAAATTTTAGCTTCATTCGACAGTGCATCTCTTGTTTTCACAACCGGGTAAGGTGCTTACAAATAATAGTACTTGTTCCATAATCATAACACAATAATTTATGACCGATAATCTATAATTTCCTGTGACTATAATGTGTCGAAAATTAACATTCAGCACCTACTTTATTAATATCAAAATTTCTTGAGCGACCGTTTGCCATCTTTTTAAAATGTTCCAAACTCAGCACTGCAAACGAAAATTAGAAATCAGCTAAATAGAATTGGAATTAGTTGTGCATGTTTTTTTTTCGTTGTACTCGTTTGAAGTGAATTCAGTACAAACCTTGTGCACATCAAGTATGTACTGATCAGGAGTCGTTTTCTTGCCACGATCCATGGCAAATGCACACTTCACTCTGTGCCTACTGAAGCAGTAAACGGTTTTGATTTTTTGCTTAGGGAATAAATTCCGTTGTGGTTGTTTTTATTTTTCGTCTCTGTTGCTGCTGCTGGATCTTGAAACATATCTTGCAACCGTGCACCACTCCGAAAGCAAAGGAAAATTGTCAAGGTTTGCTCCAAGACGAATGCGTGCGATGACAAATATGTGAGAGCCCCGAAGGTAACTTGTAGAAGATCGAATTATGTTCCCTCGTCTCTTCTGGAAAAGTCCTGTTTGTTGAACTCTGGCCGAAAGTTTTCTAATGTATCAAAACTTCAACTCGAAGATCAATCAATTGGAGTGACGTGATGGATTTTTGTGCCTTCAATCATTTTATTTCTCCTAATCATTTTTTTTTTTTTTTCATTTCCTTAGCTATTTTCTTATTTCTTCTCAACACTTATTTGCTTGTCGATTCGATCTCCAAGAAAATTACGCTGGATGAAGGTCAAAGGAAACAATAATGTGACGGAGCATATTTCTTCTAAAGATTCGGATGCCGGTGAGATGCAGACAAAATCATTAGCCTTGCTCACGACATGATGAGTCATGCAGAGATTCCTCCTGCACCTCTTCGTGACAGTTTAATAGTCAGTCTGGAATCACTTTTACCGCCAATTGACAGCCGGAAAGCCTTGTCATATGCTGCAATACATCGAAATCAAACCTGGCTTTTATGCTGGTTATCCAAAGATTTGATGGGTGATACAGATGACATCTTTGTTATGCTGTTACATCAAAAATTCCCATGGAGTTGCGGGATTCTTTTTCAAAAGATTCTTTCAAAACCTGTCCACTGTTTTTCAACACAGCATCAAACACTCGCTCTGTGGACCATGCGGCAAAAAAACTAAAACCTGTGATCTTACCTCGCTTTCTCAGTTCAATAAAAATAGGATGCAACCGTGACGACATTGCGTGTATCCAGATGGACGCTTCCACAAGGAGTTACCCAATTGACAGTTCACTTTGCATCTCAGGGCACATAGATAAAAAATCAAACCCTAAAATGCTGGTACATTCCTTATTCCGTGATGTTTTCGATTTTTTTTTTTTTTTACGAATATTGATCGGATGTTGTCCTTATATTGATTCTCCTTTGTATACAAAGACTTGATGTTCAATACGCATACCGGAAACAGAAACAATCTCTCTTTGTAAACTGATGCCAGCCTCCATGTTTCATCTCGGTAATAGAATCAAGTGCTAAAAGTTCTTTGTGCCCTCCGCGAAAGTTTCAGAATTACCGATAATCTCCAAGTTGTCACCCACGAGAAAAATGGCTGATATCACAAATTAATTTCCGATCATAATTTCAAAGATCGGGCCTCATGGGACCATGTCAGAGAAACAAAGCGCTTTTATCCTGCAGAAGTGGATGGAAAACAAATGCAAATGCTTGAAAAAATTCCATTTGGGATTTCCATCAGATTTTTTCCCTGTGGATCTCCTTCTTGCTACTGAATCTCCATGAAAAATAGGATCAAATTCAACAAGGAAGAGTTTTTATCTCCCGAAAGAATTTCCAAATGATGGCGATGGACTTTTCCATGATACAAACCAAACCGATTTCAGAGGCAGAACGAATTTCTTTCCCTTAATTTTTTCTCCACCTGCAAAAGCGTGTTTTTCGCTTCCACTTGAAGCGAACGAACGAACGTTTCTTCTCCATCCTGAAAAGGGGGTTTTTGAAGAAAATATACATTTATGGTGCTCCAGCTGATGCATAATCTCCTTGAATAGAATAAGCAAGATAGAAAGACTTCCAGTAACCAAGGTGAAATGCAGTTTCGATGTAGCCAATAAGATGGGAAAAAATATTAATAATTTAGAAAGGATTGGAGGATAGGGACGGGTACTAGATGACGAAGACAAATGGGACTGAAGTCATTGATGATGAAAGGAAGAGGCTCAAAATCTTGAGAAAAAACTGATGTAAAGCGATCAGAAGAAAGAGCGAATTTTGAAAATGAAGGACACTAGAAGGAGGAATTCTCACGCATGGCCTCTAAGTTTTAATTTTCATAATTTCTTAAAACTGCACACACGAACATGTTAGGTGTCCTCTTCATCTTCATTTTCGTCTCTGGCTTCTGACTCTATCCATCCAGCTATTTCGAATCCTGCGATCTTTCTTTCCTGTATGCCAAGAACGCTTTACATTCTCAACTAGGAAAGATGCTTCTGCTCGAAAGAGGAATGCCTTTTGAGAAACCTCACAGCTTCCTGGCCTGGTTTCTGACTCGACAGTGGGAGAAGAAACGAGTAGAATCACAACTGTCCTGTTCGATGTACTCTTATAAAGAGCTGTTATTTGTGAAATCGATCGCATATGGGATTACAGTTCAGGAAAGCAGGGAAAGAGCTTGGATTGAAGAAAAACTTCAAGTATCTTTCATTCCATTCTTGTTTTTTTTTGTTTTTTTTTCCCGCTGTTGAATGCTGTCGCATTAGGAAACGATTTCTCCCTAAGCAAGTCAGTGCAGTGTGAGCTTGGAAAAAACGAAACGCTTCATTTCGAAAAATGGAATGAGAAGACCTCACGGGTTCCGGTCATCTTTAGCTCTCTGTGTCAGTATAGATCGTTTTCTCTGATCTCGGTTCAAAATGAATTCACTGCACAAAGAGTTCACCGCTTCATAGTCAGCAAACAATAACAAAAAGAAATCTAGCCTCAGTATAGAAGAAACTCGAAGAGTGAGCTTTTGAAGGAGCTTCATGATGTTTCAGATGGTCTTAATGAATGTCAGAAGCGATCTCTGAAAAAAGAATGGTTTCTTAAGTCCTCACGCATGAGCACCTAGAAGGCCGCATGTCTCTTTTCACCTAGAGGTCTCATGTTTAAACTGCTGTAGGATGAGGGGCCAAATGCTCTCTGAGAAGGTGCATCTCCAGATTCTTAAGAGGAACACATGCTGTCTCCTCCGCTTTCCTCTGGTGAGAGAACGCTGTATGATCTGTATTTGTTCATCACTTCTCTTCTTTTTGTAAACAGACAGTGCACTTTACTTCAGGTGCTCCACGAAAGCAAGCATTTAATGTATTGGTTTAGACCTGACAGCGAAGAGAAGCAGAGGTCAGCTTGAGAGTTGAACCTCATCTTATCAGTGACTTGGCGTGAACAAAAATCGAAAAGGAAAGCTAGCTCTGCCTTCAGTCTTTCAGGAGACTTTTTCTTCGGACGGATGTTGAAAACTGAGATCATTTTTATCATTTCTGAGAGGAGAAAAACAAAGTTCGGTGCTCTTGTGGGGTTTTCTGGAATTCTCGATTTCCCAGTAATGCTGAGACCATTCTACCGAATTTGCCTTTCGCTTCCTTCTTATCACGGACACTGACTATCTTTAGCTCCGTGTGATTCACGATCATGGAGTGCGAGGTACACCACGTGTTTTTTTTTTTCGATTCAAGAGAAAGCCATACGCGTGAAAAGTTCACGGTGCTGTGAGCAGTTTCGTTAGAGCAACTGCATCCTAAAGGATCTGAAAGTTGGCAACCACTGTAGGACGCTCGATCCTCCAACCTCGAATCCCCCGGCATCCATCGCCTTCTGACCCTATCGTTGTGCAGTTCCATTCATTGTGCCCTTTGGGGTCTTGCGTTTTGCTTTTTTTCGAGAACACAAGACACACGAAGACGCGAACATTTTGAACCTATGGGGCTTTCTCTTTTCCTACTTGAGATTTATAATCAGAAGAGCGGGTATAGGATCAAAGCAATGAAGCTACTAAAAATCTCCTGCACCCAATCTCCTTCAACGTTTTCTGATATTCCGTGGACACGTGGCAAACGAGGAACAAAAAAAGTGCAAACGCGCGCAGAAACGGAGTTTTGACACAAAGAGGGAGTTGCTGATTCATTCACAATGGTTGATTTTGCAGCTCATAAGCGAGAGAAAAATCGATGTCACTGGGCATCATAGGATCAGATTACTTATGGAAATCCTGACCGAAATGTGCTGACGGTCTTTCCCCCGTTCTGAGAAGGCGCAGCACCCTCCAAACTGGTCTTGCTGAATCCTTTTCCTCTTACTTACGGCGCCTACGTTTTTTCATTTGGTTCTCGTAGGGGCTTTGGCGACTCGAAAGATTCAGTCCTTCAAGTCTCCGTTCTTAGGAAGAAATCGATCTTTGGTCTTTCGGTACCACGCATTGAAGACGCGTCCTAGAAACCCTGTTCATCGTTACTGTCCTGTCGTTCTTCCTTGTTCCTTGTAATGTTGCATACACTCCCTCAGGGGTTTTTTCAGGTCTTCTGGGTTTCTCAGAAAATGGACACTTTGAGTTCTTCTTACTTTCTGGTTTCCACTTTCGCGGACTGCGAATGTAATTTCGGACGGAGATCGTTTGGTATGCCAAGCATCTCGTGGCAGGGTATGCAGGAATAACTTCTCAAAGACGTCACCAAGTGGAAATATGCATATTCCGCAGCGGATTACTCGCTAGTAAGATGCTCGTAAGGAACAGATCTCACCAAAAACACACACGCAAACAACCTCTGCGCCGCTGTCTCTTAGCAGTTGGATTCTTTGTTGCGAAGCTTTCCATCAAAAGCTATAGAGAGTAGGTATTAAGAGTATCCGAAATTTAGAGCAGCATTTTCTCCTCGCCAAACAAAAGTCTCAAGTGGACTTCATTTGTCTGGTTCAGAACGGCACGGATTTTCCTTTCTGTTGGCCACTCAGATATCTCTCGCAAGTGTTTTCATTATTCTCGGATAAGCAAACAATGGAGAAAATCTCGCACTTCGAAGCCATGGTTACTGCTTAGGAAGAGAGGAATATCATCTCAAGAGCCCTCTGTTAAAATAGTGATCCCTTTTCAAAGAATGTGGCAGAATACTTGGATAAATATTTCGGAACTCATGGCTTGCTACCGCTAGTTTGCCTTCGCTCCGAGGCAAGCACACGAGGAAATTGACGTGTCATTTAGCTGTGGAAATTACACAGCTTAGCGCGACCGGTGACACCTATTTAATAAGGAGCTTCACTGAACAAAAGATCAAATTAGATGGGGTTGTGTTCGGAATGTGTGTCAGCCGCCTCGACAGCGTTACAATCCGTTTTTTCTTTTTTTTTCCTTTTCCGGAACAGGATTCCCCACCAGCTTGAGAAGGAGACGTTTGCGTTTGTTCGAGGTGCGTAAGAGCAGATGTGGCATCTGACATCACGATACGTGTGACGCGAAGCGATCTGCCTTATGGTTGCATTCTGAGAGTGGGGATCGATAAGGCGGCTTCGGAATTTCCTTTTTGTCTGTCCAGCTCTGCTCTAGAATAGCTCTGCCGTTGCAGGCGAGATCTTGATGTCTCAGGGAGCCCTTTGTTGCTAAACTCCCGCCGTGCCCAGCTTCCAATGCGTGCACCTGAATCGTTGGCGAGTTCCGCAGTGTCATCGTGAGAATACTGGAGATCCGAATTTCATCCGGGAAAAAGAGCATTCGTCTCCAAGGAGCGAAATAGGCCTAAGTAGCAGATGAGTTTAGAATCAGTGAGATCTGCGCAACCAAGTAGAGCATACCTGGGGAAATGACTCGGTGATCCATAGCTTCAAGTGCACTCGAACTTCTCAGGAAGGTCGAAGATTTTTACTGCTGAATAATTAGAAAGTTTCGTTTGCACTCGGCCTTAGGGTGAGTTGCAGAAACCGAATTCTTTAGAAGAACAGAAAACACGCCTCCGGAAACCAGTACTCGAGAAAACTCGCATGCGGATTTCCGTAGGATGCGAGTTCATTCCACGGACCACACACAAGTTCTTCTTCGTGTCGCGTGCAAGGCGTGCTCCTCGGCTGCAAGAAGCAAGCGAGGTTCACCTGAAAGAAATGCGCAGAAAGAACGTGTCCCGTTCGGTTTTTTTTTTTTTATTTTTATTTTTTTTCTCACCAACTCGAGTGGTGATCACCTGAAACAATTAATTCAGATGAAATGGGTCTTGGCGTTCAGTTCTTTTAAAGTAGTTTTCGAATATCTGACTTGCAAAGAGGGCACGAACCAGCAAAATGCAACGTTGCAGGTATTAAATCCGGCTGCGTGACGTAAATGGTTCGGCGTTTGAGGACGCAATCGTAGCTCTGAAACTGGCGAAGCTGCCTTCAGATAGTAACTCCTGCCATTTTTTACCTTTTCTTTTTCCTTTTAGATGCTGTCAATTGAAACGTGCAATAATGCCAAGACGAAATCCACAGCAAATAGTGCATTTCTGGAATACTGTGCCTGTGCATAAGTTTGGAGTGCATCGAGATGAAAGAGTACAAGTGAGGAGAAGGTCTTAAAGTGAGATCTTGAAATTTTCTCCTTCGGTGACGATGGAAACTGTGGGCATGTCAAGACTCATGAATGGAAAGAGAAGGTAGAAGCTGTACTTTCTATATGCAGTACCGGAGTTTGCATCAACCGGATTTCACAAGAAGAAACCAACAGAACACGGTTCGGTAACGGGAACTGAGGTCCACCTATGGATCACTCGTGAATTCATCGAGATTTGAAATCAGATTGAGGAATGCAAAGTCTCAGCAACGATCGCGAGCTCTTTCCATGTACATCTTCTACTGATCGTGTACGAATTCATTCACGATCAAGGAACGACTAAGATGCAGTGAAGCAATGCGGCGGATGGAGTAGCACATGTGGGCTCATTTCGAGTGACCGCGGGCCTTTCTGGAGCTTCCCTGCTTCACGTCTGCCAAAGATGAGAGTCTCTAACGGATAGATTGGAAGAAATAGTTCACTTACTTTGGAGATAGAAGAGTCGGAATAGGCGGAGGTATTCGGACTTGTACTGGTCCACTACGAGCGAATTGGACATGAGCAGTGTGCGAAACACACGAGAAGTATTCAGAAATCCAGTCGCAGCAACTTTGTTACAGGAAGCAGATACATGCGGCTCATGATGTCAAGAAGCGGAAAACATTGCAGTACTCTAATGTCGAAATCAAAGGCAACAACTCAATAAATGCATTTTTTCACCTCTTCTCTCGCTATTCCAATGGGACAGTGTGATCCTAAAGAGATGCGAATTCTCTCTAACCTGGCTTCAGATTAAATAGTTTCCTTAATGGCATAAGGAATTTCACTGAAAGCAGTGGTCAGCCAATGATATGAAACATGAGAGCTTCTTCAGAAAAGGAGATCAAACCATGGAAAGCATACGATTCAAATGCAGTGGGTTTCGCAGATTCCATTTGAAATAAAAGCAACATCCTAAATTAGATGATGAATGCATAAGATGCAAATAATAAGTAAGAATTAGAAGAACATGAGATGACGGATTCAGTGATGTATCAGCCGCAGTTTGAAATCTTCACGGTCATGGCTTGTAACAGCATTTAAGAAAGAGTAAATTTATGTCCGTAGCCAATAAACGTCAACAAACAAAAACTGAAAGTAGTCGATAGTTCATGCCATGGATATTTGGGAAATTGATGAAAAAAAGAGTCATTTTATTATTTCTTTTGAACAAGCAAAAGATAAATGGACTTCTTTACTGGTATCATATGGGGCAGATCCACTTTGCTGTCGTATCTTTCTTGTGGAACAAGAGTTCTTAATCGAAGCTGCATAAAAGTTTGAAAGCTGACATAAAGGAAAAACTTACATGACTGGAAGAGTGATAAATACAAATTTCTTTATGCTCATCGTGAATAAAAGCGAGAATCTTTGAGAATGCATCCTTGGCTTCTCATTATTTCTTCATCATTCAAAGATCTCAACTGCAAGACTGTTGTAAAAAAAAATGCAATTTTTTTTTTTTCCATGCTGGAAAAAAAAAAAAAAAGAAACAAATCATTGACAATGATGGCATCTAATTGGTGAATGGAATACTTCCAGTTAAGAATTCATTTCACAAAAGAATGCCTACCCATCAACAACAGCGTGCAAATATTTTCAGATGCTGGAATAATTTTTGAATGGGTTATGATACTGACAAGGAACAATTGTCTTGGGTAAAATAAGTCATAGACGTTCTTTAAAAGAAATCTTTTTTTTTATCTAGCTTTTAAGATGACAGGCGTATTGCAGCACTTAATAGTTTATGGAAAATAGAGAATTTCGTATAATAGATGGGAGACATGAAGGCATTCAAGAAAAAGGTCAGGAGAACTTCAGACTTGTCAGATTGACAAGAGGATGACCGATGAATCCTTAAATCTTAGCGATCCAAGAAAAGTAAAAGAAATACTAAACAGCAAGCGAATATCCAAATGCAAACATGGTCGCAGAGTTGAGGAAGCACAGACACGAATGGTGACAAAGTCCAATGTGACAGAGCAATGCTGACCATTCGAAATAAGAATGAAAAGCTACTGGAACCCATTGGTTTTCTCATAATAAAGTCTTTCTTAGGGCTACTCGAATTTCCTTCTCCCATGGTGCTAGTCCAGAAGTTTCTCCACGGAGGAATCGCTCACCTTTTATTCAGCTAATTCCTATTAAGTTCCTTATAGTTTTCAGTTTCCGGCCTTAAAAAAACGACGCAAATATGCAAGCCCTGTCTATGGAAAGCAATAAAGTAGTTGCCATCTGATCTTCATTTAAAACATCAAATTAAAAGTCTCTGCTTGTGAGGAAACAACGCGAGCCATCAACAGTCATTTTCTTTCAATAGACCATTTTCATTTGAGTACCTTCGCGATCAGACCAAGGTCTCTCGATCTTAGAATTGACGTTAACGAGCCAGGAAAATATTCAGCTTAATATTCACCTTGAGAACCTTTGCATAGCGACTAAGGGATATTTTACTACAACTTGTGAAACAAGAATTGTGTTATTCAGCATCTTCGAAAGAAGCAAGAATACGTCTGTCTTAACTCCCCAGTTTGGCTTCCTTGGTCTGAAGTTGCAAAAGCAGCCTCACCTCTATTCCCACAAAGAGAACAGAGCAATCCCCAGACAAGTGGGCAAGATTGTGACGTTCCCTCGTGAACGCACTATAAGAGCGCATTTTCGAAACGGAATAACAACGCGTTGGCCATGTTTGGCTAATCTGAGGAAAGTTTGACAGAGCAAACGAGCAAAAGATTCTTTGCCTTCCACCGTGAAACGTTCTGATGTTCCAAAGTGGCGAAGAAAGTAGACGGACAACCAGAGATATGAATCTCAAATCCTAATGTCCTGGGTAAACAATAGAGATGAAAACAAGAAGCGTTTTCCCAGCATATCTGCAAGAAATTACTCAGATGGAGATCCAGTGAATGGATCAAATAATATTACACCGTTCCATTCAAGCAGTTTTTTTTTCAAACTGAGGGCTCCGTTCCATTCCGGCGGAAGTTTCCTACTGAAATGGGGAGAAGAGAGAGAGAGAGAGAGAGAGAAGGTGATGCTCTTCTCTGCGAGAACAAGCGTCAAAACTATCTGGTTCACTTCCTACTTTCATGTTGAACACAAACATGTTGATGCTATGGTAACGTCCCAGACCTTTGCGTAGAATAATAAGCAAGAGAGCCATAATGCAATGGCCACCGAATAGAAGCCTTAAAGCTTCTATTCGGTAAGTGCAGCAAGTGCTATCGGTATGAGTACATCAATATTATAGTTTTTCTTTAACAAAAGCCGATCGTTTTACTCCCCCTCAAAAAATGCGAATGCCTGAATGGTGAATTTAAGGGAAATGTCAACTAGAATCGCACTTCACCACTGACTAAGCAAACGACAATCTTACTTAGATAACCGAGATATCGTAAAGGACAGGAACTAATGTTTCCTTCTGTATAAAAAGGCGAAAAATTGCAGTAGCAGTTGTAGAAAAAAAGTAGAAGTGTGGGTAATTGACACGGGTGCCTCATCGGAGCGCTGTGCCATGTTCAAAAGCGGAATCGGATTTTATTCTTATTCTAAATGCTCTTTTTATTATTAGACTTTTTAAGACTGCTGTCCTCAGTTGTCTATGGAATCAGGAGTATTCTCAGAAATGTGCTGAATTTCACCTCAGATGGAAATGGATAGTAATTGTCGTTAAAACGACACCATGTATTCTCTAATCAAAAGAACACAAGAATTTCCACTCCAAACAATCTTTCTATGCTTCATCTTGAGCAGGTGGTGACTGCTAAGAATTCGTAAAAGAGGCGAGATATCCTTCTCCAGGAAAGGAATAACCTACCCTATAGGTTTCAATTGGGAAGCGCACTTTTCAGTGTATTTTCCTAAAGCGGTTCGGATGGGTGATTGGAAAACCAGTCACCAATCCAGGAAAACCGTAGTAAGATTGTACAAATTCAGGAGTAATGCTCAAATTTTTTTGGGGGGAGGGAGGGAGCGGGAATAAAGAGATGACATGGCCGCAGTGAAAAGAATCGTGGCCGGAGATAAATGATGCAAAAATAACGAATTCTTTAAGAAAGGAATGACCAAGACATGCATACAGCATCAGAAGTAATAAAAGTACGGATTAACATTGAAGAAGAGCCAAATAATTCCTTCGGTTACGAGAGCTGCTTATCAGACCTAGCTGGAAAGATTTCGAAACTGCTGTTCCCACCATTTCTAATGCCTTTCCCGCAATGATACCTTTATCTTGTCCTCTTGTATGCGTTCCCCGTACTCATGCATAATCGACTCGCAGCTTCGTGAAATACTCATTTGTGCTTCACACCACATGTGCTTCGGAGGTGCTGCATGTCGTGCTCAAGAGTGGTCAACTGTCAGACATGGTCGCAAGTTCCATGAACGTGTAGAGCACTAGACTCGAATTCTTCTAAGCGCTCGCTTCATATTCAACGTGCCTTCATGGAAGCATGAAGTTCAGTGGGGGGACCACAGCGAAGAGTACTGACCAGGATAAGACCTGATCAGAACCACGTAGAAAGTGCCTAGGAGTGTAGGGCACGAGTTGGCACGTTCGTCTTCTTTTCCTGCTTGTCCTCGATGCAAACTTGTGACTAGGATCAGTTCGACCTATGGACTTTTCAGCGAAAAACTCCTCTTCTAGAAAACTGGGATTCAGGGGATCTTGTCGATCCGCAACTCTCGCGAATGCAAACAAAAACACAGTAGTGAGACTCAGAACACTTATTTATCAGCGGGTGATTCATCACTTTGCGTTTTGAAAAATCAGAACCTCATCTGAACAGGCAATTTCTTGCACCTTCGCAAGAACAAGGCACCAGAGGCCTCATTTCCAGAAACTGTAAGCACATGCATGCGTTTTTTGTTAGTTCATGCATTCTCTTGCGGAAGCTTGTATCGACTTGGGATAAAATGAGAGGCAAAGTGACTACTTATCTCTATAGCTCTTTGGAAACAGAATAAAAGTCTTTTCTGGTAGAGGCATGCATTTGAAGCGAGCCCTTTTATCCTGGAAATCGTCCGATGTTTCAGGAAAACAAATCACACGATCCGGCTAAAATTCCAGATGAGATTTGTTCTGCTTTTCAAATTATTCCGCTGATGCAACAGCAACGCAGCCAATCTCATTTTAGGTGTTAGGAGATACACAACCTCTAAGAAGTCATCCTAGTATCTGAACGATTGATAAAGGTGGGTGACCTTTATTCTTGATGTGTGGCAGCTTTGGGTCCAGAAAAAAAGAAACTCAAAGCAGCCTGTCTCCAAATTTCAAGTGCAGAAAGAGCTCTCTTTAAATGGATAATGTTTTGGTGTTTTGTTTTCGTCCTCTTGCTTCCTAGCAAAGAGAAAAGTAATGATAATACTTGATTATTTTTGAAGGTATTCTTGATAACATCTTGTCTACGTGCTGTCGGACAGGATGTTTCGAAGTTGAGATGAGGAACTGAAAAAGAGATCATTCGTTGTTTGTGCAAAGTTCTATTCAAGAAAAAAGTAGACTCAAGGACTCAGAGTTCACTTCAACATTCACAAAACAGCCGCAAGAAACATCTCCCATTTTTCGTTGCAGAGTTTGAAGCATCTTGCAACTTTCTCGTCATGACGATGACACGAAATATCTCCATCGAAAGTGCCGATGCACTTCTGAATATCCTGCTAGTTGTTAGAAATGAATCTCGCATCAAACAAGAACATTCCTTGGCGATCCCTCCTTTCATTTTTCCAGAAGACTTTTTCCTCTGCATAAGAAAGCAGTTTCAGACTTTGCTATGCCCCTGCTTGATATCTGTTCTTGAGTGACGTCTCCAAATGGTCAACTTGCGTGGGTCATTTTCAAATGCGAGAGCGTGTCGACTCCAGCGGGAGAGTTTCGAAACAGACGAGTCTTTGCTCTTTTTTTCATCGTCCCACCTGACGTACTCCGAGCTATCACGACTCCCTCTTGTTTTTAACGACGTTGGACGTGCATCAAACCACAAGCAGTGTGTGTGTTATTGGTCGAAGTGGGCTGTACATCATAACATAGAAGTCACGACCAAATTTTTTTCTCTCTCTCTCATCTAGGAGAAACCACTTGGGAAACAGCGCATCTTTTTCACTGATCTTGATTTCGTGAGTCTTTCGTGATTCAGACCGTGATTGGCTCCTTTTGGACAGCCGACACGTCAGCAAGAACTTCATGTTTCCCTTTCTGGAATCCGATGCTAGAGGAGCGGAACGGTATCAAACATCTCTGTGGTCCGTTTCCCTAGTGAGGAATCTTGATAGCTAGATGCGTCGTGCACGGCAGTGATCATCCTGCGGGTTTCTAATGCAATTACGAGAGTGAGTTTCTGCGAAGCCGTCTCCAGCGCAAAGAGGAGGAGTCTTAGAGGAAAAGCAAACACAAATAATTCTGAATCCACACGTAAACAAAAAGTGCGTCCATTTTTCTGCAATCACAGCTTCTTTGCTGCATCGAGTGGTCAGAGAGGCGCCTGGAATGTACCATGTCCTCGTACGATTCTAAAACTAATGAGCTTCATCAAAGAGTCATCAGATCCGCTTAGTCGGCGCTCATTCGTTACACGCGTCCCTGAGAGTGAATCTGCAATGACCGTCTGAAAGCTTCAGAGTTCGGATCAGGAAGCAGCGCTGGCAACACGCCACCCCCGTCAATCCATTCCGGTGGACTCGGTCTCCGAGGAAAGGCACAGCCAGTTTCCTGATTTTCATTTTGAAGTGTCGTTTCAAGGGGAAGCATTTTTGCAGCCATTAGAGGATGTGGCCGAGCATCCCGAACAGGGAATCATTTTGTTTTGAAAAAAAGACGTGTTTCACAGGTTGACATTTCGCTGCCATCCACCGGGGAACGTGAGGTCGGCAAGGGGTGTTTTTCCGGTTCCCTTGAAAATTCCTTCCTCACCAGCAAAAGCAAAAAGAGCAAAAAGGAAGGGTATCCTTCTTCAGTATGCGTGGGTTAAAAATGGCACCCGCTTTAAGCGTAAGTGCCTGATGAGCTGTTTGGAAAAAAAAAGAAAAAGATCAAGAATGATTCATCTCTTACTTCTGGCGAACCTTGGAATTTGATTTGTTTTACGAAAGGCGCGAAACACCAAATAATCCCCGGAGTGCACCCCTTCCCGGACAGAACATCAACAAGGGAAAAAGCCACGAAGTCTTTTTTTTATTCACCGCGATCCGCAGCCTTCGATCTTCGTGGGTGCGTGCCATTAGAGCATCCTCCCTCCCCATGATGTTGCTCGCCGCGTGGTTTGCCCCAAACCGCGCATGTTTTGCTTCGAATACTCCGGGCAGGCAGACAAAGCCATCCAGCAGCACCTCGGAACACGCGGGAACCGTCCCCAACAGCCAGGAGGAGCGTCAGCGTGGGTTCGCACGACGGCGAACGCTGCGATTGGAAGCAGTGGAATCAATTGTGATGCCGATCAAAGGATCCGTACCACCAACCGACATCGGAACCGATTCAGAGACAGCCTGCCAGGTGTCGGAGAGAGTGAGGAATCGCCTACAGAGATTTCACCAGCGCCTCCGTCCGGCAGATCGAAAAAGAGCCAGAAAAATATTCAAGATACGAAATATTAATAACGTTGCAATAAATAGGTTGCCGAGAGGAATTTTCGGGAAGACCGAGTGACAAATGGGGCGTGCTGATGTCTGCATTCCCCAGAATGCGAAGTTTGAGGAGAAAAGGGGTAAATTTCTGGCGGAACGTGATTGACAGCTGCTTCTGTTGTTGCCTATGGGGTCTGGGTCGAAGAAAGGAATTCCGACATGCTTGTACGCACAATGGAAAAATTAGGTGTTGCTGTGGTTGAGAAAGGAAACATTTTGGCAACCATGAGAGGAAGTTATCAACACACAGAAAAGGAAATCACTTTGAATGATCGTGAATGAGGACCGAGCGTCGCATGCCAGAAGCAAGTCCCACCCTGAACGAAAAACGCATGGGACAGCATGTGTTAAGATTTCTTATCTACAGTTAGCTCGGCTTGTGGCAAACCGAATCCCTCGTAACAGTTCGATCTTGTCATCATGTCCGCGTAGTCCACGTAGGGTTTTCTCTCTCTCTCTCTCTCTCTCTCTCTTCTTTCTTTTCCATTGAATAAGCAGCTTCTGAAGACACCTGAAGGCATCTGCGGAACAGGGAAACCGACTTCGGGAAAACAAACGCAAGTGTGGGCGGGCTCCCTCCGTTCAACACGGGTTGGCATTCGAATGCTCTGTTTAACGTGAGATCCATTAAAGAAGTGTCTCTGCATGTCTATAGCAGCTCTCCGGTTCGTTACAGGATGGAGGAGAATACGCCGGATGTGTCCCGCGTGCTCTTCCCCGAATCAGGGGAATCGCGTGCGGCCTCGAGGGAAAGCGGGAAAACTGCAGGACTGCTCTCTCGACTCCGTGACCGCAAGCTGATCAGTGGAGCAGTCGCCGACATGTTCTTCTCGACTTAGGCGGAGATGCACGGTGTGGTCGCACACACCAGGATAAGGAACCTGCGTCGCAGCCGGAACAGCAAACTCGGGCCCACGAAGATGCTCTGGCGACCTCTTCCGAGGAGAGGCCGCTGCCGAGGAGCAATCTGCAGAATCCAAAAACAGTGGAATCAACTTCTGCCAAACTCTGGCTACTGCTGGGTTCCGGCGTATCGTGTTTAGAAAGCGTGCCCCGGAACGCCTGAGAACGGAGTCTTCGGCTCTTTCTCTAGACGGATTTCAACTCCTCGTCTCACAGAATCCTTCAAAGACACAAATGAGCGAGATTTCTCTTGCGATCGTATTGATGTTTCGCCTCTCTGCTTAGATCATGAAGGTTCTCTCCATCCAACCAAACTGGGAAAGCATTCTTTTATATCATCCAGTGATTCGTTTTTTCTTCAGCAGCTTCCATGCACCTCTGATACCCTGAATATGACGGAGTTGCATCTCATTTCCATGAAAATCTGAGAAGCAGATTCGAAGACAGCTGCAGATACAGTTGCTCTCGCGATACTTCGAGGATCTTATCAACTTTAGTGACGTTCTTCAAACTTCTTCCAACGACTTTTCACCATCTTTTATTTTCAGTCATTCTTGTTCTTCGGAGAAATGCCGAGCACGAGCCTCATCCAATGATTGTAGTACTGTTTCTTTTAGGAATCTCACTTCAAGTGTCTTCTACGCTGATTTCTTCACTTAAACTGTAGCTGACCATTTCTAAATGGTATCCTTCTGATGGGCAAAATGATGAATTTTCTTAGTTGCCATCTCCAACTGCAATCCTGGCACTTGGATGACTTGAATTCCTCTCTACTCTCTTACAGAATCTTTCTTCACGATCATCTTGACATACTCTGCAGATCAAAGAGCACTCCAAGAGGTAAAAACATCTCAAGTTAAAGGGAGCAGCGCTCAGATACGCCATCTTTTATGTATGGTACAGTTAGATTCTGGTGGCTCATTCTCAGGAAAATGGTAAGCTTCTTCTAGAATGATGCATTCTCTGTACCATTTTTTTCTTCGCGTGTGCATGCTGAAAGTACTTTTGCTGGAATCCAGCAGTGATTCGGGGAATATATAGCACATACCCATCTCCCATGGTGAACTCAGCTCTCGTGACGATAATTCGAAATTTTAAATTCATGTCAACATCCTGAGAGTAAGATCGAAGACAACTGTAGTCAGCATTGGATCAGGAGAAGATTTTCCGTACCAGTTTTCCTCCATTGTTTTAGTCCGAGTTCTCAGTGTACCCTCAAGAGGAGCCATCAAACCGCAAGCCATGCTTCAAACGGATTGTTAATAATTATTTCTTTAATAATAATAATGGCATTCAATATCCGGATTATGCAGGATGCGATGGATTTTTGTACCTTTGTAACTTTATTCTCTTCCCTTTCCATTTTTTCTTATTGTCCTTTCCACGCAAAGAAAACTGGCGTTTTCCTCCCCCATTAATAACTGATAATTCTTCCCTATTAATTCTAGCATCTCTCTCCTCTTGCTGGGGTCATGTCATAATTCGGAGGAATAACTCGTCTAACTTTATTTACATTTCTGCCGTGAACGCTCCGATAAATAAATCAGCCAACTTTCTCTGGGATCCATGAAATTGTGAAAGGAGGTGTCAAGCACAAACCGGTCGGTGCCATCCACCCAATGAAGAGCGTGGAGACACTCGTGAGCGTTCAAGGAATCTTCCCAATCATGGGATAAGGTGTGCGCCTTGTCGCTTACATCTCGGGTTCATACATGCTCGTTCACGCGAGAATCAGCTGAAGTTGGGAATTCTCCAGAAAAAGGCGAGGGCTGTCGGAACATGGCTGCCGAGGGCTGTCGGCACACAGAGTCCTGTGATTCGCTCGCTTCTCGGATTCGTTTCCTTACGGAGCGTACGCTTGACCATGTTTGTTTTCTATCTGTACATCCATACATTTGTTTTTATGTCCCGCTGCTGTGTCCCGTTGGAAAAAAAAAAAAAAAAACTCGCATTTGCAGAAGCCCGAACAACATGAAAACCAAGCTGCTTGCTCTCGGTTGCTTTTTATTACTGCTTCATAAATATTTACAGAAGATGGATGGCAAGCGAACAAATCAAGGTCCTTGCTCGCTATGAGTATAATTCGTAGACATGATGGCTGACGTGGGCGTTCTGTATTTAGCAAACGAGATTTGTCACCGTATATGGAATCCTTTCTTTCGTTGGAAATTAATTTGCCTAGAAGTGACGTTAAATCGCCTCAAATCGAGGTAACATGGATTGGATTTTCTACTCTGACACGCAACAAATGTCGTACAAACGCAGCACTCTTCTCAGATTAAGGGGAATGCGGTATCTTCCGCGCAAACGAGGAAACGGGGAGAAGGGTGTTCGACTAGATGCCCAATCGGCAGCAGGAAGGAGCCGCACCGTATTCACATCGGACAAAAACGATGGCAGCGAGAGAGTGGATTCTCGCTTTTCTTCCGACTTGTCGGAACTCATAAGCAAAAGGAAAGGAGAAAAGTTCGATAATTGGAGCACGGTGATGATGACTTGAATTGAAGCGATGCACAGTATTCCATACTTCACGTTGCTCATGGCACGTTTGAAGATGCTAGAATGCAGCATACCGGAAGATCTACGAGTGCAAGCAAAAGAAGCAAGGAAACAACGAAGCTAACCTTCGCCTGCTTCCTTGAGAACCATCGCATTGATCGCTTCCTTACAGATATCCGTCACACGCAGATTCCTAGCATTTGGGGTGTTCTCCATATGACAACTCTGTTTTCCCTAAGTCTTGCAGCGAAGAACTCACTTTGCCATCGCTCCTGCTTCTTTTAATGTAGAAGCAACAGCATTTTATACTCACCAATAAAGATTTTGGATCTTATTCTCTTTTCTGAATGTCCTTTAAAAGTTCCGAGATGGATAAAGCTTTTGAACATGCAAGAATCTCACAGCAGCAGAACAGATGGACTGGTACTTGGGATTTTTACTGGGATTACACATAATCCGCTCAGACTTTCAAATTCACTTTTCTAAGTCTGTTGCTAGCTTTGAGATGCAACTAGGTTTCTGGGATAGATGTAGGTTTCTCTTGGAGTGTTGTTGAATTCTTGAACGGGCAGGTAGACCTTTGATAATTTCTTCATACTGGTTGCAACGCCCTTAATTCTCTTCCTGACCTCAGGCTGCTGCATTGATCGAGCGAAAGGTTGAGAATTGCCTCCATCTCAGCTCCTTAAGTTCTCGATTGTTTGAATCTGCTGATTGATTGTGGTCAGTTGATGAAGTAGGAAACCAGGCAGCCACTCTTGAAGCTCTTACGTGCAGTTGACGGAGCTTGTTCGAGTCAAGGAGCGCACATCATCGGCCACCCAGAACTCCTCTGTGTGTAGCGAGTAGGAATGGACTCCATTCTGTATTCTGCAAACCAGCAAGCACCAGGGACACTCTTCCTTTCACAGAGTTCCGCGATGGCAAACGTTTAGCTGCTCAGACTCGCGTTGCGTAGCCAAAACACTCGGAATTTCGACAGCTCTGAAAGAAGGTGGATTGTGCTGACAGAGTGAGCAGTTGAAATTGGTTGAATGGATGCAAAAAAAAGCTTCTTCCATCCGCAGGGGTCCCTTAGGTGCAAAGAAAATGACGTCTTTGGGAAGAAGGGAGCATTAAAAAATATATAGAGATGAATCTACGTCAGTGAACTTGGAACAAGTGGCAGCTTCCATGAGGCCAGCAGACGTTTAAGAGATGCACAGGGTTCCACTACTTTTTGAGTCTCTGTAGCCGCAAGAGTGCTTTGACGAACAGACGTCTTCCAACCGTTCCTTGAGGACTTGGTATTCTGGGCTCTGCTGAGCATGTGGTGCCTTTCTGAGGAACCTGAATCTCCGAAAAGCTGATCTGCTGACTTCACGAGGTGGTACAGCAGCATCCAGTGAGCTTCCATGATGAGCTTTGTATTCTTGCTTTCTACTCCAGAAGTGTGGCATAGCCTGGATCAACTCCTCGAATATACTGTGTAAGGAGAAATCAATGGGTCTTCCTACCTGCTGAAAACCCTTCTCCGCCCTATCAACCTACATTGCAGATCTTTTGCTACCGCATCACCTTCACACGAAAAGCATCCGGTTCCATGGACTTTTCTTTAATCTCTTCATTCCGCAGACAAGGAGAATCTCGTCCAACTAAAGGGTTGCCAAGCCCTTTTTCCCAGACAGAGGTAAGAGGAAAAGTGGACCCCACCCCCAGATCGACTGGGATGTTTGTGAAACGAAAGGCGCACGCGCATCCGCGCACATAAGAACGAGGACGGGAGATTTTCAAAAATTTCGCTTGCTCGTCTGTTCTCGGAGAGATGAGTTTGTTTTCCGACCAACTTCGTGCAGAAAGAACAGAGCATCCAACCAAACAGTCAGGGTTCTCTTTTACAACTCCTTCAGGTGCTGATCATGCTGCTGTGGGACTCAGTGGTGGAAAAGTAAAGAAGAAGAGAAGTCACCGTCCCCTTGGGCGCTTTCGAATACGCCCCGAACTACTTGTCATCGATGACCAATGGGTCATCAGACTCAGGGGCGACATCGCGAATTCTTGAGTTTTCTCCATCACGCCTGAGCGAGGAACCATAGCGTGCATTCCGGAGTCAAAGTGCATCCCTCCACGAAGAGAGAGAACACAAGCGAGCGGTTCGTTTGCGGATGAAGCGACGGTACCTGAGTTCGCCACCAGTATGACACCAGGTCAAACGAGATCCGTTGTCGGGCTGCAGACTCTTCTTCTCGACTCTCTGAGGAGTTTTGGTGTCGCGTGGCAAGCTCGACGAAGAGGCGGTCGGATTACTCATCTCTCATTAGATAAGGCGAATGGTGCATTGCCTGTTGTGCAGTTAGCCGCGTGATCTACTCCAGGGTGCGGATGGTGAGGCATGGACTTCTCGCATGCCATCTTCAGCGTGCATCTTTTCGTGCCTTATTCAAAGAAAATGCCGAGAAGCTTCGACCGAGAACCTTGAAACCATAAGAATGCGACTGAGGCACGGACAACCAACAGTTAGAAGCCAGCAGTACCCGGAAGATTGCTCCTGAAGCAAAACTGCTCCCGGATCCAATGTTCCTGAGGTCCATTCCGCCCATTTCGTGCTCTGTTCTCCCAAATGCCACGAGTTCGCATTTCCAAATCCTTCAGGGGAGTGAAGGCCGGATGTTGCGCGCGGAAGCTCTCTTTGGGTTCTGAATCGGTGCACGAAGCCCCAAGTGGCCTGTTAGCCTCCTTGTCATGCAACCGGCAAGGATTCGAAAGGATGGAATTGGAAGCATGGAAAGCGATGGGATCATCTCGAGTTCATGAGATTCTATGGACAGAAAATGATTCAAAGTATGGAAAAAAATACAGGAGGACCTTGCATCATCATTTCTTATCTCTGGATGATGCATATTGATTTACCAAGGTCAATTCCTAGGGATGTTCTTCATCTTGTTGCTCGTCGACTTCTATTTTTGCAACCTCTGGGATTCTCTCTTTTCTGATTTTCTATTGGGTCGCAAGTCCCGTCTGGAGGATGTCCCGGTCGGTGGGTGCGGCAGATGTCTCGACTGCATCGGATGCAGGAGGCTACCACAAGCTTCCTCGCCTTGACAGCACATAATCTTGGCACACCTAACTCTCGAAGAAGTCCATCATATCTTAAAGACCCATGTTCCTGGAGCTCCAATCGCTAAGGCTCAGATGTGGGTCCTGATGCCTCTCCGGGATATTTGCATGGCATCATCTTGGTGATGCCAAATGCCTACTCTTCATTCTCAGATAAACACAAGGCATCTAACACCACCATCTTGTTGCCGCTTCCTGATACACCGAATTAGGCCACAGAGTGAAATCCTGACCCTCTTGCTTTCGGATACCAAGCTCCATTCCTCTGTAGTCACTGCAGCATCCTTTAATCTGTCCCTACGATGATATAATGTCTAGCAGTGTAAACAGAAGAGATCCTCCTTGCACAGTCATTAAGGACATGGAGCGAGGTCTTATCCCAGGTCACACCGCCTCGACAAAGCCCATCTGTTCAAGGTGTTCTCGAGGTGCCTCTCATCGGCAGCAAAGTTCATTCTTGCTTCGTGAATGAAGTACCAATCAGCATGCCTGATAGGTTCCAATGTGGGACATGCCCTCCCCTTGATCCAGATGATTTTCTTCAAGGGACTGTTATGTGAGCTCACGCCATCTTCCTGTTTGCGTCGTGGAAGCCTGGGACAGCAGGTCGCTCCTTGAAGATGTCCTCCAGTGGTGCCTGGTTGACGAACTTCATTTGGAAGTCCATCTTTCTCTTCCACAGATGAAAATTCTTTTAGGGATTCGATGTTGTCTGGTGGATGTCCACCAGGCAACATCCACGTCCCCTAGTATATGTCTCCACTACATGGAAAATTCATGGAACAACCATAAGCTGTCTTGTTTCTCGGGGTATGGGCCGAAGGGTACTCGCGTCGCGAAGGAGTTCACCATCATTGTTTGAATCCCAACATCCCAGTGAGTCCGCTAGAAAGGCTTGGTCCTTGATTTGCATTCCTTTCCTGTTCAACTGTTTTTTGTTGTTAGGCGATATCCTCATATTTAAGTTTCTCCTGCTGTCTAGTTGTGCTGAAGGCTGCCTCCCCGTTTTCAAACGGGCAGCTTCCAGTGTTACCAGGAAGTTGTCTCTCCTGGATTATCAGGTCCAGACGGTGATTAAAAACCGTTCCGGAGATGCATTGGTTTGCTGAGGTTTACCTTCCGTCGTGCCCAGTGATGGTGACAGCGTAGAGCAATCTTCCAACTATTCTATAGTGCCTGGCAGTGTACTGAGAAGGTGGCCTCATGTGATGACTCAGTATGTGAGGAAGAGTCTCACTCCATAGTACACATCTCCTGCATGAGCAATCCGGAAGTGCCATTTGCGCTCACGTGGCACTTTGATCTTAACCGGAAGATCAAGAAGATATGATGGGAATCAGCGAGATGGATCGTGAGAGTTTAAAAGATTTTCTTTTGCCTTCTCTTCGCGGATGTTAAATTTAGGAATCCGGCAACAATTTGTGGTCATCTCGTTTGGGAGAGACCTTTCACATTAGTGATCCTTTGAAAAATGAGTGTACTGTATATACACACATACGAGTATGTACGTGCTCATGTGTATAGGCATCCCTAGGTACCCATTCTTGTGTACTCTGCACACTGCTCATACCCCTGAAGACATGTATATTTATGAAACACGCGCATGAAGCTTAGTGCACAGGGGAAGAAGGCGTATCCAGCAATGGAGGGAGACTAAAATCCCCTCTCAAAGAAATGGCCGAGTTGCTCAACCGACATCCAGAGATCAGCTGACACCCCGAAAACTGCAAGGCTTGGCAATCATCAACGGGAAGTTTTGGCTTCAACAACATAGCGAAGACGATCAAATCCCGCAACCAAATTCAGGAACCATACGTTAGGCAAAGGAGAAAGAATCCTCGAAAGTCCTCTTAACACTGACAGGCACGCACCCCGTCAACATTCTTCAACAACTACAGAACGGAATTTCCTACAGCCTTCCTAAGTTGACAATAACATGGAACACTTCAGAGAAGAAACTGCCCCTGAGACGCTGTGAGCCGAGTCACGTGGCAGCAGCTCTGCAGAGAACCTACGGATCCATGGGTTTGCAATGCTGGACGATCTTCTTGAGAGTACCTGGAACTACGGTTGAAGCTCTACGCATTTCCCAGAAACCCTCTCTGACCCTCATGAAAGTGCAGCATCTGTTGGCACTGATTGGACCCTGGGCAGAAACGATCTTTTGCGTCATGTGCTACAGGGAAGAGTGAACTCCGTCTGCAAAGACCGCGACGAGGACCGTCCCACACTACACCACAATGCCGCTTCCTGCAAGGCGATGGGAGACAAGCGGCACATAGCCTGTCCCTTTCCGAACCTTAGCCCCGAAGACCTGCTGCTTTTCGCAGGGTCATTCTAAAGCAGCAACAGTTATGTTTGTCTGCTTCATCCATGCCATAGCGGTGTCCAGAGAACTTCACAGAGTTCCGAAAGCGAAATGTAGGGATGGATAAGACTTCTGCGAGCAGCACACAAGTGGGCTATATCTGTATAGAAGAGATCTCGAGGAGCTGGACACGAGTATCAGCAGATTGCTAGGCGTTTAAATCCCAGCGCGTAGAGGCGTTGCTCGCCCTTGCAATCCGGGATTTTCCTTTCATATCCCACGCGCGACGTGAGGGGGAAACTTTCCTACAGGGGTCGATATGCCATGTGACTCGGGAGAAGACAAAGATGCTTTTGGGGGCGCTCAGAGCTTCATGGAATGAAGTCAGACTGCAGAAATGTTTCGAACGAGATCTTGTCCAACAGGAATTGCGAGAGCACTCTTGAAGGGAGCTCTTAAATGTGCACCCCATAATAACAGCAGCACCACCCACACACTCGTGCGATCAGCATGACTAGTGACGAGCCAGTGCGGAGGCACGAGCTCTCCCTACTTGGTTTACCCCGATTTCGCTCCCTTTCGTTCTTTCGTTCTGATTTTCCTGTGGCAGCTCTATTCTGCTCCTCGTTGACGTAATTTCCACACGCCCTTAGGGGAGATTTCCGATGGACGATTCTTCAGAAGCTCCGTACTGGTGGATCTTGAGTTGTGGAAGCAATTGAGGGTATTGATGCCACAAGACTTTGCACTGGAGCATTTCACAGCATCCTCCAACAATTGGTGAGCATTGGTGAGCTATCCTCCTATTGGTGAGCATGCGCAACCGTACACAGTCGGTGGCACATGCGCATTAGTTGTCCAGGAAAGAGAGAAGCGTGTCCTCTGTTTGTGAAAGTCGATTCGGAACTATCTTTTCAGCATCCTCCGTGTTAGGTCAGACGACGATGTGCCCGGAGTGGCTTTTGACGCCGTCTAGAGAACTCGGATAGACAGATGAATGACTTCTGAAGGTCCAAGGTGTCAGCCGGCACTTACCGGAGCACAGCGGATGATAAGTAACACCTGCGTCCATGCTGGCGGCCGTGCAACTGCATTCTTCGCACGTGGTACCAACTGTTGCGAATCCTTCCCAGGGAAGCATCGACGCCGAGAAATGGGTGCATTATGGATTTCGAGACCCCCCCGCAGGATGACACTGATTGGCTTGTTGACTTCTGGTGGAAGCCGTAAACCGGGTATCCATATTGACTGTCTGGGATCGGAAGTTGACCCTTCATGGTCCTTTCAGGAACCAAAGTGCCGGCTCCCTTCGAGGTCCCCCTCTGGTTGCAAAAAGGGAGCCGTCCGCCTTCCTCGGGGCGACCTTCCATCGCGTACCATAGAGCTAGTTGACACCTCTCCAAAAGTCGAGGAGCGTGCTGCTTCCTTCGGGGAGTGCCCTTCAAAAAAATTTGGAGGCGTCCGTTCAGGATTCTCTTCAGAGGAGGAAACAGGGAGCGGATCCTTTCCGGGCTCTCACCGGAGAGAATGAGAAAGAGATCTCCTTCGGCGTTTCCTTCGGAGACAACCAGGTCGAGGGTTCCCTCTCAAACGGTGAGAGGAACGGACTTCTTCCTTCGGAGTCCTTCCTGGATTCATAGGGTGGTACTTCCGGGGTTGCCCCCTAAGTTAAAGAGTTGTGCTCCGCGTCGTGACGGGGGTCTCGGCCTTCTGACACTGGAGCACCTGGAGCAGCAGCTCTAGTGGAGACGCTTGCCCTAGTGGCGAAGTTTTGGAGCACAAACTGGTGCGAACGCGTATGATACCTGGTCCAGCTAGCCACCGTCTATGCTGGACTGTCTTCGTTCCTGACACAACAGCGCAAGAGCAAAGTGTAGTAACACAAAGAACACAAAGAACCTTCCCAGCCGCGGCGCTGTCCTCCTTCAGGGAGCATCTGGGCAGTAACCAGCTGGACAAATGGGAGGTCCGATGCGAAATCATTTAGAAGACGAGGGATCTAGGTAGTTGGACCACGGGCCAGCTCACGAATGCTGCGATCATAAGTGCCCTATTGAAGGGACTATTGTGCTGGGGTGAGTTTCTGGGAATTTTACAGGAAGACCTCGAGTGGCCCCTAGAGCTGAAGAACAACCGACTCTCCCCCTGAAGTGGCAAGAGTCGGCACTTCTGCTGTTGCACTGGGGTCTCCCGTGCAACGCCCTCCACTTCCAGCGGACCTGGGAAGTTGTGGACCCGGGAAGTTGTGGACCCGTTTCCACTGTAGCAGGTGCGGGGAACAGGAATCTTTCCCCCAACTGCTTGTAGATTGTTGCTTGGCCCCTGTGGTTGCGTTACTCAACGACCCTTGGTGCACCGACGGACAATCCCAGGGACATGATGGAGCGTCTCTTCGTGTGCGATGCCCTTTTGCCTGGTGCATCTCTAACAGCCCTTTGCTGCCTACTTGGAATTGTGGCGGCCTGGATCTACGTGAGAGGAGGATGGAGCGATAGGGACGCCATCTGCTTTGCCCTGAGCCTCCCGCGGACGGCAGTAAGATGGCCCCACTTAGGGCATACTCGGATGGAACTTGCTGGCATCCTAAAAAAAATGTAGAGAACGCTCTCCAGCTCCTGGTAATTCTCTCCTTAACCCTCCCAATTTTTTTATGTATCTTTTGTTTTATTTTTATTTGTGTTTGCTCCCTGCCTCCCTCCCACTGCCTAGGCGAACCTCGCCGACCTGCGTGCTGGCTACTCGGCAGGTTCCGAGCATTTTCGGACCATGTAGGACCGATGGCCCTACACAAGTATGTTTAGTTTTTATAATAAATATCCCAGAGTGACCGGGTGATAAACCTAAATTCAAGAGTGACGTGCACTCCGGGCGGCGTGGACAGCACCAAAGAGCTTCGAGAGCCCCTAGGCGAACATTCTTGAGTACTTGGCATCAACGGACATGACCCTTGGCTCTTGAATTTGCTGATAATCATCAGGACGTGAAATCAGCACTCTTCCTGCTGATGTCGTGGTCAGTGGAACGCTGGCAACAGCTCTGCTGACCGGTTTGCAATGAAGAGAGCATCAGACCAGGGGGAGACGAAGCTCACCGGTCCTCCACTCTCAGAGAGGACCCTTGGAAACTTGTCGTGCATCCCTACGGATTCATTTCATGGAAGAAAGAAATCTCTTGGGGAGGAAGTGGGCGTAAGCGACTGAAGTAGCAGGAGCGGAGAATTGAGATAAGGTACTCATGCTGTTTGCGTGAGTGCCGCAGAATAGCCTCTTTTCATGTAGTCGCGGACGTGAGGGTCAACAAGAGCACGGGGTCTCGCAAGGATGCTACTAAGCATCCGAGGCACAGCAAGTCCCTGCCAGTAGTAACATTTTAAGAAACTCTTTTCTGCCGTAAAGAAAGTCACTCCTGTCCCAACGCGTTGCCGGGAAGCCGGAGAGCTGCATCCATTTTCCCCCAAGAAGGAAGATGATGGTTCCTCTGAACAGATGTCACCCGGATGCTTTCACTCGCCCCCGTCTTCCCGGTTTCCCTCCTCTCCTTTGTTCGAGCTCGCTTCTGGGCTCGAGCCTCGCAGTCTCTGGCAGGTTCCGACCTTTCCGTCCGGGAGTCAGGCAGGAGCGAAGCGCCTCCCCATTCCTCTCTGCTTGCCGCTCTTGCAGCATTCTCGCGGTTTCCGGTAGCCGCTCCTACCACGCCCAGACTCCCGGTTTCCCTACAGGTCGGCACCGCTGTCCCTCCTCGGACTTGAGGCAGGAGCTCGCGGATGGACCCCAGCAGCAGACCTCTTCGCCTCGGGTTCCTGATCATGAGAAGGATGCTCCCGCTCGAGATCGAGTCCGGAGCGACTGACCCTTCGGGCCGACTGGATACGACGGAGGGTCGCGCAGATTCCGGGTGAACAGTCCAATAGCGCTATCGGCCGTCTCCTCCTCCCTCGAGAAGAGAGAGAGAAGGGAAAGGTGGTCGTCGTTTCGATGCCGTCTTCAGGGAATTCCAGGAGCAGGGCGTTCGGTTTCCCAGCGACGTGTCCCGCGATGCCTTCCCTCCCTCCCTCTTCCCGGAAAGCGCTCCTGCTCCCGTCGATTGAGCGTTTTCCCGATTCCTCGTCACAACGATCCGCCCTCCCGGCGCCCTCCGCCGCACGCGGGCCCTTCCGGCCGGGCGCGGTCGCTCCTGCCGCGCTCTTTACCGCAGGTCCGTTGGCGTCCGCTTGCGCTCGGAGCCAGCCACGGATCCTTCGCGCCTGCTGGGACCTCACCGTACGGCTGGAAAGTTGCCCGTCAGTCTATGCAGCCGGAGGAAGAGGCGGCCCCGAGAGCAGGGAGGCGGGAGGAATGCGCGGGAACGGGAAGGAGAGGGGATGGGGGATAAATGTAGGATCTCCGCACGTCCTCGAGAGGGAGAGGGATGGCTCTCGCTCCGATTCGCGCCATAGGGAGAGATCCCTCCGCTGCGCACTCCACCAGAGGATCGGCTTTTTTCCCCGTGGGGGGAAGAGGATGGGGACTCTTCCGGTAACCACCTCCTGTGCGTGGAAGAAAGCGCATCTCTCCGGGATGGTGGCAGGAGGGCAGAACCCCCTGGAGAGAGGAAGCGTTGCTCCCCTCTTCCCGCCGGGGAGGATTTCCGTCGACGGTAGCATCCTGGACTCCCGGGAGGAGCAGCAGCAGGAGCGGAGCTTCCTGGGAGGAGTCATCAGGTGGCATCTTTGACTCCCGGCTAGGGGAAGCGAGAGCTCCCCGGATGCGAATGGGCAGGGCGTGAGTCCTGCTATGAAACCCCTCCGTCGCCGTAGAAACGGTCGTGCGCGTCCGGTCCGTGTAGCCAGTACGCTCTGGGAGGAAGGGTGGACGGCGTGTCCCCCCAGGAGAGACCCCTCTCCTCCCGTCGCCCACATGGACCTGCAACCCCTGGAGCCTTCATCGAGGGATTCCCCTTTGCCTCCCCTCGTCTCCCTGAGCTCCTCGCCCCTCTTCACCCCGTAGGCAGCGTGCCGAGTCCCGAATTTCGTTATGGTAATTCCCGCCGCGGAGCTCCCGAGCGCTCAGGACGAGGGATGTGATCGGATTCCGGGATCGGGGGACGCGCTCGCTCTAGCAACTCGCTCCCCTTCTCCCGGCGGGAGGGTCCCGGAGGATTCCAGCCCGAAGAGAGGGTCGGGTTTCCAGGAGACGAGCGGAGGGGGCGGGCGGGACTGATCCCGGGTGCACGAGTGCGGCCGCCACTGCACCCGGGATGGGGAGGGGGCTGATGCAGTCGGCATGGCGACGAGCAGAGGGGGGATTGAGGGCAACGAAGGAGAAGGGGTCAGCGAAACACTCTTCGTTCTTATCCTCCTAGGAGCCCCCCTCTTGCCTGAGTTTCCCAGGGAGGCATGTGCATCCCCCAGCCGCAGCGGGAAGCGTGTCCAGAATCCTCTCGGGCGACGACGGAAGGCTCCCTTCCGTCTTCATTCCCTGCACACGCGCACACGACCTAGGAGATTGCTGCCGATGGTTGCCCAGGGGGTCAGTCGATGGGAAAATGGTGCCAGAAAGCGCGAGAATTGGAGCCCGGCGCGGTCCCAAAAACTGGCTCGAGAAACGAGCGAGGTGGGGGCCAGCCTGTCGGTCTGACCGGAGAGTTGGCGGTTTCGGGATGAAGCAGAAAAAATAAGGATCAAAGGTCTCATGCCCCCTCCCCTAATCTCCCTCCTCACCTTCCCATTCCTGTCGCGTGGTCGGCCCGCGGTCGGTGGACGCGGTGCCCCGCGGCTCCGAGTGCTCCGGGGTGCGAGTCGAGGACAAGGGCGCCAGGACGGGAACGCCGCGGCAGGGAGCGCCACTACGCCTGGCGGCGGGAGGAGAGGGATCACCCCTTCTCTCTCTTTCTCCGCCTTGCTGGACCTGGAGGCGGTTAGCAAACCAGATGCAGCCTCCTCAACCCTCACGCAAGGGAGGGAAGGCACCTCACCGCAGCATGTCCACCCCCGCCAGGCGTTGCGGGGGCGGAGATGCGCGTCCGTATCGGCGGTGGAGGTGGGATGCGGGCGGTCTCCGACTCCGGACTGAGGGTGCCACTGGCGCGGGAGGAGGAGCGCTAGCTGCCGGGCTCCCCTCTTCCCCATCCTCCATTTTCCAAACAACCTTTCTTTCGGGAGACCTTCCGCGCGCGGGAGTAAGGATGTGCGCAGCGAGGGCACTTTCCTTCTCCTCGGGGTCCCGTCTGGACCCCTGCGAGTTCAATGCCCGCCTCAGTGAAGGAAAAAGATCCAAGGGAGGAGAAACTGCAGTTTAAGCTACAGGAAGCTACGAAGGAGACCTCCTGGGTCTCAGCAAAAACGAGGATGAAATGCATACCAGCCCGAGGGATTGCGGTCCTCCGGTTGTGCTTCGGAGAATCCTCGGGTGCAGCCCAGATGCACCTCAGGAAGAGCAAGTGCCATTGTGAACGAGGAAAAGGCCCTGGAAAGCCTTTTCCTCGTTCATTCCCAGGCCACCCTACGCGCAAGTGCCCATCTCTTAGGGAGGTGCTCATTCCATAGGGAAAGCTCCCTCCCCAGATGCTTGGACATCCGGAAACTTCCGTGAGTCTTCCCCTGCCCCCTCCCATCCGCTTCTCTCTTCTGCAGGCAGCAGCAAAAAGCCCCCGTGGGAGAACAGGGGCTTGGAAGGTCACTTCGTCGCGCCCATTTGGTTCCTAGCTGCTCTGCCTAGTGCACGCGGGAGGGACGACGGCGCGAACGTCCGTTCCATGGAGAGAACCCTTCCGAGCATCAGACCTCGTGCAACAATCGCGTTTCCCATGACGACCGTTCCCCAGGGAGCTGCATTGTTTAGCGCCTGCTCGAAACTTGGACGCTCATTGTTGCCCGTGTACCTCGTGGCTCTTATGCCTAACGCATTGTTGAACTCAGCACCGCATGCGTTGCTGCTGAACTCACATCTCGCGTTGTTGTCCCCGCTCGAGGCTCGCACGGAACACCACGCGCCTGGGTGCTGGGCGCCGCCTCGCTCGGGCATCCGCGGAGGTCCAGTTCTCGGCCCGCCCAAGTCGGTTCCAGAAGCAGGAGCGGCTCCGGAGCAGACGTCTGCCATGGGTCGAGGAGGGAAGACTTCTCTCCTCTGCGTTCGGGGATCCACAAAGAAGGAAACCCGTCTTCCGGTGTGGGGAGGAGGAAGTAAAGGAAGTCTCACGATTGCGACGACGACGCCACTCGGAGGTCGTGGCCTTTGGAACTTCCCGAAGTCCCGAAGCGGGGGAGGATTCCTCGAGGTCCTTTCCCACTTGCCAACAAACAAAGACACGGCCTTTTCCCTTGGCTGGCGGGGGCAGGCCGCTTTTCCCTTCCAGTTGCCTGCCTCACAGAGCGGCAGCGGCTGCAGGCTGGTGACCGCCCCCGCGAGGCTCCGTCTCTCATGGTTGGTTCCTTGCGGAGGGCACACGAAGAGAGATGTGGCTGCTGCCACCGAAAGGACAGCAGAGAGGTCAGTGCTTGACGGAGAGGGTCTCCTTGAATCCTGATTGAAGCTGAGCACGCAGCCCCATGAGCAGGGGGTGGGTGGGAGAGTGTGGAATGGGATGAGAAGGGAGAGGAAAGGCGGTCCATGGGTAAGGGCTCTTGGACCGCCCTTTCTTTCCTTTCATCCTTGCACCTCCATCTTTGTCGGCGAGCTAAGTTCCTGGCCGCCGTCAATGTTGCCAGAGGTCATCGAATCTTGCCTCTTCCAAGAGAGGTTTGGTCTTTCCTCCCCCTAGGGGTGCTCATTCCACTCTGTTCGCAAGACCTACTGGACGGGGGCTCAAGAGAAACCCTTCCTCTCCTCACAGCTTCAAGAGGAACCTGCCCGCCGGAAAACAGGGAATTCTGGAGATCCCGTCGTCCGTTCGCTCCTCCCAGCTGTGGAGAAAGGTCCCGCGCGCGATGCTCCGAAGAGCTCCCGGCGCAGCTGACACGCCCACCGCCGGGTTACCGCGCGGCTCGCGACCGAAGCAGATGCGGTGGGGGTGGCGGGTGACGTGGGCTGGGGGGCTGCCGGCCTTGGCGGGAGGAAGGGAGAGGGGGGTCTCGCCCCGTCCTTGCAGGGGCGCGAGCTCTGGGCCCCATCGATCCATCCGCTCCCTCTTGGAGACTGCGCTCTGGCCGTCTGCGGGTACTGCCGCGCGCTCTCGATGGGACAGCCCCGTTGCTTGGAAACCGAGACGGAGGAGGTTCTCGCTACTCTGGCTCTCCAGGAGAGAGGAGAGGAGACGCAGGGATGCCTGAGCTCCCGCCCAGGCGCTGTCGGAGGGGAAGCGCGCGCGATCGCCTTCCCATTGGCTGCGGCAGTAGCAGCGTCGGCCCGCTTCCGGAGTCTCCAATCACGTCGGGAAGCGCGCGCGCCCATCGCGCTGCTACGGGAGCTCTGGGAAGGGAAGGAGCACAGATGGGAGTGGGGTGGAACTCTCTCGCCCCCTCCCGGGAAACCGCTGCCCCCCTCGGGAGGGGCCCCTCAGTCTGCAACCGCATGGGCTAGTCCGCGCGACCGGGGCTCAGCTCCGGACCCCTTCCTAAACCCCCCGCGCATCCAGCTTTCCTTCCCAGCTGCATCGCGGGATCAGGACGGTCATCGGGACACAGCTGACCACACCGTGGTGGCTACCGGCCCCGCGCAGCTGCATCCCTCAATGGAAAGAGCCTCCGGCGCGAGCTTCGGTGCCGACGAAGAGGGTGCTGCTCCATGTGCCCGCGAGGAGCCCCTAGGGGCATCGCTTATCCTCCCGGTCCTCTGCTCCGGAGAGGGAATACCGGGGGCGGCGAGGCTTGCTCCTCTCCGCCTTCCATGGGGTTGTTGGACCGGGCACCGAGGGGAGGGGGCTCAAGTTGCCGGAGCGGGTTTCCTAGCGCACCCGACGGCTGAGGAGAAGGAGAGGCGCTGGAGAACGCATCCGCACTGCCCCCCCGTTCCCGGAAGCGGATGCTCATGGCTTCCCCTTCCCCCCTCCTCCTCCTCCTCCTTCTCCTCCTCCACCGTCTCCGTCGCCACCGCCGATGCAGTCGCAGCGGCTCCCTCCATTGGCTGAGGGCGAGGGAGCGGAGGCGGGACTTGGCATGGCTGACGGCCAACCTGCACTCTCCGCCCGCAGCACCAAACCGGCGCGCGCGCGGGACGGTTCCGCCAGTTGCCCTTCCGGGACGGACGTGCACGGAGTGCCGGCGCCGGTGGCTCCTTCCCTCTCAGTGCCCTCTCGCCCGCCCACCCGTCCGACGCCGCTAGCAGCACCAGCATCAGCGCCGCCACCCAGTCCCGCGGCGGAAGAGCGAAAGCACCCGCCGCTATGTGCAGCGGCAGCGCAGGTGGTGGCGCCTCGGCCGGCGCCAGCCAGCTGGGCGCCAGCGGACTGCTCTTGCCGTACCTGCTCGGTCCTGTGGCGAAGCCGCTCCCTCCTCAGGCGCCACCGTTCGCGGAGCTGGTGGCAGCCTTTCCGTGCCAGGGCGCGGTTTCCGGAGGCGGCCTTCTGGACCATTACCGGATGCACCTGCACAGCTGCGCCCTCGCCGAACGGATGAAGTTCTTCGCGGCGGCGGCGGCGGCGGCGGCGACTGCGGCTGCGACCGCGGCCGCCGCTGCCGCCGCCTCCCCCGCTGGTTCCCTCCCAGCGGCGCCCTCCTCCTCCTCTCCCTCCTCCTCCTCTCCGTGCCCGTCGCCGCTGCCGGGCGCACCACCGTTCTTCCGCGGGGGCGGTGCGTTGGCGCGTGCTCCGGAGGGCGTGTCCCTTCTGACCCGCGCACTGTATCCCCCGAGGCGGCCTCCCGAGGAGCCGAAGCCCCAGCACAGCTACATCGGGCTGATCGCCCAGGCCATTCTCAGCTGCCCGGAGCGCAAGATGGTTCTCAGCGACATCTACCAGCACATCCTGGATCGCTACGCCTATTTCCGCTCCCGCGGGCCTGGCTGGCGCAACAGCATCCGGCACAACCTCAGCCTCAACGACTGCTTCGTGAAGGCGGGGCGCAGCGCCAACGGCAAGGGCCACTACTGGGCCATCCACCCAGCCAACCTGGAGGACTTCCGGAAGGGCGACTTCCGCAGGCGCAAGGCTCAACGGAAGGTCCGCCGGCACCTCGGGCTGGCGGCAGTGGCGGCGGCAGCTCCCGACGACGACGAGGACGACGACGGCGGCGGCGGCGGCTCCCTCCCAGCTTCGCCCCAACCGCCCCCGCCCCCGCAACCTCAGGTCTCCTGCCGCCGCCGCAAGAGGCGCTTCGACATGGACAGCCTGCTGGCGCCCGACGACGATGGCGACTGCGACGGCAGCGATCGGGCCACGGCGGCGGGTTTGTGGCGCCCGAGACACCTTTCCGCGGTGCCAGAGAGGAGCGACCTGGGTCAACTGCTGGTTACCTGCTCCAGGCTCCTACCCCAAAAGGACGACGGCGCCTGCAGGGATGACACGTGAGCCGGGAGCCCTCCCCGCCCCTCAGGGCACGGCGAGTACCCGCCGAGAGGACTCTTGCCCGCTCCCACGCTGACGGGCAACGGGCCGGTCCCCCACTCCCTCTCCCGAGGAACGCCGCGGACTTCTGTAGAGAAAAAAAAAAGGAAAAAAAAAAGGGAAGCAAACTGGGGAGTTTCATGAGTCATGGGTGCTTGCGGTGGGTAGGTGTGTTTCCCCCCCCACGCATCCCGTGGAACAGCCGCCTCCCCCCCCCCCCGAAAGCTTTGTCTCCTGTCCATGACGCGACAGAAAAGGCGACGGCGGGAACCCTTAGGTCTGGGATGCAGTGTCTCCGATCTGAAACCCGAAAGGGAGGGAGAGCGCCACTCAGAGGAGGACCCGGGGCAGAAGGGTCCTTGACCTTTCACCTACAGCGGTGGACGGGGCGGTAGCGCCCTTTCCGGCCGTCGCGCCGTCCCGTCAGCTGCGGGAGGGTTCGCGGTCGGCCGCGCTCCTCAGAGACGGCGGCGCCCTGGACCGCCGGCCGGGAGTTCGCCCTCGGGGCGTCGGGGCCGAGGGTGGGTGCGACAATCGCCTGCACAGGGGGGGGTTGTGGGACGTTTGCAAACATTTCGATGACCGCACGACGGGGCGCGCGCGCGCGCCCCCGCCCCTTAGGGAAGGGACTGAAACCGGAGGAGGCTGGCCGTGCCCTGGCAGCGGCGGCAGCAGATGGCGCGCCCCGCGGTTGCAAGGCGACACCGCCCTCCCCCCGCGCCGGTAAGGGGATTACCCCGCGTCCTCCCCTCGCGCCCCCTCGGTTGGCTCTTCCGGCTCTCTCGGATAGCAGGACGGCCGGGTGGCAGTCGGGAGGCGCCCCGGAGTCTCCCTGTTCCCTTGGGAGACGCCGAGCACGAGCGCGCCTGCATCTCCAGGGGTTGCCGCGGGGCGGCAGGAGAGGCTACACCCTCCGGGCTGCAAGCGCCAACTTAGGGCCCTCTTTTGTGCCTTACCCTCCCCCTTCCCCCTTGTCCCGCGGGCGTCACTCGGGGCGCTCCGCGCCGAGGGTCGCAACCCGCTGGCCGCGCCTGCCACTTCCTCATTGGGAGAAACCGTCTCCTGGAGACGCAGACTGTTTGCTCTGTGGAGGCAGCTTGGCTCTGAGAAAACCTCTCTCGGTCAGAAAAGTGCCAGAGGCACTGACCACCTCTAAGAGCAAACGATGGATGCCTGTCCTATGCGACCCGTGCCCACCAGAGAAGACCGACCTTCGGCTTCGCTGCCAGTCTCCTGCGTAGTCGCGGCAGCGGGCCGACAAGGGGGTCGTGTTGACCTGCGTGAGCACTCCTGCCTGCTTCCTGGATAGAAAGGGGTTGCACCCCCTCGCTCCTCGGGGGAGAGGAAAGGGGAGGGAGGGGTTGACACTCCCGGCATGCTTTCGCCTTCTATATCCTCCCGCAGCCTTGGCTCCTCGCTTTGCTGCGCTCAGGGAACGTCAGGCTCCCTGCCCGCAACAAAGGAAGTCCCTCTTGGCTACTGCATCCTTATTTTCCTCTCCTCTCTCCCTTCCTCCGTTGCTCGTCCTTGGAGAAGCATGGATCCATATGCTAAAGGTCCAGATGCAGCTTCCGGATCCCCCTCCCTTTCCTTCTCCCCCTCTCCCTTTCCCGTCACCGAAGAGAAAAGACATGTGCGCACACATGTGAGTCGCTGCTCGCGCGAGCGCGAGCGTTCCGGAACCGCCTCGGCCGCCGATTGGCTGACGAGCTGAGCGCCAGCACACGAAGAGCAGGCTGTTTTTCGGGAATGGCATGCCGCAGGAGGGGAATAGGAAGAGGAAGAAAAGTAGGAAAAATGGAAAGAAGGAGGAAGGGAAGAATGGGAGGAGGATACGAAGGAGGGAGGAGGGCAGTGGTGTCTGCGACGTTGCGAACGGCTGTTGAAGGCGCCGGCAGCTGCTGCCCCGTTCAGCCCTGGGGAGGCGGTTTCCCTCTCTCCTTCGTCCTCGGTCGCATATTCTCTTGGCAAAAGGGGGATTCCACGGGGAAAGGGGAAGAGGAAGAGGCAGGGGGGGTGGGGTGCTCCTCGGCGAAAAAGCGTCCCTCCGGAAAGACGAGCAGACTCTTCCCCGGCCCCTGGAAACGATATCTTCGTGCTTCTTCCTCCCTTGCCCTCCAACGCAATCCGGTTGGGAAGGATTCTCGTGCTCCGTCCCATTCTGCTTCGGGCGTTGGGCTGCTCCTCGCGCCGATCCCCCGGGACAACCGCTGCCCGCTGCTGTACGGGGGCAATCCACTCTCTTCCTGCGGGGAAGCCGCCCTCCCTGTCGACGTGGAGCACTACCTGCGCCTCCTTCTGCAATCCCGTTTCTGGGTCGGAGAGGGGCGTTCCGGTCCCGTCACTACGGATACGAGGTGAAGCGATGAGGGTAAGGAAAAGGCGCCAAGTTCCGGGTTCTGCAGGAAGGAGGAACAGAAGGAGAAGAGCCATGCTCGGCTCCTCTTCCCCTGTTCCCAAGCTCCCGCCGCCCAGGAAAGAAAGCGCACGAGGCTTGGAGGGCCCTTAGGCGACGAAAGGAGGGCGTGGGCGTTTCGTGAAGAAGCGCATTATCCACCGCGGGTCCCGGAGGGAGAACCAGCCAGGTAGCCGACTGCGGTCTTGAGACCTTCAATTGGCACCGGGCAGGGAGCTCTCGCTGTCGCTAGCGAGGCGCCGATAGGGTTCCCGTGCCAGGAACAGGAAGGAGGGAAAATCGAGATGCGGAAGACGGGAGCGTTCGGGAGGTGCAAGGAGCGAGCATCTCGCTCTGCCCAGCATCGTCTCCAAGAATAGAAGAGGGAGGGACCCAGAGCAGTTGGCTGCGGTGCTCCCTCCACCGAAACGGGAAGAACAGCGGCTTCACCTGGGAGTCACGCGCTTCTTCACGACCTGAGAACTCTGCACGGCCAACGCCCTGAAGATGATGAAGAGAAGGAGGAAGAGCAAGGAAAAAAAAGAGGCACACCTCGCCTTCCTGACAACGCACAAGAACAGATGTGTCGGCACCCGAAATACGGACCAAGTAGGGTAACGTAGCTTCTATGGAAAATCAAGCCGCAGCAACTGAGATGCCTTCTTTTTCTTTTCTCCGTTGTAAGGGAGGAACGGACCGCAGTTCAATCTGTCGTGGTCTCTGGGGAAACGAGGACGGTCATCAGGAGAGCAGAAGAGGGGCCAGAGAGCTCCGCGGTGAAGGAAGAAGGCAAGAGGAAACGTTCCCGTTTGCCGACCTCGGGGACGAATCTGGCGGATGGACCGGAAGTGGAAAACGGAAAGTTGACTCAACACGCCAGTGGCCGGTGGGAACGAAGCGGGGAATTTCGAGGTCTGATGAAGGTCCAACGCTAGCAGAGTTGAAAGTGGAAAGGGAAAATTTCGGAGGCCTCCTGGATACATCCGAAACCGATGCCCTCAGGCGAACATCACGAATAACGGAAATCGTCGGTGCCGTTGGCTGTTTCTCAAACACAGACCCGAAAACATGGAGTCATCAAAACAGGGGATGGCAGCATCTGATATGGACGACACGTGTCCAGCACAGCTTTCTCAGAATCTGATAGAATGAAATTCTACAGGTCAGAAGCCAGAAGGCACTGGGGATTGGCAGTCGATCGCTTTGACAGAAGCAAGAAACTTCGAAAATACTGGTTCCTACAGAACTCACTGGCAGATTCCTCTTGAAGCAGACTGATTTCTTGAGAGTGACCGTCTTTCCACAGTCCATTCAAATGAAATGCCTTTGGAACCCCTGAAGAGCTTAGAAACACATCCTGAAGATTGCAGACTTCCGAACAAAGAGCACAGAAGATGAATCAGGAGAGCAGGGATTCTCTAGGAGGAAATCACATCTGAAAGACTTACTGCCATTCAGAATCCAAGCTTTCCGGAGACAAAATCTTCATTCCTGTTTGGGTGACTGAGAATTTGCTCACATGCCTTTTTCAGTCACGAAAACAATCGAATGTAGTCATCTCGAGTCAATTTCTCTTCGCAATCTCAGACCTCATCGTAGAGTCCATCTAGACAGAAACGACTTCCCTGGGGTAACACTTCGGATGAAGCTCGCAAACCACTTTGGAGATCCCATCGACTTGGGCTCGATGCTGACAGCCTCATATTAATCTAGAACGGGGGATCTCTGGCTGACATCTTTGGTTAGTTATATGAGGTCCGCAGTCAGGTTTCGCACCGCAGATACTTCTTGTGGGCCGTACCCGCGGACGAAACGTCCACACTTTATCAAGCAAAAATACCACAGACATATGGTACCACTTTCACACCCTACTTCGCAGGGAAATCAATGCCAAAATAATCCCTCTGTATAACCTGGCACGTCACTTGATAGCAGAGATCATTCTGAATTCATCACCTGTAAGCTTTGAGCACAATCTCAGGATTTTTCAGAATCTTCACGTGAACAACGTCCTATACTTGGAGCACAAAAATGTGCTTCAGCATATCATGCATTGGAAAGTGGAGATTGGCAAGTGAGGATTACTGATGGCTTCTCAAACAATCTACGTAATCTTGAGATGAACCTAATAGATGTGCGTATCCAGGAAGATATTGTACCATTCTTCCAGGAAGAAAGAAAAATGATACCTCTAATAATTGTGGTATAATTTTTCCCCTCACAAATTAAGCTAGGTGGCAGAAAACCGAGTAGTTTGGTTATTGGGCTGGAAACAGATGGTCATCCGATATTTTTCGATGAGAAATCTGGTGCACTTCCACTCCTGAAGACCTCTACTCTTCTACTGACCTGAGTGCATTGGCTCTTTTGTTTCCGTAGATTGTGGTGGAGAAGGAGCCACATGCAATCAAATATCTCTTGAGGGGCTTGAACATTTTTTTATGGCGAAGATGTAACTCCATCGGCTCCAATGCAACTCTTTGTTTTTCTAACCTAATAATAGTCCTTGTAGCAAACCTAAAAATCACCTGAGAAACCAATTCAAGGAGTACGGCAAAACCACTGTTGGTATCTCTGAGTTCCATTCCCCTATCTCCTTGCGTCTTTGACTTCAATAATCTCGAAGCTGCTTGTTCTCTTATTCGGTTTTTGCCACTTTTGATACTACTGAAAGATTCGAATGACATGAAGGGAACATAAGGGGATAATCTGGACAGCAGCTCCGTTCAAAAATTGAGGGATGGACGAAGCATTCCAGAAAAGAGACATGAAAGAGGCGGGCTGCTGAGAGGATGTTAGTCAAGTTCATCGACATCAGGACCACCTCATTAGTCCAGGGTCTGCAAATTACCATTTCCTCCTGTTATACCCCCTTATCTATTTTGCAACAGAAGGCCCCATGATGTAGAAAAACTACCAAGACTTGGGGACACTTTCATGGAAGTTGTGTCCTCCGTTTACCTGCAGCCACCTCTTCATGAAGACCACAGCCATGAAAAAGAGTGATTTGAGTTGATAGTGTTGATGATCCGGGTGCATACATGGGGAACAAAAAGTGACAAGGTGCTTCCAGAGAAAGACCAAAATCTCCTCTAGCAGCTGAAAGCAAAAGTAAAGTGAAATCATCCTACCAAATGAAATTTTACTCTTCTCTCGAGATCACATATTCAGCCATCGTTTTTTGGGGGGGTCCCCTCCCCTTTCCCCATTTTCAAGTGCCCAGATGAAAATTCATCCGCTCTCTGTCGCGGGCTTTCTTCTAAAGACAAAGCCTCTCTTTTCCTTTCTGATGTTCCAAGAAGAAAAAACGAATCGCTACGTCGCTAGATAAGCTCGAATGCAGTTCCATATCCCCAGATAACCGTTCGTTTTCCAGAGACCACCTCAGAGTCATTTCGGCTCATCCTTTCGAAAGAGAGCAGAAGTCATTTTTTGATGTCTTTTCCTGTTCATGGTGCTACGTGCAGAATAGACGTCTGTTGAAAACCATGCCCGGCGTCTTCGCCTTTCTCCACCCGTCGAACTCATTCTTAAAGTCCCGGTGCATTGAAAGCCGCGGTGGATGCAGGTGCGTACATGATCTGCCACAGACATGCCTCCTCTGCTACCAGAACTAAGCGGCAGCTTCTCGGAAACTACGTTATCAGCCCAGATGCGCTGCCATGCCACCGCAGTCGAATCAGATGAGTCAGTGGCAGTTCGCAAAATACCAGACCGTTCAGGGTGCTCTTGTCTGCCAAGTGAAACACCGGCATTTGTTGTTGTGGCTTCTCTCCCGCAATGGAGGCATGCACAGGAGAGCTCAATCGTTCGGGAATGGAGCGCATGCACTCAGGTGTTCCTGCACGAAACAAAGGCAAGCTTTTTCAAAGTTTCCTGAGCAGGGATGATTAGGGCACTGTGCTTCATTCGTGCACGCAGGTAGACATTTGTGTGTCAAACATGCGTATGTGACAGGAAAGGATCCTGATAGAAGTTCTGTTTGCTGATTGTCGAGTGAATCGTCCCGGAAAGCATCCATTTTCTCTGATAAGGCAGCATGCAGGATAATCACTCTTTCGTGATGAAACTCTGTTGAAAGGAATATTTTGTGTAACCAGGCGGAACAGCGTGATTTCCGCAGCTCGAAGAGTCGCGGACAGTCTGCTCTTTGCTTTCCGTTGCAGTTTCTTGGCATATGCCAGACGCTGGAGATGCAGAAGAAAGGTATGCTCTTAAGGAAGGCTAAGGAAACATCTCTTAGGTGAATCTTTTCTGGTCTGGAGAGGCTCAGCACGTGCGGCTGTCTTCAACAAGGCAGTCTTGAGGAGCGCTTTGGAGTCGGATACCCTCGTGCTGAATTTCGGTTGCTCATTTCCTCCCAAATCGTCATCCTCATTCAAAAGAAAAGGATTTCGAGAGGAAGCTTGCAGGAATCAGCTACAGAAATTCTTTGCAGAAGACTTTGCTGAAGACTTGAAATTTTCTTTCCGTAACACAAGAAGAAAATACCTTTCCATTCAATCTGAAAATTTAATGTCTCCTTCAAGGACCACAGCAAGAGACGCCAATGAGAAAACACAGTAACGGAGATGTTTTTATCTCTCATAACGACAAACTTCCATCTAGACTAATGCGGAGACTATCATCATAGATGATACATCCATCTTTCGACATAATGTTCGTGCTGCAAAATTCGTGAACTCTCAGGAAGAAACAGAAAGCATAGTTTGGAGCCGTAAAGTGGAGTACCGTTGCGCAGCAATTAGTTGACGACGGATGTTCGTGACTTTGAATTAAAAGAGCCTGAACAACTATAATGAAGAAGCAGGAGCTCAGAATAATGAGATGTAGGGTCAGTATCAACACTTCATAAGGGAAACAACTTGGTATTTTTCTGCGAAATATGAAGCAGATGGGAAGTGTTGTCTAGAGAGAATGAAGCAACTTAAAAATACAAGAAACGTTGAAAGATGAAGGATGTAGAAATGCTAGAAAGATTTCAGTAAATAGAGGCAGGTCGTCCGTGATCCAGTCTCAGCAATCAGTGAGTGTGGTCTACAGACAGAAAAGGCACGAGGAAGTCGCCTCAGAAGGGAGTTAAAACGCTCTCTCCTCCAGCGCGGAGGACGCGATCGTAAACACGGAAACTTGTAAATGAGAGCATCGGATTTTCATCATTCGTCGCCTTGGAAACGCCGAACTTCAACAGCAATGAGATCCACTCGAGGAAACAGAAGCTGCGCTCTTCCAGAAGAAAGGCTGAATAAAACGAAACTAAGTTGCTGATTAAGGAGAGGAAAAAAAAAAATAGGCATGGATTTGAGGTGCAAATAATGGTCCTATAGATCAAAGTGAATCACCGCAGTGCTTGGGACGCACAGCTTTCCACTTTACGCAACACAAAGTGCGTTTTGCATCACAGCATTCTTTCTGGATCACTGGCTCCAAAGAAGCAACGGGATTCCTAATGGGCACAAAAAAAATCATGCAGTCTCCACCATCCAAGAGACCACGATTACGCCGTTTCGTTGTTATTGGTGCTCTTCCTCTCAGTGACGTCATGGAGCTATCGAAGCGTGTAACGTGGCACTGGCAAATGAATCCCAATAAGCAAAAGCCATTCTGAACTTCATCACTGAAAGCAGATAAATAGGCGATCAATAATTCATTCTCCCGTGAAATGCTTCTATTCTTTTTTTCTTTTCACTTTAGAAAAGAAAACTGACTATGCGGAAAATTAAAATCGAACACAATTGACAATTGATTTCCCACAAGTTTCTATGGATAATTTCCCGGGGTCGCACAGCAACAACTCCACGGTGAGATCCTTGGGCAAAAATAAAAACTTTACATCTGCTTGAGATGTGGCATTGCAGATCACAAGTAGGTGCAAAGAGCCACATCAACAAATTCTCCATGCTCCAAGAGAGCTGCCGTTCCCGCAAATTTCCTGGAGCATCCTTCCCCGTATGATTTCGAGAAGATTGGCAAAGGAAAACTGATGCAGCAGCCCAAAATTCCACTGCGGAGAGGCAATTTGATGAAAATGTGATCAAAGGAGAGCTTCGCGCGCGACGGCGATTTCTCCAGCCTGCCTGCCCGTAAGCGGTCCACGAAAGTCTTCTTGAGGCGAAGAGTCCGGGGTCTTTCATCACAGGCACGTCTCTGTTTAGAGCGGAATCTGAAGGAAATCTTCAGTCAGGAGTGATGATCTCTGCCGCTGAAATGGCAAATCTGATGCAAAAAGCTCGAAATGCGTTTGTTTCAAGGGAACTTTGAAGATTTTAAAGGAATGAGCAAAGTAAAGACTGCATCTCATATCCTCAGCAACTGGGACAACTCGATCGCGAGCTGAAAATAGTCAGTGAGGGCTCGACACTTTAGAGTGCTGTCTCTAACGAAGAAGTTGATGAGCGGTCCAGAAGGAATAGAGACGAGAACGCTTGCGAGGAAAGGGATTCGAAGCTTGATAAGAGAGAAAAAAATTCATAGTATCCTTGAAAGATTGGGGAAGTTTCCTTCTCTGGATTGGGAATCTGTAAATGGATGCTCTAGAAGAAATGGAATATCTATGGAGGCCATGGATTGCATTGGCACGGAAGAAAGACTCATTTGATTTCCGGTCTAGAAATCTGGATGCGACAAGAACAAACTCAGATAGTTCACACATGGAGGCGATCTGAGACGCACCAGTGAATGGAAAACTTTCCAGAATCATGGGAGGAAGAGTAGGTTGCCTCTCGCGAGCTTGCAAGGACCGAAGCTTTTCATTTCATTCAGTAACTTCTGCGTACACGACACTCGCGTCTGATCCCTGACTTCCTCGGATGGCAATCCTGAATTCCCTTTTTTTGTGTCGAGCCCGCTGATCAAAGTTCTCGAGTGCTCTGTCTTCTGAAAGAAGTTGCAGAGAATGCTTCAGGAATTCTCTGCTGATACATGGAACAACCTCACGGAATGAGTGAGTGTCGATATCTGTCCTTTCCAGCAGCCTACCTTTCTCCATGAGATGTTCAACAGAAGCGTGAAAGTCCTTCTGCTGGGAATAACTCTAGCGCTGCAAGAGTTCTTCGATTACGTATGTACCAGAAGACGAGAGAACTGCTATCGTGACGAAATTCATTCAATTCCTGTACCCTGAAAGAATCTCAACTCACAACTTTAGAAGGATGCGAATACAAAAGAAAGTTTTGGAACAGCAAATGAGAAATAAAAGAAAAACGGCCTTCTACTTTGAGCTCCTCAAACAGGAAGCTTGGTGCTTGCTCCTTTCCGCGGATTTGTGCAGCATTTCGGTTCAGAAGTCACGTCGACAGGATCTTGCTTCAGAAGCTTTTGACTGAAGAGAAAATTGTGAAAGCTTCCGTGTGTCTGTGGCTATCATTGCACTAAAAACATGAATGAACTGGGATTCCTTCCTGCAGCTCACAGTGGATAATTTCTTGAAGCTCCGTGGAATGTTTCGAGAAATTATTCTCTGTGCACTGTTCCAAAGATTTCCAAAGAAGCCACTCATGAAGACAAGGCAGCATTAAAATTTTGCTTCCTCGCAATGATGAGTTATCCCAACAAAACCTCCCGAAAACCTTCCTCAGAACTTGCTGTTCTTGAAGAAGGAGGTCAGCAACCTTCCCTACCGTCTTTAGTGAACCTGGTAGTTGTTGATCCTATGGAATCACTTGATGGTGAAGTTTTCATTTTGCGTATTCTTGAAGTGTGCATCGCATCTCTTCTTGAAATGAGAAACCATCAGCGAAACCAGTTCAGAGGAGCAACAGCTGGTTTGATGTAAGATGAAACCATGGATTCACCTTGAATCAAAACGTCGTTTGAAAGCAGAAGGGAAATGTCGGTCCTTCAAACTATGATTTGGCTTGTTAATTTTGGCTCCAAAGAGCGTGCACTTCAGCGTGCACTCCGTTTCTTCAGGATGGAGATGGACTTCATTGATTATTTGCAGGCCGCCCAAAGTACACTTTCATTTTCGATCATTGGTTTGCTTCGTAGTCTGATGAGCTTGAGCGCTTGGTATCGATATCCAGTCATGCTTATTCTATGAGCAGAACGCACTTGTACTGCTTACGATTACCAGAAAGAAGAGACTCTCTTGGACCAGTTTGGTTTGTTTGAAGGTTTGGTTCAATGAAATAAGGAATTTGTCCTCATTCTTGCATGTTCTTGTGACTCTCACAAGTTTAATGAGCTAGGTTCGAGATCTTTTGGTTTGCTCCTATGTTTATCTTAACTCGAGGTTCCAAACTAAAGAACCCAGAAGAACGAAGGGCATAAAATCATGAAAGAAATGGAAGGAAGCTTTCTGCAAAATGAATACCTGAAATTTCAAGAAGCTGTGTCATTCTCCGTAGCTAAGGACTTTTCTCATTTTCAAAATGTTGTTCAAGGCAGACAAGTTTCATCACTAATAGAAAATGATCCGCAGCTTTTTGTCATGGTGGATGTCACCGTCACAGAGAACATACGAACGTGCCGCGATCTATCTGTAACACTTCAAGAGTTTCGTTTCGCTATTCTCATTCTGTTAAAAAGAAGCCGAAGGATTTCAACACGTTTCTCAGGAGAAGAGAGATTTCTCGAATTTCATTTCGAAGCATCGACGCCTCTAAGATACCTGTGCACCTCAGCTGGTCCTCATACTTGTTTCTTGGTTCAGAACGTTGCTTATTTCAAGTGAGAAAACCTGATTTGAGAAACTGTGGTCTTTCAGACAGCTGACTTTCCTCCTCTTTCCTTGATATAAAGTCAATCCCCATTCCTATTCCTTTCTTATTCCCATGTTTCTTTGCTATCTTATTTTTTCGAGCTTCACGACAGAGATGGAAATTTACGATGCCTGAAATAAATCTGCCGATATCAGAGGGACACGAGTGTGCTTCAGCATTTGACTTTCAAGGTTTGGCATCGTCTTCCCTGAAAGCATCGAGTAAGAGAACTTCCATAATCAACAAAATCTTTTGTAGGAGCATGACTGAGTTCCTCAGATCTTGTGGATCATGTGAGGGCTCATTACAGCTCACCACTGCAATGAATCGAAATTTGGCCCCAGGCAGCCTTCGAATGTGCACTCTGTTCGCTTGTCGATATTACAGCCTGTAGCAGGACTCGAACTATGAAGAGTTCCAATAGTCTCCGGGCATGAATGAGGTCGGACGTCTAATGACTGGAACGAATCTGGAGAGACGTACCTATGATGCAGTGCTTCTGCACTTACAAAGCACAACAGGCTTCTTAGATACCATATCACAAATCAAGCTGTTTGTTTTCTTCAGTCATTTGGATGCCTGTACCCATCTGTAGATCATTTGAGATAATCGGCTGTTCCTGCGTTGAAGACGTGACGACCCTTTGCGCACAAAAAATGTCTTCACAGTGAGCACATTACCTATCTGCAGCTATCGGACGTGAGATAAAGTAACTTTTCTATTGTGAGAAATTTTCCAAGCGCGTCTCATTAGAGGGTCCTCTTGCTCCTGTCGAAATCTGACACGGATTGTCACCCGTGACAGGTTCTTGTTTGCCCGCGGAGGCTTGGTCGCTCGAACGGGTGCGGCGCGTTGTTTATTTCAATTTTCTTTGTTTTTGCGGACACGCGTCTCCGGAGTAACTCCATCTCTTGAGTGCGCTTTTGCTCGTGGTGCAAACTCCACTCTGTTATGTGCGTCCTGACGGTTTTCTCTTCCGTCCATGATTTGCTAATCTGCAGATCCGTTCTGTTTTTTGTTTTTTTGATGTACTTCGAGTTTCTCCCCTGGACGCAGTTTCCTCTGAGACAAGCTTTCACGCCCGCGACTGTCAGTTGACGTCATCAGACTTGTTCTTGAAAGAGCTATCTAGAGAAGCTGTTAGGGAGGTCAGGCTGCCTTTTCTTATCTCTGCTGCAGCGTCTGGTGTTGCTGTTCCTCCCGCTGACCGGGAGAGACAGAAGAAGAGCTCGGCTACCGCTCAGCTTATCGCAAAACGGATTACACTCGGATGACTCTCCTCCGAAATCTGGAATTTTGTCCGATCGGCGTTTCAGAACAAGATTTTCACGTCTCGGATTTACAACGGATTGCTTTTGTGCATCCGTGAAATCTGCTGCTTGTCTTCCCTCAACGCGACTTCTTCCGGGTGCTATGCTTTCTTAAGGAACCCACTTCTTTGATCACCTTTTCTTTTTAAGGAACCCTGCGCTGGCAATGCCATCTCCCTCGGAGCAATTCGCCTCTTTGCTTTCCCTTCTCTTTTATCTTGAAGGGAGGAAACATTTCTTCGGGTGCAGCACTGGTGGCAGTTAAAACTGGATGCCTCCGATGACAATGGGAGTCGACCTTCGGATCCTTTCCCATAAACCCGAAAGTCGACCATCTTTCCCATCTTCTGTCTCCTTGACGTATGCATTGATTTCAGGTGCTTTCATCTCACGAAGGTTAAAAACAGAGCGCAAACCCGAGTGGCAGAGAAAAATCTGCACTCCCGTGAGGAGGATTTTTCTGAGTAGAGGCACTGCGGAACTCGTGCTGCATTTTCGGAATGTCCCAGAGAAACGTGTTCTCGTTCTGGAAACCGGATTAGATCTGCTCCTCTGTAGCAAAGCAGTCTCAGCACGCCCCGCAGGAGCTCACAGAACTCGCCACTGCAACTGCTGGGTCGTCAGAGTTTCGCCTCCTGCTCAAGAAAAAGTTCCCTCCTTCAGACCTCATCAGCGGTTCTTGAAGGCTCTGGCAAGACTCTACATCAAAGGTGTGAACGATGCGAAAGTCAAAACGGACCGGCCGAGGATGGGAAAGGATTAAAGTGAAGAGAGGAGGGAACAGAAAGTGGGCTTTACTGTTCCCGGTTCCTGACATCCGTACTACTAGAGCTGGTCGCCTCCGTGGTGTCCTAGATAATCTTCCCGAATGTCACCACAGCGTTCGCTAGTTCGAACTTTCTGATATCCGAGGGAAAACATACCTTCTCATCTGAGTTGCCTTGCATGGCAGAGTCAGGACATCCGGACAACGTGCAGGGTACTCTCACGGGAAAAAAAGAAAGTCACAAAGGATTCTCGCATCTTCGGCTGTGGCCAAAGTATGCAAGGCTTTGTCGATTCCGATCACAAAGTCTCGATAATGAGCTGTAGGTTTCGCATGACGCCGCGTCCGCTATCCAGAGCAATCCTGCGTCATTATCCGCTTGCGTTGGGAGTCCACGCATTCGAGATTCTCATTCCGTCTGTATCCGACACTGAGGAGAAGAATCAAGTGCATTTTTTTTTTTTTTTTCCACCTCCCCCTCGTATTTTGATCATCCTCGCTTGATCTTGTTTTCGCAGATGGTGACGTCATCGATGAGCTTGTCGCATTGATTCTTTTGTAACACAAAGACACTAACAGGCTTCATTCTTTCCTTTCCGACGGATTTGTAGCTCCTCTGGCGAGGAAAAAAAGAGAAAAGAAAAGGAGACCGATCCAAAGCTGCAAGCTCAGGATCGAGGGGAAGACCAGGAACGGATAACAGCCATCTTCAAACCGGTAATTAAAAGATCGGAATGGGAAGGGATCGAATTTGGAGTTTCAGAAGAGCAAGCTTGGAAACCATCCCCGGAGTCTCCCTTTTTTGTTTCCTTCTCTGCCAGTGAGGATGCAACATTTTGATCGGGCGGAGCAAAAAAAACTCTCAGTCGGCAAGAGCGGAGCATTTCGCTCTTCTTTAGCCGTCGTGATATTTCGAAAAGAAAATCAGCCTCCAGGGGAAAACATGTTCCCCATGTTACGTATCCATGGTGACCGCTGCCATGCGGTGCCAGATACAACGTGCGGAACGATGAAGGTTGTCCTTTGTACTGTGGATAGGAAGTCTTCTGAAGAGACAAGAGGGATCAGGTAAGAAAATTCGTTGGCAGTTTGCAAAAGGAGGGGTCGATTCACTGACAAATAGGTGTTGTCATCCCAGGTCTAGGTTCCATCAGCAATTCTTGCACCTTCCATCTGCGTCTTTCAGGATTCATCTTCCCTTCCCTGAATTTTTTTTTCTGTAGATCTCAAGCCGCAGGCAGGAAATGCTGCTCGTCTTCAAACTGAATCCTAGGTGCTTTTACGTGGAAGGAAGGAAGAAATCCTTGTCCTTCGCCGATTTTGATTTGCCGATTCGCTTTTGAGCTCCTTTAACGTCCTCCAGGATTCGACATCATCCCTCTTAGTGTTTCTAGGGAGATTCTTCGTCCTGAATTGAGGAACAAAACAGCTGCTTACTTCTCTTCAATAATGCGCATGAGCAGGCGAATAAAGAAGAGAAAAATCATGTGAACGATCAGGAAATTCGCCTTTCGCTCTCACATTTGAATGGGAGCAATGAATACAGTTGTAAAGAACTGCTTTCAGGTGTTGAAAATTGAAACCTCGGTCGGAAACTCGGTTTTGAACAAACACTGCCATCTCACGGAAAGCCAAGAAACCTTTCAGCTATAGTAAATGGAAACTAAAATCTAGGGGAAAGGGGGGGTCACTGTTTAGGAACCTGGGTCAGTTTAGGAAGTCAAATCATCAGATCTTTGAGTATGAGGATTTCCATTTATTCAAACTATCTTTTTTGATGGAGCGTTCGCAGGTGAGTTCATCTCGGACTTTTCTCTGAACAAGCTGCACTTCAACACACCGAGGTTTGGAAGGTGATTGTGAAACACCTTTCTTCCTTATCAAGCACTGCAATCTTTGTAAAGATCCAGAAATACGATGTAGTACTCCGTATCTAGTTTTTTGTAGTCATGTGCGTGACAAGCAAGCATGACTGAAACGATAACACAGAACGATCCTTGATGGGTTGAGGTGATATAAGGCAGTGCAGGGCGCTCTCGAAATTTCGAGCATAAATTTGGCTTCTTTGTCGACTTTATATTTATTCGATTATTTCTTGCTATGGATAATCAGAACCGCACATGGAACCAGACAACCGACTCTGGTGGAAGGTTTCAACATAAACAAAGCAATGAAGCTCTGGCATCTTATATCTTGCACAGTTGAAAACACCGCAAGAACATTAAGGAGGCAAAAACACCGTCCATAGGGTTCAGAATCCTGAAATCACTGGGACGTATCGAACTGTGCCGGAGAGCGCGAAAAGTGGTTTGAACATCACAGAGAAAATCTTGCAAAGCTAGCAGTTGAGGTCATCAACAGAGTATCTTTTGTAGATGACGCAACTGCATTTAATGAGAACCGGAAAGAAATGAAAACCAAAGGCAGGATGTAAGTACCAACAAGTAACCTGTATCGAAACAGGAAAATAGAATTCTTGAGGATAAGAGAATAAAGCGTCGAGGAGCCAAAAGTCTTTACCCACGGGAAGAAGGGTCCCTTTGAACTAAAAATTCCATATCATCAGATAGCAGGAGGACCAGAAACAACAGAATGACACGGAAGTCGAAGGACAAGTAGCAAGATGTGCTTCAACCAAGTCGAAATGAGCACAAGAGCTCTCTGCAGGACAGAATTCTGAAGTGAGCATAATGTACGGAAATTTGCTTGTTGCTTATGGCTGACAAGAGCCATGGAAACCTGAAATTCCGTGTTTTCTTGAAAGATTTTCACGGAGAAAGCTCGTAGTCTCCAGAATGTTTAGGAAGGAAGGCAGTTCTGTTCATTATCTGGATTCCTCGCTCCGTGACTTGAGAATTGCTGGGAATCGGGAATCCTTGCTGCAAACAAGAATTCTCCAGGAATACACGGAATTCCAGGTTTCCATGGCTTTTATCGGTTATAAGCAACAATTTCATTCTCACTTCAGAATCCTAACCTACACCACGTCTCTTGCAAACAACGAACTCTAAATACTGGTCAGTTTTAACATTTTAGGTGCTCAGTAGAAAACAGAGATGATTCTTTCAGTAGAATACCCTGCGTTTGAATTTCCACGTTCGTTGAGTTCTCAGTTTCCGGAATCAAGGGAAGAGTTTGTGACCCACCATCCCTTGAAGGCGTTGGGCCGTTAGCTTGCGTTTCTCGAGGTATCTTACATGGAAAACTCTGTAGCTCTAGACGTTGCTGTAAGAGTGATGGCAGCTGTACAGAAATAACACGTTCAACCCAGTCGATGAATTAATTGCCTTTTGGACACAAGCTTTCGGAGCAGACAAGAGAACTAAGGAGCAAAAGGATGCAGGCAAGTGAATTTATTCTTCCTTTCTCCTAAAGTTGGTGGAATCGGTAGAGCACAACGAATTTATGGAGCAAAGGCAAGCTATTCGTAAAGAAACATGAAGGATGCGTTAAATGTACAGAGTAGAACGTTGAGCAAATAAGAGTGATGACGATCTTATCAGGTATTGACGATTTTGTAGTTCGAAAAAAGCAGAAGGATTAAAAGGGGGTGCGATCCGAAAGTATTCAGAGTACTGAAAATTGAAGTCCGAGAGAGACTTCACGATGGAATCGCCTTTGGCTCCTACTTTAGCATTGAAGTGTTGCTTCGGCAGGGGTCAACCTACTTCGGAAATGAGAAAGCATGTCTCAAAATAATAGAATTTTGAGATGAACGAAGACGATGAAACAGTCAGTGGATTACAAACTTGATTCTAACCAGAAAGTGAGAAGACATTAATGGAATGTTCCAATCTTTGATATGCAGATCAGCCGCTAGAAGACTGAAAAAGAAAAAGGAAAAAGTAGTGAAATTTTCTACGAAGAAAAGAAGGCCCCAAATTTCTTGCAGTTTTCCCGTATTTCCTCTTTGCCCGCAGAAACTGGTCCTGATGCATTGAAGATTTAAGACCTGGCAGGTACTTGCAGATGGATGCTCTTTGAAATCTTGCTGCTGGTGGCAATCGTAAAAATCTAGAGCATCAGATGGAATTTCCAGGCAAGATTTTAGTTGTTTTTTGATTTTTTCAACTTACTCGGCATTTTTTATTGGAATGTAACCAAAAAATCTAAAACTCGATTCATCAGTGTGCCGTCTTACGGGATCAAGCAAGTGACTTTGATGAAAGTCCACATTAAGGGTACTGCAAGGAATTTCATTGCTCTAGAAAGGAAACACCAAATTCCGACTTAATTTTCCAGCAATAGGATGCGACCATTCCATTTCATTTTCCTTGGATCTTCAAGAGTGAAATATTCAAGAGGACCTATTCTAGTAATTCAAAATAAACATCATTCGAATGACTGTTTTTTGCTAAAAAGGCTGCTTTCTTCTGTGAAACAGTCTCTGGAATGTTGTTGGTTTACACCATCTCATTACAGCAGCAGCATAGGTGCGTTTAATAATAGGTCCTATGCCACCTTCTTCCTCAAGGTAAAATGGGCATTGTGTGCAGTTTGCATTCAGATGTCATCTCCAATTTGCTCATATTCTGCGAAAGGATTGGAAACTGTGGACACTTTCTGGCTATCTGGTATTCCTTTTTTGTGTGACTTCACAGAATGGTTAGAAGGTATAATAAAACTTGCCTGAGTGACCAAGAGCACTTTTGGCTGATATATCGTGAGCAGCAGTAGAGTACTTGTAGAAGAGGAAGAAATCCAGCACGCACACTGATAGCGAAAAAGCAGATGGACTCTTCTCCTGGAGTTCTCCTGATCACCAGAGTTCATTGTGACTTCAGCGCTAGACAAGAGAAGGATCGAGGGAGGCATACGTTGGTGCAAATACGATGGCCATAGCTACGAATGGCCATAGACTCTCAAAACGGTACAATACAGTTTACACTTCCTGTGACTCCCGCGGCGACCCCTGATTTTGCACTGGATGTATAAAATGCACGGCAACCGGAATTCCGATGTGATGACTCTTATTCGTATGTTTAGACAACTCGTGCAAATTCAGTGGAACAAGGAGTGAAATCCTATAAATGGAGGTCAGAAAAGTGGCTCAGCTCGGATCATCAGGCTTTTACAGATCAGCTGGAAGGAACGATCGAGTCGAAAGATCTTGGGACATACTCCCGGAACAGTTTAGCATGCTCTGAACCACTCACCAAGGTGTCCCGTTCTGACGCACGGCCAAGTCATGGGATTCGTTTCACAGGGAAGCCCCTATTCGGAGATCCACCAAGCGAGCTGATCCATCTGATAAAAGAGTCATGTGATCATTCTCATGATTTGAAGTCGATTTCATCCGAATTTGATTCCTTGGGTGACTTCCGCAATTAAGCAAACAGTTTATCGCAAGGATCACTGCAGGAAATGGCTGCAAAGTTTAGTTAGATGCAGGTCATAATCACAAAGTCAAGGTAATCACATCCAAAAAGAAACGTCGACGCAGACAGGAGAGCATTTTTCTTTTAACGATGGATAGCTTTAAGCTTTTCCGCTTTCACCTTGTTAGGAGATATATTAGAGATACGAGAGGTCAAGATAGAGAGGTTAAACGTTCAAGCGCGAGTAATCTAAAAGCAGTGAGTGGACAAAAGAGAGAAGGGGAAAGAAGGAACACTCACTTTTGGATCGGAAATGCAGGCGATTTTCGCAAGGAAACGAAAGCATGCGCGAGACTTCAAAAGTGGCGAAGAAAAGGAGCACCCGGCAGGGTGCGCCTTTAAACGAAAGTTTGAGCGTAGCAATGTCAGAGGTGCTGAGATTTTGGCCGTCTGCGAAGCAGCGTATGCTGAAGATGAATGCCACCGAAGCAACTGGGAGTCAGGTGGATGTGATCAGTTGGATGATTGTAAAGTGGCTGATTGAGGTGATGATAGCAATAGTGAGTCATGAACACAGCTGAGAGAGGGCTGCACTGCTAGAGCTAGAAGTTTTGCTACCTCCAAAGAAAGAGGTGATGCTGAAGCGTGTTGATCTCGAGTACCGTGATGAATATCGTGGAAAGCAAAAAGGAAAATATGTATTTATATTGATCTGGGAGAGAAACGCACCAGGGTGACGAAGACCTTCTACACACAGTGTGATGTCCATGGTGAGTTATCAAGTATTGGAATCAGGAAAAATTCCTTAGCAGAGAATCTTGTCACCGTTACTGAGGTCTTTGAATGCCAATTTTTTGTGCAGTAAAACCTAGGATGTTTCCAAGGCAGCGTACTTCATTGCTTTACTGTTTTCAGTGTACTGACAGTAAATCAAGATGTCATTCTAACGTTTGTTACACTCTTGTTAATGAGGATTTCGAATCGTATTTGACAATATCCATGAAGAATGGATAACTCATCTTTAGAGAACACGGATGGAAACTTCAAGACATAAGCATCTTTCTGGTGATGAACAACACTCTTGGGCATTTGGAGTTTTGCATTTGTTTTTGTTTTCCATTCTCTCGCATGCCGAAATACGGAGATGTAGCTACAGATGGCAGGCAGGAAAAGCAGAATTTGTTCATCTTTACGCACACGAGAGTGTCTCACCGAAGCAAAACAACCACAAAGCTTCCTGGTACTTGTTGGTGAAATTTCACTGTATAGAAATGTTAACATCAGTGAGCTTTCTTAGCGTCTATCCACCCTTGAGCCAGCATCAAGGAAATTCAGCGGTACAGCCAGCAGAAATGTGAGTTCTGTGGAAATTTTTGTTGAAAAATCGAAATTTTTTACGGAATTCCTGATGCAACGAATGTCAGCTAACAGCCGCCTAATGACAGATCTGCATTGTCCAAAGAAAGAGCATGGCCGCAAATTCCATAATTTTCCAATGAGAGTCTTGGAAGTTTCGAGCGTTCTTAGGTGTCTTTGGAGTCCTTACTTCAGAGGAAAGTTTTCGCAAGGTGTGTAGAAAATTATTACTCTCCTGAGAGAAATCTCAGCCATGCCATTGGAAACTGTGGAATTCACAAGTGATGTCACGAAGGACTCAGAACGAATGAATCTTCAGGTAATTTGAGCGTTCAGGCCTTCCAGCGACAACTCTTGCACATGAAAGATGAGGGTGGACCATGAAACTCAAAACATTTCTTTCACAGAAAATTATTCGAGTCGATAAAGCCAAGAAAACCATCCAGAGTTATACCAAAGTTCGCTTCACATCAGTAACAAACGCATTTTAAAGTAAAGGATTCAAGGAAGAAAGCCTCAGAAATACTGCTCGTTAGCTGGTAAATATGGAGGACAAGAAATGGCTGTACACTTATGATGGAGAAGGCGCCAGGTGAGACTACAAAGAAGACTGGAATGTTCTCAAAAAGTGCAAAGAAGATTACGGTGTGTCACAATAGGACAATGAAAACAAAGGAGTCAGTTTCTGAGAGTGACCTCTTACCTCTTAGGCAGCCAACTTCGGAGTTAAAAAGAATTCTGCTAATTCGGAATCACGAAAATATGTAGAACAGCAATCTTGTCAGGTACGTTGATGAGCACTATTAAATCATGGATGTTGAGGGCGAAGCAGAGAAGCTGTTATGATGCAGAAGATTTATCATGAATTTCAGTTTCGTTCCTACGATCAACGCAAGACATAATGATACAAGATGAATTGATGAAATGTTTTCTTTCAAGGTTACCGAAGGTCATAACAGTTGCAGCGCTTTGTAAGTTGGCTTCTTGAATAAGGAATTCATTCGGAAATCGCAATCTCGAATTTTAAAAATCGATAAATCAATTGTGTTTTCAATATTCCACTTGGTGAACAGAAAGTGGCGAATATCCTATGCTGTCCCTCGCAAGTGAACTCCGGTTCAAATTACTTGCATCTTAGGAAAGACGCTTCCGGCTGTAACTGGGGTGCTCATGCCATCTGATCGTCATGGCGTTACTACCGTTACCGGTTCCTCTGCAAGAAACACAATGGAGAAAAAGAAACGAAAAAAAAGAGAAGAATTCCCATTCAAGTTGCCGCGCACTCCTGCCCTTGCAAGAACCCGTAACATAGAAGATGGTGCTGTACCGATCCTCTTTTACAAACTTCTTTGCAGGGACGCAAGCCGAGAGGCAATGCAAATTTAAGGATCCCAAATCCATGTCGAATCATTTCTAAATTCTTTCCTTCAACCGCTGATCCCTGAAAGTATTGCAGGATTCTAGATTGTGGTAGTAGCACCTGACTACGAAGCACTAGCTATCCATAGAGCAATTGGTAAACTGTAGGAATTGAAATAATTTCATTGAATATGAACTCGGCATTTTCACAATCACAACTGTTACACTTTTCGTCAGATGATATCCAAATACAGTGTTTACTCCCACGTGGGAACGATGGTCCAAAAATTATTAATCTGCTTTCAAAGCAATAATCATTATTACAACGGACAACAAGCTTTGCCAAGCTCTGTGAGGATGACTACCCTCTAGGTTTCAAGCATCGTGCACTGAAAATATGGGACTGCAACATGTGCAAGATGAAGCATTTCACCACTCAAAGATGCTCTGCTTACTACTGAGACTCAAAAGTGATCGCTCAGGAGAAGGAAACATCGCATCTTCCATCTACAAACGCTTCCGCTGCTTTGCAGCGTGTTTCAGCAGTTTCAGTAGCCTCATTCCAATGTGAAGTAGCCAATTTTTGTGACCAATGTGGCTGCCGAAAGCTCTGTTAAAGCGGTCTGTGTAGGAAGAATTGCCACACTTTACCTCATGATTCTCCAGAATGAAAATGTTCTTTGGTTGAGAAGATAGAAGGGGACTGACTACTGGGTCGGTTCACAGGGGCAGAAGAAGACTACAGCCTGAGATCAGGGACGGAATGACGTTGGACCAAATTTTGCTTAGCTGTATTTCATCCTTTGGATGGAACAGTCTTTATCTTCATAGAGCTAGTCGGAGAGAACCTTTCGAGCTCTGTCTTCATGACATCTCAGTTCAAGAAGAAAGGAGGAAGTTTTACCCATTTTTCGGGTAACAGAAAAACATAAAAGAGTCCGTTGGTTGATCCCTTTCACGAATTCATGGGTCGTTGAAATGTTGGACGCGGCGGGGAGCATTCGCATGTTTGAGAAGCCTCCCTGTACTCTCTGTTTCGAAGCAGAAAACTCTGGCTTCTACCTAGAATATTTTTTTTTTTTTGGTTCCCTAAGTACTGAAGAACCGTTCGTTCCTTAGAGGGGGAAGGGACTTACAAAACTCCTTAACACTCTAGGCCACCCGAGGGTGTGTATTACTCTTCAAGTCAGGGGATCACCCTATGAAGCCAGGAAGGGCTCGGGAGTCCATTCCTCTAACGTTTGGAAGGGAACCTCTTCCTCATTCTCTACGGAAGGGTCCTCCGGAGAGGGTCGGTTACTCTTCCGGAGAATATCTCTTTTGAGCTCTCCGATCCCCTTCGTCTTCTCGTGGCAGGCTGAAGAGTTCTTTCCGAGGAGCGAGCAGGAAACGCCACTCTTAGATTGATGCTCTGAAGTTTCGAGGACGACTGAGTCATGCAATCCTGCTTTTTTTTTCCATATAGGAAAATGCAGGTTGCTGATGCTCGCTGATGGTCAACAACGACGGTGACAGATTCTGACTTTTTGACCGCCGTCATCGCAAAGCCAGGTCAACTTCTTTTTCGTACTCGCAATTTAATGATCATCGGTTCGATGAATGGATGTATTTGGATTGTATGGAGGCAGAGGATGTCGAAAATTCTGAGAGGGAAGAGGAAACACAGCTGCTTCACACCTTTTGTCACTTGAGATTTGCTTCTATCACCGTGACTCAGCAAGGAGTCGTCTCCACAATACTGCCAGCACAAAAAAGTAGGATGCTTTTCTCAAATATCATAGGAGACAGGAAATGCTATTTCAACAGAAAACCTGTAAGAAGGAAAGCGATGAACTTGGGGATAAAAATCGAAAGTTTCAAGGGACACCTCGGAGCTCTTCCCTGGAAGCACATTGGCGCACGATATGCCGAATGACAACGCACACGCTGGACCATTTCGAGGAAAGCGGAAAAATGTGCTCGAGGGATCTCTGAAATCTTCATCAGATAATTATAGGTCAGTGGTAATCCAGGAACTGAGCTCGGAAAGGAACTCAAAGTGAACTGCTGTTGTGGAGTACCTGGAAAGCCTTGCTCGCGAGAATCGAACTAATTCCAGGTTTGACGAATTCCTCTCACCCTCATGAGACGGTGAAAACCATGGAATTCTTCAGCATGTCGTGAGCGATTTTCCTATCAGGATGTTAACAAACTTCAAAGTCATTTTTGTATCCTCTTAAGGTCACGTCACCTTAAAATGCCGTTTTTGCAAAAGTTCAGGGATGGAAAATAGGATCAGTCATCCTTGAAATTTATTCAGTGGCATTTTATTTGATTGTGTTAATGGGCATGATCTGAGTTTTCCAGGTGTACCATATTCTGTCAGTTAAACCACTGAAGAAAGAAATACCGACAGAGAGCACAGCATTGTGAATGACACAAATCTCTGTGACCACAAATTGGAGGATATCTGCAAGTTTCTTATTTGGAGTAATAAATAAAATGATAGATGATAAGCTTCTTAATCTCTTCGGAAGCTGATATTGCGTTATTTACATGAAAACTCTTTTATGTTTTTCTGTTACCCGAAAAATGGGCAAGAATTCCTCCTTTCTTCTTAAACTGAGATCCTTTTTAATAGACAAGATTTTAAATCACCTGGATTTTAAATCAACGAAGAGGCTCTTTTATGTTTGTTTTTCTCAACGTATGTTCAAGATCTCCATTCTGGTTCGTGGTGCGGTTCATTAAAAGCTGAATATTTGCCATCTGTTGTTACGTTTCGAAACTTTATGAACATGACTATTGTATTTGCTTCTCTCCAGTCCACTGAATTAAATGTTGACAGAAGCGTAAAAAATCTATGTACATTTATTAGGAATCGTGTATAAATCCCTGTCATCCTCAGATTATCACTCAATTACAGTGTGCTCAATGAAAGCATATTGTAACATAAATCAAATACTAGCTAATAGATGGCAGAGGTGTCTATTGAGTTCGCTGATAGTTGCACTGTTCCAAGAAAGATTTTCTTTTTTAAAAAAAAAAGACCTGAAAGGTGAAATGTACTCTTTTTCTCAACGAAAAATGAAGTCAAAGGGTTCCTTAAAGAAAGATCAGTTTTTGACTAAAATAAAGATCTTGTTGTTACATTAATACAATTTATATTGCTGAACTTCCAAATTCGAAGCTTTTGGCATTGAGGGAACTTTATATCGAAAATTTCTTTGAAGAAGCCGCCAAGAAGCCGCTGGCCGCTACGGGAGCGATAGGATCAACCTGTTAGCGATCGGAACGACGCTCTGGAGGAGTGGCCTACCGCCTGACTCCAAGGATAACTTCCTGATGTTCTATCATGGAGGAATCCTGAGCGGGTCCAGAATGCAACACTTTACAAAGGGAAGTGAATATGGAACTTGCAAGGCGTGTGGTGACAGGGACACGAGACTTCATGTCCTAACCTGTCCCACAATGCACCAGGACTGGCAGACCCTGAAATGGGTCATAGGGCTGCCGAACAACTCGACGATGGAAGTCCTAGCTTCGATGTTTCAGAGAAACGGAAACGTTCCCCTATCCAACCCGATGCTTAGGGCAACCATTGCCCTATTCATCACCGCCATCTTGATAAGATGGTGGACGACGAAGAAAGCCAGAACAATTCCCCATGGAGATCCTACGAGTAGTCTTCCAGAAGGAGAGCGGAATCAGGAACTGAGGAAAAGTGCCCGTCTGGACATACAGGTATATCCTTAGAAGGATTGAATGTACCGTCCAGGCACACCCCACACGTGGTCCTCGTTAGTGCATAGTGGTAAAGAAAAAAAGTGAAAGTGATTAAACTCGAGCGTGCCCGGTATGAATGAAATTGTAGGATGAATGAGAGGAAAATAAATTTACCCCATCCCTTGTAGGACTTGGGGAAGATCGAAAATTTCTTTGAACACCTTTGTGCTTTTCTAAAAACCTAGGAGAAATTAAGTAAGAATTTTAATCTACTTCTTTCCAATTGCTCTGAAGAGGGAATATTTCATTATTTGGTAATTTTATTCTGCCTATTCAGGCACTGGCTCTTGAGAAGAAACAACCGACGTGCTGAGGATGAATTTTTTTTTTTTTTTTTTCCGACAAATTCCGTAGATGATGGCTGGTGTTCTGCAATCCGAGTCTTCAGTGGAAGTTTCTCTATGCTGAATAAAGCACGCAATTCAACTGAAATGGAAATGATCGGAGATGCATTCTTTCGTCTCATTCACTTTGCTTAACAGTAACTCCACGAACTTTTTAGGAAGACTTTGTTAAAAGAAAAGAAATGGGAATTCATGATCTGAGCGCTCATCCAAAAAGAAGGCGAAAGCCCGTTCAACAGTAACAAATCATGAAATACACATAACAGTATAAGAAAAGGAAAGTTATGTTTGTGTGCACGGAAGCTTTGTTGATCAGCAAAGACCAAAAGCACCAGAAAGAAGGACGATAGATGATCTAGTTATTGGGGACTAAGTAGGACCGATCGCATTTGAGTTTCAGCTGTAGGGAATTGCATTGACGTTTCGACACAAAGTGAAACTTTAAAGCAGGAGATCCCAAAATTGATCGTTGGAAACGAGGAAGGGCATCTGTCAGAAATCCTGTCCTGCGAAATCGAGGAATTATGAAAAGCAGTGGTTGTTTCTTTCAAAGAAGAACTTTAAATGAGTTTCGGTTGCTCTCTGTGGTCAATTCAGAAGAACACGGCTTGCTCTCCAAAACTATGACATACGAAAGCGCCTTGAGGAAAGGGAAGGAGGTTTTCATGAAGGTGAGTAGCATTGGAAGAAAAGACCCGCACCAAATGCGGAAGGAGAGAGAAGCTGTCTGGAAGAATCCGCTGTTGCAGAGTCACGGTTTGGAAAAGAGGAATCCTCACTTTTCTTATCTGCAGTGAAATACCTTCCAGTTTGCACGAAAACGAAGCTAAAAAAGCGCTGTTGTTCTCAACGATGCCCATCTGCGTCCATGCTTCCCATATTCAAGAAGCCCCGAGTGGTGGCTGGAGCCTTTGAGTTGGTCAGCAGACATTTGCTTCGCGACGAGAAGAGCAAATCACTAGCCCATCGTCTTTCCTACGGGAAACCGTATTCTGATGGACGAGGCTGAAGCCATGGTTGCCCACTGAAGAATGATCTTTGCGTGAGCAGCATTGCCTCCAAAAGAGCGTGTTTTTGTGATTTTTGAATTGTCTGAGGGCGCATGCTCTCGAAGATTCACACCTTCACTCATACTGCTACTGATTCTTGAGATCTCCGGAAATGTAGTCGTGAACATGGGTCCATGGATCCTCCTGCAATAAATTGGATATACCATCGTCGCTAGGCTTTCTTTATGGCCAACTGTTGCGTCTTTCAAAGGAACGGATCAGAGTCGACAACGTAGAAGGATCAGAAAAACGCAGAGACGACAGCAGACGACAGAAGGTAGCACATTCGAGAACTCATCCCACTCACCACTGGATGCGCCTATTCTCACATCCCTTCGACGTATCAGTTTGTCAGTAGAGAGGAGTTGCTGCAACATTCGTGCCCTCTTCCTCGTCTAGGATTTTAGAATGGAACCTGAATCAGTTTGTTGCATGTTCGGCATTCTGCCCCCCAAACGAGCTTCAAGAATTCTGCTATTTTCTTCTGTCTCAGTTTGCAGAGGAGAATGAGAATTAAAGCCGATCGTGATGTGCTGCAGACTTATGTAAGACCAAAAGCGTTCTTTATAGGGCTTTATTTAATGGTCCACAAAAAAACATGTATCCCTAGTCAAATTCCCCATAACAACCTTCCAGTGATTCAAGCATTGTCATTTTCCAATTTTTCAAGCCTTGAGCAGTTTGATTACTTTTGGGAAAGATGTGCAAAACCGTTCTTCTATGGAAATCATTTCTTGATTCCATTGAACACTTTCCTTATATAGAAACTCAGGTGAAATTCTGGACTTTCTGGGGTATAACATTGGATCTGTGATGTGTAAGATCCGGAATACGGCATCTACCTGCTCTTATTAGGAATTTGTTAATTGCTGTTTTCAAAGTTGTAAACAGAGTGCCTTTCTAGTCGAATCACTCCTTCTTTGTGTTAGAATAGACGCATGGCAAAAAAACCTAAAAAGTGTATAAAAACCAGCATTCTTGTCCTTGTTAATGTTTCATAGCAGGAAATATTTTCAAATGAGCCCTGCTGCAAAAATTTGATGCTGCTCATGAGGGAGATGACAGAGAACATTCCCGCCAAAACCTCTGCTTGCTCGCCGTAAGTTTTCTGAAAACAAAATCTTTCATGGAAACAGACGTCCAAACTCGTATCTTTTCAGGGACTTATTACTGGGTCTGCAAGAATCCATTCAGCGCAAGAATCCATCGCCGCTACAGGAATGATAATTGAGAAATTCTTTTTACCTGAGGTCCCAAACGAAGTGATTCCATGATTGGCACGCTTGTGGTGGGTGATGACGATCTCGTTGCTCAAGAAACCGACTCTTCACTGCACTTATGGAGGCCTGCAGCACGTATGCGATGAACCATTTCCACTCTTCAGGGAAAGCCCTCCGAAAAAAATCTACGGAACCCAAAACATGTGGGGAAAATGAGAATTTGCTCGCCATTCTTAAAGAAGTCAAAAAAGCACGACGTGGCATTTCAGGGGGAGGAATAGGCGAAGGTACAGACGTTCAAAAGTCTCTCATATTAAAACCTCCCGATAGCATACCTAAGATCACACTCATCGTGGGATGAACACGATCTTCGAATCAAAATCGAAGGTGTTCGATGATACATTTATGCGAGTCTCCCAGACATCTTGCATTTTGGATATCTAGAAGTGATAATGAGAGACTGTGCTTGCTAAATCATTCACATCGTGTTGTGTGTCAAGGATGCAATTTTACCTCCTTTCACACATCAAATTACCATTTCAGATTCCTCCTAAGCGTACTGAATTATGCAGTGATGGTACTTGCGTCTTCCGAGCATCACTGATGCTGTTTTCATCAGATAAAATCTATTGATTCTCCTCCTCCTTGCTCTCTCAGTGTGCTGAAGTCGGCAATTTGGAATGACTCAATGTGGTTTGAGGACATTCCGCACTGCCAATTAATTTTGGTTTTTTCTTTTTTCTTTCATGATATCTTTTTTTAACTCAGCTTCCGGCAATGCTTGCAGATTCCAAAATGAAATCATTTATTCATCATTATCCTTGAAGTACCGCTACGCGCGAATTTTTCGAACGTGCACTTCACAGTACGGGCGTGGGAGGGGCCGATCAAAATCCCCAAAGTCGAAATCTCGAAAAATCATTGAAAATTATACATATTATGTATATTAATTATGAATTAGTATTATATTATAAAGATTATAAAAACAAATACGTATGCTTATTATGTATGTATATATTTATGTATGGATCAATATACCAAGTTATTGATATTTATTAACATGCATTTTACTGATATCAATCCCATGTAAATGACATGTATTAATGAATCATTGATATACATATTGAAGATTATTAAAAATAATTATATATGTGCTTGTTATATGCTTTGATCTTCATGATTTTGAACCAAACTCATGAGAAGCACCGCTCAGTGTCCATCTGCTTGTTGCGAGCTTGGCGGAATCTGCGCTTCTAAACACGCATGGACTTCGGACGGTTGTTTTCTCTCCAGCATCTCCTTCCGCTTCTCCTCCACTGGGTGAGCCAAGGTCTTAATTGCGCTTGTGGCAAACGGGTGGTTCTCACGAACCAGGCTCATGGACAGAAACACCCAGTGGAACGTACCAAGTGACTTCCCAGTAGGAACTGTTGGAACTGAAATCATCGGTGCTCTGATGAGCAGAGTACCGATGATTCGGATGGAGGTTTTCCTCGAGACAGGCAGAACACTTGAAAAGTGATCGGAGTGCGGAGTTTTTAACGCCATGCCAGCAGGGAACGTTCTTTGCACGGGTGAGTCCGTGTTCGAAGAGCCACGTTGGTGCCACAGTGAAAGTCGGTAAGGAAACCAATTTTCAAAGGAGTGGATACCGAAGGAGGGTGTCAGATGGATTCGAATTCGGTTTCCCGGATCCACTTGGATGCTTTTGTGACAGTCTTGGATTGCAAGGAGCACATGAGGCAGAAATAGGAAACTGACTTGGCAACGTCTTCGGGCCATCGCGTAGCGAAGCTGAATAGGGAGTTGAGCGTGGAACAGAAGGGAATCCACCTCAGTGTACAAGGAAAGGGTATTTCGCATTTCAACGTGCTGCTTCCTTCGCCTGAATTTTCAGCCTGAGGGTTTTTCGGACCCACCAGCTGACCCAGTGTCGAGCGATCCAAAAGGATCCACAACCACTCGAAATCCCTTAACCTGTGAAGCGAGTTTGAACGTGTATGCCACGCGTTTTGCAAAGGAGCCACTGTGGTGCGTTTAACGAATATACACGCGGTGTGGAAAAAAAATTAAAAAAAAGAGGTAAAAGAATCTTATTTATTTGCGTATTTTACTTTTATCTTGGTCGGGACTGCAATGTGCAGTGACCTCATTCATTTTTTATCCAAGCATTTTGAAGTGATGTAGGGTGTGCCAGCCAATCGAAAAGTTCTTCCTTTTACTTTTTACATACTGGGGTTTGTTTACATACTTTTTACATAACGAAGGTCGAATTGAGGAAAATAATTATTTTCCCCATGTAAGGCCTCAAATTACTAGTTTTGTTAAAAAAGTGATCTAGGTAAGATAATTACGTAATTTTAGTTTTTTTCACATGGAAGATAACCAAAACATGACTTCAAGAAGCAGAATTTCTAGAATGGAAGCTGCTTATCAAAATATCCAGCATAAATGCAAATCCTAGCATATTCCAGAACGAGGCATTCGCGTTGATGAATCCTTCTTGTTATGGAAAGGGAGCTTGTCTTGGAAGCAGTATATAAAAGGAGTCCTTTTGGAATGAAACCTTTTGTCATATGCGAAAGTCCATCTGGATAGATTTGGAATTTCTGTGCATACATGGGCAAGAATATAGAACATCGTCAAAATTATCCTCAATATAAGACAGCGACTCGCATCGTTCTTCAACTTTCTCGTGATCTATGAGCTCAGGGATATCAATTTTATTTGGATAAATGGTACACAAGTAAAGAACTCGCACGGAAAACATATACTTGTAAAACATTATTGGTACAATGCGACAGCAGAGATTTGGCATTCCTGAAGATATGAATAGAGCTTCTCCAAAGAAAGATCAGTACATTGCAAAATATAACAACAAAAGAATGTTATTGAAGTGGCGGGACAGAAGGAACTTGTACTGTTCCCCAGTAGATTACATGCCACCAATGCAGATGAAAAGAATGTTGGAAACAGAGGAACGAGGTATTGTGAAAAGAAAGCTTGAAGTGGTGTTTGATTATGGGAAAAAAAAAAATGGATGGAGTGGACAGAAGCGAAGGTATAATTGCAGCACATGCGCTGGCAAGAAAGAGTTAAAAAAGTGTTACAGGAATATATAGACGCTGTGCGCTTGTATTTCTATTTATTATACAAAAAAAAAATGGAAGATTGAATCGGTTCCATTTTTTGCTCGAAAGCATTGAACAAATTATTGAGGAATCTTCAGCTCAAGAAACTGTGACAGCTGATCCACCATCTGCAATTGCCAGGCCACACGTGTCATCGGAACACATTTTCCAAATTGTATACCATTTACATCATCAAAAGATAGTGCATCGCGAAGATGTATCGTGTGTTCAAAAAAGGGCATGCGTAAGGAAACGCGATGTTGTTGAAACTGTGAGGTGTCACTTTGTGTCGCATCTTGCTTTGAACCATATCATACTGCAAAATCAGATTGAATTTTTTATGTTTTTTATTTTTCTTATGTGTAGGGTTGTTTATTTTCTGTACAATAGCGACATTTCAATGAATTTTTTTTTTCCCTTTTTTTCCATTGAAATTTACCATAGACACATTTGCTGTGCGTTTGACGTATCTATTCGTTTTCGCCAATCTTAATTACGCACCCACAGGTTGGAAACAAAATTATTCGCTTAACAGGCCAAGCAACTTTTAATAGGGATGAGGAATTCTGCAGTCTGGTCTCTCTGAGTGTGGGGGGAAGTTCCGAGGAGATAAACTGAGACCTCAGCAACATCCAGCCGTCTTCACGATGCTTCTTACTCGGAATTCTTGCTGCTGAGCACCACAATAGTGGATGCTTCCACTATTGTGAGGGTAACGTTGCTGACAGACTGTGTCGCATGGTGAAGAAAAAAAGCAGAAGAACGAGAAAAGCATCAGTAGGGCATAAGGTTTCTATAGATTTCTTCCAAGAAGGAATGATGCGAAAGGGTCGCCTCGTCTGTCGATGACCCAAGTCTCGTTCATCACTCATCTTTGATGACGAGATTCAATATTCCTGCTATCTTTCATTACTATTCTAGAGTACTGTTATAGCTTTATCAGCGAGAAGAGGTCCGTACGACAAGGACTCCGTCCACTGGACGAAACTCTTCATGGATCATGAGGAGTAACGTTAATGAGTTGTTGCATCCTTAATAAAGACCGTCGAGGAAAACGACTTCCTTATTATGGAATTATTCTGATATGTAAAGTGTGATAAGGAGGTAAGAAGACCGGAAGTGTGGCGCTCTCCTGGACAAACTCCAGATGTAGGTCATGCAGCAGTAGCTGCACAACCTAAATCTCACGTCATCAACAATTAATTGTTAGCTGGCATCTTATTTTTGCCCCATTGAATCTGATCATTAATTGACATTACGTATGTTGGAAGCATGCTGTGATATAGTGGGCTTCAATACCTCGTGTTATGTCAAATTATTAGGTGTGTATTGCATTATTTGTACATTGTTTCATTGAAGATATGGAACCGCAATATCAGCAACGATAGTAACAGTAATAGTAATCATAAATTCCTGGGTATTAAAATCTGGAGATTTGTTTTTGAAATACTGCCGTTTTTCGAAGGCCATCTAGCGGGATTCCATTAACATCTCTTGGCAACCCTGCAGGGAAGACTTCAATCCCTTCCCGAGCATATGTTACATCCGAATTCAGTGAGCGAAACGGGAGGATTTAAACATATTGAAGGATGCATTTCCAAAGTGAAGTGAAAATGGACGCTCCTCTTTCGATTTTATTGGAGTATCAGAATTTCGTGGAACAAATAACGATAGGGAGACGATTCCAGCACAAGAAAACAGTTCTTGCACTTTGATTCTAGAAAGAAGAGATTCTGTATGGTCGCCTCCAAAATTATGCAAGAGTGAGAATGCCACTCTCATTCACACTGGTCCACAGATCTCAAAAAAAGAAAGAAAAAAGTATCCACTTCCGAGTTATGTTCCTTTTTAAAGGATGAAAAAATCTCTTCTCTTCATGGTAGACCTCAGGCTACAAAAATCCCTTTTCTTGGACAAGCTTTCTGCTGTTAAAAACTTGGAAAATCACTACGTGAACAGATCCGTGACATTTCCTAGGTGAGGTTTTTTTTTTTTCCTTTCACTCAGCAAGGTCGAAATGCAGTGTTTCTTTCCATTTCCGATCTCATCACACAAAGAGCTACTTTTCAACACGTCTTCCGTTTCTTCCACCTTGCTCAGATTATCCTATCATTAATAATTACCGACTTATCCCTCCCAACTCAACTGAACTTGCATTGAACAGACAGTGATCACCACCAGCTCTTCGGATGCAGAAGAAATACATGGCTTTCAAGTTCACATCTTCCCGTTGAACTCAACATTCCATATCACACATCTTTTGTCTGAACTCAGCATTTACTATTTTCTGCTTATCATGCGTTCAGTTTCTATACCCCTTTTTTTAAGGTGTCTAGAAACAGGTAGTTGTACACTTCAGTGGTACTTCGCACATGAAAGCTGATCAAAAAGTATTCGATTTATTCCACTCTATAATCCTGCCTTCTCTTATACAGAATCAGTTTGGTTTGATCTCCATTATGACACTGATTGATACATTATGATACTGGGTTTGTTTTTTTTCCGACTGAAAAAAAGCAATCAAAGATCGAGACACAGCATCCTTTCAACAAATTCTTCGTTTCCAAAATATCCTTCTTACTAGGAAGGCAGGAGACTGTCTCTCGCATGACCAATAGTATGCTCGAATTAGTTGCTTGCAGCTTTCGCGCCAAATGTTCAGTGACCTCTTATTTCTATCTTCATAAAACTTGCTTTCCAAAGATAAAAGACTTTTGTCTAATATTTTCTAAAACCTATGTCAAACATATATGCTTGTTAAAAACACATTGCACGCCTTTTGCATTTTGCAGATAGTGGTGATCCATACTTTGACAGCAGCTGCTGCGGACTCTGAAGGGAACAGTCTTTTTTTTTTTTTTTTTTCGTCAGGTCGACATGAGTTTTTTTTTTCTAAACGAGAAATCAATGAGTTTTCTCCTTCCTGAACACCGTGCTGAGCTCCTTGAAAATTCGAGTTGCATTTTTTCATGAAATGGACATTTCCGGAGCTTTCCTATTCAATGTTTGCATTTTTGTTCTTTGCTTTTCTTCTTCTCACCATGGTTTCTTCGAGCATTCACACGTAAGGCCAGCGTTCATTGGAGAGCATTGCTTTTTGTGGAGACAGGTATGCTGTCGGCAGTCACCTGAGAAGATGGTTGAACGGAGGGATAAATTGAGTGTAGAAGAAATTCCTAATACTTACATGGAGTGCTTCAAGTACCTCAAACTAGTTCCATGGTCTTCTCTTGTGAGCAGGGTTCCTTGCTTCGTGTACACATACATATTGTCCAATGTGTGCACTCATCTTCTCAGGGTACTGTATCGCTTCTGGTAGGATGAGCCACTGCGGCTCATTCAACTAGAAGGCAAGAATATTTAGATTCATCACCAGAAAACCTTGAGGCGATCGATTCGGTGTTTCCTGATGCATAAACAGCTTTGGGGGATCTTCCAAAGAGAAAGACCTCTCTTTCAAAATGAGCACGTTTTTCATTCCTGACACCTTAACAGAGTCGAGGTTTCCGAGGTCAACAAGGTTCCTAACGACTTTGTCGAAGAATCTTCTTCCCAGCAAAGGAATATCAGGAAATTGGAAGGAATGTTTACATGGAATGGGATGGAAAACCACGAGATGTGAAGAGGCTGTTTTCGTGAACTCCATCTGAAACTTGCTGTGCTGCTCACATATCCCATCTGCACGCTCATCTTCTTGAGTATAAAAAAGGATTGAGATGCTCGGCGCTGTTCCAGGGGACTCCTGTCCGGTTCTGGAATTTTGCAATCGAACAACATCCCATTCGAATGAACTCAAACGGAAGCTCAGCTAATTTTCATCGGAGGCTGAAGTGAAGCTGCATTGGCAGTCGAAATTCCAGCAGACTGACTTTCTGAAAGTTTTGGATTCATTTCGGTCACTCAGGCTGCAAACGAGGCACCACCCTTCACGTCCGATTGGTACACTAAAGAAACTGACCAACCTTCTTGCTTTAGGCCAGCAGTTAAAGTATAAGCTGCACGCACCCTGAGATACCCGAAAGCTGGTTGCCGCTAACCTAAGGCAGATTCAGATGTAATCGAAAAAAGAAATGGAGTCCATGCTCTAAACTGCCTTCACCACGTGTGTGCGTGTGAGTGTGCGCGCGCGTTTAGATTAAAAAAAAGTTCCTGAAGTTTTTGTGATAACACATTGAGGAAATCCAATGTTTGCAAAGATTTAGAATTTCATTTCTTGTTTGCAAAGAACAAGTAACAAAACAGGAAGTCATTTGTATAGTGATTAGTAAATTCACCATCACTTCATTATCTAAACTGCTTCCAGGGAACGTTTGCATTTAACGCCTCATCATAAATCGTTCCAAATGAATGATGCAAAGCATTCTCTTTTTCTTTTTTTCAACGATTCCAGAAACTTTCCGAGGTGATTCGAAATCAAAATCCTTTCTTGCTTTACGTTTAATATGGTCTTCCTCTGTCCTGTTATCTGTGTTTTTCTGGAAACCAGAACATCTCTTGAGGTCATTTTCAGGAATTTGTGCCCTCGCTAGTTGTCGAGATGGCGTTGATAAGAGTTGCTTACCCATTTCGAAAGGAGGATGAAGAATCGTTCAGATTTCTAATGGGTCACTCCTCCCAATGTGGAATGTTCGTCTTCTGATTTGAAAACTGAAGATTCCTCACATTTACACATCTCGCATTTCTTACTCTGAAGAACTTTCTCTCAAACCATGCAACGGTGTTACTAATAGAATTTATGCACGAATTTGTTCTCATTCTACAACTGTTGCTGTACAACAGCTATCGAATATGCAAAAGAAAATGATTTGCTTTCACCTGATTTATTCCTTTCACATCATCTCGAAATCTACAAACAAAAGTACCTGCTTTTCCAGAAATAGACAACCTTTCTACTCTGATTCTGGATTGGTCACGTGTCTTGGTGATTTCCAAGGGTCTGCATCGGCACTATTTGTCCATTTCCCAGGAAGAGATGTTTCGTATTGGCTGCTGCACGAAAATTTTGGATCCCAAGTGCCTCCAATAAGGTACATTTTACCGTAAACATCCCCTCTCCATTTATCTAAACACAGTTACTCGGATCAATGGAATTACTTCACTTTGTGTGATAGACATGTCAGTTTCTGCAGTGGATGAATGTACAAAGTGGATTGTCAGGGCAATCTTTTAGGAAGATTAAATCATTCACAAAAAAGCAGACATCAAGGTTGTGTCAGGGAAAAAAAAATACTTTGCCTGTAATGAAGGCAGTGTCTTCTGCACTTACGGAAGGAAGAACTCTGGAATTCATTACGTCCCTGTCACATGAGAAAAGCCTTCCCGAAATTGCAAACATAGCTATCACTGAGAGAAATTTGGAGCAGACTTCATCGAAGCATCAAATTGCGATTGATCTCTGATTCGGGAGCAATGCTGATTCTGCAATCAACAATTCTTTCTTCCTTTTCTTCCTCCTTTTTTTTTGGCTTAATGCTTTGGAGCATTTGAATAGCAATAAATCTTAAGAGATCTGGGAAAACAAGAAAATCTTTAACTTGGAAATTGAAACCGCTCTCCATTCTCTCCGAAAGGATTGATCTGAATTGCAAACGAAGGCGTTTCTGGAACAAACTTTGCTCTTCCCCCACAGGGAATAGAGGAATCCATGCATCAGGTACGGAGCGGCATCCCGGGCGCTGCGGAATGGGTCTGCAGATTACGTGATAATGCCTGGGAACTTGCTTCTTCAAAGAGACGAACTGAGCCCAGGAACTGATTAATTACGTTGATGGCCTTTTAAAAGCATGCGGGAATTCTTCTGCTCGACACCTCCAGTTGGCGCTTGCGTGCAGCAGGCAAGCATCTCGAACGTACCATTGATTAGTATTGAAATCAGATGAATGTACACGTAGAATGGTGGAGACGTTGACGGAAGCAACGAAATGGCCTCTCTTGAGAGCAATGTCAGAAGAGATATTTTCCGAGAGACTCATAAAAATTGTTGAACAAGAGGGCTGGTGTCCTGGGTATCTGGATATTACAAAGTTCGCATGAGCATCTCTTCTGCTACAGTTTCAATCCTTTCCTCTTACGAAGATGGAACTTGCAGCTAACAAGTTGATTACTGGATGATATCGTGAGCTTGCCGACATCGTTTCACGGTGGGAAGAGAAGGGAAAAAAAAGAAAAAAAAACAATTCCATGGAGCTGTCGGGCTGCCCCATTCCACGACGGAACGAATGGACTCACGACATTGTGGAAGCCGGTTTCAAAGTTTCGAATGCTCAACCATCACTCTGGAGAGTAAGAAAACACCAAAGGCATAAACACTCCGGGGGACGAAATGGAGATGGGGGCTAACACGAAGAGATGTGGGTGGCCCGAGTTCAAGGCCCTTTGGCTGCGGTCTCCGTCCGGGGTACCAAGTGCGTTGCGGGCTCGAATCCTACCCGGGGAAAAGATCGACATCAGACAAATGGGTGCGTCGTGAGTTCCGAGTTCCTCCCGCGAGATGACGCTGGTTGGCCCGTCTTCGGGTGCAGCGCTGCTGAAAAACCGGATGCCCACCGATGAGCGGCCAGGATTGAGAGTTGACCGTCCAGGGTCCTTCCAAGAATCAGAATCAAGGAGTAGGTTCCCTTTGGAGCTCCCCTGAGGTTGTGCAAATGAACGCATCACCACCTTTCTCTGAAGGGACCCCCTCCGTCTTGTACCATGGAGTTGGCGGATTGATACCTCTCCAGAGTGTAAAGAAGTGCCCTGCTCCCTTCTGGAGAGACCATCCAGAGAAAATTAAGGAGCGTCCCTTCGGGATTCCCTCCAGGAGAGCAACAAGGAGCGGATCCTTTCTGGGAAGTTTCTCCGGAAAAGAAATTCCAGAAGCGAATCCTTTTGGGAGAAGAAACAGTAGAGCGTCTACCTCTAAGAGGGTCTTTTCGGAGAGAACAAGGAAGAGGTTACCGTCGGGGTCTTCTTCGTAAACAACGAGGTTACCTTACGAGCGTGAGAGGAACGGACTCCCTCCTCTGGAGCCCTTCCTAGATTCATAGGGTGGTCCCTATGAATCCAGGAAGGGCTGTTATACGGTGTACCCCTCCCGAGGTACACCATATAACTTGTAGAGTTAACACTTACCCTCAGGTGGACAGTACCAAAGAGCTTCGTGAGCCCCTAGGTGAACGACGGCTGTTGAGCGCTTAGCAAACCCAAAGAAAAACACGAACAAAACGGCCACTTCAACCCATCAGGCTTCCTGTTCCAAAGCTCCTACTTATTGGACTCCTGGAGTTGGTCCATTCGTTTCATAAACGCTGATGATCACACACCGTCTTCATCTGAGATCGCTCGCTGCAATGGAGGTTCCTGGGCCCTCATTTCTTTTTGTATGAAGGCGAGCAATCTTTTGATAACAAAGCAGGAGATCTATGTGCACTTTTTATGAGCCAAATCAGCGTGGTTTTTTTTTCTAATTAAAGGTTTCGGAAGAAATGATGCTGTCCCCTTGAAAGAAAAAAAGAGAGAGAGAGAGAAACAGTTTCCTCTGCTGCATCGAAGTTCTTTTTCTGATCCAGAAGAACAAAGAGAATCACTTCTGTACACTTTTCTTTCTTGTTTTGATGCTATATTTCTGGCAATTCTCATGGAGGTATCATTTTTTTTATTTTCTCGCTCCAGACATTACAAAATCAAAAGGAAAAACTTGCATCTCCGAATTACTGCTTGACCTTGGTCACAGTACTTCTCTAGAAGACCGATAAGGCATTTTCACTAGTGAATAATTTATTGGAATCCATTGGATGTGGCAATTGGGAATCTGTTTAAAAATGTTCCCTAAGTGGTTCGGGGGATTCAGACCGTGCCTTCAGGCGTGTAATTATAGAGCCAACGCAACTTCGGACAATGCTGAAAGGGCGGACTTTCTGCTTGTGGAGACCATTCCACAAGATAGGAAGATTCGAAAGGAATTTCGGTGTTGATCTGATGTATTTTTTTCCGAATTCCCTTAATCAGGCAGATGGAGAGTAATAAACTCACTCTGAGCCCAAAATGAAATTCGTGAAACAGCCATCGAAGAAAAATGCAGGATCCAAGGAGGAGTGCATTCCTATATGCAAAAATGGATGGAATTTCGAGGTGCCCTCTCATAGATTCTCACTATTTCCTCAAAGCTAATAAAAAGATGCCGAATGATGTCTGATTATTTCAAAGGCTCCTTGGAAACGAGGGAATTTGTTTCTAGGGAACAAGTTTATCCAAAAGTGGTCTACCTTGAATAAGAAAGCTGAACTGACTTGTCTAACGATGATTTATGCCTTGAAATTATATCAATAGTAAGCGACAAGCTTTGGGGTATAGTACTCACTCTTCTTCACAAGGTATCGGAATAATCCAATCGGATAAATCATGACTTTGACCTTCACCACTGTGTATTGATGAGGAGTTCCCCAAATTCACCAACATTGCTTTTTCCTCATGTCGAATCTCAGTGTAGGACTAATCTTACCGAGTTGGAGGCCGAAAACACATCGATTGCCAAAAGCAGTGACTGCTGTTAACCATCAGATGTCGAATGGAATTTCCTTGACCAACAAGATTTTGATTTTGATCAGCTCATTTTGGCTAGTGGCGCCATCGTCGCTTCCGGTGCAAAGATTGGAACTTAGAAAAGGACAATCGTCATGGCACAGGTCTTCAGCATCGCAGTGGTATTTACGATAATCCTGATGTCTCGATAATCCTGATATTCTAATTCAAATGTCTCATTTCTTTTCGAGCTGTTAAAAAAAAAAAAAAAAAAATGGCTTTCCTGGTTCTAGAAGTAAACCGGAATTGCACTCACAGATTCGAGTTCGCTTCAAGATATTTTATTCATGAATTATAGAAGAGAGAAAACATCTTTCTTGGATAAAATTTTCTTGGATAAATTCTTTTTATTCATCTTTTTATTCGTTGCTGATCTCAGAAAAGCTTACTTTTTCTGTACTGTTTGCGCCCAACAACTGCGTTTTTCGTGGCTCACCCTTTCATTTCTGGTAAAAGGTTGAGCCATCTATGTATCACAGATCATACTGCTTTGATCATCCAATTCCCTCCCCCCCCCTCTTCCTTGATTTCTGTCCTCAGGAATATCCATTCGCAGTTTGAATGTTTTCAAACAGCAATTTCTTTCCCGATATGTACTCGCACTTGTCGCCAATGATACATAGAGGACGGTATGCATCCATGTGCGCTCAACGGACTCCTTCAGCACGGGGTGTAAGAGAAAATGCCTGTACGGTTCCAAATGAATAAAGTTGTGAATTAATGAAAAGTCTCAATGGCGGATTTGTTAGGAGCTTAACCAGGAGTACTACATTTCGCATATATTGCATGATTCGTCTTTACGCACTTTGCAGTAGAGTCCCTGGAACCCACGGAGGATGAATTCCTTAATGAGGTGACAGGAATGGAGAGTGGCGCTTTATCTCAGTCTCTGAGGAGTTGATAATTTACCCGTTTCTGTGAGGGAACCGATTGACAAGATGACAGCCTTTTGCGGAGCACAGATGCAGTCGGCTCCAAGTTGGATTCTTGGTTAGATCCGGATCTAACCAGGAACGAGCCACGCTCAGGATGAGAACTCTACAACCTATAGAATGTATCTCACTCAAATTCCAGAAGAATATGACGGCCCGAATTTATCCGAAAGAACCACCATTCTGGGAACAGGACATACGTGGCATAGGCTGCTAAACTTCGCTATACAGAAACATATAGACGAAGGAGCAACCTACAGCTTGTTTTCCTAGCTCAGGGTGACTGCATTGGTAGGGATATACTGATCCTGCTACGTATCAGCAAATCTTGAGGGGTCCATCACAATCACCGAAGACCATGGGACATGGCCTTCAGCAAAGAGATTGCAAAGTGCACATGACGAGCTCGAAACTACCTCAAGGTGTCGATGAGTACACGCCCAAAAAATTAATGGCATGGCAAAAATTATGTTAAGTTGTCCACAAAATTCATGTGGATTTTTCTGAAAAGCTGCTGCGCTGCGGTTCAGTGCATGACCTCAACATTAAACCTCAACATTTTCATATGAGTCACATATGCACTCTTTGATAGACTTATAATACCGGTGTGAAAGTCATCCATATTGCTTATGTCATTGTACCTTTTTTTTTTAAGAGACATTTCTTTCTGCCGATTACAAAATCGTGTCTTCTGCCATCTACCTTTCAACTTTGAATTCGCAAAGAAACTCTTTGGTATGAACGGCCACTCTGCAACTAAAAAGAAGCAGTTCTCGTCACATCCTTCCCTGTACTGTACTAGTTTGAATTTGAGGGTCTCGGAAGCGTGCAGATGGTCAGGACGTGACGGAATGACGGCAATCCATCGGGTTTGTATCAACTAGATGCGCGTCTTCGTATTGAGATTGTTTCCTCCCAAGAACATATGAAACTTTGGTTTCCAGTGTGGATGTGGAATCTGCCACACAGAAAGGTGATGATTATCTCAAGTAGAACTTCGATTTGCCAGAATATGATGAAATCGATAGTGGTTACTTTCCCAGCTCCATGCTGTCAAGAAATCAAATAGCTGTTTCCCATAATTGGATACTCCGTGAGCTTCTAAATTGGGATTTCCCTTTACCGTTCGAGACTGGTTGATTTTCCACTGCTGCTGGAGATGAAAAATGGCTATTACTTTGCTGTATCATTGTGGCATGTTGGGTATCATCGCGAAATGCTGGATGAGAGCCCAGAAGATGCTGAAGAATTTCCATAGTGCCGGCAAAACCAGATTTGGATTCGCCTACTCAAACAGTAGCAAAAACAACTGTGCTGGAGTGCATACAAGCTTTTAACAAGCCCTTTCAAGGGGTGCTGCTAGTCTCCAGCCACTTTTGATGATGCTGGGTGTAAGCATCACTAGGGAATTGAAAAAATTAGGATGAATATTAGCTTTCAAGCTGCAATAGAAAACATGATTCATTCTATATAAGCGATTTTGTCAGTAGTAAATGCTTATTTTTAGAGATCGAGCTGAAAGCAAACTTTAGCATTAAGCTAATTTTAAAATTGTCGATTCTATAACCGAAAGATTGAATTGTAATTTATGATAAAGAAACAGTCAAAGCAATTCAAAAAAAATGCCGCTTCTTTTGCTGCTGCTTCTTATCCAAATCTTCAGATAGCTTCAAAAAAAGGCCATCTTACTCTTCCCTGCTTTCGGGGCAGCACTTGGAGTACACGGCAGAAACCAATGGCAACAGGAGGAAATTTTTTTGTGTTGCTGCGCTCATCTGAACCCAGCGATGCAAACGTGACCTCGGTCTAATGAAAAATCCTATTCGCAAAAACTCTAGGTCGTGTCATCACATGAACTTGACAAAAACTTGAGCTTCGGTTTGCTGTTTCCTGGATTTGTTCCTAGACTTCCTTAAAACTTGGATCCAAGTCACTGACCACGAGACACTGCGGAGTAAATCTGGGTGCCGATTTCAAGATTTTTTATCTAACGGTAAACTGCAAACACAGAGGCATTTTTTATTTAACCAACTGTAGAATGCTTACTCTTCTATAGGAACTTTCGCTTTCTTTCTTCGCCTTCGGTTTTAAAAAAAAGAAAGGGATCTTCCTGATTGAGATGACTCATGTGTGCACGTGAGTGCAATATATCCCTGAATCGTGTTTGGTATCTACCAGAATACAGAACACTACTTCTTGTTACCGAGAATCATCGAAAATCTAAATTAAGAGCAATTAGATGGTGCAAGCAGCTCATCTTTTATGTACCCTTGACCTGAGTTTCCCTGAGACACGCAGCAATCTAATGCAAACAGGCTCAAGAAAACATGCATATGCGATTAAGCCTTAAGCACCTTAAGCTCTCTCTGCTCAACAGGGGGATCCATTGCCGAATCCTTTTTTTTTTTTTTTTACCTTATAAAATGTCCTTGGGCTGCCTGCCTGGACCGAGCTCCAGGTGGTGAAATGGTGCCTACATTTTTCACCCGGGTTTGCCGGAGTATTTAGTATAAAGATAATAAATTTGCATTTTTTGTGTAGAACTCTCGGCCCTACCACGTCCTAAAAAAAAAAGCCAAGGAAAACAAAAGACATGGAGCCTGCATGGTTGTTGGTGCGTAGACCGATGAGACCGGAGTCCACGTGCTGAAGCCAAAAGAAAGCGAAGACCCCCACTCTCCTCACAGATCCGAAAGCAGTTTGTTTCCTCTTGCGTGTTCGATTCGTGACCTTAAAGGAATTATCATCCGTGCAGCTTTCTCAAGAAGAGTCTCTGCATGACAAGAACGGTGAAGGTAACGCCAGAAGAGTTTGGACGATGCAAAATGCCGAAATGGGAACCTCAGTTCACGTTGCTGACCCTTGGTGTGATGCCATCCTGCACTCTACCCAAAAAATGCAAGACTTTGAGAATCTCTTTGATTGTAATCCACCCGCAGCCTGGTTTTCGGAAAGCAAGGATAGTACGTCTCCATGCCCAACTGATGTCATGAATGATCTTTAAACGCCTCTGCTGACAGCGTCGAAGTTCGAGAAGTACCACAGGTATACCTTTCCAGCAAGTCTTGGTACTGCCGGCACTTTTCTGTGCAGAGTTGAGAAGCTGTTTCCATTTTCCGGACAAAAATTCCTCTAATTACAGGTGATCAGAACACCCGAATAACGAAAAGATGGATGATCAAACTTCTCCTCAGTTGAGTTCTCCTGCCAACGTATGTCCTGAAGAAAATCCAAGAAAAGAATAAACCAATCGACAACTCGAGAACTTTCGAGCAGTTTGGTCTCAGTGCTGTTCCGGCCTTGCAACACATAAATGATGATACTGACGAGTTAACTTCAAATACAGGAAGGACAGACAGGGAGTTTCGTTGCCAATGAATGCTACCAAAAGGTCGAAAGACCTGATCGCCAAAATCAGGATGCTGAATTGATCTGCTGAATCAAATACCACCTCGGCACCTTAAAATTCGAGTAGAACGGAAGCATAGAGGAATCAGAAAGATTCCAGTGCGTCATTACTACCGTGCAGGTCGCAGCGCTCTTGAAGAACAGGCAGGTTTCGTTTCCATGTTCCTGACGCCGCTATGTGGTTTTGTCTCGTCAGCCAGGTGATCAAAAGGCATCTGATCCCGTCATCAACGATGAACGAATCACACTGCCTGTCATCCTTATCAGCAATCCTTCAAATCTCATCATCTTCTTGAACATCAAATAACCACCGCTTCGCTTCGATGCGTAGATGGGGGCTTCTTGAAAACTTCCATCCATCTCCACCATCCTTCTGTATTGGCTTCATTAGCACTTTATATTTATTAGCGATTCTAAAGTGGCATCTGGACCACTTGGAAACCGATGCACCTTTGGGAGGACGAGGGCTCTCTGATTCCTAATTTCGAAGATACTTATTCTTGGAGAATCGGAGTCGTGTATTCCAGAAGCTCCATAGGAAGCTGCACGTCACAACAACAGGGAGAATCATTTTAGAGCTATTATGATAAAATCGTTATACAATATGGTGCTGGAAAACCAGATTCCTGTCTTTCAGGAGCACAGTACCACCGTCTTGTATAGTGATTCCATCATAATAGCTCTGAAATGATTCTCCCCGTTGTTGTGACGTAGAGGTACCAGCAAGCGAAGATTTCGGGAACTCATCGAAGTGACTGTATGTCAGTAGGAAGTTTCGTGTTGTTCCTTTCTAGATTCCAGATGCGATTCGTTGGTTGCGTCTCACTTGATCATGCGCGCTTCGCTGGATGCTGATTTGATATCCCGTTTTGAAGAAGTACCCCCTGGTTTGTCTATTGGTGCTGACCCTTATCGAGCGGGGAGGAGATCCCAGATGCGATGCCTACCTGCTTAACTATAAAACTGAATCATTAAGTAGAATGGGAAGCGACAGGTGAACTCAGAAGTCAGTGGATAGCTGGAAAGACGCGCCGATTCGCTGGAAACCCTTACAGTAAGACCATTGACTCATAGACTGAGCTGTTTGGGGCTTCTTTTTGGTTTATTATATATATAGACTTTGAGCTATTTGACTTTAATCATACGATGAAACTTTTCGGTTAAATGTATGATAAAGTTTGTTAGACTGGGGAGATTTTTCTCCTGAAAACGGGAGATCTTTCCAATCCAATCAAATCAAGAAGATTTTTTTGTCTGATCATGAGCGTAGCTGTGAGTCGATATTTGGACGGCTCAAAATTGAGCTATTTATGCTTGTGCGCGTAAGTGATGTCGGTTGACGTTTCAGATTCAAAATAAATGCCTCACCTCCAAACTGGTCACTCAAATTTTCATTTGGTGATAGGCTAACATTACCTTCGGAATGAAACGAATAACGACGAGAGTAGATTGAATTAAGAGGGAGTATAAATTGTAAGGAGCTGTGTTGACAGCGACTTTAAAAATTCTTGTGTTTTTCAATCTTTACACTTTTTAATTATACAACAAATATCGTAATTTAGTATGAGGTAATCATCAAGATTTATTTTGGGGTATATGTACATATTAAGTAACGCGTCTATGGAAGATAGGACGGTAGGATAAAAGTGGTAGAATCCTTTGTGAACAGGGTCAGGAAAAGGAGACGGACCACGTTTTTCGGCGCGGCTGAACGCTCGCGGTAAAGTGGAAGTGTCCACATCCACAGGGAAAGTACGACCCCACCGTCAGCTTGCTCGAAACGCAGGAATTGCGAATCGGGATTCCCCGGTTCTCTCCATTGCACTTTTGGCTCCAAACGAACCAGCCTCACTTTCCGGAAACCATCAGCGAAGCATCACTCTATTACTAGTACTCGCCATTCGATTGGAATGCCTGCAATAATAAGTTGGCTGAAGACTTTTGCATTGGAGAAACCGACGGTCCTGGAGGAAGAGCGGAGTGATGAGTTTCCAGAAGTCACCGCGTGTCACTGTTTGCTTCACAATCTCAGGATCGATTTTCCAGATGGAGGAAGTCCACAGCTATGAAAATACTCGAAACAGAGAGATGGTCTGGAGAGCACATGATCGTTGCTATCCTGTGGATAACGGATAACCCTGCGGACAATGCATTAAGATGATTCTTCTGAGAATGAATATGACTTTTTGAAGGTTTACTCAGATTTTTCTTTTCTTTGTCTGTGCATTTGGTGTGACATGGAGAGAATTCGCGGAAAAAAAAAAAAAACGCGGGATACTTTCTTATTCAATGTGCGAAGTTTGAGTTCGCGTCTATTAGAATCATGGAATTTTCTGTGAACTGATTATATCTTGAAAGGCCTTAAACGCACTCATCATGAGGACGGCCTGATGTGGTTATGAGGTCCGAAGGATCAAAGCAAGCTTCCTGGCTCAAGAAAGCTACAATATTCAGCACCAACACCGGATTGGAAACACAAGTAGCTAGCTCGACGCATCCTTCGAGGAAACTCTGATGCTCACAGTGGATGGAAAGGGAAGATGTCGACATGTGTTGACGATAGTATTTCGTCTGGAGTGCTCGTTTCCCGCATATCGTAGTCGATGTAGGGGCAGTGGGGAATTTCGCTGATGTTTCAAACAAGAGCAACGATACACGCTCTTGGACTTTCTACGAATCGACTAAACTCTTATGAGCAATGTACGATTTTCAATAGAACCATTTTTTTTTATTATTGTTCTTTTCTTTAAAGCAATGAGGTTGTCTTTTCTAAATTCCTGCAGTTTGAAAAAAAGTCAACTTCCATTGATGATCCTGCAAGACATCTCTTTGAAGACTTGCCATTGGTGCTTTTCAAAGTCTGTGAGCAAGATAGGTTGGCTAGCTTCCGAGTAAGGAACGTTGAGTCTGGGAAGAGAGAAGATAGAATTTACCGAGAAAATTATCAGCAGATGCAATTTCTTCAGATGTGATTCTCGGGGAAGCATTTTCTTCGTGTGCTAAAGTGGAAAGTCTTCCTTTCTCCTGATCCGTACCTGAAATTTATTGCTCCAATACAACGAAAAAAGGTGCTTCATCCGATGAACTGAAACTTAGAATAATAGAAGGATGAGCTTTCGAAGTCAGTTGAGATGGTGTTTCGCATTGATGATTGGCATCTTGGCACTCTGCATGGGCAACCACGAGCTCTACATGCGTCGCTGTAAGCCGGACACGATCGAAGTTCAGCAGATGAAGACCCAGGTCCAAGAGGAACGTGTGGCCAAGCAGCAGGAAAAGGAGGAACTTCAGCGAGGAATAGCTGCACGCGAGCAAGCCGAGCGGAAGCAACAGGAGTACGAGGAAAGGTTGCGCTTCTTGCAAGATGAGATGACGCAGCGCCAGAAGGAACTGCTGGATTGGTTTTGCAATGTCAAAGCGTTTCTACACACAAAAAGCAAGAAGTGAGTTTTCCCCCGGGAAGAATCAACCGGTCAGTTGTCGCAATCGGATGGATCACAGAATCACGGAATTTGCCAATCTGCCGAGTAATCTGGAGCACACTTATAAACCACTAAACTTCAGTTCGGCGTGGTAGTTTGAATGCTCCATACTGCACCAACTACTGAGCAGCTGGGAAAGCTCATACTCGGCCGCCTTGGGCAATGTATTCCGTGTTTTCGATCGGAAAAATACCGAAATTCAAACATCCTTTGCGTTTGCCTGTAACCTGCTCTTCGATCTGGATGACCCAATTAGGCTGTCTTTATAAGGAAAATTACGAAGCATATGGCAAGAATTTTCATAACCCCAAAGATTAGCCGAAGCTGTTTTTCCTTTTCTTCAGTAAAAATGGACCTAGAAGAGACTTTCCATTTGAATCAGTATAATTTTCAAATCACCTGAGAAATTCAAATCAGAAATGCACCTTTGGAGATTTTTGTTGGGAACTGGACTTTCTTAATAAATGACCGAAAGCAAAACTGCTGCAATGCATCCGAAATTCCTTATCTGTGTGCATTCTGATACTGAAACCATAGTGATTCAGCAATCAGCAGTGGGTAAAAGAGCACAGGAACTTGATTCGATGACTGTAAGTCCATTCAAAAAAGCGCTCACCGTTTCACACATGAGTGTTGGCCATCTGAAAACTCAGCAGTGCATGTTTTCTCTCCATTTATTCTTATTACAGGGATAAGGAAATCCTTCCCGTTTCGGATTCCCTATGTAGGCACGTGTCTGATAAGTCCGTGAGGCATTCCTCTTCCGTGATACAACTTAGAAGCAAGGTGTTTTAGGAACTTCTTATCGTGGATATCCTTCGCTTTCTTTCTTGCTGGTTATCTTTAGACATGTCTTGCAGGCAGAGCCAGGCACCCTTCTTCTTTCCAGTTAGAGGAATAGTTGAGAGAACGGAAGTTTCCTGTTTTCCAGACTACATGAGGAATTGGCAACTCGAATCGAATGCTTTTTACAGGGATCCCCAGCCGCATTGCTCTCTGTAAGGATCTGTGATGGGACAAATTAGGATTAGTCGCTGATTTTAAAGCATGGCATGAGCTCTTTCAGTGAATGAAAGTCTGAATAGCCCATCCTGATTTCATCGGAAGCTTTCAAACATGTGCAGTAACTATGGGATCATTGTTCTATTTTATAGAGTACAGTGGACTTGCATTTTGCTCAACTTGAATCCAAGCTGAGGTACATTTGGACGCAAACCCGATTCAGCTGGGTGTTCACTCGAAGCTCACTGATCGAGAAAAAGTGATTGCTAACGCCAGCGGGATTAAGGAAATGGGTCATGAATTAGAGCTGACGAGTGTTAGGTAGATCTCATGAAAAGCATGAAGATGTCTCTCAGCGGGACTTTTTCTTCCTGCGTGTTTCTGCAATGGCTTCGATGGGATGTCGCTGGCTGTCCTTCGCAGCGCACCACCAGCGCAGGCAGTTAACAGCTGCGCCTCCAAATGCATACGTTCGCTGCTATATTGCTGAGCACAGAATTGGACAAATTCATGAGGTTATACAGCGACGGAAAGGAAACCTGAAACCAAGATTTAAACTGTCTCGTTGAACCTTCATATGTGCTGTTGTGAATGAGAGAATTCCATCTGCAATCCCCACGATCACTCGCATAGTCAGCTTTCCTGTGAATCGAATGCGCCCAACCTTCCCTTACGTTCCCCTTCCCAATACTCATCTTGTCTTGGCTCCACGGTAGAAGGGGAAAGCGGCATCCCAGGATTCTATGGACACCATTGAAATGTCTATTTGTTATCGTGCTGTTTCCTGCTCCTGCAAAACGAAATTACTTTCGTTCGTTTGGAGATGAACAGAGATTTGATGGAGCCCCTCCATGTGAATTGTGCAAGAATTTCAAGATGTTATTGGAGAGGACTCCATTGCCCTCATTGTAAATATTGGTACGCAGTGACTACTTTTATTCACAGCCTACTAATATATTTTAACACCATTGTTATTAGTAGTCACTGCAATCGAGGAATGACATTAGTTCTTAACCAGATTCCTGGTTTCTGCTCCTACCTTTTGCACTGACTTTCTCCCTCCAGAACTTCATACTCCACTTTATCTAATGGCTTCTCTGAGCGAGCCGCAATGAGGAGGAATAGCTTCCACGGAGCAAGCATTTCCTCCGTATAAAAACCGTACGAATGCTTGCATGCTCATCGTCTGGAGACCACATGCCTAGAACAAGAGTCACCTTTAACGAAGGGTGTGGAAAGTTCAGGATAGCCTTTCCAGCGATCCACTTTCAACTGTCATCATATACCCCTGATCAGTGGTTGCCTTTCTTCCAAAAGTGCGTTTTTCGCAACGTATCCTGAAATACCTTTTCAACTTTTCTCGCAGTAGCAGTCCTTATTCGTATGGCACCTGCGGAAGACGCGATCCTAAATTTACAAGAGTCCAGCATTGAAAGCGTCCCCAACACAGAAGTCACCGACTCTGACTATTCAAGTTTCCCATTATTAATGTACCAATGATAGTTCAGACCATTTTGCTGCCAGATTCTCCAGAATATGCACCAAAAAATCAGTCATAAAAATTCTTAGAGCAGGCAGTGCTCTCTTATACCTATGCCTATACCGGAATCAAACCATTTTCTCTGTCCTAACCAAACCATCTTGTATTCGTTCGGATTATGACGTCCACATCCACTGAGTTTTCCAAAAGCCGCTCTTGTGACTACGCCAGAAGTTCACGGTAACGCTCCATGAAATTCCGGTATAGATATAAGACTAATATTGGAGGCGGCATCCTCATCCTCGTCTGAGGTCATGTGGTTGCCGTCTCCGCGAGTGACATCAAGCGTCGCGGATGCGAACGACTCTCAAAGAAAAACAACTCCAGAGGAAAACGGATGATCCAAATAACCCTGAAATAAAGGACTATCCCGACAATCCTGAGAGAGTCTCTTTGACGCATCTCGTCTCCCCTGGAAAAAATTTGGGACAAACTGCCCAGTTATAAATCCGGAAAGCCCCACCAAAATTTTGGGACAAAACTGTCCAATTGAAATCTGGGAAGTCCCATCAGTTCTCGCACATCAGAGCCACAGGCTGGGGAGAATTTTTCTCATCAGCGTTGGTTTTATTTAGTAAGTGCCCTAAATGATTGTGAATGAGTCTAACAGCACTTTGCTTTAAGATTGAGTTAACGTGACCTTCATCCATAATATTTCTGTTGGCTTCTATTTTTCGTGTCGCAATCACTTTTCTTTTTGCAAATGACACAAATGCCTGCATATGCGCAATTGAGCCTACATTCTTTGAGATCTCACTAGCACATGAGTTTATGATCCATGCAATGACACTGCTCATTGCAAATAACTCGAATAACAATTCGAGTATCGAGGATGTAGTTGGGTAACGAACTAATGTTCCAATCTGACCATCTTGAAGGAAGAATTCCACTCGATTCTGCCCGCGTCGGAGACCCTGTGGCTGCGGTCTCCGTCCGGGGTACCAAGTGCGTTGCGGGTTCGAAACCCACCCGGGGAAAAGATCGACGTCAGACAAATGGGTGCGTCGTAGGTTTCGAGTTCCTCCCGCGAGATGACGCTCGTTGGCCCGTCTTCGGGTGCGGCGCTGCTGAAAAACCGGATGCCCACCGATGAGCGGCCAGGATTGAGAGTTGACCGTCCAGGGTCCTTCCAAGAATCAGAATCAAGGAGTAGGTTCCCTTTGGAGCTCCCCTGAGGTTGTGCAAATGAACGCATCACCACCTTTCTCTGAAGGGACCCCCTCCGTCTTGTACCATGGAGTTGGCGGATTGATACCTCTCCAGAGTGTAAAGAAGTGCCCTGCTCCCTCTGGGGGCGACCCTCCAGAGAAAATTGGGGAGAAACAAGGAGCCGATCCTTTCTGGGGAGTTCTTCCGCAGAAGAAATGAGGAGAGGCCCCCTTCGGAGGGTCCTTCCGGAGAGAATAAGGAAGACGTTTCCCCTCTCAAGCGTGAGAGGAACAAGCTTCTTCCTCTGGAGCCTTCCTGGATTACATCGAATGGTCTCTCCCCGGGGTACTTTCTAACTTGAAGAGTTAGCACGCAACCCCGGATGGCGATGAACAGCGTTAAAGGGCTTCATGAGCTGCAGGCGAACGATGGTTCTTGAAGTACTCAGCGAACCAAAAAAAAGAAAGAAAAAAAAGCTGGAAGGAAAAAAGAGAAAACAGAAAAGAACACAAAAAGATTTCCACCATCCCTAGCAGTGCGCCATGAAATTCCTGCCCAGCAGTTTTTAGAAAACTCGGTGGATGTGCCGTCATGATACGAACTAATAGAAAATGCTTTTGATGGCAAGAGAGAACCCTTCGACTGATCATGAGCTTTCCCTCCCTTCCATCAGTTTCTGAGCATTGCTGTCTACCATCCCATCATTCGCTCCATCATCCTCTGTCTCTACCATCCGTCTGGAGCAAACGGAGTTTCTGCTATTTGGAAAAGCATGAATTGTCGCACTGAGATACTGGAGGAGAGTTGCACCTCCTTAAAGCTGCTGGAAGATGGATTGCAACCGTAGGTGAACCCAAAAAGGGCGCCTTTTCATCGGAAATATGGCGCGAGCATCTCCGTACCGATGTCTGAAGAGATCATGTCTGACTACAAACAAGGGATGATAATGCGAAACAAGCAGCTGACACGGTGGACACGTCTCATGGAAAAAAAAAAAAAAATGCACGAGGTTTAGCAGGAGGAAAGATTTCCGCCCTTTTCGAAGGAAGGAAATGGTTCCCTCGGTGCTGAAATCTAGGAATCGGGACTTGACGATCGAGATTTGATCTGCTAGAGCACCTCAGTGTTCGTGGATCTGATTTTATTTGATGAGCAGCTTCAGAAAAGCGAAGATTTTCCTACCAGCTCTTCAAATGTTCCCTCTTCAAGAAATGAATACCTGAGGTGCCTCGCCCTACTTCCGGTGCAGAATAAAGGACCGAGTCGACATAGACATATGGTTGCTCTCTGCAGTAATGAGGGATGAGAGGATGTTCTCCTGGAGCACTTCTTCTAGAGCCTGTGTCTGATGTGACCTCCATGTCAGAAAGCTGGAGTCGTGGGCCCCCGCAAAAAAGATGAACACAGTCAGTCGGTGGACTTCATACCGGTTCTTCGACGGTTGGGAAAGCGCATCTCAAAACGAAATTCAGAGTTCCTGTTCGCTACGTCCTTGAGAGGATGTTCATCTTTATGATTTTCCTAAACTGTAGTTCCAAACTTCCGGATGTTCTCGAGAAAGATTTCGGGATTTCTCGATTAGTGTTGCTACCGTTATTCTCTTCAGCATGCTGCCTATTCTGATGCAGCTGCTGGAAAAGATCTGTTGAAAGTACAGTAGCGCAACGGAAAGACAAAAAGCAAATTTAGACACTGTCAGACACTCCTTTGCTTGTTCGCACTCCCGCAGTTCTGTTATCCTATTTTTCCCATATATGGATTGTAATTTCAGGAATTTCGATTTATGATTCGAAATTCGGCTGTCATTCAGTGTTTCCTTCTAGTGTTCTGTTGGTGTTTCTGTTATCTACTGTTTCTTGCAGGGGTTGCGCTGCTCTTCTTATCAGTTTTTTTTTTTTTTTCTTCCTTTTTTGATTGTTGGAAAAATTATGTCTGGCTGCAATGGAGATCTTTTACTCCACCATTCTGAGAGTCGTCTCATTGATGGCATGAGGATCAAGTATAAGGAACTTTGGGGCATAATCATTAGGGGTGACGCGCTTGACGATTTTCTACGTCTTTTCAACACTCTCAGCGACTCATCTTTTGTGTCTTTCTTGATGAGTCGGAAACGATAGCTAATTGTCCTCTGGTTACCGCATCCGCGGAATTTCTTGTGCACGAAGCTGAAAAGAAATGAAAGAATTCACGGAAAAAGGCCACTGGCAACACGTGTGCGACTATAAGAATAATGGGCTGCTGATGCGAAGAAAGTTTCTCGTTTCAGTTCCGTCTTTCTGAGTTTGCGTTTGGAAAAATTTCTGTTCCGATTCCGCTTCCCTATGGAGCAATTGGCAGAAGAATCACCAGTTCCTTCATTACTGAAGCTGCGTCAAGATGCGGCGAAGGCCTTTGCTGCATGCCTATGGAAGGCTATGTTCAATTAGGCTTCAAGTTGTCTGCTCCCCTTAACCCAACCTCTCCGGTCTCAAGCGGACAGATCAGAAAACGTCCTTCATACACAACTCGACTCCTATGGCTTGCGGGGTGTGATATCCCCTTCCTTATCTTATGAGACAGCCACATGTGTGACGGAGGACTTCCCGACTTTTCTTGTTTCTAAATATTTCTGGACTCCAAACCCCCCTCTGGAAGAGGGCATTTTTTTTTAAACTGCTAAAGACATGTGATCTTCATAGCCACAAATGTAATCAGAAACCCCTCATTTTCCTACATAGCAACCCACCTTTCGCTAGGCTCCAGAGCACTGGCGTGATTCGTATGTCTTCTACAGAAGCAGGAATACAACTTGTGGTCCATGCATCGCGCTCTTTGTTTCCGCTTGCCGAGTTAGGAGTACGCAAGCGAAACGAATGGCATCCCCTGCGGACAAGAGCTTCTCTTCCAGCGTCTCCTTCCGCGGTGCGAGCAAGAACTCGGAACGATGGTGGGCAGGTCACGCTTGCCCGCCATCTTGCGTATCAGTCTGCGTTCCGTGGAAGCCCAGAAGTTGTCAGCAGGCCATGAAGCTTCGGTTCATTCAGAGATCGATCTTCGAAGAAGAGGGAAACCGTGACCAGGGATCTCATGGAGTAAATGCGGACTGGGTCGTTGATCAAAGGATAGAACTGGTGCCGGTCTGGAATGCCAGAATTAGAAGCATCCTAGAGGAAGAGGAAACAGAACAGTGGAAACTTTCCTTCTGGGAGATCGCGGTTGAGAATCGAGGGTGGCAGAACGAATTGAGCCAGGTACTGGACTTGCAAGAACCCCCCCTGCTTTGGCCCGTGGTTGACTTCCAAGACGGAAAAAAAAAACGGCTGGCTCCGAGTAGGCACCCCACCGGTTCCGGAAATCCGTGGCGACTCATAAATTCTCCTTGGACCTCAACATGGAACAGTTCTGCCTGGATCAAAGACCATCTTAGCCGTGATCTTTTGAGATCCTCTAGCATCGCAACCCGCACCGCCGGCAGGCACTCAGGAGAGGTCGATCGCGCGCTCCTCGGGACAAGAGTCCGTGAATCCGGGAGTCCCTGGGATCCGGCGGGGCTGATTCGGTGGCGCTTCCCTCTCGCAAAACTCAGCGCCATTCTGCTGCACCACTTGGATCTGAACGTTTGGGTTTTGACCTTTGGAGGTCAGCCAGCATGACCACCACGGCGCAAGGGGAACCTCTGCATGACTCGAGTGTTGAAGAGAAGGAACAAGACAACGGTCGATGGATCCTGATTCTGGATGCTCAGAATCTAAGCAGGAAACAAACGTGAAAAAACTGCTCTCCAGATTGATTTTCGATCTGGTGCCGCGATGGACGCTGCTGAACCTGGAGCACGCGCGTGACCTCGTCAGGAGTTCTGACTTTGGCTCTTCCGTCGTGAGCGATGGGCTGCTCTTCCTTCCTCCTCTTCCTCCTCCTGCTTTGTCTCCTCGAATCCCGAGTGCATCTGCGCGACTCTCATTCGTATCCGTGGCGGGCAGCTTCGCGCCATCGTATTCGGGATTGCTCGTTCTGGGAAGCTGCAGCGACTCGCAAGCTCTCGGAGAGAAACGATACTTCCCCCATCTTGGGACGGGTGCAATTCAGGATGGTCTTCCTCTTATCTTGGTCGGCATGCGGCCTCCAGCGAGAGGCCGCCTCCGAGGTGAGAGGCCTCCTCAGTGGGTTTCCGAAGAAAGAAGCCAGAAGATGCCTTCTCGGGAAGATGACAAGAGTGGAGGCCTGGAGACAAAGCAGGAGGAGCAGGAAAGAGCAGTCCACCGCTAGCGATGGAGGAACCCGAGCCCCCGACGAGGTCACGCACGTGCCCGAGGTTCAGCAGTGTCCGCCGTGGCCTGGATCGAAGAATTCCTCACCGGCGGCATTTGGGCCGTCGCGTCCCATCGGCCCCTCTACGGCTGCAGTGGTCTCCTTCATCCCCGCGTTCCGGCTATTGAGAACGCAAGGAAAAGACAATGTCCGGAAGCTCAGCATTCAGCATATCTTTCTCTCCCTCCCTTTCTCTCTCTTTCTCTTTTTTTTCTTCTTCATCAAACAACCGGCGTTTTCGGAAGCCGCGGAAGCACCGGCTTTGTCGCGATTCCCCGGAGGACGCTTTCCAGCACTTCGCCCCTTCCGTAGAGGCGCCGTCTGCCCATCCGCGATCCCAGCTGCAGCCTCCGCGAGGAAAGTTTCAATCCGTCATTCCTCAGCGCGCTTCTTCCTCCTCGCGCGCCTCCTCTCCCGCGCGCCTCTCCAGCAGAGGCCGTCTCTGGCCATTGAAGCGCGAAATCGAGTGCAGCTAAGGAGCTGATTGCAATCCCGCGGCCGCCCGAACGGAACGATTCCCCCCTTCCCGTTCCCGCGCTTTCCCTTCCCGGGAAGGAACAAGGGAGGGAGGGGTGGAAGGAGGAGGAGGAGATGGAGGGGGAGGGGGGAGAAAGCATATGCTCGAGCATATGGTCCGCGATCCTGTCCTTCGAGACAGACCACACCCCACAACCCCACACCCTTAACAAACCGAATTTCCTCAAGCAGCGACCTCGCCAGGCTGACAAGGAACTGGTCGCCCCGTAACGACGCGCGTGCGTTCCCCCCCTGCGGACGGCGCCTGCTTCTTCACCAGCAAAGCGATCGGCTCCGGGACGAGCTGCCACTGCGACCGACCCTCAGCTGCCGGACGACCAAGGACTCTCCCCCCCTTCCTCCGAACAGCCTGCCCCCTCACGAGCTACTCTCGTCGTGCGGTGGATAGGAAAGGCGTTGCCCCCAGCAGCGACAGGGCGTTTTTTTCGAAAGAAAACAAGCAAGGTTTCCGCGACACCCCGCCGAGTCGAACCATCCTCCAGGAAGGCGCCGACGAGACCCGCGAAACAGACCGCAGGGGAACCGGGAAAAAAAAAAAGAAACGAAACAAACAGGAACGACTGCTCCTATGGCCGGGAGGCAAGGGAAGGAATCGCCGCCGTTCCTCTGCGTCCTATGCGGGTTGCCGGCGCGCTCTTCCTGATGGCGTCCCAGACGCGGGTTCCTCTCCTCGCGATCCGCGGGAAGCGTGGTTGCCAAGCAGACAGCTTCCCTGTCCCCCGTTCGCTTGGTGACTCGAAGCGGTGATGCTGCGAAAACAGCAGGGCGGCCGGCATAATGATTGCCACAAACGGGGGGTTTTCGAAGCGAAACTGGAGTCGTTCGCTGGGATGGGCAGAGCTGTAGGGAAGCGTTCCTACAATTTACTGGCAGATGAAGCAGCTCTCGACCCCCTCCTCCTCCAGGGGGTGGTGCGAATTGCACGGGAGTCCTCCGACGCTGCAACAGCAGCTCCGAATGCTGTCACTTGAGGGGAAGGAACGAGTTGTCCATCATGACTGGAGGCACCTCCGGCTCCCCAAGAGCTCAGCCCGGCGAAGAAGTCTCTTCGGATGGACCTCCGGCGTTGCTGCGTCAGCAAGCCGACGAGCAGTCTCTCAGCTCGCCGGTAGTCAGCGATAATGGAGGCTAGCTCTGCATCGAAGGGGGTGGCTGTCACGCTGATCGGAAGCTCAGACCTTCACTGACCACCTGCCTCCACTATTCTCGCAGCATTCGCTCTGCGAGGCCGAGCACAGCCAGGCTTCCTCAGACGCGGTAGGGAGGAAGAGGATCCCCCTCCGAGCAGGGAGCAAGAGAAGAGTTCTGCGAAGAGAGCAGCGTCTGAAGAAGAAATGTCAGGTGCAGATCGCGAGCAAGGAACAGGAGCGAAAGGCTGGATGGTCAGGAGAACGGTTTTTCCCAGCTTCTAAAGGAGCGTTTCCCAGGAACTGACAGTCGCAGGACAAGAGAGCGGATTCCCGATCGGGGCCGAGAGGGTACCGCCAAAATGTCTAAGACGGATTCCCCACCGGTTTCGTTACGTACGGTTCCTTCTCGTCTACTCACCGTGTGCCGATGACGGACTCATGCCGCTTGATCGCCAGGTCAGGACTCCAAACTGTACCTCAAGGCTCCATGAAGAAGAAAAGCTGGAACCAAGAATTTGCTCTCGGAGGTTCGATTTTGCTTCCTCTTCGAGGTACAGCCACAGCCCTACGGAATCTTAGGAGGCTGCTAAGCTGCTATCTCTCCCGTTGGCAACGATTCTTTTCCTTCGCTTGTCCTCTATCAAGAGGTGGAGGAAAGCAAAGGCGAAAGTCATTCCGAAGCAGTGCAGACCAAAGCCCACTGAGCTGAAGGGTCGCTCGGAGTAACCTTGCTGCCGACCCACACGGCAATTCCCTATTTTGTGGGAGGCAGATGAAGGTGCCGGTGCACATCGAGCATGATGGGACCAGCACGGAAATTGTGATGCTCGCCAAAAAAAAAAATCCACGCAGTAGTCCAGCTCCCTCGCAGTCTCGCACTCGAGTCTCTTAAACGGTGCCATTACAGAACAAAGCACTGGTTAACGCAGCAACAGATAAAGCAAATAGATGATGTGTGAGGGTGGACAGAATTGAGAGAAAGTGCATGACTTGTGGCCATGCACTCCGCTGAGGTCTCCACCCGTAACACCTAGCTCTGTGGGTTCGAATCTCACCGGGGGGAAGAATCAACAACACCAGAGAAATGGGTGCGTTGTGGGGTTCCGAGTCCTTCCCGCAGGATGAAGTTAATTGGCCTTATAGGCTTCGGGTGGGGCATTGGCGGAAGCGGAAACCGGATGTCCCGTTGACTGGCTAGGACTGGAAGTTAACCCTTCGGGGTTCTACCAGGGACTCTGGAACCGGTTCCCTTCGAGGTCCCCCTCCGGTGTGAATAGGGAGCCGTCTGCTCCCCTCGGATGCGAACCTCCATCGCGTACCATGGAGCAGGCTGATGCCTCTCCAGAAGTCAAGGAGCGCGCTGCTCCCTTCGGGGAACGCCGTTCAGAAGAATTTGGAGGCGTCCGTTCGGGATTCTCCTCAGATGAGGAAACAGGGAGCGGATCCTTTCTGAGCGCCCTATCAAGCGTAAGAGGAAAGACTCCTTCCTCCGCAGCCCTTCCTGGATTGATATCCCCCTAACTTGAAGAGTAAACACACACCCTCGAGTGACGGGGAACATGTGACTTGTGGAGGACTGCACGGATGTTGCTTTTCAAAAGATTCGTAGTGATTATACATATGTATAATAACTATTAGTTAATTACATGTTTTATTCTACGTCTGACACATTTAGTATAATATTGGTAACAGCATCATGAAATTTATGCCCTAAAGAAAAAATATACCTAAACGTTTGGATTGATAATGAATAACTAACAATCTATATTGTAGCAAGGGTGTGTTAATTAAATGAAAAGTTATAACGTTGGTATGTCTCTATGAATTAAAAGAAGGTGAGGTAGGTTTTATTCTTGAAAACAAAAAAGTGTTTACTATTAGTGTGTGAACATGTTTTGAAATTTCCATAAAAGTCAAGGAAAGGTTTCTTCTCAATTGGAAGGTTCTGTTTACAAGGCGAAAATCGGTTTCGAGCTGAACGCCCATCTCGAGTGAGCAGCAAAAGGTTGAGAGTTTCACAGGGCAAAGTTTGGGCAATCGGCAGAACACCCTTGCTTGTTGCCTGAGGGTAAAGGCATTGAACACGAAGACATGCAGATGGCACTTCATGGATGACTTGACTCATGAATTTCAAATGATCAAGACGATTAGCAGAAACCTCCTTTAGATCGAAAATTCATTTATGTCGATCCTGAGCACTTGGGTTCGAAATTCTTAAGAGCTATAAATAGCTCGAAATGTGAACATTTCTTACTTGTATACATGCTCTGGAAGATGGAGGAAGAAAAGTGACGATTTCCATGTGAGAATCTTTGGTTCGCTTGCATAGCTCTTAGGATCGGGATCGAACTTCTGATTTCTTCTGATTTTCTGATCAGTAATCCAAAAATATTGTGAGGCAGCTGTGTTATTCCTTTAACGGACATCAGGGTATGTAAGACCGGAGAATAGGAGAGAGACGAGAACTTATGCCGATGAAATGTGTTGAAATCTTTGCGAGATTTCCATTTCCTGTGATCTTGGACCGTGCTTACGCGATCTCTTTAACCCTTGAAATGTCAGACAAAACATGATGAGTGCACCTTGGCATTCTGTGTGCATCCACTTAATTCTTTCTCCAAGGCACGTTCTTAATCGCTTCCTTTTGGGCTTCTAATGCTGCCGCACTGATTGGAAAAAAAAAAAAAAAAAAAAGCACGTTCCTAGAGTGCATGGCATCCTTCTATTGTAAATGAATGGTCGTTTCCAGGAATCGTGCACACCGAAGAACAAAGGCATTAAAGCACATCTGTTCGAACCGGGAGTGAGAATCGAGTTGAAAAATCAATGCACAGTTTTAAGATCGCACACGTGGTCGTATTCGAACCATCCGTTCTTCGAAAGACGAAGCTTCTTTTATAGAGATCATCAAAAAGAATGCGTTCTCTTCATGTCAGGCGCAAGGACTTGTTGTCATGCAAGGATCCTTATAGGTTCTCGAACATTATCTCTTCTCCAGGGCATTTTAAAGGCCGAATCACTAATTGCATGAGATGTATCGTGCAGATTCGCCTTGCTAGCCCAACTTCTGTGGAAATTTCATGCTCTGTTTCCTATAAGTGTGTACAATTGTACGCTTTCATAGGGGAAAAAACTTCCTCTGATGTTTCTGGAATCTCATCCGAGTGTCATTCCTCTAGCATTGAACAGTTCCTCTAGCTTTGATTACGCTCAGGCCAAAGTTACGGTCTGAAGCAAATGCTACATTTCAGTTCATCAGATTTTGAGAAAAATGTCTCACCTGGAAAGAAGGGAGCAATTTCGGTTTGTGGGAAATTGTAAAAATATCTTGAAGGTGTTACCACGTAGGAATATATCTGTATTAGATGCGTATCGAGGAAATCACTGTACATGCAGCTGTTTGCAAAGGTTAACTTAGTCCATCTCATGCCGTCTTTCCAGAAAAAATGGCTGCCATGGAGAAGAACGATCGACATACTTCTGGACGAGATGACATGGCTAAGGCTTCCTCTGGTCAGGATGTGGAGTACTCTTCAAAATTGCTTTCCAAACCCAATCAGGTATACTCTAAGATAATTTTTATTAAACGAAATTGGAGACTGATATCAAATCTTTCATCCTGATTGTGCACAGATAGATAAAAAGAATTGGAATCTCCAAGTACACTTTAAGCAGGAGTAGCATAAATTTACTCAGAGATGCACGTACAGCATTAGTACTAAGCTCACTGACCCTGAATCCATCAGTTAGCAGGTCATTAGGCTCTTCAGCTATCAACCGAAGTTTTTGATATCCACTTGAAAGGCTATAGGATTGCTTGGCACTTTTAGCTCGTTACCTTGTGAACTCGAAAGATCCCATCGATCTCAGAGAATGATCAAGAAAAATTCTTGGTTGCTAGACTTTTGACGTTGATCCCTCGCAACAGTAAAATTGTCAGATTCGATGTCGGTCAAGACCACTTTGCTCTAATGAGATGTAGGATCGTTCTTTGTAAAAGTAGAATATCATAGAAGATTTCGACTTGGATTCACCCTAACGTTACCCGACATCACTCAAAGTCGGGACTTCCATAACGAGACGGTACACACGTCGAATGGAAACACATCTAAATGCCATGGATAAGTGGATCATAGATCCAGAGCACTGTCGAACGGCAAGTGAATATTCAGAAAGAAGTGTGTGCATAGGAAGAGTAACTGAATGGGAACGATGCAAACCGTCCAAAGAGTTCTTTGTTGATTGGAGCTCCTAAGATGACAGATATCACTGGGGACTTTGCAAGTAGCAATTTCGTTCATTCTATGATTCTATAGGTACCAGAATAATGGGGACCTTTATATGAATTCTAAGAACTGTGGTTGCGCGGCTGCCTCTACGAACGCTGGTGACATTTGGATCCTTCCAGTCAGAAATGTAGCAGAGAACAGACTTGATCGCTGGCTAAAGACTCTGATGTGCTCTTCTATTTGAACGCGCTCAGTAGGAAGAAGCCGCTAGCGGTTATCATGTGGAGAAATGTCTCTGAATAAGTTGACATGTGGATCTCACGATAACTAACGGAAAGAATGGATTCGGATCCGATACAAATAGATGCTCCTGGTAGGAATCCGGGCAGATCCGTTTTCCAATCATCGGATGATGTTACAAGTACAGTGTCACCAGTTGTGTTTCTTTGTCTTATCCTCAAGCTAAGTTGATGAGAATAGGATGATATAGGGCATGCTTGGGGAACTTTGCGACCTTTAAATTCCGTGCATCCTTCAAAAAACAAGAGAATGGCGACATTGGCACTCTCTTCCCTCTTCCAGAACAAGACACTTGCGAGATCCTCAAATGTTTTTTACTGACAAATGAAATTAACGTGCCGACTTCTGCTTCCAGGTAACAACTGTTCTTCTTTACGGAGTGCCGATCATTGCCCTCCTGATCGAGAACCAGGAACGCCTATGCCTTGCACAAATTTCTAACACTCTACTGTGTCATCATAGTTACAATGAAATCCACAACAGAAGAGTAGCCCTGGGCATTACTTGCGTGCAGTGCACTCCTGTCCAGCTGGAAATTCTTCGTCGCGCAGGCGCCATGCCCGTGAGTTCTCGTCGATGCGGACTGATAACCAAAAGAGAGGCAGAAAGACTGTGCAAAAGTTTTCTGGGTGAGGACCGTTTCTTTTCAAGATTTTCCTTCTCCTGCATGGGAAAACTTGCATCAGCAGAATCTTGAGAATGCAATCCTAATCCGGTATCCAAGCAACAGTTTTTCAAACCACCTTCAAACAACTGCGGTTTGTTGTTCAGCTCGACTCCTCCATTACTGAAGGACGAAAGGGTCGAGTGCTCGTACCTTCTGCTTAGTTTTCTTGTGGTTGTTGGTGAAAGCGAAAGTCAAAGGTTTCTTTGAGAGAAGGTGAGAGGCACGGCAGCGGGCAAATCAAAGAATAACGAAGACGATCCAATAATTTTCTTCCCACGCTATTTTTCGTATCGCGTCGTCCGGGGATTTTCAAAAGACAGCACGAAAACCACGTGCAAGTTCCTCTAGAGACGGGAAAACTTTATTCAGTGTGGAGCTCCGAGGAGCACTGTCAAAACATCAGCATCTCAGTATGGTTAATAAGCTGCATGGATGAGAGGCGTGCCGGCGAGTTCCTTGCAGGAGCCTTTTACGGCGCCTCTATGCGTGCGAGGGAAATCAGAGAACCCGACTCGAGGTCTGAAGATCATCAGGATTGCTGGCGAACTGAAAGGGAAAGCCAAATCAAAGAATGTGATTCTTTTTCGGGAACAGTTCGATTTTGACGTTCCGCTATTTCTAGAGGCCATGTTGACTGATAGTGGCTGGCGAATGCAACTCGTGGCTGGAAAGATAAATTGGCAGACTTTCCTGCGCATCATTCGTGTCACTCAAGCTTCTCGGAACTTTCCCACTTGATTTTCACTTGGGAGATCGTATCCACAGATGCGGAGTGAGAGAGAGAAACACTTGAGCTGAATTCAGAGTAACCCGCTGAAAGGAAACTGGAGGAAACCATTCCGCGTGACGTGATTTCCAGAGGTTAAGGATGCTGCTCTCCGTTTTTTGCTTCAGCTTCAAAGGAGCAAGCAGGAGCTTCTAAAGGAAAGAGCAGAGAATAATGACAAGGACACTCCATTTGCTGTTGATGGAATAACTTCACCGAAGGAGGTGGTGCCAATAAAAATGGTAGATCCAAATTCTCTCTTGAATCAACTGCAGGGAGAAGGGACTCGGAAGATCAACGGCAAGAAATTTCCCCAGGAAATTTCCTTGTTAAGGAGCATGTAGGAAGCCATTGTCCCCAGAACAGAGCGGTTACATATATCTCCTGAGGTTGCATCGAAATCATTCATGAGGAAGATGTCCTGAAGGCACACGACTCATTAGTGTTTTGCTTTTCCCTTTTCGATAAAGTCATGCTGCACTGCCTTACTTGCAGGAACTCGTAGAACCCAGGATGCTTGTAGGCACATGTGATCTCAGAGGAGAGTGAGCAAGAAAGCTCAGTTTGCTTTTGGGGAGGGGGGGGGATGGATGTTGACGCTATCTTTACGTCTTGCAGGTCTCCTACATCCACAAATGTGTACTCTTCTGAAAATGGGAAACTATTCGTCCTGCATTATCTGAATGTTCCTTAAGCATTAACTGCAGATACAGAGCAGCAGATCACTCATCGATTATTGGTGATTCTATAATCACGAACCCTCGGAAGTCACGTCTGGAGAGCACCGTGCATATTCATAAGCACAATGTTCCAAGTGTTGCCTGAATAAGAACTTTGTCTAGTTGTGCATCGCTCAACGTGCATTTCGGCCATTTAGAAGGAGACCAGCAATGCTGAAAAAGGATGACCGGATTAGTTCTTGAAGACGCGAAAATGGCTACCCACCTTGCCGAACAGGAGCAGTGAACCACAGCCCGATTCCACAACACTGTGGGTCTTCGCCTGTCTGCATGCAATTCTGCAGAATCTCTCTGATAAAAGACCTTCAGAAAGATGGCATCTTTGCCCTCGAGGGTAGCATGTGTGAGATTCCTTTCGTCGAGGCTCAAGCGTGTCCTTCAAAATGGATGCGAAATTTATTTGCCAGCACTCAGAGATAAGAGGAACATCAGCAGCAGCAGGTTCGCAATAAACATGCTGCTCTTAGTAGGGAGTGGAAAAGGAAAAATGAAAAGATCAAAATTATCAATGCCATTAGATGATGCAGTTACCTGCTCATCCTATATAGAAGATCATCCTAGATCTTCGGAAAATAGCGACAATAAATCAAAATGAAAAGCTAATTACCCCATTGATGACAAACCTTCCTCTTTATAGTAACTCAACTGAGCTGGAACAGCTGGAGAATACACTAGGATTAGAACACCAGTTCACATAAACACAATTTCGGTTATGTTTTTTGGTCCCCTAAACACAATCATCGTCTCAATTGGCTCCAGCAGCACTCGTTATACTCACAAATGAAAGTCATTTACGAGACGTGAGTGAATTTTGGAACGCTACTAATGATGGCTCCAACTGTCCTGTAAATTGGCTTGGTCTTCATGGAACAATCGAGTTTATTGAAAGGAGTCATCTCTAAGTAGTATTCTAGTTTTGATTTTAATGATGGTACTACAACATCAGGAAAGTGAAAGTTTCCTGGCATGAAAAAGATCGGAGGGCATCATCTTCATACGAATTTTTAGAAACAGACAAACATACCAAGTCAAATGAAAAAGTATTGGAAAAATCCACTTTGGGGAAATCAGGGAAAACGAAAGGGACCATTATCTCTGCTTTTACATGTGGGGTCACCTAACCTCTGAATGTTCTGTCGGCCATCTCAGGGTTTCATGTTTACTGCTTTTCGCTCAAGTTGGTATTTCGAAAGAACCTGCTTTTAATAGCACTCTGCCTGCTACGCAGGAGTGGAGTGTCCTCATCATGAGGTGCATCCGAATCATCTCGTAGAATAACGCAGTGAATGGAAACCAAGAGATTCCAAATGTGCGTTTCGCGGAAACAGATCTTCCGGAGAGCGGTTTTGTTGCGAGATAAGTGCACCCGACGTGGAGTGCGCCGTAGACTTCGTTGCTGCCTCCACCTGTCTCTGGAGCAGCCACCACGTTTGCACATAGTTTGGCAAAAAAGGAACCGACGTGCCCAGAGCTGAAAGTGCTCACACAGGCACAAGGTGGGTTGAGCTGTTTGACCGCTGAGGCTGCGAAAATCTCGAAATATCCTTTTTGCTTGAGACGCTTGGTCTCCAAACTTTCCTGAGGCTCCCAGTTTTCAGCGGGGCACTTGAAAACTTAACGGTCAGCCGAGATCAGCCTGGAAGCACGAGTTCATCGTAGGCAATCGAGATCTCCATGTTTCCAGTCCTTCCAAGGTTTCGTTTCCAGGTTCCGTTTCGCGAGCAGCGCACGGCTGTATCCACCCAACCGTGGATGCAGGAATCCGCCGAAAATCTCGAGATTTCTTCGGTTTCCTGACTAGAACATCAGAAGCTCCCCTCCGCATGGAGACGCCAACAAACCTGTCTTTCTAGGAGACAACGCCCCCCCTCACTTGCCCGAAGATTTCGTGTTCGACGTGTACCATGAGTGCGCTTGGGGCTGCCGTGGATTCTTCTCTCCAGCACGCTACAACTCATCAAGGGCCAAATGTGTTCGGTGCTCACACTGTTCCTTGTACTTGTCTCCGAACAAATTCGTGTTCCATTCGCACCGTCTTCCGGGGTCGCGCTACGTTCAGCCCGACGCGGCGAACTTTAACTCGTGGAGGCGTCACATAAAGCTGAATGCGAATGCGCCCAATGAGATTCTGTTTGCATGGGAAGATGTCAAAGCCATGTTCAACGGAGGTGGAGGGAGGAAACGAACTCAGGTTTCTGCCAGGAAGAGACGCTTGCTCCAACTGACCAAAGACGCGCACACAACGGTCGAAAAGCCGTCTTCGACACCAGTGGCATTCCCAAAAGGCATCAAGGAAGCAATCCCTGCATACTTTCCTGGTTGTGGAGAACCTCTATGGTGCCCTTCTGAAGACAAACTGACCAACCTCGCTTCGTATCCACTTTTGTGGTCGCGGTATGCTTCTGCTTTCCTGTCTCTAGCAAGAGACTACCAGGAAAGTGCATTCCGACCAGTTAGTACATCTTTCTCTCCGATGAAGGTGAACGTTTTCCCTTTCTCCTTAAACCCATCGAGCAAAGCGAGGCAAACCGCCGATACCCCTGAGTGTCAACCAAGTTCCATCGGAAGCGTCTTCGGCAGAGAAGCGGAAGAGATCCGCTACTTCGACATTCTACGTAAGAGTCTGTATACTCATGCTCACATCCCTCATCCAACCACGATATGAAAGATGAGGCACCGGCCGTTCTTTGGACAGTGCTCAGTGAACATCACCTCCTTGGGAGAAACGCATGCTTGATGCACTTGGGATCAGCAATCGTAATAAACCATCATTTTCAGTTCTGCAAATAAGCTCGTTTCATCATGTCCGCTGTTTCCGATATTAAGAGGAATTACCTCCTCTACCTGGTTTGTCTTGAATCCTGAAGAAAAATGATCTAAGGTCAAGCTGCCTCAGGTGCATGAGATTAGCTCGCCAATCTTCAATATGGACATCTGAGTTACTGGTTGTGACGTCTGCTTTCTTTCCTATCAAATAAAACGGTGCTAATTAGTTCCTGGAGAGGAACTGCTTGGAAGTCCAAGTTCACTCTTACTGATCTCGAATGATTTTCAGAGCTTGAAATCCAGACAGCAAATTGCTCCACGCTACTTTGTGCATCATGACCACTTCATCTGTCCGTCAACAAATACAGACTAATCCATAACTGCAAAGCACACCTCTGTTTCGTGTTGTGATGGTGACCATCCTCCTCACTGATGGCCATCTCAGCTCCTTCACTCTTTTTGGGTAATAGAAACCCTTGCAGAACACTAAAAATGGAAACATAAGGGGAAATTAGAATGTAGCTTTCAGATCAGCTCACGTAGCAAGCGCCCTATCGCTGTTGCCCGTTGCAACAGGATGAGAATACCAACAGGTATGTCCTGTTCAAAGAGAGATTAGATTCCCACGTTCTATTTTTCTCAGACCTAATTCCTCAGGATTTTGTAATGTTCCATCAACAGAGTCGCAGATCATGGTCTTGGATGACTTTGAACAGTATTCCCAACATGGAAAGACAGGCACTTCTGAATACGACTTCCTTTGTTTTCAAAAAAATGAACCAATCTGCGGTCTTTATTTCCCGCTTTGCGATTTTATTATGTGACATCGGAATTCAGTGCATTCATGTCATGTATATGTATGTGTGATTTGTGTAATTAACATTGATTAGTATTAAATACCTTGGAATGAAGACTGTAATCAGTTCCTTGAAACGGAAAGATGCAGGGAACAGATCGGGCTGATTTGCTCATGCACAAAAACAGACGTGTGTAGGATTAGCTGATAACTTAAAAAAGAGCTCCATTTGAGTTCAGTAGACGAGATAAAGAACCACAAGAGAAGAAGTATCTGTCTCTCTGTTTCACACGGATGGAAAAATTAAACCCACCTGGAAAACTCCGTGGTCAATTTGGAAATATGGACGCCCACCCCTACTGTGAACCTAGTAAAAAAAAGTCACATATCTTAATGTGAAAGCACAGAGATCTTTAAGAGATCGATTTGTTGATAATTCCAGCAGTGTAGAGTACAGCGTTTGAAAAATATCGCCAAGCAACCACGAACAGAAAGAAGCACGAATTCGTGTTTCTTTCTGTGCTTCAGCTTCCTTGCACTACTAAGTACCAGTGTTTGTCGCTCGGTTTCTCTTGATTTTCAAATACACATATGGAAGGATCGTTTAATGTTTGGTACTTGGTTGGAAAATAGTGCATTTTATGAAATCTGCGTGCTGAAATGAGCTACTGAGCTACGACACCGTTGCACACACAATATCCACTAAAACTAGTAGCTCAACAGATCAGTCACATGCATTAAATATTTGGAATGGGACATGCATTCAATGAGACTTCTTAAATAAGCTCATTCAAACTTCAAATGAAACAACTCCATAAACTTCAGTTGGAGTAAATTCAGAATTTAGCGATGCAAACTTTGGGTAGAACTCGTAAATAGTAAACAGAACTTCCTGACTAAAACGTACTATTCTTGTCTTCATGGACTGTTTTTTGGGTACATTTAATGCAGAAATGTTGACCGTTTCGAGATCGGCATGAAACTTTCTCATTCTACACTCTTGGAAGGTTCGACCTGGAGCTACAATGCCTGCTGAAGCTTAATGAACTAAAGGTCAAATACATACAATGCGTATTCAGAATATCACACGATCATCACTTTTCATACACTGACGAGATTGCATTACCTGTCTTATAAGGGATTTATGTCTTTCTTCTACTTCTTATTTAAATATTAGAACGCATTTTTATGCAGCTTCCTTCCTTCTTATGCGCATATCATTTTTAACATTGAATACTTAACGCATCCATACACATCTTATTATACCATCCCTATTTAGGAATAAACGCAAATAGCCATGTCTGCAGAAAGAAGCTGGCAGCATCTTTGATAAGACAGCAGACGAAATGATTCGTTTCAGTTTACTGTAGTTCTCCAGTACCCTAGTTCTCCAGCTCACTGTCTCATACAAGATGCAAATTCCCTGTTTGAAAACTGTACCGTTACTGATCCACCTCGCTCTCAGCATGCAAACAGATCTTTGGACAACCCTTCGATGGTCCTCCATGGAGAAAAATTTGCACTTTTGCCTCCATTTTTGTGTAGAGCAAAGCGATTTCGTGCATGACAGAGAACAACCCTTAAATCTGTTCCTTTCTTTTTTACGTACTTGAGGATTGCTTAGGAAGGAAACATTTTTTTGTGACTCTAAACATCAGTTACGATCACCTAGAGAAACCGCGTCTAATTCGATTAGAAAATGCTGTGTGAGAAAGCCGACGGTCTTCGTGGTATCCTGAATTTCTTACAGACATTTTTAGTGCACTCCAAGGAAAACTTTCCTTGTATTAAGAAACACACACAGGAAAACATACACAATTTTTCCAATGTTTTTGGAAAGATTCCCCAAAACATTCTTAGCAATTCGTTTCGTGAATGCTCGAAAATCTGTGGAGGAAAACAATCTCAGAGACTTCAATGATCTTAAAGCATCCCAGGACCTTTCCACTTTTCATCCCTTGTTACTTTTCACTTCTCCTTTAGATATTTTCCAGGATGGCTCTAGAACTTGTCGTTGGAAGTGAGAAGTGAGGTACGATTAGATGAACTAAATCTCTTTAATCCGTACGTGATCGCAAATTTACGCACAGGGCACATTATTTCTATATTGTACGGAGTACGCGAGGTCTTTCTGGGCCCTTTACATACACAAGGCGAAGTTTTCTTGAAAAAAAGCAAGGCTCCCAGGAAAACCACAAGCTCAGATTCCAAACTCTGGAAAATCAGCATCAGAGCACCGTTTCATGTATACGGGAACAAAAAATCCCGAACAAAAAATCCATTGCCCTTTGCATAAAACATCCACCCTTCGAACACAGCGCCATTTCCTAGCAGCTTTCTTGCTAGGCGCCCAGCTAGATTCGCTTCATCTAAAAATAGATTGACGGATTCCATCTTCCTGAAAATTCAGTGACGACCTCTTCTTTGAAAGAAAAACTGATTCTTGATTATGGAGAAGTGAAAAGGAGATGGAATAACCTCCCTGGAATCAGTGACATCTCAAGTTTCTACATACAAAACGCCCTGGGTTCTAAAAGGGGTCCCATCATGAAGAGTTTTTTTTTTTTCTTCTCGTTTGCTCAAGAACCGTTTGCCTAGATGCTTAAGAAGCTCTTTAACACTGTTCCATGCCATCCGAGGGTGCAAAGTCAACTCTTCAAGTGACCACTCTATGAATCCAGGAAGGCTCCGGAGGAAGGTCCGTTCCTCTCATGCTTGGGAGCGAACCGCGAAGGGAACCCTCCATCCTGATTTTCGCCGAAGAGAACATCGAAAAGAACCTCTTCCTCGTTCTCTTCGGAGGGACCCTCCGGTTTCTGGGGACCGCTCCTCCTTTCTTCTCCGAAGGAAACGAGGAAAGGATCCGCTAGTAGGAATTTCTGTTCCGGAGGGAACCCGCAAGGGAAACTCTCCATGCTTCCCCCTGTAAAGAGAACCCCGAAGGGACGCTTCCCGATTTCTCTGGATTTCTCGAAGGGAGCAGCTCCATGGTACGCGATGGAGGGTCCTCTTCCAAGGGGGGAGAGGAGACGTCTGCATTTGCACAACCGGCAGGGAGCAACACCGAAGGGAACCGGCTCTTTGGTTCCTGGAAGGAACCCGGAGGGTCAACTTCCAATTCCAGCCAGGCAACGGAAGCATCCAGATTCTGCCAATGCCGCACCCGGGGAAAAAGAAACTCGAAAGCCAAGACGTACCCCCCGTTCTCGGCATCCTTTCCCTAGGTGGGATTCGAACCCACAACGGCTTGGTACCACGCGCGGAGACTGCAGCCACCCGTGTGGGCCATCATGAGGTGTCTGAGCAATCAAATTGGTGCTGGTCACCGGTCTCATAAAGGTGATGGCAAAAAAAGGTTTTTTAGAAATCCCGGGCATGAGTACGCAAAGATGCGGCTAAGTTTGCACACGTTCGCGTTAAGAAAAAGAAGCGCGACTCGAGCGGAGAAGTGCGTCTTTGAAAATGCCGGACAACGAGATTCTTGCCACGGAAGACCAGACTGAAGTCGAACAAAATAACTCAATTTTTTTTTCTTTTCAGAGTCTCCGGAGGTGTTTGTTTTTCCGAAAGCCCGCGTTGCCGCTTCGTGGTTTTTTTGTCTAAAAAATTCGAGGATGGAGGTTGCATGAAGAAATGCAAGGGATGGATTTCCACAGCTTCCATCGTCCCAACCTGTCCAGCTTTGTGGAGGTTGTTGCCCACCCGGCCACATTGGGACCTTCATCCAAATTAAATGCTGATGAGGCGTAAATTTTTTGCGGAACCTCGTTGCCTGGGGGCGTTCATTGCAGCTTCAGACGATAAACGTACAAAACATGAAACACTTCAAACAGGGCCACCCGTTCCTTCGAAGGTCCGAAGAATCCCGGGTGAGCGGGTGGGAAGCCAACTGACTTGTCATTCGGGCGCGGCAAAGAGGGAAGGAAATAGCGCTAAGGAAGATGGAAAAAATTGCTGAAGAAAATATGCGACTCCTTACGTGGGGAAGGAAAAAAGGGTTACAGGAAACCCTCTGGGCCCCTCTACATGAAAGTTTCTCGGGAGCACGACGCAGGGAACGCCGAGACGCAGACTGGCAGCTAGCGGAGGAGAGCACTCACTGGAGGAGGGCGGTCGCAAGGAGCGAAAACGAGCAGATGAATAGAGATGTACACTATACGAGAAAAAAAAAAAGAAAACTCCCTTCTGGAGGCGAAGCACGCGTGCGAACGGGTTCACCTCGGTTCGAACTCCCAGCGCTTCGTCGACAGACCTTCCCGTCTGTTCGGACACCCGAAGAAATGCCATGGAGATTCCAACTGTATCATTGGCTCTCCCAAACACAGAGAGGACTCGTGTTAGCGTTAGCCTGATGTATCGATCTTTCTAGCACCATTCCTCTAGCACTTTGCATCCTTCTGCAAGGAAACGGTGATGTGGAATTTGATGCATCCGGCTTTTTTCCTGTGTGTTTTCGGGACCGCTGTCTGAAGGGAATGCGTGTGGTAAATGCAGCGTGTAAATCTCACAAAAAGTACTTGCAGAGCGATTTATACAATTCCTATAAAGAGGATCATTGCCTTGACTCATATCACATATAAAGATCATCTCTTTGTGTACGGAAATAAAGCGTGGCATGGTACATCGTTATTAAAGAGCAGATGTGTCAGAAAGCTGTTGCGGACTTTGTCAAATAACCCTCCCGGGAGCTCATTTTTGTGAGTTTCTCGTCATTATTTACGCGATGCTTTCCAGCATGGATGAGTTCTTTTGCAAATGATGACCTGCTTGCCTCTTTCCCAATCGTGCTGAGTGATGCTGAGGATGTAAGCAAGCGCCTCGTTCCCTCTCAGACCTCCATGCCCAACAAGTTCGTCTTTAGCAAGCACTTTTTTTGGACGATTTTCCAAACTGAACGCTGTAAAATATGAAAATGGATGATGTGGGGGAAGTTTACAGATGCCAGAGTTCTTCAGCGATGTGCACGCACCCAAGACAAATGATTTCAGGCCCTAAAAAGCACTTCTTTGTGTGTACACAATGATGGTCCGGCTCAGATAGAAAAGAACAATGCGTTGCCTGATGTGCTGCAATCGAACTGCTGTTAAGATGTGCAAGATTCTTCCCGATGGAGAATCGTCGTTGATACTCAGGAGTCCAGGATGCTCACGAGTTCGCTTTTGCACGATTCGGCAAAAATGCCGTTAATTTGGTTGATCCAGACCGAACGCAAGCACCTCAGATTAGCAATGCACAGCAGAAACGTGCAAGAAGTATCACTCTTTTGTATGCAAGCTCGGAGTCAAGTCAACGTGACGACATAGAGAGTTCAGAATGACACAGGGTGCTTTTTTTCTGGAAACCCTGCGAGGCGCCGGTTCGCAGAATGGCGGCTAAGATGAGTTCCAGCCCTCGAGCATCTTCCCAATCATCATCTTCGGCCAGGATCTAGTTCCAGCTCGATCCTGGGGCGAACCAAGCTTGTCCCCACCCGCGAACACGGGTGACCGTGCATGAGCACGTAGTTGAGGCTCCAGGTTCCCTCTGGGCATCGCTGCGCACGGCCCGCTGTCTGTTGAGTGCGCGGGCTGAGGCAACGCGCCTGGCCAGAGAGCAGCAGGACGTCGTCAGGAGGTGAACGTCCCCCGAGTGCTTCGGGAGCAACCCTCCCCGACAGAGTACCTCTAGAGACCGTAACCCTCCCTCAGTAGGGTCGGGAGTGGCGGGGTGCTTGGTCGATTTTCACCCGGGTTTCGCCGGGGCGTTTATTAAATAATAAACTTTTACAAAGACATGCAGTGGCTGGACCAATGCTCCAGCCACGCACGAAGAAACACAGAGCCTGCCGGGTCACCGGTTCGCAGACCGGTACGGTCCACCACGGCAGCAGGGGGAAAGGGGAAAAACAAAAAACTAAACTAAAAGAAAAGAAAAGTTGGGAGGGTAAGGGAAGGGATCACAGTTGCTGCTGGGGCCGTTGCATCCTTCGCAGGATGCCGGCAAGCTCTTCCTGTATTCGCGGATCCAGGTGGGGCCATCGCGACGCCCTCCTCAGAAATTGGGCGGCGCCCTCGATGGCATCCTTATCGCGTGGTCCTTCCGTAGCCTTGCTCCAAGCGGCGACGATCCCGCGAAGGCAGCACAGAGCTGCTAACGAGACCGCAGGCCGTAGGGCGTCGGCAACGAAGAGGACTTTCAAGGCGTCCCTGGGGTTGCCGGAGGGGATTCCGATGGCCTCGGCAAAGCGGAACCAAAGGGGCCGAAGGGCAACACAATCTACAAGGAGGTGGGGGAGGGACTCCCGTTCCCCACACTTAACACAGTTGGGATCGACCGCTCCCCAGGTCCAGTGGTGTCGGCAGGCGTTGCAGGGGAGTCCCCAGTGCTGCAACAGTAGAGCCGACTCCTGCCATTTTAAGGGGAGGGTAGAAGTGTTCATAAGCACCGGGGGCCACTTCAGATGTTCAATGGGAACATCGATTAGCGCGCCCCAGCGCAGAATTCCATTGGGAGGCGTACTCGGGGTCGCAGCGTCTTTTAACTGGCCCATCTACCACTCTCCTTGCTTCTTCTCCTTCTCGGAGACTGTTATTGTAATCTCCCACTTCGCCGCAACATTGCTGTCCTGATCTTCCATTAGGGAGTCCAGAGCAGCAGCGAGGGGGGTTCTTCCTGACCGCGCTCTCTTCTTTAGATCCTCCAGGATCTCTCGGAGCGTGCAACTTCTGTAGCACCCAAACAGGAACCGTCGTTCCTGTTGGGCGCGTTGCATGCCGCACTGTCCTCACGTGCGAACGGTTTCCTGCAACCAGGCACTACCGTTCGCGGGGCGACAGGTGATCCATCCTTGATTTTTCCGAACCAAGGCTGCCACCCTCCGTAGCTGAAGCCCACATCGGTTGATGCGGCAGCGATGGAGTGCAAGAAAGGACGTGAGTCCCGTCTTGTCCGTGGCTTGCTTCACGAGGAGACGTGCAGGGACACACCAGCAGGTGCGCTCCGACGTCAGGAGGCCTAGACCGCCGTCCCGACGCGGAGCGCACAAGTTCTTCAAGCGGACTCGGGCCCTCCCGTTGCCCCAAAGGGCTATACGGAAGAGATCCTTCGTCCGCTTTTTGATCCTCTCTGTGGGGGAGCAAACAAAAAGTAGGGGGCGGAGGAGAGGAGCCGCGAACGTGTTCCGAACAGCGGCCCGTTCCGGCAAGAAAAACCTGCCGCCTTGGAACGGGCCGATCGCCGTCTCTACTTTTTGGAGGCAGCCAGACCACTCTTCCGCAGAGGAGTAGTGGGTGATTGGTCGAGTCCGATGCCACTTGAGCGCCTGCCAGCCGGCCTGGCTCGACGGCCTTCTTCAAAACAAGAGCTGCACTTTGTCTGCCGCAGTGTACGGTTCACCACAGCACCAATAAAACAGTAAAGCACAGCACCAATAAAAAGTAAAGTTCCTTGAGATTATTTTCTTGATAGACTAAGCGAGAAACAAAACGAGGCTTCTATGCCTACGAGATGCCACATGTGATGAGAGCTAAAGACAACTCGAAAGTGGGACATGATATTGCAGAGAAGGCGAAAAAGTCTTCGGATGGTCTCTCACAGCTTGGAACTGTTTTTTTTAAAAAAAAAAAAAAAAAAATATAGTTTTAACATGCTTAGGATTATCAAAGAGTAACGATCATGGCATCCAAAAGATTCCCAGCCAAGCCGAGGCATAACAGACAATTCTTCGTTCCGAAATCACTCGAAGAGGATTCTTGAAATTATTATCCGTTTCGTGCAATACTCTCCAGCAACCAGTCTTACCACCTTCGTTAGAATGCTCGACACACACTTTAAAAAAAAAAAAAAAGACAGATTCAAACATGTAAAGAAAACGTCAAGTTATCTTGCACGATCTTTCTTTATAAAAAAAAGCACACTCAATGTTTAACATTGGTGTTTTGGAAGGCGGCCATTGCCACTACCACATGCACGTAAGCAAACAGTGCAGCAACGAAAAGATATGTACAAAGTAACTGAGGAATTAATTGCTGTTAATAGCAACGCAAACTTTGAATGCCCTCTGAGGGTTCAGGTAGATTAAAGGTGCATATCTGAAGATGATCGTGTTTGCAGATGTATTCTCGTAACTTCTTTTAATTAGCGTTTCTTTAACTTTCCATGAGGTTCCATCCTCACGCAATTTCAAGCATATTGAAACCTTAATGAGGAGAATTCGTGGATTCACGAGTGTGCTGGCTGAAACACAGGAGCCAAGCATAGGTCACGTGCTATAAGAGCTCGGAGATAGCACGTAGATTTGATCCTGCAGTTGAGGTAATGAGCTTATACTATTCAATTTAGAGCTTGAATAATTTAGCCGTACCGCTTGAACAGATTCAAGAGAGGCAGACCATACATCAACTGCCATTTGTTTCACAACTGGAATGATTTCCTGCAAAGTGTAACCAGTATATTCTTGGAGAACAGGTGACCCATGCTGGCAGAATTTTTTTTCAAAGCTTGCAACGAAGAAATAGATAGTCGAACATGTTGCAGCAGCAGCTTGTAAAAATGCAGGCAATGAACACATATTGTATTCAACCAGTACATCTTGGAATTCAACCAGCGCTAATTCTAAGATGTACCTTGCAAGAGCATGCACACTGGATAAACAGTCACCCCAATCTTGCCGTTTCTTCTTAAAAAATGAATAGTAAGTGGTTTCTTGAGACGGAACTCTAGGGTTTTCAGCATGTGGAGCTTCATTTTGTAAATATCACTTTTCGAATTAATTTTTTTTTGTGTGTGTAACATACTCAGAGTCAGTGATGCTGGGTGGTTACATTTCCTCACATTTGGAAGCAATGAATAAAGGAGTGATGGCAATTAGTTGTAGTTTGGGCATCTCTGCAGAGCGTTCTTTCTGCATGCAACTGTCCAAAATATCTACACACGTATGTGGGGTTTCAGGAAGCAAACCGAATTTCAAATGAACATCACCCAACCAGTCGGCCAAAATTGCTTTCACCGCAGAAGTTGCGTTTTGACCATTAAGAAAGTTTCACGCGATGTTGCCTCTCCAGGAACTCTAAATAAACATAGACCCCATATTCTGACACTGTAAAGAGATTGCCTGAATCTTCTTCGTCAACGTCTACTCTTCTTAGATTTTCCGCTTCTAACAGATTTCACAACGCATAAACACATTGAATAAGTGAATGCCATGCATTGGTGATGCAAAAAAAATCGAGACAGTTCCTGCTTACGTCTGCTTCTGGATTTACTCGCGTTTCTTCATACTTCAGGCTCAATACTTCAGCTTTTTTTTTTTTTGGTGTTTTTTGTTACTAGACTGTCACCAAATTTCTAGGATGCTAGATCATTGGTGCCATCGGGCACGTCCAGTCTTGAAGATCTCTCAGTTCGAACTAATTTCCGTGTCCATCTAAGAAACAGATGTTTACTTAACATTGGTGAATTTAATATTCGTTGACTAATTCCATTGCGCTCTAATCTAAGCTAAACACATGACCTCGGATAATTACTGTTTGCCATTCTCTCTGCCGCTGTTATTCGCTGCTGGATCGAATTTCGCCACGCCTCTAAGCAAAGCAAACATCGAATTTCATTTCTCGATTATTAAAAAAAAATTCCTTGTGATCGGAGTTCTGAAATTTCAACATGAGAAGGAAACAGAATGAATAAAATTCTGCATGGCACTCATGAAACTCCCTTATTAATTCATTGTAACTGTGAGACCTCACCGTTGTCTTTCCTCTGTTGCTGGAAGATGATGCCCCATTTTCTTTACGTCTTGATGAAGAATTCTGATTTGGAGGCAGGACTTTTCGAACCGCAAGAGCTTGATCGTTGTCATTTTCTCTTGTTTCTGTGTGTTCGCGAGTACTTTTCAATGAGGACACGGGATCAAAGTACCCATTTCACTATCGGCCTGGATCTAAGCAATGAAAGGAAGCGAAGATGAAGAATCTCTCAACCCATGAGCTTATGAGCAATGCCTGCTTTAGCAAGCTTTGTGTAAAGGATGAGTATCTGTACCAATATAACTACATAGGGCTTCCCAAATTTAAAGCAAAGGATATCTACGGTAGTAGAAAAATAGAATGAAAAGAATGCAAACAGTTGCTCTTACATTTATGCTTATATTACAAAACAGTTATTCTACCGTGTTACTGGCAATTGGTACTCAGTTTTCCTTCCAAGATGCTTATGAAGGATTTTAAACTTACCGAAAAACCAAAAATAAGCAACACAGCCATTGAAGAGGTTTATTTCCTTCTAGAGAAGATACACGTTTGGTTAAATACCATGTCATAGCTATCTCTACGAATCACAGATGCATGTGCAAGATCACATTCTGAACGTTATTGACTGTGAACTAAGCTGGATTTAGCTTATCAAAGAGGACGTGTGGATCCAGGAAAACATCGGAAACAGCAGCTGAATAACAGAAACTCAGAAACACAAGTCAACCAAACGAAGTTTCAATAAACTTTTATTTTCATCCCATGTGAAGAACTCGTTCCCAAAAAAACACACACACACACAATCAATTTTAAAAGGCAGCTGAGAGAGGAGACTTTGTAGACTCATCCAAAAACCCACGAAGTCGTTTTACATTCTTAGAACATGGACATCAAAGTTGGATCTTCTTTGCTTACCTCACTGTAGTACTCTTACCTCTTACTGAAACAAATTCAGCAAGGCAGCTTCTGTTGCCGCTTGTCAGCCGCAAGCAAAAAGTCCGGAAAAGAAAGCATAGGTCGGATGCTTCGAAATCAGACCCTTCACCTGCAAGATCACGACTGTTCAGAGTTTGTGTGAACTCTTTTTGCTCTTGTGTTTCACGTTTAGATTCCGCTTGCTGATGCACACACAGATGATCGGGAGAAACATCATTTTCAATCGATGCGAGGAAAGAGATGGAGGAAAGAATGGCTCTTCTCCGTCTTGGTGAAATGGAAAGTCAGGGTCCCTGCTCCTGGTAGGGCCGTCTCGTGAAGAGAGGACAGAAGTTGCAAGGTTGCGTGGCACGGCATTGCACGAAGACAAGATGAGTAGGCATTCCTTTGAGACATCCGGCTGCTGAGCTCTTATTCCCCACCCGACCTGGTTGATCGCCGTTTCTTTCTCTGACCAGTGCGAACATCCTCCATAAGGCAGTTTCCTATAGCGGGAATCGATTTGATGATTTATCAAGAGCCGGGCAGGGCAGTCCCTGCCGTGCACTCCCCTAGCATGGGAGACAACAGAAAAGCAGTCGAACGTGGACCCTCGCAGCTGTGGAGTGATTAGGAATTTTTTGTGTGTGTACATCGAGAAAACAACCACCTGTTGGTGGTTAATGGGACCACCCTATCAGAAACTTCGCGGGAGAAGATCCACGAAATTTCCTTTTCCTCAACAAGGAGGCAGGATGCAGTGGTCTTCCAATCCTACAGGTGCCGCAGTCTGCAAATTACAGGGGACTTTCCGCTCTTTGTGTTCAGAACAGGAATGGTCTTTTTTTTTTCTTTTTCCTTTCCACTGTGTGCATTGAGGATTCTATTGCTGAGGACATAGTAGCGTGCATCACTTCTTCAACATCCATGCTAACCTTCAGTATTCTTGATTCAAACTAACCTGTTGCTAAAGGATACAATGCACACGTAAGTCCTGAATAACAGCCATCATTGCATTGAGGCTAGGTTAAGCGTTAGGAAGATAATCACCATGTTATTTTTCCTGGACATGGGAAGACTAGCTGATGTGATTTGCTTCTTTTTTTTTGGTTCTCAAGGAGTGCTGAAGAACTGTTTGCCTCCTCAGGGGGAACTCACTAAGCTCTTTGACAGTTTACCCTACCCGACGGTACGTGTAACTTTTCAAGTTCCGAAATAACTCCTGTGAGGTCACCCTATGGACTCAGGAAGGTCCGTTCCTCTCACACTTGGGAGCGAACCCCGAAGGGAACCCTCCACCCTGGTTGTCTCCGAAGGGAACCCCGAAGAGAATCTCCTTCCTCATTCTGTCCGGAAGGACACCCCCCTAATGGGGAGGACCTGTCCTCTCCATTCCAACTTCTCCGAAGGGAGCCCCGAAAGGATCCGCTAGTAGGAATTTCTGTTCCGGAGGGAACCCGCAAGGGAAACTCTCCTTGCTTCCCCCTGTAAAGAGAACCCCGAAGGGACGCTTCACTATTTCTCTGGATTTCTCGAAGGGAGCAGCTCCATGGTACGCGATGGAGGGTCCTCCCCCAAGGGTGGAGGGGGTACGTCTGCATTTGCACAACCGGCAGGGAATAAATCCGAAGGGAACCAACCGGCTCTTTGGTTCCTGAAGGAACCCGGAGGGTCAACTTCGAATTCCAGCCAGACAACGGGAGCATCCGGATACTGCCAATGCTGCATCGGTGGAGGGGGACTCGATACCCACGACGTACTCGCAGGTAGGCAACTGACGCTGCTTGGCGTAGGGCAGAAGGAGCCGCGGCAGCGGGTGTGGCAGCCGAATGGTCAGACTCCATCGAGTTCTGCAGAAGAGCCCAGATGAAGGTTGTGGAGAGAGCACAGGGGAAGAAGTATTTCCAAGCTCCTTGCCAGTGTGGCAGCCCAGGTCACGGACTCCTCCTGCCTACCAGGCATCCAAATTGCGTGGGCGGCAGGGGATCCAAGGGTAGGCTTCCAAGGTAGAGAGAGGTAAGTAACCTCAGCTGGAAGCCAAATCCTGCATGCCCGCATCCTGTATAAGCAGCGCAGCAGCAACAATAAAAGTCCTACGCTGTCAACGTACGCGGAAGGATGATGCACGCAGATGCACACCATGGACCGCGTTGGTGGTCGTTTGCTGCGGTCTTTGCGCGTGATACCAAGCATTTGCGGGTTCGAAACCCATCCGGGGAAAGGGTCGATGTCGAGAACGGGAGATGGGGGTTATTCATCATGAATACAGGAGTAAACAGACCCTTAAGCGGCCGGAAGGCATGTGAGCTGGTGAATGTCGACACTCCGAGTCATCGGGAGAAGTGACTCTTCCGTGGATCGAGTTGCTGGTAGTGACCCCTGAAGAACTCTCTGTCCCTGTTCACGCACAGGGGTGTGAGTCAGCACTCTCCTGTTCCCTGAAGTGGAAAGGGGATGTTTTGTGGTTACTGCGCTGGGGTCTTCATTGCAACCAGCGAGGGCACTGGTTTCCAGGTGATTGTGCATCCCTGAATGGTTTCAGGCGGATGCGGGAACGATGGAATCGTTCCCGCATCTCTCGCTGGATTGTAATGCCCTCGAGAAACTTTGGCGGAGGCTGGCTTCAGCACTCCTGCACCTGGGAAACGCTGCTAAGGACTTCCAGGTGCCGCGATGGAGACGACGTGCTGCACCCTCGCTATCGTCGCTGCCCGCTGTTCGTTGGACTTTCGGGCACAGCAAAAGGAAGGTTACCTGTGCGGCAGGAAGACGGCGTCTGGGCGGCCTCACCTAGGAGAAGAAATCAGGTCGGAGATCTCCGGCAATTCTGAGCCGTTACTAAGCAGAAAAAGGCGACTCAAATCACAGACATCCGTCCCAAACCTTCCCTTGTTTCTTTGTTTATTGCTTCCTCCCTTTCCGCTTCGGACTGCTCCAGCAAAGGACCTGCGTGTAGGTAAACTCTCCCTTCGAAATTCTTTGTTGTTGTTGCTGTTGTTTCGGGAATGGTGCTCCCGAGTTGTGTGCTTATTTTTATATGGGAAACACCCCGGCGTCACCGAGCGATCAGATCCTGCAGAGAGGGAGCGATTCCTCGCGTCACTTCCGGGAAGCTGGCGGTGTGGCATCCTCTTGGCTCTTCAGCGGGACGCACGCAAGTGATGAAGAATGCTGGATCGCCAAACCTCTCTCCTTTCCTCTTTCATCCATTCTGCGCTTTCCATGTCGCCATGGTAGGAGTAACCAGAGGGATACCCTCTCAGACTGCAGAGATGCGGTCGTACATAGCCCACGGCCCAAGATCTCCTGTAAGATGGACCACCTTCCTTTGAAAGGGGCGACTGGAGAGCTCGGAATCGAAATCGAGAGCGTCCCTGTGGACAAGGGGAACATGAGATCCCTGATCACGTTAAGTGGGAGCGACGGTTGGGTTCCTTTCCTTCAGGAATGTGGGACTCAGCCGTATTCTTCTCCACAAGATGCTCAGCAAGAGGAAGCGAAGGGGCCTACCTCTTTTAGACGGAGAAATCACTTCAGAGGCCTTGTCTTTCTCGGTGGAAAGCGACAGCGAGTACTCACTTCCAGAGACGACTCTCGCCACCGTCACGTTGTCTAGGAAACATTTCAACGAGGTCAGGAAGACAAAAACAAAATTCAGCAGAAGAGTAGAATGCTCAAATCACCCGGTAAAAGAAACAGGAGGAATGTTTTCCAGAAAGAACCTCCTTTTGTGCGCACTGGGTGCAGCGGCGGCGGTGGTCGCCAGGCAGCACAGGAAGCAGATGAGTCTGAGCATGCGCGCTTTCCGTTTTTTTCATGTTTTTTCCCCTTCTTTTTCCCCAAGGTTCCAGAGGCGGTTGAACGCGTGTGGGGTGGCAAGGGAGAACGGAGTCCCACTCCTGAGGACGCCTCTGAAACCAGTGCGCTGGAGGAAACGGTGCAGATGCCTCCACACCACCACCTCCTACCCTAACGCGCAAACCCGGAACATCCTGACCGGCCCTCAGCCATCGGCCGTGGTCGTATCTGTGTAGGTGCTGCGCACGCCCCGTTCGGAGACGCGCGTTGCCTTTCTTTTCTTTTTCGGGAATCCGCTACATGAAAGAAAATGAGAAAGTAGTGGGCGCTCCGGAGCACTGAGCCGCTGCAACGCCTGGGGGCTGACGTGCCCATTTGACAATGAACGAAATTTTTCGTCTTTCTTCCCGGAAAATGAAGATGGTGTTGCCTGGAGGTAACGACGGGGCGTTTATTGAAAGTGACAATAAACTACAGCTCTTGTGGCAGGGCACGCGTGGTGTTACCACGCCCCGATTGACAGCGGACCTGCCGGATAACCGGTTCGCAGACCAGCAAGGTTCACCTCGGCAGCAGTGGGGAGAAAAAAACAAAAAGAAGACTAAAATCAAAAATAAATTAACAATAAATAAAAAACACTATTTAGGGCTGGGGGAGATCAGGGTTCACTGGAGGGAGTCCTTTGTATCCTTTCTAGGATGCCCCGGATAGATCTGTCTGTATAGCACCGTGGTGGGGCCTTCCTGCTGCTATCCGCAAAACGCGGAGTGCACAGTCGATGGCATCCCTTTCGGGCGGTCCTCCTTCAGTCTCGCTCCAGGCTGCCACAATGCCACGGGTGCAGCATGAAGCTGCTAGGGTTCCGGTTGGCTGTAGGACATTCCGCGAAAAGAAAAGCCGTAAAACGTTCCTGGGTTTGATAAGCGGAGTCCGCAGGGCCGTCCCGAAACGTTACCACAGGGGCCGGGATCCACGGGCAGGTGCGGGAGAGATTCCTATTCCTCACACCTGCGACAGTTCGGACTCGCACTTCCCAGTGTTCAGTGGTGTTGGCGGGAGTTGCGGGAAGACTCCCTTGCCACAGCAGCAGTGCTAACTGCTGCCACTTCAAGGATAGGGTGCTGCTGTCCACGAACACTGGGGTCACCTCCAGTCTTCGCAAAGAACATGAGCAGCTCTCTCAGCTTTGAACTCCTCGTGAAAAGGCACTTGGGGTAATAGCATCCGCCAGCTACCCCGAGGTCCATTCACTTCGTTTCTTCTTCCTGCCTGCAATCTCTCAGGGGACTTCCCACCTCGTCAGTTGGCTGCTGCCAAATGCCTTCCTCAAGAAAGACGTCATTGCGACGAGGGTGGTCCGCTTCGCTCACGCGCTCATGCTGGGACTCCGCACGATCTCTCCGCACATATGCTGAGTCACAGGCAGTTCCACTGCTCCGAGCTGGACTCTTTTCACTCCGCCCAAATCAGCGGCTTCTTCTAGCCAGACGCTGGAGCTGGCGAGGCTGCAGCTATGGTGTCCATTTGCCCAAGGAGGAGTCCACACTTTCTCACCTTCCTCCTGGAGCACGAAAGGTGAGATGAGAGTCCTTCGGTTCCGGCAACTTGCCAGCCGAGTTGCGGAAATGCACCAGAGGGTGCTCCAGTACCTCGCAGCGGTGACTGTCGTTCTCCATCTTAGCTGGCTGAACCTCCACCCGCTCCAGCGTCAAGAGGCTGAGGCAGCTATCCCGATGCGGAGCACGTAAGTCGTTCAGCTGAACTTAGGACCTTTGTTTACTCCACATGACAATTCTCAGAAAATCGTTTGTCCGTTTTTCTGCCAGTCTGGAAAGGAATCGGGATAGTGCTGGGATAGCGGGATGCAAGAGGGAGAATGTGCTTTATGGATGCTGAGAGCAAGGAGAGAGCCTAATAGTGGAGGCGTCGACTGTGCCCCGATCGCTGCAACTTTGGCTCTTCCTGCTCTATGAAGATGCGACCACGCCCGCCACTGAGTCGCTGCCGGTAGTCCGCCCTCTGCAGGCGCATCCTGCGTTCGCGATGCGTAGTTGCGTGAAACGCATTCTTCCGTTCTCGTGCTGCAAACAGGTGGAAATGAAAGACAACAAAAGACGAGAGAGCGTGTGAAACGCTCCGCATCCCCGCAGCATCCGCGGTCCAGAAGGAAGAAGAAGTTGCTAGACTTCGGCGGCAGCCTCCGGAAAAGCGAACAAAAAGGGGGAGTGGGAAAAAAAAAAACTACCAGTGGTGTGTCCCTCACGCGCTTACGCACGTGGCCCCTTCAGCCTATTGCGAACGACTTCATGGTGAACGGCAACCATCTGGTCATGCCTGCAAGCTGACACTTGGTCAATCAACTGCGAAAGAATGGCAGCAGAACACGGAAAGCTGATCGCACCCAGACGAACGATCCCAGGGGCGCACTTCACTCCGATCTGACCTTGCGTTGCGGACTCGATGGAGAGAGGTAACCCTGGGAAGCAGCTCGGGGACCCTGGAAGTCTCCAGGGTGAGGAAAGAATTGCAACGAGCATTTTTTGCTTCATCAGCATCCGGCTCGGTGCCAGCCATCGTCGTCGGATGCTGCGGTGCTTGGAACCCACCAAAAGACCACGTGTGGGGAGCACTGCGGACAGAACGGAGGCGAGCCGAGCCGAGGTCGCCACGAGCGAGATGGTGGTGCAAAGCGTCAGCCAATGTTCACCTGCGAAACGTGCTGGAGCCGGTACGACGGCTTGGGCAGAGGGCAGTGGCAACCACCTCGACTGGAAGAGCCAGCTCGCGAGAAGGCTGCGAAATGCCCGCTGGCATTCTGCGTGCCCTCCACCGGGAATGCGAACGTTCGTATTTTGCTGAAGAGGCCTCGCCCCGTGTCTGTTGGCATAAGCCGCTGCTACAAATTTCCGAAAAAGCAGCGCTGTGGCTCAGGGCGTGCTGGTCCACCACCACTTTGTATGCCTCGCCACCTTTCCAGGGGGGGATGTTCCTAGGCGACGAATGTCGTGCCCCGCTGTTCCTCCAGACAGGCTACCAGGAAGCGCAGCCGCCGGCGGGGATCGTGCACTGAGAACCCGGGAGGTCCGGGGAAGGGGTGGATCTTGGCTGAAGAAACGCGAAGCCGGTCAACCACCTCTCGCACAAGCGGTTCGACAACAGAATTGCAGGATTTGATAGGATTCAAGATGGCGCTGCGGTTCCTTCGTGCTCCGTGCAGCTTGCGACAGCTCCTTAAAATCTTCGGCTCGAGTTCACTGATTTACAGGCTGGTGATTCACTCAGGGAGAAATCCATCTCTCTTACTGTTGCTGAGTTGTATAAGACCTGTCCTTTCCATTAGAAAAAAAAAAAACATCCTATTGCTGTAGAATGGCAAGTCCTGAAAATGCGCGTGCTCTGTTTGGTAGCCGGCGAGAGAGGCACTTCTCAAGAGCCCCACCATCCTGAAAACGCGAAGACGGAAACAGACTAACCCCTTTGTGGCCAAAGTCGTTCTGCCCACTCCCAGTGCAAGCATCTTTGCATGGGAGGCAGATGTGGAAATCTCATTGGGACGTAGGTCCTAGTCGGCGACCCTAATGGTAAAGAATGAAACACTAAAAATTAATAACTTTTCATTTATACCTAACAAAAATATTTCACCCATCAACACCGAATAAAGATTAATACCCACTTGGTTTATGTTCTTGTTATCTGCGTTAAATGTGAAAAAAGAAGTGAGCTTTTCGCATCTGGATATAAATAACTCACTTAATGTAGTTGTGAATAAGAAAACTTGGAAAATTCAAAATTTGGTCCAACTCAGAGATTACTGATTCAGGTTTTGTTCGAAGCTCCAATCTGTTTGCTTCCCTTACGTAATGGTTTGTTATTTTCGTGTTTTATAGATGCAATCGTTGTTTTTCAATGAAAGAAGCCCTTTCTTCCACGTCTCGTGTTTATTTGTCCATGACTCCATCTCCAACATCGACAAACCCTAGACAAATAACTCAGCCCTCCTTCAAAAAAAAAAAGTAGACTCCCGGTGAAATTGAGATTCACTTACGTAACTTAACAGAAAGATTTTTTTTTAAAAAAAAAAAAAAAAAACTATCAATTTTGAATCTTTGAAATTCTCTGTGTACAGAATTGCCTCCCACAGAACAAGTCTGACGTACATGTCATTTCAAACGTGCTTGTTGTGGCAGGCGCCATTTCAAAAACGCCTGCCACAACAAGCAGATAAGGATGGTCGGATTAGGGTGTTCTAAAGCAACAGATCCATGAGAACTGCTTTTAGTGTTCTAAAATGATTTTTCTTACTTCGCAAACTGGAAACTTTTCGTTTCTACAGATGAAAGGTCATCTGAGGAAATTCAAGAGTATCTAAACACTCAAACGCCAAACTCCGAAAAGATGAAAAACTTATGAGGCGGAATACTTCTCCTTTACGAAAGCTGAAACCGTTCAGAACGGTCCTTCTTCTTGTCACTTTTACGTATGTGTGGAGTGTGTTTGTTTTCCCAATCGGTTTCTTGCTTTCGGACTTTAGAACGTGTGGCATTCAAAAATTTGGACTTTCTCATTCCGTTCTGGAAGTTCTGTTGATGGCGGGAAACAACAATGCCAGCAATCAGGTGAGCTGATTGTTGGGAGCAATGAGCACCATTTCGGCTGGCGGTTCTCGTGGCACCGCTGGAAAGTCGCTCCATCGGGAAAGTGGGTCTCCCTACTCTAGAAAGCTCCGTCAATCGATCGCAGGTCTCGCGGGAGGGGGGGGCGGGTCATCCATAGGAGCTGTGGATGTTGGTTGCGGGAACATCTCTTTCCGAGGCTGAGCTCCAGCAGAACGGTAAGCGCCTGCACCCAAGTATGGTAATGGCGCGCCGTGGGCGAGTGAAAAGCCGGAAGTGCGAAGTGTGTCTGGGTGGCGACGAACAGTCAGTCGGATTTTCACCCGGGTGCGCCGGAGCGTTTATTTAAAAACTATCCAAGAACAAAAGTACCCAGACAAAGGGTGCAGAAGATCGAAAGGAGAGATCCCCGACATGCAGGTCGGTAAATCTGAAAGTCTGGAACGGAAGGGAGGGGACCACAAATAAATGTATAAAAAATATAAATAAAAATATAGGGAAGAGGGGATTGGGGACAGGGGTTTTTGGCTTCGTCCGTTCCTTTCTTGCAGAACCGACGTTGGATGCCGGAGATGTCCCTCCTCGCGTATTCTGGAAGAAGAGGCCACCTGGCAGACGTCGTCATGTTGTCATCGTCTAAACCGGTGACCTCTCGAAAAATCGCCTGAAACTCCAACGGCGGCGGACCGTGACGATGGCGCGGATGCAACAGATCGTTGCGACAACCGCACCCAACGACAAGCTGCCTAGAGTGAAGAAGCGGCGTAGCAAAATCCTTCCGGTGTCCCCTTGGTGCCGGAGCGCTGAATCCAGCCTCCGCCGCAGTCCTTGGAGGACACCGCAGTCGAGAGGCAGGTGCAGGAGCGTTTCTGCTGCTCCGCACCGTCTGCAGTTCGGGGAGACAACTCCCCCGGAAACAATGTTCGCACGCTGGTTGCAATGGAAGCCCCAACGCACCAGCAAAAGCACGTCCTGTTTCCAAAGAAGAGGTAACACTGAAGTGTTCATGCACGACGGAGGGACCACAGGTTCTTCGGGGGGTACACTCACGAGTTCGTTCCATCGAGGGAGTCCCTTCGAAATGCTGCGAGGCGTGGCGGCGTCTGCCAGCTCGCTAGTCCTCTAGCCGCCCATAGGTCGGGTCGCTCCTGCGATCGTGCAGGCGACCTCCCACCTTGCGGTAGGCAACTGTCTTCTCTTGCCCTTAGGACAGACAGAGCTGCGGCGAGGAGCGTGGTGGCCAGGCCGGTCCACTTGCCCTGGTCTCGCATCACATCCTCCAATGGAAGATAGGGGAAAGGTGCACGCAACGAATTTCAATTAGCGGCACTTCCTGATGCCTTGCCCAGGACGATAGCGCTTCCTGCTGCCAGGCGTTAAAGTTCGTTGGGCGGCAGGAGATCCAAGAATGGGTTTCCAGGAACCTGTAAAGCAGTCTCACATTTTCTGTAAAGTGCCCCTTTGAGCAGATGATTTCGTGCTCCCATTTCGGAAGCAATAACCGCCTCAATGGGGAGTCACAGGAGCGCTTCGTAATGCTGGCCTCGACAGTGTCTTCGAGGTTTCTGGGTCGCACGCAGACACACACACAAAACAAAACAAAACAAAAACAATGGTTGCTTCCGTTGATTTGATCACGAAATCATCTGAGCATCAGGTCAGCTCTGACATGGTCCCCGCGCAGAAGCTCCGTTCGTTGGATGGTTGGAACGCCCACGCTGACAGCGGACAGTGAGACTTCGCGAGATCGGGAAGTCGCTAAGGGAAAGAAGCCGATGAGGCCAACCGCCGGGGTCCGAGGGAGGATGTCGCACCATCCTGCAAACGTTCTGCGGTGCCCTGCTGGGAACTTCGTGCCCCAGCTCGGGGAGATCGAGAAGACCATCTGTCCAAAGGGGCACTTTACAGAAAATGTGGCCTCCTCGCCCCGCGGAGTGGTCGAAGCTCCACAGTTCCCTCGCTTGCCCCCGGCCGCGGCAAATCTTGCCGCAATGGAGGCTCGTGAAACTCCCTTCCCTCTCTCGGCCAGGCCTCCGACTTCCATACCGCGAGGCGCCGCCGGTCAATGCTCCAGAAAGCAGCGCTGCCTCTCGATAGGTCCGAGGTGACGCTCCCTTTCCACCTGCGGAATGCTGAACGGCGAAGAGTAGGGAGACGTCAACTGGAGAACGTAGACGATACACGATAGAGTCAGTAGGGCTCCACTGTTTAAAACTGTTTAAGTGCTCGCAACTGACATTTAGAAATCGAATGTGTCGAACCAAGGATTGAGATGTAGACTCAACAGTCAGTAATGGCCGCGCTCATCAAGCCAAGTAAATCGAATACACCACCTTCGCATCAATCTCGATGCTTCCAACATGTGAACTTGCGACGTCGAAAGGACGGTTCCGACTGACGTCGCAAAGTTGTGCCAGCTAGTTGTGCACAGTATCTAATGTGGCCAAATGCAACGAAATTGCAGCTCGGACCTATTCCATCAAACAGTAGTGGCATCTCGCATCAGAATTGCTGACAAACAAAACGAACCCATTAACGGGGTACGAAAAGTGTTACCAAGGCTGAGGATGCGAGGTAGTCTTTGTAAGGAAAACTTACTGCACACGACGGAGCTGCCCCATTGCAAAACTGAGTGGCATGCAGGCTTATAATACTCCAACTAACCATTATCACAACTCTACCCATACTATTCAAATTTTCCAACGCTCACAGTGATTCAGATTTGTGCCGTCAAACAAAAAGACATCCACGCAGAGAACCATACATACCACGGCGAAACACCTACAGGCAGCAAAAGAATCAAACTGGCAAAGCTGAATCACTTAAATCAAGAGGCAAACCCGAAGCCAAAAGAGCAAAACCTTTGAAGGATGATTAGTGATTGAAGAAAATGCAGCAATTGCGAAACACGGAAACATTTTCCCCACTTAAAACAACTCTCGGAATTGCCACATTGACGTTTCATGCGTTTTTCTTTATGTTGAAACCAAAAGCCTTGTAAAAGTTTAACATGCAGAATTCTTCATTTGTTTCAATTTAAAAGGGCAGATTGGCAGTAAAATTTTTAACGAGATATTATGGAAGGTTTACCCCTTACAACATCCCGCATTTCATGGGTATTCTATAAAGGTGCTTTCATTGCGCGTTGGTCTTTTTAAACACAAAGATCTCTTTGAATCATTTACCTCGAACAGATCCAGCTCTTCGCAAAACACAAGGTAAAAATCATTAATAGGTCATTAGGTAAACGTCGGCCAAAATGATTTGGATCGCAAGACTCCATGACGGCTTTGCTTGGTGAGAAACCAAGTTATCGTAACTTGGGACATAATACCGATTGATTAATATGCTGTGGATTTAAGCCAAATTCCCAGTTCAAATAAGGATGGCAAACTACCGAGGGCAGAAAAGTTAACACCTTCGCTTATAAAATCCAGATAATAATTGGGCAGGAATTCATCTCTATGGGGCAGGTTTAGCACCCTTCCAGTCCCCCCAACAATGTTCCTTCTATTAATCATATTATAGAAACTGACACTCCACTGCCAACTTGAATACTGTGCATACAATCTTCGATATTTCGATTCGAGTACAATGCTTTGAAATAAAGGTCATGCTAGGTATAAAAAAAAAAAACAATTTGAACATCCAAGACATTTTCCATGATCATAAAAACATTTTTACTCTAACATTCAATAATCTCTTTTTCTCTTGTGTTTTTTTTAGAAAGATATAGATAAATAATTTATTAGTGATTTAAATCTTTAAAAAATTCGGTTTAAAGATACAAACTAGCAGCAAATACTATATCCCTTTTGATAAGCTTTATCCCTTCAGCAAATTTAATTTCCAAATCACTATTCCCAATAGCTTTAGAAGCCTGCATCATCTGTCGAAGTAATTCTTCTAATCTTCTCATGCTGCGAATGATACTGCCTTCAAATATATCAGTCATCTTACAGATTGAGCCAAAAGTAGCTCCTTTGCACCATGCATGAACCACATCCATTAAAAAGGGTTTAAATTGTTCAACATAAGAATCTTCTTGCACAGGAAGTTTAGCCTCTTGACTGACCTTTGCAATGCGTCTTGCTAACTTTTGCATCTCATGCAATGGACCTGATAATTCTTCACTTAGCCTAGGTAGTTCAGAAGCTTTTTCATCAGTCACAAAACAACTCAATAAAGCAACACACTGTGGGACAGTTAAATCATTAAATAAGCCATTGAAAATCATTTCTGTCAACAGCAATTCGTCTGCACTGTTCAGTTCACATGCCACACGACCTTTTACTTCAATTACATCAGTTGCTGTGCAATATCCCAGACGCCTTAAGACACGTTTGCGACATTTGAGTTCATCCATTTGTAAAAGTGATCTTGCTTTTTTAAGGTCATTCTGGGCTTCTTGGACTTCTTCTGCCAACTGATAAAAGAATAAATACAATCTAAGACAGTACACTGCATGCATAACACACCTGCATTTTTTTTGCATACAAATCATACAGATGACTAATCTGACTGTGGTTATGCATAGGATGACTGAACATACGCTTTTCAAAAATTTCGATTTTTCGAATAGTCTCCTGAAAACTTTTATTTTTTATTTTCATATCCTCAACAGGATCCAAAAGTGGAACACCCTTAGGAAATCGTTTTTGCACTTCCTTGACAAACAAAAACAAATAATACCAATTCATATCAAATGATTCTACCTGAATAGATTTCAATACACTCATACGATTATCAAGGGGTTTCAGATCGCTGGGATAATAAATGCGCACAGAGCTAATCTGGTTCAGTAAATTCAGCAGGCATGGCACTACCTTCATGGTACCACGCATGCCCTTTGGACAAGGTTTTAACTGTGATGTCACAGTCACATTATCACAGTCTGTAGATAAATTCAACAGAACATCGACAATATAATTAGGTTCACCCTGATTCTCTAAGGAAATCAATTTTCCTTCTACTTTTTTATAATTGACTATGATTCCCCAACCAAAGTCATCCTCGTTGTTTTTAATCTAAATTATTCACTGTAGAGAAACGTATTACATAGAGCCCCATTTCTTACTCTAACCATCCTGCCAGGTTGCAAGAAAGGTACGATATACTGAGGCTGATTCAAATAGGATTGAAATTCTTGGGATAAGCTTTTCAGTTGCTGCCGAATTCGATAATAGGCTGCTACATCCTGTTCCTGAGGAATACTGATGCTGTTGTATTTCTTTTGGGCATTTTGCAATTCTACAATGCTGAAATGAATCTACATTCATTTTGAGGATTTTATATTTACTTTCACAGAGCTGGGGTATAGAAGCATAATTCTGAAACTGGAAAAAGCTTTTCTCCAGCATGTACTCCGGATTGATCTCATCTACACGGAGCAAATTCAAGATCATATTATATGTTAGATGGAAGGCCGAATTGAGTTGGTCTGGCAAACCACGCACCAGTTCTCGACCGGTGCTGGCAGGGATTTTTTCATCCATCATCAAGATCACAATACCCTTGTCATCTAATCCTCTCCTCCCTGCACGTCCAGACATCTGAATGTACTCTCCAGACGATACATTGCGAAAATTTTTGCCATCAAACTTCCTAGCACTGGTGAATAGCACAGTGCGTGCTGGCATATTCAATCCCATTGAGAAAGTCTCAGTGGCAAACAAGGCTTTTATCAAGCCTTCAGAGAACAGTATTTCTATAGTTTCCTTTAGTATTGGCAGCAAGCCTCCATGATGGATACCAATCCCCCGGCGCAGTAAAGGAAGCACAGCTTCAACCTGGGGCAACTTCTTATCTTCATCACTCAATACATCCATTGCATTATGAAACACTTCATCGACTAATTTTTTTTCCTCACCTAAAAGCAGAAATTCATTAACAGATGAACATGCATTTTTTTATGATTTCTCCTAACTTGTATTGAAATCAAGTTTTGCCATCTGCAAAGCATATGCTTCACATTCTTTTTTGCTAAAACTAAAAACAATCACTGGGGCAAAGTTGCGTTCCATTATCATTTTGACAATCTTGTAGCAATTACTTCCAACCATGCCACCTTTCCTTCCTAAATGATCTTTAGCGTCTCCAGCATTTTGTAAAACAGACATTGCTATATTGAAATTTTCCTCACGGAACTGACCCTGAATGATGACTTCAATTATTGTTACTTTGGTTATAAAGTCACTCACATGCTCATCAACAACCATATGAAGCCCATCACCACCAGCTGGAAAGATGTAATGCTGTAATGGCACAGGTCGAAATTCAGTATAGACCACATGACAGGGCTGTTTATGCAACTGGCAAATCCACTCTGCAAACTGTCGAGCATTTGGGATGGTTGCCGAAAGAAACACATATCGCACATTGTCAGGTAAAAGAATAATTGTTTCTTCCCAGACATAACCACGTTCTTTATCCCTCATATAATGGATCTCATCAAAAATGACCCATCCAACTTCTCTCATGATTTGTGATCCACGATACAACATGCTACGCAAGATCTAAATCAAAACATTGAATCCCTACAAATCTTGATGCAATTATCTTACTTCTGTTGTCATGATCAAACAACTTGCTGTTGGATTAATAGTCACATCTCCCGTCATGAGCCCTACATCTTGAAACTCTTCATAAAACTCTCTGTATTTTTGATTGCTTAATGCTTTTATTGGGGTTGTATAAATCACTCTCTTCTTATCCCGCAGGGACAGTGCTACGGCATACCTGAAGAGTTTTAACAATCACTCTCCTAAGCATTTACGTAATTTCTAAAGTTTTAATAAGTTCAAGACACTTTTAAAGACTGTTAACTTAAATACTTCAACAAACTTTTCATACAAAAAAGGCTCAAACATTTGTACAGATAAATGTTGCAACTTATACATCCGGTTAAGTTGAATAAAATTAATTCACCTACTCTGCAACCACAGTTTTTCCTGCCGAAGTATGTGCTGATACTAACACTGATTCACAGTTTTCGATGCATAATATAGCTTCTCTTTGAAAAATATCTAACACAAATTTATACTCCTTTGCAGGCTTGTTTGGAGTATACACCAATGGTTTAAATTCTGTATCTAGAGGTATTGCAACTTCATGATTGCACCCACTCGCTGAATCGACAATATGTATCTGAATGCGAGAATTGTAATCAGATGGACTGAAACATGACAGTAAATAAAACCATGGGCTATTAGCACACTGCATTTAAGGAGTAAACGCTTAAGGGAGGTTAATACATACTTAATAATTTCGAACGGATCATGTTTAAACTTTTTTGCCTCATCACATTCGTCATCGGAAAAAGCATGATCCCTTTTATTTGCACTCACAATGGATTCTATGAACTCATCAGTTATCTTTTCATCGCTATAACAACACTCAATAAAATAATAGCAAACTGGAACAAACGCTATACCTTTCAACATTAACACAATCGCTTATAATGCATACATCATGGGCATCATTGGCTGAACCTTCCACATGGGATGTACTAAGAACTGATTTTGATGATGATTTCTCATCGTCAAATACACTAAAAAGCTCGTCAAAACTGGCTAACAAGGACATGTTTAGAATGCACAACACTACAGGATACTTTAAATCACATGTCTATCGAAATTCATCACAGTTGATCAAGAAGCGCAGCAAGCAGTACAATCGTTTTCCCAGTATTCCACTAACAAACCTGCAGTGTACACGTTTGAAAATAAACTTCTTCAATTATGGGAACAGTACAATTTGTAAAGAACCACTACAATTTGTAAAGAACCACTACGAATCTTCCAAAACGAATTCAGAATATAACTTACTACAATGTTAATTAATGATGAAATACAACTTACACATAATTAGATATAATATAATGGAATATGCAGCTTAAAACAATAGCTAGATGAATAAAAATTGTAGCGAGTTGAAAGAGGAAATGCATCCAAGGTAACTTCAGTGAAATAAAGGATTCTGTTCATTTTATCAATTAAAGTGCATTTTAGACACTTCACAACATGCATAATGTCATTAAGGTGGCAGTCCACACAGATAAATTTGTTTGAAATAAACAGTAAATGAGATGAAATTTTAACATTTCATTACTCTGTCTTTCGATGAAACATAAAACTAATATAAATCAGGATCTACGGAAAAAGCATTGTTTGCAGCCAAAAGGACTGGAATCGTTTCTTAAATATACACAAATAAGAGTCTGTTTCCAAAATATAAAACATGATTTTACACATTTTACGATTTAGAAGACATACACAAAAATCCTCTTGAGGTACTCAAGATACATAACTAAAAAACTTTAATAAGTGTTTCAGAGCTTCAAGCAAATTTCGGACTAATAGGGTGCATTAAAGAAAGCTGCAGTTTCTTTTTTCTTTTTAATGGCTAACAAATAATCATACATGTATACGCGAATTTAGAACGTAGAGAAAAAAAAGATTCATTACGTACAAACAGCATAATTTTGTGGAAGCATTTTTTTGTACGATTATACTGAATAAAAAAAAAGCAAAACTTTTTCCTGAATCATTAGGCGAAGAAGATACACAATAATAGACACAAAAACACACACACACAAAGATTTTAGTGTTAAACTAAAATTCAAATGAGGCGGACCAAGCAAATGATTAAAATTCTGGATCTTTGATTCATGAATTATTTATTCTATAATGTCTCAAAAAAGTACTTCACTGTTTGAGCCTTCATTTTAATCTTCAGGTATTTATAAAGTATTGCATAAAAATCATTCTCCAGATAAGAATATCACCAATAAATGGTTCAAAAAATGAAACTTAAAACTTTGGAAAACATCTAAGAAAATGTCTTTCTGAGCATTTTCATTAAAATCACATCATTAAACGAGACAATTCCAACTCGTAAAATGCTACCAATGGTATGTCAAAAATCATCCTCAAAAACTGAAATCGGTTCCGTTTCCTTCCTTCGTTTCAATCGAAGAATTTGCTTTTCGAAAGTAGAAACCTTGCCTCCTGAAGGAGTTACTAAAGGACAACGTTGTACGGTGCTGCAGTCAACTCTTTCATAATTTAAACTCGTGTAGCCTCTTTCTAAATCAAACTGCTATCCGTGACAGTTTCCTCAGTCTGTATTTTCAGTTCTGGACACAGAGTTTAGAAAAAAAATCTTCGTATGTTGTGATTTACCTTAAGTGTTAGTCTGAAGAATTTTGTTATTATTGAGCCCCATAGGACATGGTGCACCGGTCAGAAGGCATCGAGACGTTGTGGCTTGTTGTGAGGTTAAGTCTGAATATTTTGAAGAATTAGTGTTTAAATGAATGCTTCTGTTCCGTTTGAATGACATCTTATTTTAAGTCAGAAAATAATTCAGTGATCGACGCAATGCTTTTATCCACAGCACCTGAATTCTCTCAAATGGAAAAGTGCAAGGTTGAATGGAAAGTTGTTTTTTTCGATATCGATTACGTTTCGCAAAGTTGAAATAAAAGAAAGGAAGAAAAAAATGAAACGTTTTCAAACTCATGTCTTGGAATCCAAAGTTTTTTGCTTTCCTAAGCAAGTCTGTACTTAAAATCGTGTTTTTCTTCTTTTATGAACTCTGTTCAAATTATAAATGCAAACAGTTTTGCCATATTCGTCATTCCAGATCACATCCAAGGATAACCGATGATCCATGTATCGAAACTTCAAATTTTAATGAAACCTCAATTTATATCCAATCGAATTAAGTTAATGGTTCACGTGAGATAAACCGGTCTTAACGATGCTTAATCATTCTTTTTCATCAGATTCCAAAAATGCAGTTGAATTCTCAGCACTTTTTGTAGACCATAATAATAACGAAGATTTCTAATTCTCGACTTAAAAGTCAATTAATTACTTCCAGGAGCATTTAACTGAATTATATGTACCCAGCAAATTACCACAAACCACTGAAGTGCAGTTGAGTTTTCTTGTCAACCATTTTCGTGAAAGTTTAATGATCATAATAATAATAAGTTATCACTTGAATGCATTCCGGAGAGAATGAGGAAGGAGATTCCCTTCGGGGTTCCCCTTCGGAGACAACCAGGGTTGGAGGTGCTATTCCCCCCCTGACGGGGGGATCCCTCCCCAAGCGTGAGAGGAACGGACTCCGAGCCCTTCCTGGATTCATAGGGCGGACCCCCATCCGGGGGTGCCCCCTATCCTGAAGAATTACACACACCCCTGCGGGCTGCCGCGAGCGGAGGGGCGCGGAAACAAAACAGTGTTTAAAGAGCCACGTGCGCCGCGAGGCACGTGACCGGCTCTAAAGTGAATGTGATGTATGCTAAGGAAGATACGTAAGATAATGGAAAGTTCTGAAGTCTAGAATTACACGCACAGTTATGGAAAAGTGGCACACACTTCATTTGAAACATCACAGTCCCTTTAGTTCCCCCAAATTTTGTAGTAAGCTAATACTAATACTACCTTCGGGCACACCATGAATCATCTGAAAGTACAACTAAATTTTGTATGATAAAACTAAACAATACAGACTCAGCTACTGATAGGTACATTTTATTTATTTAAAAACATGTACACACTAATCATAAGTCCTTCATACAAAAAAAACTTCTATGTGAAGTGTGTATACTCCACACCTAATATCAAATGAACTGAGGTTCACATCATTTAGAACTGTAGTCTGCTGGGCGATATCCGCTATGCAGGAGTCCAAATTCCGACAATAACTGTTAAAGCAAGCAAGTCCAAACATTAAATACTTTAGAAATCAGCGTAATTTTCTCTATATTATGGTGCAAGTTGTTTTAAAGATTCGATCATTCGAAACTCCAACATTCAATGGCCTTTATAATGAAATCTTGACAACACGTTAATGGTTCATTCCCGAAAGTCTGACAAGTTTCGGTGCTTCCTTGATACAAATCACCATCAAGAAATAGGCCAAAATGTCCATCACCAGCTCCGAACACTAAGCTTTCAGTACTTCCTTTGATGAAAAATTCGTTCTCTCCTGTCCATCTGTACACGCGGAACTCGGGATAAAATGTATAGAGAAAGCATTCCCCTGTTCCATAGAAGGATTCACGTACTGATAGATGACAAGATAAAAACGCTCCAAAGATCTAATTGAACATAAGTTAAGGAAACATGAAGATTAATTTATACCTGCTCGTGTGTATCTTGGACCACCAGAAGAATGGGGCTATCAATTCCTATCATCTTTCGGTACAGAGAATGCAAACTAAAACCATGTTGTGATGTGCCAAAAACTAATGACCACGAACATCCTTGACAAAACACACGATAACATTTCTTGTGGTCCATATTATTACCTTGTAAACGGGGAGTCAGTTTCCTTGCTATAAGGCGGCGTTGATTCTCCTGCAAAATTTCGGTGTTTCCAACTAATTCTGGAACAGTCTCATAATCAAAGCTGGGAATGGATGGAAATGCATTGCGAAACTGTTCATTCAGAGAAACAATCTACAATACAAGAAAACGGTTCAGCAAAGGTTAATTACACTGGTTCAGGAAGCATTACATCCCCAGATTTTTACCGCAGTTCTGTTCGCCCGTTTATCAAATAATGAAAGATGAGCTATTTCTTTTTTTTTTTTTTTTTACAGGCACCTATAAAGCGGAATCCAAGTAGCAAATGAAAAGTAAAGGATACTAGTACTCGTGGTTGCTCCAGCATGAATTGTGAGCAGCAGCAGCAGCGCCACATACTGGTGTGTAGGTGGCGCTGCTCGTGGCCCCCGAGAATAAGCTGTTCCTTTATGGGTAGATTAGCAGAACCATGGAAAAGTCTTTTTTCTCTTCTTGACATAGGAAAAAAATATCCAAAAAGATACGCACGCTATACGTTAGCGCATAGCAATCTGTACTTAATTATATACCTCCGTACTAGTCTTTCATTTCAGAATAAAAAAAAAAAAAAAACGGGGGCGCGCCATCAACCAGAGCCTTAACTGGTAATTACGATAATATGCTTACTCTAACCGGTTGGTATTTTTTGAATAAAGGAAAACTTACAAATGTCTAGCACTGCTTTCCTTAAATTTCCGTTTTTCAGTAAATTTTACCGGATGCCAATTTCTGCACAAAATGTAATCTTCACTACTGGATTTAAAATTTAACTGAATGACTGACCGAAAACTTTTTTTTTTTAAAAAAAAAAAATATCGTCTGACATTTTATGCGAATGAAATCAGAGCAGGGCATTACGATGGCTGAATTCATGCTTCGTGAATCCGAAGACATACGGAAGCTAAGATGCCCTTAAAGAAACCAAGCATCGCGGATAGCAAAGCCAATTATATAAAGAATTATTAGAAAAACGGGAAAAATGACGCTGGAATTTTCTTGATTCCTTTCAATTCATGCAAATCCTGAACTCTCCAGGAAAAATGAAAACAATACAAATACAGCCCCTAAACATCCATATTTACATCTTTGTTCTTTTGTTCGACATCATCGCTCCGTGAGGAATCGCTTTCTTGATCCCATTCTGAATCAGAATCCACAATCTTGTATCCACGAGCCAGTATTTCCTGTTCGTCATATTCTCCGTATATCGATGGCACCCACATTAACAAGAATTTGTACAAATTCTTCGCTCTAAAATAATAAGAACCCAGAAAAAGAATAAAATAATAGAAATTCTCTGTGGGTTTAGAAATCCCACCTATAGTTTCTACGTGGTGTTTCTTTTCACAAAACTTAGAAAGTCGTGGAAAATTCATTAAATACGAAAAAGTAATAATAATGCACAGGCATTGCGAACTGTTTCAGAATACGCATTTAACAGTAAAGCTCTCTCTCTCTCTCTTTTTTTTTCTGAATTATTCTGAATTAAGATTAGGAATTTATCAGGATTCAAACCAAATTCATCTGGAAAGAATTCCTACATGTCCCACAGACAATTTTAATAGGAAACTAAAACGTTCAGACAAAATTCTTCATTTGCTCGTTCTCAGTAATTCTTTAAAACTTTGAAACTGTGAATTAGTGCGAACTTCAGCACTAATTTCAGGTAGCTTACGAACAATCATCAAAAGTGCTATTTCATGGAGTGTTCGCAGACCGAGCTGTACAGCCCTTTAATGTCAAATTATGCAAAGACTTTATGTCAAGACTCTTTGAAGCGTGCTATCAGGAACTGGCAAAACATACTATACTGAATATCTCTTAATGAATGGTGATTTAAAACGTATGTATGACTGCTCAAAACATCGTTTCCTTAAATTATTAAAGTCTGAGGAAAAATGAAAAGTTGTAGGAACAGTTCCATTGCCTACAGCATAAGAGACACCGGTTGTGCGCGTATTCAGAATTTTGCACCAATGCGTATGAAAAATACACGAGAACCAGGTCCAAAAAATTATGAACAAAGTAACATCCATCGTTGGTTTTAATCAACTGGGAGCTCATTTATGCAGGATCAAAAAACGGTGACTGATTCGAATCAAGAGTCTACTACTTGGGCTTCGGTTTTATGCAGATACTCACACAACCTATTTCAGTAAACCAACTTCACGAGATTTTCTCACAAAGGTACCTCCATTTCCACAAAGGACGTACAAATGCAAGCATTACAGAGGATGAAATAAATATCAGAATGATTCTTTGCTTCCGATATCAAACTACTAATAAAGAAACAAACGCTGAAGTAGAAGGATGTTATGTAAAAATCAAAAGCATGCTCCGCAAGAAACATAAAATTACGCATTTTGTAAATCCGAGACGAGTCTTCTCCTTTGGACACAAGACAACTTCCAGTATTAATTAAATGCCATCAAATTTCGACAATTAAACATAATTAACGTGACGGGGAAATAATGCAAATACCACGGACTCTTAGAAAAAATCTAACATCCAAATATTTATTCCTTTTATAAAAACGGAACCCCTCCCATAACTACCTGTAACCATAAAATGTCTTTCCGAAAACTTTTACTAACATTTTCGATGTGATTTGTCCTCTCATCCAGAACTCTTCCGGTATACGATTTCGGTCATTCCTCGAGTTTCCTCATGCACACTGTCTTTGCCAAATTGGACTGAGGAACACTACTTAGCAATCGCTATATGTTCGCGGCCAGGCCTCTATCTATTAAGAATTCAAGGTGCTTTGCGGTTAGCTTAGCGAATGCTTAAGATCCAAGAAAACTGAAGACATTGAATTACTACAAGGCAAATGACATAATGGAATACAACCATGCGTTCCTTTATGAATATAAGCAAGCACTTTATACAAATAAGTTTTGATTCGATCACACAGAATAAGCATAGAGTTTTGAGGACTGGATAGAGAATACATCTCAACAGCGGGAGAGGAGTCATAACCGACACTTTTCAAATTACCAGACTTCCCAGCAGGAAAAATTTTTTCCTTTACTGTATAATATGTGTGAACATCGATGCGTTCTAGGAGCTTCATCACCTTAATAGCATGACTGGTTGGGAAAATATAAATCCTGTAGAACAAAAAAAAAAAATGAAAGTTTCCACAGATATCGAAACTGTACTGGAGAAACTATGCTTGGAAGGTTTTATCGCCTTTGGCTCTGATGGAGTCTTATGATTGCAGTATGATTACACTGCATAGGGGGAATTAGAGCTTTATGGAAACTCCTTCATGGCAGACTACAGGGAACATCTTTAAAAACATGTACAAAGAAACAACTTTCGAAAGTATACTTCACACCAAGGCTATCACGAAACAAAACTTACATGGAAAAATTCAATGTTAACGATGAAAGAGTACAACAACCAGACTTTCAGACTCGCGTACATAATATTGTCTAAATCAAATGGTTTGGATATTTTGAAGAAAGCCAATTACGGAGTATGTTTTCTTTATTTCTGAGCTACAGAAATCTTTTAATTAGAATTTGTCATAGAGATAAATACAATGTGACTCGTGATCATCTGGGCAGGTATAATGCTGGATACATTGTATAAAACGCCTTTAAATTGAAAGCTTTTTACTTCTTGGATGACTCTCTTACCATCCTCAAGTAAGAATGGGTATACTTATTAGCACTTCCTAATGTAATCCCAATTAGCTCTCAATACAGTGTAAAACGCGAAACTATTTTCCTTAATTGATGGAAGTAGCATGTATTAATATTATAGAGGGGCTCATTTCATTTACTCATTACTTCTTGGAAATGTCCAAATCCAAAGATCAGCACTCTAGCACCCAATGCTAATTTCATGGATGCAAATTTTGCTTCACATTTACGATGAAATATATCGCGATGGTCCATTTATACCAATGTGGATCTTTCATATGGTATGATCTTTTATCATCTTTTCGGTCTTTTTACTCCCAACGAACCGTGAATCAGCAACAGCATATGCAAATTCATCTCCCTGGGTGAACATAAGCCAATGAATAGATTCAACGATTTGGAATTCCTGGCACAAGCTATATTAAAGTGTGTAGCAAAACACGGGGATCAGAAATGAGACAGAAACAAACACTGGAGAGTGAAAAGTAATACAGAAAGCAGATTTCATAATGATAATGTTCTTTGAATGAACAGCTGTGAACTTCGCATGACTACATTCCATACGAATTTCCGAGTTGCAACGTTTATCCCTTGGGTACAGCGCAAGGATGATGCCCAGCCAGTATAAGCAAATCTGATCCACTGTTGTAGAGCTTTCATTACCTAATGTACATGCAGTGCCGCAAAACAGCAAGCTAAATAAGAGTTTACAAATAACTGCAGTATCTAATGCTGAAATACACATAAGGTGTACAATGAGGAGGCTGTATAATCTTAAGTACAAAACTTTCATTCCAAATTACATTACTACGTACGTTCGACTGTTACCCCATTTTTCGTACACTCCAAATACTGTGCTGTACATGCTGTGCTGTACTGCTAAATTCAATCAATATGGGCAAACGTGTCTTACATGTTCACATCCTGCTGCTCCTTCTCATACTTTAGAATCTATATTTTCTCATACTTTAGATCAACTTACCCTTTAATAGTAATAAAAAACCTAGTTCACTATATTAGAAACCTCAGCAAGCAGTCACGTTTAGTTTTACTGATTCTACTTTTTGAAACTTGGATGCTGTGAAACTGTGAATTATTTCTATCTTTTATTCACCATATCAATGTTACGAAGTTTCCAGTTGCAACTAAATTCATTTTTTGTGCCTGATTTTTTCTTCAACATCTGAGTGCTTCTACCTAATTCATGGCTCAAGGGATTTTTGATTCATTCCTTGTTTATCTTTCTTTTACACCTTGTGATATACAGTGCATCTTTGAAACCAACAAACCACATCTAAGTTAGAAATTTTCAAAAACATGCAAGCCTCACCTAAATTTGTATGAAAAACATTTTTTATACTTTTTATTTTTACAATAAATAAAGTTTCACCTGAGTACAGTGATCAGATAATGTAATAAAAATTATTAAAATAATGGAATAGTTCTTTGAGAATAAAGTTTTCATAAGTGTAAGATACAGAAATGCCCATTTTTCTCTGGAAAGTGACTCAATCAAAAAGGCTCATCAGAACATGGCATGAAAAGAGTGCTCACAAAAGAAAAAAACAAAACTAAACTAAAATGAAAACACACATAAACACAAAACGCTCATTACCAATGAGCCATGCAAAGGAGCCCTCATGCACTTTTCTATTTGACCATAATTTTGAATTTCGTCTTTACAGGTTATTTTTTATTTTTTAAAAAAAGGCATGCATATTTTGGGTTGATGTAGACTTATGTACTAATAATATAAAAGTAGCAAAGTTTGTGTTCAACTATTACTGCAAAAGATTTTTATGTAAAACATCTGATTACAGTCATGTAAAAACTGACAACACAAAATCAACTTTCAATAAAATTTTTAAGCATAAAACTGATTTTTTGAAAAACAAGTTGCGAAAAATGGTTTTTAACTGGCACGAAATTGTAATTATAAATATTCAATTATTAACCACATTATAATAAAGAATAGTACACTGCAAACTAAATCATAAAAAATCGTCAGAACAAGTAATCCAGTTGCCAGCAGATTATTCAACTTGACAGTATTATAATGAGAATTTCAGATTTAATTCAAGTGCATCAGTTTTTTTACCTGTCCCGAGGAATACTGAACCAATATTCCGATCTCATACGCTTTCTACCATATGACATTACTGGAGTATTACGGGAAATCTTCTTATTCGCTGGCTTTCCCATTTTGAGTCTCAGATAAAGAGGTGCATCATCTGATGACTTCACAGTCTTGGGCATTAACTCTTAAAAAACTTCAGTTATAATGCTACCATTTGACAACTTACTATCAATGGAAGCAAATAAACTAAGCACATCATCCATTGTAATGACTGATTTAAAGTTCTGTTGAATCAAAGATGATTCAGCTTCAACAGTTTCTTCTTTGGCACTACAAACAAACAATTCTTCATTATTTAAAAGTGATGGATGCAACAAAATTACGAAGTGGATTTATCAGATGCAGGTTTGTCTCGAGATATCGTATTGAATGGAGCAATCATACTGGGGACAAAACTGCCAGCACGTGCAATGGCGTCCATTGTCCAAGCAAGAGTACTGATTTTGCTTTCATCATCTCCACTCTTATTAAAAAGATTACTACTGAATTCCACAAAACTTCTTGGCGTACTTAAGAAGATTTCAATGATAAAAACAAAACAATGGAACTTACTTTGCCAGAGCCTTAAAAACTGAAGTTCCATTGGAATCCACATTTGCAGCTGTTTTAGTTGGCTCTTTGGAAACATCAGAAAAGGATTCCATCCAGTGAAGAGGTTGTGATAAATGCTTGAACATCTACAGAAATGAATCATAAATCTGAGATGTTCAATGATTTAACCTTCTGCTTTTTGCTTTCTGATGGTACTCGCTGCAAAGTAGAGCCACTTGCATCAGCTCCTTTTTCTATCACATCATTTCCCTTTTTTATAGTGGCTTCTAAAGGCTCTGACTCTAGACACACTTTGCTTACGGAACCAACATCTGAATTGTTTTCAGTGAAGTGAGGTTCAGGTTCAGTATAGCTCTGAGGATCAACATGAGATGCAATATCTGAAGTAAGTATATTAGAATCTTTTGGGGAAGCTTCCAGAGAAACTGTGGACTGGATTGCTTCTTTCAATTTTAAATCAGGATTTCCGCTAGAATTTTCAATTAATACCATCTGTTCTGAAAAGCTCTCGCCAAAATAAATTCGTGGTTTTGTAACTTCAGATCTGAAAGCATGTCATTTACTTAACTTTGTATTTTGATCACAGAAGGCGTGTGATTCGGAGGTGAAAAATACATACCTGGAAGTATTATCGCAATCACAGTTTTTCATCCTCATATGAGCTATGTCATAAAAAATAGCTGCATTGACAACAAATTCTAAAGGAGCAATTACTCCATATGCTTCTGATCCATGTTCAATAACCAAAGGGTCAGACACATTAGGATCAAACATTAAGGCATTAGGTGTGACTAGGAGAACCCCTGCAACGACTCCTTGTCCGTCAGTGATGTGACGAACGTTAATTTTAAGAAACTTCTGAATACATTCTTCATCGATTTCACTTTTTGAGTCAGCCTCTGAAAAAACACGTTCTACATGCCCCGGAAGCCGAACTTTCTCTGAAAATATAATAATAAATAAAAATACAAATCTTTTTTAATGCTGAACTAAATAAAAAAAATATTGACCTTTCTCAGATAATTCAGTAACTGTTGAGTTCTTAGACATATTACTTTCTGGGATTTTTATAACCTGTCCAGGTAAAACAAGTCTTGTACTTAGCTTGTTCAATTTAGCAAGAATAGAAGGAGTACTATCAAATTTAGCAGCAATACTAGATAATGTGTCAGTAGCTTGAACCTAAATGTATAAAACATTTATAAAACATTGCAAAATGCTTCTGTGCTTACAATATAGTCCTTAGCTCGTAATTTTGATTCCTCACTGTCTACACATCCAGGACTTTCATGTTTATTAGAGATGGCACTCCCAAGTGTTTCTAAAAATCAAAGTAACTCTTAAACTTAAAAAGTAACTTCATTTTCAAAACATGTTTCTAATTTTGCAAATTTCTGTCTTTTGAGTCTTAGCTTTCATGCTTTCATTTTTGTTTTGTTTTTTGAATTTTGAGGTCAGTATCAACATGTAAAACCCATGTGGTCAACTCTCGAAAATAAAACCTACTACATAAATTAAACCCCAAGATTTGAAAAATTAAAATTCATTGTAAACAGAATTAAATAAAGGCAAAATAAACATTTCTAGATGAATAACAAAAACAATTACACAAAAGAATATTTAATCACCAACACAGAATTTTATCCGGCTATTAAATGAAAATTTCCATGAACTTCTAGTAATCAATTGAAGTACACTTAATTTGAGGAAATCTGTTCTAGCAGTTAGGTAATTATTTATAAGTGGCGTAAGTTCAATTACAAATAAACATGGGCAACTGTATGATAATCAATGATTTTGTTTACTGTTTCCTATGTCATAAATACACCAGAAATTTCCACGGACTTATCCTATTTTAAGAACAGCAGCATAGCATTTATATTATTCTTGCCCCAAGTATCAATTTAATCAAATTACATTTGAGAATTCAATATTTGTATCAATACCCAGCATTTGGAAATACAAGTACATGATTTTAATGTTTACACATAAACCTCAGGATTCCCTACATTAAACTACTATCACTTTATTAAAGTGGCTTGTGCTTTGTTTCTAGCATTACATTGACCAACAGAATCAAACAAGTTGAATTTAATGATATATTTAACAAGCTGGGTAGTTGAGCATTTATTTAAATTTTGGAATCATTAATATAAGAGCCTGCTTAATAGAAATTCAAGAAAAACATTGGTATATAAGAAAATGTACACATACAAGAAAAAATGCAAAAACAAGGACACTACAAGATCACTGATACAACACTATCTGGTTGGGATATGCTTCAACATCCTGAAACTAGCAGCTGACTGATAGAATTGACTGAAAAAATAAAAAATAAGCATGATTCTGATTCTTCCAAAACTTTGAAATCATCTTAGTCATATTATTAAACACATTTTTCCATACAATGCTCTCTTTTATGATAGAGGAAGTGCAGAATTAACAAGTTCAAGAATGAACAATCAAAAGTGATTTAACACTCTAAATGAATTCAAATTAAAGACTTAATTGCTGTACACTACAAGATGATACATGGATTCTGTAGTAAAATAAATCAAGAAAAGTATCAACTAACAGAGACAATTTGCTAAACTGAAAAAAATATTATGATGGAAACAAGAAATGTGAATTACAAAGAAGTAAATAAGAAACACGAAAATCAGTATTATGAAATAGTCACTGCAAGCATACAAGGTCAATAAAGAATTAGTTCTGCTGATGGTCCCCATAAATTTCAATCTAGAATCAACAGGACAACCACATTTGATAGATCAATCAAAAAAACTGATTTTATAGTAACTTGAAATTCTGGAAATGAAACACGAAAGTTATATTCACATGGAGAACAAAAGAAATGCAGTAACCTTGTTCTAAATAATGGAAAATAACTTTAAAAAAATGAACAGTCTTATAAATACGAAAATGTGATTAATAGATCTCAATACACAAAATATAGTCAACACTGCAAATTTGTAACACACAATCTTTCCAACAGATGCATAAAGGTTTAATTGGATTTCAAACAAAAATTTTTTTTTACACCAAATACAAAGGAGATTAAAAAAACTATACAGATCAAAAATTATACTCTCTTGAGACATTTCATCTTTTGTTACCTACATTTAACATAACTGATAAAATGATGAGGGATTTGATTATATTTTAATATATATCCAGTTAAAAGCTTTTATCATGAAAGTTGCGAAAAAAATAGGAAAAGAATCAAACTTTTCAGAAACCTTGACCATGAGACTCTGATAGGTTGCTTTGCACTGACTGATCATAAATGATGTTACCATCACTCCGTCTCTTTGACCTAAAGATATATATTTAGCATCAGCTTGTTTTAAAACAAAAAAGTATATATAATTTAAGAAAAACATTCTAATATTTAAACATTTCTTAAATTCTATTTACTGGAATGAAATTTGCAATATGTACTGATGCAAATGCAAAAACAAGATAACTAAATGTAACTTGCACATGAAAGTAAATAAAAACTTATATGTAATATAGTACATTCGGGATTTTATGTGTATGATCTGACAAGAATTCTGAAATACTTTATGATTTCAGGACTATTTGCAAAATGCTTACCACAAATATTTTGGCCATGAAAGACCAGTTTCCATATGAGGAACTGATACAGAATTGGACCTCGGAGTCGAAAATTTTGTACTAAACAATCATGCAAAATTAAATAAAAATAACAAATTAACAAATGGATGTGACATTTATAATTCTAAATTAGCATTCCATTTTGTTTACATTCAGGGAAAGGCACCAGGCTCCTCCATACATATTTTTACTTTTAGAACAGAAACGAAAGTGGCAAAAAAGTAAATTCTCTGTTTAGAGGAAACTGACACTAACTACAAATAATTTTTGCAAATTAACAACATAATCATGAAATATAAATAAATTTAATGAATAACCAAACAAATCTCCATAGAGACAACAAATTTACTCACATTGTTGATCTATGAAGGGAATGATCATTGTTCTGATTTGAATCAACACTAAAAATAGCACAATGTTAAGTTGCAGACTAAACACAGTTTTTTGTAAAAATTTCAGTTAATGCATGCAAAGCAACGAATGCGACTCTCAAGATAAAATATTAGGAGTAAAATACAATTCAAACATACTTGTTCGATATATTAATATGCTACTTATACTGTCAACTGTAAAAACTAAAATACTGGTCTGCTAAATATTACATAATATAGCAAATGCTGAAAAATGCAACAAAACTTCAGGTAAGGGCACACGAAACTGAATTTTGCAAAATATTTTTTTCACTTATATTAGGCAGAAAGCATTAGTCAACATATATGCAGGAACACCCTGTTACCTTTGATCGAATTAAGCATTCGGCTGACATACACATTTTTAAATACGTTAACTTATTTGCTTTGGCATTTATTGATCAAGATTTTTTAAGACGATCTCACGATAATTTTTTGCAACAAAAAACCAAAACCATTTACTCGACGTGCTGATTAGAGTATTGGCATAGAATCGATCAAAACACACACACACGTTAATGCTTTAAAGGTATTAAAACACAATACGTATTTCTGAAGGCAGTTTCATACCAGATACTGCATTATTTTAATGAGCATCAAAGTGGTTGCAGAATCATAATATTATTTTTCATTAAATATAAACATACATAATATCTTTGGATGACTGTTCAGGTTGCATTACAGAAATCTGTTCACATAGTTGCCTAGAAAACATTAAGTACCTCGAATTCAAATCAATTTTTGCTCACGAAGGTCGCGCAATACAAACGTTTTTCGAATTACAACTAAACTCCATGCTTCCCATAGTTTCGAATCTTCTCTTTCATAAATAAAAAAGAAAATACGCATTTACATTGATGTTGGAAGTTTTTCCACAGCCGACCTAAGAAACAACCTAAATTCAACAACACCAGATATGGACAAAACCTCTTTGTGAAGATTGTATAGAACTCTTTGTATAGATCCCTTTGTTGTATATCATTCTTAACATGTGATTTTTCAAACACACTAGTTGATAAAAGAAAACAACGATGATCACTCGGTGAATATGATCAAATGGGTATGATCAAATTCATTACGTTGTTTAGTTATTGGACTTAAAATAATGTGAAATGACTTTAGCTATTGTCTTGAATCTCTGCTTTTCCGTTAGAGCACATTTTGGAATGTAGTCAATCAGTTGGGTGAACAAAAACAAGAGAAAAACGCTCTCAAAATTGCTATCGATAGGAATTTAAAAAACTGACAACCAACTTATCTTTGAAAGCCAACAATTTTCCAACGACGGCATCAATTTGACTTTCAAATCTGTATTAAAGTTCTTGTCCCATTGGAATCTCTGTCAAATATTATTATTAACCAATTAGGAATTAAATAGATACGCGCACGTATTTAATATTAATAGGACTCTTTCATGATGTGCAATTCTAATTTCAATTCATTGAGCAGAAGCAAATCCAAATAAACTTGGAAAAATTACATTATACATTAAAATTTATGCCTGCGTGGCACTTGTGCCTGTTTTGAAGTGGAAATGTTTAGTATCATAATCCTTACAAATGAAGTATGCATGCGCGCATGTGTAGCAAATTTTTATTTAGAACAATGATTGAAAATACATTCCTTATGAGGTGTTAATGTACCTTATACATCACTTTACAAAACGTAAAAATTATATTTCGCATGCTGATGAATCAATATCCGTAAATTTCCACCACCACTTTTATTTTCACAAAGTGACAGTATTTCAATCAATAAGATCAAATGCAATTCCAATAGCGTACATTATTTCAAAAGCTTCAAATTTTCATAAAAGGCAAGGGAAGGGAGCAAAAAATAAGATCGATAAATCATTAATCTCACCTCCCATGTTCCAAGCCGTTTTATTATTAGGTTCTTTACATTTATCTGATTTGAAGGTTAACAGCAAATGCATATTAAAATAATTCTTTTAAAAAAGACACAAATTGTAAATATAATGCCAGTAGACTTTTTGAAACTCACAGTATAGAATTTTCAAGGGAAATTTCGAAAGACTCAGACAAAATCTTCGAAAAAATTTCTAGGGTAAAAGATTAACCCAGAGCTTTAAAATTTTTCTATCAGTAAAACTAATCAAAATGTCATGATCATTGGTCTATTTTACGTTATAAGTTAAATGCTTACCACCAATTTGCTGATTTATGTTTCTTTATGCATCCACATTATATAAATGCAATAATGTTAAAATATATCTCAATTTGATTTGGACTGATTTGCTTTGGAATACTGACTTCCAAATAAAATATAGCACATTCTTTCTTTGCAAACAAGCATAGAATATAAATTTATTTGTGCTGATAACAAAATGATGGGATTTTCGTCGAATAATACACAGTAATGTTTCTTATATCAGGTAGATAAATGTCGTTTTTGAAGAAATAAACCAAAGTTTCAACTGATAGGAAAGAGTCAGATTCTTTAGATTTCGCGAATTAATATTTCATCATTGAAATTTTTCTCAGATTGATTGCGGAAATCGGAAAAATACCAAACACAGCTTTCTTTCTGACACATTCTTTCTTGAAAAGTATAAAGACTGAATTCAGGAAAACAAGTGTCATTAAACTAAGGAAAGAGGTAATGATAAAAGAGAAAAGAAGTTTCTGCCGAAATTGATCTTTAGAAAAGTGGTCGAAAACGAAACTTTCAAGGCACAAAATTAAATTAATCAGCATGTTTTTTTTGTGAAAAGGAGAAAAATTACTTCATTAGCTATTATCAGGGAAAATTGGCTTCTTAAGTTCTGAATCGAAATTTTTGATGCTAGTCTATGAAAAGATTAAATGAAACAATAAAAAATATTTAAAGTTCTTTATTATAAGTGGACAGAGAAAATTCAGATATTTCATTTTATTAGAATATTTTGTTTAATTTTACAGAGATTGTGGCATTTGCCTTACTATCGCTAGAGGAAATGAATAATCTTCGAAGTAATTGTTTCTCATAAAGCATGTACTTCACTCTGAATGGAGAAGAGATTCTCGTAAGATTAAGATATCACAACGTATTTATTATTCGGAAGAATTTGAAGGCAAACATATAGATATTCGGTTTATAAATTAACCAAACGCTATTTGAAGTTTATTGGATTGTATGTAAATAGATCACTGTTATGAATATACAATGTGTTACAATAAAGAAAAACTAATACGAAATTACCAATGTATAAATTGAGGTACGATGAAAGAACTGAAAATAAAGCTTCGATTTCAATCAGAAATGAGGTTTTCATGATCTGTAAAAACATTAATTTGAAATGGGAACACTGGCTTACAATGTAGACTACTCGTTTTAAGTTGTATTTGTATATTGCAGGAATGATCCTAGCAAAAGTATTGATCTCTCGTTCTTCAATTTCCTTCAGATCTGGAAATGGGAACATTGCTGAAGTTTATCTCCATTCTTGGATCAGAGTTATCAACTATTTACGTTTCAAGTCGTTGTTTTATGGACTAGATGTTTTCGATTAATAATGGAAAGGAAGATTTTCTTTCAATTTCTGCTTTTCGAGCACTGTGACCACGATTACTGGAAGTAATCCTGATCACAGTGTTGGAATTCAAATGCCTCGTATGATTGAAACATTCGAATAGTCAAATCTGCAGGGAAAACAGAGCAGTATTTTTTCATTGTGACTAAAGATAAGTTTAGTGAAACTATGATAGAGTAAAATCATTCTATAGTATCCTCAAAAAAAGGAATATATTTGAGAACTTGATAAACACTGATATAAGAAAACGTCAAATACCCATGCAACTTTTAATATGATTTCGACTAATTATACGGTGTTAATAAAATGCGTCAGAGAGAGTTTTTTTGCAAACTACAAAAATATCATAGTTAATAAATTTCTACATTGATTGCTTTTTCATGTTTTCGATGTCTAAATCAAATGAAATCTAATAATTTTGGTTCCAGAGTTAGGTAAACAGAACTAAAAACGAAAAAGAGAGTGAAACAAAGATCGGAAATGTACCCACACATATATATAAATTTTGCAATAACGAAGAAAAACTCGAATATTAGTTTTGGATGCTGATGATGGAAGAAAAATAAAGAGAGGAAAACTAGCAAAATTATTGTTTATTCCCCATATGTTTTATCAGATCCCTTTTTGGTCATTAGGCTGCAATATATATTAGAAACGGGTGAAACGAAAAGAAACTCAGAATGGGAGAACTGTAATATCTGAAATTTTATAGGGATCCATTGGTCTTATGAAAGTTGATTATAGGTTAAAAAATTTTTTTTTAGTAAACTGAACTCTTATTCAAAGTACTTTTGCAACTACTTTTGTTGTATTCAATGATTTCGGTCTAGTCTTCAAGCGATGTGAGTTATATGAGTTCTGAAAGGATAAATAGAAAGAGGTCAATTATTTTTATTATGAACATGTGCTCTATGATAATTATATCCTGAAAATATGGTCAAGTCGGGATGATAGTACCAAACGTATTTAAGCTTCATTCGATGATTTCAGGTCATGGAAATTCTCTATTTTTCTTGGTTTTGGGTTTTTCGCTCTATATGAAATATAAATAAGATCTCAGCTTTTCACTTGTGCTTTTTCAGCATTTTTTAAATTCATGTTTATTACTAAAGTATTTTTTGAATGTGGTAATTTCACATTGCAATGTGAGAATTCTGTAGGCTGACGGATAGATTAGCTTAATGTAGGTAGAATGAGAGTCAAGGTGTTGTCTCGTCATCCGGATAATTATATGAGAGAAACTAAGAATGATATCTTCAAATGTAAGCTCTGTATTGAATTTTTCCTAAAGTGCATATTTTATTGATGTTTTGTTTATTTCATTATACCTTTCTTTGTATTTTTGTATATCAGAAGTGTCCTAAAGGTAAAAAAACAAAACATAAGCGCGCTGTAATTCACAAGTTTGAGTGCACGTAGGACGTTTTTTATTTGCACTATTTTATAAAAATTTTAGAGTTTCCTTGATGTAAATTGTAACTGCATTTCAGAGTGTAAGGGATTTTTTGAAAATTTTTAATGAAACCATTAAATTGTGATTTTAGTACCAAGGAATTACGATCCATCGCTTCATCCATTTGAGGTACCCAGAGAATATACAAAAGCACTCAATGCCGTGAAATTAGAAAAAGTTTTTGCTAAGCCGTTCTTGAAAAACCTACATGGTCATAAAGATGGCATTAGTTGTTTAGAAAAGCATCATGAGATGTTATCGTTGCTACTTTCAGGCGGATGTGATGGAGAAGTAAATTTCTCTTTCATGTATCAATTAAAATGAAAATTCTTATATTTTTTTAGCTGAGGATTTGGGATTTGTCTTCACAAAAGTGTTTAAGAGCAGTACAAGCTCATGAAGGCTTTATAAGAGACATAGCATTTGATAGAATTAGTAATAAGTTTTATACTTGTGGAGATGACAAAAATATACATTTATGGCAGGGTGATATATATTCTTGGAAAGAGAATGAATTGCCTAAGAATAGCATATTAAGTCAGGTTTGTAACACAATTCTAGGGCTTGTTAATTAATTTGTTGGTTTATAGAGTATAGTCATGAGCATAAGCCATCATATGCAGCAGTCATTGTATGCAACTTGTGGGGAGCATTGCTTGATATGGGATGATAATAGGAATGAACCATTAAAAAAGTTTTCTTGGGATGTGGATAGCTTGCATCATGTGCGTTTTAATCCTGTGCAAGTTAATTTACTAGGTAAGCAACATTGAATGTTCTTAATTCCATAATTTTTTCTTTTAGCATCATGTGCCAGTGATTGTAGTATTATTTTATATGATCTGAGAGGTGAGTCTCCAATTCGTAAAGTTACCATGAATTTAAAAAGCAACAGTTTATGTTGGAACCCAATGGAAGCTTTTGTTTTTGCTGTAGCCAATGAAGATTACAAGTGAGTTATCAGATTATTTTATTTCATGGTTATTAGTTTGTATTCTTTTGATATGCGTAATTTGAGTGTAGCCCTGAATGTGTTCCAAGATCATACTTCAGCTGTCATTGACTTGGATTATGCACCAACAGGCAAAGAAATAGTTTCTGGGAGCTACGATAAAACCATTAGGATATTTACAGCAGATAAAGTACTTATTCAGAAAAATTTTCATTTAAAATATGTAGCTTTTTTTTGGTTGACTCTAATCAATTTGGAAAGTAAACTTTTTGTGCAGATTTTAATAATGTTGTATAAATGTAAATAAGCATGTTTTTATAAATGTATTTATAAATTGTGTGGAATTGTTGGAGTGTTTTAAATGTATTGAGAACTTGCTCAGTTTAATCACACCAAATAGTGAAAATTACTGTAGGTAGTTAATCCTTGATTATTTCATCACTGTTGATTCTTTTACTCAAAGTGCTGAAGACTGGATTTAAGACCGTTTGCAGTAAATGTAATTCTGTTTGGCTTTTGTGTATTTATTTTTTTAGAGATATTTTTTGTTAAAGCATGATTGTGTTTCATAATTAGTTAGTAGTATGTGATGTTGCTAATGATTGTTGTGCATTCATTTTACTGATGGAAATGTTTTGGCATAGTAATTTAGAACCATGAGCAAAGTTTGCAAAAATTGTGTTATTACTCTCTTTAGAGTCATTCTCGAGATGTATATCATACTAAACGAATGCAGAGGTTGACATGTGTATTGTGGTCACAAGATAACAATTACATCATCTCAGGTTCGGATGAAATGAACATTAGATTATGGAAAGCACAAGCTTCTGCTAAACTTGGCATTGTAAGTAAAAATGTAATAAAGCAAATAAGATAGCAAGCTCTGTAGTTACATCCACGAGAAAAAGCAGACCTACAATATAATCAGCAACTGAAAGCAAAATTTGGTCATCATCCTCATATAAAAAGGATTGCACGTTTCCATCATGTACCAAAGCATATTTATAATGCAAGGAAGGAACTGCAAGCCATTGGAGTCAGCAAAAAGAAAAAAGAAGCAAATTTACGTGTGCACTCCCATCCAGACACGGTTCCATTTATTTCAGAAAGGCAAAAGCATATCAGAAAAGAGCAGGAATAAAACCTTTCCTTCCAAGTTTGCTTTATATTATATAATTTTATCAACTGCTTGCAGTACTTAATTCATTTGGTCCAACAAAATTAGTCTGTTTGCAAATCTCATTACTTGTGAAAGTGGGTGACTCAGCTTCAGCTGATAATCTGTTATCAGAAGGTATGCTGGAAGCTGAAGATCGACTGCCTGAAACACGATCCAAATATTTCATTCCAGATGATCCCGCAGGAAGCTGCCAAGCTACTCGAGATGCATCATAATCTTGATCCACCTTACTAACTGTCTGTAACCTGTGAGCATAGTTAGCTGGCAGTTTTATCACTTGCATTCTTACCGTTGTTTCTCATCTTTTATGTAAAGATCATTGTCTGTATGGGTCAGATTGTGTGCTTCATATGCTCGTGCAGAATAAAACATGCCTGCACACATGTTACATTGCAACAGCTGCCTGCAAAATTGCAGATTGGTCCACTGTTCAAGGCTTACTCACTGTGGTATTTGATCTCGTTCTTGTTGGGTATGTCCAATCTCAAGATGTTTACGCAAATTGTATTTTATAACGTATTCTGAACCACATAGATGGCAGAAATAAACACTCTGAGCTTCTCCTGCTGCATTTACTCTTATTTTTTTACTGGGAGGTGGTGTAACCACTGGATAAAGTATTTTAACCACTCTGCAAAAACAGGAGCATTGATCTTTGTTCTACTTCTAGTTTACCTTGCATGTGCAGATTTAACATGAAAATCCAATGCATTCTGAGAGAAAAACGTTGCTTTGCAAACAGTACAACATAATTCTTCTTTGTCACTATGGTTTTGGCTGTTATTGTTAACATGGACTTCAGATGTATGTTTTGTAAAATCACTCTGAAATGGCTTTTAACAAGCAATGAAGAAATCCACATACCTTTAACACGAAATTTTTCCCACAATAAGGACAGCAGTGGGTTCCACTGTTTGGATGTCTTCTGAACTTATGTGTCATAGCTGCTGCATTGCAATCAAACATTTGACCTGTGCGACATTATTGTTATGTTCATTTCAGAATAACACTACCGCAAACATCACATTCAGTAGGTGTTCTATTGACATAATTTCTTCTTGTCGGTACACTTATATTTGTGTGTGATAGTTTGCTTGGAGATTTCATGGTATTTGTTTTACGATTTTTGATTTTTGTAACTCCTTGTCCATATTTATCAAATGCATGATGTCTAATAGAAATAAATGTTATTATTGGGAATAGTTTTGTCCAACGTTTTCAAAAATATTTTGCTTATTTGTTTTTCTAATTAAGAATATCAATGGTTCACCAAAAAACTGCACAATCTGTTTTCTTTAGAAATATCAATACATCTGTTGCAGTAAATACAATTACAAACAAACCGAAAATGTTGCTTCAGCTCTTCTCTATTAGTGAAAGACGTATTACAGAAAACACAGGAAAACGTTTCGCTGGTATTCGTAGTGCTTATTTCCATCATTCCAATCAACTTCCACTTTGAAGCATGCTCATTTTTTCTATGTCCATTAAGTTCTGGAAAACGAAAATACCGAGAATTCCTTTTAGTTCTGGACTTAAATTAATGTTATTATTGCTCTCAAGTTTACACATACCTTGGAAAAGGCGTACTATATATGAAGTTCATTCAAAACAAACACAGATAAGCTTACAAATTCCAAACTAAGCATAGTACAAATTAGGTACCGATCATCATAAATATTAGAAGTCAGGGATACCTCATTTGCTATTATGATGTTTACTACAACCTTTTTCATTCGAACAATCGTTCTGTAGTGAGAAAAAAAAAATTTTTTTTACAATTATATTTTGATACGAGAAATCGATCTTCAGGTTTTGAAATATTCGAAGTTTGAATACTATCTCCTTAATTACAGCCAAGAAAAAAGCATACAAAAATAGAGCACCTTCGTAACAGTTTTGTGTATCTAGTTGTAATTTCCCTCATTTCTTATGAAGTCTCGTTTATTTCTGTAATGTTGAAATTTTTTCATACTCTTAATTGAAGGAATCAAGATTAACTAAAGTTACCAATTAACTAAAGTTACCAAATAAGAATACTTCAAATGGGTATACGTTTCACGAATTATTATGCATTGAGCATAGGGATAATGCATAATTAAATGGAGTGACTCTAAAATAAGTTTCAAGATTAGACACTGCAGATGAACTTTAGAAAAAAGAGAATTTTTATTTTGGGAGCATCTTGAATTATCAGAATTCATCCACAGTGTCTTTTTCCTTTTTCTCGAAGTCTAGAAAAAGGATTGAAGAAAAACACGTACAAAGCAGGAATGTAGTAGGCATATGCTTAATATATATTTTCACTATAAGAGGACTACTGATAATTTGTTTTTTGTCTACGTGGTTCATAGAGAACATGAAAAATCTATCAAACTTAATATAAAGAGTATAAATCTGTAGATTCCCCGATTAGGTGAATAATAAATGAATATTGAGGAGTGAATATAACAATTCATATGTTTTAGAAACGTGAACGTGCAAGTAGTGAATTCAGATTAAATTCGCTGATTCGGATTTCAGTTTGGTCAAAGAGCCTACAGAAACTTAAGACAACTAGATACACTTTTGCCATCAACTATTAACAAAATGCATCTGAATGATCAAAGCAGACCATATTTATTTCAGATTTCTTTACGAGATGGCACATGAGCGACTAATCCTTAAGATTACTAAGAACTTCTTTCTAAGTTATAATTACAAATAAGAGAATGCAAGAAATGGTTGTTTATTTTAAGTTTGAAACGCATTAATGAAAGTTCAAATCTTTTTGCAGATTTCTAAAACATCCTAATTCATTGTATACAGAACATATTATACTTTGGTATATGAATAGCCAGATTTCCAATCGTTCAACACGACTGTTGCTCGGAATTCAAATACTTATTTCGATTTCAATCCTGATAAATTAAGGAGCAAAACGCATGAACGTTGAAGCATCATGTGCATAAGCGCTATATGCCTTTTTTTATAAAAAAAACAAAAAAAAACTTTTGTTGTTTTTATTTATTGACAGAAATGAAAATTAAAAATAATGATCATGAGACTTGAAGTGTTCAGTTTTCTAAAAGCGCTGTTTTCATAAGCTGAAAAGATTCATTTATAGAATAAATACAAATTTTCTTAAGACGTATGCAATGGATGCAATAAGTGCATACAACATCAAATAGAGGTTTCTGATTCTCGAAAAAAAAAGTCTTTCTAACACTGAAAGAGCATTTTCGAAAGAGATTGTTTATATCCGCTACATGGTTGATGGCATCATCTCGTGTTCACATTGATGTTCATATTCAATTTTGATTGAGCACAGACAATTCAAGAATATCGATTTATAGAATATATCTGCTTTAGTCAAATGTAGAAGTTGAATCCTTTTTGAAAATACGAAGTAAAATGAAGTAATTTTCAAACCAAATACTTATAGACAGTTTATTCTCTTGAAATAGATAATTTAGATAACACTTCAGAAAATAGTATTAACTGACATCATTTACATTTTGAAGTGAGAATGACTGTTTGCAGGTTTTAAAGTAGTAATCACGTCTCTGTTTTCGTTCTCGACTATGAGATTGCTCTTTCATAGTTACTGTGGAAAGATTGTAAAAAAAAAAAAAAAAGCTCTCAGCGGACTCCAGGTTTCACCGTTATCTCTGCTGTTCATAGCAACCAAGCACCTTTCATGGAATTCAATGAGTGGCATATCGGATGCGCCTAATCCCACTGCATGGTTCATTCAACAGACACCGAAATAGAAGCAATCCAACGGGTCTTTGAGGATTCGACATCCGAGCTTCAGCTTTCAATCATGCCGGACTTCTCAACTATGTGGATTTTCCGAAGAAGTTGAAGTCAGTTCAGCCCAAGCTTCTTCCAATCATTCGCTTAACCGGATAAGACTCTCTTCGATGATCGTCAGCTATCCCGAAGGAACCGTCGGAGGAAACCGCTATGCGATGGTTCGATTCGTGTTTCACCTCTGTACCCAGCATCTCAAGACGACCCATCTACAAGTCGAGGCTGCTGAGGGCTTCCACTAGAGTTTCTCCTGGTTTCGTCCTAGCCAGGTATAGTTCGTTCCCATCTTTCCATATAAAACTGGCAACAGTTCCACCCATCCACCCACACACACTCTTCGTGAGTGTCACCCATGAGCCACGTAAAGCAATCCATGACCATGTCGGGAATAGGTTATGGATTTCTGGATCTTCTCTGGTGCCCCTTTTGCTCAATTTCAATATGCTGCACTCCTTTGGTCTACGTCTTTAGCTTCTTTTCATGTCATAGAAGGCCGTACCGGATATTGCTGAATGTTTCTCGGACTTCTGTGCCCGAGAAGCACAGTGTGTGTAAATAAGTGAAATAAAAAGTCAATTCCATCGGCTCGACTTTCCTCTAAACAGAAAGTCGGATTGAAAGCGCTTGTTGATTTTTGCCTTCACCTTGGGCATGGAATTCTTTCCACTGTTGCCTTCCGCCTCCATTGTGGAGACTCAGTCCCAGGTTTTTTGCTAGCTCTTTCTTCATTGGAGCCTAAGTTTCCCTCTCATTGGAGTCCACGTTTCCAACAGCCAGAGCTCCATTTTTGAGGACTGATTCTCATTCAAGCTACTGCTTGCATCCTTGACTCCGAGCAGCTCCTGCTTCCCTGCTTTCCAGGAAGCCTGTAAAGCAGGAGGCGACCAGCAGTAAGCTTCCTTTTTCAACCGCTTCTATCTAAGTGGTGAAGAGCATCTCTTCTATCTGACACCTCGTCACGTGTCCATTCTGGTGGCTTGCGATCCACTGATGATGATCTGGAAATTCATCACCCGGTCGCAGAGGGGCGTTTATTAATATAAACCACTTGGGAACTTTAGTTCCCAACCGACGACTACAAGTAATAAAGGGGAGGGTTCACCGGCACGCAGACCGGGAAAACAAGAGGTCCGGAACGGGGGAGGGACAAGGTGTGCGACAAAAATAAATGAGATTGGGTGGGATGGGATCTTTGGATTCGCACTGCACGCACCGGGATGCAAACAGAAGAAAAAAAACACCGGAAAATTTGCGGTGCGAAGAGGGATAAGGAATAGAAATAAATGAATAAAGGAGGACAAGGGACAATGGTCACTGGACTCGGTCGTTCCTAACCATTCGCAAACCGGCGCTGTTTGCCGTTGATCTTCGATTCTTCGTCCAAGTGATGCCACCTTGCAGTCGCGCTGATATAGGCGGCTGCCATCGTAAGGCCATCCCTCCGCTGCATGGTGGTCTCCAGCACATTTCGGACTGTGACGATGGTGCTAATGTAACCCATCGTTGCGATCACCACGACTGCCGTGAGTCCTCGGTGCGAGGAACCTTCACAGCACTTCTCGAGGGATGTCCTCCTGGTGCAGGAGTGCTGCTGCCAGCCTCCGCCACAGTAACTGGAGGGCACCGCAGTCTGAAAGCAGGTGTGGGAACGACACCATCGACCCGCACCTGGCACAGTTAGGGGAGACAACCCCTCCGGAAACACGATGCCACCGCTCGTTGTAATGTAACGAAGAGCAGTACGTCCTGTTTCCAACTAAGCGGAAACACTGGTGTGTTTACGCAGTTTGGAGGGACTACTAGTACTCTGGGGCCACACTCAACAGTTCGCACACCGAACAAGTCCCGCAGCAGTTGTCCGTGGAGTAGCAGCGCCTGGCAACTCGCGCGCCCTCCAGCCACCCAAGAGTTTTGCAGTTCCCGCGACAGTACAGGTAAACTCCCACCTCGCCGGTAGGTTACTGTCTTCTCTTGCCCCGAGGGAAGACAGCGCTGCGGCAAGGGGGATGGCGACCAGGGTCAGCCACTTCGTTGTGTCCTCCATTACCACTTCCATGGGTCGTGGTAGCAGATGCCGAAAGGAGTAAACATCTTCCGGGTCCATTCCGTGGAATGCGGCCCAGGATTCAACTGTTCTGGAAGTGGACTGATAAGGATTCAACTGACCTGGAACTTGATCTGGAAGTCGGCAGTTTCCAGTGTGGAAAATGCTTGTTCTCCTGAACAAACGATCCATCAGTGGGAACCAGGAAAGCGAACCAGATGAGAGTGGTTGTGTACGAAAGAGGACTCGTGTCGGTGCTACGCTGTCTTAAATTCTCAGCAGAGTTTCTGCTTGATGCTGCGGTAGCTGACTGCCCATTTGGCGAGGTATGACAAAGAGGAAGAAGAAAAGAATGGTGGTGCTGTCTGTTGGTCTAAGCACTTGTAAGGGGCTTTTCCAGGTCAACACTGCCTGTGGAAAGTGCAGACTTGTGTTGTTCCTGGACGGAGCATGGAAGCTAGCCAGTACCTGGTGAACTGCCTTCAGCTGCAAAAAGGAGTTGAGTCAAGAAGGATTCCTTGTTGGCTAGAGACCAGATCTTCCTTGGAAAGTCGGGAAAAATAAAGAGAGTGTTGATTTGCTCAAAGTCTGGAACAGCCCAAGATGGAGACGCATTTTGGGTGACCAGCCAGGATTAGCCAGCCTCGATTAGGATAACCAGATAGCTGAAAGGGTGAGGAACTTCACGAACACACATCGCATGTACTGAATAGTGGATAAAAGCTAAGTGTAATCTTTGAGAAGGGAATCATTCAGCTTCTCATTTATTTTGCAAGAATATAACAGTGCATAGTGAATGCAATTATTCATTCTATCAATTAGAGATATGCAGCACATGCATTCGTACCAGGTACGTCTGTGCGCTTTCCTATGAGAAATGTGTTCCTATTGAAATTATGTGAGGAATTTTACCAAGTCAAAGGCGCAGAGGTGGACATGTGAAACCGGAAAATCACAATTTTCCTGAAATGATCCGCACCGCAAAGGATTTCAATTCTTCTAGTCAACGTTGTGAAAATATTTGAATAATATTTCATATTACATGACCCACAAACCAGTGCCGATAAATTGATAAATTTTAATAGTAGAATTCATTAGTAACTTTATGAGATGCCGATTTCCTAGATGAAAGGAACCAATCATTCGAAAAAGTAGTAAAACTGAATTTATCTCACAGAATTCATTGCTTTTAAAGAAGCAACCTATGAACGCTTCTTCGATTGCGAACACATCGGGATCACCGAGATTCTGAACTGGTAAATCACATCAGTTATCAAAGGTTTGTTGCTAAGTGGTCTAATTCGATATCCTAACTAATGATAATGGATCTATTCTTCGTTTCATAGAATGTCTGTATCATATGCAGAATAAGCTTAAGCAGTGGGAAAAACAAGATGTGATGTGATTTTCCTATAACTCGAAATTCATACATCCGTATGTACTTACATTTCCCTAGAACGAATAGCTCCAATGCAAAACTTCAGGATGCAGCTCCTAGCACGGAGACGGGAGAGCAGAAAGGGTGAAAGGAGGAGGACGGCGAACGGGAAAAGAAAGAGAAGGGAGGAGCAGATGGAGGAGGTAGACGAAGAACAGAAAGATAATCTCTTAAGCTGATTATATTCTAAAAACTATATATAATACACTATATAAAATAATTCTCATGAAATGTGTTTTAATTACTATTCAGCATTCTAATACATTAACATGTACTTAATATAAAATGAAGAGTTCAGTTTTATTAAAGGTAGATCCTTCGAGATAAGAGATGATTATTAGAAATCTAGTTGACCAATTCAAAAATGAACAAAATACCGAACTTCTCTTTTACTTCAGCGCTCTTTCAAAACTGAAATATTTCGAGTTTCCCAATTCTCATTTTGAAGTTGCCAAGGGGAGTTCTTCCTTTCTGTATGTTGACGTCAAAAACTGAGACTTATTAGTAATCATTTTTTTTCCTTCCGAAAACAAGATCTTCTAGAATTGACAGGCATCAATATCTGTTTTTGGAGTATTTGTACATTACTTTTAATTTCTGATGAAATCTCATTCTGATCCGATTTCTGGGTTATGAAATCACAAAACAAAACACACTATGCAATAATTTCACTCTTATAAGGAAATTTTTTAAGTAATGCTAATCTCCCTGAATGATATCCACAATTGTGGGCCGTAAATCACAATCAACCAAACTTCATTTTCTATTAGCTCAAGATCTGTATATATTAAAAACTATATTTCTTCGATATTGGTATTTGTCCCGAAATACTCCTTAATTCTCAGTTTACGGGAGAATAAGCTCTATTGATCCAAATTTAGAGAAAGTTGATTCATATCTTTTGGGATTGTAATCAGAAAATAATATTACATGCATAATATCAGCACTAAAAAAAGGCATAATAGATATATTCGCATTAGATGCTGAGGTGATAAGGATAGAATGATTTGAACGAATTCAGGTCTTCAAATACAAAAGCCATTTTGTAACTGCTTTCAAGATATCTCATTTTTGCCCCCAAATCCAATCTAAAAACGAGAATTTCAAACATACAAAATAATCAAAACGAATCTAAGAATTAGAACTCGTGGCTGCCAATGTCCGCTCAACTGTTGTGTAATTCTAGAAGAAAAAAAATTAAGCAACCTAAAAATAACGTATCACTGAATTTTAGAAATAAATAACATTTCCTAATTGCAGTTTGCTTTGTTGACATTCTCTTTCTCACCATTATAAAATCCTAGAGTTCTCGTTACTTCATATTTCTTGTTGGAGACAGTAAATAGAAATACCCTTAAATTAGCTACAAAGTAATGTTTTTGAAAATTTGCTTTCATGTTTAAATCAAAAACTGATCCAGTGAGAACAAATATTCTTACTTTATAACATTTACTCCATCACTTATCGAGATACTTGGTGGTCATTTTTCTCATTTTCTTGGCGCCCTAAGACAATTTCTTTTACTTCAGATCAAAAGTCTAGTTGCCATCTGATTCTGATTTATTCCTTTCTGTTCTCTAAGACACTCACTTTATTTGAAATTTTAAGCACTTTTGTGTTCTAGGTGGTGTATCGACATTCTCAAAAGCAAAGATCATTTTGTCATTGAAACTGATTGCAACTTTTTGGCACATATTATTACTTGTTTGTACAAATGATGAATAGATCTTCAAAATTTTTGTCCATTATAATTCGTAAATTAAACCACATTTTTCTTTTTTATAAGTATTAGCTCATATCTCTTGGTATGATCTATAGTCTAATAAAGAGGTCTGATTTAAGGCTAATGTACAGCATTCATTCAATCAATAAGATATTTCGTAAATCTTGTTTTCGAACAATTATAAGTGATTTTTCGAAAAGTCATTACGATCCAAGAGACCAAATAAATTTTTGAACTATGTTACAGATGACAATCTTATACCCAAGGCTCCTTGCAACACCTTCAGCTTTAAAAGTTTGGGGAACGTAGTAAAGAACTCATTTTTTCTTATGCTTTTAAATTCTTATTTTTAGTTCTTTCTGATTATTATTCAGAAATTTTATGCTAATAGTCTTTATATCTTTTCGGCTAATGTTTTCCGAAAGATTCTTTTTTTCAATCAAATCAGAGAGAATTTTCTTCTTTGGCATTTGCTATGCCTTTATTTACTAGGGATACTTATACATTAATAAGATCGATATTCACATCAAGTTAAGTGAAATGTAATAATAATATACTTACAAGAAGAAAACAACACTTTTTTTATGAATTCCTCAAAAAACATAAGCACTATAAAGAGTATTTCAATACTGAATACAGAAAGTCATAGAGGATAACAGAAAACGCAAAATAAATGTAACTAAATGTCGTCTTTTGCCTTCTCACCAAGTTTCGCTTGCTAACACATTGCACATGTACAGTTTGTAGTCTTGCAGTAATAAATATACTTTGCTTAGTAATGACTGTAGTAAGTATTCCTTACGAATTAGTGGATTATATTCTTATGATCACCGAAATATAATAGCAGTAACTTGTACGCGGGATGTATCTTTGCATTTGCTTACCACCCACGGATAATAAGTGATTTTCAACAGCTCTGCATGCTTTTTCAAAATTAGATCTTTTAAGAAGAAATGAAAAATCAATATCCTTATCTCTAAAAAGCATCCAAAGATGCTCTCATACTTGTATAGTGTAGAAATTATTTCTGTAATTGTAATAGCTTTAATTCATGATCACATTAATACTAGATTATGTTTTCACTTTACAATTATATCAGTATTTATCCAGTTTGCATACGAACACACTGCTGATTTTTTATATAGAAATCATTTTTTATATAGCAGTTGAATTTGAGTGCTTCTTGACTAACTACTGCAATAAAGTTGATAAACTAAATTTCCAGATGTTAAATTTTTAATGGATATAAACAGAGGAATAAATTATTTTCTCCAGAATGCAAATTAATGTATGAATACAAAATAGGAGCAATATAAATAGCAAGCTAAATTTCTAAAAAAATGAACATTCCACATAATAGTCGAGCGCATGATTCTGAACTATTATATTCTGTGTCTATAATTCCATTAGAAGCTTCATTTCGGACGCATAAAGTGAGGTTTTTTTTTGGTATTAAACAGAAGATGAAGGTTTAATTAACATCAGACTATTTGTAATTTTTGATTATTCTCAATAATTTTTAAGCGTAAATACATATACAAGAAATGTAATGAAAACGGATATATACGTTTACAAAAGATAAAAACCGATGAGATAAACTCGAAATTATACAAGATTGAATAGAAAGATTATTCGCTTATTGAATAAATTATTAGTTCCATTTTTAATATGAAATATAGGTGCATAAATGTCTTGTTGATTGGAACTTGAACTCACACTTGTCTTGAATTTCGGTCGACTTTATTGTATGATAGTTTCTAAACTTGGCAATTCTGCTTACAAATTTGAAGTGTAAACGATTGTTTTGGAAAAATCATGCAATCTGAAAAGAGGAATCCCGAAGGGTTTGTATATTCAGTATTTTGGTAATTAATCATATTAACGTACGTATTTGTGGAATCTGTGTTTTTTCCTTGGTATTGGAGATCAAACGTCCAGTTATGAGTAGCTAGGTTGAAAATGAAATTATAGATAGCCTTAAATCTTAGAATCCAGAAGTTCGGAACCCAAATGGTTATTTTCGCTGTTGCATTTGAAAATGCAAAGGTGGCCTTATATTTCTATTTAAAAAAAATTGCCTCATGGTTTATTCTCTGAAATCTGTGATTTGCCTTTAGAAAATTGCTATAGTAAAATTTCGTCTTAGACCTTAAGTATTCCAATTGTAAAAGGCCTTGAAACAATGTATTCAGGATATCTGTATGTGAGAATACTAGAAAGTACTCTATGCCAGATTTTGTTTTTAATAGATTATGCATATAAGTCTTAGTTTTACCAATAAAATCTTTGGCTTACAGTGAAAACTTTGAAGCCAAAATTAGCTATAAAACTTATGTATATATTGCATTTAATAGTTCTAATCAACAAGTGAAATTTTCTGTTTCAGATTCTCTACCTGGGCTTATGTGCAAGGCATTCCATCTTCAGAGTGTATGTATAAAAGAATTAATTTATCAATAGTCAGTTTGAAGTACTGTCATTTTATGATTGTAAAACAGTTTGTATGCTGTAGTAACGAATTAAAAAAGCAGTTTTTGTTTCTAGAAAGTCTTGAATTAACATGAATTGTACAAATTAAATAGTCATAAATAAGTAGTCTACCTATATACAATTATTGATAAGAATTTTTTTCCAAATTTTTTTTGTTCATTGAGACCATTGAAAAAGTTTGGAAAAAGTTGACTTTAATTATAAAGTTAATGATCTTGGTATAAGAAGAAAGATGTAAGTCTCTTTGTTCTATGTGTTGTTCATGCTTACCAATTTTGAATATTTTCAACATTTACACATTCATTGAAATTCAAGTTCATGAAGATGGCATCATTTTTTAGGTGCGGCAATAAGGATTGTTGTGTGTTTTTTCTTTTCTTTCACTTTTCCTACATATTTTTATTCATACTCGAGAGCTACAGTTTGTGATTAAAATTTAGCAGTTCTTATGAATACTTGCTTAAATCCTCTATTGCTTTGATTTCCTGTGGCTTGGAGTTTGATTGCTACTTTCAAATTATTCAGGATTTCAAAAAGCAGTTGCTAATACTGGACAAAATCTTGAGCACATATTTGAAACATCATGAGTTTTTTTCCATTTCTCTTGATTTTGTTGATTTTTCACTGATGCAGCCCAGATGGAAAAATGAAACAACAAAGCTGCCTGTTGTAGTGTTTTTTTAAAAATCCATGTAGGTCCCTCACAGCTATTTGCCTGTTTCTGTTAACCTTCTTTAAATCCAACACTGGATTTAAACCTGTTGTTACTTTCAGATAAATGTGATGAAAACTTTATATGGATGAAATGGGAAGCTCATTCTATAGATTATTTATTTGAGATATGATATATTGGGATATCTAAAGCAGTGTAAACTTGCAATCTTGAACATCTGTTAATTATAAAGATTGTGAATACTTGACAGGCATTATCCATTATCCAATCCTTTACAGGCATTCAGACTATAATAAGGATTAATTTGTGTTCTTTTGATATGCATATACTGCAAGCATCCATGCCTTGCAAGGTACTAATTAATACTAGTAATACTCTAATGGTTTAAGTTGATTTGGTGTAACTTGCATGATAGTGAATTTTTGTTGTTAACATGTTTCATGCATAAATTAATTTGCAAATTGTGAGGATTTGATTCTATAATCAAAAGAGTTCTTATAACATGTGAGAAGCTTCACTGACCTGGTTTGGGAATGCTCTGATAATTTTTACTTTGTGAACATTAGAAGGCTTTTCAAAACTACTTTAAGTATAGATTATTGTTCCTTTTGCGAAGTTGGTATGTAACTAACGAGTACTGCAATATTGCCGGAAATGGCATACATCATGTGTTTTGGAATACAAATCATGAGCACATTGTGGGTGTTCCTCGTTTATAAGTGATATATTATGGGAAAGCTCATGTCGAATTTCTACAATATTCACAATAAAACAACTCATTTTCTAGAAAAGTTATGTGTTCTGTTTGTGTGTAATACCTGTTGAATGAACTTATGAGCCATAAATAACTGCATTATCCACACAATGAATTGTAAAAATTGATATAAACAGGACAGGTGCAGAACAGATTAAGAAGCACATGGATTATTTATTAACGTGAGCAATATTTGTGATTAAACAAAGGTTTACTTTACAAACCTAAATTACCCCGTTCTTAATAGAGCATACTCGTAAATACAAGAAAGGATTCTTTGGTCGTATTGAGGTATTAAGCACAATTCGTGGTTTAGTGTCAAGTCTTATAGCAGTACTCATATGCAAAAAAGTGCCCGATTTTGAATCTTGCTATTGGAGATTACCTTTCGTTTTCAGTTTAGTAATGGGATTAATCAGTACATATACGAGATATATACGTGGTGAGAGCCCAGAATACAAAAAGCAGGAAATTCCGCCTAAATTACCATTAAAAGAGTTTCAAATGGCTATAAAAAACCTGTTTTTTGTCTGTTGAAAATGTCAAAACTTATGTAAGATACTTATGCAGTCATCATGTGTATCTAGTTGGTAAGCAAATTAATAAAATATTTGAAATTGATAGCTTGTAGAATTAGTAGGAGTCTTTGTGTATTCACAAGCTTTGCCTAATCTGTTTGAGAATCCAATCATCGTAATATGGCATTTAAGTTACAAGCAAGTTTTCATTTCACAAACTAGAGAGTACATGAGGTTTATTTATGTCGCTAAACCTCATTAAAGCACTTTAATAACTATTGGAATACAATTACGAAAATGACTCTTGGTATTGAAAATTTTTCAACTATGGGCCAAAATTCATTATAAGCATGTGATAGATATCAATTCTTTAAAATTTGCTCGTATTTTTGTAATCTTATGGAAAGTTCTTGTTTATTTATTTCATGTGAATTTTAGATTTAGCAAATGCCTCACTGTCTATGGGGAAAAAATCTCCAACAAAAGGAAAGACAATGAAGGAATACAGTCAACAGCTATCAGCGTTAAAGAAAGAGAACTTCGCCTTGAAATTAAGAATATACTGGCTTGAAGAAAGAATGAAACAAAATTTAAATGAAGATACAGAATCGTTACATAGAGTAAACATAGAATTGCAAGTAAATGTGGAGGTGTTACAGCATGAACTTGTTGAGAAGAATGAATTGCTTTCTCGTGCTTTGGAGACTGCTGAAGCAAACTTTTTAAAATTAGAAAATGAACAGAAAGCACACGAAAAACGGGAAGCCCAGTTGAAAGACCAGATAATGAAATTGCAACAGGTAAAAACAGATGATGGATTTCATTTAATTTTTTTTTTTTTTTCCCCAATAGGAACTTCATCAAATGGATTTTGAGAAAACTTTCTTTGTTGATAAGCAGAATTCGTTCTCGTTATCAGTTTCAAATATTTTTGAGGTTCCTTTTGTTGATTCAGTTGGCAATCCATTTATGCAGTGCACAGTTGATTCTTTGAATAAAAATCTGGAGGAACAGTTTGTAACTCCACAAACTAAAGAATTGGAGAACAAAAAAAACCTAGAGCAAATTAGCCTATCTTCACTTGTTGAAACTAAAGAAGTCTTGGGTCAGAACATAGTAACAGTTCAACAAAAAATTTACAATCTTGCTAAGGTGACAAAAGAATTGTCAGATTTTTGTGAACAGTTTCCTGCCAAACCAGAGTATTTCAAGTTAAAGGGACAACTTGAGTGCATACGTGAAGCTGTTAATGTCATTAATAAACAAATTGAAATTCTGTTTGAAGGTTGGGACAGTGAAAAGGGTATTAATTTCCCTACATCTGCAGTGAAGCAGCAAATTACTTATGGAAAAAACGAATACATTAAAAGTGTAGTGCCTGATGAAAATCAATCATTTTCTCCCGAAGTGATAGGTAACATTAATGAAAGGCCAGCTGCTACATCAGAGAACACTCAGCCTGAAAATAACATTGTCAGAAACACTGGTGATTGTAACGAGAATTTGTCACTTCCAGAGAATAATTTGATGACATTAGAGAATCAAGCAATCTGCAATTCAGAAAATTTACAGCATTTATTCGATTTGTCTAAGATACCTTTGGAATCATGTAGTAGCAACGTTGATACCAGATCAGGTGTCTATAAGTCCATTGATCAATCATGCATCAGCACATATGCAGTACAAAAGGAATTATCTCAAACTAAAATCCAACTTGAAAAGAGCTATAAAGCGCTACAAGGATTGTTTATTGAAATCAAAAAAATGAAAGAAATTATCAAGAACCTTGAAGCTATGGTAATTGAAAAAGATAAAATGATTGATGCGTTACAGAAAGGACAACACACAAACTTTGTAAGTGCACTGCAACATCTTGGTCCTTTTAAAAGTAGTATGCTGGCTGAAAAAGATATGGATCAAAAGCATGCAAATATCTGTCAAGATCTGGTGGTTTCCGTAAGTATCTAAATAATGCTGACTTTTGATGGAATAATTATTTAGGATACGATAATGACATCCTGCTCAAAAATAGTGACATCAGTATCTGAAAATATAATGGAAGCTGTAAGAAACCTAAAATGCGATCAAGAGCTAGTAGGTGATGGAGATGAGGCTCAAGAAGAATTGAGTCGAAAAATTCGACAATTGCTCACTGAATTAATTTCAAGAAACAAATATGTAAAGGAATTGTCACATTTTTTACCTTCCCAAAGTTTTCTTTTGTCATCATCCTCATTCCTCAATGACAGATGTGTTAATTCTACTGCAAAAAATTCAATTGTCCCTAATTTAAATGATGATTCTGTTTCACATAATGTGATAAATGTATGTGATAAAGCAGTGCAACATCAGTTTAGCATGCTTCAAGCTTGCAGCGTAAAGCAGGATGCATCACAGAAACAGTCAGAGACCACTGCAGACAACAGAGAAGAAAAACTTGTACATGAGCTGGCTTCAGCACAGAATATTTGCCACTTACTGGCAGGACGCTTGCATGAATTGATGACATTTATGGAGAAAATCCTCGCTTTGGGACAAGATGGCACCCTGAACATTACAATGGAAGACTTGTCATCCCTCCAACAGACCTTGGAGGAGAGTAAACATTTAAGCTATCTTTCTCAGTTGTGGGCAAGCAAGGATCTTCCACCACAGAATCAATTCGATTTTGATGAAGAGTTTGAAAAACATTTAGTGGCAGATACTGTTTCATGCACAGTTAAAGAACAAAGTAATATTCAAAAAACTGATCAAGTGAAGGAAACTTCTGAACAAGACTCATGGTCTGAACCTGACAGGGATGTTTCAAAAGCAAGAATGGGCTTAACTGAGGGGTTAACTGAGGGATTGGTGATGGATCAGTCATTGGTTACAAGTAGTGATCCCAATGATAACCTTGTTAATAAAAATGGACGAAGCTCAGTCAAGAAGGTATGTATGTGATTAATTCTAAGGGTTTGCACAAATTAATTTTCAGCAGTGCAGGCGAAGGAAGGAGTCTGTCTCTGTTGAGACACAAATTTTCAAAAAAAGGGAAGCCAATTTGCTTCAACAGATACAATATTTGAAAGATGAATTACGGGAATTAACACGTTTGTCGCAAAATAAAGAAGAAAAAATTTGTTTCTTGCAACAAATGCTAAGTATAAATCAAAATAAATTGCATGCACAACAAGAAAACATAGAATCTTCAGAGATGAGTGTTCAAAATCTTCAAAAGCAATTAAAACAACAGCTTGAAGTTCACAAACGTTTAGAAGAAACGATGACTCATGATTTACGGAATTTAGAAAATGAAGTAAAAGAAAAGTTGGTGACTATTAAAACTCAGGACTTGCAAATTATGGAACTGAAACAGGAAATTAAAATTAAAGATACAAACAATCAGACTTTAGAAAATGATGTTGCAAAGCATCAATTGCAAGAAGATAATTTTAAAAAAGAAGTAGATCAGCTGAAGCACGAGATTGAATGTAAAGCATCACTGGAAAATGAATTGAAGCAGCGCATTGAGGAACTTCAACGAAAATATCAAGAAATGGAAACTAGACAGGAATTATGTAAAAAATGTGATTTTCTCCAAAAGAAAATAGAAACTTTAGAAAAAAGCACCAACCACAAATCTACTCAAGTTAGTCATTCTAGAAGTAGGAATGACTTCTTTGATGCTGCTCTTAAAGATGTCAAACACGAAATTACGAGGCACTTATCATCCAAGTCTTTTCTTAAGATGAATCACTTACATAATATTGACATACCAGATGATGATACAGAAAATGTGAATCCTAATCAACTGGGTATTCAGTCAGCTGGAGTCCCTAAGAGCTTAAAGGTGAGTACTGTTCTTTCATTTGCTCTAACTCATACTGTTCCCGTGTAGTATGAGTACTTAAGTGCCACCTCATCTGATTTGGGTATCGAATCAGATGCACGTTGCTCCAGTCCAGAAAGGCATTTGGTGCCACATGACGAAAAAACGTTATCCATACTTCAAGAAAATGAACAACTGAGAAAACAATTAAAATTGTTGCAGTCGCAACTTGATAAAGCACAGAAACAAAAACAAGTATTAGATAGACTTGTTTGTTGTCAGCTAAAGAAAACGCATCATGTGCTACGAAAAGCAAAAGTTAATTTAGATAAAGAAGATTTCAAAAACTGAGAACCAAGGAAGGTTTACTGCGCGGAATTACTGCGGAAATATTTTTGAATCTGTACACAGAAATAATTGAAATGCAAGGACCTTAACGGGCTGGAATAGTAAGAGGACGAATTCAGCATTGTCCCTTATGCAGTTTCAAATTTGGTGCCATCATAAGTAGAGTTTCACCGTGCCTTTGACATTTAAGTTTAAGAAAAGTATTTTTAAAGTTGATGCAGTGCAGTTTGCTGAAGTTGCAAAGCCCAGCACGTAGATGTCAAATGCAACTCAATGCTGAATTAAAAAGATGTAAAGAATAGGAAAATAATAAACTTAAGTTAAGTTCTTATTACTTTGCAGGATCCATTCAGTGACTTTTCCAAAGGGTTCATTAACAAAAATGGCGTACTTTGAGGAGAGAAGCGAAACGCAGTGATTGCTGTTTGTAGAAATGAAAGCGCGAAAATGACACGAGGGTCATTTAGTTAATTCATTGATTTATGCAGGAATTCGATTTAGGCCATCAGCGGAAATCATTGGAATCGTGAATCTCAAACACCTTGTTGCTCCTGCGTTTTCTTTTTCATTCTGCCAACATCTTTTATCAGTGCCGAATTTGTTCAAATAATTTCCTTTGAGTCTCTTACGTATTCTGGTTCACGTCTTCAGGAATAGCCCAAAGCTACACGGTCTTGCAGTCCTTTAAGTTCCCCTGTGATTATTTCGAAAATTCTTCTGAATGAAGGATCTCTTCTTATTTTGGATAAAGACGGTTAATCAAGTCCTGCTTTTCCAATGCTCCAAATTTCGATTGAACATTATGAAATACCGTTTCAAGTTCTGCACCTGGGAATTTAAAATTGCGATGGTAGACGCAGAACTGATCGGTTTCCGGGCGAGTTGCTTCATTAAAACTGCATCTTCCCACCCGAAAATTTAGATTTATTTACGTCCCTATATTTTCGCCATGAACAGGAAAACTTAAAAGGTGTTTCCAATAAAGCCATGGGTCTTACTTGTAGAAACACACTTGTCAATCACAAAAAAGATCAAATCATATATTCTGTACAAAAAAAAAATCCTTTTAGCAGAAGTTTTGACGAATCATTTGCATTTTAATGAATCAAAAACAAGTCGCAAACAGAGGATTTTCGTGATTTAGCTCAGTAATCTACTGGGAAAGCACATCGAAAATGTGTCTGCCTACATGACACTTTAAGGAAAATATTTCAGAATCATAATTTTTGCCCTCTACATTTGGTTTAAGAAATCTTCCGCCCTTTATAACTCAAACTACCATTTTTCTTTTTTTGGTAGAAAGTGGATTCCTACTAAAACGATTGAATTTTTCTAAAAGTAATTTACAGCAGCTTCCTATCGCCCTTTTACAACTTGGGAATTGTTTTGTACCTCGTGGAATGTTTCCATTATACATTTGTACTTTGGAAATGATATGCTGGTTTTGCATTCCATCACTTTCGCATGATGAGGCACATCTCAGCTACTTGTTTACTGTGTGGAATTCCAGTTGTAGAAAACTGTTTGAGGGAATGCACAATTCTCATGAAAAAAGATAAAAGCAAGTCGGCATGAATCTACGCTATCAATTGAAAATTGAATTTCATCCACGAGTCATATTCGGTACCTTCACGGAAGTCCTACGTTTGGCAGCCTTGCCCCACTCTTTAGAACAGCAAGTTAGCGTGGTTTTCCAGCTGAGTTGCAAGACGATTTTACGTAATTGTTTTTGTATTTGTAATACAATGACTGCTAGATATTCTTGAGCAAAGTCTCCGTCTGCTGCTTTCCGGAGAAACCCGTAAACCACTGGCAGCCCTGCTTGCAGGAACGATGCCGCCCTACGATACTCTTAAGGATGTACTAATGTTCCCTGCATTGATTGCAGAAAAACATCGACTTTCCTAATCAAATTCCACTATGTTCACTTTCAAGACTGATCTTTGTAAGCAGGTCGGAAATTGTGATTTTTCTCTTGTTTTTGTGGACTGCCACAAACCCTAATTGCTAACAAAATTGTTAGTACTCCCTTTAAATCCTTCCATCCTTTACGTAAAGGAACGGAATTATTCAAAACTCAGTTTTAACGCATGGTATTCATGCAATGCATACATCACTGACGAAGTTCGTTCTTCTTTCGGTTTACATCGTGTCCCTCAGGAAATGGGGACGGTGGCATCGTTTGCCTCGACTAAGGTGACCCAAATGTTTTCAGTAATAAACAAGAGATCCTTACATTGTATTCTTTATCTATGTTAAGCAAGAAATTCTATTATTCAGTTGTTTCTGACTGTGACACACCAGACAGTGCATCTGCTTACTCTCGAGTCAGCTATAGTGGTAGGGCAGTGAACGATATATCAATGTTGATATTGTATGATTTGTCGATTGAAGACAAATCACACAATTATATTAGAAAATCCAGAATGCAACAGAGAGAAATTGGATCTTATAAAACAACTATATCTTTCTTTGAGGGTAAACCTTGCCATCTGAGCAACGCTGATTATTTCGTTCTGTTACTGTCATTCCCAACACGACTCTTTGATAATCACAGTATTGTTCCTCTATGTTTCTGTACTTCACTGATGATACAACAAGTGATTTCTGCAATGAAAATAGCAAGACTAAAATTCTATTAAAACTAAAGTATTCACTTTAGTTTTGACAGAAGTAATGATTTCAAGCTCGATGGAAGGGATGAAAATTCAGGACACAATTGCTTAACTTTTTAAGATAGTCTAATGGTATTTCTGTAACGGATAATATTTTCCAAAATCATGAACTCGTAATTATAAGAGCAGCTATCTCCACTTAAGTGGGCTAAAACGTACAAGTGGCTAGCTGATAAACTCGCATGGCATTTTGTTTTACTAGAGATTTCAGTGAGGACATTCAATATTGTACAGACTCCACCATTCGTGAACATTTGACCAGCAGCATCTTTCAACGTGTTGCCTACCTACAATTTGTTGTGAAGTTCGGGTTTTCTCAAATGGACTCGCACCTATGTTTATCCTCCAAATAAGTTGTTCCAGTGGATACTCAGGAAGATCACTATGCTAAATATTGAAAGATGGCTTTCTCCTATAGGTGATTTTTTCCTGGGAGTCAACTTATAAAACTTGTATATAGAGAATGAGATCTGCATACTGATTATGCACTAATAAACTCGGGTAACGAATAAACTCGTTAATTCTTGCAGAAATTTTCCTAGGTATCTTTCCATCCACTTAACTTATGTTGAAACCTGGCTGTTTAAATGTTGCTTTTGGGAGAAAAAAAAAAGGTTAGTCTTGGTTTTCAAGCATCTGTTTTCGAAAACAGATACATCACCACCATAAGTGGCCTCAGTCCAACTTAAGGTCTAGTCCAGAATAGTCACATAAGTTATCTCCATATCGGAAATTGCGTTTCATCTCATATGGTGAGTCCCTTTTTTCCTTTTTTTGGTGTTGCTCATTCACATGTATAGCAACGTAAAGGAAAGAAGGGAAAGAAGGAAGAAAATTGGTTTCATCATGTATTTCACTAGTGCACAGCATTTTAGCTTTGCAGTTAGGGAGCACCGCAGAGGAGCGCCGACGAAGTCCACAGCACCACGGAGGAGTTAGAGAGGGGATAAGAAAAGGAATAAAGGAAAAAACAGTCTGTTGTACTTGGGAGGGAAGGGATCACATGATCACATGCCACGATGTGGAGTCCTCTGCATCCCTTGCGGGAGCTTCTCTTACTGGCTATGCAGGTGGTTCGACCTCGCCGTGATCCGAAGGAATCGGATGGCGAAGTGGGTGGTGCCCTCTTCATCATCCTTGTCATGCCGTCCCCTCTCGGCGTTGTTTCCGGAGGCAACGACGACGCGTAGGCAGCACAGCTCTGCGACAGCGGGTAGCTGACTACCAGGCACTCCGCACAAAGAGGTTCCTCGCACAGTTTTCCGGGTTGTACAGTGGGGAAGGAAGGGAAGCACAGAAACGTTCCTATAATGCCTACAGCGCAACACACGTCACTAACAAGTCCCACAGAAAGGTCTTCTTCTCTTCTCACCTGGCAAGTTGGGACTGACACTCCCCTTCGTTCAGTGGTGGCCAAGAGCGTTGCACGGGAGTGTCCAACGCAATATCAACAGCGCCGCCTGCCACCACCTGAGGGGGGAGGCTCGAGTTCGCGATCAGCGGGGATGCCTCCAGCTCTTCGGTGGGATGCTAAAGAGTTCACTGCAGCGAACAAGTCCTCCGGGAGGGGTCAAGGTTGTAGCAGCATCAGCGAACTGACGCTCAGCCACCTAGAGGTTTCCCGCTACCTGGGATCTCTCGGAAAGCCTCCCACTTCGCCAGTAGGCAGGTGTGCCGTGGATCTCGAAAGTGGAGGACACCGCTCCGGCAAAGACGGTGGCTGACGAGCAGCCCAACTGGCTCACTTCCCACCGCCTCCACTGCTTCTTCCGTCATTCTGGATGTATTGTCGAAATCTCGTTACGTCACTCGCGGGATCGGTAACCTCGACCCATGTTTGAACTGTCTCCTGCTGCCAGACTTAGGTCTCTGTAGGGCGCTAGGAGACCCACTAGCGTGCTCTTGCAAGAGGGACCACTTGCCGGAGGGGGAAGCCGCAGGCAGTCAGGTTCTGACGGCTGCGAGGAAGCGGGATTGTTAGTCCTTCGCAGCCAGCCGTTTCCCGGGAGAGAAGAAGCGCTGGAGCTCACCAGAGGATGGTCCAATACGTAGCCAGAAAGGCAGTCTCTTGAATTGGAGCTGAAACCCCATTCGCTCCAGCATCAGGAGACCTAATCCTTCGTCCCGACACGGAGCGCACACGTCTTTCAATCGGACGCGGGACATCCTTATGCCCCAAAGGGCCTTTGGCAGGAGACTCCTTGTCAACTTCGAGAATGGGCAAACAAAAAGCAGGGGACGGAGGATGGGGGCCACAAAAGTGTTTCAGATCGCGGCCCGTTCCGGAAAGAGGAACCTGCCTTATAGGAATGGATCGAGCACCGGCTCTGCCTTCTGGAGACTGCTGGATCATGCTTCTGCAAGGAAAAAGAGTCCTCCAGCGGGACGTCAAGGTATTTAAAACACTTGACCGTGAGGATCCCCAAGAGCACGCAGTCCAGCCGTCCAACTCCCGCCGAACCAATAGAACACATGCACAACTTTGTCCTGTTCACATGCCGCAGCGGATCAACTCAAGGAAATCCTTGAGCGATGCTGCCAGGGCCGACATGGACAGCGGCAGCAGAAGATCTTCTGCGTACACCAGCACTGTCGGTGCACCGAGGCACGTGCTCGGCAGGGAAACCAAGATGATTCTGTGCACCAACTCGAAGTAGGCGCTGAAGAGCAGCAGGGAGTTCGGCCTATCTCCCTGCCTCATGCACCGCGCTGCAACGGCACGCCAAACACGTGCCGGCCGCTGAAATTAATGTTGATGGGCGCGTGTAGCCAGCTGGAGAAGCCCGTACTCTGCAGGAGCTCCTGGTCGATCTAGTCGGACGCCTTTCGCAAGTCGGCTGCGATCGTAGGTACATCCGACACGCTGTCATCCCGTCGGGCTCCCCATTTTTGATCTTTGGGGAATGCTGGATTCCCCTGCCTCTGGACGCGACCCTCTGTCGCAACTCAAGCCAGGTTCTGGCGAAGAGCAGGATGGCCCCCATCGTTCAGGGAGCAGCGTAGATCTGTCCAGAATTATGAAGGATCCTGTCACCCCTTCCAAACCGCGTGGACCACAGCTTGGCCAGCAACGTGGCCAGTCAGGCAGCTTGTCCGCGTTCCAAACGATGATCGGCCTCCAGGTGCCAATGTTTCGTAGGTCTCGTCCCTTCGGGAGGGGGCGCACTTTTTCTGATCGGAAAGGGTAAGATTTTCGCGAATCAGCTGTTCGAGGCGGCACCACAGGGGGTCCAGCTCTGTCGCAAAGCACCGGTAGAACTCCATGAGCAGACTGTCCTCCCCTGGTGCCTTCCTTCTCAGCTTCCTAAATGCGGCGATGATCGAGAAAGGCTCCCCGGAACCTTGCCGCGCCTTTCTCCTGGCGCTGGAATATCTTCGGGCAGCAGACGCCGCGGAAAGTTTGCTCCAGAGGGTCCTTCGCGTGAAGGGAGGAGGAGTAAGCGCGCGCCTCACTGCCAGAGGGGGCACCTCCCCGCGAACTGCACTGCCTGGCTGCAGGAGTCCGATGGCATATGGGGAAAGTTCAAGGGGCGAGAGCGAGGAGGGGTTCATCTGTATGCGACAAGGCAGGAAGGCTCGTCGCTCGCTGCAGGAAATCGCGACCAACCCGCGCAAGATGCTGTGATCTTCGCTCAACCCCCTTGCTTCAGTGCTGCCCTCACTACGGGGAGCAAGGAGCAACAACAACCCAGCAAGGTGGGAAGTAACCTGCTTCATTGCCAAAAAGAAACTTCTGGGCACGTGGGCAACTCGGGAACTTACGGACGCTGTGACTCCGAGTGTTCCATCCCCAAGGACTTCTCGTCTGAGGCGAGCTGCTTGCCATCCCTCCGGAGGATCTGAAATTACCCCCATCGTGTTGGAAAAGTAGCACCCTTCCCTTGAAATGGCAGGAGTTGGCGTTGCTGCTCTTGCATTGAGGAATCCCATGCAAAGCGTGCCTTTCATCATTGGAACCGAGGGAATGTGGATAAAAGTTACGACAGGTGCAGGGAATGCAAAACCCTCCTGAACCTGCTTCTTGACTGTGCTACCCTCTGATTCCTTTGGGATCGTCTAGAGACGACGCTTAAAATCCCAGTGGACGGTCCAGACACATCTTCAAACGCATCTTCGTGCGTGCCACACTGTCTCCAGCTGCATTCCTTGCAGTTCTCTGCTATATTCGCAGGATGGTGGCGGCCTGGGGCGCAGCAAGAAGGGACCAGAAGGATAAAACTAACCTGTCTCGTGACGGTCTAAACCCAGCTCGCGTTCCCTGTTGGTGGGTGAGCAATCCAACGCTTGGCGAATTCTGCTTCACAATGATAGGAAGAGCCGACATCGAAGGATCAAAAAGCGACGTCGCTATGAACGCTTGGCCGCCACAAGCCAGTTATCCCTGTGGTAACTTTTCTGACACCTCTTGCTTAAAACTCATGATCTGTGCGCAAAGTCGACAGGATCGTTAGGCCTCGCTTTCGCGGTCCGTATTCGTAATGAAAATCTGGATCAAGCCGGCTTTTTCCCTTCTGCTCTACGCGAGGTTTCTGTCCTCGCTGAGCCGGCCTTAGGACACCCGCGTTAGCTTTTGACGGATGTACCGCCCCAGTCGAACTCCTCACCTGACACTGTCCTCGGAGCGGATCGCGTCTCGCCCGTACCCCGAGGCGGTCGCACCTTCTCGCGGAACGAGAGAGGATCGCGGACGCGAGCGCGGGGCAATCCGGACGATCGAACGGGTCAGGTGCTCGGCACCTGCGCTTGGTTGGAGAAACGAGAACCGGCCCGCCGTCATTGCGACGACGGCTCGCTCTCCACCTCACCGAGTCAGTAAAGAAACGATGAAAGAAGGGACCAGAATGGAAGGGACTCCATCCACTGGACGAGAATCTTTTTGAGGACCGCCACGAGATGGTCCTACCTGGGCAATATCCGAAATGCACTCGCCAGCATCCTGGATAGGATGTAGAGGACTATTGGTAGCGAACTGTGATCCCTTCCCCCAAAAATCCCTTTCTCTTCCCGAAAAAACGTAACCTGACCTTTTTTTGGTTGTTTATTTTGTTTTGGTTCATTCCTTCCCCCTCGCTGCCGAAGAGGACCTCGCCGGTCTGTGTACGGGCAAATTGGCAGGTTTTCTGTTTTTTGTAGGACACAGGAAGTGGATTTTTATTGTTTTTATAATGAATGCCCCGGAAAAAAATCCGGGTGAAAAACCTGCGTAGGGGCCGAGCATTCCTAGTCGTTTTCGTCCAGCAAGCTGGACGCGCCGGACTGCCGGGTCAAGCGCTCGGCCCCCGGCTCGACATTCCGCCAGATGTCTGACGTCCGGCTTCGTTGTCAAGGATGTGCCTTCAGGAAAACCTGATCGTTCAGTACAATCTTATCAAATTTCAGATGTGTAACAGTGAAATCGATTCTAGATTTCCTCTAAAGCCCACTGGTCGATTTTTTTTTAAAACAAAAAACAAAAAAACAGAGGCCAAATGAGAAACTCAAAAATCAAAAGCGTTGTTTTACAGTGAACCAGCTGTTCCATGAAGCCTTTAAAATCTCGTTACTGGACAGACCTGAATCATTGATTTTCTTTTTCAATCGTTTCACTCCCTCTTTTTATTGATTTTTTGTTTTTCAACTTGAAAAAAGGAAATGTTTTGCCCAAACTCTTCCAAGAGTCTTTTAAAATAAAACCTTAGTTACCGTTGAGGCTCACGGAGAAAACTAGGTTCTCCTTTCGTAATGACACAAATTCATCACATCAGTAGTCAGTGACTTGGAAAATTCAAAATCCTCATAAGCAAAATTTAAGCACGTTGTTTTTATTTTCCCATTATACTATTATTCAATAGAGAGGACCAAGTGTACCTGATCCCGTCTCTGATCGTGTGCTATCGAAAACCTGTGGAAAATTGCTTGATTTTTAAATTTTGAATTTGCTGGGTGCTGCCTGTTTGTCTCTGGCATCACACAGCCTCTTACTCGGTAACTCACAAGCACAAGGAAGGTTCTCCCATTCACGAAGTTGCGGGGAAGACAAGAGCTACTTGCACTTTTTTCTTGTTTCGATTTTTCACTGTTAAAGCCTTCATGCAGCGACTGAACTACATTCAGTCCTCAAACGAAGACAAATCCAGTAATGTAGCATCATATCCCTTCCAATAATGCAAAAATTGGACATGTTGCAAGGAATGATCTACATCCCATGTCACTTTACATCTTCACATGTTCACGCGTCTTCACCTCTTCACTTCCTTGATCGTCGTTTTCATTCTCGGGGCAAAAAAAACTTGTCCATGTTTCTCGTGACATTCAAGATTCATATTGGCAGGGCATGGAAACTGCATCCCCAGGATCCCCAGGAGCATTGCAGGGCAAAAAGCTTCTGCTTCCCGTTCTTACTTGTAGTTACAATACAAAACTTCTCCAGTCTGTAAAAGTGGAAAGAAGAAACTTGGACCGCACCGGAAGCAAATTGCGATTTCTATTCCGTGTTGGTTCATCTTCATGGATGGCAGCTTTGATAATTGGAATACGAAACAGTGAACATGAAACATGACCAAGTGTCATGTATTATGCTCTTCTCTTGACGATGTGTTGCATTGCTTTTCCTCGCACACAGTCAGAAGGTGAGTTCCTGCTTATACAGTAGAACTGTGTTTGTCTATTGACAGTAGTAACACGAACCTCAAATTAGATTCGATAGATCCTAAATAAAAGCTTCTTTTAGCTTGCAGTAAATTAATACACATGAGAAAGTTGAGGAAAGATCGGAAACTTGATTCCTATAAGAATTTGAAATGTACAGATGACATACACGCCGCAACAGAAAAATGCAGGCAACTTGGATTTTTAATGGCTGGATTTTCAGCTATCTGGATATGAGGATGGTGACTGTTTTCAAAAATTCACTACCGAAACACTTGATCCTGCACACGCCGTAAACCCTTTGCAAGCACATTTCTGTCCTTGCTTCTCATTGAAAATATTGAGCTCAAAACAAAGAATAGGAGGAAAACTTAACGACGGAGAACAAGACACCAGTGGCAAGCGTGATGGATCCCAGAGATGGTCTTCTCATGAGATGCATCAAAGCATGAATTCAAGATTGGTTTGCATCGTGGTAACGATTTCTTACCTTTGTCATGGCTTGTGCAAGACTCCAAAGAATAGCAATAAAAAATAGTTTGCAGGGATATGGAAGTCTTAAAATGGGCTCACGTTGAATGCAGCAAAAGAAAAACGTAACGCGCAGTCGAACGGATTTTGTGCAAATGAACTGTTTATGGTGGTGGTTCCGGTGTAGATTACTGCTGAATCATCAATATTTTCGTCTTTTAGCTTAAATGCATTTGTATGCTGTGGTGTTTCTTCGAAAGCAAAACATGCACTCTCTTACAGACTGGAACTTTGAACTTGCAATTAAAATTGCTCTTTGAACATTTAGTTTATCCAAGCCAGCGAAGCGTCGGTTTGCTTTGAGATTAGTGCTCGTGGTCTTGAGCTTATTTTCCAGAATTTTTTCTGGAAAAATTGGAACCTGTGAGAAGACTGGAAGGATTAGATTGCCGATTGTGGAATGGGAACTGAGTTCGGAAATGGCAGTGGTGGCGGAGCTCTCCGTGCTCGCATCTCGTAAGGATCAGCAAAATACATTCAAATACTGCTGATGGCCTCATGCAACCACCAATGTAACTCAGATCTGTGTAGCAGAAAGTAATTACCCATCTATGAGAATGAACATGAAATTAATGACTTCAGCCAGTGCCAGTTTCCAGAATGGAAGTTAACCAACGACAAGTTCGGTGAGTGATGGGGTTGCTAAGCATTCTTTAATACGAACGTCGGAAATCTTTGGGAAAGATAGGAAGTTCCGATAATATAAGTCCTGCAGATAATAATCATTGCAGATAATCAGAAAATAGAATCACACACATTCAGCTTAGATTACTTGGAAAATTCGAGAAAACAGTCTTCCCAACACTAACTACTGCATTAAAACAAAGCTGGACAAGAGGTCCAGTGGATTACCCAGAATACAGATTTCTTCTAGCCTTTCCAGCAGATTTCCAGAAAAGCAGATGATGCTGAAATGTGCGTCGAAGTAGACAGAGCAGAGGAGGATGAGATAAAAGAATATGAAAAAACAAAAAGAATAATGATCCAGAACACCTTATGAAAAGTAGCTTTGGTCCATGGAAGGACCGAATTTCTTAGAAGACTTCTGGGAAAAGGGAAACTGGATTAAATAGACAGAATAGCAAAGGTGTCTACATTGGATGCTTGCAAGGGAGGATGAATCACATCGGACAGTACCATCCTTGCTAAGAACCGAGCAGACTTTTCGGTACTCACTTTTTCCGCCAAAGTATGGCATTTGCATCCCACGGCACTTGGTTTTGAGAGGTTTGAGGAGCATGCCTGAGATGAGATGAAATCCTGAGATGCCACTTTTCTAAAGGCCATCCTACTGCACAAGGCACATGATGCTAATTTTGCCCACTTTCTCCCGCTGCCCTCGACGTGATCATACATTGGTGACCGAGATGAATATTCAGGTAGTGTTTTGGAGGGAAGCATGGAGATGCTTCTGCGTCGTCGAGAAGGGGAAACTTTGAAGCAGCCGGTTCGAGAGAAGTCGAATTTTTATGTCGGGAAGAAGAAAAGAAAAAGAATTATTTTAGATCATTTTAGATCAGAGATGGAAAGGGAAGAGCGGATTCGATACCACTATGGAACGCGGGTTTCATTGTTGTTTTTTGTTTCGAGACAAAATACTCAAGCAAAGAGCTGAAATGTGGATGTGCAGCATGCACATTCACAGTTCCGACAGCAGTGAATTGCGATGGCAAGATTGTGATGGCATTCGGACCGTGGACTGGAGATATTATGCACGGGAACTGATCGGGTATCACAATACCTCATGAAGGAGAGGTTCCTTGCAGAGATCGTGACTAACCTAGGCAACGGTGAGGTTGAACATCGAACAACGAGGGATAACATGGATGGACACCGAAAAGCATGGGCGATATGCTTTTCGGTTCGCTCTTGCCTTTTTCTTCTGCAACTGTCGGAAAATGCAGCTGGTCAAGAAAATTTCCAATCGATAATCAGAAACTTAGATCAAATGATAACTGGTGACTGTGCACACGCACATCTTGAGTAGATTGCATATCGAATCCGTAACTGTCGTTTTCACATGGATCCTTGGGACTCACTGATGCCCAGATGACACTTCAATTTATCTTTGGAGATAAATAAATAAATAAATAAAACATTCGATTACTGCTGATTTGACAGAGTGGTGCCCATAAGTCTTGGAAGAGTACGCTGTTGACGAATCGCTTCGTGCAAGCAAGGGCTTCGGGAAACCATTCTCATCAACTTTCGATCGAAAGACTTGGCCATCGTTACGAATCAGAAGAACATACAATACAGACCATGCTTGAACCCTCTTTGCTTACAACATTTCAAAGTTTTCTCCAGTAATAACAATCATTAATATGATCTGCTAATGAAAATGTCCCAAAAGATAATAATTATGAATTCTCAAATTCCTGAAAGGCACGATGCAATGTTCAAATCTGTGTATTACCTTGAATACGAATGGACATGACTGCAAACCGTCTGCTGGCTGGATGTCAGTTTTAGTTCCTAGGAATTGTTTAATAAGCTGCAAGAAGTGGAACACGAAATATTTATTGCCGCCGTGCGAGTCTTCCTTCATCCGCAGAAAAGAATGCATATCCAGAATATGGAAATATCTGCTTAGGACCTACGTAACGCGTAGGCTTTCTAAATAAATGACGAAACTTTCTAAATTCATAAACGTGACTTGCACAACGACAGCTTCGATAAGAGCTCTTGCCCTCGGTCATCCGCCTCTCATTGCTTTCACTACCTACCAACCTCTAGACTGAAACGAATGCACTGAACGACTCTCTGGAAAGACATCCACTTGGGGTTTTCAGATATCATACAGATCCTAGCCGAACAACGAAAAAACTCATGGTGAAAATCCATGTTCCATTATTCCTCATCGCATCATGTCTTCAAAGTTTCGCTCCAGGCATTCGGCAGATCAGTAAGGCCTGATAGAGTGGAACACCATCACGTGGGGGCAAAAATGCCGTGATGCAGCGGGCGCAAAGACACGCGAGGAACAGCGACGGCTTCACTGAGGATGGGAAACTCCGAGCAAATTGCCAGAATGCAGATGCCGTCGATCGAGCAAGCGGACACGCAAGTCGAACGTCTGTTTCTTGTGGTCTTGTTTTGAAGAGACAGGAAAACAGTCCTACCCTTCTTTGGTGACTATTCCTCTTCCACCGCAAACGAAGCCCAACAGAAGTCTTGGAAGAGGCAGGGAAGGAAAACGCATAAGAAAGCAGCGGAAGCTGAATCACTGACATATCTCCACAGTGCTGCATCCCAGCGCAGAGTTCGAGCGGAGTTTGGCTCGATGCTGAGAAACGATCTGCTGCTACTCACATTTTTCTGCATCTCGTTCCAATTTTCTTTTTCCCTTTTATCTGCCTCGCAGCCCATGGCTAAATTGACTTCAGATCGGAATAGCACTACGTTTCCTTCGATTTTCAAGACAAACTTAGATTCTGCTTTCATCCATCTGCCGCAAGGTAAACCTTCATGCCTGATCCACCTCTTTCCCTTCAGTGGTCAGTGCCATTCAGCCCTGAGAGCTGATGTTCCCTGTTCCCAGCCTCAGTCAAGGAACGGAGATTCCTTCGAAACGATCTCGAGAACGTCTTTCTGCTCTCTCCTTGCTTCCACGTGCGGCACTGTCTGCCTCATCTCTTCGGATGTATGATCGCCCCACTACCCATTCCAAATGGTTCCTCACACGTTCTTCTGCGAAGACCAGCCTCGAGGACTTTCCTCCGTTACCAGCTTACTGTTGCCAGAACGAGCGAGGAAGTCACACGCCTCCGAACAGAAACAGACCTCCGTTTATTTCAGTCCTTCTCTCAGCATCGCGCCCGAAAATCCCGTCCTATTAGCATCCTGCCGTGCTTCCTATCATCAGAGCTTTCGTACGAGCTCCTTAGTTTTCTCGTCTCGAAAATCGATTGAGACTGGTGAGACCTGAGACGCAGATCGCTTCCTTCTCGAACTCACGGACTACTTGAACTTGAGCGTAGTGCTCCCGACCACTGTTCTCCGGGGCCTCTCTAAGATGAGGAAGACTTTCCAAGTTCCACCTCGTTTCCGGTTGGGAGGCAGCAATGGGGAGATCTCCCGGAAATGCTCCACGTGTAATCGAAACAGAGAAACAAGCACAAGCAATCAAAAAAGGGTTTCTATCTGGTATCAAGCAGATAGGTCGAAGCAACGGCCGATCATGGTTTTTTACACCAACTATTTCAAAGTTCCTGAGAGTGCCATCGGATGGCATTTAGAAAGCAATTTCCATGAATCTAAAGCTGATTATTCGTCTTTTCTGTTGCAGACCACCCCGAAAAATCGTTGATCGAGGACTGTGGTGACTCTCGAAGCTGCATAAAGCTAATAAAAGGAATCTAAGAGGGGCAGTGACCATCCGTCCAAGTCGTAACGGATGGTTACCGAATGCTTCACTGCAAACTCTTTTCGGTTTCGGTGTTTTGTGAACAGAAGTGAAACCGGAACTTTCTCAGCAGTGAGCTTCCGGTTAGCTGTCATATACAGGCTACTCCGTCAGCTTTTAACTAGTGGAATTAGAATCCCTTATGAAAAAGAAAATTTCCTTCCGTTGCAATCCGGACTCTCAAAAAAAACTCTGAATATTTTGGGCAGACTACTTAACAATATTGAAATAAGTAATCAGATGAGTGCTATGTAAAAAATTTTGATCAAATAATCAAATTCCTTCCCAAAGCACGCTTGCGTCAGTGCGCAACTGCTTGTGTAAACAAGATGAAGCATAAAATGGCAATCATCACTGTACTAATCTCCACTGTATGACGAAATATATTATAATCTGCACATGGAAATATGTCATTATTGGCCTCCTAAACTTTTGCTTAATGCATTTAATGATATATCTGAAAGTGCATAGCATTTCCGTGACCACTGCGTACACCAGTTTTCATCGTCGAGGTCCACCGAAAAGCAGGAAGAGTTGCTCCAAGTCTGCGCGGGAAGCGTTTCCATGACGCTCCAAAGCCATCGATCACGGATTGGCTATTCGATGGCATGAACTAGCTATGTGCATTGACTCGGAGGCGTGACGTCATGCGATGTGTAGTGGTGGTCCACACGATTCCTACGGTACCGAACTGATGTTTCCTTCGTTCCGCAAATGCTTTATTGTACGTACGTCTTCTTGTGCGTACGTAGAAATTACCAGTACTCAAATCAAATCTTTCTACTGTATAGAAAAACTCAAGAATCAAATAAGTTGGAAGCAATCTGCAAGAAACGGTGAAAACAGCATCGCGTTCTTGTGGATGTTTTCCGATTTCCCAGAAGTTGAAACACCACAATTAAATCTTTAATGCACGACTAAACAAAATAATAATTTGTACGTGTAAAGCAATTCGTGATTTCAATTATATGCCACTTACTATGGCCTTGCCATCGCCTTGAGAATTCGTTTTCTTCAATGCAGAATTGGAAGCTTTATGAAAATTTTCATTGCACCGTGTAGCACTTTGTAATTGATAGTACCATTCTTCCAGCAAGGTAGTTTTTTTTTTTTTTTTGTTAACCTGAAGGTCTTTGTACTCAGTTTTATCATCATTCTCCAAATAAAATAGAAGAATCCTTCTTTAGTTTTCATTTTTTTTTTTTTTTTTACCTTGCTGCTCCTACACATCAAACAATCGAGTTACATGTTTTCCTCAAGGACGAGAGATCTAAAGATGTGTACATTTTCCCAAACAAGGCATTTCTTCTTCATGCAAATGTGTCAACAGCATCTTCGGTCCTCAAGTTGTTTCCCTGAGCAGCAGACCAGGTATCAATTGGATCACTTAAAATTCTTTGGAGAAAAATCCTAGTACTTTTCAGGAATCCGAGCTTCTTGAAAAGTATTAAAACTCCAATCGAGTGCACGCTTTTGGAAAAGCCTTCTTTTCCGCCATGTTGGTACTTTTCTTCTTTCAAAACTTGCTCCCGTCCCTCAAGCTTAAGCTTCTGCTCGACTTTGGTCAGTTGAAAATCAACTTACGAGCACCCAATCCGGGAAACAGTGTTCCAATAAATTTAAAAAATCGTGCAAGCTTCCTATAGAAGAGTACGGTTATTTTCGGTAGAATTCGTCTCTGGAAAGAATTGATCTGTAACATTTCTTTTATGAACCGCCAAACTATCTAAGAATTCGAAAGTTCCATACTAAATTGAAATATTCCATATTGTTCTATAAGTGAAAAACAACTAGGGAAAGAAAAAAAAGGAGGAGGAAAACAAAAAGTTCATACGAAAAACAGTATAATGCTAGTAAACAACACGTAATCGGTCTGTTAAAGAGTTTGGGACGGGAAAAAATATTTGTTTTATAATGATGATCATTTAAGCGTGGATATCATCAAGATGATTTAGAAAGATCAATACAATCCAACCGATTAACGGAATGTAAAGTAATTAATATTTTACCAAATTTGAAGAATGTTCTGTAATTTACGCATTCGAATTACTCTGCATAATGAGGATGGTTTTTCATGTGTCTTGGTGTCTGTGCGTGGATCTCGCAATATAATTAAGTACTTTTTGTGGCATGCGTAATATAGAGTTTTCACATCTTGGCATTTGAGCGTTGTTGGGATCAGAGTTCTACTGCAACACTTTATCTAGAATAGTCTCTATTACTAGCTCGAAATACTTTAAACGTACTAAACCTTTAAAAATTGAGGTAACGAATAACTAAAAATGATCAAGAGTGGGAACTAATATGATTTCTGTTGGGATATAGACATGAATTACATATACTTATTAAAAAAAACAAACTACCTATTCGATTACATGGAAGGATGAAGAGCAAGAAGTTTAAAGGAATTTCAGGCGAAGACACCGAATCAGAAAATTGTTCGAAGAATGTTTGCGGGAAATCGATGTCAAGTTCAAAGGAAATTCTCTCTGAGTAGCTGATATGTATCTCCACAGAGGAATAACGAAAACTGAAATTCTTTGAATTTGAAAATTTTTGTCATGTTGCTGCTTGCAAATGATGATGCTAGAATTTTGAAACGTTTTTTTTTTTTTTTTTCCTTTAGACCATAGGACAAATTTAGACTTCTTCTTTTAGTCATTTGAATGTTTTCATAGATGATGATGGGAAGTGCCACACTCTTGGCTTCCCAAACAAATGTGTTCAAAAACTATCTTGGAATGCTCTGTTTTTTCCACTTATAAATTTTCACATTTATGTTTTCAAATTTGGTATTAAAATGGTACTTCCAGAGTCATGTTGCATAACTAGCAACGTATGAATCCATTTGTGTACGTAAAACAAAGTGCAAGATTTTTCGAGTACTCTATCGTATACGAATCTGTGATGACAAATTCTCGAGAACTACGTGATTATCTCCCTGAGTAAAATAAGCAGCACCAAATTGCACGGCATTAAATATTTAACTTCATAAGCCATTACTTTATACATTTTATCCATTACTACTTATTTTAAAAAAAACTGCCTATAACACTGACCAGTCCACACTTTCAACAATGCCCACGGTTGAAGTCATCTTAGCTTACGATTGGCGAAGTATTTCGTATTGCACGTTGAAAATTTTCTCAAAGATTTATGCATTAAAGAGTCGCTGATGGAATCAACTAGTGAATCATTTTCTTCAGGGGAGCACTTGTTACAAGGTAAGACCTCTAGCAATATTAATGATTAAATAAAAATATTAAATGATCCTGAAATGCGTACACGTTTCTTCCGTTCACGTTGTTTCCCTCAAGCGCAGGTAGCGTGGTTAGATGTGTTTGAAAAGTTGTACATCTACATGTAGAGTTTATTTAGTGAATTCCGATGTCATTCAGACGAATCTATGGAGATGCATTTCATAGTCAAAATAAGCTGAATACATGGCTTTTTTTGAAAAGCTGTGAAGGGAAGTTCTGTTTGCAAATAGGAAAAATTAAAAGCTTCCATAAAGATTCTATAGGAGACTTTTAGTAGGAGGATTTCAAGAGTTCTGGAAAAGCTTTTCGTGATTTTTTTCTTGAGTCGCTTGCTGTACAAGGCAGTGCAAGTTTAAAAGATACCGTTTGTTAAAACTCATTCGAAAATGCTGATTTCATCGCAAAATCTTGAAAAGACCTTCTTACTCTGAATAAGTAAAAGGCAGATGAAATCAGTCTTGGAAAGCACTGCCCCAGAAAATCCGCAAAATAGGTAACGTCGAATCAGCGGAAGGACAGTGCAGCCAATCAGTAAAATAGAGCAGCTATAGATAGTAACGTAGTAAACACACGTGCATAGTAAATAACAACTACACAGAGATATTCTCTTGAATTTTACAAGCGTCACCGTTTTTAAGTGGTGTTTCCTAAGAACTGTTGAATTATTTACGAATCATCAGGCAAATGACATTGTCATCAAAAGAACAAAAACACAAGGAACAAACATGTGAGATATAACTGAAGCATAAAGCAATAAGATTATAATAATAATATTAAACCTATTTCTGGAACTGTCTGTCATATTGGATGGAATTTGCAGCTTTTCATTACGAACAGATAAGATCCTTCTGATTGCCACTGGCAGGATTTATGCGATTTATACGAAATAAATGCAATTTATGTCATGTTAAAATAAAGAGGTGTTCATAATTACAAGAGGATTGCCGTTTGGAAAATTGAAGTTACCATTCGGTTACAAAAAAACTTACTTGATTTATCGATGGATTGATCGGGAAGATTAGAAACCAATAAAAAATTCTAATTTGGAAATCCTAAGAAAAACAGATGTCTTCCCGGACTGGAGGATTTGCGGCTAAATAGGAAGCATTCTTTTCAACCTCTGTGTTCGCGGTTTTTTAAGGCTATCTTAGCTCAAAGAATCTCAGGAACAGAGCTCTATAAGATGTAGGATCTGAACCGCCCAATCAATCCACTAAGTCAAGTTTTGCTATTACAACATCTTGAGCATTCTGTGTTGTAGTCTTGGCAACTGCAGCGCTTTACGACTTTCTGGAATCTTATCAAATCGCTCTATGCATTGTGATAACATCAATACAGAAGCAAGCTCCAAACTGCTATAAAATTATTAATACCCCTCAAGTCTTGTAAAACTATATCAAAATCAACGGCTCTACTTATGGAATACTTATGGAAACAGGGGGCAGTCTGCTGCAGCATTTGGTGAGATGCCTAAAAATATCGCAAAACTCCAGCATGCTTCTTGAATTTGTCTGACTTGGATTCAGCATGCTGGAGGGTTAGGTAGAGAACACATCACCATAAGGATTACCAAGGAGATTGTTCTGAAAAAATATGCTTTCCTGAGTATCGTTATATGCACAACATTTCAGAATTTGTTGAGTTTCTGTGGAGGATGTGAGGTCTGAAAACACCTAGATTGCATGCAACTGAATTTTCGATGAATGTAAATTTTCTAAATGATAAACAACACGTTGCACGATAATAGTAAACAAAATCAAACACAGGATTTTGACAAGGTCAAGTGGCTCCAAGTCAGTCGGTGATTCTACAACTCATTTGTGTGAGTCCTACATATGAACTGATACTGCGTGTGAGCGTTTAAGATTTCACAATGGAATCACAACGTATACATTCATTTTGAGAACCATTAATGGTGTACACAAAGGGAATATGCGGGAATACGAATCTGTGACAAGAAATCACACGATAAAATTAGTTCTGGAATATAAGCTTAGAACCTCAAAAAAATCACGCTTTTGAGTAATATATTACATCAGCTTATTGAATCGCGCGCATCTCACAGAGAAACTGAGAATTAATACTTTGTTTCTACAGTTTCATCAAACAGATATTTGTTTTAGGATTTCGACGATTAAAGCTCAGTTACTGATTCAGATTACTGATTCAGATTAGTCATTGCGTTGATACCTCAAGGAAAGAAACCAAGCAGACTTTTTTACGCTAAGTAATTTATATCCAGTTTTTCACATGCATTAAGTTCCACAGGCATCATTTTCTTGGCTGTTCAATTAAGACTTATCATTTTACAGACATCGTAGATTCGTACATTTTTCCCCAAATTCTCAAATCACCATTTTTTGATTATTCTATATTCTTTTTATGACAGAAAAACCAAACGTTGTTTTCCTGCTTCTCCGCAAGCTGAAAATTTCATTCCCTGAGCACCGGTACTAAAATCTTGCATTCTGTGTATCCATTTTTTTTTTTTTTTTTATTTTATTAATTTTTTTTTTAGAGAGGGGGGGAGGTATTTTAGGAAGATTGCTATAAATACTTGTTGGGTTGGTGCCAGTAGAATGATTATATCATTTCCATCAAGCAGTAGTATTATCCCTGATTTTTCGCTTAATTTGATATTTTCTTGAATTTCTTCCATTATATTCGAGACGAGAATGTTGACATCAGTATCATTTCTACTTAGCTTTCTCAGATTTATGTGATCTTTCTAACTTGGTACTTTGTATGGCACGAGTTTTTTTCTTTGAAAAAAAATATGTGTTTCAGTCCATATCCTCTAAATTTTGTAGTTTGATATCAGAGATTCCTTCTCGAATTAGATACTATTGTATTGCCACTTTTTTATATACAAACATCGATTAGGAAATCATATCAGTCCTTACAATGAGGTTATGTCTCAGCTTTGTCTTCACGACATCTCTTACGGCCTCAACTGCCACTATCATAGTAATTTTTCTCTTTTCAAGAAACCAGTATCAGCAAACACAATTTATTAGTAGGTAGGGAATTCGATTTCTACTATGATCGCTTGATGCATTTAACTCTGAAGTTGAAGGTAGATCGTGGATATTTGCTAATTCAGCATGTAAAGGAAATCGATGTATAGACTTTATTTCAAGTCTCTCATATCTTTCCACTCCGGCGTGTGTGCGTACTTTATGTCGTCGAGGAACTCTTTACAAATTTTAGTTTTCGAGGCCTTTCGATGATAGCACTGATACTATTAGTTTTACAGATGCTTTTTGTGATCTGTTATAAGTAAAACTAAGTACACACGATTCACTTGTGTAGGGCACGCTTCTGATAGAAACATTCAGGAAAAGCTACCTCTGCTAAACTTATTCACTTGGCTTCTCTTGATTGAACTCACTTTGGCTTCTCTTACCCTCGTTAAATTCATTAACCTTTTCTTTCTTAATAAGGCTCTTGCTGAATGGACCGAATTTGATTGTGATCGCTAAGATCAAGCCAATTTAGATTGCGGAACGGCGTTCCGCACCTTTGAATTTTCAAGAAGTGAAATCTTTTCACTGATTGATGTAAAGCACCTTAATTAGATTATTATAATTGAACTCCATTGGTTGTTGTTGCAAAATCTCGATTTGTTGTTATGAAGAAAAGAGTTCCCTGGTGTGTTCCACGTAGAAGGTGAAAATCCATTCTTCCGTCTGAAAATGAAAGTACGTGAGAAGGGGGTCGGATGTGTGAACAGCTCGGGAATGCATGATGACGATGATGGCCGGTTGTTGTAAAATTTTAAAAATTGCGTTAAAAACTTTCGAAATATCGGCAATTGCAAGTACCTTCAAGATTTGCGTGCAATCATGGAGAGTACATAAGACAAACGTAGGAATAGAAACTGCAGAAGAAAAACGGACGGTATCGAACCACCATGCACTTCATTTCACACTCGCATTGGTGAGAAAGGTACTCAGTGTCTGTCTCTGGAATCGTTATGAAATTCTTGAAGTGAACTTCACAATTTCAAAATCAAAATACTTCATGGTCGATGTATATACACGGTGCCATCTGCACACTGATGTGCGTTCAGACATCCGTATTCAATGCCTGTTATTCTATTATACTTCAAATACAATAAGTCTTTTATCTAGAAGACACGTGGAAAATCTTCGAAAGCATACCTCAAATCTGTTAAGGATTTGAGACTTCCGATTATACAATTGTTTGACCATTTACATAACACTCGAAACTAGAGCACGAAAACACGTGAATTAAGGAATTTCTCACGCTGCATTAGTGGCTATCGGGAATTCTTCCAAAAAGTACATCGAAAGTAAGCCGCCTGATGTTAATACTGAGAACATCTGGCTCCAGTCTGTAAGATGTCTTTCATGTCAAGGTTAATCGCAATGCCAATATTAATGTCCACTCGTAGATGGATGTTTTTCTCACTTGAAGAGACCGAAGGCAACACGTCGCATTTTTTTCAATAATCATTTCAAGAGTTCATCTTCCACTGGCAGAACGGTGTCGCTCACAGCTTTGCCAACGCTGCAGACATCGCGATCCGGAGGCAAGGTTCCCCCTACTCAGTGCGCACACACATCGTCGTCAGAGTCTCTCGTGTACATTTATCCGGACTTGCCTGAAGTTGAATGCAGGATGAGCAAAGAAATGCCACAACAAATAACCAACAACACCGCAGAGCAGACAGGTCATGTTTCATCTTCCGGATTCTTCATTCCGTTCATAATTCAGAAAAATATGGCTTCTGGTGCATTCGAATCACTGCCAAAGATTGCTGCGTCTTACCAGTCATCTGATATGATGCTGCGCATTCCACTGGCAGTTCGCGCTCTCAGTGAATCGCCGCTTGGTTCTGAAAGTAAAGGAGACTCCATGTCGAACGAAGGAAGGATGTATTCTGAAGGAAAACAAGAAATGGTTAAAGAGAACAGAAGAAAATGCAAGGGCTACGGAAGGATCCGTCCAGATGGCGGAAAAAACGGGGGAACTTGTGTGTCAGGGAAAAAAATTGCAGCTTTTTATGACGCCTCGCAGATCATTTCAATGATTCCACTTCAAGATGATATCACGAAGGTCATGGATCTGGAGAAAAGGGAAAAAGATCTCGAAAGCGAGATCGAGAGGAGACTCGTGGGCTTTTTTCAAGACAGAGGAAACAGCAGCACCCTTCGAGAAAAGTTCTCTGAATTCACGAACCTCATCCGGCAGAAGAAGAATCATGGAAAGGGCGAATGCAGAAACTGTTCCAAATTCCTAATGAACATGGTTGACAGTATCACACAATGCTTGTGCAATGTCAGTCCTCCGTTGGCCTACCTAATCTCGGACATTGCAGAAAAGGAAAGCATTCTATCTCCATCGTATCTATCTCTGAAGATTAACTCGAAAAACTGTTGCTGCTCTCGAACTCGTACAGATAACTTGACCTCTAATTTCATATCACCGGACAAGCATCTCGGGAGCCTGTCCCCAGTAGTGCGCAGCTCGCGGGATTCCAGACGCGTAATCCACAAGCAATACGGAGGACACCCAGCTGATATCGGAGCATTCCATGCTTTTCAAGCTTCTAAGCAAAGACCAAAGTCACTTACCGGTTTGGAAAATTCTCTACCTAAACTAAAACGAGTGCCAGTCAACAAGAGGTAGTGTGCTTTGCTCTTTCGAAAAACATCTTCAAGCTGATCATTTTAGGCCAAACGATCTACAGTGAACGTCGATAGAAGATGGGTGGTGATTTTAGATTTTAACATGAAAAACTTCATTTTTCTTCCTCCTTTTCTGAACGATGAACGTTCGTCAATAGAAAACATGTGAATCAATGGCTTTACAAATGCTCGTCTCATCTTTGGGGAAGTTCGTGAATGCCTATCCATTCATTCAAAGCATCTAGTGATCTCGAAGATTTTTTTTCAATACATCAAAATAACGGGAGGTGATCAGAGAGTTCTAAGATTTAGCCTTGATTTCAAAGGAGCATGTATGTACAACATTTTCATGAGCTGTCCTCTTCAAAGGGACCTTGCTCTGATTTGCAAGTATCCACGTTCCCTTTTGGAATGAATGCCTTAGAAGTCTTCAGCTGTTAACAATTATCGAGTCCTACTGTCCTATAATTCCGAATGGTCGGAAAGTCACCGCCAGGTCTTCTACTCTTTTGTTTCATTCCGACTGTTGAGAATATAGAAAGAGACCTTATGGGGAGAAATCAGGCGAACACGTGTGAGTTTGTTTTTGGTTTTTTGTTTTTCCAGCCAAAAACTCTTGAGAAGGAGAGTCATTATGTTGAAGAAATTGTCGACCATTTTCCAGTATGCTGCAACGGTTCCGTCTGACCTTATTCCACAGTCGAATGGAAACCTCTTCATAAAAGTTCTGGCTACTCTTCGACCGGCTTCGACTGCTACAAAATTTATTCGGGATTGACGTCGGAGATCTCTGCAACGCCTTCACAGGTCCATCCTCAGTCATATTGGAAGCTTCTCTTTGCCAAAAAACGACCAACTTACTTTAGAAAGCATCGCCTTTTGCTCTGTTTCACACAAACTTGAACTCACAGACTCGTCTGTCTTTTCCACCTACTATTGCCTTCCTTTTCAGTGATGGAAAAGTAGTTGGTTGTGGGAATCGGTGCGTTTTTGTTTCGTCAATGACAACCGCAGCGGACAAAATCCTCGAACTTTTTGGTTACACCTCGTGAATGACGACGATTAGGTCTCTTTCTATCAACCCTATCCAAAATGCACGATTAAATGCAAAAATGTGATTTCATAAATTTTAATAGCTTTTGTGTCGTTCAAGTTCTACGAGACATAATATCACAGAACAGGTTACTTTACATTTCAGCACTGAATGCTTCCGAGGAAGTGAGTATGTATCGGAATATGCTAAAATGTGGTTTCTTAATAAATGGTTATTAATGAATAAATGATTGTTCATCTTACAAAATGAAACGATTCCAGTTCAGAGGAATGCGAAAATTTCCTCAATGTTTGCTTGCACCAAGATAACCTCAAATGGGAATCTTTTCTGCTCGCACTACTAATTTCTGACCTGTAACGAAGACAAGAACGAAACGAATCAATTTTCCTCTATAGTAAGGATTCATTTATACATGCCTTTTTTTTTTTTCTTTCTTTCTTTTTCCTCCTAAAGAACGCTAACTGTACTTGCAAATATTTGTGCATCATTAATTTTTCGTATGAAACTCCGAACTTCATTCTTCAGGCTTAATTTCCAAACAATATAAGATAAATCATTGCTTTTGTGGAATTTATCATCTGAACCACAGAAATGTTTTATGCGATGAGAGAACACTAAGGCTTGTCTTCATTTGCTAAATTTGATTCTTTCAAAGATTCTTCACATTATGAACTCTTGAGATATGTAAATTCGTTTTTGATTCGTAAACTACCGAATGTGAAGCGCATCATGCAGTTTATTTTTCAAGGGTATATGCTGGCACTTAATTGAAATAGTATTGTGAATATAAAGCACTGGGTTAAGAAGGAACACTGAAACTGGGATACATTGCTGTGAATAGCAGCCTGCTATTAAGGAAGGAAATGTAATGCATGCAATACTTTCATTTGAAACCTTTGGCTTCTTTGAGAAAACAAAAACTGTTTCAAAATATGGAGGGTGGAACCATTTCAGAGATAAAGAAAATTAAGCATGATTTCTGGTATTGATGAGTGATGCCAATGAACTTTGAAAGAAAAGCATGGATGCCTAGTGCAATTCTTCTCAGCATCGATTTTTGTATAGATATTTGAAGAGCATGGATATTCGTAATTTGTTCATAGCAGTGTCTTTAAAAGCATTTCCTTTTTCGCAAAACTGTATCACACCGTGGTATTTTAAAAAGGAATGTTCTTTGGTTGAAAAAACCGTGACTGTGTGGAAGCGACACTTTGAGAAACCAATTCAGTGAATCCGAGTTCCCATCTTGAGCTGATTGGCTTTATCGGAAGCGATTAATATCCATCTGAAAACTCAAACCAGAGAATGGAAGATGATTTTAATGAATGACGAATTGCTGATACAGGGGTGGAGTTTCATTGGGACCCTTGATGGATTTCACAAAAATCAGCACAGAAGCTACTATAACAAACCAAAGAAAAATTATCCCAGGCTCCTGACTTTCGTCCTTCCTCGTTACAATCTTCAAACATGGTTTGCTCCCATGGATCTTGGTAGGCGGCTGGAGACCTACGAAGCTTTCTTTTAATGGAGCTCTGAACTCGGAACAATATTTTATACCCAAGTATGGATGAAAATAATAGACGAAAAAATTGCAAAGAAGGAATATATGTTGTTTGGGTTTTGCAGTCTAATTACGCATGATCGTACTATACATTAAAGCATTTATTTTCTGAAAGTCTCCAGAGCTTGATTCTCAGCGGAGACCATACATGTTCAAAGGAATAAATGAGAAACCCACACAAATCTTTTTTTTTAAGCACAGCTTTGTACTGCATTGATGAAATCATCAACGAATAAATTAAACCGAATTAAATTAAGAACAGTGCAGAGTGAGAAATAGTTGCAATTGAGTTGTCCTTGAAATCCTGCACATTTTAAATCGCGTTAAAGGCATCCAGGTAATTGCAGATGGTTATAGGAGATATATGTAGGGGCAACTAAAATAGTTAATAATACAGTCTTCAATATATATTCCAAATTAAATCATCCTCTGGCTTAAGCAAAAATGCTCGACCCCTTACGCATACCTCAAAATTGATAAATTATAGTAACTTGAATTCGTGGCATCTCAATTCCAATTCATAGCAGCTTGTATGGCGTCATCGACCACGTGTATTAAAAGAGTCCTTTGCGTATTCAAATATTTTGATAGGCGTTCAGTCTTATTTAATAGAAATTTCCTCATGGAGAAATATCGACGTTTTACCGCGACAGTGCATAAATTTTCTGTTACAGTAGATAAATCTTTTCTCCCTCTCCATCATTTCACCTAAACACTCGCTTCACCTTAGCTGGCAATGGTTCCAGTGGAATTTGCTTGAATTTTTGAGGACATTAAGTGTTATCATCTTATGAAAGCACATATTGTTTTTTTTTTTTTTTTAATTTCCTGGTTTCTAGAGCCACTTGAGCTCGTTTTTAAACAAACCGTTCCTTATCTGGATCTCGGTGTTTGCGAATCTCCCAGAATAGACTCCAGGCTCTGTTTCTCAAGATCAGAATCCAGTGCTCAAATAAAGTGCTCTCACGAATCTTTAAATTAAATAGTTTTCTTGAAGATCCTGTCTCTGCCTTTATCCAGGGAGACAGCATTTCCACATTGCTTCTCGATCGGGAATTTCATCAATGAAGGATTGCCTTCACACAAACTTGGCACTGGCTCATCACAAGAATTTATTCCTACGGGACGGATCCTTGTTTTTGCAATGGAAACTCCGATTATCTGATTAGTACAGCCGCCTTTCTGTATCACAGAACATAATTTGTTTCCAACAAGTTTACAAGAAAAAACAACAGTAACACGATCCATTTCCTATCTTTCCTTAGCAGATCGAAGTCAAAATGCTCAGCACGTTTGCATTCGTGAAAGCTTGGCGTGATCTTCCATGAAGAAAATAATAAGTAGTGGCTCTCCATAAGCTCCTTCCTGGGAGCATTATTTCTGTATCAGGCGGAATTATCAATCCGAGCATCTCGAGTAATAGTTTCAGGGAATATCCACTCAGCACCTTGCTTCCTGATGCTGAATTTCCTGTGTTCTTGATTTGTACAGGGTCTATTGGAATTATTCAATAGCCCCACAGCACTTTCTGCATATGAGTCTCATGGTCACATATATCCGGATGGACATATAGTTGCCATGCACTGGCATGCACATTGAATACAAACACTGAAAAGCGTTGCCGACGCATCTTGAAATGCGACATTTCAGCTCAAATACTGCGCTGAACACCCAACTCGAAGGCCACACGGACCCCGAAACAAGTGCCAAACGCACCTACGAACAGAATAGGTCGAAGCGAAATTTTCTTGCAATTCTCATCACTGCAAAATTTTTAAATCGCGTTCCTACTTAAACTACTTACTACAAAGAGCAAGGAATACACGGTGGCGGGATGAGCCGAAGAGTACCCACAACCCCCTGAAAGGGAAACCCCTAGAACAGTGCAGAAGTTTTCAAAATGAAGATCTAACACGTCTCCACAAGCTGCAAAATTCTTGAAACCAGGGATGCGAAGGAATCACATACTTCGGCTGCAGAGGCTTACAGGATAATCACAGACGCTTGGAACTTTTGTCCGCTATCGGCGGAATCTTCAAGATGAGAAATGGAGAATGGAGTGTGTTTGGATAAAATAGTCAAACTGTGAAAACGAGACCGAAAACGATTGAAAATCAACGAGGATCATGTGTAGAAATAATTAATAATTTCATGGATTCTCCATTAATGCTCTCGATCTATGTTGTTTTTCGATTCTGTCATTCGCTGTGGTTTCTCTTACTTTCGAACACTATTTGCTTATTGACTGATGATAAAAAAAAACCTGATATTAAAATAGCGCTGCTATCGAAAAAGACATTGTGAAAGATAGAACCAAAAGTTTCGTCAGAATGACTCAATCTCGTAAGTGTATCTTCTCAGAAAATAGTTGAGAGAGTTGGTAAAACAAATCAAGAAACCTTTATTTGGAAACAGGTGTCCGTTTAACAAGCCACCTATAGAACTTGACAGACTGTTTATAGAGTCACTTCCTACTTTTGCAACTATTAGACAGAAACTGCTCAGTTGGAAACGTTCGAAACGTAGGGGCGATGGGTCAGAAACTTTAATCACGATATGTTTTTAGGTGAGAATGAATGGATGGATTGAGACCTCATCAAAATCCTCTCATATGAGCAGAATTCTGAAAACGGATCAAAATTTGAGGATGTGGTTCTTGATTAAATATTGATTTTTTTGTGTATCCGAATGTAAATTCTATTGCACTGTAGACTTTTTTTTCTCACTTTTTATAATCGTAGATTTCATTTTAGTACTACGTTGTACTTTTCAGATCCAAGCCTCTGTTGTCCAAAGTATGTGCTTACGGATTTATCTTCCATGCAAATTGAGAAAACTATACTGTTCGATTTGTTTTTTCGTTCTTTCGAGTTGAGAGTGTTTGTTTTTTAACATTACAACTCTTTTCATTGAACGAAACCCATACTGCATTCGTCATCATAGCTTTGGACATGCTTCTCTCTTAAATGTTACATTTCTTCTTTGGTTTTCTGCTTCCAGGTTCCTCAAACGTTTCCGTTAAGCTAATTTTCCATTAATTGAGAAATCTGTATCGTCTTAGTTCATTTCTTTTTTAATGTTACTTGCTAAAGTATGCACTTTTTTTTTTTTTCTACATTGGTGTGTTGAAAACCTGATCAGAAACTCCTCGAGGCATTCTTTCATAGACACACACACACTGCCATTATTTCATTGGATACTGAGTGTATCTCATTACTTGAATAGTTTAAGAATTCAGTGCTTTAATGTTCTTTTTTCACACTGATTTATAATATTTGTTGATGAATGTCTTCCCCCAAAAAAAGGATCGAAAAAGGATCATTGCATATTCTTCTTTTTTCTAATATAGAGTCGATGAGCAGATGATTCTTTCTACTCGAGACACAATAAAGAAGCAACATCGGTGTTATGGTTCTAACATATTTCCAAAGAACCGTACCAGATTGAAATAAATTTTACTCTAACGAAACCAAATAACAAACTCATAGAATCGTTGTCTCTCTCAGCTTTACAAGTTGACTTTCTTTTAAGAATATCAAAGGCAAACAAACTTGAAAGATCTCACCTCAAAACCTGATTTTTCAAACACGTGATTCAATTATCAAAAAATTCTCAAGAGATCTGCTTGTTGTATCAAGTTTCTATGGGCATCTCAAACATCATCGCATTCTGAAAATGGCTTCTACTGTTTACTTGATGATAAAACATTGTCTTCTAAAGGGATTCATCAAAACAAAAGTAAGTTTGAAAACTAGATAAATAATGTACTTTTGCATTCCTATTTCAACAGAATACACTAAAATGATATACATATAAAAGACAGACAGTAAACAGTTTGTGTATTTCATTCCCAATTGCTCAGCAAATATCTCTAAAAAGTGCAATGATTTGTTATCTGGTTAATTCATGGTTATCTTCGTGTCATCATTGCCCGTAATGCATCATTGCACTTACGACATGTTTACTGAGCATCCACATTTTCTCTTTCTTAATCATCTGGTTTCGTTCTATGATTATTCCTTTTCAGCAATTGATCTACTGATCAATAAATCCTAGAACTCTTGGAATAGTATCGGGCTTGAATTCTTTCAAAAGTCACATGAGAACACAGTGGAATAAAACGAATTCGCTTTGGAAATAATCGACATCGGAGGTTGAAAATCAACAACATAACAAATTACGACTACTTTCGTAAATTTTGTCCTCTCCTATTATTCCATACAACTGCAAGTTACACGAATAATAGATGGCGTGGAATTGTGATTCAAATTCAATTAAGTGCATTTGTGAATTAATGATGCTCTGATCCTATAAACCTTGACATCGAGACCACTATAAACATTCCCAATGAACTGAGAACTATACAATTTCTCAGTGTTTTTAATATGTGGTGCTTTTTTTGTCACAAATCTTGTCACAGTCTAGTACTGAGAGACAAATAGATTCAAGGTGTTTCTCATTCACTTATAAGCTCTATCCGGTAATAGAATGGTGCTACTTCTGTACAAAAACTTACATTTACACAAACTAATGAATGCAAAATTCAGAGTGATTCAACTCCGAAATCTGAATTCACATTTAATTTCCAAAAGCTGAATCTTCAAAACTCAGTATGAAATCTTCGAAACATATCAAAACTAAGGCATGTAGATACAGATTTGTGTTACGTACTGCTCGTGAAAACTTTAACAAATTGTGCTGACGATTGGAGGAAAATCACAAATTATGAAAACATAGTGTTTGAAAGAGAGAGGAGGAACTCATACCGCTATTTGCAAAACTAGCCAACAATTGATATAGAATCAAAGAATATCCATTGCATTCAACTTGGTATTTAGCGGCAAGTGAAAGTGATGTACGCGGAATGCTATCTGGGAAGAAATGTGAGGATACCAGCATCAGAAAAGTAAAAAGTGTTCTTGAAACTTCATTTTCTCAGATGCACTAAAAACAATGCGTATACAGAAATCCTGTGAATTTGCGAGCTTGTGCAGTACGTAAATGCATTGTGAAATACAGGGGGAAACCAATTATGCAGCTTCAGTCGGATTTTACACTTCATATTGGATTTTATGCTGCTGGCATAAATAATTGGCATCTAGCAATCAGAAATCAAAAAAAAAAAAAAATCAAGTTGCAGAATGTTTGATTAACAAAGCGTATTATTATTTTAAATATCTCTAATGTAATCAATCAAACAGTGCGGATTAATTTAGTGTACAATATAGCGTAAATCGTAATTGTGATAAATAAATTGCATGTTGTGTCACATTATTTTATTTATCGGAAAATCAATGGCAGTGAACAGATAAGAATGCGCGACTAACAATATTTTTAATAAACAATATTTAAAGTTCTGTCCTAGATTAAAGCTAATTTCAAAATATTCGCAAATAAATCATGTCAATTACCGAATTTTTCATTTTCTGAATATTAGCGGTTATTTACTTATTGATTAGAAAAGTTGGTTATCATGTAGAAAATGGTTTGTGTTGTGTATCCCGAATGTTGTAATTTTCGTTTATAGTAAATTTAGAAACTTGTTTTTGAATCTTTCAAAGATGTGCATTGTAAAACTCATTGTTAATTTAATGTCATGGATAATATAATTATCAATAATGTAGTTTCATTTTAACTTGGATTTCAGAGTGAAGCGAAATAATTTTTTGACATCTAAAGGTGATAGGGATATAGATTAAAAGTGGAAATATTACGAAAATATAAGTCGACATTTGTACATTTGCAGTAATGAATCAAAATTCAGGTAAACTTGAGTGCAAAAGTAGTGCAAAGTTGTGTTCATATGGCACGTTCAGAAAGAAATTAGGTTGTAATTACAGAGGGAAAAATGAACCGCATTTATTTGTGGATGTTTGCTATCAAAAAGTTGTGTTTGTGTGTAATTGAATAGGATCGGCATTGTAGTTATTGGAACTTGTTCTTGTTGCTTTGTTAATGTAAAATTTCCAAGTTTGTGATCATTTGGTCACGATTTTAAAAGATTCCAAAATTGGAAAACGTTTTGATTAATAAACTCTGGAATTACCGGGCATTAAGTGAGCGTGCCGAACCCATTGTATGTAATGACATATTTCAATAATATTTCCCATGTATTTAGAAATTCGAATCGTTTATTGCTTAACTCATGATTTTTGTTCTTTTTTTTTTTTTTGTAGAAAAAAGTGCAAATCTTTAGACATTATCGTTTTAAAAATATGTTGAAAGTTATTTAAATAGAAGTCGATTTTATTGTAAATACCTTTTCTTCATTACAACCGAATTGCAATGCTGCAGATAGAAACTTATGAGTGTTGATTCATCATTTGGTGAGTTAACAGTTTGTCAATTTTTTTTCAGTAGCATAATGGTAATTCATGATTTTTCTTTTTGTGTGGAGAGAGGGCTTAAATGATATTTTTTGACAAGAAGTTTCTTGTTTTTCATTTTATTATATGAATGTTTCTGGGATTTTGTCCTAAACTGTATTAAAAACTTAAATGATGTGGTTTGATTTGTTATGTAGGAGTGCTGTTTTTAGTAACAAAAAGTAACTTTCTGGTTATTTTTTCTTGTTTGATTTAATGTTTGTGTATTGGTTTTTAAACATATTAAATTACTGTCATTGTTAAATGTTGTGAACATTCAGGTTTGGTGATTCAAGCACATTGCAATGAATTTAGAGTGAGTGCAGGATGTTAGATCTGATTACGTTCTTCTTTTTGCTGTGCTATACTTGAGTTGAGTAGTCAAGTTCATAAGTTCCATTAATTTTCATTTAGTGTATTTTACTTTTTGTTGATTGTTCTAAACCAGGTATGTGTGCATACTTTCATTTCCTTGTCATGGCCATTGATGACTGTTTGTGTTAATTAGTGCTGTTGAATTTTCAAGTCTCGATTTTAGTACAATTGTACATGTTATTATTAATTGAAGTTCTTTTTCATTATTGTTTTGACAAGCTTTTTCGTCATTATGTATAACAGAATGCATCCTTGTCATCTTCTGTGTACTCTTTGCTTTGTGTTACCCTAATAAGGCAATCAGTTTCAAGGAACAGATTATTATGTGCCTAATAATACTGAAAAATATATCTATATGATAATTCGATCGTAAGAAATTGTAGTGTGTTCTTTTGTCATAGTTGAACTTGTTTGCTTGTATGTTAAGATACTTCATAGTGTTTTAATTATAGTTAAGTTCATAGTGTTTCGAAATCATGCCAGATTCACCACGTTTTGGAAGTCTAAAGTTGCCAAATAAGTTATAGAAGATCCAATGATTTTAACGCTGAATTTCGGCAAATTCTACCCTTGACTGAAGGCGAACATGAATCTTTAACTTTTAATGACTCGCATTTGCATACAGAATTCTTTATATAGAGAATAAAGAAGCTGTATTAAATTCCACAGTATATAAAAATGAAATTTTTTTTTTTTTCATTTGATGCTTTTGAAAATTTCCATTTCCATGTAAATTACCATGTTTATAGACATTATTGAACATTTTTAATGTTTCTCATGCTATAAACCATTCAATATGAAAAATTTGCACTTTTATCCCTTTTATAGATTGATTTCAATTGGTTTCTCTCTTCAATCAGAAGAATGAATAATCAGGATGTGACTTTCCCAAATGACATAAAGAAATCTCTTTTGGAAGAAATTAGTGTAGATGAGGATAGCTCATTTTCTGATAAGGATGCTAATTCATGTAAAAATAAAGAACTTAGAAAAAAGAAGAAAAAACATAGACACAAGCATAAAAAACACAAAGTTAAATCAGGATCTGTTGAAAAGTAAGATAATTATGTTTATAATTGTATTGGCTTACTAATTGTTATCAACATGTGTAGATGGATCCTGCATACACTGTATTATTAAGTTTTTTATATATTGAGTTCTCAGCTTATTAAAAATATAAGTTTGGGTTTTTTTTAATCAAGGTATCAGATGTTTATGTTTGTATATAGTATCAAATATTGATTTCAGTAACAGCTGTTTATAAAATAAGAAGCATTATATGGAACCTAGGAATGAGTTGGTTTGGATTAGAATCATGTTGTTTATTTATTCTATTTTTTTGAAAAATGAGTGTTTCACATGATCCAAATGAGTATGGTAAAACTTGGCAGCACGGTCTTAAACATGTGTTTATAGTTTCCATATTGTTCACAGAATTCTGCTAACAAAGTGAACACATCTTTGGTGAATTTCAGTGGGATTTTAGGATTGTTCATCTCATTAATTTTTTTTAAAACAATTCTTGTTGGGAAATATGGCATTGTTAATTATTGATCTCATTTACTATTATTATAAACATTGGATGTAATTTGTAGTTATACATAAGTAAAGTGATGTGTGGCTTATTCGAAATTAACTATGTTGCTCGTTTTTGCAATAAATAAGGTGAGCAAAATATTTAAATCATGGAATAGAAGAATTGATCCTGATTAAGAAAAGCTTTAGTTTTCCAAAATGCAATCAGCTGCAATTATTTCCAAACTGAATTATGCAGGCAAAATAGTTCAGAAAAATCTCCTCTTTGTTGTAATGTGCTGTTTGATCATGTCATCTCGAAGTACTTTTTATCCAAAAAGAGGATTATATGTAAAGTAGTAGAATTTAAAAAAAAAATTAACTGTGTTGTAAACACAATTGCATACGTGTGCACTGTTGACTGTAGCTGCAAAACCTGAAGGCATGAATAACTTTGGCTTGTAGATGGTGATTTCATTGTTTATCTTCATAGTGAGGGTGAACAGAGTGGGGGTCAAGGTCAATTGTCACTGGAAAATTATTTATGCAGGATATGAAATTATAAGGCATTGTTTAGGTGATGGAAGGCACACAAAATAGCAATAAGAAACACATTTGTTCTTCGTAAAGATAAAAGACATCATAAAAAATTAGCTTCTATTTTTCATTAAAAATTCCTGTTTTATAGGTGATCTGAACATGAAGGTCAGTGATTTATGTATCCAAAAACCGAATCTTTGTTTTGTTAACAAGTATTTTTTAGTGCTTTCAAGATATATTGCTTTACATTTCAGTTTTCCCTCATGTATTCCTTTTATCAGGATTTCTTGTTCTTAGCATAGTCAAATTAATTGTTGTGATCCTTTGTTTTCTTTTGTTTGTGTGTGTGTGTGTGTGTCTGTGTATTTCCAACTAATCAGGAGAAGAGGAGTAGAGCTATTTTTATTTATTCTCTTATAAGTCATATTTTGACAATGATGCATGATTGTGTAATGATTATGTTTACAAAGTGGTGTTGATGCTGATGTCTGCATTTTCACTATTCTTTGAAGTTATAAATGTATTTCATTTCAGGAAAAAGAAGCATAAACATAAGCATAAGCAGTTGAAGAAAAAAAATCTAGCAACAGTGTCTCGTCATGAAATTTTTTCAGAAAATGCCAATGATCAGCATTCATCTTACAAATTGAAAAGCGTGAAAAAGAAAAAAAAAGAATACTCTAAAGTCAAGAAAGAAGCAGTGAAAGACAAAAAATGCCTCTCAGATGGAATAGATTCAATTTCTTCCGCTGAAGAATCTTTGCAAAAGAATTATTCTGATGCAGAAGGAGAGTGTATTGTTGAAAGTTGTGCCATTAATGATATGGATTTAGAAGATCTTATGAAACAAAAGGTAGCTTTATTATTAAATATCTAATTATTATGATCTTAAAATATGTGATACTCGAGAATAGGATTGAATAGATGTGATATACCACTCTATTCACATAAGCAACATTGACATTTTCAAAAGAATCAGTGAAATTTCGCACGTTATATTTGATTGTCAGGATATAATTGATGATTGTCAGTTCCTGACAATACTCAGTTGTGTACATGGGTGGAAATACTGTATAAGGGATTCACATTTGCATTCAGAATACACATGAAGCACACAAATTACCTTTGGTGCTTACTGAGTTTTTTTGCATCCCTTAATGGCAAATTACGAGCAGATACATAATCCTTTCTTAGAAGGGTTTTTATTTATTTTAAAGTTTTTGCTGAGATTCTTTGATGTTTTGAAATCAAATTTATTCAGAGATAAAAAAAAATGAATTACAGTTTATGATGTATGGTGAACTAAAATCAAGAGTCCAATAATGAATAATGAAACATAACTAATAAAACAGTATGATAAACATTGATGAACGCGTATTCCAAATTTTGCAAGTAACGGATACATACGAATGCATGTTCTTTGTGAGGACTCTTTATGTAGGATTAGGAGGTCCAGCTTTTAAGATTTAGAACACTATCGCCTGTTTCATGGTTGTCTAAATAGCTTTTATTTCTCCTGAAGCAAAAGATGATAATGAGTAGAAGTTGTTGCGTGTACAAAAATTAATTTATAATTTCAACATTATGAAATCTAATGATCTAGCAAATAAATGTTCTTTTATGAAAATCAGCAGTCATTTCAAATCTTGCATAAACTACATTTGTGTTTGGAGGAAGAACAGTTATCAGTTTTTATGGACATAGGGAAATCATTGTTGCTGAGTGGATGTTATGCAGAACAGCAGAAAGTATAGAAAAACTAATTGGTTTAGTTAGTTTAACATCTTTGTAGTGACAGCATCAAATAAATAAGTTAATAACTTGATGATTATTCACCCAAAAGTCAACAGATAACAAGCCAAGAGAGGAAAATAGTAGTTTTGATTGTCTGATATAGAAATATAATGTGAATGGTATATTTTCGAAAATCCACATGTGCTCTGAAGAAGCTTTTGCATTAGCAGCATTAATAAAAACAAGCTTTTAAGCATGTAGTCGAAGTAACATTTATGAGATTGCAATAGTTCAGAACCCGAATCCAGCTTCAAGCACTGCAGAAATTAACAAAATTTTTATATAATAATACATCAGTAATTTACAGATAAAGCAGAATATCGGAAGGTTCAAATTACAAATTCACGTTTGATTTTGAATTATTTTGAGTGGTTTCGAACGTTTGAAATACAGGAGGATATTTGTTTAATGCCAGAATTCTTCATGCAAAATAAAATACCATCAGATGATCATGCACAATGATTGTTTTATTATCAGTCATTATTTACCATATTGTATCGCAGCCTAATCTAACGAATAATGTAAAAGTGCGACGATTTGCAAAAAGATTCCATTGAATATGTAACCAGAGGGTATGCCAGGACTAAACTTTTGTAGTGATCTGTTCGAATGATGCTTGTCTAAAAGGTATAAATTTTTCATAGTTTGACCACATTCGCATACCAATTTGACCAAATTGCAGCGCGAAAGTATAGTAAAGTATTCAAACTGTTAACATTATATTCATGAGATCTTGTTTTGAGTATTATCCTTGGACTACATAGGATGAAAAATGTGGATGATATGTTACCTTGTAAGTATGGCAGGAATGAAATCTGCTTTCAATTCTTAAGCAACATATTGTGAAAATACAATAGCCTCTTTTAAAATAATATTTTATGATATTGATAAGTAATGATGTTTTTTATGATGATGGGATTTTTTTATTTTATTTTATTTTTTGAGTGTTTTTTGTATTCATTTGTCGCTTTAATACAAATTTCTATTGCAGGCACTGCTGCAAGCGAAACTGGGGGCCTATCTTTCAGAAAATGATTCGGATGAAGAAGTATCAATTACTCACGTTGTAACTCGTACAGAAACTAAAGATAATTCAAATACCACGAAGTTCGAAACTAATTCTAATAACGTTATTGAAGAAATATGTATTGTTTCCCACAGCAAAAGGAAGATCAATGAGTAATTAATTTGATTCATAGTTTTTTATTTTCACTGAAAAAACTATTCAAAGGAACTCGATTGACGAGTTTATTTATCCATTTATTTTATAAATTGAGAGCTCATGTCGAAAAATAAAATTAAACTTGCTTATAAAACAACAAATAAAGCAAATTTGGCATTAAAATTTTGTTTTTCCTAGATCAAGTGGAGTTAACGCCAAACGAAAACAACCGAAAATCAAAAATCAAGAAGATAATGTTCATAAAAATAACGAAAAGTTAAACCATAGTGAGAACAGTGTCATTTTAGTTGAAAGGCGTAATGATGCGAGTATTAGCACACAAACACGAACTCAAGAAGACAGAGAGCAATTAATTTTGAAAGACAAAAATTCGGAAGAAAAAAATTATGATGTCGAAAAACATCACAGTACAGTTAGTGAGAAACAATCAAGTCATAATCAAAGAGTACTTGGAAAGAATAAATATCCCAACAAGTATTCAGAAACAAAAAATAGTGCCCCTGTTTCAGAAAATTCACAGAACTCGCAGCCCACGAAAAACACTACAAAATCACGAACACTTTCTAATAATCGATGTTCCCCTGCGCATCGGGTGTCACCGCCTCAAGAATGTAATCAGCACAGTTCATCCAGAAGAACAAATGAATCAAAAGACAAAAATCGTTACAGGAGTTCTTCAAGGAGTAGAAGGAAGAGTTGCTCGAGAGACAGAGAGCATGAAAGGAAGGCTTTATCCAGAGAAAGTGAATCTCGCAAATTCAGTGCACCAAGATCCAGAGATGCAGTGGAAAGTAGACTTTATGGAATGAGAAGAGATATTAGAAATCGAGACTCAAGACATAGCAGTTATCAAAGAAGAGATGAATATCATAGGTGATTTAGCTCTTTAGTTTGCTATTTGTTATGAAAGTTGTTCAGATATAGACGGAGTTCAAGATCTAGATCCAGGAGCATAAGAAGATCGAGAAGTAGAAGTAGAATTCATCAGTACAGAAGGGACAAAGAAAGAAGACACGAAAGGGAGGTGGATAACCGCCATCGAAAAGATCGTAAAAGAGGGTCGCCTGTTTATGTTGTGACTGATGACTCAGATATCGAGTAAGTTGTAGAGCAGTCGAAATCAATATTTACTTCCTTCCCAGGTTAAATAATCTTAACTTTCCTGATGATGATGAAGAGGAAGACGAAGAAGTTGTAATAGAAAGAAGAAGGAGAGAGCGAGAAGAACTTCTGAAAGTAATCACGTTTTTGTATTGAAGCAATATTGTCTATTTTTCGATTGTCTATTTTTAGCGCTTGGGAGTAACAAATGAAGATTCAAATACTGGTAGTTTTGCTGAGTCTGTACCAAACAGTCCTCCAGAATTGCGTATTGTTCCCAGTTTAGCTAACATTTTGAACAGAATACCCCAAACATTTCCTGAAGAACCTATGGAAGATCATCTGCCCAAAGAAGAAAAAGAAAAGGCAGAGAATTATAAAAAAGAGGAGCGTGATATAGCTGCTGAAAATGATATGTTCGCAGAAGAATATCGTGTAAGTTCTAATTTTTTATGTAGCAGTATTTTCTTATTGACATTCTCTTATGGCTTTCCTTTTTTTTATGTAGAAAACATGAATTGCTTATGTGTAATTTGTTATATGTGAGCAGTTCAAGAATTATGTAGGCATGGTAGGATGGCTGGGCTCTTTCAGGTAAGGTGGATGGATCTAAATTTCATCATAAACTTCAGCATGCAGTTGCTGATTTATTATTATTATATCTGTTTATGTTTATATCTGGGTGGGATTTAAGGCATTAATATCTGAGTAAAGGAAGTGGCTAAATCTGCATAGCATCAGGTTTTTTCATGGTAGCACAATAGTCAACTGTATAGGGATTTTGTGGTACACAAAAATTACAGACTCTTTGCTGAACGTCAGCTCATTGGAATGAAACTCAAATGGGATGAACTAATTTTGTAGAAGCTGTCTTAGCTTCCTGTTTATATGCATCAGAAACAAATGTTTCTTTTTGGAATTGAATACTAATATTGACCTTTGTGCTTTTCACAAAATGGTGCAGAAACATCGGCCATTGGAATGCAAAAAGATTGGAGACATATTGGTACAGAGTGTATGTGTTTGGAATGTAAAAAGGTTTTGCTAACAGCATATTGCTTGATGAAATACTGATACATTTTGTTCATGATGTGGACTCCCCTTCTTCCACTGTTCTGTTGTATATTGTATTCACAGAATAGTTAAAAGTATTTTGAGAATGTTATAGAAGTCAAATATTTTTCAATTATCAAAATGCATCAATTTCCGCCTTAAAAATAATGACATAGACTTGATAATGATAGACTTAACGCGTTTTAAATTTAAGAATGTATATTTTTATCTGTGCAGTTACAGCATAAAAGGAATTTTCAGCAAAACAAGAGTTTAATAGAATATTTTACATTTGAATTTGCAAATGAGGGTATTTGGTATTGTGGTGTATATATTCTAGAGAACTTGCATGGCATTATTCAGATTTGGTTTCACAAGGTGAAGCATGTTACATATTATGTAACAGTATTTATGCTACATGTAGGAGACGAGATGAAAATAGGGCATAAGCAAAGATAAAGTACGTTGTCTGGGAAACTACCTTATCTTTGTGATTAGGTGCAAGACTTCTTCCGCCGTGCTTCTGTTTTGTTAGTTTTTAGTCCATAACTTGCTTAGTACAGTAATCTTCAGCTTTGATGTGTAATACATATGATGGCATATGGTAGCACTCATATCATATGTACTGTACACATTACCTCCGTACAGCATATTGAAGTACTTTATTAGATGTCTGTCAAATTCATTGTCTCACTTCAAAAAAATGCGTAGTGTTCTGCACCTTGAAGCATTCCAAACAAGATGTTTGGGGTGATATAATAAAACATTGATAAAGGAAATCATCTAAGATCTTCAGTCTTCAAAGTAAATTTGATGTAGATCCTATCTGAAAGAGGAACTAGATATAATTATAGTCATGAGACATATAGTGCAATTAAGATTGACATTGAGCACTATATTTGTGTAAATAAGAGAGATTATAAACTTTTTTTTTTTCTTTTCTTTTACAGAGTCCAAGTACATTAGAAAAAGTTATGGTTGGCTTTAAGGAAAATGCGAATGCAACTGATGTGTGCGATGATGCAGAGGGATATTATCGTGTTAGGATAGGGGAAATAATGGATAATCGCTACACAGTATATGGGTACACGGGCCAAGGAGTATTTTCAACTGTAGTCAGAGCACGTGACATGGAAAAGGGTAATGCCGATGTAGCATTAAAGATCATCAGGAATAACGAAATAATGTATGTAATTTGTGCATTGAACTGTTAATTATGCGTTTACCAGGCATAAAACTGGTTTGAAAGAACTGGATATGCTTAGACGTCTTAATGATGCTGATCCAGATGACAGGTGTCATTGCATTCGTCTATTCCGGCACTTCTTCCACAAACAGCATCTTTGCTTGGTTTGTGAATTAATGAATATGAATCTTAGAGAAGTGAGTCAGATTGGGAATTGAGCATTTCTTTTTGCAATGTTCAACTTTTGCAGGTGCTTAAAAAATATGGTAAAGATGTTGGTCTTCACATTAAGGCAGTAAGGTCATATAGTCAGCAATTATTTCTAGCATTGAAGTTATTCAAAAAATGCAACATTCTACATGCAGATCTTAAGCCAGATAATATTTTGGTGAGTTTAAAATGGAAAATCTTTTAATGATGTGAGAAAACAGGTAAATGAGAGCAAGCTTATGTTGAAAGTATGTGATTTTGGATCTGCTACAGTAGTTTCTGATAATGAGCCTACACCCTATCTTGTGAGTCGGTTCTATCGTGCACCAGAAATAAGTAAGCAGTCTTCCAAGAAACAACTAATAAATTTCATCCAGTCTTAGGATTGCCTTATGACTTTGGTATAGATATGTGGTCAGCTGGCTGTACAGTATATGAATTGTATACAGGAAAAATCATGTTTCCTGGAAAAACTAACAATGAAGTAAGCAGATTTATATTAATGCTACTGATTATCTTGTTTTTAAAGATGCTAAAGCTTTTTATGGAAATGAAAGGGAAGTTTCCTAACAAGCTGATAAGGAAAAGCATCTTCAAAGATCAACATTTTGATTCCAACTGTAACTTTTTGTTCCATGAAGTAGATAAAGTGACGGAAAGAGTATGTACTCCATCAGAACTGGGATATATATATATATATATATACACTTGCATTGTAGGAAAAAATTGTTGTCATACCAAGTTTCACACCAACTCGAGATTTGCTGTCGGAACTAATTGGGAAGCAACGATTGCCTGATGACCAGCTTAAAAAAGTGCAACAGCTAAAAGATTTACTTGAAAAAGTATTGATGTTGGATCCTACCAAGCGGCTTTCCATTAAGGATGTACTTTTACATCCATTTTTTCAGGATAAATTCTGAATCTTGTGTATTTCATTTGAGATTGTGAACTATTTGCATTTTTTACCTTGTAATAATTTGCAAGGTGGTAAGTACCAGTTCAACCACCTGGTGACTTCAAGAAATAAATCTTTTATGCCAACTGATTTATTCTTTTATTATTTAGGGTGCTGTGAATCTTCCCTCTACATCTTGATGGGATACTATGGTCTTAGACCAAAGAGATAGAAACCATGTACGCTAACATGTGTAATGCAGAGTAATCATTGGTACTGTACTGTTTGTGTACAAACCAACATGCATGATTCATATTTGCTCATTTTGGGGCGCAGGCCTGATTGAGAGGCTGACCTCAATCAGGCTAATGCTGCAGTCTTCCACTTGTTGATGGCATCATGTGGTTTTTCACAGCACCTATGAAGTGAACATTGGTTGTGTAGGTTGGCTGGATTTCAGCTTTTTAATAAGGCCAGTGTTTTAGGATAAATTCGGTATTTTGAACTGAATTCAGTGATACTAACAACTAATATTAGGTGCTCATAAAAGCCTGTAAACTTATTAAATGATGTTTATTCTAATCGTGTGAATTTTCTCATTAACAGTTTCATATTTTCAGAACCTCATCCGGAAGACTAGCTCTGTAATGGATTTACAAATGATTGGAATTTATGTCTGGAAGACCATAAATGAGAAAATATTTGAGTATACTATATTATTACACGTTAAATATAATCAAAAAACCAAATGTTTCTATTTGATCTTCATGTAAGTGGTAATTGCACACAACAGAAAAAAATAAAAAACATATCCCACATGTGAGTTCATAAATCAACATTTAACCTTTATTTTGAACATTTGCTAATAAGAAAAACGAGTTCATCATCATAATATCAAGATGTTAAAAAAGATATGGAGGTTTTTGAAAAATCGAAAGTATATTAAACGGAACTTGTGAAAAATAAGTTTTCGAGTTTAGGTTTTTTTTTTTGTGTGTTTTGTCCCCCGGAATAGCAACATTTGCATATTCTATGTAGGCTTTAATTTTTTGTCGGAATATGAAAGGCACAGGATCCATGACTTGGAATAGTTGCAAAAACATATGACTTCATAGTAATCTTTTGTGAGCATTTCCAACAAATAAAGCGCAGCAAACCCTATTCACGCATGGGGTCAGCGCAGACTCATGCAGCTGGCAATTTGGCCAAACACCGATTGTGATTTGGCTCATCATTCTGCAGTCACAAAGTGTGTGGGGAGTGTGCAGCCCGCGATCTCTGAAGTAAGGAAGCCTCGAAATGAATTTCGATTCGTTCTGGCACGGCTGCTTGAAAACGTGCGAGGCTCCCTTCCAGGCCCACTGCAAGGGGCGTTTGCGAAAATTCGGGAAGACAAGAACTCCATTTGTTGTCATCGTCGAACGTCTTCCCTTTAGTTGTCGACATAAAGTACAGACCAAGGGATACAAGAACGTCAAAAAAGAGCGGTAACTCTTGTATCGCTCTCTTCACGTCTTTCCCCTAGTACTGTATCAGTGGGGGAGGGAATCCGAAGTGTACACAACTTGATAAACACGCGACTGTGGGCTTTGTGAAAAATTTCGAGGAAATTTCATTCATCTGAATGGAAAAACAAATCGAGCCACATTACCCGAATCGATGCCGTCATTAACAGTATTGAGAGCAACGCTGCCTCCGTCTTCTGGCCACTCCTCATGTAACTCGTTACTTCGAAGAGGATTGCATGGTCCGTTCATTCACAGATAGCTGCAATCGATAACCAGCACGAATGTGCGACAGTGTTCCTTTTTTTCATAAAACCATCAGCAGGCATTTTCGATGGGGATCGAGGTAAAACACAAATAAAAATGCCCTGTGGTGTCGGAAATTAGAATTTTGCTGACGTACTGCACAGTTCAAGAAAGGTACCGAATTAATTAACCGAATTTCCTTTAAGCAAATAAGGCCAATTGAACACTTTTTTTTACTGAAACAAGGACAAAGAGACCAACACGGAAACACTGCTGATGTAGCATGAGCGTTAGTTTTCAAAGGAGCGGGATACACACACACACAACAAAAAAAAAAAAATCAACCGACTCATCTTGACGGGGAAAAAATCCGTAGAAAACTTCGATTAAAAAGCAGAGATCACCACGTTATGCATCTTAAACCTTGTTCAACCGATGCTTTTGCTCCAAATACAAATCATGAAACACCACATTCATCTCTCAAAGGCGAATTACTTTACCGCGGAACTCAATAGTTTGCTTTCTATGCTCACCGTAGTCGTAATGTATGTTGTATGCTCAAGTATGTTGCAAGGATGGATGAACTCATATTATTTTACATTATGTAATAATTTAAACTGCCCGATCAGTTCTTTAGATTGATGTATCCGATCAGCATTTTTTTTTTTTTTTTTTTGGCTTAACGTTGAGACGTTGGTACCAATGTTCCGAGCTCCATTTTTGTTTGAATACTCTTATTAACTTGAATAGTTTCAAAGGAGGAATATACTTTCTCTTAGGAAGACAGTGAAAGGATCCCTTGACTGGATATCATGGAGTGTCGCAAAGTATCTACTTCTTCTAGTTCATGAGTAAAGAACTTAATGTCATAAATCAGAAATATCCACATTCTCATGGCATAATAAATAATGGCGGAATGAAAATAGGAATAAAATACGGAATTACTTCCTATAAGCACCGAGTTTTTACTATTCTGCTTTCTCTTTCAAGCAAACATACGATAGTAATTGGGATTCTGACATGAAACTGGAGTTTGTTACAATTCAGAAATGGAATTTTTTTTTTTCCTCACGACTTTTCCAGAAGATGAAACCCACAAGTAATTCTTGCACGTGCAACTGGAGTAAGAATTTTAATGCACTATTGGGAAAACATCCGTTTGCGTATGCAACTGTTATGAAAACACGAAAGTAGTGAAGAGCGAAGAAACGAAAAAAAGTGTTGAAACTTGAAAAGCAGATAGCATGTACTGTAAAATCAGAGAATTCATGAACTCACAGTAAAAGATATCATATTTTCCATTCATGTAATTTTGGAGATATCGATAGTGTAATGTCCCAAATAAGTAAACTATTACTATGGATAAACCCAGAAGTAAATAAATGGTATGCAATTCACGGAAAGAAAGAAAAGTTCTTTGAGATAAATATTTCGTTTCCATTTCCATGGTTGGCATGTCGTACCATTTTCCAGCGTTGTACACCCTCATCACACCGCGATCTCCTTGGGTCCGTGCTGACCTTTTACACGATCTTTGACAGGACCCAAAGATTTGCAATGAAAGGATGATTCTTTTTCCGTTCTGAGAACATGTTTACCTGATCACCGTCCTTAAGTGAAAAAATAAATGGATAAATAAATAAAGGACGATGTTTTCTTTTCTGTTACGAACGAAAACGTTGTGGTTTTTTAATCAGCGAATTTGAAGTGACTTGAAATGGCAAACTGAATTAAAGCTCCCAGTAACAGTAATATCGTTACACTCGCACTTTCCAATCAGAATTCAGACTTAGGTAGTCAACTGACTTAACGATAATGCAGTGCCCCCCAGGATTATATTCATTGATGATGGAAAAAAGATTTCGAAATAAATGCGTCACTTAGCATCGAAAGATCTTTGAAAAGGTTCGTAAACGAGGCAGAAACCATGGCAATACATCCACGGAATTCTGGAATTCGAATCCTAAGAAAACCCTAATAAATGGTAATAAATGAAACAAAGTAGGCGCGACAGTGGTGCCAAGACGAACCGGAATCCTGAAGACGACTGTAGAATTTAGCAGGTGGATGTCAAAATTGCACAATTGCACGTACCGAACAGAAACAGTAATTCCAAGACAGTTATCAGGCAAATAGCTAAAACACGTTCCCGCTAACAGACTAAACCAATTTACTGAATACCAACCACAATCATACTGTTCAAAGTTCGATTGAGTTAAAATGGAGTTATGCTGTACAAATCACATTATCAGTACTTGGCCTTTTCAATTTTCATTTTAAAAAAGTGAATGTTTCGATTGCAGAAAAATCAAACACTCCGATGATTATCCCAAATGCATTTAGAAAATTCTCATGTAAACTCATGTAAATTCGGGTTTTACTTTCGCTGCTTGGAAAAATGTAAGAAATTCAATAACAAATTTCAACCGGCATGAATTCCTTGTTATGTAGATGGGTACAAGAAGCTCGGAAAATTGCATAGATGATGATAATGGAATTACTTTTTCCGATGCTCAGAGAAGAATATTCTTTAAACAGATTTAGAATTATTCGGGAAATTTAAGGAATTCCTGTGTGGGTTGCGAATTTGTTTATACATGGATATCTTGAATCGAAAAACTTATAACGTTTTGAATGCAGGATTAACATCTACTAGTACGTGTTAATTCTAAAAACTGAGCCTATTCAGAAAAGGGTTGCTCTCATAGATCGAGTCCCATTCATTTAAAATTTGGGGTGCCTGGAGTTTTGCAAGTAGATTTTATTTCCGGATAAGAGTCACAAAAATGGAAGATTTTCAAGGTTTTTTGAGAAGTAGTAATGAGGGCTATGCTTATTCCTACGAACACGAAGAGCACCTCGATACTTGAAAATATGGTAAGCGTGAAAAGATCTTTAGATCCCAATTCACAATATTACTGTCCTGCGATGATTGAAAAAGCGATTCTTCAAATGAAATCGACACCTTGTTATATTCCATGATTAATAGTAGTATAGATGACTTCTCAACACAGCGGAAGGAAAATCTTTGATTCTATTGATCGGAATCCCCATAACGAATCTTGCTTCAGCAAAGAGTTGGTGCATCTAAATGTGCATCGCTGCTGTGAGAATGGTGAGGAATATACGAAAGCTGCAATCCAAGGCAACATTAAAATAGCTATTGGCAATTCCATAATTATGTGAAAAGAGATGGCTTTTCATTTGAGTTTCTCTTTGGTTTTGAATCACTCAGGGATTTCGAACTCCAAGCTGATCAAATCTTCATAGCTGACTCACACAGTAAAATGTGCATAAGAGCCCGAAACGAGGATTCCGATGGAACCTGATGAACAAGAAGTTTCATCTGTTTGAGAGTTCTCCTTTCTGAAATCAGAAAAGAGGCGCAATACAGCAAAGCTCGATATGCTGGTGAAAAATTGGACCAAGATCCCTCCCTGAAGGGCTTCGAGCGGAGTCCGTGGAGGAGTCAGAAGAGGACTTTGAGAGATCGAACGAAATCTTCGAGTTGGTCTCAACGCGACAAACTGAGCAGCGAGTCTGATGCTGCGAGCCATTAAAATGAGTAGTTTGGGATCCGGTCGTAAAAACCGGAAGCGATTCTCGAGCAAAATGTGGAAATGAGCTTGTCCTGCATGTTGACGCAACACACATGATCGAGAACCATGTGAATGCTGGATGCTGATACGAGCAGAACACTCCATTCGAGGAAGTGTAATGGAAGAATGAAGTATGTGCTCCTAATCACAAATTTATCATGAGCTTACATGATTGCGAGATCCTCGATACACGTGGAATGGAATGGTCGAAACTATTCCTTAATTAAAGCTCCAAAAAAATTGGGAAAGGTATGGAAGATTTATGCGAGAAAACGATGACCACAAAAATTTTCGTCAGAACATCATTTGATGAACACGGAGGTCTTAGTTAATCTCTTATTTATTTTTTATGGCGGAACTTGGTTTTAAAACAACAAAAAAAAAAGGCACCTTATCGTTTGTGTACAGAGCTATATTCAGATACATAGATAAATAGGGAGATGCTAACGGTGCTTTAAAAAAAAACTTCACGTCATAGCTGCGTTTCCTCGACAACTTCACCATCTCGCATCGAAAACTAAAGATTTCCTAACAAGATCATTAAAAATTTCCATTCAGTTTTCAAGTTAAGTAAATTAATAATATTATTTTGGTTCTCACCAGCTCCTTCCAAAAAAAAAAAAAACAGCATGATGAAAAGCATGTTTTCAAACAACTGCATTCAAGAAAAGGAACAGTGCCTTCATGGAAATCATCAGTATTTGGAAGGTGTTCCATACATTTACCTCAACAACGGGCTGTTTTACTGGACCGACGGCAAAGAAATCGTGGGGGAGGACTATTCTCCCGGACGAGGACACTTACCACCACGAAACAGGTCCACCCAGCTTCAGCCCCGCTCCGCGGACGAATGCTACGCGGTCCTTTACGTGATCCATCTCAGTCCGCAGCCTGCAACCGCACCCTCCCCCCTACCCTACGGAGGTACAGGTGCTCTCCTGGAGCGACAGGGCTGCCATCTCCTGAAGGAAACCAAGATCCACAGAGGCGTTTGGTGAGTCCTCTTGTTCCCATGGCAGCCACTCCATGCGGTTGCCTCAGGCATGCTGAATGAGTCACATCATGAACCAGCTGTCCAATCTAGACCTTAGAATTCTCCCAAAACTAATGTTCAACTCTTGGAAATTGATTGCTTTTTTCTGAATCCCACTTTCGTTGGAACGTCTCCATTTCTACTGAATTCTCATAATGGACATTTTTTCTCAGGAGGAATCGCAAAAAATTGCTTTTTCTTGTATTTTTAGAAGGAGCGAATTCCTTGCAATTCGTCCTCGTATTATAATTCAGCCCCAATTCCGGCTAACCTTCATGCCCTTAAATGCTCGTTATCCTTAGATACCCTTATGCGTTTTCAGTTCAAGTGAGAAAATCCAAGTGGGGAGCTTCGGTTAGCTGGATTAGATTATGAATTAGAGATTAGATCACGTTTGATATCAATTTCGTACGCGAAACCATCAACATTTGCTCATTAATCTCCAGCCGCTGCGATCATAAAATGTAGCCTGGAATGTTTTCGGTCATTTCGTGTTGCTGGAATGCCCAGCAAGGGATGCAGTCGTAAGTTCTCTTCTCATCGCTTTCTCGGAAATCCATCGAGAGCTTTGGGAACGGATGCTGAAACAGGAGTTCCAGATTTCTCTTTTCAACGCGAATGATTATTTTGCCATGAATAACAACAGACTGAAGGGCCATACAAAGGACTCGCCATGCTTATCGTAGGGCGGAGACTGTTGCTGATATCCAATGCCGAATACCAAAAAGCGTACCCGTTTTTTTTTTTCGTTTTTCCTCCTTTCATAGAAAGCAAGCAAGCAGTGATCTTTCTCTAATAAGGAGCTGCATAGTTGTTGCGGAAGAAGTCAATGCAACAATCTCACATATGTGGGTGTTTTCCTTTTCATACTTCGTTCCTATTTATCGCCGGAACTGAGATGAAAGATACTAGCTGGCTCTGGGTAGTTGCCTGAGTGTTTGTATGCTGCAATTTGTCTGGTGATGAATGGTGGTAAATTCCATTAATTCATGCTGTTCTGAAGGTCAAATGTGATTCTCAAGCAGAGGAAATTCTTCCCAGGACTCCCCATTAAGCAGGTTTTTTCTCAGTAACTGCTCTGCCGCAGATTGGTCGCTTAGCATGTTCGAGTTCGAAGGAGGACATTTTGTCATCGGATTTTGAATGTCGTTACTATTGGTCGAGGACTATGGAAATCCTTCTTTTCCGTCTTCGCAGTTCTTCGACACGGCTCCACGCCACCCGAGAGTGGATATTTCTTCAAGACACGGGGTACCCCGGGAGGGGTCCTCCCTATGAATCCAGGAAGGACTCGGAGTCCGTTCCTCTCACGCCTGGGGAGGGATCCCCGAAATGGAGACCACCTCAACCTTGGTTGTTTCCGAAAGGGAATCCAGAAGGGAATCTCCTTCCTCACCGGAGGACCCTCGGAGGGGTACGCTTTCTTCTATAAAGGGAACCCGCAAGGGATCCGCTCCTGTTTTTACTCCTCTGAAGAGAACCCAGAAGGGACGCTTCCGAAATTCGGAAGGGGTCAGCTTCCCCGAATAGATCAGCTCGCTTCTCTGTTTTCTCTGGAGAGGTGGTGGCGACACACCAACTCCATCAGTACGACGCGGGGGGTCCCACCGGAATGGGGAGTTCGCTCCTTCACAACCGGCTGGGGAACTCCCTACTCTGTGATTCCTGGAAGGACCTGGAGGTCGATTCCCATTTGTCCCGGCCCTCATCGGGGGCATCCGGTTTGAACCGCTACCAGTGCCGCAACCGGATAAATGTAGGCCAACCAGCGTCTTCTTGTGGGGTGGACTCGGAACCCACGACGCACTGCGCCGATTCCTTTCGGAGTATTCGAACCCATGACGCATGGTTCCACGTGCGGAGACCCCCCTAACCACACGGCCTCCGACGCGGGCATCTGTTCGCATGAAATTAATTGATTGTGTACAGAAGAATGGAAATGTGCCTTCAGTAGAACGATGGCTGTAGGATCAGATGGCAAATGAAACTTCTGAATAAGCAACCACTGTTTTGTTTGACCTCACGTTCCTCTCCCCCTTAACTCCTCTCCCGAAAACAACTCGGTAGCTCGGAAACAGCCAAGTGCACTTTCTTATATTTAAATGGTAGTTGTTCGCGTTGCTTTCAATATCAATGTACACAATACAGAGGCATTTCAGAATCAAATCGATGTACTTTGTTCGTGGTTCTCATCACAGTTTCAATAACGACTACGTCAGAGACGAGATGTTCTCAAAAAACTTCACTCGAATGTATTTGCATTCACAACAAGTATGCTGTAGTCTTTTATTTTTTTTCTTCTTCAGGATTTACAGTAAAGGCCAACGTGTTCCTGTACAAATGATTTCGTGTTCAAGTATCCAAAAATAAACGCAGAAAACCCTACACTAGGAAATGCATAAAAGTGCATCTGACAAGGCAACCCAGACACTCGTAAACGACAAATAATCATTCGACGATTTATAGCTGAACATTGAGCACACTTTTTATTCATAATTATTTTATTTGTACTATGCAGTATTGCTATTCGTGTTTCTAATCAACCATCCTCATTTCATTACAAGATGAGTCGTCAAAGTCGGTTCCACCTGCCTTGAGGTAAACGCCAACACAACCTGATCTGAGAATGCCCAATATACGTTTGCTTCCTTCGTTACCACGGGAAGATGTTTTCAAAATGGGAACAAGCCTTTATTGGTGTCGCTAAAATTCTCTGTAGCACCAATGGTTTGCTCATTGCAAACTCTCTGATGTCTTGATCGAAATTCTTTTTGCCGCCTTTCCTGTCGGCTTCTGCACAACTATGAGCGTGTGGATGTCATTCTTCTTCGAGGTCCTCGTCTCGAGCAAGCGAAGTAATGTGTCCCACTTGAACTGATGTGGGGGTCCCCTACTTGCGATTGCTTTGATGGAACTATTACTTATTTTACTTTGCAAGCAGGTGACACTGGTTATCAGTAGCTGGATCCTTGCTGCCAAATATTTGCTCAGCAGCTCATACGAGCTCATGGGAAAATCAGGGTCCTAAGAATGAAGCAGTGAGACGTTATAACATGGAAATAAACATTCAGCTGGGCTTGTGCGGTCGGGAAAAGTGCAAATACTTGATGTGGCTCTCATGTTAAACAGAATGAAAATAAATTCGTGACAGGTTGAGAGCAACATTGAAAGAAAGATCATTCGAAAGATTAATTTCTTCGGTTGGAACAATGAAATCATGAGGCTGACCAGTAGGGTCCAGAGGGGCAAAGGACCGAAACAAAATGTAGTCCCGTGCAAGGATCCGAATGCAATCGCAGATATGAAATTGCTCTTCTCCTCGGCACTCGGGGATCCTACAAAGCATCAGATCCACAGTCCTGTTTCGACTGGGCTGGATTCTAGAAGCCATCTTCGTGATATGGCAGGGAACTTCCCAAGCAAAAGAGAAAGGATCGATCGCGCAGGATCAAAAAAACACGCGAGGACCGGAGCATTTCAAGATGCGAGGAGCTCCACTACCAAAGAGCAAGGATCTACCGCCATGAAGCGGATTTCACAGGCGACTAAAGACAGAAACATTTGGTACATTAGCTCCATGGAGGCTCAATCTTTTGAAAGCGGAAGCCACAGGAAGTTGAAAAATCTTGAAATTGAAATCTTTCCGGAAAGTTTCATTCGTTTTTTTTTTTTCCACCTCTTTTCCGATGCGTCCCGTAACACGATGCTCCGGACGCAATGACTGCTTCTTCCTTCGCAGTCAAACACAGGAAATCGTCAAGCCCGGACTTTCCGGTGATGGTTCACTGGCAAAGATATTGGGTGTTCCCGTGCGCCTAAGAAAGCCAACGGAGCAAGTCGCAGATTCGCTCACGTTGCCCATTGTATTTTCCTGATTCGGCTCACACGGGTAATCGGAATCTGGAACGCAAGACTCATCTTTGGTTGAGTAGCAAAAACAAATGCCTCGGGAACAATCGTCGTGGTCTTTCGAGGATAACGGTTTTGAGCATACGAACTTGAATGGAAACTCATCTTGAGAGAATCCTGACCTCCTTTGATTACTGTGTTTGCTTATATTTTATGCTTGGAGAAAATCTAGATACGAGGAGTAAAAAGGTGAGTGGTAAAAAAATGGAGGAAGTGCTTTTTTTGTAGTTTCAATGAAGTCATCAACATGGGCATCAACAGCTGCAAGCTGTTGATGTGCAGAACTAGAATGCAAGATAAAGACGTGGATCAGACGATTATGACCTTAAATAAAGTGGTTTAACTGTGAGAATGACAACTGATTTCCTAGCTGCATGTAAAATGCTGCCACAAGGTGGGAAAAAAATGCAATTTCTAGATAATGAATCATTTGGCGTTGGCAGCGCCACACATTTCATGTGGCATCCCGGGAGGAAGGGATGAACAATTCAGACTTCGTCAAATAGGAGGAGGAGGAGGAGGAGGGAGAGAGGGAGGGAACAAAGAGAGAAAGAAATTAAAACGCAGGAAAAGAATTCAAAAAATGCATGGAAAACATTTTCTGTGTGTTTCTTGCATTTTTCTCGCAATCTCTTCCTTGAAAACAACTGGCTTGGCAGCATCCTTCTCCAATGTTCTGCAAATCTGATCGTCCTTTCCGTCTGGAACAAACCTCATAGCTCCTTTTCGTTCAAGTTTTTCATTGGTTATGATATGCCAGGAACAGTTTTCCATAACCCCAATCCCGTGTGGAGATGCTGTGCTGTATGTGTTTGAGACCATGAAGTTATGTTTGCGACTCAGACAGGAGTCAGATCGATAAATCATCTAAAGTGATCCGACTCGTATCAATATTTTTCAAGAGTAATTTTGAAAGTGGGTAAGGGCAGAGCGCTGTGGTGATTTTTTTTCTCGTTTTAAAGAATAGGGGTGTTTATTTCTCTGACAGTAATCCGTTCAATTCCGGTCACAGTATGTGTTCATGAAGGACAAAAACACAACAAGCACGGGTTTACTGGAATACTCGTTTGGCTCGTCTTCTTGCAATATTCGCATGATCATCGTTGCAGGCGTGTTACATTTTTATACTTTGTATCAATCTAACCGTCAATTATACATTTCCCACATCCACACCATTCCCGAAAGCCATCCCGAAGTGCGAGAGGATTTGCTCGAGGCTGACTAAGCGGACTAGTTTTTGTTTATCCACTCAAAAGCATCGGTTAAAAGTTTTCTAATTAATGGTTTCGCCGGTATCATCATGAAATGGTTGTGTGGAACTAAAAACATTGCTGCCGTCTAATGTTGACGGATTTCGGGACTAGATCAAGATTCAAACGAGATTGCAGTTCCTCATGTGCCGCAAGAAGGAGGACTGCAGCTTTATGTGTACGTTCACCTTCTTCATAAACTTCTTTCATCGTCGGAATTTCGTCACAGATTCGTTGTCAATGATGCTGGTAGGGATGACGGACGCCTTTTTAATTTTATTCAAACGATCACTGCAAATGGGTATTTGACGCTTTTACTCACAAACTGAACAGCTCATTACCTTTACTACAAAACTTTAGAAATGCCCAAATCAGGAAACTGACTTCAATACCGAATGGATGACCCCATCACTATGAGACCTTTTCAAATGATTATTCAGATCACCACACAAACGTGGCTAAAGCAACATGGAAAGAAAAAGACCCCCAATGACCATGAAGCTCATGGTTTTCCAAACACGACACGGCGGTCAAATGTTCCATCAGGTATTTATCGTATCAATAAGATTTTTCCTGTTTCACTTTCCGTGCTAAGCAAACATTTGAATACGAGCCAAGCAAAAGAACAGGAAACACTGGCACAGGAAAGAAGACAGTTATCTCATGCAACACGGGACGGCTTTTCTAGACAAATGCAAAAAAGGCACGTGAGCTGTTGATTTCCAAAGGCGATTTCATAAAACCACACAATATGAAAACAAAAACAAATACAATGAAGATAAGGATTACTTCATAAACTGCCTCTACTGTTCCCGTTATTAATGATCTTCGTTTCTATTGCAGAAGTCACGCTCTTTGAGACATTCCATGCTAATCCGACAACCCCGTACACCATGGAGGGTTCAAATCATGATCGGAGGGCACAGTTGGTACAGCCTTTTTGGCTTGAGCAGAAAAAAGGAAGATTGCCTTGGGTCCACTGTCTGTATAGATTTCCTGTGCTGGCGAAAGTGCTGTCGAGAAACAAGCAGCAGCAGCTCAAATTCTACATTGGAAAACATTTGAAGATTTTACAGCATACGTAAAAGATGAGACTCATTTTCTGAATTTTCAGCTTTCATGTTGCTGATCAGGAATTCTGCCTCGGCAGTTTTGTGAATCATCAATTATCAAAATTCCGATGCTGCTTTGAGAGATGGAGATTCATCCTGAAAAATTCTTTCAACTCCCACTTATTTGGTTCATGAAAAAAACCAGCTTGATGTGATATTTTTCCTTCTTTCCTCCGAAGTTACCTCCTGATCACAAGCATCTCAGGAAGGGCAAATCGAAGCTGAGAAACAAAAGAAAACGAAGAGTGGAAATGTAAGATACTGGAAAAGAAATGGAGTAGGACAGGAAGAAATGATTCCATTGATCATCAATTTATTCATAGCTATCGGTAAACAAATTGAACATTTGTCTTTATGTACTGTCTCCAGTCTTACTTAATTTGAGAACTGGAACTAATGATGAAACTAATGATTAAAAGTGAGAGTATGGAACTGCAGTAGGTTTTCGACTACTTGTCTGCAAAGTGAGTACACTCAAAGGAAGCTTTGATGATTACAAAAACTCTCACCGACAACTAATTAACGGCCTTCATGAGGTGCGGAACTGCCAATTTTAAAAATGAATTTAGAAACAAATTTTCTAAATTCATTTTTCTCGCGTACGATGAGCGTTCGGCTCAAGTCGAAGGAATCCGAGGTCTAGAATTTTCTTTTGTCCGTAAAAACTGTCAGTCTACTAACTGGTAATTCCATTTGTTTTTTTTTTCCTACCAGTACCAAACAAGCAATTCTAGTAATTCTATTCTACTTTGAAGAAAACCAGCAAAGCACACATTTTAATGACAAAAAGGGGTTATTTCTCTGCTTTTATTGGCAAACGAAAAGGATTTTGGCTCACTTGAGAAAATTTTCCGGTTGCTATACTGCAACTGAATTAATGTAATCAAATGATAACCTAATACTCAAGTAACTATAAAATATATTTGGCAGAAAAAAGGGTTCAAGCACTGTAGAACGCTGCCGTTATTCTTTTTTTTTTTTTTTTCAAGATATTCCGACTGGGATAAGAATGTAACCTTAATGTTCTCAAAATTGGTAATTATTATGTATGTTCCACATCATGAAAGTTGTAGCTACTGATACAGACTGCTCATTTTTGAATCCTATTTATTTGTTCCTATTTGTTCTATTAATTCTTTATTTAAGGTGGTTACATGCGTGATTACAGTGATCACATTTCTAAATAGGAACAAACAGAGCTTGCTTTTTTGTTATTTGAGGATTCTGCAGTAGAAACAAAGATCATTAATAACGGGAACAGTAGAGGCAGTTTATGAAGTAATCCTTATCTCCATTGTTTTTGTTCTTGTTTTCCTACTGTGTGGTTCTATAGACCACAGTCCTGTGGTTTCACAATGGAATGAAGTGCCTTCCAGTCTATTGTCTGGGATTTCTTACAAAATTGTACGAACTGGGGGTGCTCCAATCGAATATCGATGACAAGCGGGGGTGGATTTCTCACTTCTGCAGAGTGTACAGTGTAAACACCGTATCGGACGTGCTTCCTTTCTTTTTTTTTTTTTTATTCATGCTTCTTTCCTCCTCCTCCCTCCCCCCCCCCCCGGCACAATTTCGTGTCGTGTGCACATTTTCGCGAGTCACCTGTTCTGGCCACTGTGCTGATCCAGAGGGTTGAGTCCCTTTCCCCGTAGTATGACGAAAGGTGCAGCAGCATGTGTGCACGTGTTTTGCGGCGGTACTTGCCGTACAAGTACGATCCAGAGATGGTTTGCAAATGGTTGTACGAGAACACACACTCCCGGGCCGGTTCAGCAATTGATTCCCGGAGAGTCCGCGTTCGCACGACCGCGTTCTGTGCATGCGAGCGCCGAGTTTCACATGGGCACGCCGAAGCTCTCCATTGTGTGCCCCTCCCTCTTCACCCCCCATCCTTTTTTTCTTCTTTTGCCCCCCTTCCCCTTTTTTCTTTTTTAATGCTAAGACTGACAGTGCCTGGAACGGATTTATGCTTTCCGTACTCCCCGCTAGATACGCCTATTCCCCACTACCTTGATTTTATCAGTGCAAACACGGTGGTTGTATCGGTTGAGGTCTCTTTTATCAATGGGCCCAAATAAGATAAGCAAACTTGTAAATTATGTAAATGAAGCTCTGTTTGTTCCTATTTAGAAATGTGATCACTGTAATCACGCATGTAACCACCTTAAATAAAGAATTAATAGAACAAATAGGAACAAATAAATAGGATTCAAAAATGAGCAGTCTGTATCAGTAGCTACAACTTTCATGATGTGGAACATACATAATAATTACCAATTTTGAGAACATTAAGGTTACATTCTTATCCCAGTCGGAATATCTTGAAAAAAAAAAAAAAAACGAATAACGGCAGCGTTCTACAGTGCTTGAACCCTTTTTTCTGCCAAATATATTTTATAGTTACATGAGTATTAGGTTATCATTTGATTACATTAATTCAGTTGCAGTATAGCAACCGGAAAATTTTCTCAAGTGAGCCAAAATCCTTTACGTTTGCCAATAAAAGCAGAGAAATAACCCCTTTTTGTCATTAAAATGTAAGCTTTGCTGGTTTTCTTCAAAGCAAAATAATGCACTTGACATGTACGTGACATTATTAGTGCAACCAATAGTGTTAAGATTTGTTAGTAGTTTTGTTTTTTTTTTTGCTAAAGTGAGCTGGTTTTCTTCAAAGTAATAGTCTTTAAGTTTTCAGTATTATGTTGAACCTAGTCATTTAAGTTTTGAGCTATTTTATCTCCTATTTGTTGAGCACCATAATTTCAATTTTGCTGTGATAATTAGTCAAAATGGAATTTATTCAAAGTCTTGAAGAGTGGACCAAAGATAAGCCATTAAGTATACTTCAGTTAGATGCAGCAGACAGAGCTGTTCTACGCATAGCAGGTGAATCTTTTTGCATCTATTTTATCAACAATATGATGCATGTTTGAAAAAGTTTGCAAAGCATAAATGTGAAGTATAGTCTTCAGTATGTGCATATTTCATGTTTTTACACAAAATGCATTTTAAATCCAATTTTCCTCGAAGTATAGTTTGGAATGAAATCCTTAGGGGGTAGATTATCCTTGTTCATTTTCAAATGACTTGGGATTTGAATGATATCATTAGAAAAAACAAAAAAAAGCTGCATCTCTTTGCTGCATATGGAAATGGGCGTGCACAAGTGCATAAGTGACATTTATCTTTGAATGTTCTTTTCACTAGTGGAACAAATTATCTTCCAAGCTCAAGGATTTCCAAGATACATTCTAAAATGCATGCATGTGTGAAGTTTATGCTCAAAGGATGATGTCTTATTGAATGTATCCTGAAAATTTAAGAAACTCTTTTGTAAAAGATTTGAAACATCTTGCCTGACTGAGGCAATATGTGTTTTCTAGAAGGTTTTCTAATTCATCTGTCAACTCTTCTTCAGAAGTAGAAATCAGATGCCATAAATCAGTCAATTTCTGGTTTTAGCTTTACCTTTTTTTGAAATGTGAGTCAGCAGAATATAGAAAACAACAATGATATTTCATATAATTTTATAATTGAGTAATTAACTCCTATCAGGCAGTTCAGGTTGAGCATGCAACATTTTGTTTGCATGAAATTTGTATGTCTAGCTGTTGTTTCATTGTTGTGAATCACTGGTTGATATGAATAAATCTGTACAAAACTCCCATAGCATATACAGCCCTTTCCAATTATTATTAATGGCTATGAGGTTATAAGGTATAAATGGATTAGAAGACGATGCAAAAAATTTTGTGAAGAGATAATTTATCCGTAGTTTTCGAAGGTACATGGGACCCGGTAGCTTTTAGCGATTTTTTTTTTTTATCCTCCAAATTTTGTAAACCTGAAAAGAGTACGTACAAGTAATTTTTTTTTTTTTTTTCCACATCGGACCGGGTACTTTCTAAGGTGTGACATATCACATGTTAGAATAGGTCGGTTTATGATCGTGAACTGTATATAACCTTCCGATTGTGTAAAAAAACATTGGATAGTTCAGATTCCGGCTGGTATACACGTTGAGTTTTTGTTGCGAGTGCTTCCGGCAATGTGAAGAGAGACATACGTTGAGTTCTGTGGTAGGAAAGAAATTACTCGGCAAGGCCAATATAAGCAAATGCTCAAAGTGTTCTAAAAATATAATCATGGTTTGGTCTCATTTTAATTGTGAGCATTAGTTTTCGATGCAATGGATATAAATATACGTCATAACAACATGCCAGGATTTCTGTTGAACGAAGTTTTGGAAAATTCGGATGATCCCCTTTATGGGTACGAATTGAATCTGAGCAGATTCAAAGGTTGGTTATATGTATATATATGTATATTGGATAACGATATTCGCCCGGTTTTTGTTTTTGTTTCGGGTTTATTCATCCGTTATAATATTGAAAGATGGGCAAATCTGATGAACTTGCCGTAATTGAACGGAAAGAAGTATTTGGCCTTCTGCTCCAACAAAGAGGGGGTTAATGCCAGAGGATATTTTAGATGATTTTGTGCCGCTGAAATTCGTGTTGGACGCATTCGTTTTTTAAAACCGAACCCCTCGACGTATCTTTGGATGATAAGTAACTGACCTCCGCAAGAACGTACCAAGTATAAAGCATTTATCGCAGAGAAAGCACACCATTCCTTCTGTTATGGACTTATCACATTCCTTACAGCCGACGCATGGCGTTCACGCGCGGCAAAGTTTAGCAATTTGAGTATTCAACGTGGATTATCAAATCATTTTTTCCCTCCCCATCTCGAGACGCAAGCGTTAGAAAAATGCTTTAATTTAAAGATTGGCGATTTTTTTTTTTTTTTTTTTGGCACGTCTCCGCGCTCGGTGATTTTCTTTGTGAAATTACATTATCGGATATTGTTCGGACTTCTGCTATCGGTGACTTATTTTAGTAGAGTTTTAGCATTCCATCAGCTCTCACCGTGATTAGATTATCTACTGAATTCGTAGCATCTTTGTTGTTGAGTGGAGCTAAATTACGGAACGGTTCCATTTTCCCGATGCACAGGAATTCCACTACGATCGTGTGCCGAATTTCGTCACGTCGGTTTCATGGACAACCTTTTCGATGTATTTTCGTAATCGTCGTTACATTATTCCCTTGGAAACTTACCTCAATCCAAAGCATTCCGTAAACTTTCAACCGTTGGGCCCGATTCGTATAAATTTATCATATGGGAGAACCGTTTCAAGGTTTCTTCACGCCCACGCAGATCATCTCTATTGTTAAACACGTGCGACGGTAAGTGCCTGTGCGCAACAATGGGAGGCATCCCGTGTCGGTATCCCTGGGTTACGGGATGCATCTGCCGTAAAGAATGGGGTGCACACAGGCGGGGGAAGAATTTGCGACATTTGCACCCCTATATTTCGAGTTGTTCGGCTGCATTCGTTTTTCCGGTTTGACCTTGCATTGTAACGGAAGTTTGTTATCTAAGAACGTTTCTAAGCTCTCCTAACAGCTGTTTTCCCGAATTCGTATTTCTGGATTTAGACTCGACAAGATCGTGTGCAGCTGATGAGTTACGGTTATCCTTCCCGAAAAACAACCGGGAGAGGAGTGTTTGGAGGCATTTTTGCTTGGACACAGCTCGCTAAAGCACCCGGGCGTTTTCGTCGCGGCTGTGCAACCAACGCAGGAAAAAAAAAAAAAAAAAATTCCCACTTGTAAAATTTTTGGTACGTCCAGTGAAATTCCTGCCGAACGGATCGGCAGCTCCGTCAGCTGCGCATCCAGAATGCAAATATTGTAATTTAAGTTTACAGATGTATGCTCGCACCTATATGTGTGTTCGTATCCCCGTGCTGCTTTACACGGTCATTTATTCTTTTTTTCCTGAGGTTCGGATTTCCAAGGCGCAGTCTTTTCGAAAGAGCTCGAGTTTTGCACATGGATCAGATCATGTGCATACACATAAGTGGTTCCTGTACGATGGTAGAATTATACGAATCCAGCATCTTCCAGCATCCTTTTACGCAATTCCGTCAGTGAAGAAAATGTTTTTCAATGTTTCGATTACAGTTTGTTCTAGCTATCCCTATTTTTTTTTTTTTTTTTTAAGAAAAAAAGAAAAAGAAAATGTGGCAATCGTGCAAATTATGTTTTCCACAAATGAAGCAAATGACATTGTGGACAAATGCAACGACTGTAATTGCTGTCCGTAGGTTTGGTTACACCCTCATTCTTTTCGACTGATTCATCCAGTGTCATTAATTCCCGTTTATCGAGTTGCATCGGGCCTGCATAGTGGCTCTTTTCCTCTCCCTCGGCTGGGAACAGCTGGATCGTTTTTTGCATCCATGTAGTCAAGCTTTGCCACAATTCACTGAAACCTAGCCGGAATCTTCTCATACTTCCAGTTGTTACGGAATTTCCTTATGTTCTTATGAATTTTCCGAGGCCCACTGAAGTCCATTTGCTTCGATTCCAAAGCTCAGTCATGGGCGTTGTTTCAGCTCGGTTAGCACTATCGGGTTGGAAGAACCTTATTTCATGCCGCACGGTGATCGAAGGAATACTTTTTTTCTTTCCTGTTTTTTTTTTTTAAAAAAAAAAAAAAAAAAAACAAAATCCTCGTGAAAAGAGGTTGCTATTGATTTCCGGCTTTTTGTTCCCTGTTTTGACGTAATTTGAGTATTGTTCCCACCTCGAATTTGTGTAAACATCATTAAAATTAAGAGCTACATCGCAATAACTCAGAAGTTGCTTTGTCTTTGAATTACAGAATGATTTTTACGTATTCGTTTGGCGCATAGGCGCTCACGTAAACGCTTTATCTGTGTACAGATTTGCTGCCATCACCATCACCCTTCTTACTCTAAACACTGAAATGAATAGCGGCAAGCCTTCATATCTCACGAAGGAAACTTTTGATAGTGGTTTGTCTATCATGGTCTTGTACAAGCACTATGTACCACACCGCATGAGCAGGTGGCTGTATCCCTGAGGAGGAATGCACGCGTATGTAATCCTATGCAATCCACAATGCTAATGCGGTGTGGCACATTGGCTGTATGTTCACTCTTCAGCGAACTCACCTCTGCGAGTGTTTGGTTAAGGTCGGTGTTTTCCTTGTGGCACGTCAGGGTTCCCAGTAGGTCCTCCACCTACAGTTCCTAATACCGTCACCATGAAGTATTATTTTAAATGAATTATTAATGTTGAAACTTCAGTTCCATGGGTGTTGGGAACACATTTCACGTCGTGATGCCGGTAATCTTTCTAACCATAGAGTTTCGACGTACGTATGTCGTTTTGCACGTACTGTGCTCGTACAGTAAGTGGACTGCTCCTCTTGGTTTCTTCGGTGCTTCGTACCATCGTACCAATAGTTTGCTTCCTTTTCGTTCGTTACGGTTTCGAAAATTTGCGTTTTTTTTTTTTTCATCCCCCTTTCTTCCCTTTCATGTGTGGTATTTTGGTTTGGTTTTTCTTCTCACTGTACTTATTTTTCCCAATGGGCTCATCCGTTTCTGCCCTCGCGTGTGCCCACCGTAGTGTCGTTGTCGTGTAAAGTTAATTAGAAAGACCATGTTCTGGGAAGACCATGACCAAGATCCCTGTCAAGAGTTTGTTTCTGGGATCTAAACTGCAAGATTTTCACATGATGCATAACCTTCAATGATAATGTGTTGAGCAGTCAAACATGACCTGAAATCTTTAATGTTTTTTTGTTGTCAAGGGAGGAGAAAAAAAGAGAGCATCAAACTCATTACGTTCTCTTCTTTATCTGAAGCTTTGGTGAATGTTTTTTCCTTTAGGAGCACCAGGAATTTCTGTCGTAAAAAAAAACAAAAAAGACATCGCCTTATCACATCTTTCATCAAAGCAAAGTATTTTCCATGTACACAGTCCACAGTTCCAGTGATCAAAGCGACATACATAAGAAAGTTCAAACTTTTAAAGCTAAGCTAACAAAATAGATTTTTTGATGTCTAAAAACACGAACCAGTTGTCCCCCCCCCCCCTGAGATCGTTGAAAAAGCATGCGAGTTCCAAAAATCCAAAGTTCGAAATTCTATCGGCGATGCAACCCACACACAAAGGAAACCTTTCGTAATTTACGTTTCGTATTTTCTTTGTTTTTTTTTTTTTCTTCTTCTAAGAAAATAGCTTTATTTCTGCATCGCAAGTACATTTAATTTCTGCACATTTTGAGACACATAAGTGTCCACGTGTTCATTTCAAGAGTCTCCTACTCAGTCCTCGTGTATCTTTCCATGGGTCGCTTTTGTCAAGTCATCCTGCCTGGTTCCTTTGGGAATGGCGGGTTTCTCCGATTCTCATCGGGTGTCTTTTCAGAGGAAATCGCCGGTACGGTACTGCCATAATGGACGAAAATCTGTACAGAAATCATGCCGCGTATATAGTATTACTTACCGAGGTGACAGATTTTCTGTATCCGCGTGGGATGTTTGATAATGCTGAAAAACCTGGGAGAGCCAACTGCTTCCTGTTCCGCTGTTTCTTTTTCTTTTACTCTATTGGAATCATCTCTCGTTTTACGTTTTTTTTTTTGGGGGGGCATATTCATCGTGTAAACTTTTTTTTAAAGCAAAATTCTGCACATGTACTTTGCGTTTATGATTATGGCTCTATGTGAAATGCAGGTTGTAATGACCATTACTACTGTGTAATCGTTGATGATTGCAGTTTCGGTTTTATATCTTGTGAGAATGCTCCAGAGTCGCAAATATCACTTGGATTATTATTTTATGTTTGTGAGTAACTCGATACTTTTGGATTTTTAAACAGATGCAGTGGTGACCAGCCATTTGTAGTACCTAAATGTACAAAATCATCATGATGTACAAAATGCTTTGCAGTGATTGTGGAACTTGTAGATATCCTCTTTACAAAACTCAATTTTAGATGCCCTTTTTTTTTTTTTTTTTCTAGATGAACGTGACGCCATTCAGAAAAAAACTTTTACAAAATGGGTTAATAAACACCTGAAAAAGGTAATACTTTTTTGCTTACTTTTTGCAGTGTTAGTGGAAAAATTGTGTATTGCGTTTTGTCCGCAATTTCTCCTCGTATTTTGGAAATGGTTTTTTTCTTTCCAATTTTTTTTCCTTCTTCCAAACGGTTTCTGATTACTTTTCATTTTGCAGTGAACGTTTTAGAGAGAGGTAAATAACGTTATTAATTAGGGAGCTTTTTAGGATAGAGTATTTATGCAGATACTGTATTGATCTCCCATCCCCTCAAAAAAAAAAGGGGGGGGGGAGAGGGGGGGAGGAAATCGTCATCGATTTTTCAAACTGCACATATTTCTTCACGATGTGAAAATGTTTTCACAGAGGTAAGACTTTCCAGCAAACTCTCCATGGTACAGACAATTTGTATCAACTTCTGTATGTCGAGATTCAGTGGGAAATTTTCAATAACATGGAGGTTAGATGAAGTCTCAGAGTTTTCTGTGGAAGGTTTTCCATGTTAAGATCCCGTCCTATCAGCCTTCTCTTTTCCGTGCCGATCGGAATGTCGCATAATTTTGGATTGCCATCCATTTGATAAGAAAGTAACTTTTAATGAGCTATTTATCCAATTCGCAGAACTGGGACGTTTGTTCTTCTTAGTGTGCTCTCTTTTGCTGCCGCGGATTATGAATTTCAGTTTTTTTGCTCTCGCACTTGTAATGTCTAATGCATACACATAGCAAGGAATGTGTGCATATGCAAGTGTATATCGAGTGCACGCAGTTCACATGTACTGCGTTGTTCTTTTTTTCCCCTTCTTCTCCAGCATTCCCGTCAGTACGTTCTGCACACTCTGAAGTGTACTTAATCGTTTCATCAATTGCCAAAGGCATCTTCGGGATTGCAACGGTTGTTTCATGGTGCCCCAGTTCGAACTTTTGGGAACACCTCCAGGTGTTTATCGGTTTAGCCGTAGCATCGTATTTTGTTTAGCAGGGACAGTGGTTTCATCTTTTTTTTTTTTTTCCTCACAGCTCTATAGGTTTACTCGTGACCAACTCGTGCATTACTCATAAATTCATGATCCTGATACAAAGTCAAGGGATTGCCTAGGGCGTACTCGTAACTTCGGCATATCTAAAGCAGTTTGGTGGTCACGATTTTATTTTGCATCTTGAATGCAGCTGATTAAGGCATTCAGCCTCCTGGCATGGATTGGAGCGGATTTAAATAAATTTTGATTTCGCCCATGCCAGAAACAATTTATTTGTGGATTCATGCATGTATGCATATGTTGAGCTTGTAGATTGTATCGGTAGTCTATAGGGTTTCAGTGAAAAGGCCATAATTTTCCCAGGGTAAGTTCTTGTTTCTCGTGTTTTTTTCGGGATCAAGAGAGTGGAAAGAAGAAATAAAAATCCTCTTGTTTGTTTAGCATAACCAGTTGACTCAAAGAACCATAGACAGTGGAGTGTTTTGGTCCGCATGCTTTGCTGTAAAAACCACAATCAGAGGTTACGATGAGTAGCATAAATTATATTACAGCCATTCTGGATGTGATTATTACTCTGGTAGAGAGAGTGCATTTGAGTTTGGATACTCACCTGACCCCACCTTCCCTTTCTTTCCTGTTTTGTAACATGAGAAAAATTACCAAGGTGTTTGGCGAAACTTGGGACTTTCCAAGGAAGTTTGTTAATGGTCCAGTGTGATTCGTCATCTGAAATGAAATTGCAGTTCAACGAAGCCGATCGAATCCCAATGTGTCAACATGAAAGTGTCCAGTTGTCACGAAAGGGTTTCTCATCTTCTGGCATCAGAGGAATCGTAATTCCACGAGAGGAAATCTGTTTTGATTCAGGCCTCTCTGCAAGTACGTTTTTTTCCCTAAAGTTAAGAGAACCAGAGTTCAAAGAACCACGGCGTAAGCAAAATACGCTAGTGGTAGTACGAGTGTTTGCACGGATAAATAAGAATTGAAGTGACAGGAAGCACGAAAAGTACTTACCTGCTTGTTAATGAGCATATTTGACGTCCATGTCGTTGATAGCTGTCCCTTAGAAATGCACGAGCAACTATTTCGTATGTAGTTTGAGAACAGGTTTCTTTCATTCATGTTTATCATATTTAAGTAGCAAATTAGGGAATGGACCTGGGTTACCTCTTCCCTTTACAAACGCTTCGAGTTCAAGGATTTTTTTTTTTTTTTTTTAATCTGGTTTTGTTTATACTGTTGAAAAAAGGGAAGAAAAAAAAAAAAGAAAAAAAAGAGGAGAAAAGCGATCCACGAGCCCAAGATTTAAAGGTATCGTGAATCATCACGCCTGCTGAGAAATCGAAACAAGGACTCTTCTGGTCGACTCAAAACTTTTTTTCAAGTCGAAAGTTGTGCAGCGAAGGAGGAAGGTGGAGTGACCGTCATGGTGACCTCGAATGCCAGGAAACCTTGTCACCTGGTGAAGCAGACTTCACCTTAGATTCGGCCACTTTGAACAGAGTACCGTTTCATAAGCTTTAATGATTTATTTAGTGTGATTTTCGGAACCAGATAGTGCTTTTCATTTGGAAGCCAAAGTCAAGTATTCATCGACCTTGATGCTGTCGATGGTGAAATTCAGTCAGTCTGAAGGCATGAATTGAAAGTCACATTATCAATTAGTGTTTGCACTCAAATCTGGAATTAGTGCAAAGTATGTAGTAGTTGACGGTTATGCAGATGTATCGTCACGTATTTCGAGCCACCGAATGCGAGTGGTTCTAATCATGTTTGTATTACTTAGTATCCACCCGTATTGTGGATCGCTTCCGCTTCTTTCCCGCAAGATTAAATCAGTGCTTTCTTTAACTGATGCTGAGGAACTGGTTACACTTTATGTGTAATTTTTTATTGCTTTTGAAGTTTTTTTTTCGTGTTTTTGTTTTCATGATTTGCAGACTAGTCGAGAAGTTCGTACGTGTGCTTTATGCCACGTTCTCTCTGTACACATCCACTCCACAAAGCTGACTTTAGTTGAATAAGACTCCTTGGCTTGTAATGGAATTTTTAGCGAGGATATTCTATTTTCGTGGAAACGGAGTAAAAGCTTAACTGATTAGCAAAGTTGTTTATGATCTGCGGTCACTTTACGACCTTTTCTAACCCCATCATTAATTGACCAATGCGTGGGTGTATCTGTCCAGTGTTTTTTTCAGTTGACCGTTTTACATAAGGGCAGCCTTTGTGCTTTTTTGGAAATTCAGCAATCGCCGGTGTGGCGAATTATTCCACGGGATAAGAAATATGCCTTTTTCGTTCTTTTGTTCAGCATCTGAGTTCGGTGTAGCACAAAAATGTGCCTTTTTTTCTTCCCCGCTTTACTGTTTACAACAGATGCATTCTTTCACAGAATACTGCGACTTTTTCAGTTTTCAAAGCGGCATTGGTGACAAATGGAAGCGCCTTTTTTTTTTTTTTTTTTATACCGAGGTTTACATTTTCTTTATTTGAACCTCCCTGGTTGCAGTTTTTTCCAGATTTCAGGCAGATATCTCATGTGAGTTTCTACCAGGTCAATTTCTGACGCTAAACCTGGTTGTTTCTCAATGGTGTCCATCGTTTGAAAGTTTGAGAAGAGGCTGTTGATCGCTTCGTTGGTTTATCATTGGATCTCTGAATGAAAAAAATTCTAATTGATGATTCTAATTCTAATTAGTGTTGTGCAACAGTGGCACGGTGTTTCCTAGTTATTGTGCCATTCAGGATTTTCCTGCCGCCTATGGAGTTCTTTAAACATGCGAATGCAAGTCTGTGTGTACCCTTTAGAATTTTTTTTCGTTTGAAAGCGAAAATTGTTCCGAATCCCCGAGGTTGAAAGTGAACAGTAATTCACGAAGTCATTTTTTTAGCAGTTTAATCTATTCGTTGCTCGAAATACACACTCACAAGCTAATTGAGTCTTCTTTCGATCGTGCACAAAAAAAAAAAACAAAAGAAGAAAAGTGCTTGCACTTTTCTTCTTTTGTTTTTGCACCTTTTCTATATTTGTCTTGTTGCTTCCGTGTCACCGTCACCGAAGAAGCAGAATCCCTGCACATCCAGCTTTGTGCATCTGCGTTCTTTAAATCGCAGGGATTCTGGTTTGTAAGGTATGCGCAGCGTCGTGCTCCTTAGATGGTCTCAGTAGGTTATGGAAGTAGAACGTCAGAACTGCGACTTGGGTGAGAGGAGGTGACCATGCGCTGCACGGGTGGAGTTCTTCCAACGTTTTAAGAGATCACCGTCGCTGCTATTTGCAAGGACCCCGTGTTGTGGCCAGTCAAGATCGGCTCGGCTCGTTGTCACATGCGGAACGGGAAGCCGTTCTTCAGCAGAGGAGACGTCTTCCATTATTTTCAGCTGCATCTGGTGGCAGCGTCGTCAGGGCCCCCCACTTCCATCTTCCAAGTTTTTTTGGACACAGTTTTGCTGGGTTTTCGCTCTTCCCAGTGTTCCTGCGTAGAATGCCGTGTCCTTACTCATCGTGGGCTTTGATTTTCACGCTCAGTAAAGCACATATAGTTGCTGTCAGTTGTTCGACGAGCTTGCCGGAGAGAACCGAAGAGCCATTCCATAATAGAAGTAATGGGATCTTCTGCCATTTACTGTAGCTGCTCAGCAGACACCCTTCTTTACCTGATCCTAACAGTGAATTTCTTAGTTCCCAGTTTTGAAGATTATATTTTCCTGTGGTTTCGTCTGCGTAATATTACGAAGATGAAGTGTAGATTGCATGTTTCTGTATCCCTTTGTCTTGGAGGTCGCAGCGTATATTGCATGGTATTCAGTACTCATCAGGAAAGCTGTCATTTTTCGATTTCTTTCTCCTTTTTTTGAATCGCTCTTATTCGCTGTTTTTGGAACGCCGTGCATTTTCCAAAACGGGACGGTACATGTTTTTATTTTGTCCTGCTGTGCACTTTGACATTTTTCTATTTCAGTCATCATTCACGTTTTGTCCCGCAAAGAGAGAATTTCTGTAGGTTTCACCTTTGAAGGCGTTAATCATTTTTCAAGGATGATGTTTCCTTTTTTGCTGTCGCTATAGATTTAGTTTTATGTACTAATGTGTATACTGATTATGTGTATTGCGCTTGGAATTCGGTAAATTTGTCAGAGCGGTAAATCTTGTTAATGAAGGTTTGGATCAGTAAAACGATTTTTAATTCGTATTGTTTGGATGATTTGTCTTTTTTTTTTTTTTTTATAGCATTGGGGATATTCTGCCCAGGTATGTTAGACGTTTGATATTTGCATAGTTTTCCGCAAATTTATCTACATCGCTAGAAGTAAATCTTTTTGCTATTTTTTTTTTTTTAAAAAAAAAAAAAAAAAAAACTTAGAATCCAAGTATTTGTTGATATTTTGCATATTTGTTTGCAGAGTTTCACTTTTTTGCATATTTGTCCTGCGGACACGTTTTGTACATTTCAAGTAAGTCATAAGTTCAACTGTATTGTGATGGTTTGTCAATTTGCCTTTCGCATTGATTGATAATTGCTTGCTTATTTAAAACATTTGTTATCTTAATGCTTGTAATTTTGTTCAGTGAAGCGTCAGCAATTTTTTCCCCTGCGTTCCTTATGCATAATGCTTGCATTTTCTGAAAAGAAAAAATCTCCGTGTAATACATTCGGTTTTGGCAATTTTAACGCTATACAATATGATGTACAATGTTTGCAGAGTTGTTGATTTCAGAATCGATTTATTTTCCCTGGAAAATTATTTTGATGGGTTCGTTCCTAAGTGAAGTTGTATATTCTGAATATGATTCCACATGTCGTGTTGTTGTTAGAAATTTCCTTGATTGCTCAAGGAACTTGAAATGTAGCAGTGGAAAAATGTTTTCCTCGATCCACGTAATCTTATAAATGACCTTATAAGAAGATACGGTCACTTGTGTGAGTGTGTTGCTGTCATGATCTGAAGATTGGCTCTCTGCAGTTTCCCTCATATTAAGGTTTCGAATTATTTCAAATTGCATCACTTTCATTTCATGCCCTGCTGAGAGCATCTTCAAGGCATTAAGCAGAGCATTTGTTTTATCAATAAGATCTCCTCCGAGCTTCTCGGTTTTGCATGTTTCCCGCAATAGAGACTGCAAATACTGCAAGTGCAAGTGCAGGGATAATCATAATAGTCAAGCAGTTACGAAATCTTGGATTTGGCAATTAGATTTCCTCCAGGTGCTTTTGTTGTCTAATATCGGCAGCCTCTAATTCGGAAATTAGGCGAGGCAGATGTAAAAGCTTTTGGAGCGTATACATGAAGGTGATGCGACGACTCGTATCCCACTGACAGTTGCAGGAAAGTGACGTCACTTTTTCAAAAAGAAAAGAAAAGAAACGAAGGAAAGCACGAGTTCCCTGACTGAGCGTTTTTAGAGAGATTTGGCTGAAAAAGGTCCATAAGCTGCGATTATTCCTATTCGTGGGTAGGGCATGTGGAAGCACAACTTTGGAAGGTGTGAAAATGTACGAAGAAAGTTTTTTTTTTTTTTTTTGCCGGGTACTTCAGGAGTCGAGATGGAAACGGATGAAAGCAGTCGGTTTTGAAATCGGTGAATCACACCAGCAAGCGCGTTCAAAAGCTGCCTGCGTAGATGAAAGAATTGCATTTCAAAGAGTAATGGAGAGAGAGACGACACAAAAAGAAATCCTGCATGTATCATATCTTGTGATATGATAATTGTTATGATGATATTTTTTTTTTCCCGGAGCGTGCTCCTCGTATCCGACTAGAGGATGGTGGGATTCTTAGAAATTCTAATTAATGCAGACATAATACCATTGCACACACACACGCACACACAAGAAAAATCCAATTGGTCCTTTGCAAAGATACAACGAAGATCACGGGATACAGTCTGCTGCGATTAATGCAGGCGTCTGCATGGGTTTGTTTGTATCTTAATAAGAAAAAATAATGATAATCAGAATGTGTCGACACGAGTTCCACAGGGAATCCGAGGAACCAGTGAGTTCATTCATAATCAAGGTAGACGCTTCTACACTTGAATGACCGAAAACCAGAGGTTGGGCTTATGCCATAGTATATCAGCATTGAATTTTCGTTTAATTTCATGAAGGTAACAGTCAATTCGTCGTTAGTCCAGTGATGAGTTCTTAGTCACAAAAGCTCATCACGGCATTTAAGATGGCTCTACAAACAGATAGTGGATGAGTTTCAAACCAAATCCATGGCGTTGAAAGATGAAAATGCACCCTCCTTGAAACGGCTTCGAAGGTTTTTTTTTTTTTTGGCCGAAATTTTCGTGTTTCCGATTTTCCAAGGTGTGTAGAATTCATTTTTTTTTTTTTTTTGTGTACATTCAAAGAATTCTTGCATCTTCAAATGTTGTTCGACATGGAACCATACAAAAAATGCAGTTGAATTGAAGACATCCGAAAACAGTCGCGTCGTTTCTAATGTGAAATTCCAGGAATGGAGTCATCCTCCTAATTCCTGGAAACTCTGAATTTCTCAGCTTGCATCGAGTTTCACGTTTTTCTTGGGACCTGAGGACATTTTTCGTTTTTGCACGGTTTCCTTGGTACCCGCAGAAGAAATCACGAACGATCAAGCAATTCAACGGGATATGAACTGCCAGATGACATTTTCTCTCGATGCGGGATTTTTGAAAAGGAAAACAAGTTTCAGTTTCTGAGTACGAGAACATGAAAGTGGTACGAGGAAGAATGCCACTGGAATCATCCCGGTGTAATCCTTCTGCGGTGACTACTGTGAAGAAGTTGCTAGCATGAAACTTTGCTAACTGATGCTGCAATCATTAGGAGATGAATCCAGAAATTGAAAAAAAAAAAAAAAAAAATCCTTCATGGGAACTTACCCGTGCATTCCCCTAATTCGAGGAAAACTCCAAGGATTGGACAGTGTCCGGAAGATTGGTATCCCATATGCCACGTTCGTGAACCGTGTGGTGTTGCATAATAAAAATCAAAACAGTAGTGTTTTCCGAATCGTGATTTTCTGTTTCTTCATAATTTTCTACTTAGCTCTTGGTTTCCCTTTAGAAAATACAAACAAAAAAGAGATTCAAAAATCATCTAAAGCAACAGTGTACACTCACTTCTATATAGGAAAGGCAAGTTCATCGCGAATTCAGATTTTAGCATTTTTTTCGACCATCTTTGATACAGCACCTGGCCATTTTGTGGACCTGTTCAAACATGCCAAGTCATTAGAATCAGTAACGAGCTGAGAGCGATACAGTGGATTCCTTTCTTCCGTACTGCATTTATAAACTCTCTCTCTGATATTCTCTTTGCTTGGAACTTTAGAAACTCAGTCTTTTCATTAATAGATTGTCAGATGGTCAGCCGGGGGGGGGGGGGGAGAGAAAAGAAGGAAAGCACATGCGTGCTTTCATCGAAGGCTTGAATTGTTCTTAAAATTTTATTGCTTGCCTTCAAGATTTCGTGTGAAAGTGTGGAATGCATCATGCATTTGTGAATTCTGTTCAGGATTAAAAGGAGGCCGAAGCTGCATCGCACGTTTTGCGTTTTCCGCCAGAGGATCGGAAAGCCAGATGTCTCATTTCTGGTTCCTTGCTTTCTCAGTGTGCGGTTGTGTTGGTAGATCCTTGGAAAATTCTAGAAAGCTTTTCTTTCTCGGGAAAAGTCTCCCACGAAATCAACGAAAATCGAATTCGTGGCGATTTGAGAGAACACGAAAGCCTAGCAAATCCAAACTGCAGGAACTCTATGTGGGGATGCTTTTTACGCATCCTTCGCAAGACGTGCTTGTTTAGGTCTTGGGTTTTAATTGGGCAATTTTGATTTCAGGTATATGGGGTTCCTTTGTCTCATGACTTCCGCTTCTTTTTCTCTTTTTCTTTTTTTAAAAAAATTTTTTTTTCGCAGTTTGTTATTGATTTTATTTAAAGCTCTCCGAGATCATTCATGCTTATTCTTAACATGGGTAAATAAGATCTGCAATTAACTCATTAAAGTCAACCGGTTTCATCGCAAAAAGATGACTGAAAGAAAAATCCGCCCCGCTGCTTCCCCTCCCCCCTCCCCAAACGGGACAGATTATTGATCAAACAGAGACCGAAATAGCTTCAGAGAAATTAAAAAGTGAACTATTAAAAGCACAAGTAGCTAATGAGGTGTGCTCGTGCTGCGTCTTTATCCACACCTCTTCATGATTCAGATGCTTCGAGATGTACCTCAAAGCACTCCCAGGCGAGTTGGGATTCTGGAGAACAACTGAGGAACACTGCCGAAGAATTTTCGATTTTGCTGCATTCCCATTTCCGATTTCATTCGATCTATCACGAGCATAACATTCTGCTGTAGCTTCATTTGCCTAAATATTTCGTATTCGGAAGCATTGAAGCCTCTGAACTCGAAAGGGCGTGGGTGAGCTGTCTCTAAAACATATCGTTCATTTTCGATGGCTGCCGTTACACGGGAACACACCTGGGTGTTGGGCAGTGCAGCTCACTTGTGTGTACACAGCTAGACCCGAGGAAGTTACCTCCAATGGTAGTCAACTCGAACGAAGAGGCACCCCACTACCCTTAAGCAGCTCATAATCGGAATGACACTCGGGCTCGAACTTCTGGGATCTACGAAGTGCAGCAGAGTGTGCTCGTCACTGAATAAACAAAATCATCGTCATCTGTATTTTTTTGCTTAACCCCCTCCCGAATAGGAATAATTCTTAATTCGGATGATGGGAGCCATTTCTGCCTTGCAGTTGCATACGAAAACCTTTTGTTCCCCCCTCCCCCCCTTTGCATGCGTTCGTTTTTCCTGTATGCTCTTTGCTTAAAAATTGCATTCCGCATGTGACGTTGGAATCGTTTTGATGGATGCAGCATTTAAATCCTGAACACGTTTTTGACTATTTAACAATTGCCTGTGTTTTCATTTAGGTTAGAAAACATATCGTCGATCTTTTCGAGGATCTCAAAGATGGACACAATCTGATTTCTTTGCTTGAAGCTCTGGCTGGTGTTCAGTTGGTGAGTTATGTCCCTCTTTTTTATTGAAGGGAGCGAGGAAAATTCAAAATGCAAGTGACTGCGTGTGTGTGTCACCCTTTCGCCAAGGAAGGGTTGCCAGGTTCCGTTTCGATTCCACGGCGAAGTCGCCGCGTGCCCACCTCGCCCGTGCGGTTGACAAATTGGGCAAACTCAAAATGACTGTGCTCATCGCCAGCAGGCTCAGAAATGCCGGTTCCCCTGCATAGCCTTTCTGCATCATCCTGTGCTCGATTGGTCGGAATTCCGTTTCGAAACAGCGGGATCCCCTCGTAAACATCCTTATTGAACTTTATGAATGTAATTAAGACGTCACGCCACCCGATGCTGCAGTTCTCGGTTCCGTTTATCCCTTTCAGATTCGTACGGTTCTTGCATTGATTTTTTTGTCATTTTGATGTGAGAGAAGCGAAAGAACTCTTGAACGTCTCAGATGACCCGATTCATTGCCATCCCATGTAAATTGCTCTCGATGAATTCTTCCAGTTGTGCGCTTCTGATGTTTAAATCTGGGGATGAAGTCGTATTTCTGTTTGCATTCTTTTTGAGTCGATTCTAGCAATTACCTGCTTGTGTAAGAATTTCGCACACATTTTCGAAAGGCTGTTATTTTAAATATCATCGGGGACCCGGAGACGTCAAGTGTTAAAATTAGAGAAACAGCATATTTGCATTTAAGCTGAACGGAAAAAAAAAAAAAAAAATCATCACACGTAATGGTAATTGTGTACCGGAATTTGCGATGCGTTTCTGCGAATTGTGAATAGATACGGATGGAATTTTCTGTAACATTTGCATGTGCCCCACAAAAAAGACATCCTCTCCAGAAACACAGGGAGCCCTCTGTCCAGCAGATTGCAGCTCGTTGGTTGAAAAACCGGCTGAAGCATTTCCTATCATTCGATGACCATACCAAATATGGAGTATGCGTTGGTGGCAAAGCAGCACATGGAGGGCGGACTTTTTTTTTTCTTTCTTTCTTTCTTTCCAGTCGTATTTCCCAACGTATAAACTATGTGCAATAGCTCCCACTTTGCTTCCTACTCAGTATTTTGAAAGGGAGGATCAAACTGAAATCTAAAGGTCACAGAATCTTCGGAAGAACACATTTTTCTCCTCTCCCAGAGTTGCACATTTAATGCATTCATTGCCTGCAGCACTCTGAAATCTGTTTGCAAAAATATATTATGCCAATGTTCTTTCAAACGGTTGCTTAAAACATTGAATTATCTTACACGAAACCGCAGATGCCATCCTTTTATATTTTCTAGCGCGCACCCGTTGTTTCATTTCTTTTCTGCATGTGGAAGTCATTAAAAGATTATTGTACCTTTGTTGCCACATGTGTACTTCTGTGTACAGTAGCCTATGGATTTACACACAGTTGAGTGCTGGAATCGAACCGCACCGTAAACTTTCAATCAGGGCAGCCAAAATTAAAATTCCTCCTATTTATTTGATACCCTTGTTGAATATTTAAATCTGTTACATGTTCTCACGTATTGAGTGAATTTTTGAGCCATTTCCACAAGTTTGATTCTCCCACTTGATCGCACATCCCGTAAGAATTCCGTGTCTTGACCGTCCGTTCCCCTCAAAATAGTAGAATTTTGGTCTTGCGGTCAATTTCGTAAAGTTTTCGTGATTTGGACGAATCATTTGAAAATGGCTTCCCATGTAGTTCAACTGATCTTAAAGTAGATGATGAAATACAAACAGGGAAGGCGCGTATTTTATCCAATTTAATGAATTCTTGGGAACTTGGAACATTTCGTTGAATCCCTGAAAGAACCAAGAGTAAAAAAAAAGAAAAGAAAAGAAAAAAAAAAAGAGAAGTGCACATTCATATGCAAGTTTGTGATCGAGATTATATATACACACATGATCCCTTTTGTACGTATTGCGTATAAAAAAGACTCTAAATGAGAAATTCCTTAATGAGGTACGTTGCCAAGCAATTTCCTCATCGGATGCTGTGTGAAAGAGTAAGCAGTCTTTTTTTGCATGGTTTGATGGTACTACTCTTCTTTATCTTAACCCTTTATCGTAATTAAGGTGTCGGTTGTTCCAGAAATTCGTGTTTTGTCATTGCTGGAAAAATTTTCTCGAGAAAAATTCGAGGAAACTGTGGTGAACGAGTTAACTGTAAAACTGTCTTTTGTGTTTCAGCCGAGAGAAAGAGGAAAGTTACGATTCCATATGATTCATAATGTGCAAATCGTACTCGATTTTCTGAGACATAAGAAGGTAATTGCAACCATTTGGTTTCTTGTGCATCATGGGTTCTCACACACGTTTGTGCATACATTGGTATCAGTATTGTTTTTGCATTGTACACCCTCGTGTCTTCAATGTATGCTATGAGCTTGTGATTAATTAGCAGTGAACCAGGGCAGGTGTTCTGTTTTGCTCGTTTTCCCATTGATGGAACTGTCCATTGAGCCACCATATGAAAAATTCAACAGGTGTCTTCATTGGAATAATTCGAGATTGTGTACTAAAGCTGAGCGTACGGATTTGTTGTCCATATGTTCAACATTTAGTACATGATGATTTTTTTTTTCTTTTCTTAATCAACACTTTTGTGTTTTGTATTGCTGCCATGGCTCAGTGATTTTATTGGGTTTTGAGATTAAATGCATGTATCTAATGAAATCCATTGCATCCCATGTTCTGACAGGTTTGTTGTTATTATGTCCAGGTTAAATTAGTGAACATCAGAGCGGAAGACATCGTGGATGGTAACCCAAAGCTCACCCTTGGACTTGTATGGACAATAATTTTGCATTTTCAGGTAGAAGCATTCATTCCTGTTATTTTCATGATGATGATGATGATGATGACGATGATGATGGTTCAAATGGAACGAATGAGAGCCGCGATTCAGACTCGTATGGGTGTAGGAAACCTGTCGTTGCCTTTTGGTCCTCGGCATCGAACATTCGTGTCATCGTGTTTGTTTGTCTCCTTCAAAACCCATGTTTACCTTTAGTGTGACATATATAATATTTCCGTTTGATCCTTGCGTCGAGTACTTGCAGGCTGGCAGGTTCACTTTATTCCTTTATCTTATGCTTTTCGGTTCTTCACTTATTTCACACATTGCGATGGTGGATGCTTCTTCGTTTGCACCGAATACCCGAGGGTTGTATCCTTCACGTAAGAACCAGTTTTTACGAACTTAATTAGCAAGTATTTTGCACGGAAAGTGTTTCTGCTCAACAAGAGTCCAAATAAAACGCATCATTATCCCATCTTTAAAGAGTTCGAAAACACGAAAAATTGCAGGAAAAAAAAAGGAGAGAAAGAAAAATAAGCGGCGTCCACACTTTAATAAATCGAATTCGGAAAGTCATTCGTTTACGGATAGATTTTCGTGTAATAACAAATTTGATTAGCCGATGTGGCTTTTGATTTTTTTTTTTTTTTTTCATCATCATCGGAGAAGAAGTGATGCGTCAGTTTTTTATGGTGGGCGGTCAGAACGCCTTCGGCTATATCTGACCAGTTCCACGGCAAACCATTAGACTCCAGTCTGTATGCAGCCTTACTGCAGTGAAGTTGTGTTGCGAGAATGTATAAATTCGTCAAAGGGGAGCGATTGTTTTTGCAAACAAAAAACGATGAGAATGACCAGAACGGTGGAAGTTTGGGGATGCAGAAGGAAACCACTCATAGACACTTTTTATCGGAAATGCAGAAGAGCATGATCCACAGTAAACATGAAAAAGTGCAAGAGGGAACTCGGTTTCTCACCACGAAAATGATCAAAAAGACGACGACGTTTACTACTGGGCAGCAGACAACAGCAACGAAGCCGATCTCCGAAGCTACTGATCTGAAAAAAAGCAGCCCGAGGCCAATTTTCGATACCACTGTCGAAAAAGATTATTACACCAAGTGTGTGCCTTCACATACAATCGGCCAGGACAGTCGTCTAAACGATAGCGTCAGGTCAAAAAAACTAAAGGTACAATTTCAAATCAAAGCATGATGCATAGTGTTTGAAAAATGCAACTGTGGCATAGGTCGGTGGTCAGGTAAAGGGGGGGGGGGGGGGGAAGAAGAAAAATACCGAAGCTACTCTCAAGAAACATTAAAATTTCCATAGGGAACGAAGGTTGCCAATCTTTCTGCCTAGTAAAAGGGCATCCACCTTTATGGCAATTTTCACGTAAATTCAATCAGAGCATATTTTGAAAAATCACAATCACAAATGCCTATGTGTGCCTTTTTGAAACATCACGGTGTAGGCATCCGCTTAGCGCCCGGTTATTGGATTTTCGTGAATGAAATAGTATTCATTCATTCCGTTCCAGGATGAATTCCCAGTGAGTATCGAGGGCTTTACTGATTACCTATCGGAAGGCATGTGAGGGCTCTTCACAAATTTGGGATATACTTCCTTGCACGGTGCCGTTGTTTTGATTTTTATCATGATACGATGAGTATGCCATAGGTAACGACATGACAAAAGTGCAGGGTGCATTCAAACTTATGAATCAGCAAGGAGCAGAATTTTTTTTTACCTAGAAGATGATTTCAGATGAAATACGATGTTTTTGATTTTCATTTGAGTTCTCTAATACATGAAGTGCAGAGTAAAAATATGGACGGCAGAATGTACTAGTGGGATCATCAGTAGATATGTGGGTGGATTCTCTTACATGAGTAGAGAGAAGAAGTGTAGCACGTGTATTCAAGTATTTCTCTGTCTTGCTATGCTCATTATCCTGATCCAAATCGAGACTGACAGCACTCCACTTTCAAGAGAGACCATGAAGCTTTCCAAAATGTTTTTTGCATTACTTTCATGTTCTGGGTATTTTCTGCCTATTTGCAGTATTTTGTTGTGAATCGAAGTTTGCATTTTCAAATTTATTAAATTTGCGGATGCTGATACGTTTTCTTTGGAGCAAGTTTTTTTTAGTTATTCAACAGGATTTATGTTTCAGAGCATTATCAGTTACATATAATTGCTTATAAAAGCAAACTGGTAATGAAGATAAGAAGTGCAACTTTGATGAAGTATTTTGGATGATTCTTAGCCATGACAAGCATTTATCTTATCATTTTTTGTTGTTTTTTTTGATTATAACTCCTGTTTCCTAAGTATCAAGTATCTCTTTCCTTTAGCTGATGTCCGATGTAGCTTTTTAAGGATGGGATGAAATGATTCTTGGTTCTGTTTACTTAATGTCAACAGTATGTGATCCAACAAGTGAAAATCTCAAAAATGAATGGAAAATAAAAACGAAGAGATTCGAAATCTTAAATGACTTTTTCACTTCAATTAAAGGCAATTTGACGGAAAGCTTATATTTTGAGGACAGATTAGTGATGAGTTGATAGACAGTATAGGAATTTTTATTTTTAATGCAGAACCTTCATATGCGAAAACATTTTTCCATCGAACAGTTTGAAATTTCCCATTTTTGTAAATATGTCATGAAAGTTTGAGAAAATTATACTTTTGGACTGTAAAATCATGTCGGAAATCATTTTCTTGAAATTTTTTCGAACCAATTTGGAAAAAGAAAAAAGAGTTAATTTGAAGTGTCAAACTTTCGAGTTTGTTAAAATTGATATGATAACATTGTGATGCTGATTAAATTCATATTGGTGATTTTAAATCTCTAGTAATTCTCTTGATCCTAATTTGTTGAAATTTCTTAGATATCTGAAATTGTCTTTGGCCAAAATGATTCTGGTTCAGCCCGTGAAGCACTTTTACAATGGTGCCAGAAAAATACTGAGGAATATCCTGGAGTCCGTGTTTTGGATTTCACAAGATCTTGGAGGGATGGCTTGGCATTCAGTGCTATTCTTCATCGGCATAGGTATTTACAATTCTAATAATATTCAAAGAAATCCTAATGATGAAGATGATCCATGTTTTCAGCATCAAGCCTGATTTCTCATAATTCATTGTGAGAAGCTATGATTGATGTGAGAAATTTCTTCAGTTCACAAAACCTCAGTGCTATTAGCTCTTGTTAATCTGTAGTTCTTTTTGTTGATATTATTTGATTTTTTTGAGTATCTGCAAATGGGTAACTTTTGTTGATTGCATTCTCTCGTATTCACTACAGTTGCATTATCATCTGTTTGTAATCGTTGTTATATCCAACATTTTGCAGAATCGCCCTTTAAAAACAATTTTATTTCATGATTCACTATGAGACTTACGTTATCATTGTTTATGTGCTATTCATTGTATATTGCATGGAAGGGTCAATAATTCCTTGACCACTCTCTTCAAGAGGTTTTATTATTTTACAGTATTTCGGAACTTTTGTTTCTAATTTTCTGGAGTATTCAGAATTCGATATTTTGTGGTATTCAGTTGCTAACTGTTTTGCAGAATCCAAGTTGTGATATTTTCTGGATTCTGATATTATTGAGTTTAAAGTTAGTGTCCCTCTCAAAGTAAGATCTATTAATTGCATTTTTTTTGTATTTTTCTTTCTAATGTCTACACTATTTGTCTAACATGTATAGCTTCTTTGATTTAAGAATTGTTGTTTCCTAGAACAAGTTTGTAATCAAAATATAGATTTTTCTCTGGTCACTACTTAATGTTTTTTTTTTTCTTTTTCAGTAGCATCCGATAAAGTACAGCGAGCCCTACAAAATGTGCATTTAGATTAACTAAAAATATAGCAATCTAACTAGGTTGCTATATTTATGCATATTTCATTTGATCAAAACAGTGAAATGTTATAAACAAGCAACATTGGAGTTTCAGTCGTATTTGTTAGAGTAGGGGAAAGCTCTTTGCTTCCATGTCATCATTTTAATCTGTTTTTCTGTTAATCACTGCTTAAATTCAAATAATGCATAAGAAAAATTCATTTTTTAGATCACATCAGTGGTTCAGATTATTCCAACATTTCTCAAGTGCTTTGGATTTTTGGGTGTTTTCTACTGCTTGCAGCAAATAGCCTCTGAGTAAAATAGATAATGCATTTTTGTTTTTCATAGTAATTCTTAGTATGATTCAGTAATTGAAAGCATATCCTAATTCTGTGGTCAATTTGTGAATAGTTTAAAAGACTCAATTCTGAATCAGATAGCGATTTATGTGCTAGCTTACAGCATTTTACAAGCTTATACACATGTATTCCTTGGTCTTTCAAGTTTCTTATTTCTTACTCTTGTGCCCCTGATTAACCAAAATTATCTGTTTGTATTAATGTAACAGAAATTCAAAGGAAGGAAAAATTCTGAGTTTAGTTTTCAGTAACAGATCTTGTTTCATCACAAACTTCACATTTGTTTTTAATTTATTATTAGTTTCAAAACATCTTGCAAGATTTTTCTACAAGTTGTACTTTATGCTAGAATGCTGATTAGGTTATGGCTGTGAATGCAATCGAAAACTGAAAATATGTGCATTATTGCAATTAATGACTGTATATATATATATTCGTATTCATATTGCAATTAATGACCGTTATTGGTAACGGTGTAAAAGGAATGCTTTTTAATGTCGGTCTATTTTGGTGTGTGCCAAATTGAACCATGTGCTAACTGTTCTAGACCAGATTTGGTAAATTGGGAAGACCTGCAGCATCAGAAGCCTCATGAAAGATTAGAAACCGTTTTCGAGTTAGCAGACAAGGAATTTGGTGTCACCAAATTACTTGATCCAGAGGGTGAGTGTGTGAAGTTTGTAGACTTGCTCATCATATTTCTGTTAAGAGCTGTTGTCATTGATAGAGATATTCCAGAAATTAATTTTATCGTTTTTAAGTACTGTTGTATGTGTTTTTTCATGTGTTTATTTGTTTGTGACTTATGTATCTGTGAAACTTTGAAGAGTTGATTTTAATTGGAGAGCCCAGCTGTCCAATAAAGCATACTGCTCTATAAACTTGGAGAACTTATGATTCTAAAGCGTTTGTTAAATATTACTATCTGCATAGAGTATCAAAGACTTAGTATTTCTGCATATTACTGCCTCTTTTTATTTGTTTGTTTGCTTTTTAAAGAGTGCCTAACTATTACAAGTATAGGTTGTGCTTTGGGAAATCGCCATACATGTTTCCTTAATGGGCCAATAGAAAATATCATGAAGGGACAAAGTTATATTACAAGTTAATTTTTGAAAATATTTATTACCTTTAAGAGTGTAAAAAAATTGGGGCTTTTTTTTTTTAAAAAATATTAATTCTGGGGATTTGTTAAATTACAAACCATGTAATATCAATATATTTACATGCAATTTCGTATTTGAAAAAACTGGTCAGGTTTATAAATATCTATTTCTGCAGTTTGAGGGACAGCTAACATTCTAAGATTTCAGAATTTAAATTGTATCTTTTATTGGACATTTTGATATGCTAATTAACAATTGTTGTATTCTGATGTGTAGACGTTGATACCGAAGAATTAGATGAAAAATCATTAATTACATATATATCGCAGTTATATGATTGCTTGCCAGAGCCATTCCCTGTACATCCACTTCACATGAAGGTATAGGTTTTGATTTTCATGATCATTGCAAATTTGTTTTCTAGCATTTTAAGAGCTTATTAGATGAATATCGCATGATAGCATCCAATATGTATTGCTGGCTTACTGACAATATTAATTCTCTGAAGTCTTTGTCAGTCTCAGATTCTCCTGAAATTTTAAAACATGCTTCTTTATCACATAAACATCTGATAACAGAAGAAATGCCTAACAAATTAAGGGACAAGAATAAACTATCTCAGCTGTATAAAAAATTAAAGGTTAATTTCAATGCTTTAGTAATATTAATTCTATTTTTTTATGCACTGAAGGATTTGTGTCCGGTCATTGAATATCTAGACATCAAAAAAGAGTATCATTATGATAGAATTGAAAAATTGTGGAACCGATTTCAGAAAGTTTTGCACGAAAATGAGTCATATATCCATGATGTGCTTAGCAGGTGAGTTATGTTTCTTGAATGAAGATTACCCACAGTTACCCTTTTTTCCTTTTTATTCATACTGTAAAGTACTCATTAAATGCTTGCGTTTTATTTTTGCACGTGTATTACAACGTGTTCTTAGACCAATTTGTATTTCATTCTGTTTATTGTGCGTTTTGACATTTTAAAGTTAGTTTACAATAGTTAAACAATGTCCAGAGATGTTGTTTATATTTATTTATATTAAATTGATATTTTCAACATGCTGTTCTTGATTTTACTTCATAAAAGGTAATCTTTAAAGGTGTGTAATACAAGTATGTACGTGCAAGTTTTAAGTAGTAAACATGACATTTCATTATACGCAGATTTGTATTGAATTCCTTGATTTAGGTCGGATCGTTTTCAAAGACTTATAGACAAAGTCCATCGTGAATCGCGGCAGATTGAAATTAAACTCGATGAAATTGAACATCAAATTGAAGAAGAGGCTCGACGATTTGATCGTCTACATCCGATGGATGCCAAGCATAATTGCGAAGAATTGGACAATAAACTTAGAAATTGTGAGGAAGACCTCGATCAGTTATTTGTGGATGTTGAAACTCTCAAAAACGAGAAACACTCTGAAAGCTCGAGTCTGGAAATCCGGTTTGTATTGCAGCTTTGAATTTCAAATCAACAGAGCGAAAAATTATGTAGAGCGAAGAAAATTCATCAACACTGGATTGCTACCTGTAATTTATTAAAAAATAAGCTGCTTAATCTTTTGAATAATCGTAATTATCGAATTGAAGAAAAAATGATATATCAAGAACAGCGAGCAGTTGTGGAAATGAGATTGGTTGAAACAAATGAGCATTTTAAATTAATTCAGGAATGCTTAGAATGGGTTCGAAATAAAATGGTAGGCAAATTTTTCATTAACATGAGTACTCAAATTTCTTAACATTAGATGGAATTAGATCATGCAGATTATGGAAATAACTTAGCTGGTGTACAAAAAGAGTTCTATGAACAGCAAGTACGGCATGAAAGTATCGAAAATTTCCAAAATAAGCTAGATTTATGCATTCAGAACAAAGTTTGTAGTTATTTGGCATTACGAATGCATCAAGTGTATTCCAGGAATACTTTCAAGGAGATGAAGCTATTTTGTTCTCCCAAATGGCCTCGCAATTGCAGAAAATGTATTCAGAATTACATGCTATATCTAATCAGAGGTTAATCGACTTGGAAGTTCTTTTTGAGTTTATTCAGTCTGCTACAAATGAACTGATATGGCTAAGTGAAAAGGAAGAAATTGAAATACACAGGGACTGGGGTGACCCGAATTTAGACATTTCCGAAACCGAACAATATTATGAGGTCTGAAAGTTTGTGAAACTGTGATTTCATTGTGTTTCAGACTCTAATGAATGAATTGGAAATTCAAGAATCTCAACTTCATGCAGTTTTAGATCAGGGTGAAATGTTACTCGCTAGCAAACATCCTGCATCCCAATGTATAGAAGCTCATATGGCAACAATGCAAATACAGTGGTCATGGTTATTACAGCTTACACTTTGCTTTCAAACTCATTTGAAATATACATCTGCATACCATAGGTTTTTCAAGCAATTGCGGAAAGCAGAAAACTGGATTTCCAGGTATTCGTCTTAGTAGTTACCAACTTATTCATTTGTTTTTTAGGCAAGAAGAAAGACTAGAAACAATGTTTAGTGTATCCCAATTTTCACTGGATGAAGGAGAAGGTTTATTAAAAGAAATGCAAAATTTACGAGACGATTTGACCAATTACGGCGACTTAATCTATTCTATAGTCAACCAGTGTAGGGATATTATTCCTTTGCATAAAAGAAATCAAATTATTGATCACATTTCCGTTATTTCCATATGTGACTACAAACAAAAATATGTGCGTATACTGATTACGTGTCTTTTATTTACGCATCTTTAAAATTGCAGATGAGTGTGCAAAAGCAAGAAGAGTGTCAGCTTTTGGACAACACGCAGAAATTGAAATGGGAAGTAGTAAATTCAACAGGAACAAAAGGCATGGTTCCAGCTGTTTGTCTCTTGATACCCCCTCCAAATCAAGAAGCCATAGATGCTGCTGAGAAACTTCACAAACAGTATGATCATTGCATTCTTCTGTGGCAAAAGAAGCAGCATAAGATGCGGCAAAACATGATTTTTGCAACTATCCGTGTTGTTTTATCTTGGGATTATAACCAGTTTTTAGCAATGAGTGTAGATCAGAGACAGGCTATTCGTAAAGCACTTAATGATGATGCTAAAAAGTTAATTGACGAGGGAGATCCCAAGGATCCTCAATTGAAAAAGCTAAAAGAAGAAATAGACAAAGTCAACAGACGTTTCGATGAGTTTGAAGCTCGTGCAGCTAATGAAGAAACAAAGCTTGATTATTTAGCCACACTGAAGCATTCCTTTCAGCAGCTACAGAACACAATCAGTGATATTGAAGGCACTTTGAAAAAACGCTTAACCGATTTCACTCCCTGCAGTATTCCTTCCGTTAATAGACTGCTTTTGCAGCATAAAGATTATGAAAAACAACTCACTGAAACTGAGGCCTCTTTAGACTCTATTCAAAAGAAACTTGGTGATGTCAATCAAAATAATGTTTATCAGCAGAATATGGATTTACTTCTTGACCAATGGGATCGTGTTTGTTCTTTATCTAGTTTGTATTCAGAGTACTTGCAAAATGCCAAAAAGGTTCTAGCAAATGCAGAGGAAGCGAAAAGAGTTGTGGTTGACTTAGAATTGCAGCTTGCTTCTACCGAACAGCTTCCTGCTGATGCCGATCATTTGAAAGAACGAAAACTGCAGCTGCAGAGCATTAAGAAAGACTATGATATGAACAACGCTTTAATGGAAACATTACAGAAAGATACATCGCACCTTGTAGCCTTTTTGAAAAATGCTCCATATGGTTGTATTCAGAATATCCAAGACTTGGAGGAGAAGGTTGCTGATTTGATTCACAGATGGGAGCGTATTGGTTTTCAAGTGAAGGAAAGATTGCAAAATTGTGAAAATGCAGCTGAACTATTACAGCACCATCAAAGACAATATGCCTCCGAAAAAACATGGAATACTTTTGCAGCTCCACGAGACAAAGGAGTTGACAAATCAGTAGTAGGCTTGATTTCAGTTATCTTTTGTTATATGTTATTTTACGAAGATTGTTACTTATGCAATCATATCATGTGTGAATGTTATGTATTACCTCTGCTTGTGATAGCAAAGGTTTTCAAATATGTTCTGATTATCTATTGTAACTCAAATCAATCAAGTGCGAGTGCACTAAATGCTTTGTAACAGCATGCATATCTGTAGAATTTTCTTTCGAATTTCCATATGTTCTTTGCTAAGTTACTAAGGAATGAATACTCATTGGGTATAATTTTATTTTGGAATCACTCTTCTCATTTCAAATACTCTGTACACTGTTTTCAAAAAATGAATGAAGTAGTAATGTGTCTGAATTTCAAGTATAGAATAAATCTTAAGTTGGAATCAGTTATAGAATAAATCTTAAAATATTTAAGGTCATGTATACTTTGATCCGGTCAAAATCGTGTTATATGCAACAAACTCTGAAGAATATGTCATAAATGCAATAAAAATCTAGGACCTTTTGCTTCTGCTTTTCAAATTTGGTCCATGGTTTCAAATTGGAATTCATCGTCTTTTTAAATGCGTTCAGTAAATCATGAATAGATTTTCATACTATTTGCTTTATTAAAGATATTAACATTAATTCAATTTCTAGCTTGACTTGCCAAGTAGTAAATACAAAAATCTGCGTGCTTGTAATCTTCACTTGATTTCTGTTCTATAGGAAATGATCTTTCTTGCAAATGTGTGGACACAGTTTCAGCTGAGTAAGTATGCTACAATTAAAGCCATCATGTGGCATTGTTTTAAAAAGTTACAATGTTTAAGAATTACTTTATTTTACAATTCTTGCGTTTTATCATAAAATTGCAAGTTTGATTTTCTCTTGTGACTGGGATTGCATTTTTTTAAGTCACTTATCTAACAGATGCTGTTACAAGACAAATGCAAACAGTATGGAGAAAATTTGCAAATCATTTCCGACTGGCTGCTAAGTGCAGAAGGAATGCTGGCTGAGCAGGAGCAAATGAATGAGAATCCTGAAGAGTTGAAATTTCAGACTCAGAGGATTGAAGTAAGAACTAAAAAATTTTTTTGCATCTAATCATGTAATACTAAAGAAGCATGTTTAAAAAAGTTAATCAGCATGAAGCCTTTGACTTTTAAGTTTGATATCTTGTTTGATTTCATTAATAATTAGAAAGAATGTGTACATGTTTGCAATTTAAACTATGTAAAGATGCGTAGTTTACAGATTTTGGAACGAAAAACAAGAGATAAATATTAACCGTATTGATTTGTGGAGTCATTCATTAGCAGATCCTTTTTTTGTTGTTAGAAATTATCGGAAGAATTTCACGAAAAAGAGAAGCTCTTCTCTAATTCGGATCATTTAGATTTATTGGCAGAAGAAACTGTTCAGAAAATTGGAAAGGATGAGGTGCGGCTTCTTACCAAAAAGGAAGAAAGTTTAAGGAAACGATTTGACGAATGTAATAAATACTGTGGAATTTTTCTTCGCAAATTCGAGAATGCGCAAGATGAACTAGTCAAATACAAGTGAGTGGCAATGTAATATGTGTTATCTTTCAGTTACAATACTATACTATTTTATTGTATTTTTGATTTATTAATGTATATGGGAAAAATGGATAATGTGCATGGATAATATGCACTCATGTAAAACAAATTGCAGGAACGAGGTTCAGGTGTTCATGAAGTGGATCACCGATATGCAAGGACTCTTGGAAGAAAAGGAACGTTCTGTTGCAGACTGCCGAAATTTGAAAAAGAACCTGGAATGCGTGAATCAGCTCTTTAGTGATGTTGTAGCCCATCAAGCTGATCTTCGTTTCATATGCATGACAGCACAGAAATTTTTGGGTGAAACAGAAGTGAGTGAAATACAAAGAATAACTGTTCATTGAGAGGTTTCTCTTTTGTTAATTTTTTCAAAGGAATATCAAAAATTTCAAAATGAGTTCCGTAAAAAGCAACTAAAGCATTGTGTTCCCTGGAAACAAAATGAATCTCAAATCAGAAAAGAAATTACTAATCTGACAACAACATTCCAAAATCTGTACAATATGTCCAATGCCTTAGTAGAACAGTATGATACAGCCATGAAAAAATACATGGTATATCAAGAGGCAGTAGAAAAAGCAAGCAGTTGGGTATCAGAAATGGAGTCAAAAGTTTCTCACTTAACTGATGAAGCCCTATGTTCCGATCCTAAAGGCATTCAGGAACAGCTTATGAAGGTGAAAGTCATCAACAGTGAGATTCTGTCATCAGCACACCTGATTGACACTTGCAAAGAGGTTTCAAACAAACTTACTTTTCCATTTCATGCAAATACCTTCTCTATTTTAGACCAAAAAGAATTTGCTCCCCATTCTGGATTTAGAAAGCATCCCTGAAGAGAAATTTCGAGTTGAAAATCTTTATAAGAGATACCACTTTTTGGAAAATTCCGCGAGTGATCGTTTGCACTCTCTACAAGTTGCTCTCATTCAGTCACAAGGTTTGCACCAAGGTTTAGATAACCTATTAAGTTGGATTAAAGATGTGGAGACGCAGTTAAGGTAGGAAAAAAATGTTTAAATCACTAATTAATGAGTTTTTGCAGAACTATGAAGACCATCAGTAATTTAAGTTTAGATGGTCTGTATGACCAGATCAAACAGTTTGACTTGCTCAATTCTGACATCCTTTCTCATGAGAAAAGTGTGGATTCAGTAAACCTTACAGCGCGTCAATTTCTAAAAGATAACAAAAGTAGGAAGGACACCGTATCCATAGAAGAAAACCTGAAAGATTTGAATCAGCGGTATTTAATTAGTATAGTGATAGAATGTTGTTATTTAGGTTCTGTTTTTTTTTCTCAGTTTTGAAAAAGCGAAGGCAGAGGCAGCATCTTACAAACAACAATTTCAGGATCTCAAAAATTCATTGGAAGCCTTTATTTCAAGGGTTGATGAGTGTGAACGTTGGTTAGATGATTCTCTGCATTTCTTAAATGAAGATATTATGGATTTTCAACAAATGAATGAATATACACAAAAATTGGAGAGCTTGATTCAGAAAAAAAATACCCGTGAAAAAGAAATTAAAAACGTATTCCAAGAGGGAGAAAAACTCATACGTCAGAAAAATATCTTAGACAGCATTCTCATTAAAGAAAAAATGAAGGTTGGTGATAGCTTTTATTTAATCATGACTTTCCGAATATGATAAATCGTTTTGATGTGGTAATTATGTAATTATACATTTTTAGTATCTTCAGAATAATTGGCAAGCATTTAATGAAATTCTAAGCAAGAAACAAGCGCAGCTCAATACCATTTTTCATGTCAAGAAAGACTATGAAAAGTTAAAGTCGAAGATTTTAGATTGGTTACAACAATTCAACTTGAAACTGAAAAAAATCCCCAGTACAATTTACCATTCTGAAGATCTAATTCATTGGAGCAGAGAAATTAAGGTAACTTTATGTGTTCATGCTAAGATTATTAATTTCGATGTTAGTCGCTTTTTCAAGAACATAAGGATTATGAATATAATATTCAGGATTTGATGAAATTAGAAATTGATTTAGAAAATGCGTTGGAAAAACAATCGGGCAAAAATTTGGTGTTTCGACTTCTGCCTTATAAAAATACAGGTAAAAATAACATTTATGTTATTAATAAAACATTCTAATTTTGACATGAAAAACGTGAATTCTGCCCATAAGAAAGCTCGGCATGTCAAGAAAATTGTAGTTTGGATATCCTAGGGCAAGAGATACGGTTTTTAATTTGTTTGTACCAGAAAACTTGTACTTATTGGGCATTCATTAATGTTGAATTTCGGTTTCTGCAAAGTCTTAGCGTTTGTAAGCTAATACGTAATGATTAGTTTGATTTATTATTTATTGTAAGTCAGTAAGCATATTAGATCTTATTCTTTTTGTTTCCAGGAAATTTTTCTGAAGAACTTAATCACATCAAAACGCAATATTCAGTTTTGGAAAATGATCTTATACAACGGCAAAAAGATATAACTGCAATCCAAGAAGAGCTTCACAAAATAGAGGAACTTATGAATGAAATGAAAGTGGTTTTATCGAAAGCAGAAAATCAGGTTTCTACCAGTCATCCTCCCAAGTGGCGAACCGAAATTGAAGCATTAGTTCAAAGTTATGAGGTAACTGTACATACTTACCAGAAAACTTGATAAATTTCCCTCAAATTTAACTAAAAGATTTACTGCTGTATTTGTCTTTCAGTCAGCATACGATACCTTACAAGAAAAACAACCCAAGTTAGAATTATTGGAGAACAGGGTAAATAATTTCATGGCAAAATGGAGTGATCCTTCTAATCCATCGCCTTTGCAAACAGAATTTACAAGTTTAAAAGAGAAGTGGGTATTAATTATGTCTATATGCCGAGAAAAGTAAGTTTTTCCTCTCATAAGTTTTAGTCCATGGACTTTGTCTTAGGGCGTTGTTTTTAAAAGATAAAAGTAACTTAAATTCCGAGTGCGACACAATGATGCAGTGGCTAAACTCTAAAGAGAACATGATAAAAGTTTTGGGTCCAGTTGCTGTGGAACCTCAGATGGTAGTAATGCAAATGCAACAAGTTCAGGTGATGTATTTTTTTGTTAGAACATATAGAGTATAAGATTTATATGAGAAATGTAAATAGCGTATTTTTTGCTTGATATTGAAATTTCATGTTTGAAATGAAATCTCAATTTCATTTTCAAATATAATGGCCCATTGAACACTTTTATTCTTGTTGCATAATCCTTGTTTGTAAGTCTGTGTTCATGTTTCCATTGTAGGTTCTGAAAGATGATTTTGGAACTCATCAGCCCAGGTTGCAAAATCTGAATACCCGTGCTGAAACTGTTTTGGATCAGATCGATTCTGGGGCAAGTGAATCTGCAGAAATTAGCAAAAAAATGACGGCTCTTAACAAAAAATGGGATGGCCTTTTACAGCAACTAGATGTTCGTCAAGAAAATTTGCAGAATGCATCAGGAAGTGCAGCACATTTCAATAGCTTATTTTTAAAAGTGCATAATTCGTTACAAAAACTTGGTGACGAGTTTGATGAACTATACAAAAATTATGAGACAAACTCTGAAATCAATGCAGGAAAACTTCAGAAACTGTATAATAACATTAGCAAGATTAATCAATCCATTCTTGATCTGGAAAGTGTTGGCAATGATTTGATAAATGTTCTGGATGACGAAATTAGTAAAACGGAGATAAAGAACAAAATAAGTGATGTAAAGAAAGGTTCTGATCATCTTAGTAAGAGAATAAGTATGTTTCCATATTGTTCTTACATTTTGGTTGAACTGGTTTTCTTATTAAAAGGTGAACTTAAAAATAAACTGGATTCAACACAGAAAGATGAAGAAGAATTTTTAGAAAAATGTAAACATTGGGAAAAATGGGTCAATCAGTTGCTTTATGAGGCCATGGAAAAGATCCTAGTATCAGCTGATAAGGAAGTCCTTCAAAATCAAATACAGAAGTTTGAAGTAATTGGCTTACTTATTTCGCTTTTCTGTTTAATTTTTAAAAACTTGCTTTCTCTCCAAAACTTGGAATTTTGGAGAGGAAGCAATATCGTTTATAAATTCTTGCTGTTCACATAAAGTGCACTGCAGTACTGATTTAAGTACTTTATGTGGATTAGGCTACCGCATACGTAACCATATTAAATATCCTCGTGTAAACTGTTGTAAAAGATTCCAACAGGAATTGGAATTGTTTTCCACAATTCATTCTTTATTGTATTCATTCACTTCATAAAGGTTATAAAGGCTTTAAAAAAGTTTTTCTTGGAACTTCACATGTTAAAGGTACTATCGTTTTTTTTGCTTTTATTCTAGAATGCTTCAAATGTTTAATTTCCTTATCTCGCAAACCAAAAAGGGTAAAGGGTATGTGTTTTATGTTAAGGTTATTGACTTTTAAATATATAAAAAATACGATTTCCCGGTTTCATGCCATGTTCGAGTTTTGTATTGGGATTGAAGAATTTAATAGACATAACCATTTACATTTACATAATCAATATATGTACTTCTAAAAAATGAGTGTGTATTTGTTATTTTCAATAGCCACTTTATAAAAAAGTCAAAGATGAAGAACACGAAATAGTTATGCTGCTCAATAGTAAAAGGGATGCTACATTCAGTGACAAACAAGAGAACAGTTTGTATTCACTGAAGTACGAGAACAAAATTCTGCAAATGACTATAGATAACCTCAGGAAAAATTGGCAAAAACTCTTAAAAGAAGTTGAAACCAAACATTCGAAATTGCATATGTGTATGGTATGTTAGAAGGAAATTGTATTTTCCAATTTTTCTATATCTTTCTTATGTAGGAACTTTGTATGCAATTTCAAGATGAATTGCATAAGTTTCTGCCATGGCTTACAGAGGTTGAACAAAAACTTAAAAATGTTATGCCTGTCCGGTTAGATAAAGGTGATTTGGAAAAGCACATTAAGGAGATCAACATTTTAAAGAATGATATTTTCCAACATGGCCATCAGTTTGAAAAATGTAAAAATATTGGGGAAGCCATCATGTCATCTGCTGACAAAGATAAAGAAAGCATTAAAAAAGATATTTTTACACTCACAACGAGGTGGAATGATTTGAACAGAGGTATTTCATCATTTGTCAGTTCACTGATATGTAATTGCTTAAAAAACTTTCAGATGCAGTGGATTTGGCAAAAGATTTAGAGGATACATGCAAATGTTTGTATGATTACTCAGATCACTTCAGAGATTTGCAACATAATTTGCAAAGGATTAATGACAGACTTTCATTTCATAGTGATTTTAGTCCAGAAAATCAAGACTCCTCATACTTGAGTAGAATGAATGCACTTAGTGAAGATCTCGAAAAACTCTATGTCCCTTTGAATAAAGTGAAAAGTTTGTCAGATACACTGATAAATAATGCGAACAAGCTGCGATCCGATAGTTCTCACATATCGAAACAAACAGAGTCACTTAAAGTATGGTATGAAAATCTGAAGAGAGAAATATCGAACAATTTGTCAGTGACCCAGGGTAGACTAAATCTTATGCAAAGAAGAAATGTGAGTATTTTTCATGTAGCACAGAGTAGACAGTTAATACTGGCAAATAGAATGAATTAAAAACTATTAGTCAGCAGTACGATGGATTGGAAGAAGAACTAGAAAGGATGCAGCCTATAAAACGAGAAATCCCATTAGTGGAAAAACAAAAACACGAAATACAATTATTTATCAAAAATGTTGGCAATAAGATGAATGAAATGGTATCTTCGCCCAAGGATGTTGAGATTTCTGATTCAAGTAGTAATAAAGAACATCTGGAATTTTTGAAGCGTCAGTTACTGAGAATTCAAGACAGAGCTAAACATAGAGAGTCAGAGATTTTGACTATCTTAGAAAAGCTAGAAGTGTTTTTTAAACAGTGCCATAGTTTGGGGAAGACTCTCGATAATGTAAGCACTTGTTTGATTCATTGTTTTTGTTGTTTTTCACTTTTTATATTTCTAGGTTCTCAATCAGGAAAAGCTCTTTCCTGCTATTGGTGCTGATCTTGACATTGTTCAAGAGCAGAAAGATGAATTTTCAAATTTTCAAAAATCTCACATTGATGGTCTTTCTCAGCAGATACAAGACTGTAATAAAATGGGACTAGGATTAATTCAGTCTGCAGCAAGTGGTGTTGATACGTCAGCTCTTGAAAGTGAGTTAGAAAAAGTCAATGAAAAATGGGCTGTGCTCAAAGAAAAGGTATATTCTTCATTTAGATCATTAAGTGTACTACTTCATAAACTGTCTAAAAATTCTTGTTTTGCCGTACGTATTTTTGAAATAAAATGTAGCAATTTTTCAACAGTGACATTACAATGTCGAAAAAAAAAAAAATTTTGTATTTGTAACTGATCACGGACGAATTTGTTCATAAGTATTATTCCGGTTTTGTAACCCTTTTCAAGCAGTATATGCATTTTAAAAATTCAGTTTAGCATTATTCAATAAATTGCATTTGCTTTTGTGGTACATGCGACTATTATATGTTACTATTATTGTTTCCAGAAATTGTATAACTATGTTCAACAACACTTTGAACAACGAAAAGTGATATTGTTGATTGCAAATTAATTATTCTTATCTTTTTGTATTTGACCATATATATAGCAACTCCATTGGTTTTATCTGTGAACAATTTTTATCTGCGCTAATTGAATGAAACCAAGCAGTTTTCCAGTCCGATGTAGCTGTTGAAACAGTTACACTGGAAAATCATCTTTTGTTATTTTATTTTGTTATTTTAAGTAATATGACAGACAAATGGAGTGTAATTTTTCCTTTAAAAGTGGTATTCGACTCAATTTCTTATGTTTTCAAATGAGGGAAGTCGGAAATTCAACGAGCACATTGAACTTAAATAAGTTGTTGAAAAGCTAAACTATAGGTCTCAAAGAAAGAGCTCGTTTATAAGTTTATTTTTCAATCCTATGAGACCTCACCGAAATCCATTATTTTTTAGCTTTTGGAAAGAGAAAGAAAGTTAGATATTGGTTTTATTCGTTGTGGTAAATATCAAGATGCTCTGACAAGTTTAGATCATTGGATTTGTGAAATGGAAGATGTTATCTCCCATCAAAAAGCACCCTCTGCTGATTTCAAAGTTGTCAAAGCTCAGCTTCAGGAGCAAAAAGTGAGTTGTTTCTTCCCTTTTTTTTTTTTTAATTCACTTATAATCGCTCATTTCATGCAAGACTGGGTATATTCTGTGTTGTATAATTTGTAAAAATATCATTGGCATATGTGGGTGTTATTCATGGAGGCAGTAATGTTCAGTTCTTTCAAGTTTGTTCTTGTAGACTTGTATACTTGATTTTTTGGCTTTATGTTTTTATCGACGAGACAAATTCAGGTTAGAATTTGCGTCGTCGATACATTTATTTATGATGATAAAGCCAATTTCCAAATAGCATTTGAAAGTGAGGATACTAATTTATGTAGCTCGGTAATATACCCATTTGTTTTAAAATTTGCTTTGCCTCTGCTGTATTTATTGATGATTTTTGAGTTTAGGATTAACGTTGTTCCATCTGTTTTAAGTTCCTGAGGAGGATGTTGATGGATCGTCAGAACTCAATCAATTCGTTGAAACATATGGGGGAAGAAGTTATGAACTGTGTTGAACCCAAGGAAAAAGCATTGATAGAAGAAAATTTGTCAAACATGATAGGAAGATACACAAATCTTCATAATTTTGCTCAAAAACGGCAGGCTCTATTGGAAACCGTATTAACAGTTGCAGAGAAATTCCAAGAGAAATTGACACCCCTTATAAGTTGGTTAGATCATACAGAAAAACGAGTGAGAGATATGGAAATTATCCCTTCAGATGAAGACAAGATTGATAATGCTATTAAAGAACATGAAGTAAGCAGTTTTGTACTCTCTTTACATATTTAACTTTCTCCTAGAAAATTCATCAAGATATTGTTGCTCATCGCCTTGATTTTGATAATGTAATAGAGATTGTTCAAGAACTGATCAATTTAGTCAGTGATGATGATGCTCAACTAGTTACAGATAAAATCCAAGATATAACTGATCGTTTCAGTCAATTATTTGATTATTCGGAAAATCTACGTACCTTATTCCGTAAATCAAAAACTGTACTGCATTCACTTGTATTGAATTATGAAGATCTGCTTTCTTGGATGCATGATATGGAAAGCAAATTGACGAATTTCAGATACCTTTCTGTGTATCCGGAGAAACTTTTGCATCAGCTACATGAACTCACGGTACGGAAAATGTCTGTAATTGATGTTAAGTAAAATTCTTTTTCTAGATGTTAACGGAAGAAGTGCTAACGCATGAAAAGCAAATGGATGAGTTACTGGAATCAGGAGTAGAATTAATGAAGCACATTTCAAGCGAAGAAGCTTTGCAACTTAAAGAAAAACTTGATTTTATACAAAGAAAATATAATGATTTGTCATTTAAAGCTTCAGACGCTCTTAATAAAGCTCAAGAAATGCTACCAATTGTTCAGCAATTTCATGAGCAACATAAAGTATTGGATGAATGGCTTTTACATACAGAAGAAGAGTTACGTTCTCTTCATTTGCTTTCCTTATTATTGCAAGAACAAGAAATGCAAAAATTGGAGTCCGAGGTTCATGAACATAAGTTTGTTCTCGAAAAAATCAATCAGCTGGGTCCCAAATTAAATCAGCTATGTTCTGCAGAAAGTTCATCTTCTATTGATGCTCTTATCGTGAGAGATAACCGTAGATTCGATTCCATTTGTGAGCAGATTCAGAGAAGAGGTGAACGTATCAACATATCCAAACAGGTATTTCGGCAACTGTTTTTTGAACTCCAACTGTTACTGTTTTAACAAATATTACCAGCGTTCTTTTGAAGTTTTACAAGATATAGATAGTCTTTTGGAATGGTTTAAGGAAATTGAAAATCAAATTAAAGAATCAGAACTACCCTGTTGTGATCCAGAAATTATTAAAGTGCAACTGAAAGAACAAAGAGCCATAAATGAAGACATTGCTAGTCAGAAAGGCCGTGTGCGAGATATAATATCTATGTATAAAAAGGTGAGATTGAAATATTATTATTGTATTTAGATTTCGTACTAATCATTCGTAATTCGGAAATGAAAACTGTAAAGAAAGTTTTTTCATAATTTTAGTTTGAAATGATACCTTAAATACAATTGTATATTTAGTTTGAGTGGCAGCTGTACTCATGGAAGCATATTGGTGATTGTAATTCTGTCATTGCTAGATCATGCGTGAAGGTGGACACAGTGAAGATATAAACACTTTAAAGGAAAAAGTAGATGACCTGAAAGATATCATGGAACATGTATCCCATCTCACCAATGATCGACTGAACATACTAGAACAAGCTCTTCCTTTAGCAGAGCATTTTCTGGATGGACATCAAGAATTGGTTCATTGGTTTGCCGAAATGGAATCAGAAATCCTTGTGTTAGACCGTCCTGTACTTAGATCTGAACAAATTATCCGGCAGCAAGAAAAAAATAATGTAAATATTAGTTTATTGATGTATTTTCATCCAATTAATTGATAATACAGTTGCTTATGCAGTATATTTTGGAACATAAACCAGTTTTAGACAAAGTCAACAAAGTAGGCCAAACACTAATTCAAATAGTAGCCGAAGATGACCAGTCCAAAATACAAGAGTTGTTAACTTCTGACAATAATCGCTACAATTTAATAAAATCTTCCATTCGTGAAAAACAACAATTGTTGGAACAGATGCTTCAGGAAAACAGTATATTTAGTGACAAACTAGAAGGCATGCTTTCTACCTTGATGAATACCGTTGATCAAGTGAAGAATGCTGAAGCAATATCTGTACATCCTGAAAAAATACGAGAACAAATAGCAGAGAATCTTGCTATTCTTGAAGATTTAGAAAAACGACAGTTAGCATTCACTGCAGTAAATAAGGCAGCTGAGGACATTTTAAATAAGGCTAACTCTTCAGTGGATCCAGCAGTGAAAGGTCAGTATAAGGAAGCAATTATCAGAGCTTCAATGCTCAACAATGCTCACAATCAATGCTCAACAATTTCCTTAAATGTTTTACTGTGAGTCATTTATGTAGATGTAAGGAAAAAAGTTGAAAGCCTCAACAAGCTTTGGGATGATCTTCAAAAATTGACTGATCAACGTGGACACAGTTTAAAAGAAGCCTTGATTGTTGCCGATAGATTTTGGCATGAATTAGAAAATGTGATGGCCTCCCTTGCAGAAATACAAAACATTTTAGAAACACAAGAACCACCTGCAATGGAACCTTCATCCATTTTAAGGCAGCAGAAATATTTAGAAAATCTCAAAGAAAATATTGAAGAGGTAGAATGTTCTATTTTCTGATTCAATGTGTGTGTGTGTGTTTTTTCTCCTATGTTAGCCTTAAATTATGTTGCATTTGCATGCACTGTAAAACATCACTTATTCATCACTTATTCACGTATTCATATTAATAATGTATTTATTCATGACATTTACAGTCTTAAATTGATACTGTTTTTTTCTTATCAATTTATATGAATTTATTCATCCAGTGCACTTTTTGTGAAGATTACCATAAATCCAATGGCTCGAAAAAAGTAATCATTTATATGCGAGAAACGCTCCATTTTCATTTCTTAAGAATTTTTTTAATTAAAATCGGAGTACTCTATGCTGCAAATTGTGCAGTTTAAGAACGATTGTTCTACAAAAATCTTGAATATGTAGTGGGGCATTCGAAACGTTTTAGTATTAGTAATTCAGTTGAAAAAACGAAATTGATCATCCAGTGTTGTTTTGCAATGTACTGAATTGCTTAAAAGAGAGAGAGAGAGAGAGAAAGGCACAAAGAGCGGAATGTTCCAAATATTTGAACTCTTTACAATATTAACTAACTTTTAGACCAAACCTGAAGTTGAACAATGCAAAAAAACTGGGAAAGAATTGATGACACTATGTGGAGAACAAGAGAAGCCAGAAGTAAACAAACACATACATGATTTAGATCACTCCTGGAATAATGTAACTTTACTTTATTCTAAAAGAGAAGAAAGTCTAATTCAAGCAATGGAAAAAGCCATGGAATTTCACGATAATTTAGAAGTAAAAAATTACACACTATTAGCTTAATTTTGAGCACATTTCAGAATGTAAAAACGTTCCTGAACAAGGCAGAAAAAGAACTGCAGCAGTTAGGTCCTCAAGGCTCTGATATAGATTCCATTAAAATGCAGATCAGGCAATTAGCTACTTTTAAAAATGAAGTTGATCCATATATGATTAAAATCGAAAGTTTAAATTGGTAAGCAAAACATCACCAAAACAGTAAAATTAGTAATAAAATGTTTCCAATTCGTTATTGTTAACAGTAAGTCATACTCTATATGTTCTAATTTTGATGTAGAGGCTTTTTATCAGCACACGATGATTTCATATTGTGTATGTAACGAACATCTAATGAATATTTCCGTTTGATAGTTATGTTACAACGTAAATTTTTAATTAACTGTTTGCAAACATTCTATGAAATTATTATCTATGCATCTCTGTGTCTTAGACATATGGAATAGTTGCCTATATGAAGGAGCCTATAAGAATTATTGTATTAATCATCATATGTATCTTAACGAGATTAAGATAAATTATAAATTTTGTAAGAAAATATAAACGTCGTTTCAGGCAAGCTCAGGAACTAACCCTAAATGCAACCCCTGAGCAATCTTTAATTATACGACAACCAATTATAGATATTAATCATAAATGGGAACTTCTGAATAAGCAGATAGTTGAAAGACAAAGACAGTTGGAAAGATCCCTTTTACAGTTGGGACAGTTTCAGCATGCTCTTAGTGAGCTGATTTCGTGGGTAGAAAACACGGAAAGAACCTTAATGGAACTGAAACCAGTCTTTGGTGATTCCCAAATTATTGAAATTGAACTGGCCAAACTAAAGGTAAAGAATTAAAAGTGTTTATGTTCAAAAGTGTTCCAACAAATACAATTCATGAAACAATAAATACAATCTTTTTGTATGTTACTTAGGTTTTGCTGAATGATATTCAGGCCCATCAATGCAGTGTTGATACACTGAATGATGCTGGGCATCAGTTAATTGCAGCCAGTTCTGACAGTGATGATGCTTCTGCAACACGGGCAAAGCTGAATGAACTGAATGAAAAATGGAATAATTTAAAGAGAAAGAGTGAACATAGACAAAGAGATTTGGAAGATGCCTTGCAAGAAGCACAGCATTTCAATGCTGAGATCCAGGATCTTCTTTCTTGGCTTGGCGATATTGATTCAGCTCTTTCTCAAACAAAACCTGTTGGTGGTCTACCTGAAACAGCATCTGAACAATTGAATAGATTTCTTGTTATTTTCAATGAAGTGGAGGAAGGTCGTCCTAAGGTTGAATCTGTTCTTGAACGGGGAATCAATTATTTAAAACGTTCCAATCTCGAGCATTCTTCAAATCTGCAGAATAATTTAAAGCAACTAAAGCAGCATTGGGAAGCTACTTGCAATAGAGCAAATGATAAAAAAATTAAATTGGAAATTGCTCTTAAAGAAGCTGTTGAGTTTAATGACAGTGTTCAAACATTTATAAATTGGTTATCGAATACTGAGAAAATTCTCAATGACAAAAAACCTGTTAGCCGTGTACATGATAATATTCTGAATCAAATTAATGAACACAAGTCACTGCAGAAAGAAATAAGTTCTCAGAGGGAAGTTATACTTGCTTTGGATAAAAAAGGAGCTCATTTGAAATACTTCAGCCAAAAACAAGATGTTCTTCTCATCAAGAATTTGTTGATCAGCCTGCAACATCGTTGGGAAAAAATATTGTCACTTGCTGCTGAGCGTGCCAGGATATTGGATGCTGCTTTCAAAGAAACGAAAGAATTTTTTAGCAACTGGAATGATTTAATGAAGTTTTTAGAAAAAGCCGAAATTCAAATGAAAGAACTGATTTCATCATTGCCAAATGATTCCACTAAATTGAAGCAGCAATTAAACCAGCATAAGGAATTTCAAAAGCTTCTTGGTAGCAAGCAATTGCAGCTAGATGATACCATGAAACTAGGAAGACAACTGAAAGAAAAGGCACCCAAATCAGACATTCCTACATTACAACAAATGCTTAATGATCTAAGCAATAGGTGGAATGCAGTCTGTGGTATTTCAGTTGAAAGGTAATATTGCTAATGAGAGAACAGTCTCACCCCATTATTTTCAAGGCAAAGAACATTAGAAGAAGCATTGCTTTTCTCAGGACAGTTTAAAGATGCAGTAGATGCCTTGTTTGATTGGCTGAACAAAGCTGAAGCGAACTTACAAGAACAGAAGCTTATTCATGGAGATCCTGATACTGTACATGGGATATTAGAAAAGCATAAGGTAGACAAGGAATCTTATTTTGCGGAGTTGCGTGATTTTTATGTAGAACTTTCAAGAAGAGCTGAATAATCGATCAAAACAATTAGATTCTGTAAAAAAGATTGCTGAAGAATTATTAAAAAGTGCCTCAGGAAAAGATGCAGATGATATCCAGTTGCAGATTTCAAAACTGTTTACTCTGTGGGAAAAAGTAAATACCCTTTCCAAACGTAGAAGAGAAGATATAGAAGCGGCATATTTACAGGTTTTACAATTTTAATTTTCTATAGTTAATTGTTTTTTTTTTAGGCAGAAAAATTAGCAAAAGCAGTGAATACTTTGTTAAATTGGTTATCAGATGCTGAAATGAAGTTGCGCTTTTCAGCCAGTTTTCCAGAAAATGAACAAGAAACAACAAGGCAAATAAACGATCATGAAAGGTTATGATTGTTTAATAATGATTTCAAGTACTTTTTTTTAAATTACGCTTGCCTTTGTTAAGTTCAGCAAATGACGCTTCGCTATATTGTTCAATGATTTTGTTGATTATGTAGTTTTTGTTTTGGACTACGGACCATAAGGGTAATCAGTACAAGTTTTCTGTATTTGGTGGCTGCATAGCTGCACTGGAAAGCATTTTGTGATGTATTAGGGTTTTCAAAGAGTAAAGAATCTTATGACCAATAAACCATAGACATTCCTTATCCCTCTGGGACTTCATGCTGAACTAGATCCTTTTGACAGACAAACTGGACAGAAAAATTGATATACCGGTCTTGTTAAAACTGTTTTCTCGTCATCATCAAAAGTAAAACGAGTTTAATGCAGTTGCATTAAAACAAATGCTACACTGATGCAAAAACATTGTTTTAAAATTCATCAAATCTGTTCAGGATAATTGGTGCAATGAAAGTATAATGAATGTAGTCGGATATAATGAATGGATATGTGCTCCTCTTTTCTTTATCTCATAATGGATGTAGATGCTGATATATTTTTCTGCTATCGTGTTTTTAATTCATTGATTAATTAGAAAGAATACATTGAAGGGTGTGTACTTTGATTTTCTAAGGTGCATAATGTACCGTCCAGTGCATAACATCATGGTGTTCCTCAGGTTTGTCTTATGTGAGTGGTATTTGTTTGTTTGAAAGTAATAGATCGAAAAGCAGGGTTATTTATGGTGAATAAAGGTGATTTTGTACATCATGTAGTTGATGATTTTGGAAGTTCCTCTGTCAAGAAAGGTAATGAGCTGGTGGTTAATTGAATGAACAGTGTATCATATTTATATCCAAGTTTCACGGGATCGTTTTTAATTTTTTGTGTTAATAACAGGGAATATGCATCTGATCATTTTGTTGCATGTTGTTGCATTATTGATTCCTGTGAATCTTCCTCTGTAAGATTTTGCTGTTTAGATTGATGGAAGAAATAAAGAAAATGGAAAGGATGAAAGAGGAAACACTTGCGTTAGCTGAAAGTATTTTAAAAAAATGCCATCCTGACGGAATTGCTGTTATTAAACATTGGATTACGATCATAAACACACGTTGGGAGGAAGTGTTGGCATGGGGTCAACAACGTCAGCAGCGATTGAAGGACCATCTTGGGGCTTTAGCAAGTTTATCAGATTTATTATCAGAATTGATAAAATGGGTCAATTCTAAATACATGCATCTCGAAAACTTAAATGTAAATCCTCTGCCGGATGATCTGGAAAAGGTTAAAATTATGATAGATGAACATCAGGTGAGATCCCTGAAAACATTTTATGTTTTGGAAGAGTTCGAGTCTGTTTAGGAATTTATGGAGACTATGCACACGCGCACGCCTGAGATTGAGCAAGCATGCAAAGCCAATAAAACTACCATGCATGAAGGCAGTCACAGAAATATAGGGTATGCTTTAATTTCATTTTCCAAAAACTTTACCTGTTTTCAGTAAAGCTAATGACTTCATGTGTACTAGTCTTTTTTTAAAAGAACTGGTCAAAACGTTTTACACACACATTTATTGATTATACTTGTATCGTTTTTAGTGCTCCTCAAGACGATGGATCACGTGCTTATCCCAAACCTTGGATGTCCGGAACTAGGTATCCATGTTGCTTTCATAACGTTTTTTAATTCTGTGGTTCAGTAAACTTTCCGGAAGTCACACATTTGGTAAAGGTCCACGTCTGGGCCCACATTTCGAGACCTTAACAGCTGGACTTAGAAAAGAAAGGTTGTTTACTAATTATAGGCAGATTTATATTTTACTGTATTCTTTTCAACTCATAATTAGTAGTCATCCCCAAGTGCAGGAATTATGGAATAGTTGGAAGAAAACGTGGCTGCTGGCATGGGATTTTGAGAAACGTTTATTGGAGCATTATGAATATTTATCAGAATTGGAAAAAGTTCGACATTTTGATTTTGAAGAATGGAGGAAAAAAGTAAGCCATTAGTTTCTGTGCTTAATTTACAGCACTGAATGCACAGTTCCTACGGTGGATGAATCACAAGAAATCACGAATTATGGATCTATTCAGGAAAATGGATAAAAACAATGATGGAAATATTCCGAGAGAAGAATTCATAGAAGGGATCCTTCGATCAAGTCAGTTTCCTTTGTATATGATATAGTATATCGATGTTTTATTTGTTGAAGAATTTCCTACTAGTCGTCTTGAGATGAATGCAGTTGCAGATGTAGTTGATAGAAATGGGGATGGTTTCATTGATTATCAAGAATACATGGCTGCACTTCGACCTGATTGGGAATTAAATCATCCATTGACTGAAGCTGAACAGATCGAAGATGAAGTCCAACGTCAAGTTTCTCAGTGTACCTGCCGCCAAAAATATAAAGTTTTTCTTGTTGGAGAAGGGAGATATAGGGTGAGAGAAACAAAATTACAAGTACCTACTGTAATAGTTCATCTGATATTTGTGTTTTCCCCAATGAAGATTAAGATATTACTTGTTTTTTTTCAAAATTTCTATGAATACTGCTCTTGCATATTTTTTTCTATTTGAATGAATAAGGTTGTCACACCAGTTAAAAGATATACCAGATCGTGAAATGTCGACCTTGCTGTATTTATGATTTGGTTCTGTTATTTCAATAGTCTCATCAGTTGTTATGTTCATTGGAACAGACATTGCATTCCTTATAAGATAGTTCATGTCATGTCAAGTTTTTCCTACTAGTAAGGAAAGAAATCAATTATCAAATTTGTTTCATAATTCACTATTTGTTTTGAATTTGTGGCTTTCATTATAAAACATTATTTGTTGTAAGAGTTCATCTGCGCTTTATGAGAACGGAAATCAAAAGTGACGATTCTTTTCGATTCATTCTTAACAGTTGTTGTTTTCCCACCTACTGCTATCAGCAAAAGAGTCGTACATAACTCATTTTTGGTTATTTATTGTTTACATTTTGAAAAATAAATCACCAAAACTCTCTATAATTACTATATTACACAAATCACGTCTGTTTTTGTACAGATTTGGCGTGTTGATAATTCCTTCAATTGTTGGATCTGCAGTTTTATTTGTGGACTTATCTCTCATCTCTTTGAATCCATTTTTGATCTTACATTGACGCTTCTCAATGTTTAGTTGCTCTGCAGCATTTTTTGCTAGTTTTGTGAAGAAAACTATGAATTCACCATTAAAACTTATGTAATTGACGCTTTCAAAATATGTTTCTGAGTAGCTTTTTGGGTCTTCTAATCCCTTGCAAGAATAGTCGATTGGTTTTAAACATTTGGAATGTATTAATTTGAGTCTAAGTCTGCTGGCGTATTTGTGCACTTTGGATTTTGCATGCATCCCTAATCAATTTTCCACCATCTTAACAGATATGAAATACTTTTCATAATAATAAATGCAGCATCGAATTAGGCAAAAGTGAGTTAAATTTACCATTGTTTTTAATAAACAGTTTTTGGCCATTCAATTTTTGTACAGATTCGTATTAAGATATAAAGAATAAAGACGTTTAAATAATATTTCTGAATAAAAAACATGTCTGAGAAATGAGATTATTGTGGAATTTTGTCAAGTAATTTGAATTTTTAAGGTCATTAGTTACAATTAAAAAACTGAATATCGATCACATTTTTAAATAGAATTTAGTGTGCTTTGCTGTAGCTAATTAAGTACGGATTTTGCAACACTTGGTGGTACACAACATTATAAAAGGCTATTGGTTCGTCGCATTTGTTGATCATAAATCGTAAAGCATCATATCTCATTCAAGTATGTTTTGTTTTAGTTTGGAGAAAACCAGAAATTACGTCTGGTAAGAATCCTACGCTCAACGGTGATGGTGAGAGTTGGTGGTGGTTGGTGCGCCTTGGATGAGTTTTTGCTAAAAAATGACCCATGCCGAGGTAAGTAATTTGTTACATCCTTGAAATGTACACCGAGGAAATAATGAGTTCTGTAAATGTCAGTGAATTTTGTTCTCTTAAGGATACTTGCGCTTTTCTAATGCTATAATTGTAATTCAGATCTCAGAAAAATTACAAAATAACTGTTTAATTCCTGCCTGGCTGAAGTAAACTTTGGGGAAATAACTGCTGACCATTTACTAATAGTTTGTGTACTGACATTATTACCATATTATTCACATTATTAATCTATATTTTGGAATTGCTCGTACCTCTTCTTTTCTTGAATGCTAATATGTGTGATTGATGATACATGATTCACCTTCTGCAGTCCTCCCACAAGTCATTTCCTTATTCCAATCTCATGCTGAGGACTTACACAAAAGATGGTGTCCATTAGCAGTTCATTCCTGTAAGTTGTGTTGTCTTTGCATGTGCTTGCATTATTGGAAGTTATCTGTGCACGAAATTTTAGTTCTTCATTGGAGTTTTTGTTTACAAAGCACTGCAAACGCTTCTCGGTCTTTTGCACTGTTGTTTTTAACAGTACATTCTGATTTGTAGCACAGTAAATTTATTTTCTTATTCTTAGAAGCACACTTTTAATTGAGTTGCTCTCTCTCTTATTTACTCCCATCTGTTATTAGCTAAAGGTCGTACAAATATTGAGTTGCGAGAACAATTTATATTGCCACAAGGAGCTTCTCAGAGTATGACACCTTTTAAACCCAGACATAGTTCTCCATTGTCTTCACAACCTGGACCTATAACAAAGGTAAGGAGTTCACAAGTATGAGTGTGTTGTATCTCATGAATTGGTAAGTATGAATGGCTGCTCTCACTTGTGTTTTCGTATTCTTTCCTTATATGTTTCCTTATATTATAGTTGCACTTTATAAAAATGAATCCTTGGGTATAAATATTTCTTTGGTACTTTATTTCTCTGCAGACATCCTTTTTAAAGGCAATCTCTCCACTCCTGATTTCTCTTTTGCTATGCTCCCATGGTATACTCACAACATCAACATCTGTTCCTTTTGTCAGAAACAGAAAACAAAGGTAAGGTGTGATGTTAAGTTTCAGAGATTTCACTTGTGCTTCATAATAGCAAATTACTGTAAAGATCATTATTTAAAATATCCAATTCTAGATTAGAGAGAAAACTTCTCGCAGTACGCCTATGGAGACGAAAGGAAATGCCTCAACTCCTGGACTTTCGAAATTCAGAGGTGAAAAATGATTTACTTTTACAGATATAACAGTTCAAAAACAAAAGGTAAAGGCTCTAGACCTCCATCGAGAACAGGGTCGGATTTATCATTAAGCAGCATAGAAGGGGAAAAATCATTCCTGACTCCTCGGCGTGAAAGAAGTTTTGTAACTGGTTTGTTTCAAGACCAGCATTGTTTTGCAGTCTTACTAAAAAATGCATTTCCAGGAACTGGAAGAAGCTGTATTTCAGGAAAGCGATCATACTCCCGCAACTCCTCCGGATCCCTGGAATCAATGCCACTGAAATAAAATGCCTGCACTTATGATTTGCAATTTCATACACTAGTTAGTCTTTTATCTTATATATTTGCTTGTGAATTCGTCATCATGTCTTACGTAGTTTTGCAAACCTATTCCTTTGTATATCATTTTTACTTGGATTTTTTCGAACTTTTGCTCTTATTATATTTCGTGAGTTTGTTAAGTGTTATATGTAATAAAGAATATAAGAATATTGTAATTAAGATGTAAATGTATGTATGGTTAAGAGACTAAACATTATGGTGGCTGTTTGATTACTAGTGGTGATATACACAATACTCTGTGTATTTGTTTTGTATGAATCTCCTTTAGTTTTCTATGGATTATCCAGCAGTTGATCACCTGGTTCTATAGCACTAATTTAATGAGACTTACACAGATTAATTATGTAGATTAATCAATGATCAATGCACAAAAATTTGAATCGATAAATATGAATCTGAAAAATACATTTCCCATTTGATTTATATCGTGATTGCTTGAAAGTTTCTTATTTGAGGAGTGCAGATAAAGATGGTCACACAAGTCATACTAAACAAGGATTCATATTTGTTAGTGTCATGAAAATTCTTTTTGGAAATTGTCAAATAATGTATAGGTACAATGACAATTGTCCTCTTGATAGGATCCCTTCACTTGAAAGGTTACTCTACAAAAGTATCTTAAATATTTTTCTGAATGATTGCTTTAGAGAAGTGGTTTCCAAGCATTTGGTTTAACTGTTGTGTTCACTTGTTAATGAATCTGCTAAATCATTGGAAAATGTTATTAATTAAGACTAGTTGATTTTTTTTCCGTTGTGAATTGAAGCCATGATAATCAAAGTAGAGAGAACAACAAAGAATACTAATAGTTTGTTGTAAGAATTGAATCTCTACTAATTAGATTAACTTGGTCTCTGGTAAATGTTTGAAGAAAATAGAAATTGGTATTTAAAATAAATAGCTGAACTAATTTAGCAGCATTGATGAACCATGTTTCTGGTGATTTCACATTAGCTTTATGCAATGAATGTTAACCTTTGCTTGCTTTTATTTAAAGGTAGCTAATGAGATGCTTTGTAGGATCTGTCTTATTCATGAGTGTTACTTGAGTGTTTGACTCTTACCACAAAAAAATAATAGCAAATAAAAGGATGTGTTCATCTCTACGTAATTCATTTCATTTTAGTTTTCTTGCCATCATTTACGATTCTAAGAAACCCTTTTCATTTTCACTACCTGTACGTCTGATAATCTTTTCTTCAGCTGATAGTAGCAAAATTGGAATCAGAATAATAACTGCACTGTTTCCAAAATGTATTCAGAGTTTTTTGTCATCTTTTGTATTTTTGGCTGCTATCATTTTTGTAAACTATGTTTCAGGAAGCAAGAGTAAACGTATCCAAGGACTACAAAAAAAAACTTATTTGAAAAATTTGAATTTCCATATTAACAACCTTATGTTTTTGACGCCTTAAGAAAAGTGCCTCATATCATGCACATGGATGGATTAACAGAATATGTTTGCAGTCATTTATTCTGCATCAAAATTATTGTATTCCTATTACTCAGATTTTTTGAATTGTTTTAATTTAAATTAAAGATTTGATTCATATCGAATAATAATAAAGGATTCTAACCTTTTTTGGCTGTTGACAACTGAACACCAGTTTTCTTGACGTTCGGATTTTTTCAGATAACCTTCGATTATGCAGTGGTAATGTCCGAATTCTCCATAATTCTTTACGTATGTTCTGCAAATTTACCAATAAGATTCGGTACCAACACTATTAAACATCTTTGTGATTCGTAGCATTTCGTAAGTTTGGATGACTTATTCCTGCAGTTGCAAATTATTCATAGTATTTAAACTCTATTACACATGGCAAGTTTGTGTGCTTGAATTCAGGATGGTCTCCCCCCCCCCCCCGGCATTTTGTCCAGTAGAAACTTTGCTGCTCCTCGTGCTGCGTTTTGTCAGAAACTTCAGCAGCCTGGAATAGGTCTGCCGAAAGTTATTGTACTATACAAATGAACACAGCATTTCCGAAGACAGTCGGGGAATTCGTTGCAATAGGAACATTAGTTTATTCTTCATTACCAACTTCTTCTGGACTGGTACTTAAGAACTGAAGAACTTGACAACCAAAAGGTTTCAAGGCAATTGTGGTTGCCAGTTTTCCTTGGAACTTGAGAGGAACTTAGGTTTCTTGGAACTCCAGTTTTCCTCGGAACACGCAGGCGCTTCTCAAGCCACCAAAATTGTAGAAGGTGCGCATTCCAATTTTCACACGAAAACAGGGTGGTAAGACTGTTAAACTGAAATGCAAAGTACAGACTTCAAGACGTGTGAACTCCGGAGACTTGCAGTATCTTTAGTTGTATAATAAATTTTGCACAAGATTCTCCCATGAGGAAATTTCACAAATTATAGTAAAGCAAGACATTAGGCATTATGACCGAATTCAGTACTTTCGATTTACAAGATTATCGTCAAAGGACTTTGGAAGATGGGGTTCGGCAATCGCGAAGCGTGCGGAACGATCGTTCGGAGTCCGTCGGAAGTCAGTCAAATAACTTAAGTGTCCGTCTAGGCATCTGCAAAGAAAGTGACCTTCCTTTGGGTCAAGTCAACACATCTGTACACCTAAAGTTGAAAGCAACCTCTGGATCTTTGGAAGCAAGCGCACTCGTGAAAGAGTTTGTGAATCTGCAGAAGGGGAAGTGAGAGTGGAAAGAGTTTGTCCAGACGGGAAGAGGAAGTGTCGGTGAAGGTTTATTGCGGAATATTTTCATAACATTCTAAAATCCTCACTCTTGCATCCCCGAAACGACTCGGAAAGCCGCGCCTTCCCATGAAAAGCAGCTCCTGTGCTGTGCTGAACCTATAAGGACATCTTCCAAATTTCATGATTATTCTTTGGCATACGATTTTCTCAGTGCAATCGCTCCTCGGACTTTTTGGCTAAGGTCAAAGTGGATCGAAGTTAATCGCATGGGTTTTTCTGCACCATTCTGCAAATTTACAGTTGTCTGTGCAAAGTGGCTTCGTCGTCTTGAGGGATTTGTAATTTAACTTTCACACCTGTATAAAAACGGGATCCAAGGAGGAACGAAACTGTGTTTCACTTTGCAGGAATCCGGTTGGTGGGATCCCGGTTTTGTGACTCACCATTCCCCGTTTTTCGAACACGAAATTGATATATTCTTCGTGGCATTTTAATGTTCTTTGCTAGTTGTTTTCTGGAGAGGTCACTCAGAATCCTGTGCTCAAGCCTTTTGATCTCATTACTTTGCCGATTGCGTTCATTCACTTTCAGCTCGGTGATTTCTGCTTAAAGAAAAAATCGGCTACAGATGAGTTTCGTGAATAGTTGTTGCGATGATTTTGAGAAGACTTGACTTGCTGAGTTAAGAAACTCGGTATTTTTTCATATGTTTTCATTGGGGTCACTTTTACTGAAGGCGAGTTTTGAAGGTTTAAAAGAGTTTAAAAAAGAATGCCAATCCTAGTTTATCACTGTCTCGCAATCACCGTAGTGCCAAGTTTTTTGACTTCTTTGAAATATTTCCTCTAGTGAAGCAAGCGTTGATGCTTCATTTTTCAAAAACTGAGTGCAAACTTCTCTATTCGAGGTGTACCTTTTCGAATCCACTGCCGCAAACACGTTGAATTGTGATTCCTTCTAGACCTTGAACTGTCTTCAGCAGTGGCTTCTTACTGTCCACGGTAAAATGAAGGAACAACGCTTTTCATCTCCATGATCTTCGAAATCTGAAGTTTGCGAATTTTAGAGCAACTATTAATGGGGTAATAGGGTAGATTACAGATGCGTGCACCAGCACTCAGCTGCTTTAGGAAACGATTTTGTAGTAAGAAAAGTTTCAAAAAAAGTTTCTCTCATTGAAGACGAGGAAACCGTGCATTGGAGATATGGGGAGCACGCATCGATTCCTTTACCAACACCAAGCTGAAGGAAACTCGATTGCTCTCGTAAAAACACAAGTTTTATCCTCTTACTGATGCAGCAAATGTAGTCTCCCGTGGGCCAAATCGCGACTTCTGGAACGATACCTGAAAATCAAGTAAATCGTATCAAAATTGTTCCAAGGAAAAGTACATCTTGAAGAGTTTGTAAATTTTCAGGTAATGTGTTCAGGCACAAGGAGGACATAACATTCAACTGGAAACATGTATGTTAAATTAAGACAATAAAGTTCTATCTGTCAGTTGAAGGCTACATTTCATTTCTCAACTTTCATAAAAGCCAATAAAAGAGTTTGTAAGAAACCGGTGCTGCGAAAAATTCCAGTGCTTAGTTCAGTACACTTATTTCTGTATGTGTATGTGTGCATGAACGACTACTAGTTCCAGTCTTATTGGTGAATTTACATGCACACATTAGTAAGCTGGAGATTAGACAGAATTAACATTTATCTTCTATTACTTCCACCACGTTGCTCATCTACAACATTTCGAGAAGTTTGAAGGCTGGATTGAAATTTTACAATACTCACAACCTATTTAGCAGCGGGCTCATAAATTTGAAACAGTTATTTCAAAAAAAAAAGAAAGAGAGAAATGGAGAAAGCTGAGTTTGGCAAAGGCGATTCGGGTTTTCCGAATATCAAAAGCAACTCTCGAGTTCCCTGGGATTGGTCTTGGAAAAATTTCCCTATCAAACATAAATGAGCAGCTGAAGAAAACGAAACCTCACTCTACATTAAGAGTTCAACATGATCAGTAATAATGATCCTTTGCGTGAATTGACTGCAATGACAGCAAGCGGAAGTCAGGGTGCGAAACATTAAACGGGAGTCTGGTTTTTCAACGGGAAAAAAAAAGAAAAGAAAAGAAAAGAAATCAGAAAGAAATGCAATCCACGTCTCGCTCTTGTGGAAATCCACCACTCTGAAATTAGACCTGGGAATTGTGACTACCGCAGTTTGCTTTTGAGGGGAAAAAACAAGTAGAACGAAATTTCTGCACCTGGGAGTCGGTGGCATGCAGAACATTTTCAACATGATGGGTGCTCAAAGTGAAGTCTATAAATAAACGCAATGTACCTCCCTTCCGATACATCTCAGTCGATGGAATTCCAATTCCCACGCTTGGAAAGTTATTCTACCTCCCAACAACACATACACACAGGAGCTAAAAATCCAATGAATTTAGTAAATGTCAATGAGGCTGTCTAACTTGATCTTTGGGGTGTCAGTGCGCAAGTATCCTAATGAGAGGAAGGTCGTTTTTTGCTAGAGTACTTATTAGAACCAATTAAGCAACTTACACGCGAAATACAAACGAGGAATCGGCTTCAAGATGGAGAGAACAGGCTGGAAGAGCAGTGGGAACTTGGACAGTTCCTTCAAGTCGACATCAAGTGCCTTGGTGGTGACAAAATCAAACGGGAACAGAAAAGTTCGAAGAGCCAAAAGCGCAGTTCAAGGTTCCCGTCCGAACGTTGACAGACGACGTACTGTAGTTGATGCTCCTAATGACGACATAGAAAATTCGTACAATCCGTTCTTGAGGAAAGTTAGCAGTGTTTCCAGGTTGCAACAGAATGAGATGAAGAAATCGGATGAGCACCCTCCTGTCAGTATTCTCGTCGAGTGTGTCAACGGGAAATCGGAAATCAACATAAATGAGGACAACGCTTGCAACAGAACGAAGTGCCATCCCGAAAACAAAAGTACTCTTAAACCTGGTGTGTCCATTAAAAGACGTGCTAGTGCAGGTCCAGTTAAGAATCCTCCGTTCGTGTCCATTCCTGCCGATGATTCTGACTCCATCAGGTTAAGGAACTTTGATCTTGGATCTAAAGGTAAACTCTACACATTCACTTAAATCCTTGTTGACCGGAGGGATGATTTTGCTTCGCGATCCGGAGCCGGGTTTTGTCATGTTTCTCCTGGCTGGCGGGAAGTGTTGGGAAGCATGGAACGAAATCTCGATCTCTTTCGAAATGCATGGTCTCGTGAAGTCCGAGCACCGACTCCACGTTGTGCCCGTGGCGTATTTTCGTTAGGAACATCTCAGCGAGAATTCACGAGCTCAGAATCGAGGGAAAGTCTGATCTGGATAGCATAAAAAGAAACACACACACACACACACGAAAAAAATCGGAGAGAATTATTCCTTCCGATGTCCGTTTCACCGTCTTCATCCTTTTCGATGCCGAGCTCATTCGCGCCGCTGCAGGAGTGATTCCTTGGTGGCACCGGTCGAGGCTGTCTCCAAACCAGGCTCCGGAAAAATCACCTGGAAACCGAGTGATCACCCCAAATCGGGAAAATTCGGAAGCGGCGAATGCAACAGCTCAGTAAAAATCCCATTACGACAGAAAGGAACAGATTGATTTTGTCATGCGAACTAACAGGCTTGAGACCGCACCAAGTCGTGCTCGGAGGGTCATTAGTCACCGCGTAAAGGACGCACTCGTCTTTGGGGGTTCGTAGGGAATTGGGATATTTACGCTCTATGAAGGCGGAACTAAACAGAGTGCAAGCTGCGGTGCACGTAATGACAAATGCAGCGCTCTCTCCATGCAGGAGGCGACTTTCATCATGGATGATCAAAAACGAATTTTCCATTTTGAATCTTCTTATAGCCATATAGCAAGCAGTCCTTGGTGTATCCGCACCAGTGCAGAGATATTCTCTTGTGTGTGTGTGTGTGTGTGTTTTTTTTTTTAAGCCGATCCTCTCTTCAGAACGTAGAAACATTCGGTGCACGCATCGAGGACTTTCCTTTTGAAGCGGAAAAGATATCCCTAGATGGGTGTCTTTTCGATAACTGGAGTACCCACAAGAAAGAGCGTGTTCATCGCGAGGCAACGTGGACGGTGCTAAAGGTCGTGGGAGCACGAAAGGTGCTTCATAAGCAGCGAAGCGGGGAAAAGGTGTTCACGCATGTACGCAAATTTGAGCTCGAAAAGTCGGAAACTCGTCCTGGCACGGTGAGAAGAGCGGGTTCCGGTTTGCTCGCCACTCGGCGCGGCACCTTCGCGACCGCGGTGTGCGTGATGTGGTGTTCCAGCACGCCTCGCTGCATGCGCGCTGCGAGCCGACGCGTTTTCCGAAAGAACAGGCCGTCCGAAGAGTTCCAACTCCCCAATTCCAAAATTTCCAAAATTAGAGGCGGCGGCACGCTATGCTCACGCAGCGCACGACGCGTTTCCCCCGACGCCGTGGCTTCCCATCACAGCCTCCATATCGGGATCGCAACAACGGAATCCGCAACGTCTCCGCTCCCTGTGCGCCGTTCATCCTGCCATCGTTCTACCGGGATGCTGCCGGGTCACGAACCCTTCTAGCGAGTTTTTGCGTGGGCAAGGTGCGCTCGGAGGCTGCTTCCGGTCATCAATCACCACGGTCGCCAGCTCGATGGAGCAGCGCTTGCTGGCGCACCCGAATGCGGCGCTCGGAAGTGGCGATTTTCCATGTTCTTTCGCTCTTTTGATTTTCACCCGGAGCCGCCGGGACGTTTATTAAAATTCAACGAAACTCGAATTGTGGTAGGTCATGCGGCCCTAGCAAACTCAATTTGTATGTGGACCTGGCGGGCTGCCAGTGCGATGGACCGGAAAGGTTCGCCTCAGCAGCAGAGGGGAGGAGGAAAGCAAAAAGAAAAAGAAAGTTCACGAAATAAAAAACACTCACACGAGAAAACTGGAGGGTCTGAAAAGGGATCTCTGTCCGCTGGAGTGTGCTCTCTGTATCCTGTCCGGGATGCCGTCCGTCTGGATAGCACCCAGGTGGGGGGGCATCGTGCTACTCTCGGCAGAAAGCGGAGTGCACATTCGATGGCATCTCTCTCTCGCGGCCTTCCTTAAATCTCGCTCCAGGCCGCAGCAATCCCGCGGATACAGCAGAGGGCTGCTGAGGCTGCGGCTGACGGTTGGGCATCCCATGTGAAGAGAAGCCTCACAACATCCCTGGAGTTGCCAACCGGGGTCCCGAAACGTTCCCCCACAAGGGTCGGAGGGCAACGCACTCCACAAGCAGGTGCGGGAGGGACTTTCGTTCCCCGCACCTGCACAATCTCCTAAAAGGAATCCCCCTTCTTGTCGACGATCGCGTCTCGGACTCCTGCTGTTGCTGCGAATGCTTTCGCGGTCCTTGTCATGTCTCTGTTGCCAACGCTCGTGCTTTTCCAAGGACAAATCATCAACAGAGGAGACTCCATCCGCAAAAGGCGGAACCGGAGCTACAGCGTGGCCGAGCCTTCCGTTTCGATCAGAAGCCGCCAAGACGCGCCGCAGAAACCCAGCCCAACCCAAACACGCCAGAAAGAAAGCGCCAATGGAGAGAGGGAGGCCTCGCAGAAGTTCTCCGTTGTCCTTATGGGACAGCCCGGAGTGGGAAAGGGAGCTCTGATCGATCAGTTCATGTCATCCGAGTGCATGGATGCCTACGAGTGCCAGCGAAACGGTAGGAGCCATCGATCTCGATCGATCCCTTCTTTCGCGAGCGCAGACTTTCCGCTTACCCGCCCCCTTGGGAACCGCGTTTTCTAGCAGCATCCCTGAGGCAGCTCCACGCGCCACATCCACTACACCACCGGCAGGAGGGCGATTCTTCGAGAAAACTGCACTCTCAGGACAGCGCAGCCACCGCAACTCGCACGGCGGCTCACCGCGTTTCGGAAAGGCGTGGGAAACCTGTGTTCCTGGTCCACTCCCATTTTCGCACCATTGACCTCCTTTCTTCTCCTTATCACCTACGCACTCCTTATCACCCTCAGCCACCCCGATGGAGAGCTGGCGAGGGCGGTCGTTCGCGCCTGAGTCCACCCCCGCAAGCCGCACGAGGTCTTTTTTCCGAGGGGCAGGAAGTCGTCGCTTTCCCTCCTAAAGATGCCTGGAGGTCGCTCGAGCTCCCACACAAGTGCTCCTCCTTCCTCCCTGCTTTTCCACCTGATGGATGATCCGGAAGAAGGGGAGAGGGGAATTGGGTATTTTCCCGGGATCTCCTTCAAGAGCACTGCAGTCTGCAAGCGAGAGCCCACTTTCCCACGAGGGGTGGAGAAACGCGTCGTATGTGGGTGCCGTTGCCGACATCTGCCGCTTCCGATGCTGCTGCGAGTCCTTAGCCGCACTGCTGGATAGCGCCAGACGATGCTTCTCCTCCCGCGTCGCGCGGTGCCGCCCGCCTCCAAGACAGCCCCTGAGAAGGTCACCCCGGTGGACCGCGCGATCTCGTTACCACCCTCTTCCTCCGTGGAGGTACGGTCCCGGTTTGCAACATTCTTCGAGGCTCTTGGATACGCACGTCTTGGCTCCCAGAGGACAGACGAGGGTTACTGTCGCCTCCGCAGCTCGGAAAGCCGGTCGCGTGCAGGGTGCTCTGCTGCATATTGCCGCACTGATCCCACCTGCAGGATCCTCTGCACGTGGCGAGCTCCTGTAGCTCCCGTTGACCGAGGCGACGAAGTCGGTTGGGGTCAGGTCCACGGAAGGTGCACCCAAGCTTGTGGTTGCTGGGTTACTGAACGAAATCCATGCCTTCGGGAGGCTCTTCTGGCCGCAAGAGGTCGCTGGACCTCGGCACGTGCGCTCCCCGCGGAGAAGCTACTGAAAATCTCCGGCGCCTTCCGCGGGGACCTTCCGATCCACCCTTTCCGAGCTCGCCCGTGACTCGACTTGTCCGAGCTTTGCGACTCAAAACCTACGGAGTCCTGCGAAGGGAATCGGAGGCGTGCTTGGAGGACCGTCGCAGCTGCGCTGCGCTGGGGGATCCACCAGACAATCGTCCCCGGTGCCAAGTTCAACAGCTTCCCACTTGGGGAACCCAAATGCCTCGCAACGGTTCGCTGCAGCAACAGAAAGTTGACATCATTCGTTTCGGACAGGCCTCTGAGCTGCAACAGAAAAAAAAGATGACGGAGAGCAATGGGAAAATGCGAAAGGAAGAGAGTGCGAGGAATCTCGGGCAGCTAGGTTTCTTTCTGGAGTGCACGCGTGGTTCCGGTGGCGGCTGCAAGGCAGGTGATCTTCCCGGAACTCAACCATCGGCAGAGTTGCTCGGCGGAGCTTCCACCTGAAAGCGCGTGACCTTGCCATCTTTGCTGCGTGTCGAGGGCAAAGCTGCCTCTTCCCGAGGGTGCACCTTGAGGCCCTTCCTGTTTCATTCTTCCTCGAGGGTGACCAGCCTCCAACCCTTAAAGTCCCTGCGTTTGACTCCGACCTCTGCGTGGAAGAGCATCTTCCTCCTTCTCTCGTCCCATCGCCTCGGCGGATTGGAAGGAAGCGGAGAGACAGGCTGCGTCTCTCATCCAGAGGCTCTGAGATTCGGCACATCGTCGCGTCTTCGGCACGGGTCACAGGTGTTCCGCCCGTTGCCCGTGCCTCGGAGCTGGAGCCGAGCGTACAGTAGCGCGAAACTTCTCGATTGTTCTATGTCTAATCGGAAAGCCGAGCTGCGCGGCAGCGGGCGATTCGGCTCCAAGCCCGGGCTGTTAATCGTGGAAGAATTTCGCTTCTCACTCCGATCGCTCCGTTGACCGGATACTGCCAGGCTGGAGATCGCGTGGAAATCCCTTCGGAGCCATTTCCAAGAGGCTTCTTTGGATTTGAAATCTTCCTCTCCTGCTGGCTGCGGTGAAGAAGAGAGCCCGAAACGCGCTGGTCCTACGGGACGAGGACAGAACCCTGTCTCTGCTCTTTGAGAAGTTCCCCGCAATTGGTCGGCTGGCCGTCTGGCTGCTGGATCGTGGTGGGATCAGTTCTTTTCTTTCCATTGGCGTGGCGCTCGAAGAGGGAAGCCAGCCACTCCTAAAAGCCAGGACACATGGCATGCGAGAAGCGACGGCGAATCGCCAGCAGAGTTCTAGCAAGAGGACTTCGAAGCTTCAGGCTGCGCGGAGAAGTGGTCCAGCTTGTTCTCCGTCGCTCTTTGAAAACATTGGACCTTTCCTTCTTGGATGGGAAACCGGGCTCAAAGCTTCGTGTACGCGTGGTTAGCGCAGTCCAATTGGAGTCTGCTGCTCTCTGAGAGACTCTGCAGTGGCTCTCGTGCAGCGCTGGCGCAGCATCGTTTGTGCCGTTCTAAGACCGAAGCAGGGAGAACGAGCCTCGATTTGACGAGTCAAGGAGACGAGCCGTCCAGGACGAAAGCTCCAGCTCCCGCGTTCATTCGGATGGAGTGACGGACAATGCTGCCGTCGCTTGCAGCTTTGTTGGTTCAAGAGAATCAGAGCGGAGGCCGCTTCGAGGTCGGGTGCATTTCTATCCCGCCTTTCCCACCACGAGCTCCATCTTGTCCGGAGGCTGTTCTTGCGGCGGTGTTTCTTCTCCGCGACGGCCAGTCATCCCACCCCGTCACGACCCAGCATCGCTTCCTTGGCAGCTTCCAGAATCATGTAAGCTGTTTACACTTCGTCTTCTGAGGCGAAAGAAACAGTGTATCCCCAGGTCCCAGTGCTCACTCTTGAGCGCTGTCCTGTCGAGAGACCTCGGATCGTTCGAGAGTCCAGAGAACATCAGCCAAGTCTCCTTTAAGAGTTGCGCGCCGGGAATCGCCGCATGCTGCCAAAAAGGCGACTCTGGGCCGCGGCGGGAAGCGGGATGGCTGCCCGTCGCAGAGAAGAAACGAAGCCTCAAGGGGAACAGCTTCGAAACAAGATGGAGCTCGTCTCATCGGTTCGTCGACGCTCCCGAGACACCTCGGATTGCTTCGGGATAGCGCAGCTTCTACCGCTGATGTAACCAGCGGTTCGAGAAGCGGGCAGCCAGGCACTCCTGCAAGCCGAGACGTATGGAGTGTAAGAAACCACGGCTTTCAGGATGAAACTCTGCGCCGCTAAAGACTCTTCGTCAGTTGCTTCGAATGACCCCACGTTCTGGAAGCACTCAGCCTGCTCCCATCCTAGACTTACTCATTTGAGTAAGTCCAGGATCCGTAAGTGCGGATACGATGACCTCCTGCTCTCTCCAGCTGGTGTGCGTCGGGCATGGCGGCGGGTCGGATACCCTTGAGAGCTGCAGAACTCCCCTCCGATCAAAGTCCGCCGGTTCCCTAATCCAGACAACTGCAATTCTTCCTGCCTTATTTCTGTTTCTTTTTTGTTCTTTGCGACTTGTCCCATCAATCCGAGACATGGAAACGCGAAAGTTCCGTTCTCCCTTTCGCCCTTTCCTGTTTCGTGAAGCTTTGAGGGGGAAACTCTGCAGAGGTAACAGAATCCCTGGTTCCTGTCCTACTTCTGGAGAATGCGAAACTTGGTCTTGCTCAGTTCTGAAATCCGAGAAGGCCATCCATCCGATGGTTCCAAGCGTTCAGCGCCTTTCCCAAAGGTGAAGGAACAGGTACGAAGAGGCTGCACGTCTGCTGCTGACTGCCATCCGTCAAGGAACGAGAAATTTCAGCTGTGCGGTTATGCAATCCTAGCATCAACACAAACGAATGCAATCAGCCATGAGGGGTGATTTCGCCTCGCTGCGGGAACCAGGAATCATCGGTCGGCGCTTAGCCGGCCGATGGCGCTTCAACGAGCAGCTATCCAAGGGCGACAGCGAAGACGCGACTGACAGACCGCTTGCGCACTCTTTTCTTCGTTGCTGTTTCTGTGGTGCTTCCGCGATGTCAAACTATCCAGTCTTGAAGAGCGAATGGAAGATGCGTTTCGCGGGGGGCACTTGGCACTCTGGAGGAGGAAAAACGCAAAGAGAAAACTGAAGTCCTGCCAACCAGCCAGAAGCGAACTTGCAAGAGCTCGCAGTCTCATTTTGAAGGCGGAGGAGGAAAATTAACATAATCGGGGAATAATGGCCATGCGTTTCCCGAGCATCCACGAACTGCGATCCTCATCTCAGCATCAGATCGATCTGAATCCCAGGAGCTTCCCTTGGAGTAAGCAATGATCTCCTTTATTGCTTCACCTTTTTTGGAAACGTTTCGCTCGTTCTTTGATCTTATACGGGCCGCCGCAGAGCTCTCGTCGGCCGATGCAAAACATCGCACTCCGCTGCGTTGCTGGAGCAGCCCCAGCGGAGTGCGGGACAAGCTCCCTGCATTCCATAAGCCGAAGAGAGGGAGGAGCAGGCCAGCGAGATCAGTGACTCCAAGCTCGAAGCCAGCCGCTTTCTGAAGAGCGCTGCGGGAAGGAGAAAGCTCTCGGCGTGAAATCCGGGAGGTCGCGAGCGTGCGCGACCTAGGAGACGGAAGCAGGAAAAGTTGGATGCAGAGAAGTCTTGCGGGCGCTCTCAATGCTCGCTGCTCTTACATGGGTCCATCGAGGTGGCACCGGAAGCCGCGAGAAGAGGGGGCGCGCGGCACCCGAGAGTGATGGCGTGTCTTTGGGCACTCCGAGCCGACCGGGCTGCAAGGCGACCCCGCTCCACAGCAGCATCTCCGCAAACCGAGGCTTCAAGAGAAGCGACAGCCGCACGAACCGGGACGGAGATTCGCATCCAGCACCTTCCTCTGACCCTCTCGTCAAGAATTCCAGCCGATCACTGCGCGCTCTGAGGAGGGCACCGAGATTGGACCACATGTGTTTCGGGACCAGTATGGTCTACCGTTTGCCTGACCGCAGAAGCCCATGAGCTCAAAAACATACTTAACTCTGACGATTCCGGAAATGCATGCCTTGTGCTAATAGCAAGGATAGCCTTCCACATCGTGGACTTCACTGGAGCCGAGCCGACTTCCTCGTGCCATCTTTCTGGCCTCCTCTCAATCATCCGGAGCGAATCCTCTTGTAGAGTGGAACAGGCGTTGGCAAGAAGCTTCTCGTCATCCGAACAGCTGAAGGCGCAAAGTTCGTCCCATGAGGCGTTTAAGCAGGAACGCCTTCGACCCTGGACCAGGCAAGAACTGGAATTGCAATACGCTGCCTGGAAACCAAAACGTTTCCAAAAAGGTGATTACGGAGATGGGTGGGAGTGCGCTATGTGCCTGAAAGTCCGTAGGCCGGGGAACCAGCTGCCTGCCTCCATGATGTCCAGCTTCAGGACCATAGGTTATCAATTGGATCGATCTCCTAGCTTCAGGTCCAAGTCAGCACTACGAAGCCTCTGATGACGAAGTGCCAGAGGACACGAAGAGCGCCTTCCCTTGGTTACCTTCTACCTCTTCCTTTTCCTTTAAGTCTTCTGCTGCTTGTGGTGCACGAGAAACAAGAAGCTATCTGTACTCTGATGGCAAGTGGTGCTGAAAGTCGGATGACTGAAGAATGGGAGAGGCAACGAAAAAGATACTGGATGCGGCAGCAGTCAGAACGGGATCAGTGCTTCGAAGACTGCGCTGAGCATGCAAGATCTCTTGGGAGCTTCAGGAAAAGAAGACCTGTAGTGAGAAGACCCTGCGCTACGGTCGCTGGAAATTCGGCGCTTTTCGATGCCGATCACTGATTTCACGGGCCAATGGTGGGGAAGGGGGGTAGACAGCTTGTTGCACTACTGGTAATGTCCAGAGGCTAAGCTAGAGTCAAAATAGAATGTTGGAATCATCCTCCGCCTTCCACTGAGTTATGTGCAAGCCTTGATTTACCAATGCTGGCAGTAGCTAAAGGAAAGCGGTGGGACTGTTCAAGAAAATGTTTGGAAACCGAGTGGACCACAGGTCTCGAGACACGAAAGGGAGCGCGGCTCACCACAGCATCCTTCTTTGATTGCACAGACGCGCAGAGAGATAGGAACTTCTTCTCGAGATAGGAACGGGGACTATGAAATCGAAGCAAGCAGTGGAGGTTATTTTTTTGTTTGTTTTGTGCTCCCAGTTCACTAATGCGTCGATCCCGAAATTCGAGCTGTACTCGGCACAGGAGTGCGCACGCGTGACACGCTCCAGTGGAATCTTTCAGAGAGAGGAGGAGGAGGCCTCGTGCTGAGATAGAGTTAGTAATCTGAAAAACGGATGCTTGCAAGCCTCCGCGTGTTTCTGAGACAGCAGCATCTGAAGTCGCCTTGTTCAGATGAATCTGAGAATCCTTTTCGGTGAGCAGAAGAAACCTGAAGGCGTGGGAGTACGGCCCGAAGTCTCCTTACATCTCCCGGTGCATGTGCGGTTCTCTAAGAATCCCAGTCAGGAGGCTGGCGTTTTCCTTCCGGGAGTAACTCGAGAGAGATTTTCGGGAGGAACTCTTGCCGCAGAAGTGCTCGCGCGTGACGAAAAATTCTCAGTTTCTTCGTCGACGCCTGATCTTTCTGCAAGGATCGAATGGCGCGCTTTTCCATATTTCCTCGAAACTGCCAGGAATCGCTTTCATGTTTTCCTGCCCCGCGTGAAATGCCCATGCGTGTCCCGAACTTTGAGACGGCTCCTTCCGGCGTCCTGGCGATGCGCTTCTACTCCTGCTGATCGTGCGACGACGCCATCTTGGTTTACCTGCATTCAGATCCTTCGCTACATGTGCCGTGCATCCTCTCTTGCGAAGAATCACAGCCTGAACATCAATCTTTTCTCATCTCCCCGACCTGCTCTCAAAGCATGATGCGACATAAAAAAGCAATCACCATTAACAGCGAATATCTGCCTTATCTTAGCGACTTATTCCCCACCCTCCCTCAAAAACACACAAAGAAAACTTCTCGCTATTTACCCGAGAACATGCACATAAAACACTACGGAGCACCGTCCCGTAAAATTCCAGCATCCAACAAGAACATCGTACCCCCAATGCACCAAACCGGTACACTCTTCACCAGCATACTCAACAAAAATCATCTAAGCTTTAACATAACAGGAATGATTTCGGAGTCGTTGCCATGGTCACCTCTAGCTAGAACCATCCCTTGATACGAGCAAACTTCGCCCTTTAGTCATCTTGCCTAATTGCTTAGCTTCGCAATCACCCCTTTTTCTTGGACACGCCTAGTGTTTTTACCATTACAAAAGCGCGAGTAACTGTTGGGGCCATCAATCGGGTCCATCAGGCATGCATGTAATTGGGAAGTAAAAAGTTTGCATGGGTTACAGGGGTACTTGGAAACCTTCCCGAGCGTCGCGGTTCCTTTTTGTGGTGCAAACAAGCAAGCGCCACCCGTTCCGCAGCATCACGCACGAAGTGGGCTTATCTCCTCCTCTGATCCGACTCCATCTTTTCTCCTTCCCTCTCCTTCCCTTGACGCCCGTTCGCGCCTCCCAAGTGCCACAGACACTGTTGCATTTTGCGCGCGCTTCCACGTAACGGGCGCAGTGTGCTCGTCCTGGTCCAGGGTGCTCTGATTCCGGGATTGATTATAAAAATAGCCCGTACGCATCCGACGGCGCGCGCGCAAGCAGACAACCACACAGGCAGACTCTTGCCGTTCCCTGCTTGCGCTGGGGCAAGGGCCGCGCGGAGCTCGCGGGGCGACACAGCGGCCAGTTCGGGAAGGAAAAAGCCAGAGATAGAGAGAGAGTTCGCTCCCACCTGGAGACGGAGAGGAAAAGGACGGGTGGATGCAGCCGACTCGCTCCTCGTGGTCGCTACGCGCGCCTTGCGAGACGGAGCGTTCCGCCCAGGGAAAGCGAGTGCTGGACTTGGAGGAGGAACGAGCGGCTCAGGGGTCCCCAGTCTGTCTCGGGGCGAAGTGTTGTGGATGCTTCAGGGGCTCTCCTGGGGGTTGGGGACGGTTCTCAGTCGGCATCCGGCGAAACTCGGCTGCCGAAGTGGCACACCGGCTTCCGGGGAGATGGCTTTCCAGGAACCTGCGCGGGGGGATGGTGCATCTGGGAGGTCACCTTCGATGGCTCCGGCGGCAGCGGCACCGCCAGGGGGCTGGCTGGAACCCCCCGAGAGGGCCCAGGGCATGGCTCTCTAGAGGTGGTCTCAGCGAGAGTCGTGGGGCCTGCCTCCTTCCCGGGCAGAGTTCCATCGCCGCCTTCCTACCCAATGGCCGTTGTGGTCGGGCCCCAGAGTACACAGGAAGTTAATCCTCACGCGCACGGGACTGTGGATGCCCTCCGGTGGAGTTCGGAAGGCCACAGTCGCGTGGCACGCGGCTGGATCTTCGCGAAGGGCGAATTTCTCTCGAGTGCATCCATACAACGGCTCAGCAACGCCGGAAGGCGGAGGCTGTGTCGGCTGCGCCAGTAGGGAAGGAGGAGGAAGGATCATGGCACGCCTCAGGCTGCTTCTGCATGGCCCGGTTCTTTCCCCTCCCCCCTCCCCCCTCTCCCAGACCGCTCATCACCCGCGCGGTCCTCCGCCTGGCAGCCAACCGTCTCACGCCCTTCCCGCCTTCGAGAGAGCTGGTCGGCTTCCTCCCAAGGAGGCGCCAGCTCTGAGATGCCCCGGCAGGAGACGGATGCTACCCACCTCTTCCGGGGATCCCTGCGCACCCGTGGGAGCGATTCCCCTGACTCTCCGCCCCTTCTTCCGCCGGATGCGGCTCCGCGCCTTCCGAGACCACGCAGCCTGAGGCGGTCTTCGCGCGCGTCCGCGGTTTCCCGGTAGCCGCACTGCCTGGAGATCTGGCAACCCTGCGTTCCGCGAGAAATCCACGCACGAGGAAAATGTACTTCTGAAAACGCTAGTCCCGACCTTTCTTCCTTGCTGGAGCTCAGCATCCTGGGAGATGGAGCGCCATGGCGACGTGCCTACGCTGGCAGATAATCCTCGCCTCGTTAGAGGGGAGAGGGTGAGCGCACCCTCATCTCCCCTCCCTCTGCGCATACCCAATACCGGGACATCCGAACATTTTTGACTGATTCCCGGTCGATCCCTGCCGAGTCTTCCTCGAGAGTAACCAGGTCATCCCTTCCCTGAGGCCGCTATCCTTCCCGTCCTCTGGCCCTGGATCGATCTCGGTCCCGCTTCCCGATCTATACGCTGCGCCACCAGCCCGTCTCCGAGGGCAGCATCAGCACCCGTTGCAGGGTCTGCGAGCTTCGCGAACCTTCCAAGTCGGCCGAGTCGCTTGTTCCCCTCTCTCGCGGCCCAGCCGAGAATTGGCAGGGCGACGCTCCTTCCCGAGCGTCTTCCCTCACTCGCCTGGGAAGCTGCAAAGTTCGCCTGCTCGGGAGGAGGGAGGAAACTCCCTGCCCATCCCCCCTCCGGGAAGGCGCTCAGAGGCGCGTTGGAGGGGTGGCGTGAAGGTGACGGCAACCCCCGCGAAGAACCCGCCCCTCCGCGGTGCTGCCATCTCGGGTTCGGCAGCGGAAGCGAGAGGGGGAGTGAAGCGAACAGACGGATGCATGCGACTCTGTGACCGGGAGCGTGCAGAGGGAGCCGGGAACTTCTGGTTCGTGGGGATGGAACTGCTGGGAGCGAGACGGCCGGCTCAGGAAAGAGCCGTCGGGAGCGAACCTTCCCAGCACTCTCCGCGCTACCTTTCCGGGAACGTCTTCTCGCTTCTGCCCTTCCTCTGGGGATCCCTGGCCGCTTCGCCCGCTCCAAGGGCGGGTCATTGCCATCCCTCCGCAGCATCTTCGTCGGATGCTGAGCGTCTCCTCGCGGCCGCGGACTGCTGAAAAAGACGGGTAGGGCCTTTGGAGGTGACCTCACTCGAAAGGGCCCCCTCCCGCGAGAGGCTATCCTCTCGGCATTCCTTGGCCTATTCCCCTCCCACAGTTGATTCATAAGCACCCACTTGTCCTGGGTCCTGTCCTTCCGGGCAGTCTGGAAGACGCGGTGGCTCTTCGGGAACAGGTGCGGCCGACAGGGTTAGCGGTCGGAGGTCTGAGAGAGCAGCCCAGCGCGCAGGGGTGAGGGGAGGAGTAAAAGGGGGTAGGAACGGGCAGGGATTCCCAAGGAGACTGCAACCGCGATCTTGGGAGCGTCTGGGTCGCAGCTCCACAGTTGCGGCTCGAGTTGGGCGACCTCCGAGTTTTGAGGGGACGGCGTAGCTCCACAGTGCCAGAGGGCAGGAAAAGCCCATCGCGAGGATCAGCAGCTTCCGGCGCAAAAAGCAGCGGCCTCGCACGCAAACCCGTGCCCTCTGCCTCCTCCTCTCAAAACGATCAGTTGCTATCATCATCATTAATGAATGAAAACGACGGAACGCCCTCCAGATTGACCGCCACGTCGCAGCCGCCGCCACCCAGGGAGGAGACTGCGACGTGGCTGCCGACCGTTGCCCACAGAGACCGCAAGTCGGGATCTCTCTTCCTGCCGCTCGTGCGATCTCTTCCTTTCTCCCTCGGCGATTGATCAACTTCCCAGAACTCCTGCGAGCACCACTTCCTTTTCTCCAGATGGCGGGCACCACCGGTCGGTGCACATCAAGCTGAACGACGTGCAGTCCGAGGTGACATTCAGCGTGTGCGCGGACCTAAACGTAAGTGCAGCGGGCGCCTCTGGGGCGGGGCTCCCAATCCCGCGGCCTTTTCAGCCGGAGTGGAGCCGTGGCGCGCCTCCTGACGGCTTCATCCTCTGCTATTCCATAGTGGACAAGGGGAGCTTCCAAAGGATCGAAGAGCTGCTCTCCCGGCTGCAGGCCTGGGACCTCCTGCGCGGAAGACCTTCGATCTTGGCCGGGAATAAAATTGACCTAGTGAGGAAGAGAGAAGTCTCCCAGCAAGGTTCCCTCTTTTCGTTTTCGTTTTTGTTTTTTTTTTGTTTAAAACCGGAGGGCACCAACTCGTTTGGGTGCTAACGCGTTGCTGTGGATGCCTCGCCCTTGGGGATCTCATCTTCCTTGAAGTTCTGAATTCAGGAGAACCCATGGCGTTCGGTGGCACGGTGAGTTTCGAGCGCGCTCCCAGAGATTCTTCTTTGGAAGCAGGGCGGATTTCAGTGCGAAAACGCGCCAGCGGAGGGCGCTGGTAGACACCCGGATCCGCACTCGCGCCCTCTCTCACTCGCTGTATGCACTGTGATCCGTTCGTGACGTCGTGACCTCCCCTTTCATCCTCGTTGTCTCGAAGGTCTGGCGTTCCATTTCGCCGCCTCTTATCGTGCATGGTGCCCGAGTGGCTTCACGGGGAGCTCCCAGTAGTGGTGTGCCAGTCCTGAGAGGCTGGATCGAACGTGGAGAGACCGCAATGGGTGGGCGCTTCTCCTAGAAGCAACGGTCAAAACTTCTCTTGTGCTTCCGTGGTCGCACGGAAACGCTCCGGGGTTCTCAAGAGGATGCCACACTTTTAAGGAATCCTCATCCGAGGGTTTATGAACTTAAGTCGAATTCTGGTGGGTGAAGGAAGGATAAATGTTCCTACCCTTTGCATCGCAGGGGGGCGCTAGAAGAACCGCGATGACCTTTCGCAGTAGTAGGTGACCAGAGGATTAGAAAATAAGGAACGGAAGGAAGCCGAATTCCAGCAGAGCGTCTCTGTTTCACAAAGGTCTCCGGAGTCACTTCCAGGCGGGTGTGTGATCGGCAGTTGAGAGCTTCTTCTTGTGTAGGCGGTCGTGGCAAAAAAGCTCACAGTAGTTGAATTCTTCTTGCGAGTGCAGGTGGTTCGCCAAGATGAGTAAACGGAGGTTTCGAAGGAGCAGCCGTTTGGTCCTCCCATATGCGCGAGCCATTTTGTCCTTCGGGAAGCTTCGCAGCTCGAAGAAGAACCGTTTTCCGCGGGTTTCCGGAGGCTTGCCAGATCCGTCCTTCTCATGAAGGAGGCAACCGACTTCGTGCTTTCTCCCCGAAGATGACCTTCTCTGCGATGGAGAAGAATTCTGCTTCATTAACGTCAGCGATCAGGGTGGTTTTCTTGCAGCAGCGCTTTCGCAAATTTCTTATTCGGCCTCTTTCCGGTGGTGGCAGCAGAGCGCAGGCGCATGCACAGAGATTGCGCCTCGGGTGCCACAGGCATTTGGTCCTTCCATCGTGACAAGGGAGCGGGATCGTTCTCCAGAGTGTTCTAGATTTCGGGCTCCAAATGGCACGCTCTTCGCGTCCTCCCGTGAGGTGGTCGCCCAACTCCGAGGAGCCGGTGATGCACGTCGAGACTCGTTAGCCTCATTCCTTCGACGTCTTGGACCACCTCTGCAAATCACGGCCAACCCACCTACGCGACGGGAACTAGACGAACGAAACTCTCAGGGGACGATCCGCGCGGCCGAATCCCGGCATTCGGTTCTACAAGTTCTACAAGATGGGAGGCGGCACAGAATGCGGGTGCCGGGCGCGGAATACAAACAAAGATGGTGGTAATCTCCACCAACATCTCAAGGAACCACAGATTGCATCCGGAACACGCTTGTGGGTTTCCCTCACCCTTCTCTGATTTGGCGTCATCGGTTCCCATGCTTAGGCTAGGGCGGAAGGAGCGAACAGACCGAAGTGTCAGAACATCCGCATTGCTGTCGTCATCACCAACTTTCGGTCTGAAGGCGAATTCAAATTTTGGTTTCTTTTTCTTTTTTTCCTTTCCTCTTCATCTTCCTTAAGCGGGTCGGATCTCTTCGAGAGAGCTACTCATCTTCGGATGATTTTAGGCGCAGTCTGCTGTGGCAGCGATCGAGTCGTAGGGGCTAGGAGGCTCCATTTCGATTCCCCTCACGAGCTTCCAGGCTGGGGCGCTGAGGCGGGCTCAGATCGGCGCGGGATATTGCTTTTGCTCGGGCGCGCACGCGCAAAAGTGCACTTGGGGAAGAGTACGCAGTGACCATTTTCGAGGGGTTCTTCAAGCCAAATTTTCCGAAGAGAGCCGGCGCCCAAATCGGTGTTTCGGGACAGAACGGGGGCGGCAACGACGGCAGCAACGAGGGAACGCCCTCGTTGCTACCGTCAGGCGGCCCTCCCTGGTGATCCGAAACTGGAAAAGCCGCGAAATTCCGCTTTCTGCGGGGCGGGCGGATGGCGTCAACGGTAGTGTCTTCGACTTCTCGTGCTGTGCCCATCAGGTCGCGGGTTCCCTCTCGCGAGCGGTGGGCGCACAGAAGGACCGCTCCGTGAGGGGGCTGTTTTGCTTCCCGTGCACTCCTTGCGGCGATCATTCTCGAGTTTCGAGCCCACGGGGGAGGGAGTTGCAGGATAAGCGGACTCCTCCTTCGGTGCGTCCTGCTTGGATCCGGCGGGTTGCGCGGGAGAGGACAAAGAGAGAGACGAAAAGAGGATTCGCTCTGTGCACCCTCTTTTCGTCTCTGCCAGCAAATCCAGCAGTTTCCTGGGGGCACAGCGGCGCAGGTCGGGGGATGCGTGGAATGGGAGTGGAGCGGTCTGGTTAGCAGGAGTAGCGAGTCGTGGGAGCGCGCGATTTCCACGCCCGGGAATCTGGCGAGGTTTCCCGCTGCACCGTGCTCGTGAGCCGACGACTCTCGTTCCAGAAATGAGGAAGTGGAAGTTGGGAGATCCCCCAACGCGTGTCGGGTTCGCTTTTGTCTCCCGCGGATGCCGCGGAAGGGCAACCCGAACCTGGTTAAAGGGTTTGCTGACGGGGAGGATCCGGGAACTTTCCGATCCTCGTGGATTCCGTGGCCAAGTGCATTTGTGTGTCTTTCCTGTCTCCATGCTTCCGTTCCTTGCACCCTCCTCCTACGACTGAGGCGGTACTGTTTGCGTTTATCGCCACTTGATCCCTTCCAGCCAGCAATTCCTCCCCCCCCCCCTTCCCCCATTCCCTTCAATTCTTTTCTTTTTCACCGCTGGAAAACGGCTGAAGAAAGCGGCTTCGTCGCCAGGATAGCTCTGGTTGCCATCGGAAACGCCATTCTCGGATGCCCGCTGGAGCAGCAGCAAAGGGCACCAGAGACTCCTAACTTTGAGGTTATACAAGGGGGAAGTCTCGCTACCTCGAGATCGTGAGGGGACGTCCCCTGAAAATTTCGACGGAATAACTGCGGCCGAACACTTGCAATTCATCGCTCCCACTTGTCCCTGGACAATGCTCGACTCACCCCCTTGCATAATCCCAATCGTAATTGTAGCTCCCCTGTTCTTCCTTCTCTTGAACCCCCAATCTCGTGGTCACGGCTCTCCTTCCCGTCCTTACTTCTGTGTCTATCACCATTCTTATTAGTTTCTTTTCCATGACATCACGATACATCATCATCCTTCATCTCGTCTACACGGGAGCCATCCTGACCATCTTCTCTTACATAACATCTTTAAGCTACGATGAACTGCCTACCTTTAATCTTGAACCCCCCTGCCATCACCCCCTAATACCAATTCACCGCTCCGCCGGTTGCTTCGGCTGTTCCAAGAGGCATCCTCCCTCGGAACTCGATCCCTCCCTCGGTGGAACAAGTGGGTCTCGGATCCCCGAAAGGGTCGAGGAGAATTCGAAAGTCCATCCGTATTTCTCATGGCAGGCTCCTCGCCCGGAAAGTTCCTTTCTTCCCGCGTCTTCCGGCATCGCCGAGTCGGCGGCTGAACTCTGACACTGCGCGCGGAAGAACCGAGCGGAGTGGAACCGTCCCCTCGGTCAAATCGGGTCGGCTCCCTCAGGATGCAGCACCTCGAGTGTGCATTGAAATTCCCAAGAAGTCCCGACTCCCGTCTATCCGGAGGTTCAAACGAGCAGCAGCTGATGACCTGTTCTCCGTGTGCTCTCGTCTTGAGAAGTGCTTTCGAGCACGAGGTCAGGTCTTCCATTTCTTGCAGTCAGATTGGCCCGAGCTATGGGCAACAGGATGCACGCGTGAGCAAGATGAGGGTCCGGCCTGCGAGCGAAAGGATGCGCTTTATTGAGAACGGAAGACTGGATAAAGACTGGGATCCAGCGAGTCATGTGGTGGAGAAGAAACGTGTTTGCTCTTCAGGACTGCTGAAAAGGTGTATTGGACTTCGGCAGCAACCTCTTCCATTTGCTTTAGTCCTGTAGGGTGCCGACACCAGAAAAGATGAAAGGAAGTTCCTTTCCCTGTCTTCCCTCATGGAGGCCATTATGGCCTTGCGGCCAAATCTCCTGGAAACGTTCAAAGCGCAAGACTCCCTGCTCAAAGCTTCACAGTGCGATGGAAAGGTGAACAGTGAACAAAAGGAAACGGGAATTTTGGAGAGGTCATAGGCATCGAGAGACACAAGTTCGTCTCGCCTCTACAAGGGGGAAGCAGCGTTTGTTTGCAGGGATGAAAGCCCTCTGACATTTCCGACTGTGCACCGCGTGCGAGATCAAAAAACGCAGAAAGAATTTCCGTTGTCATGTGTGCGTCTAATTTATGCAAGGTGCCGCAACGAAGTCGTTGCTATGGCCTTGAGGACCGTCGAGTGGCCGCGCGAAGAGTGGTGGTTCTTCAGTCTGTTCCCCTAGCGGAGGGCCGATATGCGAAGTCACGGGTGGGAATGAATTCACAGAGAGATAACGGAGGAGATAAAAATAAGATGGGAAACGTCGCGAATTCCGTGCTAATTTGACTCGAGCTTCGAGCTCAAGAAGTCCTTTCTTTAAAAAGAATCTGCGCGCTTCGAGATGCATTTTTGTTCATCTCGCAACTCATTTTCCAAAGAGATATATCATAAGTTTCCATGGACCACAAAAAAAAAAAAAAAAAGGAAAATTTCTGAGGGAAAGAATCGCGCGGCTTCTTCGAGAGAAGCTCCCGCCAGAAGAATTCTCGTGGAATGCCCAGCTCTGGAAAAACAAAATAGCCGAAGTTCAATTCCACAATGGCAAAGCGTATCGTCGGTCACCCCCGAACTGTGTGCGTTTCAGGGGGAAATCGTGAAACTTCCTCAACACGATTCGATGAAGACCGCTGCTGGGAGTCAGCCGTCCACAACATCTGTTTTTCGAGTAGCATAGGAATAGCCGCTTTGGGCACTGTGGACGCGAAATGGAGACGACCGAAAGAGATAACCAAATATCAAACAAGAGACAAGAACACGCCAGCTATGTCCTAGGACTGTTGGAAGTTTTTTTTTTGTGTGTGTGTGTGTGTGTTTTGCTTCTCTATAGGCTCCACTGAAACAAAAAAAGCCGAAATAAATACATAACAGTCACTTCCATGACCCTTGTGATTTCACATTTTGGCAGTGAATTTTTTTTTCGATTTGTTAAAGCGGCTCCTGTGCCATCGCGAACCTGTAACGAGGCCCACTAAACCAGAGGCATCTGAAGTCTTCCCTCGGCCCTTCACCTTCCACTGTTCTCGCTGTCGTATGTTTTGACCCAAAGTCTGAGTGTCTTATTGAGGAGCTCATCCCCCGCGATCGACTCCCGTGCAGCAGCGAGTTCGAGATCTCACATCAGGTTCCGCACGGGTCGCTTACCCCCTACCCTTCTTGGGAACTCCAACCAGTGCTGCTCCCAAGCTCCTTAGGGGTAACCCCAGTAGCTAGTACTTCGATGAGGCAAGCTCAACGTGGTGTTTCATGGCTTCTTTGGGGCGAGGCCACGCAACCGACTTTGCTACTGAAAGCGATTTGCCTCACGGGTCGCTTTCGTCGCGGCTCTCTCGAATGGAAGCAATGCGAAAAGATCCAGAAACTGTTGATCTGCATTGCAAGATCCCAGTTTGTTGAAAATCAGTTGGAAGGCACTCTGTGCTTAGGGAATCCGCCCTAGCAATGTTGCCAGTCCGAAAATGCAATTTTTCCCGAAACGGCGAAGAATACCGAAATAGTTCAAGCGTGCATCCTGCGAGGATCTTCCCTGGACTCCTCCGAACTCGTGAGGGAATAAGTTTTGCCGTTGCGAAGTTTACTAGGAGGGAAACTAAAGGATAGGAACCTCCAAGATTACTACTGTGTCTTCTTCTTTCACTATCACTTCACAGCAATGCAAGCTGAGTTGATAGAGGGTAGATGGGAATTCTATTCTAAGATGTTTGCGAAGAAGAGTGAGAACTTCATTGTTGTTTTTTCTATTTTTTAGCAGGAAAAAGCCTCGCCGTAGCTTACAGGTGCAAATGGGTGGAAATCTCTGTTGCAATCAGTCATAACGTTGATGAACTTTTAGTGGGTTTGGTCGCCCAGTTGCAATTATACCAAGATGTGCTGCAGAATCCCAAACCTCTGTCTGAGTCCAGTGCCAAAATTGTGAAGATCACCAGACGAATACGACAAGCGTTCACGAAAATGCTTGGTTACGCTTCCGAAGGGAGTGCATATAAAAATTGTGAAAATTTGTATTCTCTTTAAAAAATACACAAACCAGTATGCGTGTTTCTGCACTGATACACGCTGCAAGCAACTGCTACAGATGTCTGTTGAATTTATTATCCAGCATCCTTCTGGTGGCTTGTAACGCATCTTTCCTAGTGCATGCCGTGTACGAGAGACACATGCCATCTCACGGGCATTCTGCCGTACAGCCAGGATGAGGAATGGTGACCCCGTAACTCCAAAAACAAGTTAAAGGAGAATAAGCGCAAGCGTTTGGAGAGAAAACCGAGGCAGGAGGGGGAGAACCCTGCTTTCGAGATTCGAGGGTTCAGAATCCAAAGCATCGGACTTTTCTCATGAGAATTTTGACTCACAGCCTCAATAGCTACAAATGTCCCGATGGTCGACAAAGTGCTCATGAAGCCGGCGCAGCCGTGTTGAAGATGGAGGGCACACAATCCAGATTCCTGGGTTACCATTCCTGGGTTTAATCCCGGCCTTCCATTCGAAGTTCATCCGAGACGACAGTAATCATATGAACGATGACGATTCCCAAGGGACAAAAAGCACACCCACACGCCTACACTCCCACAAACAAACAAACAAACAAAAACAAAACGAAGCGAAAATGAAAAAGGGAAGAAACTTTCGGGAGATGATGGCGTGAAAATTATGATCCATAACCATGGAGAATTTTTTTCCAGATAACGGACTTGGTCTGAATTTTTCCCTTTCAAGAAGTAGCAAACAAACTTTTGCCATAGCTGTTCCAGCAAATTCTCTTTCTGAATGGAAAAATGGCTTTCTTTATAACACGTATACGTGCTTGATATACATACATACATACATATATATATTTGTGTGTGTTTTGTTTTGGCATTCGTACTCGAAACACACAACAAGTGTATAAGCGTTGGAAACAATGGAAGTTTGGTTAAACACTGTTCTTTTTTCAAATGCACGATAAAACTTCTTGGCTAAGGTGATCAAGGCCCATTACCTGGATCTGAGTATCTGAGGTGTTCCTTTGGAACACTGCCAGTAGCATATCTTGTTTCTAACTTTTTAGTAAATATTTAGCGTGAGTGTATTTACAAGCTTTCGCAGTGTTTCTTCAGTGAGCTTCCAAAGTGTTTCAAGAGTTTTCGAACCGGGCTAATCTTAGCTCAGATATGGCTTTAATAGCCCTGAGAATTCCGGAGGTTCATTGTGGTTGAGCAAATCAGATTTTCGGGGGAGGGTTTTTCCTGGGAAAGAGTTTATTTCCGAAACTAATGCAGACGCGGAGACGATGCGCGTAAAGAAAGTGTACGAAACTTAAAGAGCAACATTTCCTTATAAACAGAGGGAAGAACTGCTCCTCAGCAACAGCAGTTCTCCTGCTCTGGAGCCAGGCACATTTGGAACGAACCAATGTTTTGAGCTGATTCACGCCGGAGGTCTGATCACAATCTGTTCGCTCTTTACGGTGCAGTGGAGGAGAGGGCCAATCCAATTACTTTCCCCATAGCTCACTTTTCCAGCCAGACCGTACCTGATCAGCTAATTTATCTATGGCGTTGAGCGCAGAAGTAACCAAGCAGAACTCCACAAGTGACACAAAGGATAACTTCTGGCGAACATACGCCAAAAGCGAGTACAACAGCAAGTACGGTGGCGAATACAAAACTCGAAACACGCCGAAATCAGGAATCCACAGTTCTTTCCTATCGTTCCATTTTGCATCAGATTTCTGTTGTTTTCCATTTCTTGCCATGCTGAGATAATGATGATGGTACGAGCTGCGAAAAATCAAAGCACAAGACAAATCCTTTTCGAATGCTGTCTCCAGTCTGATGTTTTTTTTTTTTTTTCGAGAAAATGCGGTTTTTCTCGTTAGACAGCCTAAGCCTCTGAGACCGTTCTGCCAAACCCGTTCCTGCAAGACAGATAATAAACTGAGTGGAATCGCAGATGCGCGGAGGTCCAAAGATCGACTTTTGTAATCACTCAAGACATGCATCGGCAAGTTCCCGGGGAAAACAGCCGAACTGTGGTACCCAGCGGGGGTCGACAAGGCTGGATGGGATAGTGGTGGTGACCATGCTCGATTTCACCGCTGAAATTTCGATTCTGACCCTTTAACGGAACAGGTCGCAGGACGCTCGTGAAGTTCTCTAAACGAAGCAGTTCTTTCAGAGAAGAATCCAGCCCTTCGTGTTCAGTGATTCGGGAGCAAAGTGCAGTGACAACTGCAGAGAGGACACGGATCTCGAGTGGTGTTATCAATTCAAGCGTCGCGTATGTCACACATTATCAGCTCTCACTCGTTCCCGATTCTCTCGTACTGGGATTTATCGTTGCCTGCAATTCAACAAACTGATGTTCGCTGTTATCTTACGCCCCACAGGAAACCAAATCAATCGCATTGGTACGATTTCTGCAGAGTTTTCTAGATAGCGTTTTATGCAATTATTTACTGAGGCTGGAAACTCGAAGTCCAGTTCTTTTTGTGCTTGGAAAGGGAGCGGTAGCAAACGCAAAAAGCCCATTGGATCTAAGAGGAACGAATTCTTGGTAGGATGCAGTTTTGCGGGAAGGTCGGCATCCGAGGTGATGAAGAGGCTTCCGATGGTCTTGCGGTCTCACACCACATGCGGTTTGGAACCGCTTTCGGGACGCGCTAGGCTGTGCCTCCACGAAGGCTCGTGAGAACGGGGTTTGACGTCGACGTGGGAACTGACTGCCGCTGAGGGGGATTTGCGGACGGCCGTTTCGCGTCTCGCGCACGATGGCTCGCGCCCTCTTCGCTACCGGCCGACGCTAGCCGGGGACTCGAAGGTGTCTCAGGAACCCCAAAGCCCCTCCTGGAGGAAGTCCCCATCTTCTGGCAGGCAGCTGTTGAAAATCGTTGAAGGCGAAAAGCTCCGCTTGCTTTCGTCCTCGAGGCACAGCCAGCTAAGGGATCGGCGATTTCCTTTCACCATCACTTGCGCGGGTGATTTGGAAATGGGAGGTCACAGAAAGAAGTGAACCGAGGAGTCCCGTTAGGTGCCCAGAGTGTGGAATGAAAAGAGAAGGGAAAAAACAACAGATCGGGAAGAAAAAGTGAGGATGCATTCCTAGGAAGGGAACATATGCTGAAGGGAAGCAGAGTAAGAAAAACAGCTGACTGTCAATGTGAGCTGAAAGTTTCCGTCAATCCAAGGTCAATCTTTCCGCAAACGTTTCCTACTCCACATCGTGTCCAACACTCTATAAATCTACTGCTTTCGATGCCTGGGGGCAAGAGAAATCTTCTCTCTTGATGAGACCAATAAGATATCAACTCCCAAATTGGTGAACAAACACGAAAGCTGCATCTTCGTATCCCAGGCGACAGCGGTAATCCCTCCTCACTTGGCGCTTTCCTGCTTCCACGCTGATACTGAATGCATTTCTTAGATACGAATGAGATGCTCGTGTAAGTCAATGGACGCTTTTCTTTCCCTGGCTTTATTTATTTATTTTGTTGTCCACAGCACCTGAATGCATTCTAACGACTTCAGTATCTGAGATTCTGTGACTGCAGACGTAATTTCCGGCTTCGTTCTTAGACCAGAGATCTTAAACTGCATAAGAAGCTGCTGTCGATTAGTCCACTAAGCTCTTTGTTTATTGGCACACAGAATACTTGACAGATAAGACAAATCGAGCTGTTCATGAGCTAGGCTGTTCTCCGGATTATGCGGACGGGATGATTCTGACCTCCAGGATGCATTCACGCAGAGATTTTCACACCCGATGTGTCTGCATCAGGAACGATGCCATGTTGTTTCATGAGACCCAGTACTTGAATGACACACGATTGGCAAAATGGCCCTTACGCAGGTTGAGATGAAGCTGTCAGAGTTGTCGCGTGAAGCTGAAAAGAAAACATCCTCTTTCGTGGCCCTGTCTCCCAAGAAACCGCAGAAGCTATCAGGAAAACCTAGAAGACGGTAGCTCTCCCTTGTATTGGTGTAAAATGACGGTTCTTTGGCATCCACGTTGAAACTCTGAAGCCTCGGCGATGTCTTGAGATGAACCAGAATATTCATGAAGCAAAGCCCACGAGGTGCATGCTTCGTATCTATGATCATCATACGATACTTTCTAGCTGATGATGCTGTGATGCCAGAGCATGTTGATGATTCCACAGCCCACTTTCCAAATCGGGAGGGCGGTAAAGATGGCAGCAGCTGTGATTATGACTGCGCTTTCCATCTTGCCGAATTAAAAGTTATCATTTGCGATTAAAATTACTGCTGAGAGAATTCTGTCTCCAGAAGGCTATACATTGCCAATTCCTAGGCCTGCAGTCTGTTCCTCGTTTCCTTCCGAAAATCCCTAATTTTTCGATCCGCAGGTCTCAGGAAATGCGTTCGGTCCAATGAAAGGAAAAGCGACTCGCTGAGGAAGGAAACGAGATGCTTATGGATATAAGATGCGCCTTCCTCTCAGAACGAAATCTTTCATGCTCAGCATGCAGCTCACCGCAGGCTTTGTTTTCATACGATGTGATCCTTTACCTCTTTTCGGGTTTGCACTTCCTCCTTGCTGAAAGTCTGTGATCCTGAACCCAACAATAGAAGACTTCAGTTAGAGGGCAACCTCGTAGGGATCACCCTATGAATTCAGGAAGGCTCTGGAGAAAGGTGTCGGTTCCTCTTACGCTTGGTAGAGTTCCCTACCAACCGTAAGAGTCCCTATCAAGAACGAAGAGGGGAACCTCTTCCTCGCTCTCTCCCCACGGTTTGTGGAGGGTCGCTCCTCATTTCTTATCCAGAGGGAACCCTCAAGGGAACCACTTCTTATTTCTTCCTCAGAAGTGAGCCACGAAGGGACGCTTCCAAATTTATTTGAAGAGTACTCCTGAAAGGGGATATTCTAGACAGGCAACCCCCCGAGGAGGGTATCAACCATCTCCATGGTACGGCTCCGTTTTTACAACCGGAGGCGAACAACCCCGAAGGGAACTGGCTCCTCGCTTCCTGGAAAGACCTCATAGGGTCAACTTCCAATCCGCGTACCAGTCAACGGGGACATCCGGTTTCCAGCTTTCACTAGTAGAAACCCTACTTTATGGAATCTGGTGGTTCAGACAGAAGCACGGTGATTTCCCTCCCAGGACAGAATCTGCTTGGATTCTGACCGCTCTACATCCGATGAGTTCTCAGCAAGACTCACGGAATTTCGACATTGGAGATTTTAACTTTTCGTCCACATGATCGATGCCGCTTTTGGCCAAACACTCCTACCACAGTAGAAGGACGACTCGGCCAACGGCAATCTCTGCAACGGTTCCATAAATTTAAAGGGCAAGATGAAATGCATGACTGCGCAGGAGCTGCCACCTAGGTGGTGGGTCCTCCTGTTTTCCGAAAGAGCAGTGCATGCAATGGGTTCTTCAGCATTGCCGTGGAACATCTGGGCCATCTGGAATGCAGCCATCATATCAGAATTGCCTACGCATTCCCTCTTCTCTGGAATGGACTTTTCCACATCCTCTTTACCCTCGTGAAGATTCGAAGAATCCTCTGGAACGAAGGTTCCTTCTTCGTGCTGCCTTCGAAGACTGTTCGACGGAAGCCTCACCTCCCGGCCTGCGAGGTGATTCCATTTGCCGCAGTTCCTCAAGATGTGCCATCTCACGTCTTCTTTAGCCGGCTTGGGTTTGCTTTCTGCTTTCGAGATCATTCGTACGGTAGTCGCATCCTCTCGGGTATCCTTAAAGTCTCCTAAAAGACAGCAGGGACTGGCTGCTTCTGGCCCCCGAGTTCACCCCGAAAGGTCAGAAGAGGCGTTCAGTTCCGAGACTCTCCCTCTGTACCGAAACCATCCGTAGCCCTTGCTGTCGCAGCCGAAAGGTCATTGGAGAGAACAAGACTGTCAGGGACCATTGGTCAGATCCCGGGGCGGGCTAAGCAGCGAATTGCGATCAATCGTGTGCGGTGGAGGTGGGTCGGCCATCTCATCTCCAACTGCAAAGCCCAATGACGACTTCTCACGCTTCGCCCAAGGAAGGAAGGCGAGACCTGAGCAGTTTCGGAGCGTCGAATTTCAGACTCGGTAAGGTCTCGGGATGAGGCGTCTCCGCGTGACGACGGCGAGGGACTCTCCTTGCTCGCCGAGATTCCCCGGGAGCACTTCGCTCCTCTTCTTTTCGGAATGGCTCCGCCAGGCTCGCCGGGCACTCGCGTCCCTCCTTTGGCGCGTTCGGGCGAAGCCGAACCCTCTCCTCGACGACGCGAAACAAGGCCGGCCCCTCCTCCTGTCCGACTTGCCTCACGGTTTCCTTTCTCCCGGCTCGTCCGCTCACGCGAAAGGAGTGGGGGAATCGGCACCTGCCGGTATGCGGAAGCTTCCGGACGGAAGTGCAAAGACGCGACCTCTTCGGATCGAATTTCGAATCTCGGTGGCCGCTGGAGGAAACTTCAGCGTTGGCTCCTTCAGACCGCGTTGCAAGAAGCGGAGAGCGCCTTCCCGTCAGCGTCCCTCCTCGTCTGCTGAGTGCGCGCGTCTTCAGGGAGCGGGAACACAACCGTAATCTCTCTTTCCCGTATGTAACAGAAGTGAAGTGAACGTACCCCAACGCAGATTCTTACAACGCGACGGAAAGGTGGCAGTGGTCCGTATCGGCCCCGTACGACGCTGCGGGTACACTTTAATTTAATTCAATTTAAGTTTAATTTATTTTTGTGGTGTTGTGTCAGTTCAGCTGCTTTTTTTTGTTTAAACACATCACTTAAGCAGGCAGAACTGCTGAACAAAGCGAATGGTAGAGACGAATCCATGGATTTGTTCAGATTGGCTGATTACCAACCAAACTCTTAAGTTTTTTTTATATATCAATGTAAATAATAAACAAGCATTTTTCATTTTGGTCTTAAAGTGAAATAACAGATATTCTACTGCTGTGGCATCTAGGATGCATTTCTTTTGTCATTTATATCATTCAAGTGTAGCCCGTAGGGCTCGTATAACGCGAGGATCGTCGGGAGTCCACTCATTCCATTTCTCTCTTCCTCCCCTTCCCGTGCACAAGGAGCACTCCTGTTTTCGAAAGCCCTTTACTCAGTTGGCTTCTTCGTTGCTCTATTCGAGGATGAGCTCCTGAAGAACGCGCCTCACCATTAGATAACTCAGGGTCACGAAAGGCCTGATGCTCTTTTTCTCATCATGATGGGCGAAACCGAGGTCTCGATCTCGACTCGAATACGAAGTCAAGTCGTATTTTGCGGCTGGCAGTCGTCCTTGCTGCTAAATCCGGGTGAAGTTCTCGGAAACCGGGACACCGGCTGTAGGCGAGGCAGGCCTCGGTGCAAGACGAGAGCTATCGTAGCGTGGAGGACGGACAGCAAGCGACGAAAGAGTTCCACTTCATGTGAAGTGAGTGGAGGAAAGGCCATGGTCACACGGAGTGAGCATGCCTAATCCGTCTGCCCTGGAGACGGGAATGCCAAACTCTAATCAAGTCCAAACGACGGGTGAGAAGTGGCCTTCAGCATCGACAGCTGGTTCTTCTACTCCGGCAACATCCGCAAGAGTAACGCTGGCGTTGAGACATTTTCGTATATCACGTTGTGTACCTCAGAATGCCAATGGGCACAGCGCCGTAGTGGCGCTTCGAATGTACCTGCAAATCTCAGGCCATCGGGCACAGGACTCGACGCTCACTGACCACCCGCCTCCTTCGTTTACCTGGCCGGTCTCGTAAGCGTTCCAGGAAAGGGAGTCCGTTCTCTCTGAAGCGGGCGTTCCTGATGGAAGTTCCTTCTCCGGGAAACGCGTCTTCCGTCTGGACAGCTCCTTGTTTCCTCGATCCCACCGGCACTTCACGCATACATGCTGAGGTATGCGCATACCCATCCCCGTTTGCAGTCGTTCCGGAGCTGTTACGCAGCATCCCGGAAGCAAGCTCGGCTACGGCTCGAGACGCCCGAGGTCTTAACCACCGACAAAGAAGATACTTCGCAAGCCGCCCTTGCTTGCAGCTGCGAAGAACTCGGTGAAGCGGAAGACCAGCTGCTTTGATTCCAGACGCGACGTCTCCTTCCTTCCGGGAGGCGCCTCGCTACTTTTCTCTGGTTCCAAATGCTTGCTGAATCTCCAGAAGAGATCTTGCAAAGACGCCCACGTCCAAAAAAAAAAAAGGCTTCGAACTGATCCAGCTCCACGCTCTTCTGGCTTCGTCAGTATTGGGGGTTTCCAGACGGAACTGTCGTGGATGGAGGGGATAGATAGGTACATTTTCGGATGGTGACTCGTGGATGGAGAATACTCTTTCTTGGTTTGCCGTACCGGAAGTGCCACAAGTCAACCGAGGATGTGAGCGCTCGGAACGGCGCTTGAGACATACGCAGGAGAGTGGTTGAATGACTTGGGGTTTGTCCACGCCGTTGTCACTGGTCGTTGCTTGAGTCGGAATGACGTAGAATTCAGTGGTGGCATGGGGCTGACAGAATGGAATCGATCCGTATACCTTAGAAGCTTATCTTTGTGCACAAAGAACAACTCTCATAGCGGAGAAGACGAAAAGCTTCGTTGCCGCTCTCTGATTGCGGTTGCTGTCTTTTTCGTCTTTACTAATGGAGTCACGAAGATGAATGAAAGAGAAAACAAAAGGTTTTACATCTTGTAACTGATTTATCGATCCGAGTACACTTGTTCTATTCCTCTGACATTTCTCCTGGGAAGAGCCTCAGGCCTTCCAGGCTGCCAGGGCGAGAAGGAAGCGATTCCGTTCCTCACGGGCATCCCCTGGCACTGGAAAGGGACAAATGAACTCTAGGACAGTTTGAAGGAGGTTGCTTAGTCGTCCTTCCCACCGGCTTCCGTCTCGCACTCGTTGGCCACCACCAGGTGGTCACTCGCTCCCAGAGAGAAGTGATTCCAGTCGCTAGCGGTGCTCGTGAGGAGTCGCCGGGTGTTCTCCAAAGGTTCCGGTCCCTCCGGCACAGCGCGGAGTTGCCATTTGGGTCACCGCGGCTGTTGTAGCCATTGGTGACCTCCAGGAAGGTGCTCGAGAGATTGAGAAAGACCTCGGCGGTCCGCACTTGTTGCCGCCCTAACCACAGGTAGTAGACGCTGTCGACTCTCTCTGGAAGGTGCCCTCAGGTCCGATCTTCCCGCCGCTGCAGACCACAAGGAAGGTCCTGCCAAACCCGTCGCTCCAGTCTTAACCACTGACAGGGAGGACGCTCTCAAGGTCTGCATGCACTCCAGAGACAGCACGGTTCCCGGGTCACGGATGCAGAACGGCATGGCTTCGGAGCTGTCTCCTTAGGCATAGTCGAAGGTCCCCAGGTGCGCGATTTCCTCCGATGCTCCAAAGTCAGTTAGTTCTTCTTTACATTTTTTTTCTTTTCTTCCGGCAGTTGGAAGTCACAGGAAGAAGTGCAATGTGCTACATGCAATATCTTTGGGCACTCCATTCTTTGGAACGATAGTTTCGGAGCGTTTGCGCCGGATGCCATGGCTGAAGCAGGGCATGAAAGGGCGCCCAATAGTGTGAGACTCGTTACAAACAGTTTGAGTTCCCAACGGCTAAGGAAGGGAGCGATTGTCTCCCACCATACCATGATACCTGATTTAGGTAAAAGAAACGAGGCGTTTATAGAGAAGCGATCTGGATGGAAGCGCTGCTGAACTCCTGAGAGGCAAACTCAAGAAGTGGCAGGAGATGCTCAACATGAATGATGAGCTACGCCGCGGTCACCCAGCACCTGGAGCGATACCAAGGAAGGAACACAGGTCCTTCAGCAAGAGGATGAATTCTTTCTTCCTTCCTTTCTTTAATTTGAGAAGGGGGAAATCTAAGAGAAGGGAACCTCCCAAATGAGGAAATGTCTAATTTCCAGCAGTTGTCGGCGTCAATCCGATTGCCACGGGTGCTCAGCAACAGAGTCCCTCTCTTTGAGGGAGCACACAGAGACTAATAGAAAAGAATAGAAAGATTACCGAAAAATAGAAATGAGGAGACTGATGAACAGAATTCAGGTATTTAAAACTCAGCCTCCTTCTTTTCCTTTTCATTTTGTGAACTGACTGGTAGCAGATCCTGAGAAAATCCTCCTGAGTTTAGTCTAAACTTTTTGATATTCAGTGTTTCTCAATGTGTAAAGTGGAAGGTCACTGTCAATAAAAGGAATACTGCAGACTTTTGCTACAGAAAGCAATGCAGCAGACAAGGGACTGTAGGAACTTTAACAGAACGCGCTTTCACTGGATGTAAACCAGTCCAAAGATGACAGAGACGTTTGAGGAACTGTCTAAAGCATCATAGGAAGTTCCATCACCTCCGTTTAATAGGAACCAAGAAAGACTCCGTTCTCTTGTTCATGCATTTGCACTAGATCTTATAATTCCTTGTTCTTAATTGATCGTAGTCAGATTATGGCTGGGATTCAGAAGAAGCAAAGACCTCTTGATGCAGAAAGCGGTATGACGATGAGGCGGTATGACTGAGGGAGAATAGCAAAGACTATATAGAAAAGACTAATAACAAAGCAAGAGTTGCCTCTTCCATGTGCCACAGATGGATAACCAACTTAGGAGAGAGAAAAAAATCAGTTTCCGAAGGGACATCTGCGCCATTGTCTTTCTGTTTTCTCAACGGATTGGTTGGTAGTAAAATAATTGTTCACTACATCTGCTGGAACCCATTGCATGTATCCAACAGTCGGTTGAGAGTGTCTCATGGCTGCAGGAGCATGTATATCTATGTTCAGAACCGCCGAGCAGTGGCAACTTATTTGGCCACATGATAGGGATCTGCACTTTCCACGTTGCCTCGGATTTTCTGATCCTCGTCCACAAAGCCGAGCAGGATGCTGACGGGGAGGGAAGGAGGGTAATCAGGTTGGAAGTGAAGCGTTCGACCAAGCCGTGATCTACAGACACATCTGTAGAACCCCATAGCGGAGGCAGGAAGCAGTGGAAATAAAGGAAAGGATGAAGGAACCGAAATGGACCAAAAGCTCCTTCAGTAGAGTCGGGAGCTAGAATTTCAAGTGAGGTCGTTCGTGAAATTCTTGCCTTGGAATAGCACGCGAATGAGCGGTGGCAGCTTATTGCCTGCTTTTCAAGATACCTGCTGGGCATGACTCGTTGTAGCACCAGCAATAGTTGCTCAGATCGCATGGATGAATGTGAGCTCTTACTTTTCGTTTCAGTGCGTTGCAATTAAACGGACCGAGAAGAAAAGTTGCCAGCAGTTTCTAAGAAGCGTCGCTGAAGTACGAATGGAGGTTCCTTTTACGTCCTCTTCAATTACTTGAAGATATTCATATCCAGGAGAAATCGCAGCAGAGTATTCATCCTCTGTCCCGTCTTCTAAGCATGTGTATTATTTTGTTTCATCCTGTGTCAAATAGTCGTTTATTTCCTCGGATCGATGCGGCGATTTTGAGCCGTACTGTCTGGTGGGTGTTTCTTAATTTTGACCGGATGCTTACTATCTGACGGAAGCGTTTATGACTCCTGGGTATGGAAGATTGCTAAAACAGAATTGACCAGATCTGTGAACGAATGGAAAGCAGTGCTTCCGGGATTTAGCGTGTACTTTTTTTTTTGTAGCTCTGCTTTTATTTTGACTTCTGGAGTGGCATACGGAGAGGTTTGCCAAATCGGATACTGTGTAAAAAACACTTTCTGTGTACGATGGGTGTTCCAGATTCATCATATTCTTGTTTACTGATCCACGTTTGTTGGAAAGTAGACAGACAAACAGACACAAAAATGGAGCAGCCTATCCAAGGCGAGTTCCTTCTTTCAGGAGAAGCAATGGTTTTTATCTTCATAGTGCTGGGTACGAGAGGGCTAATTTCCTTTTGCATACGGTTCTCAATGCCAGGATATATGGTTGTACCTTCGGACAAGACCAGGTTGGCTTAGAGTTCCTCGCGCATGTCAACACTGCATTTCACGATGGAATTGTACGTGCTTTCGTGCATTCCTCACGATTCCATACCCAGAAAGGATGGTAGAAAAGCGCTTCGGATCATCGGAAGCGTTCGTTGCCAAGTGTGACGACCTGGCCATCTGGCAATTCATAGGACTTTTCCAAAGAGCTAGAGGATGCGGCTGTGGCTATTTCTTGTTCAAAGTCTAGGGCCAGATAGCATAGCTTATCTTGGATGTGCTGCACAATTTCTCTTCCAGCTGTTGTCGTGAAAGAGTTGCCACGCTCTGTTAAAGTCTTCATTAAGTAATCCATGAAGTCACATCCAGCCATATCCAATCACAAAATGGCACGAGGAAGGGTGTACTCTTGGTAAATGGGCACTGTATGAGAAAAGCCATCTCTGGAGTCGAGTACGGTGCCTGTAATTTGACCGGATGCATACAGTGATAACACTTCTTGAATGGCCACATACATGACTGGAGTATGAAAAGTTGCAAAGATTATCTACAAGAGAAGATGACTTTCTAATAAAACGTATTTCTACCTGATTTGTTTCTTTACATTTAGCCTTCGGACTGAGTGGAGCCTCCGTTGAGTAACACAGGATGCTTTTCGAGTGCAACACGAAATTCATTATAAAAAAGTGGCTTCCATATCTTTTCCGTGTGGTCCCAATTGGTAACAGTTCCATCTTCAATTGGTTATTTTAAGGTTAAGATGTCCCTCATTGACTGAGAATCACCGCCTATTTAACTGTCGTTTCCTCGCGTACCGATCATGACTCCTTGAGATCTCGGTCTTCCCACGGTTGAAGGAAACATGTCATGAGGTGCATCAACTTCTTCGCACATCTTTAATGTTGCTTAAACAAATGTAGCTCTGGTATCCAACATCTGCAATTCTGCCATTGTACCGCACCACCTTCAGCCGTTGCTTTACTGGACTAGTTATCCAGAATTATAGAACACTTCGTACGACAATTCGAGATTCTTGCCAGGAGCAACTGGGGTATCGCTTGTTCTTTCCATATTCCAAAAGAAAAGGACAAAAGAAAAGAAAAATTGCAGCTGCAATGGAATTTCGTGGAAAGCAACCATCTCGGAAATCATTTCAATGACCGACTAAAGATGAAGCGGACTATCCTCTTCTCTTCCGTTTCTTGGAGAGGAATTTGGAGTGTATCCATGTACGGTGTTATTGGCAGCAGTTTGCCATCTACTTCAGAGGGATCGAATCGGAGCAATCCTTCGCTCACCTAACATCCTCGGAGCGGCCTTCTGCCTTTCTGTTCCCATTTCAACTCGCCACTTATGGCAGAAAAGCTGGGATCCCAGCACACATACGTGGTGTATCCGTTGATGGCCACTAGCTGACTCTTCCAAATTCCAATCGGAAACGTACGCGCCTTAGCATTTTCTCCTTTGTTCGATGACCAGTTTTTTTCCCTTGTCTGTTCACTTCTGTTGATGCGATTCTTTTTCCGTCACCTAGTAAACTCTTTTCTGAAAACAGTTTGTTAGCTTCAATGCAGTTCTCATTAGAATTGCTATAAACATATAATTTGTTTCAAACTTCGAGGTTTTAGAGAAATCATGCACACTACTTATCATGCTTGTAGAACAAATCAGAAGCAACTTTGAGCTGGAGAACGTACCATTCTGAGGGACCCTTTAAGGGACATCTAAACCGAGTAGACAGGTCGATGGAACTAGATTATTTGAATGGTGATCCGAAGACGCAACCCCAGGGGTTTGGAAGCGAGGCAACACACCGCAGGGCAAGTAGGTTTTTATAAGATTCCATCGGGAGAAAAGGAAAAAAGCCTTGCGCATCCGCGTGTAAGAGCAAACATTAGAAGAAACAAGTAGCAAAGGATAGCCGTGCTTTTTACTGTCGGATAAGAGTAAAGAAATTGGAAGTCGTTGAGAGCACCAGAAAATATGGAATTTCCGTAAACCCTTGTTCGAATTCTGAGAGTCTCCACAAACAAGAGAACATTGCTATACCGATAATCCTAAAAGTATTCACTGAAAAAATGATGATGGTTACATTAGAATCTTCAGTGTGCTGATTTCCTCAATTTGGAAAGAGCCTAGAGTTATTTTCAATGTTTAATTTACGAATGGAGTGCCTTTCCATCTTAATAAGAAACAGACAAGCAGAACGTGGGAGCTCTGCATGAAGCCGCCATTGCATCATCCACATGACATTGCTGAAGCTTAAAAACACCGAGGCGTGTTGTTTCTACCTTCGGAGTTTTATGACCATCTGTCATGAAAAGGCTGGAATGGCCATGGTTATCTGAAATTCTCTTGAGCAAATACAATTTCTCTACTTTAAGAGATAAGAGCAAATTGAAAGCAACAACTTTCGGATGTGATGAACAGACAGAATATTTTAAGTGAAGTTCTAGAATAGTGCAGCAAGCATTTTCATGATGCAGGCGTCTTTCCTGGAAGTTTTAACAGAATACCTTGGTTAGCTCGTTTATCTCTGCTCAATCTGTTCTTTAGTAAAGGGATCTTTCGAGAATACAATGTACAGAAATAAAATGTAATACATTGTGGTTGCATTATGAAAGATAGAAATCACAGCTGCTGTGGACACCATCATTGAAGGTCACTAGTTCTGGAAAAATCCTTGCACATTTACAGACGATGGTATCGTCTAATCGTTGTATGGGATATATCTCAAAAAACTTAAAACTTCTTTTCTTATCTCCAGATCTCAAGCGCTCTTAATACTCCCAATATTATAAACAATATGGTTCAAGAAATACGAATATTAGGTTCGAGCCATCGAACACCTCAGCTTCGTTGGTGCATGAGACACCTTGGAACTTTTACATACATACTTCGCGTTTAGATTCTAAATTACGAATTTTGGTATTTAATCCTCCATATTAAAAGCAAACTATCCTTTAAAAGATCTGTCCATTTTATTTTATTTTTTGGTATTAAGAAGCGTGTCTGATTTTGCCACGATGGCAAGAATAGAATTTTTATTAGTTTTATTTCCCTATGTTTACTAAAAATCTTCTTCTACTCAATAAATACTTTGTTTTAGTTTTTCTTTTCGTTTTCTCCATCTATCAGATTATAATTTTTATTATAAGGGTTCTATCTTACTTTTTCGAAGGGCAGATTCTAGAACATACTTTTCGTAGGTTAGGGTTATTAGCTGTTCCTGGTAAGATTAGACTCATTCCTGATGGAATATATCTTGGAAAATATGCTCATAGCGTTGGAACCCCTCTTCCAAAGAGACTGAGGTAAAGAATGACAACGATTTGATAACTGCTAAGACTAAAACTATATTCAAAATCCAATAATCGATTTTGACTTAATGGATTTTTTTTCTTATATCCATGTCCTCCAAACATTTGCTCATTTTTGTAAATACAGAGATTGCAAGTATAGATGGCATTTCGTTTCTTTCCCATAGTAGTGACTCGGTGGACATTGAATTTGAATGTCAAAAACCATAAACAACGAACAACTAGTAGCATAGAGGACAAACCCACGAACAAATCAAGCAAGAAAATCAATGAATTTTTCATGAAAAAATTAGAAAGTAAAGTTAGAATAAAGGATGCAAAAAATGTTTCATTGAAAGTTCAATTTCATGATAATTCCAATGTGCTCATTGAATGTGCTTATAAACCCTACATTGGATGTCTACCCAATAGACAATTCTATCTTAAAATTTCGTCGTTGAGAAAAGTTGTATGACGACGAAAAATGTGTTTTGAATGGTAAACACTTTACGGTTTTCAGTTAGTAAACCAGAAAAAACAAACAAACAAACTTGGTTTGCAAAAGAATTTGCTCAAAAACAAGGAAATAGTTGCACATTTTTACATGATATATGCCGATAATTCTGATTTGAAAACACTGATGACGTTGAAGATTTTTTTCATAGAAAAGTACCATTTTATTAAAACAGAAAAGAATACGAAAAGTGTATTTTTGTTGTCCAGTTCCTCTTGTTATTAAATTCAGACAGAAAATTCCAACTATCTTAATACAGAAAAATTCCAGTTCATATTCAGAAATCATTTAGCAAACAATAGAAGAGCTATGTGAGATGTTCCAATTTTTTAAATAGATTATCTGACACATAATTGGTAATTTTGACAATCTATCTTGGTTGTAATCTGCATTATTGCTATACTGTGGTATTATTGCAATCTTTTTCTGTTTCCATAAATTTTCTCAGTGTGTCAATACGATACCACTTGAAAGTCAGCTGTTTCTTAGAAAACATTCTCAAACATACATGAAGAACACAAATACCTGTAATTTCGTGTCATTATAAGCCTTCCTTTCCTTCTGACCTATTTCCTGATTATAGCTTTAAAAAAAGGGAAAGTATTTAATCAAATATATCATTATAAAAATTCAGGTTTAGAGTTTCTGATCAACAGTTGTTGCTATAATTGTATGCACTGCCTACGGTAGACATGAATGCATAAAATATAACAGAGTAAACGATAAATATACAAATTTATAGTTTACGCTGTTCAAAACAAGCAATGAATACTTTTATTTCAGCTCTTTGATAATAAAAATTTTTTGTTGAATTAGATGAAATTGCTTCCAATAATTATTGCTTCAAAATTATTTGATAATCACAATCTTAGTTATTGCCTTCATTATTATTAAATATTCTCAAATAATTTTCTTTAAGGTTAGTTTGGTAAGCCTGCTGATATATAGTCTTTGTTTAGTTGTTTCTGTTACATTCACCTGCAAAGTTTTTGCGATTATTTGAATCCTTCAAATTGTTCATTTTGCAGTTTAAAGTCTATAAATTTCCACGCCGTTTGACCCTTATGTGTGAAGTTGTGGATGCGATTTTGTCATCAATAATTTCAGTTTAACGGTGTTTTTGCAATCGAATCTCATTATAGAAGGGGAAAATTTGAATTATACTCACAGTGGCAAGTTTAAATGTTGAGATTCTTATTATTCCGCACAGTTATATGGGAGATTCTCAGTTTGAGCCAAGTTTCTTATAAGGAATTACATGCTCAGTCGTCATATTCACAAAATATATTCAATGCATTGCAATATAGTTCCCTGTAATGCTTTTTCCTTTCAATTTGGCGAAAATGGAGCAGATCTGTTTAGTAATTTCTAGATCCCTATAATATTTGTTGCTCGAATTTTGTTGTTGATGTTTCTTTTGCCGAATTTGGAGTTGAGTTCTGTATTCGTATCTTTAATTTTTATATGCATTCACTAAGTTATTTTTATATATGTTCGCGAAATGCAAGGTGTTTTAGGAATCGAAATGAGGAAAGATATATAACAAAGATATCTAAATAAAGTAGGTAAGTCATAGTGAATGACAGATCAATAAAATATATGTAATCCAATGCACACATAAATTAGAATTTAAGGTTTTTTATTCATCCCCTGGTTAGAATTGTGGCCAAGGATTTTGTGCTGTCTAGTTGCTGTAAAAAGGTTGCAGTTTTTTTTGGTGAAATCTGAAGAATTTTTAAAAGCACTTAGATGTGTGAACATTTTACAGCTTATTGTAGCTGCTGTTTTATACATGATGGTTTAGTGGCATAATGTTTGTAAAACAGTGATGAAATTATCAGTTTTATTGAATTGAAGAATTCATAATGTGGTGGAAAAAAAAAATCCTAATAATTGTATTTCGAACGTTTGAAGTAGCATATTTTTGTTGCATTGATTTCAGAAAGATTTATGAATGTGAATGTTTAGTAAAAACTACGTAGATGGTTCTGAAAATTGTAAAAATAGTTTCTTCATAAAGCATTTGTGTGGTTTATTCTATTACAATTGTTATTCTGAGGTTACTCAGGGAATTTGTCTCCAATATTTTGATGCTAAATCTATTGTTATTCTCTATTCTGAAATTAAATTAAATTAAATGTATTGTATTTAAATATTATAAGTCTGTTGATTTGGCATTCATTTTATGCCTTTTTAAATTATTATTATCAACTCTGGTCTTGGTTTTTATCCACCCTTAGATTAAATGGCCGGTAAAACATTATGTAATAAAAGAATCTTGGAGTTAATAATTTTGAAATGTTCTTTTATTTATTGACATATCTACTGTCACACAAAAAATGTTCATTTGATGTATTTTTAAAGTTTCTGAAAGGTTTCTAGATTTTTTACATTCAATTTAATGTAAGAATAGTCGAGCAAATTGTAGGAATTACTGTTAGTAGTAATATGTTCAGTACTATGTCATGGAATTTCATTCCATTAGAATGGAATGAAAGTCTGTGATAATGATCTGATGAAATTTCAAGAATTGTGTTTATGCATAAGCACAGTGTTTCAAAGTTTCATGCAATGTTTTTTTTTTCAACTAAGTCCAGGATTCTTAGTTATAAATTTGTATATTTTACTCAAGGTATTCTTATTCACTTCGAAATTGTGATCTGAAGTTTCACCTGCATTTTTACATTAGAGATTTTGAATCAGAAAAAAAAATTTACAGGATTCATTTTCAAGTATTACATTTTCCTGCTCTTTGAATTACCATTTGTTTAACATATTAACTCTAGCTCCTGTGAAATTCTGCAATTAACAATATGTACATATGATTTTAGTGTAATAAATATGGCATACAATCATTCCTTTCACTAAGAATTGTTTTTGCTATTTTTTATCAATGCAATGCTTAGGTTCCATGCTTTGAAAGTACATGTTCTTATGATGATTGTCTTGTCATTCTTAGGTTACGTTGCAAAATGTAACCTTCTAAATTATGATAATTTATTTCTGCAGTAAAGTTCTCAGTAAAATGAAGGTTAATAACTATGCAAGAGACAGAAGCTAGGTGTTTTTCTTAATATGTCTAATTTCTATTTATCATGGAAGAAGGTGTGAATGATGATGCTAAGGAAGACTGCATTGATAATTGGGATGCTGTACCTTCTGTTGAACTGTATCACAATACTAGTAATTCAAAGACATATTTAAACAATAGCAGTGTTAAAGAATTCAATTTTGCTACCTACAATACACGTGCATCATATAATGAAAAAAATCATCGGCGGAAATGTACTCAAATAAAAGAACAATATGCCACAAGATCTCTTTCTGGGAAAAAAAGGTGTTTTTTGTCCTCACAACCAAGTGTAATAAATGATGGTTCAGTTTTCCGTAGCAACAGTAATTTGAATCTAGAGAATAAACATGCTAAAAGCAAAGATTCCAAAAGGGAGTATGGAAGTCAAAATGCTATTGATGTTGTGGGTAACACAGGTGAAAACTTTTTTGCAATGCTGCGTGACTTCAGGAACATTGAGCAAGATCAGCGTAGTCCAGGTCCTGAAAAAGTGGCAGAATTATTATGTGGTAAGCTAGAAAAAACAGAAAACGTTTCGGTTGATGTGAATAATATTATGGTTGATGACACAAGTGGCCCATGTAGTCCAAAGTTTAAAAATAAGTTTTCCAAGTTCTGGGATACTAAGGAGAAGGTGAAAAACAAAGGCAAATGTGCATATGCAGAGTCAGTGTTGTTTCGTAAAAAAACTCGTGCAACGTTGAATTTTGAAGTTCGGAATGAAAAATACAATCCTTGCAATCACTATGTATTTGATGAAGAACGGAGAAAGTTTTTTGCCCATTATGATAGTCAAAGTATGACAGTGAATTTAGGTTATGCCTCACGGCTCAGAACACTACTTGCAAAGAGAAGAAACACAACTACTGGAGCATCTGCTGCTTCAATGAATACTCGATCATCAGTGAGTGAAGACCTTGGGGAAGAATGCATAGATATTGGTGATGGTGTACATAATGATATGGTTTGCAGGTATGTTATTTTCAGTTTTTATGAAAGTTGAGTTTTCTGGCAAACTGCAAAAATGTTTAGGTCAAGTCAAGTTGTAGTATTAAGTTTCAAAAAAATTTCTGGCCATTTACTTTACTTGTTTCATTTAGTTACAAAGCATGAAATAAAATTTGGATATTGATGTTTAATATGTGAGTAATTCTAAGCATAGTTATGTGGGTGGTTGGTGTTTCTGATAAGAATTTTCTTAGGAGTGACCCAAGCAGTAACAAACAATGCTCTTGAGAGATTTCACATGAATATGTTAGAAATGGCTTAAAATAGTTTTCGTTAGTTTGCATTTCGAGAAAAGTAATAAATACTATTTGTGTGATATAAAGTAGAATTCCAAGCCTTTTTATTTTATTTTAACATGCAAATTATTGGAACCATACCTTTTCCCAAGTATTTCCTAGACGCTGATGCATATGATTTCTATTTATGTCAAAAATTCGTATGGTACACCTAGATTAAAGTGTGATAAAAGAGTTGTCTTTTAAAATATCAGGCAGGAGCAGGAGAGGGGCATTTTTCCAATTGGAGTATTATTTTAGAGTATTTGTGGCCTAATTTATTATTTATAGAAAACCATTAGAAAGAGCTTTAAATCTGGAAAACTGAAAGATAGCACCTTGCTTCTTTATAATGTTTTAATCACAATTTTTTTGCAGAATAAAGTAGCAGTCTATCATGGTTTGCAATATCTATTAGGGCTGAACAATATTTGATTTAGTTACAATTTCTTTGAAGGTGGACACACTTAGTTGTTCAATTTTGAATGAGTTGTTGAGCTCATTGTGGTTCACAGATGTCGTATGTTTCCTTAATGTCTTTGTTATCATTTTATTTATTTTACGTTTTAATAATAGCATGGCCGGATCCAGTTCTCGCCATTTATAATCCTTCATGTCTTGGTGGCCCATCTGATTCAAAGGTATTCATGTTCCAAATAGGTTATTTGCATCAAAGGAGCATTTTGTTAATAAATCATCTAGGAAAACGCCTGATTGAAGGGGGTTTCGATGGATTGCTTTGAATTCTTTTGATATAAATAAACATTTGAAGGAATCATGTCGCCCAGTAGTTGTGATAGTGCTCCAGCTTTTGACTTCGTAACAAGAACCTTTGTAATAAACAGTTTGTAATTTTTGAAAGATTTCATGCTTTCATGCCCGCAGATGCTGCGTTAAATCCAGTTATCGAGCGGTAATTTTGAAAATGCTTATTATTTCACGACACAGAAGCTACGATTAAAATGTTTAATAGTGATGTTGTGTTAGATATTTAATAATCTCGTTTTTGTGTAAAATTGGAATTCATGATATATTGTTTTGAATTTTTGCGAAACTGAGGATGCATGGTAAAACTTATGATAGCTTGCAATTTTTGTGAATATAAAGTTTTGCAAGATAAGCATTTATTATCGGTCGTGTCTCAAATCCTCTTAACTTATCATGATAACATGCCTTACATCCACCATGGTTGCTGCCTTTTGAGAGGAAGCCCGCAAATGGTGTCAAGAACTTTATTCTGAAAATTGAATTTTCACATGAAAATGTAGTCTTTGACGGTCATGCCTTGCTTAACTTTATTTTTCTTACTATTTGAAATCAGAACTAATGCTTGTATATACGTCCATTGTGTGTACATTCAGGACAGTCCCGCATCCGGATTGATCGCTCTCCTTCCAGCATCTAGATATATCAAGAAACAGGTATTTGATAAATATCAATTCAAATGGCTGAAAATGGACGACTGGTTATTAAAAAATAGTTTCATAAGATATGCATTCTAGTTTATAACGCTGCATTTAGTAAAAGTGCAGGGCTTAGCATGATCAGGGGATTATAGAGTCCAGAAATACAAAGTCATGTTGCTTCTTTGTTCCTCCGATACAAACAACTACTGTGGATTAAGCCAAAACGGTTATTTGTGTAATTCAGGTGTTGACTCTGAACACAGAGCAGAAGAGATAAAGCCACGATCAGGGCAGGTTCCTTCAGGCAAACAAGAATGTCTTATGCATGCCAGTATGGATAGGAGAAAAATAGGAGAAAACTCAAGTCATCAGCATTTACATCGTAATAATAAATGATAGGGTACTTCGAAAAAAAGTGTGAATTGTAGGGTGGGGAAGCTTTAGAAAATATTTTCTTAAGATTAACAAGGGAAAAATGCAATATTAACGCAGGCAGGGCTAATATCTTTTAGCATTCGAATATTCTGCTGAATGCATATGCCTTATGTAAACAAAAAACAAAAAAAATCCGTTTCCTGCATTCAGATTCAGGAAGTTATATTTTTTGCGTCCAATTTGTCCAACTTTTTGAAAATACATTCATTTTTGTATGCTGATGTCGTATTTCCAGAAAATGTTTAATGAATGAATATCATCGATATTATCTAATGAATGAATTCTTTGTAGTAGCCTCATTGTCATTCATTTGAGTAGTCTGGCTTGACGAATAATGTAAAAATAAATTCATCAGCTATTTGCCAGTGTAATAAAAATGCTTGTTTCTGGGAACAAGAAATAAAGTAAGGGAACTTCTGTTCTCCCTTTGAACACTAAGTGTCGCAGTCGGTTTTGGACATTTGAGAGTCCAAATTTGGAAACAGTTCCATTTGGAACAGACGAGGAACATCATAAAAGTTGAATGGTCATTTATGGTAAATCGTGAATCGTCTGTTCGCCCTTATGTAAAAATTGGTTTCATCTTTCAAAATTCCTTTCAACCGTGTACTTAGTATTAAAACAACTTTTCAGCCTTTTAACGATCTTAGAAGACTCAGCTAAACCATTATCCCGTTTTCCCAGAATGATAGATTCATAAGAGACGTGGAAAACATTCTTGATTTCTATGTTAGAAAATAAGGAACCATTTAGATTTGCAATCGTAAAATGCTCCTCCTTTCTTCTTGTTTTTCTATTATTCGAACGGGGTTACGGGGCTTAAGGATAAACGGGGTTTAAGGATTCATTAAAAGAAACAGTACATCGCCGACTTATTTTTCACCGTACGTTCGAATTATTAGGACGCGAATGGGCAGTCCATCCGAAACTCCAGAAACAAGTACCTCGTTGGGCAGATGCTGCTTTGTCAGATTCTAACAGTGATGGTTCTGTTAATTATGCAGTATGAAGTTTCCGATGGTTTGTGACGAGAAATCGAGGTAAATAACTACGCTAATTTAACATTCAGAATTAACCGTGCTCGTCTGTCGAAGTGTGAAGGTGTGGAAGGTGAAGTTGATCTTTTGTTGTATAGACTTCATTTCGTGGCTTTCTTGCATATCTGCTTAACAGTGGGTTGTATCAGTAATTAACTTGTGATAGTAATACATGGTACAGCGGTTGATCCGTTGGTGACGAGACTAATTTCATCATTCACATCTGGCAGCGTTTGGTTCCCTCAACAGCGGCAGCATCGTCTTGATGCAGCAATCGGAAACCGTCTCAGGATGCTGACTGCTTACTGTTGAAGTTCTCTGCTCTTGGACCTTCGTAAGAAAAACGGAAACGAAGCTAAAACAAGCCGTATGGATATTCGTATACCTTTAAGGAAAGTTGCCGAAGAAAATTGACGCTGACCGGGGAGAATCATCCTGAAGACAGGCATGGGTCATTGCGTTCATTGGCGAGAGGAGCATGTAGAAGAAGAAGCTCATGAGGGGCTTCTTTCAGCCTCAAGATCAGATGTGCATGTAAATACTATTTGTGCGGTTATGCAATCCGACCATGATGTTACTATCGAGCTGGCCGATCTTTATGAGCCAGGCAACTAGCTTCAGATTCTTCTTCTTCACGATAATGTCAAGACGTTTCCGATGTTATTTCCATTTTCTACGTGCAAAGGACATTCCGAATCGTAATGGTACGCTCTTTGCGAGTTTGTAGTCTTTAACTTCTGGCTGTTTTTGAATTCAGAAAGTGCTTAAGAAAATTAAGCTTGTTGTTGAACATGGATCAGAACGCATGCCAGTGGAAATGAATTGAAGGATCCATCTAATAACATCTGGATTATGAGTTTCGGTCCATTTCCAGTTTCATTCATGCCAACAGTTAAATTGCTGATTATTTTGTTATTCAAGCAGGTCATGACATAGCAGCCGTTTACGTACCACGTATCAGATCCTGTGTTGTACAACTCATAAAAAAAGTGCTATTGGCATTTCAAAGGATTCTTGCAGAGTTCTTAAGTTGACTATTTATCAAACCTCTATACTCTCTTTAAATGAAACATAAATGGTTAGTTCGTTTTATACGTCATAACAACGGTGTTGGGGCCGGTGATTGTCTTCCAAAGGATATTTTGAGGAGCCATGTGTCAGTTCTGATGAGGTAGTAAATGATTTGATCAGAGGGGAATCATTGTGTTGCTTATTAGAAATTTTCCGGATGTACGTTCGCGTCCTGGGATGTCTTTTTACCCAATGTGTGATCATGAATGAGAAGAGAATTTTGGATTACGGCGGTTTTGAATTTCGTGGTAAACACTGCTCTCGAGCTGCTTACGATGTTTTTATTTAATTTCTTACATCATGCTTCTCTTGTACGGTGTGGTATTAAATTGTAACATCTTGTTAATTGTAAACGTCTCTAATTCAGTGTAATTGTGCTGATATGGTCCTTGTACGTGTGTGTGTGTGTATGTGTTTGAAACATATGCAAAACAATCGACAATTTCAACAAAAGCAAACTTATTTGAATTAACTAAGACTGCGCTTTACCAGCATCAGTTTCTCCGCATCCAATGAATGAGTGTAGATCGGTTCGTTTTTGACTAGAAAATGCAGTAGACTTGTAGATATACTGATAAGTATTTTCGGCGTTTAACAAGCTTAGCTGTGCATAAGTCTCGTTCATTAACTGAAATATGTAGATATAATGGACTTGAAACCCATTGACATAGTAATCAGATACAAATATCCTGTAACCTGTAACCTCTAATTTACCATTTCAAGAAGAGTATTACATCTGCATATTTACTTGAATATTAAGAAGTACGTTCGACTTTAGTTCGTGTGGAGCGATATGAGTAGAGTGAATTTCAATTCAAGTCTTGAAGAGCATGTCTTCGTGGTCTTTGATCTTTCAAGTTTGTGATTTGCAAATGTATGTTTCAGTTGCCATTTTTTTCGAAATGAGATAGGAGGAGACAGAGAAAGGAGCATCAGTTTTTCCAAAGCTGCTAAAGTTCCACCTTTTCACGAGTCACCGTGCTTGTATCGAAATTCTCTGGCATGTTCAGTGAGCATTCTGGAGATGCTTCCTGGTGCAACACACTGGAAGAATGGCACCTGTCCATATCAGCAGACCACTTATCAAATTGAAAATGTTGACTATGGCGCTTCCTATTACCAAAATTTTTTTTACAAACAAGGTAAGGGAACCGTTTTCACGCTCTTAACGCGGATTCAAGTCATCTGCAAATGTGTTTTTCAGTTAATGTGTATTGATAATTATGTATAATGTGTTATTAAATTGCAGTTCAGTTTCAGTTATTTAAAGTTCAGGAGTTATTCGAAGTACTTTCTATCAATTTTGGTCTCCACTTAGAACTTGTGAAGTGTATCGAGCAACATTTTCATTCCAATGCTTTCATTTGTTTTCCTTTGTAAAAAAAAAAAAAAAAAGCGCTGCATGGTCTTTCATGGTTTGAGTTCTTGATTTTTTTATCAAAATCATTTCAGTGTTTTGTTGGGAACAGTAATGATAATTGCTTAGAGCTTAATTAATCAGCGTAAGCTTTCAAAGAGAAACAGAAAGTCAGAGGAGCTTGTTGCTACACATTTAGGAAACTTAGAGCCAGTGGATATGTAGATAAATGGAAAAACTTGTTTCCTTGTAAGCAGACACTGACATGCAATGATAATCACCTTTTGAGCTTTGAGGACTTTAGGTGTAATGAAACGCATTCTATAAGAAAATTGTAAAATGCGCAGGTAATTGAAAAACTAATGCAAAAGAGAAATACCCAAGCAACTGACATGTAAAATAGGAACCGCAAGAACGGACGATCTACAATTGATGTCATGAAACTTAATTAGGAGCGCTTCTAACTGCGGTGGCTGACTGTGACCCTTGAATTCGAAAATTGGAAACTATCCCTACAGCACTATCCCAACTTCCCATTCCGCACATCAGTGTAGGATTCAGAAAGTTTCTTTGAAATCGATTCACCAAAGAGCAAATCGTTTCCCAAAACAGATAGTGACCTCAGTGCGTTGACTACTTCGTCGTAAGGTCAAAGAGTAACACCATTGGGTGGAAATGGCGCCTTTTGTTTCTGGAGTTGGTGCATTTAGAGTGGCGAAATACGCGGCGTGGAGCGTTCATTTGCATGTGAACCATGAATCCGTGGTCACAAACGAGTGAAGAACACCTTTTGTTCCAGCTTAATAGTGTCTTAACACTTCCGTCCACATTAATTCAGTGTGCGAATACCTTTTTGCACTGCGCAACTCTCCATTAAGTTTCTTTTTGTTTGTTTCACGATCCAGTTGCATGCCAGATGCTGCTTTATGAGGCTGCAAAATTGCCGCTTTTTGAGGACGCTTCCGTTGGAATACGAGGTTTTCCTTGAGAGGCTTCACTGATGTGTGGAAATTCGCTTTCCGGTAGCTATTCCTTTCTTTAGAGTCGCACGAATTTGAGGTCTCTGTGATTTTCCTTCGAGAAAATGTAGGCGTTCTACGCAGGTGCCATGTGCGATTTCTGTTTCCCCCCTCGGTTCGTCTCTATGGCCGCTTTCTGAAACTGCATAATGCGCATTTTCAATTTTGTTTCTCTTGCTTGTTTTTTGTTTTGTCTTCATCTAGTGCGTTGGCATTAAAGATGGTCCTCGAGTGCTTCCCCAGTTTCCTGAATCCCTTAGAAGTTTCGCCCGAGAGCCTACCTAATTCCGAGCCTACCTCTGTTCTCTCAAAATGTGGCAGTGATAGTGAATTTGATCCTCCAAAAACACGAAACGAGCTGTTTTTTTTTCTTCAAGCCCTCACCTTGTTCACTGAGTGATGATGGTACGCATCGGTATATTTTCTTTTACTTTCGTGAAACTTTCCGGATGTAAGCTGTTTATTGCCGATGTTTCTCTGCTGGAAGCCGAGGCTTTCTCTGTAGGAACGTTTCATTTGTCAACAGGTCAACAGAATGCATCTCATGTCCTGTGAGCAGCCAGAATATTGGCAATTTAAGAGTCGGGTGGCATACGGAAGCTGATAAATGCATTCAGAATAGCTTAGAAAAAAAAAGGGTAGAAAAAAGTTCGTGTGAGACAAATGGCTTGGACCTTGGAGCAAGTTTTTCCCCCAAATCCTGTTCAAGATGTTTGGGAACTTTAGGAACATCGTTGAAAACAGTAGCATTGAAGATAGTAAAACTTACTCTTCTGTGTTTCCCTAAAACAACATCGAGTTTCTTTTAATAGTCGTTTGGAGTTATGAATCATCGTAGCAATAATTTAATAGAGTTGTGCTCATGTAATAATTCCAATTATTCTATGAATGTTTGGTTCAAAAAAGGGATCTATCAGAAAACGAATTAATGTGGTATGTTAATGATATCCTTGTTCTAGTAAATGTATCCTTTAGATTTTAACTTTTAAGACTTGGATTACAAATCTTGAGGCCGACTTTTGTCACTCAGTTCGATTAGGTGAAGGTGCAAACGTTTTGGAACAAGATTGGTTGTGTATTAAGGTAGAAAGTCGTGAACTTGGTTGGATAAAAGTATATTATATAGAGAAATGTATGTGAATCCATGGAGATGTAATTTTCGCATATCAGAAGAGACTGAGATCTCTCACATACGATATCCAAAAAAAAAATGTACATGCAAGTCATTGTCCACGTGAACGAATCGTTACTTATAAGCGGCGACTTTCATTTGGTATACCTTGGAGACGCAGTTGTACTCACAATAAGCAAGGGAGAAACGTAAAATCTTTGGTTTGTGAAGGAACGTGAGAAAGTGAAACTTGTAATTGTGAAAGATTGCGGCCAGCATAATGTGGCCGTGAAAACTGCTTATGGAAGGCTGAGGGATGCAAAAAATACAATAGTGCCATCCAGTCTCCATCAGGATGTAGTGTTACCATGCTTTTTCCCTGTTGCGGTGGAGTGCGGAACCGTAAACTGCGAGAAGTAAAAGTTTCCGGAAATGGAAGCATTGGTGCAGCGAGCATCTGTTCAGCCAAATACCATAGGGAGTCTCAAACATTTATGTGAAAGAGCTTGAAATTCAAGTTATCTGCTCACATTTTCAGAATTACCGAAGAGGATTTGCAAATGGAAACGAGAACGGTGCAGTGCTTCACCGATTCGGATCTTGGACTTTGCATCTGCCAAGTTTCGTTCTGGGGGAGAGGAATTCGTGGTTGCAGAATCGTTCTTTGAGACATTCTTTGTGTGTTTCGAAAATGCCCAGGAGGAAACGCAACACGAAATTCACATGACGTTGTTTTGCAATTCCACGTCGTGTAGCGAAGGAGTGGATCCAATCCAAAACCTTGGCAGAATTAAGAATATGAAAGTACACACTTTGCATGGTCCCTTACCTTTGGCGCACTTTGATTCTTGTACGAATATTGCTGGTTTGGTACCTTTTTGATTAGGACGACTTTCTGTGTCCGGAAATGTCTACGTCCAAAGATTTGCTTGGCAGCACACGTTCTTCCCAGATTAGTTTGCAATTGGGAGAAAGTGCATACGTTGCCGCTAGCTTTGTGTATTACTGTAATGACGCGTTGTCAACTTGTACTTGGAAATAGATCATCAGAATTGGTTCGGCCTGGACGATAACTTGGGACCTGTAGCCATAAGCATCAAAAGAGAAAAGATATGTGAATTTCCAGTCGGTGAATATTCTAGCAAACAAGATAAAGTTGTGGACATGAAGTCATCCCAGAATATCAACACCAACTCTTCTGTCACATATTATCAGTACCGTGTAATTATCCGAACAAGCGAGGTAAGAAAAAAAAAAAAGAAGTCTGTCTTGTAAATAAATCAATATTGCTTCATCCTTGAAGTTGGCCACCTTGCGTGGTTCCATTTTTGAGGATAATGTACCAAGTTTGAAATCTTCAACGGTTCGTGGGATACCAGCTAAAGATGTGATTGAGCGTGTTGCACCGGAAATTAATCATCAGTGGTGAGTTAGTACTTTGTTCACTTCGAACCGACTCCTTGTGTCCCATGTAAAAAAAAAAAAAAATCAATTTTATTCGTGCCTGAAAAATCAGTAAAATGCATCGGATAAGTATTCATTATGCAAAAATGCATCCATTCGTGTGCTACTTTGTACATGTATACTTTGTTCGCTTGTTGCACTGGAGTTTGGGCAGTTGCTAAACTTGTCAGATGCTTGTCGGAATGTCATCTGGCGCCGACTACTTCACAGTAAACATCGAGTACGCCGTGTAACGATCGCCAAAATGAGCTGATGAGAACCACGGAACTGCTGCAGGGCATGCTGAGGTCACGGTGATGTTGATTCCAGACAACTCATTCGGTGTACAGATTGCTGTCACAGCTGAAAATTGCGCCAGCCGTCTAAAGAGCGAACATTATTGCACATATACTCGACTATAAATAATTACACGAATTACTGATTATACGAGTAATGGTCAGCTTCCGTAATTGATGAGTTACAGCATCGTCGAAGGATGAAAGTACGAATGGCAGTTACGGGTTAACGTGAGATTGCAGCATGCTCTTCCTCGAAACGAGTTCGATTTTCATGCGATTTTCTGGATTTATCAAGCACGTGGCATGCTCTAGGGAGACCTGCCTCTCAGTTTCTTGCAGTTTTTTTTTTTTTGCATCATTCGTAATTAGTCGTAATCAGGTTCATCGCATTCGGGAAAACTGATATAAAATCGTTTGCAATCTTTGAAACTTGAGTTTCCATTTTCGATATTTAGCTTAAGGTTAGCCACTTCTGGTCCATCAGCGGAAGAACTGCTTTTGAAGTTGGATCAACAAGGACTAATCACGTGTTATAAAGTCGGAATAATGTATTGTAAAGCCAATCAGTCAACAGAAGAAGAAATGTATAATAATAAAGAAGCAGGTCCAGCCTTTGAGGAATTCTTGGATATGTTGGGTCAAAAAGTGCGCTTGAAAAGTTTCGAAAAGTACGGGGCTGGCCTGGATAAAAAATGTAAGATAGATTGTTCCCCATGATTGCGCCTCCATGGTTGCTGATTGTTTTTCCAGCGGACTCCACAGGATTGTATTCCTTATACACCACGTATTGTGGATGTGAAATTATGTTCCACGTGTCCACAATGTTGCCGTTCACGCCAAGTAACAGACAGCAGGTGAGTTTCGGGCTGGTTTGGTTCCGAGTGCTCATCCACATGTATCCGTCGAAACCGGTAGCTCCTGCGCAAACGCCACATAGGCAATGATATCGTAACTATTGTTTTTCAAGAGCCTGGTGCAAAACCGTTCACACCAAAGCACATTCGCTCCCAGTTCCAGCACGTTTTCATCGTCGTGAAAGTCATCAACCCGTGCTCGGCAAACACACAGTATCGGTACGGTATTCCCAGCACGAAACAATAGAGCACTCTATAACGCAGATTTCCAGCGTTGCCGTCAGCAGATCGAAGGAAGTTCCGATGTTTGGTCCTCCGATTCCAGAAGACGCCACGTTTGCAAAGTCATCAAAGTTCGCAGAATTTCTTCTCTGTAAAAGTAAGCGGTCGTGTGGTCGCAACAGCGTCCGTATAAATTGCCTAGTTATAAATGCTGAAAATGCCGCTCATCGGTCCGACAAATTTGTCACGATGGCCACACGCACACGTCAGGAGTATCTCAAGGATCTCGCAATGAACCACGTCACTGGTGTTTTGGTAGATTCGAGCCCCCGTTTCCGTGAGCATCACGTGATGGCCGGAAAGTAACGTGGTGCTTTCATCTCTCCTCGTAGAACTGAACGTGTTTGGTAACTGGAGGAAAGACAGACCGAAGTCACGCTCCACATCAAATCATCTGATACCTGGTGCCTTGCGTTGGTGTGTTCACGTTGAAGATTGTTGTAGTGCTTCAAGTATCCCCTGCTGGCTTGGCATTTCCTTGGATACCGTAGTGCTAATTGATCTTTCCCTGGGTGATGCGGTCTTTGCCATACCATGCCAGTCAGTGCTTGGTTGGGCACTGTGTGATAATAGGTAGTAAACTAACGTTTTGGGATGAAATCTTTTTCATTGTTTCACAGCATTCGCGTATTCTATCATGCCGGGGAAAGCATCTTGATTTTCATACATGATGATTTATCAGAAGTTCTTCAACGTTTAAAAGAAGTAACCAAAGGGAGTTTGGTACAAGAACTTTGCATAGAGCGCAGTCATTGTATCCCACTCGGTTTTCACATCAAGCACGATGGTGTAGTGACAGAAGTGGAGAGAGGATTAATATCGTGGAACTGTGGCTTGCGTCCAGGTGCAAGAGTGGTGGAAATTTGCAAAGTGGCGGTGCCCACCATGGACAGTAGACAAATGATTGATCTACTGCGCACATCTGCTGTTGTAACGTTAACCTTCATTCCACCTCTCGACGATGGGAGCCCCCGTGTTGGGTGTACAGCGGATTCCTGTAATGGTTTCTTCCGAGATCCAGATACAAAAGAAGTGATACACTCCAAAGTTAGTGAACAAGATGCTGTTGCTTTGCAGCAGCAGCCCATGCTCCCTCATGCAAGCAATTATTCAGATTATGGGACAGGAAGTAGTTGGGGTGGAACAAATCCTGACCAAAATATGGTAGTAGGACATGCCGATTTTAATGATTTTCTTCATTTTCTCTAGGGTACTTTAACGTCCTCATCAAGTGGTCAGTCGTCGTCAGAAGACCGTTGGTTTGATGTGAACGACGATGTGTATACGAAAGATAAAAACATTCCTCCTCCTCTCCCAGCCAGGAGCCGCCTTCCTCTTTGTGACAATCCATCCCAGATCTCTGTTTTCTTAGGACCTAGTCACATTTCTGGTCTTAAAGCAGTGGGTCATCAAAAAAATGAAAACTCATTCAGTAGTAACAATATACCTTCCGTTAGCAAAAAGATAGACAGAGTTGGTTCTTCCCCTTCCTCAGTTAATGGTGGCCTTTGTGTTGCAAGCCCGCGTCTTCGACCGGGTGCAGCAAGAGATCAGACTAAAAACAGTGCTGTGCCTTCCACATCAGTCCAAGAAGAACTGCTTAAACTAATTCGTCCAGAGGAAGAAAGCGATCAGTATTCTGTCCCATCGAATGCGTCGTGTTGTTTGTACCAAACAGAAGCACCGTGCGTTCCATTGCCCCTTCCGAATGTTAATACTTTAGACTGGAATGCCTTGGTACACACTGCAACGGAAGCATTAGAGCAAGCACAGCTGAATGGAGAACTGATCACTGTCGAAGAGTTGGTCGCAAAGTTAGGAATCGACACGGAAAATAGGAGTGGGCTACATTTGTTGACGGAACAGGTGCGTACGTTAGAACAGACTCTCCAAGCCGAGCGAAATCACAAGGCAGCCTTAGTGAACGAAGTGCAGCAACTCAAGAGTGAAAATAGGAGATTACAGGAAGAAAATTATTCGGCAGCTCAGCAGTTGCAAAGATTTACAGAATGTTTCTTTTCCGCCGTTGAAAGACGGCAACTGCAAAACTAAACAAATACTGTGATAAATTACATTAATAGTGTACGCTTTCATAGAAAATTTTTTTAATGCTATAATTTAAAAAAATTACTTTGAAATAAAATATCAGATTACGTTTGTATGTGATTCTTTATTCAATATAAAGTATTTTGTCCGAGCTCTCCGGAGCGGCAAGTCGTAATATTGCTCATGAATTCTTGCAAATACATACACAAGTTTTCCGCATGCAGTTTTTAGGATCTAATTTAGAAAATTCTCGATCTAAATCCTTTCCGCCAAGTCCGTCAATGCAAGGCATGTTTTGTAAACCTTCATGCCCAGACATTCGCATCTTCAGTTACCTCTTATCACTCTGATCGAGAGGCACATCTGGGACTCGAGCAAACTTTCTTCACTTGATATACGAAATCTGCTATTATGATAATATCTGCTGTTTTCTTATTATCATCATCTGCTATTATGATAAGAAATAATTAGCACATTTTTTTAAAGACGCGTTTGGTCTTTATACAGGTTCAGGAGCACCCACCACGAAATCTGCATCCAGTATTTTAACCCCCGATGACCTGTCCTTTTCGATCATTTCAGTTCCATTGCTTAATTACGGGAATTGCAAATCAGCGTATCATTATTCTTTAAAAAAAGAAAAAAATCGCCTATAGATTCGCATAAAAATAGTACAGTTTTCTTTTTGCAATAAAAATGAGATCAATTTTTTCCTCTATGTAGCCGTTGGTTCATCCTGGAGTGTCGCAGTTTTCTAAATCCCCAAAATCAGAATCCAGATGCCGTGAATTGTCCTTCCCTCTTCCCTTAGTTCGGAAAGGGTTAAGCCAAAGAAAACGGAAAATATGGAGGTTCCCATTCTTCAGCAACTATCCATAGAAACCATCTCGAGTTTACGGGTACTAATTTGCCTAAGTAATGGTTCTGGAACCAGCGGCCCATGCAGCTTGCTGTTAACAAATCTTCGATTTTTATGCCAGGATAAACTTCCTGGCATTCCCCAAGTCAGTCTCGTCAGAACGCGGAATTCTTCATTCAGCTGTTGATGAAATCTTTCAATTCCGTAGCATTCAATTAATATTCACAGCATTGATCATATGCATCTGTTCAGCATTTCATGAAATTCCCTCAATATACGAAAGATATATTCAATTAACTGATCATAATTTTATCAAATCTATGTGTGATCGCATTTTATGTAATATTCATAATTACATCTCTTATTCTGCAATTTATGAATGTTAATAAATATGTATAGAGTATTAAAAAATCTATGGAATGTTCTTTAATCCAATAAGAGTTAGTGGGATGTAATACAAGTGTTTTCGAGAAATTACCGATTCCCTACGGGGGGGAATATCAAATGCACCGCTCGCTGTCTTTTCCGATTTTTAGGTGATTGGGCTTCTAATTTCCCAAGAGCGACTTGAGACCTCTGGCATTTGAGCGCCGTTCTCAGCTGCCACCTGTTAACATAATGAGATTAGTCAGTAGCAAACTATGTCTTTAAAAATCTCAGCAAGAAATTTCAGCATTCTAATGCTATCGGTTAATGTCCATGTTATCCTGCTCTTCGGTCTTGACGGTTTAACCATCTTTCCGAAATCAGAACATTAATGTAGGTTGGGAGCATGGATGTATTATCTGCAGGATGTATCAAGCCAGCTTGATACATCCAGCAATCTTAAGAAACTCAGGATACAGCGGTTCGAAAGAGGGAAAGAAAGAAAGAAAAATACGCATTTTATCCTCATCCTCTGAGAAGCGATCTCATCTTTCATTCGCCTGCCATGGAAAATATGTTTCATGCAACATGTTCCGTTTCTTATCTCCATCCAGAATCTGTGATAACCAGCCTGGTTCGTGCTGCATTTCCACGTTGCCTCTCGAGAGCTTTGATGGTAGGAAAGCAAAAAGTTTCCAGGTTGGAAGGAATGATGTTTACACAAGAAATTCAGCTACTTCATACGGGAAAAAATAAATAAATAAATAAACTACGTGTAGTGCAGTAGGATTTCGCAACACTGTAATTAGGACTGGAATCATGTGCTTGGGGATCGTCATTGGCCAATGTCAGTGCCATTCATCAACATCCCTCGCCGTGGTCTCCCTTAATCCATTAATTGTTGCTGTTACTGCAGTTTCAGTTGTTCTTCAACTACAAAAAATGAAAAAAATAAAGCGAAAGATCAACCAGCTTTTGGTTTCATCCATCATGCATCCTTTCCTGATATCCTTCCATTACTCAGGAGAGATTTGATCGCCCCTAAATCATGAAGTTCCGAGCAAAACCGAGGGAGGAGAGACATCTCACCCATGCTGACTCGTACTTATCGCGATGAAAGAGTCTCAGGAAGAGCAACAGAGGCAAAATACTACCGGCACCAGGTGAGAGGAAAGATGAGTCGCAGAGAGGTGAGGTGGTCTACCTGAAAAAAAAACGGCGTTCCCCATGTGACGACGGCGTTACGATTTGAAAAGAACGTCGAGACCCAAGTAGGCTACGTGGAGGGCGAAAAACTGTCCGCTGACGGTAAAGCGGAAGAACAGCCTTGAAGTCGTTGCTTCATTTGTATTTCCAGATAAAGCGAAATGGTTTCTAAAAATAATGTTGGCGGTCGAGTTTGGCATCTGAAGTCACCACTTAAAAGGACCGCTCTTTTCGGGTAGTCTTCTTCACCCTTGCGGGGAGCAGGCGGCCGATATGAGTCTTGCACGCAAGTCGCTGTTACCATTCATGGAAGCGACGTGCTAGTTGGTGTGCTGAGGAACAGAGAACGGAGAACCACAGATGTACGTGAACCAAGCGATGAAGGGGCAGCAGAGATGGAACGTCCAGATGCAGGGGCCATCTGGAAGAGCAACAGATGGACTTGACCGAAGACAACGTCAGCCTGTAATTGAAAGTCAGGTGGAAGGATCGGGTCGAATTGCTGCCGAGTAGGATGCGTCCCGGATACAAGAGAATCCGTCTCCATGCAAAAGTTTGCTGGAAACTGAGGCAACGAGTTGTTTCGAGGAGACGGAAAAGTCGTTTGGACACCAGCAAATGCCTGACTCCATTCCGACTTTCGGAAAGCCTCAAATGGCCAACCTGGTAAGCGAAGAGTGTCCTTGCCCAGTGCTCTGAGCAGGAAGAGCATCTGAGAGTGCACTTCCGCTCTTGAAGAAGTCTCCAGAAACCAGCCATGCAGAATGACGCTTTTCCGGACTGCAAGGACGCGACTGTCCGGCCGGCTCTGAGGATTGTAAGTACCCTGGTCTTTGTTTTTTTCAGTGGGAATTCAAATCCCACTTCCAGGATTTTCGTGGACACTGGAGAAATTCCGGCTTGTCTTTGGAGAGTTTCTGTCAATGGACTGATCTCCGAGTTGTGTCGAGCGAATTTTGAATCTTCCCTCTGGAGCTCACATTTCATAATCGACTTGAACCCGGTGAGGAAGGTTATCAATCCTGGATCGCAGAACTCCACCTGCACGTCAGCTGCTTCCGATTTGGCCAGTGCTCTCGAGCAATATCGGCGAGCGAATCTTCTCGCTAACTCGTCTCTCTGCGTTGCTCCTCTCGGAAGCGGGGGGATTTAGAAATCGGAAATCACTCACGGAAGATGTCGAGGCGGCGCGCGCGCCCGCGCCCGCACTTTGTGGAGCCGGCTGCCGACCAGCAGAGACACGTTTCTTCCTACGGACGACGCTCGGCATCCCGGACGAAAGAGACGTCCGGCTTCGCTAGACTGGCAACCTGCTCTTCCCCTTCGTTTCATCGTCATTAATAATTACCACTAGCATCATCGGAACTGCAAACCACAGATTCAGGATGTGCGTCCACAATCGCGGGCGTCAGCGATCCTCGTCAAGTTGCCTTAATGAAAAAGATTTGTGGCTCGTCGCAGTTCCTCTGGATCTGCTTCCGCGATGGCCGTACAGGATGCCGCTTTCGCTCCGCGTCTCAGAAAGGAACAAACGCTCCCTCGAGCAAGAAATAAATCATGATGTTCCAGACTCTCCGGCCGGAAAAAAAAATCAAGAGAGAGTTCCTCCATTTGCTGGCTTGCTTGGCAATTAGCAACCAGCTAGAAGGTGGGGCCTGTCTACCGTTCAGGCTCTGTTCTCGGTAAAGAGGTAAGGACCAGGATTACGTGGCACCCCTTCCTGGTGGCTGCACTGCTGCTACCCCACGCGAAGGCCAAGAGCAAGCTGTGCAGCAGTTGGAAAGACGTAAGAAAAAGGGACGGGTCACCATCTTTCGGGAGAGTGTAGCGGTCAAGTTAGGGGGTACCCCGAAGGAACCACTCTAAGAGTCCAGGAAGACTCCGAAGGAAGGAGCCCTTTTTTCTTACATGTGGGCAGGAAACCTCTTCCTCATTCTCTCCGGAAGGGTGTCCCGCAGGGGATCATTCCTTTTCCGGGGAGATCCCGGGAAGGATTACCTCCTTGTTTCCTGCCGATTTCCACCCAGACATGCCGGGACGTTTATTGAAATTCAAAATAAACTTATATATTGTGGTAGAACACGTGGTCCTACCACACTCACTTTGATCTTAGCCAAAAGGCCGAGAAGAGAGTTTGTTCACGGATTTCCGGGTCGCAGTTGCACAGACCTGAGTGGCTCACCTGGGCAGCGGAAGGGGATGGGAGAGAACAAAAAATAAAAATAAAAATAGAGAGTAAATAAAAATAAATGAAAATTTTTGAGAGGGTCGGGAATGAATCACTGTCTACTGGAAGGAGTCTGCATCCTTTCTAGAATGCCAGCTAGGTCCGAGGGGATAGCTCTCAGGTGGGGCCATTTGCCCTCTATTCGCAGAAAACGAACTGCGAACTGGATGGCGTCCCTCTCGTTTCTTCCTTTGTTGGCTTAGCTCCAGGCTGCCACAATCCCGCGGATGCAGCAAAGCGCTGCTAGGGCTACAGCTGTCTGCAGGGCGTCCCGCACAAAGAGGAGCCGTAAAACATCCCTGGGGGTGTCAATCAGAATCCGGAGGGTCGTTCCGAAACGTTCCCATAGGGGCTGGAAGGCAACACAGCCCACAAGCAGGTGCGGGAGGGATTCCCGTTCCCCGCACCTGTGACAGTCTGGGCTCCCGAAGGGCACAACTCATCCTTTATTCTCCGAAAGGAATCCAGAAAAAATCTGCTCCTGGAATTTCTTCTCGGGAGGCAACCTTCTCAAGGAAACCGTTCCTGGTTTTCTCCTGTGATGAGAACCCCGAAGCGATGCATCAAAATTTTTCTGAAGGACGCTCTCCGAAGGGGACAGCGCGCTTCTTGACCCTCTGGAGAAACAACTCCGAGGTGGGCATCAACCAGCTCCATGGTACGCAATTTGGGATCTCCCCCGAGGGAAGGGACGGTTCCATTTTCCCAATAGGAGGGGAATCTCGAAAGGAACCGGTTCCTTGGTTCTTGGAGGGAACCGTTAGTGCTGCACCCAAAGCCTATAGACCAGCCAGCGTCATCCTGCAGGGAAGGGGGGGAGGGGGATCGAAAACCACGACACACTCTCCGTTTTCGCCATCGACCTTTCTCCGGATGGGATTCGAACCCGCAACACTTAGTGCCACACGTGGAAACCACAGCCACACGGCTGCCAACGCAGCCGCAAGCTTTCCAAATCCACTCGCGCGGGCCGAAAGGTTTGGCTTAAGATCCTGGATGCGTCCGTGTCGCGGTTCCCCGGAGCTGCAGAACTGCAACCGGGCGTCGTGTCGCAACAGAACAGGAGGCGCCCACTGCTGGTTTCAGGAAATTTGACCAGGCGTCGTCGTCCATCCGCGTAGCGTCTTTGAAAAGGAACGGAAGATTCACCTGGCGCGCTTCCCTCGATTCGGGGTCATAGGATCCTTTAGCGTGTTCATCCAAATAGCATTGCGTACGGTGACCTCCGCAACGAATTCTGGGGAACGCCCAGCAGGGTCATCCAACCTCAGTCGCAAACCGAACATGCATTAGAGCCTGGTGGCTGGATTGGCCAGATGAATCGCAAGGTCGCATCCGGATCGTGACCACGGAGGTGGACGATGAGCTACTGACCCAGATCGAGAAGAACACGCGCAGACGCTGGGAACTGTACGAAACCAACAAACTGAGTTTTCTGGGAACGAACTTGGCTCTTCTGGACACAGGAGACCAAAGGCTACCAGCTCCCAGGAGCACTACGAGTCGCCTAAAGGAGGTGAGGCAGGAAAAGGGGAGAGCACATGTCGAGCGTTGTCTCCCTGACGCGCTTCCAGCAGAGTGCCGGCCATCGTAAGAGAGGCCCGTGGTACCCGCTCCGCCTTCGGGATCCAGCAGGGGGCCAAGAAGACCCGACCACCCGCCAGCTCCAGATGACAACGCCCTTTCTCCTGGACCAGGGATGTAGCTTGGGAGCCACCTTGTCCGGGAAGCGACGGGGAGGATTGCGAGAGTGGCCCGATCTCCAGGAACACGGACGCTGCCGAAGGTGCGGCCCTGACGCCTGGAAACTGCGGTCCGCCCGAGTTCCATCTCTACGAGGAAATCCACTACCAGGAGGGACCTAGCGAGTCAGAGGCGGAAAAAATCCCGGTCCTAGGGCAGCGATGCCATTGCCACAGGAGGTTTTCTGGCAGTAGGGGGTGCCAGTGAGGCGCCTCCACCTCCACAGGAGGCTCGCGGCCGGGCGGGAGGCCGCCGTCGCATCCACTGGGAAGGTGGACGCCCTCACTCTCAGGGGCGGCAGGGACGAGCACGGCTTCGTCCTCCCTTGTCCCTAGGGGAAATTAAAAGCAGCGAGATGTCTGAGCGTGACGAAGGGATGAGGCCCTGAGAATGGCCACGAGGGAGGAGGAATGCTCTCTAGGAAAACGCGCAGTGTTCCCAGGATATGCACTGGAAGCATGGGATGAGACCACCGTCCCTGGTGGAAGTCTCGAAATCACAGAACGGGTTGAAAAGCGGATACACAGAGAGAGGAGATGACGGAAAACCTCCGCTCTCGTAAACTGTGATGACCAGATGTAAGCAAAAAGCAGGGGACTCTGCACACTGCTTTGACAGACCTCGTGATTTCCCGTGGAACCGAGAAATCACGAGTTGGGTTGCTTCAGACTTTAAAAAGGACCTTGGACCTCCACTCAAAATGTCCCAGTCCGACGCTCCCAGCATTCGGAAGCACTCTGAGTCGAAAAGATCGGAAGCGGGGCCGTCCGTCTTGGTTTGTCGTCTGATGCCGCAAGTGCGAGTGGATTCCAGCACCTCTGCTCCTCCCTTCTCTCCTCCTGCACCTCGTGGAATCGCCGGAGGATCCTCCGCACCAATCAGCCATCGCGGGCGGGCGCTGCTCCGCACAGCTCCGCCGTCCAACTTACCCCGCGCGTGCGGAGCGTGGTCAGGCACCTCGCCCGTAACTCGGAGCACCGTGAGGAGGCGGGGAGGAAACTGGTGAAGAACCCGCGCGCCAAGGAAGAAGGGAAAAAGTGGAAGGCGAGCCACCTCGAGCTCTCTTTGAAGAGGGCGCAAAGGACGTGAGGAGAGAGGGTACCTGGTCGTAAAGCCCCTGGTGACGCGATCCTCCTCTCCGGGAAGAAATCCCATTCCGGAAGCTTCGTTCTCCTCGGCTGAACCAGCCTAGCACACGGAGACCACGTTGGTCTAGAAGGCCGAATGGAAGTTCATTCTGAGTATCGCCAGCACGCCGCTGCCGTCGCTCTCGCGAAAGTGGCTTGTCCAGTGCACGGCGCCAGTGCTCGCCTCCGGCGGCCGCAGAAGCCACTCGACGAGCAGGCGTTCCCCCTTTGCAAGGGCCCTGTAAATTTCCACGTAGTAGCAGACTTCCGTTTCGAAGAAGAACGACCCTGGGACGCCTCCGGAGGCTGCTCGTGGGTCCACCCAGCCGCAAACGACGGCGGCGGCCGTGGGAACGGCCTTCCTGCCTGAGTCGTCGTTGACTTGCACGAAAAAATTTAACAGCATGCCCACCCACGCAGCGAACGACTGTCCCACTCGAGAGCCGGGAACGCACCCTTGCACAACTAATGTGGCGTGCACCAACTTTTGCAGGTGAAGTGCTCTGACCATTCGCGGCGTCGAAGGCTGCCACCTTGCCGAGCTACCAGGAGAAAGTCCCTGCCTGCGGGTGAGGAGTGCGCGTCTGAGAGCCGTCCTCCTTCCCAAGGAGGTCGCTGGAGGACAAGACCGCCCGGATCGGTCTTCAAGCAGCCGAGAACCGCGACAGTTCTGCAGTTCAGCATCTTCGCGACCACCGCTGGCGTCCGACATGTCTCCCGAGAACAAGCCGTTGATAAAGCAGGAGGCGGTCAGGGATCCGGGTGCCAAGGGCGCCAGTCTTCGGCAAGAAGGCCACAGTATCGAATTCTTCTTGACCAGTGTGTCGCGGAGGACGGAGTCCAAGCCAATACGTCTTCTGAGGTCGCAGGCAGGTTCTCTCTTTCGCTCGGACACTCTTCTGACCTGCGAGAACTTGGGGCATGACGGTCGCCCACTAGGTCGAATTGGACCAGCTCGGAGGGCAGCGTTTCCTGTCCCCCACTGTGGATGATGAGAACGTCTTCCATCTCCTAGGGTCTCCAGCAAAGGTTGCAGAGTACTGACCTGAAGTCACTGGGAGACTGTTGCACCGAAAACGCCCACGAAGGAGGAGGAGTCCATCGGAGAGGGAACGCGCAATATATCCGGGATGCTCACTGAAAGCGTGGGGTGGATCGCTTCCCATGACGCGAGAAGCTCTGAAAATCTTTGGACGCTGCAAAGAGAAGGGGTAACACCTCTCCTCTCCCTTCGAACGCTTGCATCCCTTATTTTGCAGTTGTTCCGCGCGCCAAAATCTGAATAAGCAACAGAGCGAACTCTTTCGGAAGAGGAGGAGGAAGATGGTGCCGAGAGGAGGGAGCAGGGAATTGGGTTTGAGACGTCCCTTCCAAGAGAGGAAAAGGCTTCGTTGCCGCGGGCGACCGGGTGAAGTGGCTGGGACAGCTTGCATCGGGAGAGACCTCGAGGTCACTGGCAGCGCAAAGAGGAGCAGTTCTGACAATGGCGACGCCCAGCAGGAAGCGTTATCAGTCACTAGCGGTCGCCCAAATCGTGTGACGAGGAGGTGTGGAGGGCGACGCTGCTGACCGATTAGGTCCCACCATGCACACGAACGTCATGTTCCCTCTATCGCTCGGATGTGGCTCCGGGCACCATCTCGAGTGGGAACCGCCGACTCTGTCCAGAAAGCAAACAGGTGGGGAGCGTGCTCGGGTGGGGACGTCGCTCAAGAAACATCCACGCTGCCTTGAGGTCATAGAAGGGGGCAGCATCCCTATCGCAATCCTTTCACATCACCGTATGGTCTGTACGCGCACCGCAAGTACGCAGCGATTTTACTTATGTAGATGCGACTTGCGCGAGACGAGAAAACGCGATGTCATGGCGATGGAAAATGGAGAGAGGGGATGCGGCATATTCTTAGTCTTCATCTCCTTCTTCCTGCTTTTGGAATTTGAGTATGCGTCTTCCAGAACCATCTGTCATCCCGATATGGATGATTTGTCAACCGAACGCGCTAACGGGATCCGCAACCTCCGGAGAGGAATCGCACGCTTTCCTGGATCGGGACTTAGCGGCGTGAGGGACGGATTCCCTGCGAGTCGGGAGCGGGAAGCCGAGGGAGACTCAAGCTGCGTACGTGCGGGGCGCCCAGGAGGAGGGGAAGACAGGCGGCGGCATGGAAAGCGCCAGCCGGCCCGGGAAGTTCCAATGATGCTTGGGTAGTCGGCCTCCTCGGGAGAATGCCGTGCTCGGGGGTGAGACGAGGGCCTTGGTGTGCGGCGCCCTCCCTCGGATGCCGTTGGGCGGGGAGCACCGGAGGGGGTGGGTGGAGGGAAGAGGAGGAGTTGAGACGTCTGCATTTGCATTTGGTTCGTCAAGAGCTCGCGGACGGAGCACACCCCAATCGCGCCGATGGACAGCTTCGCGGGCGGTGTCTTCGAGGGCCCCGCAGCACCTGAGATCCCTCCCCACTTCTGCGTGGAGTGCAAGAGCGGTGGGAAGCCTGCCTGCTGCTTCCCAGGGGACCGATCAAGCACGCTGCTCCAGAGAACGCGAAGGCGGTTACCAAGAGACACGCGAGCTCGAAGCGAGCACCTAGCAGACCGCCAGCGCCTGGTCACTCCGCTTGACCAGACGAGGAGGTCGAGCAGCAAGATCCTCTGGAAATCCTCCCAATTCTGAAAAGGTCCGGGGGGACTTTTCTTTCGCGGGTAATAAGCTAGAGGATGAAAAAGAGAAGGAAGGGCAAGGGAGAAAGTCAAGCTCTAGAACGAAAGAGGAAATCTGAAACCATGTCACCCGTACCGAAGATCGGGAGGTTCCGAGACTGTCTCCTGTGCAGGCTTCCTCTTTTTCTTCCTGTCCTCTTTTTTAGATTCGAAGACATCATTGGATGGAGGTGTTACAGGAGCCACATCTGCGTCTGCAGACGAGATGCTTTCGGACCCACTTGCTCTTGAATAGTCAAAACGCGCGAACACTGTGAATGCAGTCCACAGAGTTGCACCAACATGGCTGCATGCTAGATTGAAAATCGCGGACATTTCGAATGAAATCTGGATCCTGGATAAGATACTGGAAGCGATGTACTAATGCTACCATCGATGATACCAGGCACGCAACACTGGCTCAGTTGAGACAGCACTCACAGACTCCAGAGATGGATGCCTGGTTACAAAACTCCTCGAAGACTGCACTGAACGTGCTGATCGGGTCCTTTGGGAGGGGTCCTTCAGCTACTGAGGATGAAGGGAATCGAACTGTCAGCTTGCAACCACACAAGTTATCTAGCAGGAAAATATACTTCGAGGGATACTTCTTTGGATGATGTAACAGTCAGCTGCTCCCTATTCTGCAGAACGCCTCGCGGAAGAGAACTCCCGCCTTTCCTTTAGGCGAACCCCGAGCTCGTGAGCATCGCTCAGGGGACAGTCTCCTTTTCTTCCGTCTTTTTAGCAACGGAGTGGACCAAGGGTAGCATCGGATCCGCTCCTGGGTTCCCGGAACGGCCTCGCGGCAGGACTTTCAAGACGAAAGGAGGAGGAAAAAGGCGGTTACCCCAGGACTACCGCTGGTAGTACCAAGCGCAGAGTCAGCCGGAACTCGAGGGGTCTTCGTTCTGGTCGGATGCAATCCATCCCTCTAGCTTCCTTCTTGGCTGACCCTCGCTGGGACGCTCACGCGTTGCGTGGCAGCCCGCACCCTTCGGTCTCCAAGGCGATGGGCAGTTTCTCAGACTCACGTTCCCGGGAGAGTTGAGAGGTTCAGATTCCTGTTGCGAGATACCTGACGGGATCAACGCGGACGACGCTGAAGTGGAGTGTCGCACGCCCGCGAAATGTTGAGAAAGAAAACCACGATGTGATCCTCGATAAACGAGGCCGAAGGCGAAAGAGAGTCCCGCATCTTCCATGCTTACCAACCGCGTCCAGTAAGCAGCACACTGAAAATCAAAGTTCTACCGATTCGCCACTCAAGGAGAAGCGAAGTAACTCTCGTCCATCGACCAGAGAAAAGCAAAGTTCTTCCACTTGATCGTGAAGTCAGGCCAATTCGATGCGAAGCATCTCGTGGCTTCACCTGGTGTTGCAAGAAAGCAATCGATCGCTGCAACCATCGACGAGTGGACTCAGCGATGGGCGCAGAGCAACAGAGAACTTCTAAAGAACCTCGAGGAACTTTTGAAGGGACGCTGTAGAGTTGGACCAAATCAGAAAACACACGAGGAACGGTCCAGTTGGGATGCGGCCGCGAGGGGAGCGGAGAGAAGGGTGCCGCCTAAGTGTGGAAGCTCCAGAGGTGCTCAAGGACTCGCGGAAGGAAGGAACACGCTCGCGGTCCGCTCTGTAAGCAGATTCGCCTCCCTGGTCTGCTGAGGGTGTGCTGCCGTACATCACGCCCGATATTGGCCCGCGTTGGTGTGCACGTGGCTGCGGTCTCCTCGCGAGGCACCAAGAGTCGTGGGCCCCAGAATCCCACCCGGGGAAGGATCAATGCTGAAAACAGAGGGTGCGTAGTGAGTTTCGAGTTCTCCCAGCAGGATGACGCTGGTTAACCTGCAGCTGCAGCGAGAAGGGCGCAGTCGACGCTTCCACCATTAGGTTCTCCCCCTGCTTCCAGCATCCGTAAGCACGTTTTCACCCTTGTAAACCGCTATCCTAGCATCATTTCGGTTTGTCCCCAGAGTGGCAAACAAGCGGACGAACGATCATCTGAGAATTGCCCTGTGGAGTAAACGAAGGTCCCGAGTTCAGCTGAAGCACTTGCGTGCTCTGCATCGGGGACGGCGGCCGTACCCCCCTAACGCCGGTATGTTTGGAGATCCAGCTGCAATGGAGAAAAACAGCCATCCGCTGCGAGGCACCAGAGAACCTCCTGGTGCTTTTTCGCACGCCTCCTTGCCAGCCGAGTTGCTGGAATTGAAGGACTCGCATCTCATCTTTCGTGCTCCGGGAGGAAGGTGAGGAAGTGTGGACTCTTCCTCGGGCAGATGGACACCATAGAAAAGCTGCAGCCTCGACAGCTCTAGTGCATGGCAAGAAGAAGCAGCTGATATTTGGACGTACTGAAATGAGCCCAGCTCAGAGCAGTGGAACTGCCTGCGACTCTGCATCTGCACTCGCTGCTCCCATCGGAAGACCGTGGAGAGTCCCAGCATTGTGGGAGATGGAGGTGCACTCCGGTAAGTTGAGATGGCTATCGTGAAGATCTTTACCTCCGTTTCCCGAGAAGAAAGACAAGAAAAATTTCGTCCATTGTCAAATGGGAACATCAGCCCCCAGGCGTTGCAGCGGCTCGGTGCGCCGGAGCGCCCACTACTTTCTCATTTTCGTTCATGTAGCGGATTCCTGAAGAAGAAAAGAAAGGCAACGCGCGTCGCCGAACGGGGAGTGTACAGCATCCACACAGACGACCACGGCCAATGGCTGAGGGCCGGCCAGAATGTTCCAGGTTTGCGCGTTGGGGTAGGAGGTGGTGGTGTGGAGGCATCTGCACCGTTTCCTCCAGCGCACTGGTTTCAGAGGCGTCCTCAGGAGTGGGACTCCGTTCTCCCTTGCCACCCCACACGCGTTCAACCGCCTCTGAAACCTTGGGAAAAAAGAAGGGGAAAAAAAAAGGAAAAAAAAGGAAAGCGCGCATGCTCAGACTCATCTGCTTCCTGTGTTGCCTGGCGACCACCGCCGCCGCTGCACCCAGTGCGCACAAAAGGAGGTTCTTTCTGGAAAACATTCCTCCTGTTTCTTTTACCGGGTGATTTGAGCATTCTACTCTTCTGCTGAATTTTGTTTTTGTCTTCCTGACCTCGTTGAAATGTTTCCTAGACAACGTGACGGTGGCGAGCGTCGTCTCTGGAAGTGAGTACTCGCTGTCGCTTTCTACCGAGAAAGACAAGGCCTCTGAAGTGGTTTCTCCGTCTAAAAGAGGTAGGCCCCTTCGCTTCCTCTTGCTGAGCATCTTGTGGAGAAGAATACGGCTGAGTCCCACATTCCTGAAGGAAAGGAACCCAACCGTCGCTCCCACTTAACGTGATCAGGGATCTCATGTTCCCCTTGTCCACAGGGACGCTCTCGATTTCGATTCCGAGCTCTCCAGTCGCCCCTTTCAAAGGAAGGTGGTCCATCTTACAGGAGATCTTGGGCCGTGGGCTATGTACGACCGCATCTCTGCAGTCTGAGAGGGTATCCCTCTGGTTACTCCTACCATGGCGACATGGAAAGCGCAGAATGGATGAAAGAGGAAAGGAGAGAGGTTTGGCGATCCAGCATTCTTCATCACTTGCGTGCGTCCCGCTGAAGAGCCAAGAGGATGCCACACCGCCAGCTTCCCGGAAGTGACGCGAGGAATCGCTCCCTCTCTGCAGGATCTGATCGCTCGGTGACGCCGGGGTGTTTCCCATATAAAAATAAGCACACAACTCGGGAGCACCATTCCCGAAACAACAGCAACAACAACAAAGAATTTCGAAGGGAGAGTTTACCTACACGCAGGTCCTTTGCTGGAGCAGTCCGAAGCGGAAAGGGAGGAAGCAATAAACAAAGAAACAAGGGAAGGTTTGGGACGGATGTCTGTGATTTGAGTCGCCTTTTTCTGCTTAGTAACGGCTCAGAATTGCCGGAGATCTCCGACCTGATTTCTTCTCCTAGGTGAGGCCGCCCAGACGCCGTCTTCCTGCCGCACAGGTAACCTTCCTTTTGCTGTGCCCGAAAGTCCAACGAACAGCGGGCAGCGACGATAGCGAGGGTGCAGCACGTCGTCTCCATCGCGGCACCTGGAAGTCCTTAGCAGCGTTTCCCAGGTGCAGGAGTGCTGAAGCCAGCCTCCGCCAAAGTTTCTCGAGGGCATTACAATCCAGCGAGAGATCGCATCCGCCTGAAACCATCCAGGGATGCACAATTACCTGGAAACCAGTGCCCTCGCTGGTTGCACTGAAGACCCCAGCGCAGAAACCACAAAACATCCCCTTTCCACTTCAGGGAACAGGGGAGTGCTGACTCACACCCCTGTGCGTGAACAGGGACAGAGAGTTCTTCAGGGGTCACAACCAGCAACTCGATCCACGGAAGAGTCACTTCTCCCGATGACGCGGAGTGGTGGCATTCACCAGCTCACACTCCTTCCGACCGCTCAAGGTTCTGGTCACTCCTGCATTTATGAAGAATAAGCCCCACCCCCCCGGTAGGCAACTGATGCTCTTTGACCGTAAGGCAGAAAGAGCTGCGGTAGAAGGTGAGGCAGCCGAACTGTCAGACTCTGTCGAGACCTGCAGAATATCTCCCAGAGGAAGACTGTGGAGAGAGCGCAGGAGATGAAGTATTTCCGGGCTCCTCGCCAGTGTGGAAGCTCAGGTCACAGACGCCTCCTGCCTACCTCCGAATTGCGTGGTCGGCAGGAGATCCAAAGGTAGGCTTCCAAGGGGGAGGCAGACGACCTCAGCTGGGAGCCAAATCCTGCAACCTGTATAGGTAGCACAACAACAACGATAAAAGTCCTTTGCTGCTGACGCACACTGAAGGATGATGCGTGCGGGCCCAAACCATGCGCTGTATTGGCGGCCTTGTGGCTGTGGTCTCCGCGTGTGGTACCAGGCGTTGTGGGTTCGCATCCCACCAGGGAGGGATACACGCCAAGAACGGGGACTGCGTCATGGGCTTCGAGTTATCTCTGCAGGATGACGCTAGTTGGCCTATTCAGATGCGGCACTGGTTGATATCCGGTCACGCGGGCATTTCTTTCTAAAATAAACATACACTTCTGTGGCAAGACGTTTGATCCTGCCACGTTACTTATAACTACGAGAAGGAACCTTCCGGGAACTGGCACGCAGGCCAACGGGGTTCACCTCAGCAGCACAGGGAAAGGGGAGACAAATAAAAAGAAAAAAATTAAACAAAAAATATACAGTCAAAAAAATGGGGGAGTTCAGGAAGGGATCCCTGTGTGCTGGGGGTGTCCTCTGCATCCTTGTATGAATGCCGGCAAATTCCTGTTTCAAAACTCCCAGATGGGGCCATCTTGACGCTATCCTCATGAAGAGGACAGCAAAATAGATGGCGTCCCTATCGTTCTGGACTCCTCTGGCGCTGCTCCATGCAGCCACGATCCTGCGTAGGCAGGAAAGTGCTGCTCAGGATGCGGTCGGTCGGTTTGAGGGCATCGCGCTGGAAGAAGCTCTTTAAACCGTCTCCAGAGTTGCCGCCGGGGACTCCAAGGGTCGTGGCAAAGCGTTCCCAAAGGGGCCAGAGGGCAGCACAGTTAACTAGGAGGTGTGGCAGGGATTCCCGCTCCCGCACTTTGCACAGTTTGCATCCACACGCCTCCGTCTCCGCTCCCGTGCTTCTGGCGGGACACTCTAGCATGTTCCGCAGCGTGCAGCGGATATAGATGCCGGGTCGCAGGCGGTTCCAGGGTTCACCACTTGACTGGTTTAACTTCACCCACGTGCCAACTGTTTCTTCCAACCATGAGCTGGAGTTGGCGGAGCTGCAGGCCATCCAGCCGTTCTCCTTGGCCAGGGTCGCCTTGCGTCCGAGGAGAAGGTCGCATCTTATTTTCCGGCCGGGGCACAGAAGAAAAGAGAGCCCTCCCGCTCTGGATACACATCTGGCGAGGAGGTGGGTGGAACGCACCAATGCGGCTGCATTGGTGCGTTCCAGTACTTCGCTGCGATGGTCAAAGTTCGCCATCGCAGCTGAATTTTCATCCGCTCCAGCGTCAGGAGGCCGAGGTCGCCATCCCGATGTGGGGCGCACAAGTCCTGCAGAGGCACACGAGGCCTCCCGCTGCCCCACAGGGAGATGCGCAGGAGGTCCTTGGTTCTCTTCTTTATCTCGCGGGGTACGGGGCAAACAAAAAGCAAGGGACAGAGGAGGGAGACCACAAACGCGTTCGACACAAACCCGTTCCAGCAGATAAAATCTGCCTCTTTGGAACGGGTTAAGCGCCTGTAGTACTTTCTGAAGACGGACAGATCAGGCTTCTGAGAAGCAAAAGCCCCCCAATGGAACGCCCAGGTACTTTAAGCATCGGCTCGTGGGGATCCGCAGGCAGATCTCGTCCGGCCACCCTGACCACACCGCACCAACAGGAACTACGTACGACTTCGCCCTGTTCACCAGCAGGCCCGTCCCACGGCTGAGCAGCTCGAAGAAACCATCGAGTGCGCATGCCGAGATGGATATGGGAAGCAGCAGCAGAAGATCGTCCGCTAATGCTGAGATGGCAGGCATGCCAGGACATACGCGCAGGTGAAGAGCCAGAGTCTCCCTGTATGCTCTCAGTACCAGTTCGAAATAGATGCTAAAGAGCAGGGGACTCAGACTGTCACCCTGCTTATACCGCGTCGCACCGGCACGCCGTGCACCGTCTGGCTGCTGAAAGAGATGTTTATGAGCGCTTGGCGCCAGCTGGAGCGCAGATAGGATGACAATGCAGCCGGAAAGCCCAAGCGTTCCAGCAGCTCCAGAAGGAGCTTCTGGTCGACCCAGTCAAATGCCTTGTGCAGGTCGACTGCAACCGCAAGGGCTCCCACTCCTGCCCGATCTTCCTGCCCCTGGCCGACAGACACTCCGGAATTCCGGGTGCCCATCATCTCCATTTCCTTTTGAAGCACGAACAGGTGCTAGAACAGAGATGGTTGGCGTCCATGCTCCTCTAGGAAGCAGCATACGACTGCTCCTGGCTAATGACGATTTTGCCAGCTGCCCTAGCCTCTCGGTCCACAGTTTCGCTAGCAGCTTGGCATCCGCGTTTGCCACGGTAATCGGCTGCCAGTTGCTTATGCTCCTTAGGTCTCCTTTGAAGAGGAACCGCACGCTAGCTGGGTGAAACAAGGCGGGAACGTCGCCTGTCTCGGGTATCGGCAAGGTCAGTTGCTGTACCAGGAGAGTCAGCTCTGTCGCGAAGCATTGGAAGAACTCCTCAAGCAGGCCGTCCTCCCCTGGAGCCTTTCGTCTCTTGGACTTCCTGATCGAGGTAATGATCTCATCGGCCGAGAAAGGCTCGTCGAGGCTTTTCCTGCACTTCTCTCCGATCTCTGGAGCACCTTTTAGGAACAGAAATCTTGCGAAATCCCTCTCGGGAGAAGCTCTCGCATACAGGGAGAAGAACATGTGGACTATGCCTCTTACCTGTGCGAGAGCCAAGTGCTCCCGTCCCTCGTCGTCCAGCAAGCTGGCCGACCCGGATTGCCAGGCGTGCCTCTCGGCTCCCGCTTTGAATTCCTCCAGCTTCCGGATGTTGGGTGTTCTGCTGTAACGGCGGGCACACAGGTGAGCCTGCTCGTTACGAAGACCTTTTCCAAAGTCCGCAGGTAGGTGGTCCAGAGGGAACTACTGGCAGAACTCTCGACCGAGCGCTTGAAGCGATCCCAGTCCTTGAGCGTATGCAAGCTGTATCTCCGTATGAATCCGCGGTGTTTCGCGGCTTCCGACAGGTTCAGCCAGTCCCCTGGCAAAAGCCACGCATTAGACGGGGGACCCCTGTCTCGTGGGCGCACCTCGAGCACAATCCAGTCATGGTCCGACATCTCCGACGGTAACTTGCCGCGCCTGCTCACGCGTGAGCATAAGTTCTGGTCAAGAAACACGTGATCGATGCTGTTGGTCATTTCCGGATCTCCGGCCAACAAGTTGCACGTGTGCATCTCTGCGCACAACTCGTTGACACGATCGCGAAGTGTTTCCGGCGCTCCTGACAGCATGCGCAGGTTAAAGTCACCTGCGATCAGGTGCGCTTTGAGCACTCCCGCTTCGGTCAGATATTCGCGCCTCAGGGAAAGGAAGAACTCTCTTCTTGCCTTCGTCTTTAACGCGTCGCTGCCGCTACGGGCGTACAGGCTGGTGATGACCAGATCGATAGAGTCGGACCACCTGAGGGTCAGCTGACCGATATGACGGGCACTATCCAACAGTGCGCCCTTTGCCGTGGCTTCGACTGCTGGCCGAAGCAGGAAGGAAACATCACAAGATTTGACCGTGCCGCAACGCCACAGCAGCCGTCCACCCGAGATCCATTCGGTATCCCGTTTCTTGATCTGCGTAGATCAAGTGAATCTCCTGCAGCAGCACCAGGTCGAAGGATGCCAGGATGGCGGCCACGTCTCGTCTCTTGGCGTCGTCGTTTAGCCCGTTGACATTCCAACAGGCAATCCGCAGACGACGGCAACAGGCGATTCCCGGCATTAAGGCTGGGAAGGTGATGTTGCAGCTTCCTCCTCAGCGGGTGGGACCCTTTCGTGGACGACGTCCACCTGAGACACCTGAGGTAGCTCGGGAACCTGGACGGCCTCCACCCCCTCCATTCCCTCCGCGTCGGAGTGTGGTACCCTCTCACGCGACGAGTCCCGACGTTCATCGCACTCTCGCTGGCGGAGGCGAGCTCTTCCCCTTTGACGGGGGAGGCGGTCCTCCGTGGACTCTTCGACCTGAGTCCGGTCTTTCGGAGAGGTGCTGCGTTGATGGAAGGTGTCTTTCCGGCTTCCGCCTCGGAGCTTGAGATCTCGGACCCCTTCGTAGAGGTCGGGAGCCTCAGGGTGTTTTTCACGGCCTTGGAGGGTCGCTGCAGCGTGGCAGCAAGCTCTTCTCCTCTCTCTGGAAAGCGACTTTGTTTCCGACGAACGCTGCAGCCTCGCTCCCCTCCTCGTTAACTTTCTCGAGGAATGGCATGGCAACGACGAGTGCAGCAGCGCCGCGCTGGTCGATCGTGGGAACGCGTTCTACAACCACACGGCAGCTCTTTGTTTTTTGCGACGCAGCGGATTCTCGCTGCTCTTTGCGATATTATTTTCTTTCCTCTCTTGCTTCTTCGGTGTTTTGGATTCAAATATCTGCCATCCAGGCTCCTGACTGTTTTCCTTGGTGGCTCCAGCATTTTTCTCCAGGGTTTCCGAGGCGGCCTCAGTCTGGGGTGCAGTAATAGCGTTCTTCGCGGCGGCTTTCACTTCCAGCTTTTTTATTTTTAAAGCCGATAGTTTTTTGCCATTTTTGGCAAATGCGACGTGGACAGTGCTTTTTGGGCACACAAGTACGGCGTGCCCCATGCTGCCTGACTCCTGGCATTGTACACTCGGGCACCTCAGGTGGCCCGAGAGGCCGCTTGCAATGGCCGCAGTACTTGAGTTTCCCCACATACCACAGGTCCACCGGTTCTTCGGTGACCTGTATTTTGTGGGGCAACTCAGCCCTTGCATTCGGAGACCCGCGCAGCCGCGAGACCACAGGAAGCCTGCTATGCTTCACGAATGGAGGGGGCTTCGCCGACAGCGCGTGGAACGTGCCATATTTGACGAGTTCGCCACGGACGGTCTCCTTGGTCATCCTCATCGTTATCCCAAGAAGGTGGACCACCATCGAGCAGTCTACGTGATCGGAAGGAGTCTCTTGTTCTCCATCGCAACGGGGTCCTCAGCAGTCGTTGGGCAAGGTTTGCCTGCTTGCAGACCACCTCAACGTAATGACCCCCGCTCCGGACGGTCATCTCAAGAAGCACCTCTTGTGGGATCTCGTGAGCGTACGTCGCCTTCGAGAAGGCAACCGAGCTCTCCGGACTGTATAAGTGACCTACCTTATAGAGGAGGACCAGGTTATAGCCCTCCTCAATGTAGGTCTTTTGTTCAGCCATGGCTTCAGGAGACGGGGCCGCGTCCACGCCGTTCCAAACCCTTGCTGGCGCAAAGGATGATTCTGTGGGGACAGACACCCCCACCTCCATAGCCTCTGGGTGAGGCTCGGGCATCTCCTCCTGGCCCTCGTTGTTGGTGGTGTCAGCCATTGCTGCCTTGGCCACCACCGAATCCACACCAAACACTTTAAAAAAGTAGTCGACACACCAGTCGCGGAGCGAACGAAAAACACGTCCGTGTGGCTTCGGGTGCGGCACTGGGAGAAGTTGGAAACCGGATGCCCCCGTTGGTGGGTCGGTATTGGAAGTTGCCCCTCCGGGTTCCTTCCAGGAATCAGGGAGCCGGTTTCGATCCTCTTTCGGATGTGAAAACGTAGCCGTCCCACCCCTCGGGGGCTCTCTCCATCTCGTACCATGGAGCTAGTTGGTTGATTCCTCTCCAGAGTGTGAAGTGCACTGCTCCCTTCGGGGAGCGACCCTTCAGAGAAATTTAAAAGCGTTCCTGTAGGGTTTCTTTCAAATGAGGGAACAGGGAGAGTTCCATTGCAGGTTCCCTACGGAGAAGAAATTTCAGAAGCGGATCCTTTCTGGGTTCCCTTAGGAGAAGAAAAGAGGAGCGACCTCCTCTGGGGCGTCCCTCCGGAGAGAATGAAGAAAAGGACTTCCATCCCAAGCGTGAGGGGAACGGAATCCTTCCTCTGGAGTCTTCCTGGATCCATAGGGTGCTCCCTCCGGAGTTACCCTGTAACTTGAAGAGTTACATGCACCCTCGGGGGGCATGTGGGCAGTGTTTACGACTTTATGCGCCTTGTCTTTACCTCTCCCCTGCCTCCTCCCTCCTTTAAGGAGGCGAACGTTCTTCAGTACTCCTTAAGAACCAAAAAAATAGAATAATTGAGAATTGAGGCGTCATCTTCCCGGCCTGAGACAACAGACGTCTCATGCAAGAACCGTCGATACTGGCAAAGCAGAAACGTTGGAGCGCAGACATGCATCTCCTGGAGCCTTCACGAAGAGAAAAGACCCAAACCCATAGGGTGCGTTTCTCATGGAAGGATGGGTCCCGTCCAGATAGTTCTCCCTCCTGCAATCCTTCTTTTAGGGTCCCCGCGGGGGACCTCTTTAGGGGCGGGGGATAAATATGGTCTTGCTCGACAGGAGATGAGAACGCTGCGCCGCTCAGGGAGGGCAAGCTGCTCCGAGTTAAAGAGGACGTCACTTGTTTCCTGGAAAACATCCGCTGTTCTTTTCCCTATTCCGGCTCTGCTTTGTATACCAGGCGGTATCCTTCACGGAAGACCAGCGCTCGATCCCTGAGCCTGCTGCGGGGTCCTGTCGCCTGCCAGCCGGCTGCAGGTGCGTCCGACGTGGCAGCTTTGAGCAGTGCTAGCAGTTCCCGAGACGAGTTCACACGAGATGGACTCCGTTGTGACAAGGAGAGGTGCAGCAGAATCCTCTCCAGCCGGGATCCTAGGACGCGCGGATTCAACGAGGAGCGAAACTCGCAGGGTCGTCTGATCCACCAGAAGCAGGCGTGGGCGTGCCTCCGCCGATGGAACGGCAGCATTCTCAGCGCGTGCTCTCGCACTGGGGTTTTCACGGATGAATGCGGACGGGTCCAAAACGCGAGATGCGTTAGGAGTTGAGGTCGGAGGTTCCGCTATCTTCGAAGCCGCCTAAGCACGGAAAATGCGAGGAGGGAGCTGCAGACAGCAACAAACTCTTTGAGAGAGGAAAGTCGTCTCACCGGAAATTCTTCTTAGTCAACGGGAGTATGCAGATCCGGTTACACAACCATAAGATTCGATGCATTCATTCTTGGGCAGACTCGACTGCTGATCAGCGGAGAAAGCTGGTCGTTCTGGTCTGCTTCCTCGGATTCCACTTCCGTGGTGACGAGCCCGAAACAGATTTCTTCCCACTGTGGAGAGCTAAGTGATTCTGGGAGGCCTGAAAGCGCAGTCGGTCGTTCTGGATATGTGGCTTCGCCAGCAACTGAGGTGTCATCGCTGCAGACAACCCTAAAAGTCTGAGTGGCATAGCAGACGGAAGGAAGCCGCATCCTACATTCCTCTGTCTGTCTTTAAACCAGGAAGAAGATTCTTCATTTTCCCATTTGATGGACCCTGCGCACAATGAGTCTCCAACCGGCCGTAGCTCTGGTAGCACTGCTCGTAAGACTTCCGTCGATGTTTGCTGGTTCGAGGATCCTTCCCGAATTGAGGACGAGGTCTCGTCGGTGGTGGACGGGAGACGTCAGCATCCAGGAGTCCGTGATCAGTGACGCCACCGTTTTGTCATTTGAATTTGGCCAATGCTGCTCAGAGCACAGGCACGTCTCCTGCTTTTGCAGCTGTCATCCAAAAGGAATGGGGAAGACATATGCAAAGAGGAACGCTCATTTCCTTTCCAGGAGTCTATTTGCTTCAAATGTGGGTGGAATAGGTGGAGGCGAGAATTCAGCGTTTGGAGCAATCTTTTTAAAAAAAGAGGGAAGGAAACCCTGACGCAATCGCAAACGTCGAGGAAGACCTTTGCAAAGGAAGACGAGGTAGGAAAGAATTCGGAAATCTCAACCTTAATCCAAAGGCGACAAAAAAATCTGCTCTTTCCGGAAAAAGTTTCTTAGAGGCGCATGGTTGAAACCTGAGGAATCCCGCCGAAAAGAAGAGGTAGATCTTCAGAGGGCAATCTTTTTCAGTATCCCAAATCTTACTGGGGTGCAATGTGAATCGTCTCAAAAAGGAGGGTTAAAAAAAACGTTAAAAAAGAAACCAAATGAGTAGTCTCATCATTCCCATCAGGGTTTGGGAAATTCCATCAAGCAGGAAGAGCTGTTCGCAGCTTCCTACTTTTATCCGCCTTACCGCGCTGCGTGCAGACACCCTCCGAAGCCGGAGGGATGTCGATTCAACACTCACCGTAAGAAGAGTTCCTGCCTATCTGCGGACCGACACGAATCCCCACTCGAAGCTGCGCGCGGCACACGCAGGAAGAAGGCAAAGTCATCCGGAAGTGCCCCGAAATGATCTGATGATGCTGGAGCGATGCAACACATTCCAGACCGACGGAAGGCAGGAACGTGTTTCCGGAAACCTTGCTTTCGTCTCCCGGAGCTGATGATCTTGCAACAACGAACTCTTCGTGTTTTCCGATCGCGCTCTTCGAGGTCACTCGAGAGTGAGTTCGATCATCGGCGGTTAGGAGTCCCTCGTGCACTCGGAGAGCAGAGAGCGCGGACTTCCGAGGCACCTTAGAGCGCTAAGGACGCCATCCCCATCATTTCCTGAGAGCATCCTGCTTCCCGATTCCCCTAGGCAAGACAAAAGCCGTCGCGTTTGTTGTTGCACTGGAGCCTCCCGTGCAACGCACGCCGGCATCACTGGACCGAGATCGTTGCAGGTGCAGAGGGAAACAATCACTCCTGCACCTGCTTGTGGACTGCTTTGCTCTCCGGCCCCTGTGAGAGAACGTTTCACCCCGACCCTCCGCACCTCCCAGTTGGCAACCTCTTCGTCCGATCAGTCGTCTCCTGATGCAACAAGCAGCCGTCTCCTGAGCGGCTGCTTGCTGCATCCGCGGGATTGTGGAAGCGGCCTGGAGCGAAGCCGATAGGCACCGTCCTACTTGCATCCGCCTAGCGAGGGTGGCGACAAGATGGTCCCACGTGGGAAGCATGCGGAAGGAGCTTCTCAGGAAGGACGGAGAGGACGGCCTCCAGAAGAACGAAGTCCCCTCCTCGAATCCAACCATTTTTTTTCGTATTTATTTTTATTTGTTTTTTTTTTAATTTATTTTTGCTTTTGTTTCTTCTCCTCCCTCTTGGATGCGCGAAGGGAAGGGAAGGGGGGCGAACTGGTCCGCATACACGGCACCTCGTGCGGACGAGAGCGGTCGGACCATGCCTGGGGCGAGCCACTACGTTCTCGACGAGCGCCCCGGGAGCGAGCGGAAGGCAACGACCCCGGTACGGAATCTCGGAGGGCGGAACGGTGCTGGAAGCGTCTCTGGCCGCTCCTCCACCCCCATTCCCCTCGTCTCCGAAGTGCGTGTGGCTCGGGACTACGGGAGCCCCGCGGGGGTGTCCGCCTCTGAGTGGGATGCACTCGAAAGAGGCGGATCGAAACCCATCCCCGCGGGTCTGGTCTCTCCTCCGCTCCTTCCAACCCGACCTACGAGCGCTTCCTCTCCCTGAGCCTCCCTTGCCCTCTCATCTGTTTCAGTCAGCGACGATCCATCGCTCCGCGGGCGATAAAGGATTGATTAAACCTCCGGCATCCGACCATGTGCTGACGATAAATCCCGCGTATGAGAGGAAAATTTGTCTTTAAATCTGTTTAACAACATCAGAAAGGAGTGGGCGGCTCCCAATTAAGTTGTTAAGCGGCTCTGTCGGAACCCGGCCAGCCAACAGAAGAGCGGGAACACCGCTCCGCCATTTAGGAAAAGGTATCCGGAGAAATGAAGCGTTTCCACGGTCGTCCTTAATAATTGGGATATCCCTCTTGGAAGCGGAGCGATTTGTGCGCGCGGAGATGCTCGCTCCTGTCATTTTTTTTCCCCTCGATGCTCCTCGCAGTCACTCACGTCGCAGCCGGGAGAAAAATCATCTCGTTAAGTCCGGGAGCTCATTACGAACCCGTCTTTTCCCCGAAGCGGAACGCAGGAAACACTCCGCGCAGGCATCTCGGGGGCTTTACCGGGAGCGGCGTTCGGAGGAGGGGCGGCGACTCGCCCCGCGGTCGCCCCCTCGCGCGGGATCTGAGCCGCACGGCGAGCCGGTGGGGGAGCGAGGGTGGCGGTCGGATCCGGCCCCCAATTTGTAACTCATCTCCCTCGGAGTGTCGCGGGCGAGGGCGAGAAGGCGCGCGCGGCACTCCCCTCCGGTACCGTGGCCATCTGGCGAGGATGTTTTGTGTGCGAAGGAAGTTGTTGGGGGAGGGGGAGGGTCGCCTCAACAAGGGACTTTTCTGGTGCACGCGCTGATGCGGTTCGCGCGCGGGCAGCTCCAGGAAAGACTTTCTGGGCAACCCTCCGGATAGCTGACTTTTGCCAGACCTCGAGAAGCTGCATCTTTTCTCCGGGTAGAGAGAGCTGCTTGGCTAGTCAGCCTCCCCGGGTGGATGCTCTGCCTGCCGTGGGAGTGGAACAAGGGCTCGGCATGTGCAGCGTCCGCTGCCCAGATGCCTCTAGGTGGATAAGAGGCTGGAAAATGATGCTTGGAGGAATGCGGAAGAGGAGGAGGAGGTAGAAAAGAGAAAAGGAATCCTGGAAAGTGATCGGACCAATATATGAGGGAGGCGCTTGGTCAAATGGTAACCCCAACGCATCTCACTGCTGTGGATTATTTTATCCTTCCTCGCAATCCCCGTATCTCCAGCATAACCAGCACTCTTCAGAAAGAAGCGAACGTCTGTTTCTGGTTTATGCATGCAGTGTTTGTGTATTTATGTGTTCTGTACGAAACGGGAAAGGAAACCCATAAACTGATTTGGGGACGATATACATCGAAATAAACATCTAGCAAATGTTAAAAAAAAAAAAAAAGGAGGAAGTGAAGAAGAAGAGGATGACGATGAGTAGGAAGAGTCCGCAATCTTATCTTTCCCTTTGTTCCAAGAGAGCCGCTGCCCCTATCGTGCGGCGTTCTTCCTCATCGTCGTCATCCCTTTCCTTACCCCAGCTGCCCCTATAAGGGGACATCACCACTCCTCTAGTGATGAGTCGTCCCGGTGCCGGAAGAAACTGCGGTCAGATCAGGAGAGGCTGCAAGGAGCCGCGCGGAGATGCCGGTCCAAGGACAGACGGCACCGGTACAGGACGGGACGAGCAGGCACGTCGAAAAGCCGAAAATGGGATGCAAAGAGACGGACCGCTTGCCGAGGCCCCTTGCCTGCCCCGGGAAAAAGGAGACCCCGCAGCGTTTTTGCTCGCGATTCTCTGCAGGACTCGGCTCTCACCGCATGGCGGGATCCAATCACCGGCGAGTGGGCGTGCGGGAGGTGCGTGGGGCCTCCCTCATCACAGCGAGGCGGCTCCCTGAAAGGATGATGCTGCCGGAGCCTTTTGCACGCGTTCCTGGGACTCCGCAAATCCCTTCCTCCCCCTTGCTTCCCCTCCCCCCCTTCTCCTTCCCCTTTCGCTTTTGCCGCTCCGAGCCGAGCGTTCCAGGAAGGGAACTTTCGCCATTCCTCCCCCCCTCTCCCTCCTTTGCCTCGGCACCCAGCAGACATCGTAAGAGACGATCCGTGTATTACAATCTCGAGTCTCTTTCCTTCCTCGCGTCCTGAGAACTCCTCTTCCACAAAATTTTCTTTCGTTCGGTTTTTCTTCCCGGTCCTTCTTTGAGTCTGGCCTCCCCCGCCTCCGTTTTTTTTCTCCTTCTCCTGCACGGTCGGTTGCTAAGAGACTCGCCGCTTTCTCTCGGCTCCTGCGGATGTGCACGGAATGCAGTGCAGCTGCTCTTCCCACTGGAGGCTCCCTCTGCACCCGCAGAGCTCCAATCTGAAGCGGAATGTCTCGAGCGTGGGTCGCAGCAGACTCCACGCGGCTTCGAGGCGACCCGGCGAAGGGAAGAGGACAGAGGGGTGCCCACGGAGAAGCGGTGGACGGGGTGGAAAAGCCGAACACATTCGCGATGGATCATTCGCGATGGCATCCAGGGGAGGCAACTAAAAGAGATGCTTTGCTCGCGAATGATGTCAGCGTCCGGAACGAGAGCACACCCCATCCTGCAATAGGGGAAGGGGTCAATAGGGAAAGTGCTAAAGCCCATCAGGGGTAGAGGGAGAGCAGCAACCCGCTCTGCTGATGCCGATAATCGCCGTACAGGAGCGCTGCATAATGGAAGTTTCGAGCTGTCAACCAGGACGACAGTGACGGTGCCGAGAAGGAAGAGAGAGGAAGGTACGACAGTGAGATGTCGATGAGGTGTGCAGAAAGAGGGCGTCGCAGAAACCCTTCCGTGCATGCTTCTGGAGAGCTCTAGAGGCTGCTTCGGGACTGGGCCCTCGTCGTAGGAATCCCACGACCTCCTCAGCGATGAATGTCCCCCGGAGTTCCCGTGAGCCCCACAGCTTGCCTCCACATTGCCACCTGTCAAGAGAGCAGTAGCAGCAGCCCGGAACACTGGGAAGCGTGTGGGGCACCACTTTAGAGACGCTGACGGTAGCTACAGCCCCCCCCCCTCTCTAGATGCGGCAAGGGTAGCCGGTCTGCGCAGCGCACATGAGACTATGGACCGGTAAACCCAAAGCCCCTATCCCTTCCCCGGGGAAAGTCCCGGGGACAGGCAGGAAGAGCTCCCGACAGCACTCTTCCTGAGTCCGAGGACCTGCGTGAGTTAGGGACCATCTGGAGGAAGGGAAGGGGGAGGGGGTTGGGAGAGTCCGTTTCCGCCTATTTTGAACTGTACCGCCCTTCAGTAGGGCCAGGTACGCCGTGTCTGCGCCTATGGGGGTCTCGTGCGGCATACCTCATCGTCCTACGAGGCACGCCCTCTCCGCCTTTCGTAACCGCGGGCCGAAGCTCCAGTACGCGGTGGGGAAGGGCAGGTCGTCTCGCGACTACGGCGGCAAGAGAGACCTCCCTCCTCCTTTCGACCGCTCCCGTGTCCACGAAGGTGAAACAGGAAAGGGGAGAGTGGGTGGGCGAAGGGGTTCGGTTTGTGGACTCGCATCGAGGTGACCTTCCCCTCCTCCACCCTTCACGCTTCTTCTTCCTTCGTCCGCTGCCCCTTCTTCCCCGCTCTGGTGATATCGGAAGAGGCTGGAAAGCGCGGGAGAGGCACTGTTCCTTTCCCGTGTTGGGAGGGCGGCCCAAGCCCAGAAAGATCCGGGCTGGGACGCGCAGGTGCGCGGACGGACGCAGCCTCCGGAGGAGAGACGGAAGCAATTTCAAGGACTCCTGATCCGGGATGCGCTCCGGGCGTCTCCTCCTATTATAAGGACCATTAGCCACGGCGTTGCATGCCGGAATGGCACACCGGGAGGAGGAGACGGCGTGGGGAAGGAAGCGCCGCGCCGCCTGACGTCATAAAATTGGATTTTTATGGCTTGACGACCTACTGACTTGGAAAATGAAAAATCGGATTCATCCCCCCTTCCTCCTCCTCCCCCCCTGGGGAAGTGGGGAGGGAAAAAGGAACCCTGCGCGCGGCCACAGAGTGGCGGCGGCGCCGCTTCTCGGGCTCTCCTGGCGTGAGGATAGGGGCACGAATTCCGACGCCCTCCATCTGCTCCCACAGTGACAGGGAGCGTGAGGAGGGGTGCTATGGGAAGGACCGCGCCCCCATGATCGCCATCAAAGGCACCATCGAACTCCCCCGGCACACCCGGCACTTCCTGGCATCGAGGGGGGATGCTGACGTGCTGGGTGGACGCGTCTCCTGACCTCGGAGAGGACCCGGGGAGAGCGCACGCACCGGGACTCGGAAGGTGGCGAATCGCGTCTCTTGATCGAGAGGGAGATTCTGGCGTGGGTCTGGAGCGATCTTGGGTGCGGAAGAGTTCGACGGTGGCTGGTTGAGAAGAAGATGAGCTAGAAGCGCCCAGTCGCCATACCCCTCCAGCACTCTCTGCCATCACTTCCTTTCCTCCTCCTCCGTCTCATCACCATCACCAGCAGCACCACCTGCCCACCCGCAATCATCTCGAAGCGTTCTGGAAGGAAAACCCCGAAGCTCCGCATCAGACGCTGTGGTCCTCGATAAGTTTCCCTGGTTCACGGGTCCGCTGTCGGCCAGGGGCTAGCCGAGGAGCCTGGAGGACTGCCTTTCGTGCTGCTGCTTTCTCGACGGTCGCCTGGCTACGACAGAGCGAACGAGCTCTCCCGATCCTTGTTGGGGATGATGCGTGTGGCTGTGTGGGAGCCCAGGAGCCACATTTGCTTCGATCCATTTCTGGAACGTGTGCCGACGTCCTGGAACATTTTGCGAAGCGAGGTCGGTCCCGTTCCTTCTCCTTACTCGCCATTCACTTCCGTCAGCCGCGTCCCCGGCACTCAGATGAAGGACCTGTGGGGGAGCGCGCTTCAGATGTGGAGGAGGAGGGAAGACTCACGCAATCTACCACGCTGAATGAGCACCCTCGGAGTCTCCTCGAAGAATGGTCAAAATGAACACAGCATCTGACTTGTGCTAGAAAGAACTCCTTCCTCGACATTCACCACCCACGCACACCGTCTTTAAGACCACGCGACCAACAGAAAGCTATTGAAACGAAGGGTCATTCCGGAAACCTCGACTCTGGAAAGGCGAAGAAAGGAAGATCGGGGCAACAGTCCATGTCAGGGTGCACGGGGACAGCTGGAACATCATTGAGGGTGCTTTTGAATACGGAAAGGAGGAGAAGGAGGAAGAGAGAAAAAAGGAGGGAGGAAGAAGAAGGGAAGAGGAGGAAGAAGGAAGGAAGATGAGAAAAAGAAATAGAAAAGAAAGGGAGGAAAAATTAACTGGAGAGGCGGTAGCTGCTACCAGAGGCGAGTCTTCACCAAAAGTCCGATTTCGCAACCAGAGAGGAACCGCCGGTTCACCCTGCATTCAGCCCATGAATCGGTTTCCCTTAGGAGTGTTTCGACCAGGATCCTTGCTTAAGATCATCACATGCAGGAGCGAACGGCAAGTTTCTTCAGCATTCCGCAGAAGCACCCTGGAAAACGTGAGGGCCATACGCCCTGGTTGGTCATTTGCATCTTCTCTGTTGAAACCTCTGTTTCGTGTACTGGCACTGAAAACCCAGAAGGCTGGAGCCTTCGAAACAGTGCTGGTTCTGCAACTGCGTAGTATTCACTGCCGTGGAATCTTTCTTGCCCGTTATTTCCTTGCTCCCAAATCACGATGGATTCGATGACGGTCCTTGCTTTAATGAAAATCTTTTGCATTGGATTCAGTATGTGCACCCGACATCCGACGGAGAACGCGTGATCTTGTTCTTGACCGGATAGTGCTTCCAGCCAAACTATGTGATAACTGTGCTGTTTACACGGATGAGGACAACAGAGGCTTCTTCCGTTGCTGTGTCGACGTGCCAAAGAACTGTAATCTGAAGGTTTTCTTGATCGGTTTACTTATGCCTACACGAAAACCACAAGAACGCGTGATTCCAAAGGGTATTCCCTGCCATAGAGACCTCTGCTTGGAACCAGAGGAGCTGGACTCCAACTAGCTGGGAAGAGATTTTGATGGCTTCAAGGGTTCCAAATGCGGCATGAGATTTTTGACCCCATAACCCACAAGAGTTTCTGGGCATGCAAAAAGTGCAATCGCTGTCTCTATGACTGAATTCGCAGATCGAGGAAAAGTTCGTGGCGTTGCTGCTTCTGCCTCTGAAACCCATCGTTGAAGACCACCCACATGAACATATTCAGTTGCTCAAGTTTATCATTTTGCCTTTCTCCTCTTTTCTTCTGACCTTTGCTCCTGAGGCTCACATCCCAGCGTGATGGAAGCTTCAGCTCCAATTCAAGCAGCTCTTCAGCATAGGTGAACGAAGGAGAGCCCAGGACTCATAGCCGTCTTCGCGACGTCGCCGCCCGGTCTGTAGTTTCCTTCAACACCTTTCTGGGTTAGCACTTTCTGCAGTCAAGTGGCAGACAGGGTCACCAAGAAATCGTCGATTTCGAAGAACACGGAATCGACAGGAACTCTGGTCCCAAGTACGGAAGGCAACGGGTCGAACTCAGAGCTGCTTGACAGCCCTGCTAGCGCCCAACCAGACAGATTGCAGCGGCCACGCTTTCGGCCACTAGTTCTACGAAGATAAATGGCAGTTATCTGCTGTAGTTCTTGACGATTGAATGGAGAGCATTACCGTGCTCGCGTTTGCTCCTAATCCCGGGGCGAAAAAGCAAAGAGTCATCCTCGCTTCTGATCTTCTTGATGACAACTCTTCCACAGCGCTTCGCCTTTCGTTCGTCACGTCTCTTGCATGGCTGGAAACCCACACGTGTCATGCGATGTCGCCCTCCGGAACAGTTTCTGCTCAGCAGCGAACACCTTCGGTCCTCAGGCCATGAATTCATCCATGGGCGCGAGTCACCCTTCTGTACGGATATCGCCTGCCAGGGACGCCGCTCAACGATTCCACTTCGCTTGCCTATCTCTTGCGCAGAATCCGCAGCGCCGACATTTCCGTAGGCCGATGACAATGCATCTGAGGTCAATGAGAAACCCGGCCGATAAAGGGTCTGATCTCCCGGAAATTGGGATTCGGTGACCTCTGATCGACATCCCGGGGGCAGATTGGAAGCTGAAGCCAGACTTCGTGCTCCAAGGCGGACGGAAGGGCAATCACAACAGATGTCTGCGTGCCTTTTTGAGTAGCTCCAGGAAAAGCGAGACAGAAAACGAAGGGAGAGCTCCTAAGACCAAATCCTTGCTTCTCTTCCGATGGGAGAGAAACAATATGAGCTTCGTAGTAGGATCCCTGGGGTGTTGAGAGCCAGCAAACCAAAAAATGCTGGGAAACTCCCTGAGAGATTGACTGAGGACCTCAGACAAGAAACAGTGTGCTCCAACGTAAATTACGACCGAGATTTGTATGGAGAACATCGATTCCGTCATTCATGTGATGCAAGAACCTTGAAAATCACAGGGAGAGCTGAAGGGGGCAGACAAGAGAGTCCTCTTTTGCTTTTCTGCATCTCCGTTCTTAACATGAACGTAGATACGCTCCCTTACTTCCCCAGGAAAACCACACTCCAGACGCAGCTTTCTCTGTCAAGCATTCTCCAAGTCGTAAGCTACTCGGCAACTTAGAGGCTGGAACGAGATCCGTGTTCGTATTTCTTCTGCTGCGTCGTCGAGCTCCCTTCCTCTTCATCCGCGTGTTTTTCGCGGAACCACGGCACCCAGAGCTGCAGACTCACTTCAGTCTCGCATGAGATGCGAAAGGCGGCCTCTTCGGAACTTTGCAAGGAAGTGACACTCGATGCCACAGCTTCATTCGTGATCCTGCGCATGGCTTTTTCCTGAATTCCTACCCGGAATTTGATGGAGCAAAGACGCACGTTGTGGATTACATCATGTGATGCATCCGGGAAGAAAAGGAAGGAAGAATGATGCTGAGAACACCTATATCTTGATGGGAGGAAAGTTACGTAAAAACCTGATCCATGCTAATCTGGAGAACGGCGACGGCCAAGTTTCTGGTGAAGGAAGGGAAGTGGCCTCACAGAGTTTCGTTGAACGCTGCTTCCCAGAGGACACAGAGGCGGAGTCCTGCCTCCTTTCCCCTCCGAAAGCAGAACCGGACCCTCCTTACTAGATCCAGTCGGGGTGGTGGCCGTCGCCGGTATGGGATGGGATGGTGCGGTTCTCAGACGCAACGTGCCATATTGCAACTGCCGCTTTCTTCACGCTCTCGACTGAGAAGACGTCAGGCCTCCTGAGGTGCGGGCAAGGAATCCTCCCGTGCTGTTGCACATCTCCAAATGTGCAAATATCCATGCGTTCCAAGACATTCCACTTCTGTTCACGAGTTGCATCAGGCTCTTTCTCGTGCTCTGAGACACTGCTAGCACTCAACAACCTAGACCCAGCAGAAGTGCCAGCTGCTGTACGAGCGACACCAGGAAGGGATACAGACTCTGTATGGTCTCTCATCACCTTTCTTCCCACATGTATTATCATTGTTCTCTCTTTTCTTGAAATCAGCAAGACAACCTGCCGACGTGTCCATGTCAAGAATGTCAAAGACATTAGCTAAAAGTTCTGCTTCACCTTTCGCTGGAGCGCTGCCAAATTCTGTTCCTGCAACTCGAACAGCAGATTACATCTGCTTGTTTGGAGCACCTGGTGTCATCTTACTTGCGATCTCTTCAGCCGGGCTTCGCCTGCCCTGGCGATCTTTCCGTTTGCTTCTTGAAGCTCAGCGGATTGTGATGATGAGATCATGGCATGCCGAAGGAATTCGCCAGGGGAAGATGAAGTGACTACGCGCACAGTGTAACGGGTGCCAGAGATACAGCCCGGACTCTCAGGAAGATGGCTGAAAATGGGATGAGATGCTGCACTGGTGTCTTCCTGAGAAGGAGCAGAGTCTTTGCTACCTTGCAACAGGGACCGAAAGAAGCCTCCTGGGCTCCTACTGAGGCAGACTGTCCCCTGCTGAGAGCACACTATTAGGTCTCTAGCCCCACTGTGAACGACAACTCATGGTGACCTGAAGCAGTGGCAGATGAGTTCTCATCGACGGGGCAGTACCAATGTCGATTCGTGCCGTCCATGACCTCTTTAAGGGACGTGTGAGAAGACCCAATAAGTGGGTCCTAGTCAGCGCAATACGCTTAATCTGCAGAGTTGAACTTTCTAGAGGAGGAAAACAACAGTTGCAAATAGGCAAGGTGGAATATATCCTGTGCTCCACAAGAGTTAGGAAACCCATTGGCAAATGGTCGATGGCCGGCTAACCTGCGCGGAGACACTTAGTTCCTGCTCGAGAACGTCTGCTCCGTTGAGCGCAGATACGGACATTCTGTCGTCGGAGACTGTGACCATCGCCACCAGCGGCTCCTTTATTTGGTCATCTCCATGCTTCCTCCCAGGTGGCAGAACGAAGAGGCTTTGTTGTGTGTGGGCTGGGGCTACCAGGGAAGCAGCGGCGGCGTCTCCCAAGCATGAGCCAGCTGGGCAGAATTGGAAACGTACGTGCACCTGCTGTGGGAATGCAGGGACCTTCGAACGTCTGGGGATGCCTCGGAGATGCTCCGCTTTGACCCGAAGACTCCACAAGAGCTGCTGCGGCACCTCTTTACGCGCGACGGTCTTGAGCCTGCTGTCCCGGTTGAGACGCCACTGACTCATTCAGGGGAATCGTGGCCTTCCAGTACACGCGGGAGACGCGCCAGCCAGGGCTCAAAGCCGTGCATCTTGCATCCTCAACGATAAAGAATGCGGCGAAATGGTCTCACCTTCAGCATGGAGAGAAAGGAGACTCCACATGCAGTTGCACGCAGGCTGCAGAAGGCGGGCCATCGAGTCCAACCGATGACACTTTTTCCCTGTCTTATTTGTTTCCTTACTGATTTCTCCCCTTGATCCTCCTGCCTTTCCGCATTGCCGACCTCCAGCAGTCTTGTTGGGTGTCCAGCTTTGGGATTGGAGAGAGCGAATTGTCTGTAGAGCACCTGAACTTCCAAAAAGACCCGACTCTCAGCTCACTCGGGACTGTCCTGATTCCAAGGTTTCATCCAGCCTGGGGACAGCTGTTGATCTCTTCGGGAGCATCGAAGGTGAGCGCGTAGGGGGAGAAAGCGAAAAGCATATACGGCTCAACTATCAGCCTGAGGTGACACACAGAAACGCACTTGTGCGACCAGCCGGAATACCGGTGGCAATAGAATTCCGGTGTGTGTCCCGCCGGGATCAGTCAAGTTTCTCCTCATTCTGCTCTTTGGAATTCTGCAAGTAAGGGAGCTACCGAAGAAGCGTGAAGTCTTCGTCCTAGACTTTGTTTTTACCCTGTATCAACTTCCCAGTGTGTCTGAGAGCTGTTCGAGCAATTTGAAAAAGTGCATCTTCTTCTTGGGTACATCATAGATGCTGGGTGTTTAGGCATCTTTGCTGCCTTATTAATTCCTGAAAAATCGATCGAAATAGTTTCTCCAGAACGAGATGCCCAACAGCAACCAACTCTTTCTGTCCTTCTTCGTGTGCACGCCACCAGGACAAACATATCCAATCCTTGTTCCCTTATAGTTTCTTTCCTTCCTTCGTGCCTCGAAAAACCTTTTGAAGTCCTTTTCTTGAATCCTTCTGATGAGACCGAATCCGTGGTCTTTGCTAATGACGCGATCTTTCTAAAACCTTGGAACCTCGAGATGTGTAGAAGAAGGAAAAAAAGAAAAAATGATTCCTTCACTTAAACTGCCTTGTCTTGACCGAAATATGAGGGATCGAAATATGAGGGATCGCAGTTAGCCTGGGTCGCTACCCAGGCTAACTGCGCTCCCTCCAACACGGCACTGCCAAAGAGTGGCTTTCCTGCTTGCCCAAGGTCCTATTTGTGTGATTTCCTTCGCTGGCAGCGGATCGCGATGTCTCCCTTTGAGACCAAACCGTAGAACTTCTTTACCATCAAAAGGATGCCTGCGAAAGACATGCTCCTAACTACACAGTAGCTAATGCATGTACAATCAATAGAGATGCCTCGTCAACAGTCAGATGTTGTAATTGTTCCCAGCATTTAGATTTACCGGCAAGCGGCAATCTCAGGCAAGGATGCGGACGTCGAAAAGAGATGGCAGATGGGTGCTGGTGTAACAGAAGGACAGCCGTGAATTTGCCAGGGTAAGCAAAGGCGGCTTCATCCTTGCGGCTTCGCTTTTCTTCACTCGCAATGCTTTTCAGATTGCAACGTTGCAGCCTTGTGTGGTTCGATATGCTCCAGTATCAGGCCTTATGTTCCTATCCAAGCAGCTTTCTTGAACAGAAGGGTTGACCCTTCCGTTCATACCCGCAAAATTGATGGAGGACTAGTTAATTGTTTGTTGTCTGCTTCTTGATGACTAATCGTGCATTCCACGTCAAAGTGGATCAGATTGGCTGGTCATGCTTTGGGATGGAGCTTGTTCTTGACGAGGCCTGCGTAACTGTTGTAACCCGTGCCAGCAGATAGCACCATCTTTTGCGTCTCTTGAATGAAAGTCGAAGATGAAACAGCCAAGTAAGCTCTTAATCTGCACCCTTGAGCTCTCTAACTGATGCCTCATCTGCAACGCTCAACAGTAGTGAGTTCGCTCCAATTTGTTCTAATTGTTTGTTTTAATTGAAAGCACAAACTGATGGTCTTCTAACTCTGTGGGAGTTGCACTGGTGAGTTCCTTGGATCGATCGAGCGACCAGTTAAAGAGCGCACCAGCAAAGGAACAGAAACACTTGTGCTCGTATCCTCTTTGAAATTCGCCACTCGTGTAGAGCTTTGGTGGAGCAAATAGGATGAACAGGAAACTCCTCACGGATTTGATGAAGTATCCACGAATCACGTTGAGAATCGAGAGAGATTCTGCCGTGAGACCCCCCGTAAGCAGCATCCAGTGGTAAGAAGAGATGCAGCGCGAAAACGGGAAGACCAGCAGACCCAGCCATTCGAAGACCTGAAAGAACCACATCAAAGCACCACAAGAGACTGACAGAAAGTCGATGCTACGAGCTTCAGGGTTCAGCAGCCGCCTTGCAGCAATTCGTAGGACGGCTGCTGAAGCTTTGTTAGAGGAGCACGAAGTTGCTGCAGGAACCCGAGTGCCGGTGAAACACCACTCTGCCCAGACATCTTGTCAGCTGAATGTGCCTTGAACGGGAGGAGGCAAGAAGATTCAAGGTGTGGATTCCTGTCTTTTCGATGAGAGCCAGTGTCCATGCTCAGAGACGTCCTGTAGCAAGGAGTCCATGGAACCCATGAATAGTCTTTTTATTCTGCACCACCTCTCGGTATTTCTGGTGAGCCAATTTTACAGACTAGACGAACACTTTTTTCCTCCAGCTCCGATGCCACGGCCAATCTTTTTCTTAGAAGGTAAAGACGTGCAGTTCGCAACATGCGTTTTTGGAGCAACGATCCCGATAAATTCATGGAATACGGATAAAATGCTCTGCTGGACAGCGGAAGCCTCTATCCGAGAATCCATTGCAGCGGTTTTGCTCGACCAAGATGCAGATTTGGAATCAAGACATCCCCTGACTTCCTTACGGGTCGCAAACAATGCTTGGTGTTCCCAAAAACAAGAAGAGCGCTAAGTGCTTACTGAATTCTCTGACGGAGGGTACTGAGACAAGCCTGATGTGTTGCTCCCCAAGAGAGGGGGCAGGAAATTCCTCGTGATCATCATGTGAGTTCAGAAATCTTGAAAATCAAAGCCTCCGTCATGTCTCGAATCCTTCGCGGAGTCTGCAGCGAATAAATGATTTGGAAAGAAACAGGAATAATAAGAAATTTTGTTCAGAAGTTTCTGGAACCTCACGGATGCGCCCAAAGACCAAACCCATGTCCGGTTCACTTCATTGTAAGACGTAAAGCTAAGATCACATCGGGCATCCTAACTCCTCTTCTCCTAGAGTGTCGACTCCGGTTTCCAGGATTCCTAATAGACCTGGGAGTCTTGTGTGAGAAAACAGGATGCTTTCTGGATTTTGTGGATTCTCGTTCTTCGTTAAGGAAGAGGATTAAGGATTTAGCAAATGCATTATCCAGCCCTCAGCGGCCAGCAGAGGCTCGAAAGCCAAATTCCTACTGATACATCCTCTCGTATCTGTCATGTGCCTTCTCCTGCTGTTGCCCAGCTTTTCTCATCTCATCATTCGTGCTTTTGTAGACAAGAACAGCCACTCCAAGTAGAATTAGCATCTTGCAGGATGCTACTTGGTTCCCAGGGAAGGGTCTGCTAAGCTTTCCAAAGTGATGGCATCCTTCAAACACCTCGGAATAGCGTGCACAACTGCTTTTATGCTCGGTTATCAGAGCAACGCACGTGAGACAGAGATCGGAAGATTTTAACATTAAGCCGAGCTTTCGGGAATCACAAGAGTGAGGTATCTTCTAAAGAATAACCTGAGCAGAGGCACTCTCCTCTCCTCAGAGAGATCGCAAGATGCAAACCTTGCAACTTCTCTGAAGTCTTCAAACATGAAGCCCAAGCGATCCAGGGGTGTTCGAGACAGCTTAGAAAGTTAGCACAGGGTTCAGTCACCGTGCGTTAAGGTTAATCGGAGTTGACCTCATAGTGGATGAAAACACCTGCCACCAGAGCCAGGGTGCAGTCAAGGCTCTTTGCGTCTGTAGAAGGCAGAGGTTATCCGGAAGAGAACCTGACAAGGTTAGGATGTGGTGCTCCTGGATCTCAGTATGGACGAACTCAAGCTATGGGTATTCGGGAAGGGTTTTGGCCCTTGCGCGATGACAGATGTGGATGCTCAGCTTTCAAGGATCGAAATGGAACGTGAAATGACGCTGTACCTCTTTGCCGAGATACGCTTGGTCGTTGTAGGTCCGCGTCTTTTTTGGGAGATAACAAGGAGAAGATTTTGAGGAAACTCTGCTTTCGCTTCTCCGAACGCTCGGGAGCACCCTCGATGAAGCACAGCAGGAGAAAAACAGCAGCTTTGCCTTTACAGGGAGCTTCCAAGCTTTAAGATCCCGCGTCGAACTGCCTCACGGATTCCCTCGCATCCTGAGAACTCGGTCCTGAGTACTCGGACCAAAAATTGCCTTCGTATCTGCCACTGCCCATATGACAAGAGATCACTCCTCAGCTGCCGAATCAAAACCATGTGCTTACGTCATCTTGCAGTCCTTGCTACCGCATGCTTCCATGCTCCAGACAAATCGCCGGGAGCTTCAAACTCCTGCCGGGAAACAAGGAAGGTTCAGACCGGATGAACGTTCTCGGAGCAGGAGCAGGTTCAGACTGGATATATGGGCAGTGCTCACGGTCTCACCTCCCGCCGTGATATCTCTACACTTCCCCTCCTCTCCTCCTCGCAGCCCTTGAGTTCATGGCGAGGCGGTCAAGGAAGGATTTCAAGGAAGCAGAGCTTCCCTGCCATCTGAGATCCTTCGCCTGACCCGCAAGACACAAGCTTTGCAGGTCAGAAACGGACCGCATCCATCTGAGTAGAAGATAGCGGGTTGGAGTTACCAGCGGGTCAAGGTCACGCCGCTGGACCTGAGCCTCTGGGATTGTTCGAGCTATTCCACACGTCGCCAAACATCAACTGCCACGTCCTTCCTGTCCCCAGATCGATACCCGGTGAAGTCTCGAACATGTCGTTCACTCGGGAGCCAGAGAAAGAGGTGCACCACGCTCCGTCCAGCTCGAGGCTGAAGCAGGTTCCTGCATGGGGGGTAGCACCGCGAAACGCATTCCCGGCGCGAAAGTGCGTTCCTCTCTTTTCTTTCCCGAGCGCTTTCCGGGCTCTTCAGCATTCGCTCAGGATGCTCATCTCCCGGGGGGCACCGAAACCGCCTCGGAATCCGATCTTTCACAGCTCTCGCAGAGTTCTTATGCCCCTGCAGTGCGAGCCTAGAGTCTCCAAACTCCCTGCTTACGGTGATGGAGGATCGAGAGCGATGTCTGCGATGCACCCGGTATCGTTGGCGGGCGTGCCTCGAAAGCACCATCTGAACGATGATGGCTCCCCTTGAGATGTCATCGCGAGGCACTGAGTTCTTGAGCAAAGGTTTTGTTCCTCCAAGGTTGAAGGGGCGATAGCAACTTGGGCTGCAACACCCTATTTGCGTAGGATCCTTCCTGATGCTCTGGATTTGGTGCCTTGGAAACGTGCGCATCTTTTCCGAACCCACCTTCTTCCCGTTTGTATGTGACTCTGTATGCGGCTCCTTACTAGCTGATCTTTCTTCATGGACGGTGCGTTGCTGTATTTACCCTTCTTCTTACACAGGATTGCGCGACACCCTCAAGAAAAGAGAGACGATGTGCCATGCAGGAGTCAATTCACATCCCACACCCGCCGATCGCAGCTCGACCAGGACGTCTCCCAAGTTCCCGTCTTCAGCCAGTCGTGGTTCCTTGCATACGAAGTGCTCCCACTCGGCCTCGGGTGCGCGGGGAGGACCTGGCTGAAAAATCTAGAAGAGCAGGAAGAGCTCTTCGTGGCATCTCGTTGCCAGGAAACCTACGGTTGCATCCGTCTTCGAATGCCGTGCAGAAAAGCTCAGCAGAGGAACTGCTGCAGGATCTCTTGCTCGAACAGGACATCGAGGTTTTTCCTCTCTACTCTTCCTTTTCACATCTCAGAAAGGAGATAGAAGTCGTCTGAGCCCAACCTATGTGTACAGAATCTATTCTGTTGCTCCCAAGGAGCCTCTCGTTGCGAGAGAACGGACATGTCCTCTACCGAAGTGTTCCCGCTCGAATCCCGTTCCCGAGTTTCTCCCTCAGTGACACAAAATGGCGAGATCTCTAAGGTCCCCTCCCTCCAGAATGTCCTCATAAAGTCATCGATATCGATTTTTCTTCTTCCTCATCTTCTTCTTCGGGTCTCCTGCTTTTCAGCCAGCCTGGAGTCGCATTTGAGAACATTTTCAGCAATTCCCCCTCGCAGGACCACCACCTCCACTTCTTTGCTGTTGTCTTTGTGTGGTTTTCGTGGCTGAAAGGTCCAGCATCCTTCGGGAGGAAGTTCAGTCTCTTCCCCCCATCCGATTCGAGATTTCGAGTCACCGGGCCTGCCTGATAGTCCGCCAGCGACCTTCTAGCTGCGTAGGCTTTCGGCGCATCCCGGGCGCAAAGCCCCGTCCGCCTCGCCCGACTCCACTCCCTCCCTGTTGGGGAAGAAGCCGCGGACAGTGGCCGCCCCGAGGGTCGGCTCCATCCAGGCTGTCCTCCGCTCTTTCCCTCAGATTCCCTATGCGGACACCGCCTCGGGGCAACTCCTCTCGGCTGAGCAGGAGCGGGATGTCCACCTCCGTGGCAGCATGGCTCAGGCGGAAGGGAGTCCTCCCTCGTAGCCACGGAAACCAACCAGGCAGGCAGACGCGCGTCTGCTCCCGCGTCGCCGTCTCTCCCTTCGGGGAATCCGAAACTTCCCCTGCCCTGCCTTCTCGGTCGGCCAACCCTGGAGAGGCTCCTCAGAAGAGTCTCCGCTGCTCCCGGGTCCGCGCCAAGCTCCTGACCTCGGCCTTCGGAAATCCCGGGACGAGGACGGCGGAAGTGAGAAGGAAAGAAGGCTGACTGGCGGCTGTTCTCCATCCCCTCAAAGTTCGTGCCCGAAATCCGTCAGCGCCGTCCCCCCGCCTGGAGACCTACTGTCCCTTCCGGGATGGGCGCGCTGCGGCACTGCCCCGAGCGTCGGTCCCGCGCCTCCCCAAGCTCCCAATTAGCGGCAAGGGGGAGCCGGCAAAGGCGCGTCCCGCCGGGCCGTCAGCGGGGGAAGCGACCTGCAAATTCGCAACCGCTGCCGGTCTATGAGGGGAGAGGCCGACCTGCGCCCGAAAGCGCGCTGGCCGATCGAGAGGAGGAACGCGAGACGGGAATGCCAATTAGGGCTCGTCGCGCGGCTCGGCTGTGCGCCCGCTTCCCCCTGGACCGGAGGGGAAGCGCGCGAGAGGGAGCGCTCGCGCGCGCGCGGGAGGGAGCGAAGGGGACGATTCAATTTGCGCCGAGCGACTCCCCGCGTGATTTAAGAGAAGCGGATGACGACGGGACAGGGCGGCGGCGGTTTTCGCGCGGCCGCCGGGAATGCGGGGAGAAGGAAGAGGGGAGGGGGGGGGGATTTCTCGCCACCGATCCTTCTCCTGCTCCTCCCTACGCCGCTTCTCCCCTCTCCTGCTTCGCACGCGCGCGCACTCGGCTCTCCTTTCCGCGCGAAGCTTTCGGCCCGGCTGCGGCTCCAGGCGAGAGGATTCCGCATTTGCTGTGCAGAGACAGCACCCATCCTCCGCACCCTCGCTGTCTGCTCGCTCCGCCCGACCCGGACTCGTCGCGACCTTGGCATGTCGAGCCCCACGACACCAGGGGGTTAGCCCGGCGCCTCCGACCCGCAGACAGCGTCGATGCCGTGGCCGCCCCCGGTAGAAGAGAGCTGGCATGCGTCTCTCGTGCGGGCTGCCCGGGGGTCCGCCGCGACCGCCACCACTAGCGGTGATGGTGGTCTCCACACCCTCCCCGTCGTTCTCGCGCGAGGCCAACGCGAGCGGGGAACCTCTGTGAGCCCGCAGCTTGATGACCTCACGAGCCCCAAGATCACTTCTTCCGGAGCTGCCCGCACGGCGCGGAAGTCCCCTGTCGACTCGGATGGCCCCGCGGGTGCTCGTGGGAGGAGGAACGACGGAGGGGGGAGGGATCAGCCACCCCGTTCCCCTGCCCTTCGTCGCCCGATAGCGCATCACGGTGTCCTATGCGAGCCGCAGATCCTGGTCCTGTCCTCGCTGCTCCCGGTCCGCGCTCCGACCCCGCTCTGCTCCCCCTCCTCCTCGCTCTTCCGAACGAGCCCTTCCGGAAGTAGTCTGCCGCAGGCCAACTCCACCCCCCCCCCTTCCCCCCTCAGCAGGTGTCGTCCTCCCCGTCGAAGGGGCGGTGGGACGGCGCGTGTTTAACTCGGAAGGGCGAGGATGTGACCCTGGCTGTTCGTCGAGGGCGGAGAGGTCTCGATTACGAGCGAGCGCCCTGCCGTGCCTTTGGTTTCCGTGGGCGTCTTCTAGCTTGGCAGCTCAGCCTCCCGGTTGCACTTGTGTCCCCGGAGATGACCACCACTTTAAAGCATCACCAGAATGACTTCTTTTCCTTCCTTTCCCCCCTCATTTTCAGGGTGCAGCTTTACCACGATCCCGAATCATCTATGGGAGGAGCCTTGTTGTCCTGCGGCGTCTGGTCCCGGAGATCGCCCTCTCCGGAGCGGCAGCCATCCCCTTTCCCCCGAAGAACCGTTCGGGCCGCAGCAGCAAACGAAGACGTCACCAACGGTGGGAAGAAGGCGAAGCGCTCACAGACGGGCGGGGAACTCAGTCTCCAGGCGGCGTCCCGGAGAGTGGGAGGGAGCAGCCCTCGGCTGTCGCGCAATCACCTCCGCGAACCCCGCGTTGGAAGCCGCTGCCAGCGGGGACGCGTCCCGCGCGAGGCACCCGGGAAGACATCGCTCGGCGGATGGCACCTCTGCATTCCATCATCTCGCATCTGACATCCAATCCCATCCAGGAATCACGAGAGGAGGCAGACCAGGAATGAGCTGTCAGCCGTTCTGAACGGCCGTATTTTTAGACTCCGCCGAGCGAGCCGTGGAGGGTGGGGGGAGGGGGAGGGGAAGACAGCCGCCTATTTTTGGAACGAGCGGGATGGGTGCCCTGCTCGTCGGCCTTTGGAAGCGTTTCGGGGGCGAAGAGGCGCTCGCTCTGGTAGGGGCTGCTAGTGCAGGGGAATGGATCAGGGGAGAGCAGCCCCTGCTGCACTCAGCTCCCTGGATAGGGAAGCTGCCGCCGGCGCCCTCGAGGAAGCGCCGGTGGTTCCCCATGCCGCGGCTTTGTGAAGCATCGGCTTGGTGCCTCCGTTGGGAGCAGCCGCTCGGACGCTCCCCAACGGAGGATACGTCCTCCGGACCGAGCGGGGCGAGTCCCGAGACGGGCGCGGTGCTATGAGCCGCAAAGAGGATGGCGCGTGCGCGTCTGGAAGACTCCGCCAGGGTCAAGAGGATCCTGGAAACCAAACGGCATCGCCAGGAACTGTCCAAGCTTCTGGAGCTACCGAGCTGTTTCCGTCCGCATCTCCCGCTGGGACTTTGCTGCATGCCGCCCTTCCAGTGACTACCTGACTCCTTCAGACGTTCTATTCGCGCCTCGTGCTCTGCGCAGGCGCTCTCCTGGGAGCCACGCGAGGGTCGGCTCCTTTCCTCCCCTCGTTGCGCGACTGAGCAAGACGGTTCTGCGATTTTCCCTGAGGACTCTCGTCCTCCGCCACTCGGGTCATGGGAGAGCGTTTCATCCTCATGTCGCCATCTCTCCAGAGCAGCTTGCTCCCCTGCGTCCGAGCTCTCGTCTCCCGGTCCTGCGGCGCACCCTCACACTCACTCCTGATCCGAATCCACACAATTCACCTCATCGAGAACCTGACTGCAGTGCGGGGCGACGCCAAGAAGGTGGAACGAGTGCACCCCTATTTCTCCACCGGGGATCGGCGGGAGTCCTCCGGATGCTTCAACGGGCGCCTCTCTCTCCGGGGGTTCACTCCTCGGAGGCAACCGGGAATGCGTTACGACCCTTGGTCTCTCCTCTCCAGAGAGCGCCTTCGAGCCACCTCAGCTGCCCTTCCGAGAGGATGGCGATCGCACACTCGACGGCGCTGGTCGCCGATGGCTCTGTCGCTACGGGGCCGTGGCGAAGACGAGCCGGACGACGGAACAGACGCATCAGGAAATGGCTGCAGTTCGAGGATACTCTTGGTCCAGGTGGATAAGGTTGTCACCGTATCGCTGGCAATAGGGAGGAGCTGGAATAAAAAGTGAAAGAGATAAAAATGAAAAATGGAACCACGTAAGTTGGGCGATCCTCAGGGGTTAATGGAAGCGGGGAGAGCGAGCGCCCTGGAAATGGATCCGTAAGATTTGGCAGCGCCAACCGTGAACTGCACTTCCTCGCCCCTGTTTCCTTGGAAACCGTGGGGAGAGGAGGAGTGGCGAACCACCTGCCGTAGAAAACGAAGAGGCTTGCCCAGGATGTACTGGGGCCTCTTCTGCGGGGCTGCCTGGGGGATCCGAGAAGTACGGCCCGCAGAGGGCGGGGAGTAGGGCGAGGCAGACTTCGGCGTGCCTGCGCATGACATCACCTCGGAGCAGCTCCACTCGGCTGAGCAGGCGAGGGACGTCCACCTTCACGGTACGCAGGGCTCAGGCGGCAAGAAGGGAGTCCTCCCTCGTAACCACGGAAATCAACCAGGGAAGCTGCTAGTCCGCTGCCGCGCGTCCGCTCCCGTGCCACCACTGCGCCACGTGGTGCGGGCAGGGGCCCGGGAAATCGCAGCTGCATTGATGCTCTTCCCCCAACGAGCATCCGCGGGGCCATCCGAGTCGACAGGAGGCTGCCGAGTCGTGCAGGCAGCTACGGAAGAAGCGATCTTGGGACTCGTGGGGTCATCAAGCCGCAGGCTCTCAGGGGTCCGCCGCTCGCGTTGGCCTCACGCGAGAAACGACAGGTAGGGTGTGGAGACCACCAGCGGTGATGGTGATCTCCACGCTCCCCCGTCATTTTAGGTGATTCAGACTCTTCAGGTGATGCCGTTCCTGGAGCGCAGGTTTCCATGGCGATGGCTGCCCACAGCTCCTTCCCGGCAGATCCGTCCGCGCCGCGGCCTCGTCCTCTGTGGACTTCCGGTGCCCGCATTCTCCCATAGGTGGCGGGCAGCTGGTGCAGAGCTAGCCCCAAGGTGTCTTTCGTGGATCCAACAGAGCGAAGTCACGCGTCTCCAGAAGAAGACCTCGCTAGCTCCTTCCTCAGACCGCACGCCTCCAGCATCTATTGATCCAGCGATCTCTTGCGGGTTCCGCCGGTCATCCTCCTCGTCCTGTCGCCTGCGGGCGCGGCGGCAGCAGGGATCCCCACCGCCTCCGGCTGGCTCTTCCGTGGTGGCTTGGATGACCGCTGCCGCTGCTGCTGCCCCTGGGGCGTGTCGGTGGACTTCCGGAACCGCGGACAAGCTTCTCGTCAGCCCGTCCTATGGAACACGGTCGCTGTGATAAAGAGGGAAGGGGAGGAGGGAGTGTGCAACCAAGCTCAGCAGCCGCATTTTCCACTGCTCAGAAACTGCCTCTTGACGGAAGTCAGCACGGTCCTCTTGCTGGGGCGGCTGCGAACCTCCAGAGGTAACCTGCTTGCTCTCCCATTGCCGTGGAAACGAACCAAACAGCGCAATGATGCTGGTGCTGGCACTTCAGAGCAGGGCGACACACTCGGATCTGCAAAAGATCCTGCAGGAGCTGACCCCGTCCGGGACAAAGTCCCCACCTCAAAGTCGAGCTGCCTTGAGGGATTTCTGCGCGTCGCTTCGAGCAGGCGCGTCCAATCAGCGAGCCGTAACGCCTTCTGCGCGCGGAACGCCTTTCTGGCAGCCATCGGAAGTCCCTGCCAAAGCGCCGCAGGTTCCAGTCGACAATGAGGACCAGTCCGCCCGCCTGACCAGCCCTCCGACATCGGTCGGCCGGGACGCGACCCGCCGCGCAGGAAGATGCGCCTTGGATGCGTCGTCGCGGTGCGCTGACCTCCTCCCGGATGCCGCGACTACCCCTGTCGTCGACACGCGCGAATCCTCGTGGCGTAGCTCTCTCCCGTCCGGACTCATCCTAGACTGCAGGAAGTAGAAGACGATCTTGTCACCGAGGGCACGTCCCGACTCCAGGTCGGCATCAGATCCCGCCTGCGGAAAGCCCATCTTCTTGAATGCGTCGTCTTCGGTCCGGTGTTCCACCCACAGATCTCCCGCACGATGTTCCATGCGCCTCGAGGTGCCCATTGTGCTCCACATCGCTTAGAGGCGAGGGGGAGCCGCGTCGCTGGAATCGAACGCGCACTCCACCGCCTCTATCCTCTTCACCATCACCACCACAACTTTGCAATTGCCAGGGAGACCTGGTCTCCCTTTCCCCCTCCTCTAGGAAGAGGGTGAGGGGAGAGGACCCCTGCCGGAGGCGTGGCGTGTGCGCAACAGCCAACCAAAGACGTCCGCTCTCTTCTGGGACGCACGCCTCCGCGATGTTGCTTGGGGCAGGGCGAGCGAGGTACCCCCTCCGCAACCCTGGCCGCTGCCGCTGTCTCTCAGAAGGAAGGACAAATCGCCTTGGAAGCAAGAGATTCTGCCCCACGCCAAGGTCCGCATCCTGTCTCTATCTCGGACGAGACGTGCCCTCCTGCCCCTCAGGAATCGCGGGGTCCCCATGCGGTGAGGCGAAGAGGGAAAGGGAGGGGGAAGTTCCCATATTCCGCAGCTCCGGGTCCCGCGCTCCCGATAGGAGGAAGCCGCGAGGAACGACGCGTCGGCGCCGTCCGACCCTGGATCAGAGTCTAGGGTTCAGCTCCCGCGCTGTCCTCGCCCTCCCCGTTCCTCGTCTTCCGGTGCCAGCGGCTCGTCTGGGAGTTGAGGGACAGCGTCTTTCGGAAAGGACTCGAGGGAGTGGGAGGTCAGTTCGCAGTGCTCGCTCGCTGCGTAAAGGCGGTGGGATCGATCTCCTAAGGCCTTCCGCGCCGTCATGAGCGGTCCCACGGACGCCCTGCGTACGGCCTCCCCCATTGCGCGATGCACATGGTCCTGTGAGCCTTCAAGCGATGAGGAAGGGGTACGTCCCTGTTCGTGACCTCACGTGCATCCCCTTGCCCTCTCCTCCGGGAGAGAGGGGGCGCCGCCCGTTGCAGGGGAAACTCTCAGTTCCGCTTGGGGTCGCTGTCGGTGTCGTGTCATCGCCGCATGGAATGGAGGAACGCGAGACGCGAGGAGTGCGAAAGAGGCCATCGCCTCGGGGACCGTCCAGTCGCCCTGTGAGTTTCTCTCCTTCCTCTTCCTTCGCGGACAGCCCTCCGACTTGCTCCTGGGCGCCGGTCAACGCCAAAATCCTACCCTCCCTTCCTTTCCGCTTCCCATGGATCTCCCGACACTTTCCCTGCTGAGGGTTCGCCCACGAAGGCTTACGAAGAGCAGGAAAAGTTGACACATCACTCCCCAGCCGTTCTTTTGGTCCTCCTCGCTTTCTTGTAGAAGACGACTGTCCCCTGTGGGAGTGGAGAAGGACCGCTCCTTGGCTAAAGGGCATTCCTGGTTCGAAGGTGCCCTTCCCTTGTAGGGGTAGCTATGAAGAGGAGGTCGTGGCCACAATCTATCTCTTGACTCGCTGCTCTGAGGGGGAAAAGATCTGGAACAGACGGAGAAGTCACCGCCCCGAGCGGTGACTTCTCCGTCTGGGTGTCTCCTTCCTGAGGGCGAGCTCAGCCTCGCTCTTTGAGTCCTTCTGCCCCCGCCGAAGAGTCGTTCTGCTGCCTACCTTCCTGCTGCCCAGCGCGCATGCTCGAAGGACGCGCGAGCGCGTAGCGGCCGACGTCTCGACAGCGGACAGCAGGCTGCCAGGGAAGAAGACCGAGGTTATGAGGGGCACTCAGAATTCTAATCATCAGCAGTCTGGATAAGCACCAAGGGGCGTGCGGCACTGCGAGAGGATCGTGCAGTGTGCAGGCTGGCGAGCGAGGAAGGTCATCCGTGACGGGAGGCCTTCCTTCTCATCCGCAACGATGACGGGCAGGGGCCAGGGATGCGGAGGAGGCACCTCTCTCGCCCCGCCCGCGTTCCCTAAGCAACATCGCAGCGGCGTGCGTTCCAGGAGGGGGCGGACGTCTTTGGTCGGCTGTCGCGCACACGCCACTCCTTCGGAAGAGATCCTCGTCCCTCGCCGTCTTCCTAGAGGAGGGAGAAAGGAAGACCAGGTTTCCCTGGCAAACTTCCTGGGAAGAAAGGGGAGGGGGGAAAGGGGATGGAGGCGGTGGCTCGTGCGTTCGATTCCAGTGGCGCAGCTCCCCCCTCGCCCCCGAGCGACATGCTCTTGTCCATCCTTCCTTCCTTCTTTCTTCCCTTTCTTCCTCCTGCTGTTGTCTTTTCCTCCTTCTCCTCCTCCTCCCCCACCCCTCTAGCGCCACCCGGCCGCTCTTCGCGCGTGCTCCTGGTCCCAGCGCTCGCGCCGGAGACCAGGGATAGAGACGGGGGAGAAGACAATAGCAAGGGGAAGGGAGGAGGGAGGGAGGGAGGGAGGAAGAGGAGACAATGAGAAATCCAGGAGCGGGAAGGAGTCCCGCGCGCAGCGTCCCTGAGGTCGCATAGCTCCCTCTGTCGCCGGCAGGCTCAGGTGTCCCAGGGTAATCTCCCTCGTTACTGGGAGGCAGTTGCCCGGGATGAAAGTGCCAATTACAGGATGGGCAGAGGCTGGCGACGGGAGCGAAATTGGCTGCTTAATGGGGGGAAAGAAGGGAGGAGGGGGTTTTTTCGGGACGACGGGAACCGGCAGAGAGGCGGACGCCTCCCGGCGGCACCTTAGGGATGAGCGGGAAGAGAGCGCACACGCCCCGGACGGTGGCGACTCCGTGACCCGCCCATTCTTCGTCAGCCCTCCCCTGCCTTCCTCTTTTCCTCCCTATCCCCCGCGGTGTCAGCAGAGAGGGAGCGGAACGGACTTCTCCGGAACGCTTCCAGGTGATGTTACGCCCCCAGCCGAGAAGCCGGGAAACCACCCGAGTGAGGGCTCAGAAGGGCCGTTCCCTCCGAAGGCTTGCATCCCTTCGAAAGGAGCCCCCGGGACGAGGTGCAGGGGGAGGACAAGGCGTGGGGAGGGGGGAAAGGAAGAAGGAAATTCGGCGGACAACCCGCCTTATCTTTAGCAGACACGCGTGCGGGAGGACCGGGAGGAGGAGGGGCGTTCTTCAGGGAGCCTGAGGAATGTCTTCTGGGCCCACGGGAGAGCGCCGGCCGGTCGCCAGGGCAGCGGCAGCGGAGCGGTGGGAGCGTCCGCTGTGGAAGAACCCAGTCCGCAATCGCTGGAGGGCGTCGGACCCAGGGAGGGGTTCTCCGTCGCTTCCCGCCTTCCCTCCCTTCCCTCGTGGTCCAGATGCAAGCAGAGGTTTATTGGCGGGCGGGCTGCACCGAGGTCCTGTTCCGAGCCGACCTCCTCCAAGAGCGCCGGTGGGAGGGGCGAGGAGCACCGGGGGCGGTCTAGGGGGTGGCACCGAGGTCAGGAGTGGTGCAGGGCGGAAAAGTACGACATGCCTGCAGCAGCGGCGGCGGCGGCCCCCAGGACGTAGGGTAGGTTGGCCGGGCCCGCGGCCGCATGGAGGTAAGGAGGCAGCTGGGGAGGGTACAGCAGTCCGGGAGGTCCCGCGGCGGCGGCAGCGGCAGCGAAAGTCGAGGGGGCTGCGGGGTACCCGGCGGGTAGCGAGGGGGGGGAGCTGACGGGGCTGTTGGCGTCCACTCCGGGGTTCTGCTTCTTCCATTTGGTCCTCCGGTTCTGGAACCAGATCTTGACCTGGGTCTCGGTCAGGTTCAGAGAGAGGGCCAGGTTCAGACGCTCGCACACGGACAGGTACCTCGTGGCCTTGAACTTGTTCTCCAGGGCCACCAGCTGCTCGTAGGTGAAGGCAGTCCGCGCGCGGCGTGGTTTCGCACTCCCGGACTTGGAAGGTTGCTGGGGCGGGGGCTGGGCATCTAGGACCCTCTTCTTCCTGCTCTTCCTCCCTCGCTCTCTGCTGCTTCCGCTGCCCATGCCCAGGGGGCTGCTCCCGCCATCACTGTTCGCACCCTCTTCCTGGTCCAGCGAGGCGGCGTCCGCTTCTTCGTCTTCCTCGTCTTCATCCTCCGCTCCACCGGCTCCGTCCTCCACCCAGGGCCCTGAAACGCAGCGAGGTCGTCTCTCTCTCTCTCTCTCTCTCTTTCTCTCTCTCTCTACTCCTCGAGCGGGTGGCTCGATCGTGTCCCGTGGAGGAGGAGGGGGGTCGAAGTGGAGCGACAGGGTCACTCCTCGTTTCCCCCTCCTCCTCCCCCGCTCGCTCGCCGCTTCTCTGTGCGCGCCCGACTTACTTTGCCCGGAAGCCGCCGCCGCGGGGGCACCCCCGGTGATCTCCGCCGAGGGGTGGGGGGATCTCCTGGACCCGGTGAACTTGTTGGGGTTGAGGATGTCCAGGACGGAGAATGCGGTGTGGCCGGCGCAACAGGGGACGAGGGTCAGCAGTGGCCCGTCACCGCCGCCGCCACTCGCGGACCAGTCCTTCTGAGCATCAGGCCCCGCTGGTCCCTCTCCACCCTCAGAGATGCCCCCGCTCCACCCGGGTGGACAGGCCCTGGCCTCGCTGTCGCACGCCGCCCCCAGCCTGGCCGGAGGGCGAGGCTCGAGGGAGCCGGACAGGTCCCTCACAGAAAGAGCGTCGCTCCCGGACATCGGCTCTCGTCGGAGGATGCGCTCCGTCCGCGACGGAAGCGCAGCAACATCCGCACGGCAGTACCCGAGCAACGGCTGGCGGCCCGCTGCTGCGTTCGCTAACTGAGCCGCGACTGCTGCCGCTCCCGCGCGATCGCTCCTCCCTCTCGCGCGCGGGAGGGCTCCCGGCTTGGCCGGAGACGCTCCAGGTGCAGGCGGATTGGAACCGCGCGCGTTCCCGAGGTGTCGCCGCCAGCTCGGAGCGCCGCCCGCCCGCGGGAGCGCCCGTCAGGCAACCAGCGGACCTTCTCCGGCCGGGTGTCTCTGAAGCGGGCTGAGAGGCGAGGGACCCGGAGCGACGAAGGCGGGGGGAGGAGTTCCCGCCCACCGCGGTCGTTGCGTTGCTCCCGGAAACCGAGCAGGCTGGGCCGCGCACTGCTCTGGCGACCGATCTGCGCTACTCCTCGGACCGCTGAGGGATGCCCGCTCTCTCCCCTGATGCTCCTGACCACCCTCGGAAACCTCCTCATTCCCGCCGGGGTCCGTCAATGCTCTGTGGTCGAAGGAGCTCCGGACCACCACCCCTCTGGACCTGTGCTCGGCATCGCCGCTCGGTGCCACCAGCAAATGCGGTTTCCTCAGCGCGGCGTCTTCCTGTGGGAACGGGACGCGCGCATTGTGGAAAGCGCACACTCCCTTCCCGGGGAGGATGCTAAGGCAAGATCGAGGGAAGAGAGGGGGACGGAAGTCTGGGAAAATCTGGGAGGGTTCCCCCGGCACGGGGAAAGTCGGCTTCCGAGTCCCGGTGCGTCCTAGGTCGGTTCCTTCACCGATCCTGGGCTTCCAGAAGAGCTGTGTCGTCGGTCCTCCGGGAGTCCCGCCGAACCCGGGGGGTGCATGAATCTCCAGACTGCATTGAGAGAAGTGAGAGGACGCTTCAAGTGGAAGGATTCCTCCTCGCTCTGTGGCAACCGCGCGCCTGTTGATCTCAAGACTGATGCGATGCGAGGGTTCCGTTGTGCCACTATTCCCATCTCTGGACCTCCTTGGAACCAAATCCACACTCGCGAAGGTCCCACGAGCCGACGACGAACGGCGGGAGCTGCAAAGGCTCACCCCATGGACCGACGACTCGGCGATTATCAAACGGAAGAGTAGGGAACATCCGAGGACGACATCCTCCACTCCTCAAATCAAAACGGCTCCATCCTCCTCATCTTCTGGGATCTGAGGTCTACTCCGGGGGGGGCGGTCACTCCTGGCGTCCAGATCATGCTGCTCTGAGCTCCTGCCGACGCTCGCGCCGCCGACTGGGTAGAATGAGGAAGCAGTGCTTCGATCTTTTCCCCTACCCGAGGCGGATAGGGGACAGCCACCCCTATCCCGGCACACTTGAGGCGGTTTTTGCCGCGCCGTTTCCTGCAGGCGCGCCGGCGGTGCTGAGATGAAGGCGGGCGGGTAAGCACTCGGGGCTTCCCCGCTGGCGAGGGCCGCCCATGCACGCGAAGATGGCTGCGGACCGTCCCACCACTGCAGACTCCTCAGCGGGGCAAGCGCAAACCTGCACCACCCTCTCTACCACCGTCTGACCACGCCCGTGGCGAGGACGCTGCAGCAGACGCCTCCGCGGACCTCCAGGAAGACATGCCCTTTGTGGAGTCCCTTGCTCGACTCTCCTCTTCAAGGGTAGGTGGGTCAAAGGGGACCTGGAATGGCTCTGAGCAAGGAGCAGGGCTGCTCCCTTGGAACTCTCGGAGCGCTAAGGAAGGGAAGAACGGCATCAGGAGCGACAGGCATCCCGGCGGAGCCTGCAGGGCGGAGAACGTGCTGCTGTTGTGCGCGACGGGAAGATGAAAGCATGCGGACCCGCCAGCACCTTCCCAGAACAAGCAGGAAGAGCGAGGTGGAGTCCGTTTGGCGTGAATTCACTCCGACTTCCTTTTTCTTCACGCACTAGCTGACTTGGCCTGGAGGCGAGGAGGAATCCGGAAGCGCTGGAGGTGTTCTCTCCAAGGGGAAGAGGAAGGCAAGCGGACCTGCGGCACTTCCGTAGAGCCATTGGCAAGGGAAAGGTCGAGGGCACAGAGATGCGGCAGCTTGAGAACGACCGCTGTTGTTGCCATGGAGAGGGAAAGGTCTCGGGCATCGTTTGGAGCGAGCAGCATCCGCCCCTCCCCGATCGACTCTTCTACTTCGATCCGCCCTCGCGCCTTCAATCAGACTGGCAAACACGGCACCACAGCCTTTGGTCCGGGGCACGAATGGAGTCCAGTTGCTTGCACTCATATTTCGGGAAGGGGCACCAACGTGGCTGCTTCGCGTCCCGGAGGGCGCTCAGCTTCTGACTGCGAAACGTCTCCAGAGGAGCGCCGCAGCCTCCTATGACGCTCTGCAGAAGATGATCCGCCATTCCTGCTGTTCGGCAGGAGCAGGGTGGAAGAAGGAGCCAGGGCATGACTCATTTCACACCGGCGTGCAAAAAAGGAGCTCCGAGAAGACCTACTCCAAAAAATACCTCCCTGTCTCTTCAGTATTCCATTCGGAGGATGTCGATGGACTGCTTCTTTCCGCCGTCCCTGAGTAGGGAAGAAGGCTGTCCTCTCCAGAAAACATCCGGAGAAGACCCATAACTTCAGATGCTAAAGCTCCCGAATCGTGGGTTGCCTCCGAGGAAATAGAAAGCACCTGACTGGGGGAACGGGAGGGGGAGAGGAACCCTTCCTCCGTGAGGAGCTCTCGAGATAAAAGGGGGATGCTGTGGTCCTTCGGAGATCGAGGCCCAACACAGATTGGAAGTGGAGGGCTTGGTCGTGTTCTGCAGCTTGTGAGAGACCCCACGGTAACTCCCTGCTTATAACAGGTTTGCCCGCTCCCTTCGCGAGGGCGCGAAGATCGGAGTCCCCCTCCTACCTCTCCCTTCCTCCTCCCCATGCCGCCCCGTTCCAAGAGGAGATGCTCTGGGAACGGTCCTAAGTCTCGGAAACGCCCCATGGTGGAGTGACGACGGAAATTTCCTCCCTGAGCCGCTTCTGCCCTTCGTGCCTTTGCGACCCTCAGGAGCGGATGGGGAAGGGACGCGCAACCCTTCTTCCTGAGGAGCGCGGGGTCTGCCCCATTCCTTCCCGCTAGAGCAGCGCGCGCTCCTTCTCGGAAGTCCAGAAGGACTACGCATGCTGCGCACCAGAGCAGGGGAAGAGCGGTTCCCTAGAACTCCAGGATGTAGCAGAGGGTCCCGAAATTCTCCAGACTCCCAGATGCTGCGGAGGATGGACGCTTTGCTGAAAGCACCTTCCGACTTTCGTTGCTGTACCGTCTACGAAGCGCTTGTACTACCCGTGTGACCGTGCCCCACTCCAAAGATGCGCTCGGGACGCGCCGCAGAGTAGGATGCCACCGGTGAGCGTCCGGGACAGACTCCGAGAGTCACCTCAGTCAACCCCACCCTTTGCGAGTCGCGGAAGGGTCGCGCCGACGCGCCTCCCGACTGTCTCGATGCGGCCTTTCCCGTAATTGGTGGCAGCTTCTCCCGTCCGCGCATTTCGTTTCGCCTCCCACGGCCTGTCATAGCGGCTCTTTGGTCGGAGCGCCGGCCTGCGACCTCCGAACCGTGGCTCGCTCTCCGAGGTGCTCCCAGCTGCAGCCGTCGGACGACACACATCCCGTTGCACATCCGCGTCCTATCTGTGCTATGGCAACGGCTCACGCTGCAGCGTTTCTGACGTTCGAGTCCCGGGTCGCCCTGAGAACGAATCAGTCGCCATCCGTGCAGTGTGGGTTCAACGACGAGGTGGGAATTCTGAAGGCTTCATCCGGGCGCCCGGGAGGCGAATCTCCAGCCCTAATTATCTCCTCCTCCTCCCTCTCTCCTCCTTTGACACAGAAGTTAAAAACGCGCTCTGGGGCTGCAGCCGCCAGAGACCCACCCAGCATATCTGAGGAACTTGGTCGACCGAGCCTCGGCTGGGCAGTTCGTCGAGCTGGCGCGAGGCGAAGGAGCGCCAATCCTTTCACGACCCAGCCTTTCTGGTCTCTCTGCCTCTTTTGTTTTTCCTCCCTTTCTTTCTGCTATTTTACGATCTATGCTTATTCTGGGAATTCCTTAGACCCTTCCGTCTCCTGCCATTTCCAGCCATGCCTCGCTTCTAACTCGTTCCTTTCATCACTTGGTCCTCGAGATCGCAAATTTTCTTCATTAAAAGACATACTGGTGGGGGTAAAATCTGACTAAGAAACAAATGAGGAATCAAAGTAGCTCGAGAGAGCTCCAACATCATAAGACCTTATTGTGGTTCCATACATTTTCCGACTACTCGTGATTGCTCATTGGCATCCTGGTCAGGGAAAAGTCCCCAGACCAGAACCAGCATCCGGCTCGGAAACTGCGAGATGTCAAGAAAGCTGCAGCACTCCTTCGTCAGCTCCCTCACGGAGTCCTTGAGGCTGCCAGGAGTGATGAGTTTTCAGCTGAGCTTTCGGTCACTGAGATTCCTCCTCAGAGACCGGGAGGCGCCAACGTGAGCGCCTTCTGCGGAGGCGCGACCACGACGTACAGTCTGCCAGATTGCCGAGTCTACTTGCCACCGAGATGCTCCGGGACGTTTCTTGTTGGCGATGACTAAACAACAGTTGCCACGCCCAAAGTTCTGGGAACCTTTCGAGATGCTGGCACTCTTAAGCCGGAGATGTCCGCCTTTGCGACAGAGAGTGCGATGTCCATGAACACCACGGAAACAACATCAGAGCTGACCCAGTGGATCAGTCCTTGTGAAGGTGAGGGTACTTGGGGTCTCATCCTCGGTGACCCGGCCCGTTGTCCATTCGCCAAGCGGTTCCTTCCTGCACGCGATTTCGCAGGGTTTCCCCACCTGGCCCGTAGACAGATGCCATTCCCTTCTCTTGGCGAGGGCAACTCTGTTGCAGGGAGTGGGGGTTCTCCGTTCTTCTCCCTACTAACTCGTGGACAGGGGCGGCGGAGGAGATTCCTGCCCAAGAGGCCCGCCTGCACCTCTTCCTCACCCGTGATGTCGTCTACCCTCGACGGGCAGGTGTCGGCGCGTTCCGCGGCTGCAGCAAGCTGGATGACCCTACGCGACCCGCGACGGGCCGATCGGATCGAGGAGGACACCTTCATTTGTGCGCGCGAGAACTCGAGACTGGTCTGCAGAGGTGTGCCCTGCAGGGCTGCCCTTGGATCAGGACAGCGGTTCCCTCTTTATCTTCCGGGGAAACCTTGGGAGGATTACGCACTCTGGAAAGCCACGTCATCAAGGAACTCAACGGTCCGTTTCCCATTTTCATCTCGGGGAGTCGTCGGATTAGCGAAAAACTTAAATGCCATTAAGAGTTATTGCAGATTCTTAAGAGTTGTTCCTTCTTGTGCAGAAGTGCACGGAGATGATGTCGTTCATGAATTTTTATGAGCGCCTGCTCTGGAGCGCGAAGAGACCTCGGAATCCCGTTCTACTTTGTGGGTGTATCCCTATCTCCTGCACACACAGGAGTCCTCCGTGTGTTCAGGAAGGAATCCAATCGACCTGACGGTCGTCGTTCTATCTCCTCCATCTTCTTTTTCCCCACCCCCGCCCCACCCCATCCACGTTCGGATCCGTTTCGGTTGCGCCGGTGCCTCTCCACGCTTTCGCTTCGAGCAGCCCGAGCTAACGACCCACCCAAGTGCGCCGTTGAAACTTTTTGTTTATTCATTCGAATTACTCGTTCGCTCGTCGTAGTAACGGCTGCCTTATGAGTACCCATTAGCACAGCCCCATCCCCTGGTATTGGCTCCAAAGATTGAGTAACCTCCTAGGAATTCCTGTACGAAGAAGCTATTTGAAAATATGATGGATGGTGCTTGGAATCGGTGAGGAGTAATCAGAAAAGTGCTTAGAGTTAACTTAATATTCTAATATTCTGGAATACTATTTTCTCCACAGATTTGCCCATCCCCTCCACTAAACGAATCGTAAATAATGAATCAACCCTCAGAAAAAAAGGAAAAACCTCCTGCTGCTCCATGCATACTCCGGGAAAAACATCTCTCGAGAGATTAGATGACGTATGAAGTTCTCATTAGAGCGTTGCTAATCACTTAGTTGAAAAATTTATCACTTGCGAAAGGAAAAGAGGATTCGAAATATGAGGGAGAAGGTGTTTGGGTCTACTCCTCTCTCCCCTGCCCTTCCCTCCTCCACCTTCCTCGGTGGCAAGAAGACGAAAGTCAGATTTTTTCCCAAGCTAAAAAAAGGCAGGTCCTAAGAACGATTACACGCTTTGGTTCTAATTCATTGCTTCCTCGTTTTCTTCCCGGAAAAGCAGAGATTCGGCGCTCGGATATTTTGAGGCGAAGCGAGCAGAACGCTGAGCCGCCTCCCTCGTAATAAGTTGCTCCGCGCGCGCACTCGCGCAGGAGGGATTTTTCGTCCCCTCTTAGCTCCTCGCATGGACTGAGCAGGGACGAAAAGGGGAAGAGGAAAAAACGGGGGGGAGGGGGAAGGGAGGAGGGAAAGGAGATTGAGAGAGAAAGGAAAAATCTAATTCGAAGATTTTCCAGAGGCCGTTTTTCTTGAGAGGGCCATTTGCATTTCTGATCGATGACGAAGACAGCGTGTCGCGTCCTGCTCTCCTCCACGCCTTGAGTTTCGCGACGCACCAGACCGTCAAGCCAGCGGCGTTCGGCTTCACGTCACGATTTCGTCCAGGAGTCAACAATTCGGTCGACTTACTGCCCGAAGGGAGCGACCAGCTAGGGTGCGTCGCTACAACCACTCCTGCTCAAGTGGCAGGAGTCGGAGCTTCTACATTGGGGCATTGGGGAATCGCATGCAGTGCCCGTCGACATCACTGGACCTGGGGATCTGTGTGCCTGAATTGTAGCAGGTGCAGCGAACAGGAATCCCTCCTGCACCTGCTTATGGATTGTGATGCCCTCCGACCCCTGTGGGAACGTTTTGTCGCGACCCTGTGGACTCCGGATGGCAATCCCAGAGACCTTTTAGAACGCCTCTTCGTACGCAATGCTCAACAGCCTGTCTCATCCCCAGCAGCTCTGTGCTGTCTACGCGGGATTGTGAGTGCCTGGAGTGCTGCTGAAAGAGATGTGAAGATAGAGACACCATCCGCTTTGCAATCGGTTTCCTGAGGATAGCAACGAGATGGCTCCACCTGGGAAACATGCAGTCCGAAAGTGTCCGCATCCTTGAATGGATGCAGAGGACTCTACAAAGCAGGCAGCGATCCCTTCCCAAACCCTCCCAAAGTTCCTCTTTTTTTTTTTCGTGTTTCCTTTTATCCGTTTTTTTTTTTTTTTATTTCATTTTTATTTTTGTTTGTCCCTTCCCCTCTGCTGTCGAAGCGATCCTCGCCGGTCTGCGTACCAGTTTCTTAACAGGTTCGCAGATCAGTGGGTACGGTAAGACCAACAGCCTTTGTATGTTTATCGATAGCAATAAATGTCCCGGAGAAACCACTCCGGGCTGGAGGAGTCGGTGGCACTCGGCTTCCCGTCCGACGTCAACAGCGCGAGTCGACAGCCCGGTGGGCACGACTCGCTGGGGCGCTTGAGAACCGGGAAACCTCTTCGCATCTTTCTGCACATTCATGTGCAGAGTGCATCCGTGCGGTCAGTTCCCGGGAGCTGTCTCCTGCCCGAAAAGTCGTGGTCCCGAGGTTCGAGCCAAAAAACACATGCACATTCTCTTCCAATTCTTCCTCCGAATCAGCAGATCCTGCATTTCTGGGATGCGGACTGTGGAATTCGGACGTAGTTCAGGTAGGTTCCAGTTCTGATACTCGTAGGGGACGATGTGATTTATTAGGCTGCTCTGATACTCTCGTCAGCATCTCCTCTTGTTCGTCACTCTGCTGAACCCTGGAGCTCTGGAGGCCACTCGAAGAAGCGTAAAGCTCGCTCAAGGTTCAAACAGTTCCGGGATGTTGCAGTGGCTTGAATGCAGCCGAAGATCGAAAATTCAGCTCTGGGTCTTTGGCGCTCCTGACTTTCCGTAAGTGCCTATTGCTCATCTGTCAATATCATAGGTGATGTGCGCGGAGTTAGAACCACTGCCTGTGCAATCTCCGGCGAGCTGATGGTGAAGCACATACAATCAGAACACCCTCACACGCGAGATGGTGAAAAGCTCGCAGCCTTGGGGACGAAGCGCTTCACAAGGCTTCGTTCTTCCGTCGACTCGCAAGTCCGCTGTCGCACAATGCCGGAAGCACCACGGATTGACCTCGTGGACCCAGTCGCGCTCCCCGCACCTTTCCTGGTGGTCTTACGGAACGCCCACCTACGCATCGTTTCCGCGCTCGGAAGATGGTCTCAGAGTGCTTATCAGTCTTCTTGCTGAGTGCTGTGGACCAGGACCGAGTGTGCTAAAGGAAAAAGACTTCAGGCAGCGCTGCCAGGAAACCGTGCACGATCTTCTCGTTCCGGTTCCTCCAACCCGTGCTTGCTTTCCCGAAATGAAGTGGGATCAGAGTTCTGTGGATATCCTCGTACTGTTTCCCCTATCCAGAGGAGGCGGAACAGCCAGATTTACAGTACGAAATTCCAGTGTATTCGATCACGCTCAAAATAGGCGCGCTCGAAAAATGAAAATCATTCATATTGATGAATGAAGGGGGAGTCCTCGTATTGCGCGGATTATTCAATAAATGGTTCGTTCTCTTTATTTAATGATGACTAACCCCTGTTGCTCACATGACAATACATAAGAAGAATTTTTTTTTAAAAAACAAAAAAACAAAAAAACAAAAACAAAGTGTCGTTATGACCTGAAATCACCGCAAGGACACTTCACGAATCACTCATGTGGGAACGACATCTTTCACGACGAAACCTCACAAGAATAACAAGAGCTGGACCCACGCGTCAACATGAAAAGTGTTCCCAAAAATGGATGCGGGTTTAAATCACAATTCTGAACTCGCAGATTAGCTTCGGTGCTCAGCCAGGAAGCCGGTCTGAAAAAGTGATCACGTACGGCCTCGCTGTATAATTCGTACATGTTTCTTGCGAAAATTAATCGTACTTTACTTCCACGACAAAGCAGGATCTCTGATAAGTTCGAATTACTTGGAAGTACTTTATCCCGAAAGCATTGCTCCAGGGATTCGAGTGACAAGTAAAAACTCATTACAGTTGAATGAGTGGTTTTTATTTTTCTCTCGCTCCCTCTCTGTAAGCAGAGTGCACGGGAGGAGGGGCGCAACAGTTACGAACGGAGGAAGACGCGTGATTAATTCCACGGGAACACACAAAAAAAAAAAAAAACAAAAAAAAAAACAAAAAAAGAGATGCAAATCTACTGTGTGAACTACAGCGGCTGGCTGGAAAGCGAGGTTTCGACGCGGGAGCGGTCGCGCCGCGAGTCACGTGACTCGCTGCGGAAGCGGCGGCAAGGCGGCAGAGCCGGTTCACACCTCGGGAACAAGCTCTCCCGGACAAAGGGCACACCGCTCATCCCCCACAGAGCAACACGGGTAAGCCTCGAATGAGCCGGGGATGAAGCCTTCCGCCACGTTATCGGCGGAGGCGAACTCGTCGCGGGACTGACCCGCTGACCCCGGGTCCTTGTTCGCCTCAAACGCTCCGGGGACAGCCCTAGCATCCGGCTGAAGGAAGGGGCGGAGGGGAAGGAAGAGACGCGCTCTCGTGTGCCCGCAGCCAAGTGAGGACTTTCCGAACTCTTGTACGTCCGCGAAGAGGCAAGTTGACTGCCTTCGAGGGATGACCTCGGAGCGCAGGAATGCCCGACGCTCTGCGTCGGATTGCTCTCAGCCATCGGGATTTTTGGAGTTTCCTCCGAGTTCCGGATGGGCTGCTGTGTCGAAAGGAAGAAATGTTGCAGATGACACCGCCATCAGTATTCCCGCCCAGGGAAGGGACAGGTCGCTTTCCTCCCGCGGCTCTCCTCCTTTCCAGGAGCATCCCGAATCCCGAAAGTTTAAAAAAGCGTCGACCTCTTCGTGCCGTGCGAAAGAATCTGAAAGGGAGCACTGGATCTCGCATCCGCCTAGGGATCCTCTGCCTTCCCATCGATTGTCCTCACGCCCATGCACTCAATCGTTTCCATCCTACGAGATCGCTCCGGCGACGCTCGCGCTCCTACTCACCCCGGGGTGGTATCGCGGAGCAGGTCCAGCCACCGGGAGAGGGTGCCCGCGAGAGGCAACCTCGCTCCCCCGCCGCGTACACGCCTTTCAGATGTGGAAGAGGACAGAAGCGCATGCAATGCGGAAGAGAGTGACCCGTTTTTTTTTTTTTTTCCTGTTTTTGGTTTTCCATTGGTCTCAGGACTCGAGGGACACCATGAAGCTTTCATGGACCTCCGAACGCAACCCCACACACGCGTCTGCTTGTGTGACCGGAGGGCTCGGCGAACCGCAGTCCATCGGAGGCGATTAGCATCGCACCGTCCTCGTGGACGCGACGTGCACGTGACCTCCGCTGAGTAGAAGCGCCCCGCGGTGATGGGGGGGGGGGTGCATCGTGACAAGTTATCGCGTCCTCGTGGCTCCCCCTTTCGTGCTCGGGCGGCTATCTCGAGGCAATCCGCCCGCACCACTTCTGCTGGCAGGATCTTAGGGTCCCCAGTTCGGACCTCCTCTCGCCTCTCTAGGGGCGACCAAGAAATACGAAAGACCCCGAACTGCATCTCCAGCGAGTGCCTGTTCGGCTTCCACGGCAACCGGCAGAGAACGGGAAGTGGGTCTGTTTTCGCCATAAGGGGTCACCTTCGGTGGCCCGACGCCTAAGGCGTATGTCCCTTGAAAATCGGCGGAGGTCCAGGCAAGTATCCTGAGCGTCCTCGTCGTGAATAACTCCACACGCACTAGGAAGGGAGAAAGGGGGGAGGAGGAAGCAAATAAATAAAATAAATAAATAAACCTCAGGATAGCCCGCACGCGTGAGATTTAGATCGGGACCTTTGTCTCCTTTTGTGTGTGTGTGTATGTGTGTGTGTACATGCGTGTTCATCAGTGACGTCAGTTTATTCGGGAAGCATAATGGTTGCTGATCTACTCATCATAGAGTTTTCGATCTTTGTTTTCGAAACAGATTAGTCGTCCCGTGTTTTGTCCCTCCCGAAGATGCGGAAATTTCCGCCAGGAAGGAAGCAGTGAAAAGAATCGCGCCTCGCGCGTTTAATCGGCTTACGGTTGCCTTTTCCCGGTTGGATACGGAAAGGAATAGGTCCATTATACGGGGCAATTCGGCTCCACTCGAGTGTAAAACGATTTCAAATTGGACGGGAGAAGCAGGGGGAGGGGAAGAAAAGAGACGTATAATAAATACCCTTTCGTGTGATTGCGGCCGATGGGACTAATCATGTGGAACAGTGGAATTACTTAATTGCTAATACGAGGGGACCGTGGACCCCAAAAAAAATCTTTTTTCTTCTTCCTCCTTCTTGCTTTCTGTCTTCCGAGTCCCAAGCGTCCCTGATCGGGAAGATTGTCCAGGCGGCCGTGCCCGGGACAGCGAATGCGGTCATCCTGCCAACGTTCGCGAGAGAGGTCGGCGGCCTCAGCGGAACAGGACGCGTGTTGGACGGAAGCGCCGGCGCGCGCGCGCCATCTGGGAAGCAGTTGGGATGAGCTTCGGACGAGGAGGAGGAGCGATGGAAGAGGGAGCTTCGCGTCCGTGGTGCTCGCTCGCCGCGAATCGGTGGGTGGGTGGAAACCTTGTCCTGTCCCTCTCTCAGAGCACCCTCAGGTTCAACCTCTGGAAAGAGCCTCCAGTATTCCAGCCTCCACCCTGAGAGAGCAGAGGACACAGGCTGTAGCAGCGGCGCGCTCCGCCCCCGGACTCGCGCGCACCTTTACGACGACGGCGGATCTTCCTGGATGGTTCGGATGGTTCCCCGCCCACTCACCACCACCTTCGGGAATCGGAAGCGACCCGGGAACAGATGGTTTCCTCCCTCTGCTCCGGGCAGTTTTCGGTCGCGTCTCGGATTTCCCCTCTCCTCCCATATCCTTGCCTCTGGGGCGGCCTTCCCGTCCCGGGTTCTTCTCTTCCGCCTAGCTCCACTTCGCTTAGCCGTCCGACCGAGCGTAGGCAGAGACGCCTGCGGAGCGTGGTTGCCGCACAGCCCCGGCGGGCGGATCGTTAGGATGAGAGGTGGCCGAGGATCCAGCCCCGGGAAGGATGAGAGGAAGCCGCCCGGCAGGCTCGGTCCAGACCCTTATTACCCATAACAATCACTCGGATCCCGTCTCTCCAGAGATCAACAAAACGAACGGATCCCCCAAATGAAGCCAGCCCCAGTTTAATGTCGACTTGGGGATTCGCTGCCGTCTCTCTCCCCAGCGACACGTGTGGGGAGGTGCCTCTCCCGGAAAGCATTGATCCTGGATCGCAGGATCGGAAAAGTGGGCGCACGGGGAAAGCCAGCATCTGGCACGAAAACTGACCATGGGGACGACCTTGTCGCTGCCTCCACCACCCACACTCCCACACCTGGCGGGTCACCACCTTCCGCGCGGGACATCCTCAGGCAGCGTTAAGAAGAAACTGTTGGGATTTGGCTGTGCATCAAGGAAAACCCGCAGCGGCATCCCTGGCTCACGCAGGGATGGATGGGAAGCGTCCGACGCATCGAGGCGGGAAAGGCGAAGCGGCTGAGCTTCCAGTCGGGAAAGGAAAGGGAGGAAGAGCTTCCGAGAAGATGCGGATGTGGACTGCAGGCAGCGAGGGTGGTGTGCCCTGCTCTGCTCTGTCCCTCCTTGCGATCTAACTCCGCTGATCGATCGTACGCTCCCTGCTTTGCCCGTGCCGAATGACCGCCGGCCGGCCAACCCGGCTTCCTGCGCTCGCGAGTCCGAGGCCCGCGGAGCGCGCGCGAGGGAAGCAGCCGCTGCTACCGCCAGGGTCCGCCGCGGTCTCGGGGAGACAGGAAAGCGGTGAACCCGAGTGTGCTCTGGGAGAGGGACGGGGTAGCGTCCCTCCTTCCCGGTTAGTGGCAGGCGAGCACCACGGACGCGGTATTTTTGAAAGCGTGAACTCGAATTCCTCTTCCGCATACGCAAATCCTGCCTCCGGCTCTGGAACGTATTTCCTCTGCTATCTCGCATGTGTGTATGCGCGCGCGAGCGTTTTTTTTATGCATCTGACGCTCTTCGTGCGTGAATTCCATAAGGCAGGTGGAAATTCGAAAAAATAAGTAAGAATCAATATAGGCAGGTGGAAAAAATTTGGAAGCAGAACGAAGTTATCTTGGGTGAGAGGAGAGATTTGTCCACTTCCTCCCGACCATCTTTCGAGAACATCTCTTCCTCTTGGAAGCTGTGTTTAAATTTCCGATTGAGAGGTGCAGTTCGTACGAGCCAAGGGCTGAAACTCCTTCGTTCCATTTCAGCATTTCTTTTTCTTATTTTGAGTCAGGAAGCACAAATCAAGTAGGTTGCGTAGGCTGATTCCAAAGTAGTCTCCTTGGAAACGCACTTTCGAGAGAGCTTGCACAGCTGCAGCGTGTCTTCCACTGCTAGGCTTGTTTCGCTGCCCTTCTCTGGCCCGTACGTTTCAGAGGGTCATCCTTGTACTCGCCTGCCTAGGTTCTCCAAATTAGGATCTGCGGTGTCTGATCTCTCCATTCATTTCTCCTGCATTTAGAAACGACCGAACAGGATCGGTGTCAAGGGAATGTCACATGAATATCTGCCTGGGATAAACGCAACAGTGCCTCAGTGGACAGCAGACTTTCCATGTGGCATTAGAGGGTAACACTCTGGCAGATTTTTTGCTTAAGCAAAAGAAACTTCTGGAAACCGGACCGAATTTGGACTTCTTCTACGAACATCTTGATTCTCGCTGCACCACACTGAGGATGATGTATCCGAAATAACCTTCTCGGCATGTCTTCGTATGCAGGTGGGCCGATGTCGTAATTTCTGAGGAAGGAAACTGCAGTCTAAGACATGCATCAAAAAAGCTGAGCTTGGCTCAGCTTGGATCGGACAGGGAAGGTGCAGCGAAGAGACTTTAGAAGAAACAGGAAGTGTCTCTGTTGTTTAAGCAATGAGGAGAATCATCCATCGATCCGACCCATGACTGTTCGGAGTCACATTTTCGCAACAGGAGGAAGAACAAGTGAAGAACAGTTCGAATCCGTCGTAGGTCTGTTCCGTTGCTCACTCATCGCTGCTGGATCTGTGCCACTTGCAAATCAGATGGTTATTTGTTTGAACTAGGCACCCAAGAGATGGAACGTCTGCATTTAAGGAATGTCTCTGCTCTTTCTGGAAGCATTCCACCGAGACAGTACATCAAGTCTTCGGATTCCTCGGCGTTCCCTGGTCGTTCATTGTGGAATCGGCAAGTTTTAATCCTGCCCTCGAGCTGTACAACTTTTAAAACAGAAAAAGGAACGAGTTTTTTTCCCACGAAATTCTGTGGGATCGTGAAGGAAGAAATTTTTCCCCGTCAACCAAGCAAGCAGTTCGAACGTTGTTGACCCTCATCATGACTTCCATCCTCCTATTCCTAGCCCGAGGTTGAATTCTGTGGTCTCTGTCTTCTAGAATCTTCATATGTGTACCAAAATGTGCTTACCGACCTATCTGCTCAATCTGCCTCACTTGAACGCTGGGTACAAACATTGTCTTTTTTAAGAAAGCCATCTGCAGCGCCACTCAGGAGGGAGGACTGAGAGGAAAATGAAGTTTCAGCTGTGGGGCAAAGAGGAATTTCGGTTCTGATTGGAAAAATTAACGTATTTTGCGACCCCGTGTTAGACTTTCACTCGTCGCTGTCGTCGATCTCGTGTTGCATTCAAAGTTTCAGAGTCGGCTCATAGGAATCCCAATGTGGTCACAGGAGGATTTCTCGCAGACCCTGAGAAATCCCGCTTCCATGAGGCTGCTGGATCCCCGCAATGGTTCAACATGCTCTTGAGCTTCTTTCAAGTTTGCATGTCAACAACCGTCAGTGGGAATCTCGCGCTTTTCCGTGGTCCCTGTCTGCCATGCCAGCGCAGTAGGGGAAAACATTCATCCGTACATGCTGATGGCGATGTTTTTATAATAAAGCTTGCTGGCATGAAGCCTTGCACACTGGATCTCAGGAGACAACCGTACTTGGGCGCGCCCCGTTGACGTGGGAAGCAAGGAAGCCTTTGGTTGCGTGTAGGTTAGGTCGCGCAGAGCTTCCCGCGGTCGTTTTTCTGTTCTTCCCTCTGTGATGTGTGGTTCTCGGAGATCCGCTCTGTCGTCTACCGAACGGTCCTGTGTTTATGATTTCTCTTTTGCTTCTAAGTAATGAAGTTATTTTCCATGAGGGTGATGTCACTCTTCTTCGGGAGGCTGGAAAAGTCATCCGAATTCCCCTCAAGGGAAAACTGCATCGTCTCACTGTGAACGCCGTCTTGGTGTACACTGTTTTGATCATCAATAGAAATGAATATTCGTTTTTCGTAGGTATCCCGTTTCATTGACGACTGAGCCCAAGCAGCCACGTAGTTGAGCACTTATGTTGTCAGTAGAGGTCTCATTGATTGCTCCTATTCCGTTCGCGTGAGGTTTTAGTGCGGTAAGCAGCCCAGTATCTTTCGGGCATGGGATTATCACGAGCGAATCTGACAAAAGGCTTCTTTAATTTTATTTCATGTGTAATTTCACCGGACTAATCGATTGTTGTTGTCAGCATCTCTCTCTTAAGTGATCGCATTAGTTCTTGACCGTCGTGGTTTCACGCGTAATCCGTGGGCGCCTGAATACCCAAACAAAGATTATTAGGTTACTGTGGAGTTCATATTTCCCGTACGTTCCCTCCTCCTCCGAATCAAAGGGCACATCTTGAAGTTGAGCAGCCAGGCAGCGACACCGGGCTTTTGCGTGCAAGATTTTGCACCGGAATGAGAAATGACTCAGAGGATGACACCTTTTTAAAGGAAAAGGGGGGAAACGGTTCCTTTGAAAGTGCGATCCGGGAAATGGTCCAAGCAATCATGTAAAACTGAGATGTTGATACCTCGCATGCTTCAGCAACTTTGCTTCAATAGAAGTTCCGTGTCCACCGTCATTGCAAACGTGTACATTCCCTACGCAAGTGAAAGTCATCATTGCCTCCTCATTGAAACATCACTCTTTGTAAGTGCGTGCAAACTTTATAATTTACTTTAGAATCTTCTGGCTTGTTTCGATTGAAGTAACATCCGCATCCCCCAGCAATTGCCCAGATCGATCATCTGAAGATCTTTCATTTTTGAAAGGTTAAAAAAGCGTGAAGAGGGATTGGGAAGAATCCTTTCGCGTGATCTTCCTGCCATTTTTTGATGGATCTAGATTGAGAAAATCGATCTGATAATGTCTGAAATTTTGTGATTCCTGGAGTCATAATGGCTCATCAAATGGAACAGGAAAACCATACAGCAGAATGTTCTGATTCGAAACGAACCTTAACAGTGAAAGAGAGCACAAGATTCGACTTGCAATGAGAAGGATGAACTCTTGCATATTTTGAGAGAAAAAATAAAGATGTGTGGAGAGTCCTTTCGTCGTTGTTATTTCAATTTCTAATGGATCGTTTCAACTAATTTCTTAAATTGAACTGTTTTATTCAAAGGAATGAGTTCATTGAATGGAACCTTTTTCAAGATGAAAAGACACATTAACGCCCAGCATCTTCTCCTAAAAAAAACAAAATTCACTTTACGAAAAATGCAAGTTTTGTTTACGCACCCTCTGCTAACTCCAGCGTCGTAGTTCGTTTTTCTGGACGAAACTTATTTTCGATTTCCTCTAATTTTTTATTCTTCGTTTCGGGGACGTAAAAGAAGCAGAAAATGAATGCTAACAGATTCATGATGGCGAATGATAAGAAAATCCCACCCGCGCCAAGCAGTGTTAATAACGGCCCGAAAATATAGCTAACGACAAAGGCCATGAGCCAATTAAAAGATGAAGAGATGGCCGAAGCCTTGTTCTTCACAGAGGAAGGAAATAATTCACCCATTATGACCCATGGAATGGGTCCGAATCCGACTGAAAATCCTATAATATATAGCATCAAAGATATGAGTGGTATGATTCCAAGGGCTCCAGGATCTTCAGACGGTTTGAAGAAGAAATACCCAGACAGCATTACCAGTGAAAGTCCTTGAAGTGCACTGGAAACGAATAGCAAAATACGCCTTCCCAGTCGATCAATTAATAAAATAGACACCCCTGTCATTACTACTTGAATAACTCCTATGATTATCGTGGCAATATTGTCATTAATGGAGGATTTGGACATATGAAAGATATCCACCGTATAGAACATGACAGCGTTGATTCCTCCAACCTGTTGGAAAAACATTAAGGAAACTGAAACCATTAATGGGCGCACAGTCCAAGTGGTAAATAGATCTTTGAAAGTCCCCTTTTCTAAATTGGCCTTCTCTAAATACAAGCGAGTCTCTTCTAATTCTGCTGCACTGTCATACTGTTCTCCACGGAACCATTTCAAAGCCTTCAGTGCTTGATCTTCCTTTCCACGAGACAAAAGCCAGGTAGGGGACTCACGAGAGAAAACCATTGCTACCGTGAGTAACACGGGAGCCAGCAGACAAAAGAACGCCAAGTGCGACCAACTAAGCAAGGAGCCGGCGATGTAGATGACCATAATCCCTGTGGTAACGCAAAATTGGACAAAAGTGCTTATTTTGCCACGCACATCAGGCTGAGCTATCTCGGCAATATAAGGAGGCACGACACAGCTGGTAATTCCACATGCTAGTCCGCAAATGAAGCGCCCTATGAGGATTAACGCCACCAGTTGAGTTGCTCCTATTGTTATAAAGCCAATACAGAATAGGGATGAACAGACAACAAGAAGGACCAATTTGCGTCCGAATCGAAAGACAATCGTCCCTGCAACCAGGCCTCCGACAAATCCTCCCATAGGCATGAGACTACCTGAAAGGAAATTGTGGTCAGCGTTCGCTCCGAAACGCACATTTCATCACAGCTTTTGTTTCTTAGGGAAAAAGTGCTGTGCATCGAATCAAGCAGTCCGAAATTTCCACAGGCTTGAGAGAAAACAAAAAGATCTCGTCGCAAGAGCATGTAAGAATAGGAATGACGACTTTTACTGGAATCGTCAGGTATGAGATCCCGATACATTCGCCTGCGTTTACTGCCCAATCCGTACAAAGTGTTTCGGATCTTTTTCTTCATCTTTTATTTCAAAAAGGCAATTTCAAAGAATAACACACTTGAAAGTTTGGATGCAGCAGCAAAGCAGTCGTTTTGCAGTAGTGCCGCAACGGAACGAGTAAACACAAGGTGCCACTATTGATACTTTTGAAGGATTTCTCCATTCGGGAACATTGGGTGCACAATTCGACATTAATCCCCTAGGATGAGTGATTGGGTCGAAAGTGTTTATAAGCAGCTATACTGGTCAATGTTTCAAAAACCCGTTAGCAGCGTAAATATGGTGTTTTTCTCTTTGGTAAAAATAGTCTTTACTTTTATTTAGAGTTATCAAGTATTGAGAATTTAAGCATGGAATCAGTTTGAATTTTGAAGTTAGAACAAACTTCGAGTGTACGACATATATCAACCGCACGAACACATCTTTGTTTACTTCAGAAACTTCACCATTGGAGTAGTTGGCCAATGGGAAAACTACCCGATAAAAACTCAGATTTTCTATATTCAACATACTTGGACATGAAGAATCAAGTACTCTTAAGAGTAACAGCCACAAACACACAAAATGTATGAAATTCGTGTATATTTTGAGTACTTCTGAATATCCGAAACTCCCCAAAACAGTCGATCGCGTTTTTTTTTGTTTTTTTTTGGATGGGGGGGACAAAGGTCATCGGAACGCATTTAGACAAAAATGAACGTATTTATATGGAAAATAATCAATAGAAAATGAAATTGATTCTAGAAAGGAATTGTTCCAACTAGTGGATCTTATAATAAAGAACGCAATCATGCTTTATATCAAACCATGTCCTACTAACGGCAGACTTGTTTATACATACAAAGTAAAAACAAACATTTATTTGTCGCTGGAATTTTGTAATCACATGTACATATGATGACATGATAAGGCATTTTGTATGCAAATTACAAATAACTGTACGATGCACAACGTAGCTACGTGAATGAACATTTAATCTCTGTAAACTAATATTCCTAAATTTCCACAATGACTTTAGTTTGAAATCTGCTGACACTGGTGTTGAAATAAACCGAATTGACAGTTTTTTAAGGCACCATTAGTAAATGAGCATAAAACATTGAATCCTTAGGAATTTCGAGACTTTCGGATTCAAAAAAGCAAATGGTTAGAGTCTTGGAAGATAATTATGACCCAGTTTCCCGTGTGCACTTTCTGATGAACTTTCTCCTGCAACATTCTATAAACTTTCTGATCTCTCGTTTGGTTTGCTTTTTTTTCGGCTGATCAGTGTAATTTAACAGGGCAGGATAATTTGACTTTTCAAACAGTCTGATACGTTTAACTTTTAAAATGAAAATTATTTTTCTTTAATTAATAAACATCCAATATGTTTTTATTGGAAAATACCATTATATGTATTATTTCTATAGTTTTAATTGATTTACCAAAATCAGTTAGCTCCAATTAGCGATTTTAGTTATTTTACATATAAAAGGGGTTGACGATTTCTGCTTACATAATTTCATGTCTTTGTTACGAGTATTTGTAAAAAGAAAAAAAATACAAAACATGGGTATTTTATTTACCAATCCAAGATTTCAGCAGGTCGTCTTTCGCCAAGATTCCCTCTTCTTCCATTGATGGCAAAGCTGGAGATGTGTAACCGATAGAAAATCCGGCTGCAAGCCAAGCTAGGCAAGATGCAATGCCAGCAAAATACTAAAGAGGAAAAAATTGCAGTGACACTATTTTTGCTTATAAATAAATATTTCTATTTGACGATAATCATTGAGGAAATCTTTCATTCTGGAAACACTAACATTTGGAGTTCACACATTTGCAAAAGTAAAACTTCATTCATGTCCGACGGAGTCCCTGTGACATGAAATTCATTGAAATGGCACGCCCTCATATCTCTAGGGGTGAAAAACAGGAGATTATGCATTCATGTTGAGACTCTAAAGAATATTCGAATGCATTCACGTGCATTCGTAGGACATCATCGTTGTACTTGCCCTAGATCACGAATATCTAAACATTCCTTCTCATATACGGTGAAAACTTATCTTTATGCTTTTTTATCTATTTATTTGTATCATTATCACCAACCTGATTGAAAACTTTCGAGTGAACCTTTACGTCCTCTGGATTGTTTAATATTCTTCTAGTATCTTCTTCCATTATCTTTTATGGCGAAATGATCTATTGGAGTTCAATGAAATTATAATCTCTTATTTCCTCCTCGTTAATCGGAATATTCCTGTCAATTCTACATCATGACAGACGGATGAACTACAGAAAAAAGAACGTTGGTTTCTCAAAATGCAGATTTTATCTCATCACTAACCTGCATCAAAGATACAACACAACATTTCTTCTTTCGTTTTTCTTTTATCCTTCTATAAACGAGATAACACAGATGAGAAGGCGGTTAATATCTAACGTAACCGGACTTTGTTTTTGTTATTTTTTTGAACTTCGAAAAGCAGATCATAGTTCCTTTGTTCGAAGTGGAAAAGAATTTCAAAAAATCGATACATTACGAAACAATGGGCTTCTCACCGTCCAATAATGTGCCTCCGTCCCTCACGGCGTTTTCATGACCATTGTGAAACCAAAGAAACGGAAGAGGAAGAGGAAAGAAAAGGGGGGGGGGGGAAACAAGAACAAATGTTGTGGTTGTTGAGGGCGGTTCAATGTGAACAAACTTCCGCCCTCAGGGTGCACAAGCAACACCATTCCATAATGATTCCAGTGAGTATTGGCATCATTTGCAGCACGCCGACGGGAATTATTACCTGCGAAGCAACGTTCCGAAAGATTTGAGATTTTCCAGAAAGGCTCTTTTGGAAAATCGAAAAGCATCTTTCCTTCATCTTCTTCAAATGGTGATACGAACCGTTCTGGAATTTACCGATCTCTCAAAAGATTTGTTCTGTGTATACCAAAAGAAACAAACACTAGTTGCAGATTCCACAGCATTTGATGGATTCTTACTTATATCCGATATTATTGATATCTGCTTTTGATTGAGAAAGGTTCTTAGAGAGACACAGGAGCCATAAAAAGCAAATGAGGAATGAAAGGAAAGAAGGATGAGTAGGAAAAAATGCGAAGAATAAGAAATACGATAGGTACAATTGGTTGGGTTTAAATGCATCTTCATTTTTGGACTTTGAATGCAAAAAAACAGACACACATTTTCATTGGATAATTAATTTGATTTAGTAGCAGTTTTCCATATAGTGCTGCAATAGGATCCTCACTGGTCCACTTAATTGGGAAGCCTAGCCAATTTGGTACAAATGCAGTGTTGTTTACAACGCAAGGCCTGGCATAATTTGTGACTGTGTCAAGATTGCCAGGTATGGTTTGAGGGCATCAATGTTATTATTTTTTTCCCTATATAAATAAAAACCTCCATTACCTTGTTGGGATTATCTTTGTGAGAAAATTGTCATTCATTGCTTTTTCGAATTACAATCCGCGAACGCGGTTTCAGTTATAGTTTCACCTTTCTTATTTTATGAGCTTTCAACTTTCCAAATCAAAACAAAAAAAAGGAGTTCTAAAGGGGTGTCTTTTTCCATGCTATTGAAGCATTAGGAAGTGCTGAATCAAAAGTGAACTGCATTTCCCCTCCTTCAATAAATAATCTGAGGATCACAATTTGCTCTTCCATTCAGGCCTGACATTTCCGTTTAGATACGCTTCTTGATGCTCTCCGAACCCAATTAGCGATTATGCTTTCTAATAAGCATTTTATTAGCATGAAAGTAAACCGTGCAATAAATCAAGAATAGAGATAATCATGAAATAAAAAGATCGAAAGTTATGACCGACTTTAGGCAGAAGAAAACGATTAAGCGTAAAAGTAGCCATAATTTTCTTGTATCTCTTTTGAAAACACTGTAAAACCGTTTGGACAAAAAGCACCCAGTACATTAATTCAGTGCAGATGCAATGTGAGGATATTTTATTTTTCGCAACGAAGAGTATCCTCTCTAAGAATTCATTATAGCAACCCATTGATAGGAGCGCATTAATTCATCTAAGGGAACCAAATTATGCATTGCTTTATTAGTTTGAAGAGTAAGGTGAAAATTTTTATGCTTCTGTAATGCTGCATAAAACTACTCGTTGAAGTATTTTGCACAATGGATTCTCTGTTATTGTCAATGAAAATTGCAGTATCCACGCAAATGGGACATTTTTCGAGACATTAAGATGCTGAAATGATGGACGACGCAAATGTTGAAGTCGTTTCTGCTATAGCTGAGGTTGATCCACAGCTTTTCCTAAGTAATGTGTGCCTGAAATGTGTACATTTTTGATAATTCTGAATTCATCATTCTACTTCAATAACGGTTGTTGGTCGAAATTAACTGTTTCACTCTTGTAAACGCACACACATAGAAATACATCAGATGTTCATGTACAAACTGAAAGTTTGGCCTTGAGAAAGTTTTCCAAGACGCTTTTTGTTTTCTGTAGAGGAGGCTTGGAATACTGCAGTGGATCTTGTACTCCAGGAAGTTTGATTCAAAACCGGTGCTAGGTATAAGATATTGAGACGGTACAAACACAAACACTATTGGCGGCTCTTGGATCGCTTACTCTGCTAGCACAAGAAATAATGTACGTAGGGATAAGTATTCGGGGCCAACGCTTATGCATCGATGACCTGTCAGTTAAAGACACACCACGAAGAGAAGCCATTGAGAGACGCAACTGTGCATTCCGATTTCTGATCTTGCATTTATTCTTTTTCCAACTTAGATTTCAATCACCCTAATGTAGACCTCTTAGCGGATCCTGTTTTTCCAGTTATTTGGAGGAAAAATACAGATGTCTTCACGAGGATTTCTGCCCGAAGGTTAAGCTGAATTGGAGGAAACGGTAGCTTTGTCATGCATACCTAGACTTATGAGTTTTGTTTGACGTTTATAATTGGAAGAGAAGGATTCCAAACACGTCAGGCAGGTTGTCAGTTCTGTGCGAGCACAGACAAATGTATTGAAACGGATTCGAATTTGGCGAATATGAGGATGAAATGGGAGACATTTTTTGTTGCAAGCATATTTCGATGACGTCGAAGAGTCGCTCCGATTTTTTCCACGCAGTGCCCTGACAACGTTGTCCGTTTCGTCTTTTTGACCATAATTGATACTGCTTTGGCAAGTCAGGTCAGTGTCTAACACAGTTTTGTCAAAGGGAACATTTAGTTTTATTTCAGAAGGTGGAGTACTTCGGAAAAATGAAATACTAAAGGAACTGAGTAGGAAAACACACACACACAAAAAAAAGAAACTGAGTAGATGAAGGCTCATGGGGGTGGTGATTTGTGAATAAAACCTGCAAGAAAAAAGAACAAAGGTATATGCAGTGTCACTCTAAAGAAGGAAAAAGTGTTTATGCCACGAAAACTCACTAGATTTTTGATTAATGATAAATTAAACTTTCCAAAGTAAAGCATACTTTTGTGTAAAATAAAGGCCGTAAGCAATTCCCCGTTTCTGGAATCACAATGCTTTTTGAGAAAGTGGGAACGAAATGCTTATAGATTTCATGACTCGAAAATGTGGCAGCGAGGCCCATTCCCCACTCAAGCATTCTTGGATCCTCTTCTTCGTTCAGAACAACATGTGGATGGCAAGTGTCTGTTGCAATAGAACGATTCGCAAGCATCCCTCTGATGGTGAGATTCGGATGCCTACGTCCACAGTCAGTCCTTCGAGTTGCCGCTGAAACTCGGCCAAGTCTCTGCTTTGAGTCCGTACACTTTTGAACGTGAGATCGTAGTTTGGCATTTGCAAACTTCGGTTTCAGATTCGACAGCCAAGACGAACCTCCGGCAACTTGCAGAGTCGCGAAAGGGCATCACCATCACGTCTCTGCTGTGGTTCCTGAGATTTTCCAGCTACCTGTTTCGTAAGATGTGTGACGATCGTGCACTACGTATTTCTCTAGAAAGAGAAATCTCTCAGATTTTAGCGATCTTGAAAACAATAAGTGAAATAGGCGATGCGAGGTGAAAAAATTCCTTTCCCGAGATACAGAACGATCAATATGTATGGCATCTTATTGACTACCAGAGTCTCCTGAAGAGGCGAAAAATCGCCTAAAAAATCCGAGATGATGAGTTCAATTTTCAATTTATTTAATTTTTTTGAGTTACACAGCAAAGAGGAGGAAAACCTTCTAGAAGGCTTCTTTCCGAGAGCGGAAGCTGTTCACAGAGATCGTCTGCACATGTGGGATCTGCAGCTTCCGCGATCTAGTAGATACCAAATCTTGTTTCGGCCATAAACTGAAAAATATTGAGGACAGGAGACGTTTCGGAATCGCGCAGAAAAATGAGAAGGCGTTTAACAGGCCTGATTCTGAAATGTTTCATCGGCTACCATCAATGAACATTCTGGAGATTACACGAGTGGTTGCGAAAGTAGCTATTTCTGCAAATTGAGTGTCGGTTACAAGGATGGGATTTTTTTCCCTTCCTGCCTCTGAATGCTCTAAAGGGAAACGGGAGAATATTGACGTCTAATGAAGAGTTCCAGGATGTCTGATGAAAGATCCATGCAATTGAGTGAGATGATTCGGCGAGATGATTTTGCAAGCGTCCTTTTACAAATTATCCTCTTGATGCCTCCTTTATGTCACATGTAAATCGATCCGAAAGGATGACCCAAAAGGCCCTGACAGCTCCCGAGATTGAAAAAGACGAAAAGCAAAATAATTTATGTGTACCCCCGAATAGGCTCTGCCTCCTTCCAGGAAAGCAATCAGGAATAGCTTTAAGCTTGAGCGGCAACACACGCTGGACATCGCCTATATGAATGTTCATTTTTTTATTCTTGTGTGCTTTGCATGTCATTTGAAAGTTTGGATAGTTGCTTTCTTCAAGCGCATCTTTTGAGTCCAGTGCAAATGATAAGGAAGCAAGAAATTCTTCCAAAATCCAAGAAATCAGATTGAAAACCCGAATCCACCATCCCTGAAGTACCGCTGTTTCTCAAAGCAGCTGCTTGACCGAAACGCTAAGATGGACACTCAAATATCCCAAGCAGAAAAGCAAATCAAGTGTTTGTTTGCTGAACAACCTCAGGGATCAGTTCTCAGGTTTACAAACTCGGAGTGACTTCTGGTTTTCCTTCCGATGTACATCCATGCATGCACTATTTTGCTTCATTTAGCCTTTTCGTCATTCTTGTACCAGTCGACAGATCTGTACATGCGAATCAACGGCCTTAACAGACGCACAAACACAGATGCTAACAACCTTGAAAATTCATACACCATGTGCAATATTCCAGGACAAGATTAAAAAAAACCGGAAAATGATAACTTTTGGTCGTTTCACTTGTTACTTTGCGTATGTGTCATTATAATTAACTACACAGGGGTCTCAAAGTCATAACAACGCTAAGCAAAAAAATTGGAAGACAGTGACTTAGAACATACAATTACACGTTACGTACGATCTTCCATGACTTAGAGATTTGCATCAAACATCCTGAAAAGCGATTAATGCAATCTTTGCTATTGCTTCACTTCGTAATGAAATTTTGATGCACTTTATTCTGTTTATCGTCCAGAATTTTCCCATTACTGTGTGTGTGTGTGTGTGTGTTTCACAGATTATTTTGAATGTTTGTTTTTTCATGTTATCGGTAGGAGCACCAATGCTGTGATTACACACGCTCATTACGTATAGGAAAAAGTACATCGAATAACCATGAATCACGGAGAATATAATGATCATCGCGACAATTCTGTTTTCAATTGAAGCCTGAAAGAAAGCAGCACTTGGACGGTGCCTAGGGAAGCCGTTTAGAAAGCAGCATCTTTCAGCTTCCTAGAGATCATCAGCGCACCCCATGAATTGCTTTCCAAGTGCGACAAAAGGTTGTAACAAAGTGGGGGACCTTGTACCATATGGAACTCATTTACACGACGTTTCATCTACGGTTGAACGAAAGTCATTCAAGTGTTTCATGGCAATGCACGACCCTACAGATAAACCAAGACACAGATTACTTATTCGTTCCCTTCAATCTTGAATCCATTTCTCAAACTTTCGCCTGAGTAGCTTGCTTGACTACGCTTGTGGGATTGCTCATTTTGGTCCAACCGGCTCATCATCTTTCCGTGAGACGAAATGTTCGCAAGTTGGATGGGAAAGCGTGTTGCCAAGATGCTTTCCCCGTAAGCGTATTCAGGGCGTTGACTCGTTTTTGCTTGCAAGCAATTATTTTTAATTTTTTCGCTATTCCATTTAATGAACTCTCACTCTGTTCTGGCACAGAAGATTTTAGCGATCTATTTAATAGTATGTAGATCATATTGAGCGGAAAGAGAATCCCCCCCCCCCCATCTTTATTTGAAGGAGATCAATAATTGAGCAGTATTCTAGATTTATGCATTCTTGATTACATAATTAGGTGCATGAATCGAAAATCACGTCAAAAAAAAAAAAAAAAATCAATAATTTCGAAAAGAGAATAAGGCACATGAAATCAAGCAAAACTAAAAGATTTTTTTAAAAAAAATGTCATACTGACCTACGGGCATTTAAGAGGGATAACGAACATCTAGAATGATAAGAAAAAAAACATTTAGGAAAAGTTGAGTCATGGTTATGCAGTCATTGGCACGTCGGACTCACTGCATGTGTGATCATGCAATTGATTTGTAGGAGCGTTTAAGCTACCACGTCGTATTTATCAACTTATAAAATTGGATTCTTTGTGGTTCTCTCTCTGCTCGCTTCTCTATTCAAGTACCATTGTGCCACGATGACGGGTTTGAACTGATGCACGGCTAAACTTTATTAACTTCTGGAGGGGCTTGGCAAGTGCTATCAGATTGCAAGTAACGTCGCTTCCGGTTCCTGCTGAAGGAAAGAGTTCACATTCCGGCATGACCGAGTGGTGACAGAGGCGGAAACAGCTCACTTTGGACTGATGCAGACCGAGCTGGAAAGTTTTTACCCTCCTGAAGTCACTGTATTACCGCCTTCTCCTCTTATGAACAGATATACAAGCTTCGTTTTCCGCTGACCACTTCGGTTACTGAAAACTCCTTGATTTGCTTATTGGTTGCTCCTCCCACTACATCACTCCCATGATTCATTGCTTGTTCCGACTTTCACGAACCCCCCAGATCATATTATTATCTTCCCGAGATGGGACCACGTATTGTTCGTCTGACTCGTTTCCATCTGCACTGCACTTCTTCTCTTTCACGCAGGACTTCTTGAACGAAGAACTTATCTTCTCCGTGCAAAATATAATTGGATTCTTAGGTGTGAACAGAATAGGAAGGAATCTTGAGGACGACGCTACATGGTTCAGAGCTTGGAATTCCTCTCGCTCTTTCTAGGATGCCACCTGATATCGACTCAACCGCTGCTTACTTCACGTCTGCAAGAAGTCAAGCTTGGCTCAGGAAACCGCAGGTTAAGGAAATTATCGTGTTTCAACTAACACAGATGCTGCCTTGGGAATTCAGGTGGTGCCAAGCTTACTGCTCAGAGGTGGGGGATTTACTAGAATGATTACATACCCATCATGGAGGAAACTAACTAGATGCAATCCTTCAGCGAATGGCTTAGAACTGGTCAACTTCCAGCGATGATACCTCCAGGTGTTAAATAGACAGTGATCTATCCTGTGCATCTCGTTTCAGCTGCATTCTTCTCTTGAGAGTCTTTCCTCAGAATACATCAAGTCGAATCCAACATTCCTAATTCGGCACGTAGGGCTGCAACTGTTGCCTAATTCTCCCTGATTTCTTCAAATCTCGTCAGTGGACCAAGAGGACAGTGTTCTAACTCTCTGTTTGAAACGGGAGGTGGACTTTTCCGCCCTCGAGTTAGCTGATCTCACGTAGATTGCGAGAATCCTTTGAGCTGGAATACGAGAATTCAGAATCTTTGTTTTTTTCTGTTTGGATATGCAAGTGACTCCTCTGATTATGCATAAGTGAATGCTTCTCAATTGCTCTCTAAATCTTCAGAACACTGAGCTCACTTTCGGCAGTCTGCTCATTATTCCGAAGATGTATTTATAGCAAAGCTTATCCAATTTCATCATTCGGTGTCCCTTGTCCACAAACTCTATATCATTTCATCCTTCCTTAATCCCTTCCGAACTTGTTTTTTCAAGTGTGCTCATGGGGGAGGGTCTCAAGTCATATTTCGTTCATGTCCTCAAATGTCTGTCCGAATCAGGGTTTTTTCATAGAAACTGTGAATCATGCAAAATCGCTCACGGAAATAAATCTTTCTTCGCTAATGAAGGAAAAGTAAAAACGGAAATGATCAGAAATTGCTTCGAGTATTACCGTGGAAAGTTCACCATGAGTTTCACAGAATGCTTTTATTCTAGAAACTCGAAAACTCTATCATCAAAAGTACGATGCACGATTTCTGCTAGTAAGATCCAACTTTTCCACTGTTTCGGAAAACTCAGTGCAGTGCCCACATAGGCATTCGCTTCGAAACTAATTTTCTGAAATATTTGACAAGGAATTTGAAGAGGATAAGCAGGATTCCTCCATTGTGGGGTGGGATCTACAAAGATCATTGTCTAAAAATATCAAGAAACTTTTAACCATAGAACTCTAGATTTGGCTTTCAATTTCAGCAAGAAGACTTTTTCAAGGCTTGCGAAACATTGGCATAATTAGCTTATTTAAGAGATCATATCATATGCCTAAGTTTCAATCCTTACCAGAATCAAGTGAAAAAATGCTTACAAATAGGATTGCATTGAACAATGACAGTTATCAAAGAATAAGAATCGCAATAAAGAAATCAAAAAAAGTTCTTCTGTTAGACCTCTGATTCTAATCAAAAAATCAAAAAAAAAAATCGACAGAAACCATAGCAATCACAGTGTTCCATCAATGCGTTTCGGACATTTCATTTATTAGGTGTCGATTAAGCATTCAAAAATTCAGTGCAATGCTTTATTATTTCAAAAAATTCAACAATTTTAGCCTTAATACAACAGATTTTATACATCATAAAAAATTAATATACAATTATATTTTCTCAATCTTCAGGCCTTTTAAAGTAAGCATCGAGTCTAAAGTGAGTTTGTTTTCAGAGATCTGAAATATGATTTATCTTAGAGATTACGATACTTTGATTTCTTCGAATATCAGATACACTCACGTTTTGGTGTAATATTCCTTCAATTTCAGTTTTAGCATAGTGTGTGAACTTTTGCTCTTCATTATAACAAATTAATAAAATAAATTGGTTTTCTTTCTTCTGATAAATAAGGGGGCATCGTGACATAATCCTTAAAAAAGTGAAATTTTCATTTACAAGTTACAACTTCAAAAACTCTCCAAAATCGATCCTTTTCATAATTTCAGTGAGTAATCAGGTACAATGAAGTCCAAATTTTTTTTGCAATTCAAAATAAATTTTCTGGATTAACAGATGCTGTTTGAGGAAGTTGGAATACAGACTTAAAAGAGTCTGTGCAAGTCGAAAACAGAATTATCACAGCACTCTAAGGTCAGAGTTAACATCACTAGTAAAATACTTTTACAGCATTTATCGACTTGTTTATGATTATTATTTAATCTTATATTAAGCGAAGAAATTTCAGATGCTGCTGTTAACTCCAGTTGCGTGAATTATAGTTATTTTTCTATTCAACAAAATAGTCTTTCCAAGGCTTTGCTGCTGAAACATTTTCATACGTTCCTTTCAATACAAGAGCATGAGATATGTAAAAAATATTCTGGCATTTACTGTAATTACAGTATAATTATCAGTAATCATAGGTTTAGTTTTTTGAATTTCTTTTATGTTATTCAGTTAATTCAACAAATGTATTAATCATCATACTCACAACACAATCACTCATGTTTTCCTATCTATTTTGACAAGATTTCTATGCCAGGTTTGAAACATAATGATTTCAAACCTACTACGATTCTAATGATTTGACACTTTCAATTTCGAAACGAAAATTTTCGGAGTGTTTTAACGGCAGTCATCTCCTTCTGTAAATTATCAATTAGTTTCTGAACGCCATAAATCGAATGGATGCATATGATTGCACAAGGAAAGTTGTGCAAATATATACAACCATTCGATTCATTCAATTAATGCTTCTGTGTACAGCCTTAGGGCAATTTTAGACAAGGCGAGCAATTTTTGAATCATAGAAGACTACATGACTGATAATGTCAGAAATAATATTCAACTTCATGAATCTAGCTGATCCATTAGGAGGAATCATTTCTCTTATCTGAGTGCGCAAAAAATGAAAGGTTAGAAATAAAGAGAGAATGAATATTTCAAGTATGCTACTTCATCAGGAAGGTCACGAAACTGCATCTAAGAGCATGTATACTTAAGATGAAAGAATGCTAAAGATTTCATTTGCACGTTATGCTATTATAAAATCCAAGAAAACGAAGTAATAATGAGTCTAAGAAAAGCAAAATGCGTTTTTTTAGCCCCACTGATATACATATTAACGTCCTACGAATTTATTTAGACAGTTTTAGTAGTGTAATGAATATGTTGGCAACACTGATATGTTTGAGTACTGAAAAACTGCTTGCGTGCTTGTGCTCTGCTTTTGTCTCACAAATGATAAAGTTTGTAATCATTCGTATTTACAGTTGTTTGCCCTCATCTCGGAGTGCATGAATCCGCAAATAGTGATATGGAACACAAGCAGGACCCTGTAATTAGGTAAATTTGTTCCCAGTACTCTGTCCCAGGATGACAGAACGCATTAAAGGTTGGTAAGTTATGCGATTGTGGTTAAGCTGATTCAATTCTTAAAGAAAGTGCGTTGGGGATCTCTTGGCACGATAGCAATTGGATTCCACATCTGAATCCTTCCAATGTGTTGGAGTATTTCTGTGAGAAAAGCAACCCATTCTATGATCGCACATGTAACAACGAAGTAATTAAAATGCAAAGATTGAGTACTGAACAATTAGTGTAAGTAGAAGTTAGAAAGTATACTAATATGCAATAGTAACATGACAGGATTAGAATACAGCTTGTTGCATGCACAAGAACCAATTTTGTATGTAATTCGAAAGCAACTTCGCCACTCACCAACTCAAGTAACACATGTGGCAGCCTATTACATCATAGCAGGAGTTGTGTATCAAGCGCCAGATTTGGGATCAGTAATTAATTCACGATTGGTAAAATGGCGTCGCGTTTGTAATCTATCTATTCATACGTCCATTAAAGGCAAATACTATACATCATTTACAATCAGCCTTTGATGAGGTGGCAAGCTTGACACGTTACCATCCTTCTAGAGGGTATTGGTGGGAGTCGAAAGAACAAGAGTTTTCAGAAGTTACCATTAAAAAGGAAAAAGCTAAAGAAGAACCAAGTTCAGTGTTTCAAAGACAAAGAATTGATTTTTTGCTTGCTGAGTGGACCAAACAATTTTTACCCCAACTTTGTCAGGATGCAAATAAATCTTCAGGTAAATTAAAAATTTGTTCTAGACGAATGCTAGCATCGTTGTATATTATCAGAACCAAGCAAATCAGATGTGAAAGTGGAAGACAAATTTGAGAAATTGGCATCTTCCCAATCATCTTCAAAAGACATAAAGCCTCTTGCAGAGAAGAGACCTCGAAAATCTTGACAGAACTCAGATCTTATCTTCAGAAAACAAATCGTCAAATAATGTGGTAGAAAACTCTTCTGTAAGGATTGGTTCAATAGATTCAGCAAATATATCAGTCCACTGTATTGGAAGTTTTACTGGAGAAGAGGTATTTGAGAGAACATGTTCATTTGCATGGCTCTCAATGTCACTAAGTACATGCTCATTTGCAACAGATACATGCAATTTGTTGGCAGGATAATCTGCATCAGGACATGTGTTGCTTTTGATGGGCAACTGGGTTGAATGATTTCTGTGGCAAGGATCTCTACGTCTTTTACATTTAGCTCTTTCCTAAAAAAAGAATAAGTAAACATGGTATATGTGTCCAACCTTTGTAAGATTTGGCAGTAAGGTGTGCTCCAAATCTACACAATCATTTACATCAATAACACAATCAGTTTGATGGGGTAGATGATTTTTCATATCCCTCTGTGTACTGCTACTGTGATTTGTCCAGTCAGGTGGACTGTTTGATCTCAACAGTGATTCACTGCAATTGATACTGCTTAATATTGTTCAGCCATTTGTGCTTCAACTTACTTGTTTGGTGTAGATGCACTTCTGTTGCCATGACTTGCAGTGGTATGGTTTGTAACAATAGTGGAGTTGTGACCTTGACTAACCACTTGCAAATCACTGAAAACAAAAGAGTTTAAGGAATAAATCAATGTTCAGCAGTTATAGATTAAGAACGGACTTAAGTATTTCAGCTGCAATTTTGTTTGGGTCATAATTTGGAGAAATTGCATGAACAGCTGCTGACTGTCCTACTCCAGATGTCAAGGTTGCCTATTTTCAAGTAGATGCTTAAAATTTTTCCACTGTAATCATGTTACCTGAAGATTTTCTTTTGTTCGACTGATAAGTAGTTTAAAGTTTGAATCTGTGGGAAGCAAAGGATCCTCAGATTCCTTTGTGATCACTGTATTTCCAAAGGCAGCATTCTGCACACTAGCTTTTATACTGGTCAGCCATGCCAATAATTAACAAATGAACTCACTTAAGTTATGGGTTGCATTCTGCTCGACATATTTAGTGGAATCAAAAAGACCCTAGAACAGAAGAGAGTTGATTTCAGTTCAAATACTTGTCCTAACGCACTTGTTCTTCAAGGGGGCTTTGATGATTCAGAGTAAGGTATCTGTTTGGTGCCACTGAAAAGTCATTTCTGCTGCAAAACAATTTTTGGACATTAATAAGTAATATAATTATGCAAGGTGGAGACTCACTTTGTTGATAGCTTTTCCATCCATTCATCATCCCCACCTAAGTAGCTTGTGGATTCTGTCTCTTCATACAAATGTACCTATAGGCAAAACAACATATAAACTTCAATCATTGCATCATGATTTCAGTTTCCAATGCTCAAAACTCATCAATTGATGACAGTCTTGTAGCATATGTTAAGTAAGTGCTTGGAAGTTTTGCAGAAGTCTGTGCATCAACAGGTGTCGCACCTGAAGATTGCTGACATTTTTTTTATAACGACAAAGTTAAAAATTGATGATCAATGATAATACAAGAATTTGGATGACAAATTATTATTATTTACTAATGGATGCAAAAATAAATGACTGGAAATTGAAACAAGTTTCCATAAAACAAAGTTTCTAAGGACTGCTTTTAGTTCTTAACTATGTTGAATGCAATAAATCTGGGTTGCTTTGCAAAAAATTTCCAATGAATTAGTGACGTAAAAATGAACACAAAATCAGTATGCGAAACGTTGTTAGAGGAAATACAAAAGTGGAAGATCTATCATATCATGTAACATGCTGAAAATGAAGGGAAAAGGCAAACTAATTTCAATTACAACAGACACAAGGCCAACGAAATGGTTACCAAAGAAAAGCCACTTTCATCACTGCATCCATTTAAGTAAAAATGCTGAGATTTAGAGAAAATTCAGTCCATGCATCTCACTAGTATATGTTATTACCCTTTGGAGGATAGCATTCTTGCTGAATCCAAAAGTAACGAACTTATAAGAAAAAAGTAACAATGTATTATAATGGGTTCTACAACTACAAGGTACTAACATTTGGCAATGTAGCTGGAAAAATTCCACTTCCCATCTCCTCAACAGAATTCTGAATGTTAGCACCTTGGAGAGATGACTGGTCAAGTGTTTCTAAATCACCAGGTGAGTGTGCTGTCTTATCTGATGAAATGATTTTTGCACTTGATTGATCTTTATTTGTAACACTAACTGTAGATGCCGAAAACCTGTCTTTAGAAGCATACAATAAAATTGATTTCACATAAGAGAACAAACTATTACTTATCACTTTGTTCTCTGATGAACACACATCTGCTTTCTTATCATCATGAAAAGAAGAAACAGAATGAAGTAATCCAGGTGAAGGTGAATTCTTATTTAAAACTAAACACTTTTTGGTGCTCCTGGTAGCACAAAACAAATCATCTTCCTCATCACTATCACCAAATAAGTTTTCTGCTTTCCTGTTGACATGTTGACAGCTAGAAAGAAATGATGAAGGTGTTCTTACTTTATGTATACAGGAAGTGCAGGAAGGGAACAGGGTATGGTGCTTGACTTGGTAGATATTTCATCAAAGAGCTCTGGCCGCTGTGATTTATTAACAGGGATGGAGTCCTCAGGAGTAGTACTAATACTAATACTGGATAAGGTGTCATTTTGGGGATCCAAATGTGGCCAAATGGAATCATTAAGACAGCTGTTTGTAAGTGGATCTATAACTGGCATTTGCACTGGACAGGGGACACACATATTAGTTTTTTCTGATACAGGTACTTTGTTCTTACCATGTGTAGGGGCTGCATTCATCGTGGTCTTTGTGGTTAAATCTACTTTGCATTCATCTTTAACATCTACTTTACAGTGCACTTCAGATTCAAAATCCTTGGAATGTGTAATGATAATTTTAGAAGCATTCTTTTTAGAATCTGTTGCAGAATGTTCAGTGTGAAGATGTGAAGTATTTCCTTGTGAGTTGCTAAGTGTGTGATCTAAAAAATGATGTTTCCAGTTGTAATCAAAAGCTTTCAGTTATGATTACCATTTTCAAAATCCTTTGAATTACAGAGCTTAGATGCAGCTTTATGATAATCAGGAGTAGAACATGATGCAAAACTAGATGCTGAAGAATGTGAAGTAAAACTACACACTGATGAACACTAAATCCCTAATAGGACCTACATAACATGAAGAACAACAAACCTTCGATCCTTTAGATTCAACATTATTTTGAGTGTTAATTTTTTCTTGCTTTTCAGATGGACTCAAACAAGTATAATTTGAAATGTACTCTGTTGATTCAACAAGACAAGGCAAGGGTTTCATAAGCAATTGTAAACTTTTATCTAAGTATCTTTTCTCTCTTATAAAAAAATAAGATAGAAATTTAGGTTTTCTGCTGGTTTACCTAACATAAAGATCAGAACTCCCATAGAAAGAAGGATCTAAGATCTGTATACCAAAGCACAATGCTTTTGTTATTGTTTCCATTGACTGCATATCTTCACTTTTGTTATTGTTTTCAATCTAGAATTATTAGATCCATAAATAGGTTAGCATGGGTTTCAAATAAATAAATTTCTAATAAATAAATTTTATGAACAATCTACCTTGTTTTAAAAAACAAAATGCATGTTATTACCATCAACTGACTTGTGCCCTTATTGCTATTTTGATGATTTTCAAAATCATCAGTTACTCTAGTTTCCATAAATTGCTTTTTTGATAACCTCATGTACTTGTTATTCACATTCTGAATTTGTAAATCAATACTTCGGAGATCATCAAGAAAATCACATATCTTCTTTTCACAAATGTTGATTTGTTGACATAAATACTGAAAAAATTCACAACCTATTAAACAACATTAACAGACATTGGATTAATTGCAGTTCTTTGAATTTCCAAATTTTTATAACATCCTGATATTAAGTAACTATCTGATAAACTAATAACAAGCAATCAATTATCTGAAAGACAAGCATTTGGGCATGTCTTATTTTACAAGATTTAAAATTGCAGATTTAGGCTTTCCAGCTGATGAACTTGAATGAAACATGCAGATACTTCAGCAGGTTACATCTCACAAAAATATTAACGTCAAGCACTTGAACACTTGCTGCTAATAGAGATTTTGACTAACTCATATGACTTTAACTAACCTCTGGAAAATTATGTAAGCATTTCAGGAGTTCAACATCATCGCTGTCACTCCATGAACCACATTTATCGTGAAATTTTGAAAAATTTATTTCACATTTAATATTCTCCATGCAACTACATCCTATTCTAGAATAATGAAAAAATAAAAAAAATATGGGGCACTTACAAATGTTAAGATTTTCACAAGAGATAAATGGACTCCAAAAAACATTAAAATATCAAACAGGTTTACTGCAAACAAGCATATTCTGGCTTAGTAATGTTTAGCACATTGTTTCCATGTCAAAGTTCATGTCATCTACTAATTAATAACATCCATCCACATATATCTTGAATTACATTCCCTCACTTGAAATTTCTTTTGCAAGTGTCAAATTTCCTAAATCTGGTCTCATTGCAAAATACAAGATATACACACCTATAATAATATGTAAACAATGTAATAGAGAACGTGAATTCTGTTGAAATCATCAAAGAATCGGAATGAAATAACTATGCATGCATTTGGTATAAAAAGCTTCAAAGGATTCGTAAAATCCCAAAAATGAAAACAAAAAACCGCAAATCATAACTTGCATACGAATAATTGAGAACAGACTGTTTCTGCTATGCAAATCGCTGAAATTAATCGCTCTGTTTATGTTTTTCTCTTTCACAAAAAAAAACGGAATGTTCTTTAAATAAAAGACATTTTTCTCCAATTGCATAAATTTAAGCTTTCATTTCCTAATAATTCTTAGGGTTTACGAATAAAAAATGTCATTTCACAAGAAAAATTCAGTAAATAATAACAAAGTTTTGGGATCTTTTTGGAAGGCCGTAACTAAATGTTTAGGTCTGATTTAATGGAGAGAAAGGGTTTTACATATATGTGATTTAGGTTTTGTAATATTCCAAAGTTCCGTTTTCGATACAGATCCTGTTAATTTGGGATTTTTATCTAACTTTGTTGGGTTTTCATTTCAGCTTCTCTGAATACCTCAAAAACTAATTACTCAGTGAGAAAACCTCTCTAGTTTCCCTTTGCTTGCATAGCTGTGCTGATGTGTTCAGATGAAGGGATCTGATCTAGATGATGATTAAGGGGTCTGCAAATGGATCTTCTAATCATTTTACTGGTAATCCTTTTGTTGTTGCTGCTTGTTGACACTATTTTGCATATCTATAGAAATTTTCGAGGGTCATATGGATTCCTTTTTGATGTATCGCAGTTTCAAATTTGTAACCGAACCCTGGCTGAAGACAATGGTCTTATATACTCTTCTCCATACTTAATTAAGGATAGATTGCTCGAGTGTGATGGCCTTCGGTGCACAGCACAAATTTACAGTACACAAAAATCACTTTCCATTTTCCCCTGAGCATAAAAAGAGGCAGTCTTTCCAAATATTCAACTGTAATGGAAGCTTCAGTCTCGAATGCCGGAGAAATGAGATGCCTGGAATGTTTTTTACGAAGAGAGCCTCTGTTCATCAAAAAGACTGGTGTAACGTTTCTTTTGATTTTTTTTTTTCACTTGCTTTTCCTACAGAATACAACTTTCATCGAGCACGAGATGGCATAATCACTGCTTGATGCTAATATAAAATGGAATCTCTGTGCATTTTTCCCATTTTCGAAAATAATGTGCTGCATTTTCCATTTCCATTAATACAAGATAGCTTAAAGACTATACTCCCGGAAATATGCTGAATTATATGTATGTTCTGTGTATGTTCGACAGCAATGTCCAAAAGGCAATTTTGGGGCACAAATGATCGTTATTTTCTGTAATTTGTTAATACCGAAAAACTGAAATCACATTTTTTTCATTGCATTACAGTTAGAAATTAACAAGGTTAACAAGCAGAACTTAAAATGCAATGCTTTTCCTTACAACTTTGGGCACCTTTGAGCTGACTTTTTTTTTTTGAAAAAAGCTGAGTCAATTAAAAGTTCCTTTCTTCCTCTCATCTAATTCTCATGTTATACTCTTGTATATCCCATAGGCAAGTTATGCATCCTAGATAAATTGGCTAATTCCAGAAACCTGGTTACAAAGAGAAGGACAAATACGCTGATGCTCTGGCCAAAAAATAGCAGGAGAAGAAAGAGAGAGAGAGAGAGAGAATTTCGATTCAATAAAGCATGTGAATTCAAAGGAACGGAAAGACAGTCTTTGTCACGGTTTGTTCTTTGATCACACCTTGCGGATGTGCTCAACTAGAACGGAAGCAACCAAGCTAATTTGCAAACTGATGCTCAAACATGATTTTATACCACTTCGAGATTCTCTATTCTATTCATAATGAGAGTAATCATGTCCTTGAGCACAGGTTACTGCTTACACAACTAAACTTTTCGAATCAGAGATTTCATTGAACTGGAAGTGATTCTACGGCTGTTTCGCACTAGGAGTGCAGCTCAGCAGATGTCCTCTGATCCCCACGTGAACAGATCCAGGTCCGGATCTCTATCCTTGCCAAATTCCTCAATCAACAGACGTCTCTGTGCTTTCACCCGGTGTGTTCCTTTCGTTCGGTGCACTTTAATGCCCTTTCTTTCAGCTGCACGTGGAAGATGTGCATAGATCAGCCGCTCCTGGGAGTTTTCTTTCTTCCGTTCTTGATTTGCTGCACGTGGGTAAGAGGAAGGAGCTTCGGAGGAAGCTCTGGCGTTTCCAGTCTCCAGTCCGTCGAGAGCGTCGGGGAGGTGGGCTGCCTGAACAGGACTACCTTGCCATGAACTGGCATTTGGGCAAGGTGTAAAAGATGGAGAAGCAGAGACACGCGGTAGGCCACTTGCTTAGCGGAGACTTTCTACTGAAGCGCTACGCGCTGCCGTGGAAAGAGAAAGAAAACGAGAAAGACGGAACTCTCCCGGAGTCAGGAAGATAAGAAGGAGCCGTCAACCAGGCCTCCGACTTCTGGTATGCTAAGAATGAGGCCGCTATTGTCAGTCTCAGGAACAGGAAATGGTGAAATGGACTCTTCTCTGAAGATGTAAAAACTCCTTTCTGGAGCGTGGTGAGAGGCTGAAGAAGAACCTAATTTCCCTCTCGCGAAAAGTCATGTCGCTTTCTCTGCGCTTCCGTCTTCTTTCCTGCTGTGGCACGAGAATGTGTTGAAGGAACTCCACAATAAGATGGAGGGTTTGTCCACTCCAAGTTTCCTCGGTTTAGCCTATTCCGACCAATGACCAAGAATCCAGAGCTGCCCAAAAATCTTAAGGGTTGCACCGACTGCCAAAATTCGGTCATCTCGTGTCAAGATCAAGCAGAGGAACTGCAACGGGAATCAGTCTCCCTTGGGAAAAAAAATAACAAAATCTCTCCTTGGCAAAGCCACTGGAACGTTTCGAATCTCAACAGATCTTTCAGTGGACATCGATAACCTTTTAGAATTGAGAAACAGACACGTGAAGAAACTTTCGATACGATCTTCAACACTCCAGCAAGGAATGTCCCCCCTCCCTTCACATCAAGCATCAAATCTTCCTGCGACAAGCAGCAGGATGGCAGCGATGTTGACGAGCTTTGGGATGAATTTATTGTGCAATCATTAACTAAATGCAACAGTAAAGCAAGTGGACCAGATGAAACCATCTCTCTAGCTAGAAGATCTCATCACGCAAAGAAGCACCGAATTCTCGGAGTCCAGCAACTCTCTCAAGGGGAAGACAACACCATCCAGGAGGCTTGAAAGTGTAAGAAATGTAGGATGGTGACTACACGAACAATGGAGCATCAGAGTTTAATTTTCTGTGGATCCACCTCAACTTTGGAATGGAAATCTTTGAAGCCTGAAGAACAAGAAAGAATCAAATTCTTTTTCGATCTTCATCTCAGAAGAGGCAGACCAGCGGCGGTTATTGACGGTGTCTTGCAAAGAGCTGCCAACCTCCACCTAATCAACCATAATCAGTTCCAATCACGGGTCGGTCACCCTCCTGCAAAAATGCGGCGCATTCGTAACCACAGTGTTGGACGTGGAGTCGCTTGCATCCCGTTGCCAGCCAAGAGTATCTTGCAAGATTCTGACTTGGAGACGATGCAGCTGTCAACCTTGAGGAAGTTTGCCGGCGCTCCGGCCAGGCGAACCGGCAAATTGCAGTACACTGCAGCGGGGAAGCGGGCATCAGGGAACCTGCACCACAATGCATCTTTTGCTCCTGGATACCCTCCACCAATGCGACTCTTTGGTCTCTCATAAATCCTGGAAATGCGCGCTTCTGGCACCGAGCATCCGAGCACTGATGCTGACCGAAATTCCGAATGTCAATATCTCGAAAGATCAAAAAAAAGAAATACATATGTTTATGATGTATGTTAACGTATATACAGTTCCTGATATTCGTATATTTATTTAGATAATAAATACATGTAAATGTATAAATATCGAACTATAAAAAAATAAAAAAAACTGAAAGTAGTGGAAGAAAATAAAAAAGCAAACAAACCAAGAAAACAGGAAAGAAAATCTGTCATATGCAAAGCAGCAGAGTGAAGGGAGATTACATATGCTGGTCGACAGTCCACTGAGTTGCAGTAGCGGGAGGTGGAATCTTTAATTCTAAACAGTCTTGAAAACAAAGAGAAGTGTATTGCTGAGACTGAGGATAGCCAATCTAATGAAAAGATGATCACATTATGTCTCATTCATTGCTGATAGTGTGACGATCACATGAGGGAGATGGTAGACCGGAAGGATGTTGTAGTAGCCGGAGATTCTCGAGGCGAGAACTGAGGGTTCTCTGATTTTTTGTACTATAAAAGTTCAAGAATCATCAGATTCTGGTTTCTATCTATAACTTCCAAATATTACATCGGCACTGCTGGCGAGTCCTGTTCAGGTCTTTGGACTTCAGGCTCTGTCTGCCTCTATGACCAGAAGACGATGAAGTCTGACAGTGTCTGGTGTGTCCAGTAGTTCAACAATGCAAGAAGTCGAAAGAGTAGAATTTGACCACGTGGTCGCACTTCCCTTTCCCCTTGCATCTCTGTTGGTCTGTGGTGTTTCTCGGTGCAGCTTCACAGCGCTTACTGCGACGGCATATCATCGAATGCAAAGCACAAAGAGGCACACAAGGGAACCTCTTCTCCAAACCCTTCTCTTCTCCAACCTCTCCTCCTTTCCGGAGGGATCCCCGGTTTGTGGGGACGCTCCTCGTTTCTTCGAAGGGAACCCGGAAAGGATCCGCTCCTTGTGACTCCTCTGAAGAGAACCCCGAAGGGATGCTTCCCCTTTATCTAAAAGGCGCTCTCCGAAGGGAACTGAGTGCTTCTTAACACTCTGCTTCTCCAGAGTATGTCTATCCCCGATGAGGTATTAACATGTCCATAGTACGGCTTCATTTTCACAATCGGAGGGGAACCTCGAAAGTAATTGGCGCCTCTCGATGCCTGGAAGGACCCTTGAGGGTCAACTTCCAATCCCGGCCAATCAATAGAGGCATCCAGCTTCTACAGTGCCATATTCAAAGCCTATCGGCAAACCAGCAACGCTTGATGCCACGCACGGAGACCGCAGCCACGCGTTTGCCAACTAGGGCTTTTTTCGATCAACAAGAGCATCTCCGTCTTTCGGCTAAGATCTAGATTATTGGATAGCCTTTTGTACTAGGAGAGGTCTCCTGGGTTACCGGATCTGGCATGTTCGAGTAGAGCGGTGGGCGCTCTTATCATGAGTAGAGGCCCCAGATGTCATTGGCAATGGAAAGAGAGGAATCTTCATCGGCAATCACTCTACAAGGTTCTTTTGAGAGGGATGTGCAAGAGATTGAAGAGCCAGCCGACAAAGAAAAGGTCCAAGATTTGGCTACGTTAGAATCCTTTCAGTGTCAAAATAATTTATTTGGAAACTTTCAAGGAATTATTGAAGATCCCATTGCATGAGAGCATCAGAAATCTTCGGTTTCAGGATGAAGGATGTTTGGGAATTGCATCCTGATTTGCCTTTATCTTCTCCGCAAAGGCTCTCACCTCCTTTGGATGCTGTTTCGAATAGTATACTTCCTCTCCCGATTGAGGAAGATTTGATCCGCAGTTCTCTAATGAAAGCGAAAAGATAACTCGAATACAGGATGACATCTTTAAATTTATAGATGGCGGATCCGAGGAAGGTGAGTTGGTGCCTTCTTTGGTCCCTGATGAGAAAGCAGGCTACTATGGGAAAGAACTGCCAACTTAATGTGAAGAACAGTCAGCAGTTCCAAAAAAGATTAGGAAGAGAAGAAGCAAAGCAGGAGACAACAATTTCGTGTCTCAGTTTCCGGGAGAAAGAAATTGCTTCCAGCGGTTCCCAGAAAACAGAGAAACTCTGTGGGAAAAATTCGCGGCTGTGTGCGACTCCTTGGAAAAAATGCGCCATCTTCTAAGCATGAAGCCTTCGAAACTACACTTTGGAGGATCACTCCGAAAGGAAGCCACCCTGAGGCAAGTTCGACTCTACGACACGAACTGGAGTAAAGCCCCTATCCACCGAGGGTGCCCCCTAAAGGAGGCACCCTCGGCGGTTTTTGCAAGGACCCCAGAGGGTCTACTTGGAGTTTCGGCCAGTCTCCGGGAGCATCCCAATGCAGCACTCGAAGCCTGCTATCCAACAGCGTTCTGATAGGGGGGACCCGAAAACCACGACGCGTCCATTCACGGGGGGGATTCGAACCTGTGACGCCAGGTGCCGCAGCGAGTGCCGGTTCCTCATAATTGCATGGAGTGCAGGAGGTGGCTGGTGGAGGAATCTCGGCAATCGAGGGGGTTGTCGACGCTTATTTCAGAATGGACTTTGGTCAGAAGAGGGTGTTAAGAAAGAAACTGCGAAAGGAAATTCGACGCGCTGTCGGGAAGTCTGTTTCTCGCTTCCCTTCTGCAGCAGATCAGTTTCGGCTCCGTCAAGGTCATCCAAGGGAAGCGCTCTCTTTGCATCGATTTGAAGCTCGCGAACCTCAGCATTCGAGCTGCGGTCATCTGCGAGCAGCCTGAAATGCTCCGTGGTCCTTCAGTCCGCTGTGTTGCACTCTTCGCCACGCCTGGAAGCACAGTGAAGAGTAAATCATAACAGGAGCTGCCCGGATTTCCGAGGTTCCCCCCACTCAAGGTTCTAAACCTCTCTTCCCCGAATCCAAGATTCCCCCAAGCGATCGCGTGATCGCCATCGCATGATCGCGTGATTACTGCTCGTGTGCCTGTCTGAAAAACGCTTTCCTCACTTCCTTTCTGCATCTTCGCTTCCTTTCTGCCAGAGAGACCCTATTCCTGTTACAATCAGCCTTCTTGCTTGCCTCTTGAGGGGCACCCAACCTTTGATGTGTTGTCGTTGCTGACGTTGGGTATTCCTCAGCAGCGCACAGTATAGCCCGCTTACCTTTGACCGTTTGTTTGGCATGCTGGAGGCAAGACCTTCATCTTGCCTCCAGCATGGGTGAATTTTTGGATCTCGAGCTGGGAGAAACCCCAAACGCTTGGGAGAAGAAGAAGAAGAAAAATACCTAAACAAAGCATGGAGATGAAAGCACGGTGAGAAGAGAGAGAAAATTGGGTCTATTGGACTCTCATTCCATGGAATATTTCCTTGCAAGATTCCCAGATTTGTAATTTACAGAATTCCTTTCCGAGTGTAATTTTTGGAAATATGTAATTTTTGGAAAGTAAGCGAATAAAGACGCATTCCGCGCGTGTTTGTATGTACATATGCATGTACAAGCATTCTCATAATAATTGAGGTCTTCTCGAGAATGTAGTGCTGTTCGGAAAGAGAATTATTCACAGCCGAACACAAAGCATCCATGGCGTCACTCGTGGACGTGATGGAACAGCCAGGGATTGATTTGGGATTCCGGTGCATCCACAGTATTTTCTCAGTCATTCACATACTGAGATTCATGTCTTTCTTCTGAAGTTTTTTTTTTTTTTCGCACTAGAGTACAAAGTGCGTGAGCATGATGGATAACTATGGCTACTCGAGGAATACCATTAACAAGATGAAATCATTCATACCAATATCGGAAATCATCCTCTGCGCTTTTTTTTTTTGACCTGCTCATCTTAGCTGTGAGCTCAGTGAATTTTTGGAGATGTACTTTGTTCAGCCTCTCTAGCAGACAGGATCGATGAAGACTCTTTGAAACAGGAATGCTTTTTGAAATTTCCCTTCCCATTTCATGAGAAAAAGCAGTTGTCGTTTAAGCTAGGTCTAAGGCGTCGTCTTATAGTGATCCGATATTCTACGATTCAGTCTTTTCCGTTCATCTGTTTGCTCAGGGAGAATACTGAGAAATGAAACACTGCCGCTGAAAATCCTTCCGCAAGCATCCGGAAAAATCCTTTCGCCCTTGGAAATCGCAGCTAAGCTGCCTAATATCGGCCGTAAACACGGGAATGAGGAAATCCCATAGCATTCAAACACGTAGGCACTAAGCTGCATAGCTGCTATCACAGATTTCCTTAATTCACGAATACGAAAGATAATTGGGACAGTTTCTTCTGATAACTTTAGTAACTGCATCCTGTTTCGCATTTTTAAACGCTAAAAGCACTTTGGAACATTTTCTTCCCTTTCCTGTACTAACAAACAAACAGAAAAAATCCTCATTGCTCAGATTATCACGAATTATTCCTAATCAGAAGGGAACTGAGTTTTCAAATCATAGATTGACATCCATTATCCACAGCATTTTCTCTCAGAATTCGCTTTTGAATACGTGCAAACAAAGGTCAGCGGTTGACTTACTGCTGTAAGCAAAGATTTCAATTATATTCTCTTACATATGGCTGCTTTCGTCACCAGACGCTTTTTCCCTTTAAGACCGTTTAAGGGAAGTTACGATGTGAAGAAGGACTTCTCTTTTATTCATTACTGCTTGTTGGAAGACATTGATTCCGCCTTGAATGGACCTCATCTCTGTGACGAAAGCAGGAAGATCCTCACATCGTCGCTTGTCAAGGAATCCTCGGGAAATCCAAAGAGTGGCAGCATTCGTCAGGAGAGCGAATCGTTCTTTCTATCTTCCCAAGACGGAAAATAAGCTCCTATTTCTGTAGCAACCGTCATGGACATCTCGAGATATCGGAGCGCTGCTTTCTTACTGAGAATGAATAACGAGAAGCAGAATCCATGCTCAAATTCCTAACGAAGAAAAAGCAGTCGACAGAACATTGAGCACGGAACATTGAGCAAACTCTTTAGGAATTTTCAGAACAGAAGCTCTTCCATTTTTGAAAGATTTCCAGTTCAGTCTCCAAGGAGACTGCTCAGGAAATCTCCATGAGGGGGCATGCTGAGTTGGCTATCAAAGTCCAAACGGAGAAGAAGCAGTCGACAGAGCATTGATAGCCAGACTCAGCATGCTCCCTCATGGGAGCATGCTGAGTTCCTGAGCGGTCTCCTTGGAGACCGAACTGGAAATCTTTCAAAAATGGAAGAGCTTCTGTACTGAAAATTCCTAAAGAGTTTTTTTTCGCCAAAGTGCTCCAAACGGAAGCACCAGATGCGTCATACCATAGAAAGCAACGGTTGACGAATCGGCCATGCCAGAAAAGGAAATACAAAACTCTTTGAAAGATGAAGACGCATTATGATGAAGCAACGTATCACGTCCTACAAGTTGAAATTCCTCACTGACCGAAATGCCTTTGCCGGATCTGTTCCTGAAGCATACGTGAACCTCTTCCTAATGTGCCAAAGGATGGGTCTGTGTCAAGTTCCTCAGGATCTCCTCAGAGGCATCCCTATTCATTCGGAGACTGACCAAGTGAATTCATCCATGTCGTAGTGAAAAATATTTTAAGAATACATCTCCCCCAATTAATTAATTTTATAGTCTTAATTAAAAGGTTATATATTATATATTAATAATAAGTAATTGTTATACAAAACATTTGGGGTTTAATATAAATGAAAGAATATTCTAATTCTACTTCTAAGATTTTTTATGAATAACATAGTTAAAATCGGGAACAAAATTAACATATAATTATGTAATAAATAAATAATGTATATAAATATTTTTATGTTACATATTGATATTATAATTATGTAAATTTATACTAGAATATATTTATATTAATTAATTAATATTAAAAATTCGGATAAGATTATTCACGAGTATAGATTACCAAACGGATGTCATCACTCGTTCTTTGAAAAAGAAAGGAGTCCAAAGTCTGGAAGCTTCTGATGCTGATTGCAGTCCCGCTCATGTCTTGAACGAGATGAACGTGGCCTTCCTGCTTCTGGCATCGAGGCTGGATGAGTCTGGAGATGCTTTTGCGGCATCCCTCCTGTTGAATTCTATCAAATGAGACGATATCCTCTGTGTTGTGAAACGATGGCGTGGCTCGATGGTGGATACCACGGAAATGGAGGCACATCACCCGTTATTTTTTTGCACCATCTTTGTGTCCTTTCCCAAATTAATTTTTGAAGAAGGACAGAACCTTGGCACGAACCAAGAACAATGATGTTCCATAAGACAAGGAACAGAGGCTCCCAAATATGATCGGCTGTACAAGAAAGTGGAAGGGCTTCACAGGCATCGCCCCGAAGGTGTCACACGGAATAAGGACAACAGCTGGAATAGAAGCTGGAATCCTGAGGAAAGAACAACTCGATTCAGTCTCTCTTGATCCATCATATTATCAAAATGAGGGAGAAGGAACCCTTAGCAGAGAGTGGCATCATCTCCAGGAGGATATTAGCTGGATGTTTCAGGGCGTGATTAGGAGCATGAGGATAGCCTTGAGGTAGAAAATACATTGTAGTCAAGTACTTTTGTAGCTTCTGGTGTAGCTATTGGGATAGTGGTATACACTGGAAGCGAAACGAGATCAGTAATGAATAACTCAGCCATAAGATCTAAAGTAGACCTATTGGATTTAAAAATCAGTAGACTGACAAAGGTACTCTTCTGTGCTGTTATTGGTCTGCCACTGATGATGTGTTTATGGGGATCTTCAGGACTGTGGTATCGACAGCTGCTAAGATCTGTGCTTCTTTTTTTTTACATTATTCCTTGTAGCCTGCACCGCTGGTGTAGCGGCATCATACAGGGTTTCCAAATTGAACAGGAAATCTTGAGAAAAGGAAATCAACTGAAGAATGAGGAACGGAAGAGATTGGAATCAGCTTGCAGTTCTTGGGCAAGGCACTATGGAAGAGACGAATTGTCCGGTGACTTGAATCGACTCTGACTTGCAACTCGTATTCCTGGATCGTGGAAGCTCTCTGCAGAAGAGTTCGAGAATTTCCACGAGCCACTTCTGCGCGGAATCTGTCGGACAAGTTGCATTCCCTGAAGTCTGCAGGAGAAAAGCAGAGGAAAAGTCCGCCTCAAAGAGAAAAATCTTAGAACGAAAACGATCAGCATCTTTCAACAGCGGTAGAAAGAACTGTTTTTCCCCCTGAATCCTGTCCAGGAATTGACACCGACAGGATCAGATTAAGCGAGCCTCATCAAACTTTCGTCTCCGTTTGCATGGTAGATGAAACGGGGAAAAGATCAACCAGTGAAATGTAATTCAATTATACAATCGGATTTTCCAGGAGCAATTAATTCTCCCTCTTTTTCCTGTCACGTCATAAAATGACTTTTGCATCGTGCTGAGTATCACAAGAATAAAAATTTCATGAAGCTCAATCTGTAGACGTGCTTTCTGGATTCAGCCCTCAGATTCCTTTAGAAACAAGTGTAGGAGTACACACAGTTCCCACAGCATACGCTCCTTTTGGAGGAAGAATTTCTCCTTGTTTTGGTTAAGCTTGTTTTCACTTTATAGCAGGTAGATAATTCTCGCTTTTTTTTTCTTCTTGTTTCTTTCATCTAAAGAAGTCATTCCCTCCAAAAATCCTTTTGAAGGACTTCTTGCAGAGAATCTAAATCTTTACGACACATTTTGTGTCTTTCCTACAAGATTTCTTTGGTGTTCATGATATCTTGAAAATTGACTGTCTGTTATTCGTACTATTGTTATTCTTACTATGGACAGCTTTTTATTTGTGATTCTTAGTATGGTTTCTGGGTCTAGGCTCCACAGCACGGAAAACATGTCTCTGTCATCCTTACAATCCTTACAGTTTATTCTAATCGATGGGTTTCTTACAATTAGCTGCATCATTCAGATGGGTGATTTGGTTTTCCAAGCTCGGGAAACTAACAAGAAACACATTCGTACTTCTGGAGACCGAGTTTCAAGCACATTTGTATTTCGAGAGCCTTCCATCTTCCAGCCAGTCGTTCATTAGGAATTTCTTTTCTCAATGGCTTACTGGGAAACAGATCTGCAGCTCTTCTGCACCTGACCTGGCTGTAGCCGTGAAGATGGCAAAATTAAAATTTGGAAAAACAGAAGAATCCATCCCCGTTCCACTTTCACTATTCGTCCCCATGTACTTGTTATTTCGAGTCTTCGATAGGCCTTGGCTCGTAAGAAGAAAGGAGCGTCTCCAAGAGTTCCATCTTACATTCTTCTGATGCCTTTATAGCTTCATCACCATTTGGTTCCACGGCAGCACATTGCAGAATATGAAACGAGACATTTTCATCCTCATTCCGTCAACTCTTATTCGTCTTCACGAGTTGGTATCGTCGAGAAACGTCTACAAAAAAAGATTTTAAAGTAGCAGTTCTTTTCTTCGATCTTCTTCTTTCTGATCACTTCTCGTATCTTCGTTTTCCCACATGATGTGCAACTCGCTGATCTCGAAATCTACAGAACTGATGACTAGATCGTCAGAGAACAATCAGGAGATCAAGCAAATCACAGCTTTAACAGCTCAAATGCAGAAATAGAGATTTTCTTTTCCTTCCTCTCGCTTTGTTCTTCGAGAAAGCTACATATCCTGCTCCATGATTTTCATCTTCCCAAAATCTCCGTTTCATCATACGTACTCCGTATGCTCTACAAGTGTCAAGTGGTGCACAATTCTTTCCAGATTAATAATTTCATTGACCAAACATATCATTCTGGATCAATAAATCAAGCCCTATTATTGGAGCAGAATCAGTTTTTGTGATGGTAATGGCACTGGATGGAATTCCTAAACAGATTTCTGTAATTTTTCTAAAAAAAAAAAGTGAAGTTCATGTCTCACCGATAGATTTTTAATATATGTCCATTATGTTCTGATCCTTAAAATCAGATCAGAACCTTGAAAAGGAAAAGAAAGAAACAAGTTTTAAATCAGGAGTAGCACTTTCCATAATGATAAATCGTTCCTTCTTCTATAGCCTTTTCATTCAGAAGTTTTCATGGAAAAAGATCATTTCTGTGCCACGCATGGCTTCTCACTCGACATATGTACTTAAAGGCTCCTTCATAGCTACTCGTTTTTTCCATACTGGTAAGTTTCCTTTTAGTTCTGATATGTAACCTCAGAGAACCAAGGCTTTCATGGAATACTGCTGCATCTCCACAGAAGCACTGAAGGCTTCTGTGGAAACTTCTTGCAATCCAAGAAAACATGGTAGCCGTTATGATTCCAAATGCAATAAACGATCCAAAAGAACAAAGGATAGAACGAAATGCATTCCTTTTCAGGATAAAAAAGGGTTGACAGTGAAGATCAGAATACTGAAGAAATCAGTCAAGGTCCCATTATACTCAAAAGTTCAAAACGCATCGAATAAAATAAGTCAATTTGGAGGAGCAGAGAAAGTACGCAGTGGTGAAAGATATTTTGGAAATATGACAGTAAATGGAAAGCTCCATAAACATGCATTTCTATAATTCACTTGACGTGGAACGCTTCTCTATATACCTAGAACTAGGTGAACCTAATTCTAGATACATAGCAAAGAAATTAATTTTCCGTAAGGTAATTATTCTTCTCGAAAAGAAAAATGCAAAACTTTTTCTAATGATAGGAAGACATGATTTAGTTCTGTATGGTAGCAACCACAAAAATCAATCACACGATTTATCTTTATTCACTTTCTGATAAATGTCAAACGAACTCTTTCAGTGTTCACAATTTCTTTAGCCGTCCTTTCCATCTCGGCTATGCTCCAAGCTTTGACGTATCAAATAAAAGCTACCCTTATCTGAAAAATGGCCTTTCGAATTGATTCCTAGATTTCAGGTGTAAAATTTTTTCACTGATGGTGATCAGCTTTGGAAATTTTGGATCGCAGTTTTAATAAAATTTAGGTACAGAGTTGCAAATGTGTTTCCAATACTTGAGCCGACAAAGAATTCGACTCCAAGTCAGACTGCAAAGTTCTACGTAAAGCAGAAAGAATTGCTTTAGGAAAAAGAACAGATTCGTCCCAATTACGCTATCCATTCTTGTTTGTGTTGGCTCCTCCTTTCCCTTGAACGATTTTTCTTTATAAAGGATATGCAAGACTCTTCTTCATCTGTCTCTTTCCTCTGCTGTTGCAGTCCTGGTAAAGAACTCGGTTCGAATTTTATATCTCCGCGTGAAATCAAAGCAAACAGCTTTTGTGCTTGGGATCTTCATTTTCTAGATCTCGAATTCTCATCATAGTGCTGACTGTTTCGGTGGTCAATAAACTCACTCCATCCGCAGTTATGGACCATTCTGAAACTGCACTCAATGTACAATTGATTTAAAAATCTGATTCACCTTACTGCTATTTCTACAACCTTCAGGAAGCTTGAGCACGGTTAGCATGGCAGGTTCCAATATTGCAGAACACTGCTTTAAGTAGACACTGATGCAGGAAAACAGTTATTCCTAGATTATTGAGTGCGGTCGTTCCACATTTCTAGAACTGGAGTCTTGTGTTCAAGGACATTGTGCTGAAAATTCCTTGAAACCGCGAAAACATACCGAATGCCTATTCTTGCTACACTCCACAACAGAAAATGTGCTTGCTTATGAGAATTTAAAAAACCTTTTTTAAGTTCAACTACTTTCACATAATTCATCTTCCAATCTTCCTTACCACATTCACTGAATTGGCATACACAAATTCCATTTTTTTCAGCTTCCTTACATATGATGGATACTTCAGCGGTGTCAGATCTGAAGCAATGTGCAATCTCTAAGCAGTGTTTCAGAAAAATTGATCCAAGATTTGCTTTTTGTGAATACAAATAGAAAAGTTGTATTTCAGTGTTACTCTTATGATGGCTCACGTCAGCTGTATTCTTCGAGATGCATTCATTTTCCAAGGTTAAGCATAAACTTCATGCTTCGTAGGTTTTTAGCTGGAAATTCTGACAATTGCTGGCTTGAAGTCAACTTCACCAGTGGCCATAGGATCGCAATTAAATACTTTGACTTCATTCACCTCTAACATTCTCTTTCAGTGCTTTCACATACTCAACGTCTACTTCTTTATAAACTTACATGCGTTCGAGTTACGTTCAAGTTCGAAATCAGATTATTCCTACTTTTTTTTTTTATCGTGTACGTACACGCCTATAACCGTTTCTTATTGGTACCATTGCGCTCTGCTCGTACTGGAAAACGAACTTATGCAAATGACTCCCAGATGTACTTACGGGTATCATCTGCACATATTTATTTTCACCGTAGGTGAATCATCCGAATTACGTCATCGTAGGAAGATGAAAATTGACCGCATAGTATTTGACTAATGCGTGTACGATGAGCTCCCGGTAAAGAAACAAGAAATGATGGTTTATCACATTCCCGCTGGACAAGCGGAGATTCGGCGCGTAGCTCTGCCTCGGCTTCCAGAATACGATTATGGAGTCACGACGAGCAGAGAATCAGAGGTGCAAACCTGAAAATGAGATGAAAGTGATTCTTCTGAAAGATTTCCGTTCACCCAAAGGTTTCATGGAACTTCTGCCGAGATACCGACTTCATCGATCTTGTCATTTTTTGCCTGAAACCTTATTGTTTTCGATAGAAATAGTTTTAAGAATTTGGCTTGCGTTCAGTAAGAACAGGACCTCTTTTTGCTTTCTTGTTGTTCAATTAATTACGTGAAAATGATTTTTTTAAAAAAATAATAATAATAATAATAACGTGGTAGTTGTAGACACATTATTTTATTTCGACTCCGGAACAGTTTCGAACGAGGTAAAAGCATAAATCTCAACTTCTAAAATTGGCTTGCTATTAGAACTATCAAAAAAGTAAGTTTACTGTATCAATTATGTGTCACACAATAATTTTCTATGTAGTTTAGTACTTTTGCCATGCATGGATCAGGACACAGTTAAGTGGATCAGCTGCATTTTGTTTTTGACTTAGTCAAAAATGGCCGCTTTTCTAAATGTTTGCCCCTAAGACACGATCATGCAGCAATTAGATTCTTTAAAATTAAAGGCTCTGATTTCAGAATTCCACAGTTACCGGTTACTGTGCTCGTAGTGTTGAAGGATATCAAGTTTTGGTCAGAAAGACACATCAATAATGAATAAAATACTTGCATTTGACTGCACTAGGATCTTGTCCCACCCAAGGATAAACTTATGAATATAGTTAGAAATTATGTAAATGAGCTTGTTTTTTCAATACAGATATTTGTAATTATTGGTTTCCCTATGATAGAACTCATTTCTTGAAATAACTGAATTGAAAGTGAAGTAAGAAGACTTATTTCTTGAAAAAATAATCATAATTTCTGAAAATATAAGTTTATTAAAAAAATACATTCTCTGAAAACATGTAATCTTTCCGAAGGACGTATGAAATAGGTTTAGCATGATCCACTGTTACAGACTATGTATGAGAGCATAATAAATAGCTGTTTTTAGATAGTAATTGCAAATTAGAACTTAACATCTGATATCTGTTGTGATTTGTCGAAAATATTTTTAAATGACTCAATTTTAAACAGGCCGTTTCAAAATCACGATTTTTTTAAATCATTAAGTATGAACAGCGAAGACCGGAAAAGTAAAAAAGATCCTAAGAAAGAAATGGTAAATAGGTAACAGTGAATGTCTAATTACAGCAGCTACTCCCTTATCTTCATTTTTGGGCCATATCTGACTAAATGAAGTTTCTTTTGTACATGTACAGTTCTTCAGAGGCTTTCCTCATTATTTTATGGAATCATTCACGAATTCATTTATCCTACTACATTAAAGGGCCTTTGTGTGGAAGATATCGGTGAAAGCAAGAAGCGCTGAAGATGAAAAAATGCATACATTGATGCATATTCAGAGACATTTATTTTAGAGTATAAAAATAGTTTGCAAACTTGAAGTTTTCAATAATGTTTACAATAAATATAATTTACCCGTCACAAACAAAAAGAAATATGCTTGATTAGTTCATACAAATGTACTTGTCAATAAATAACGGTTGTTTGACATTTTTTTTCATAATATGTGCAGTTTATAGGTGAGTACAGATAAAACTTTTGCCTGTGTACTTAGCAATAAAATGTTTGCGGTTTATACATAGCCAACTTGGCACACTAAGAATGTGTTATACGTATTTGTATCATATGAGGTATCGAGTACAGTGAATGAATATATAATCGAAAGCAATTAGATTCATTCAGAATATAGTTAAAACACCCAACACATACAGAATAAAATCAAATTTTGTTAGCGAATTCATAACAAAGCTCGTTCTTCCTATTTTTTTACATCATTTTAAGAGTGTGTTCCCGAAGTTTTAAAGAATAGGCGTCGAAAAAACAATTCACATCAAATATCTCTTAGTATGAGTAGAAAAAGATAAATTTGTGAAGAATCACTGTTTGAAATTAGATTATGCTTATTTTCTGTGATGCAGTTTTTGTCATCTATTTCATTTTTCAAAACACAACAGAGTAATTATAGCATTTTTCATTTTTTGGATTTATAAGATTGTATAATGTGGTAATTCTAGCAGTGGAAATGTAATGTTTAAGATTCGCATGTATACCTATGTGTGCTTGTTATGGATATCTTGTCGTTAAGGGAATGGAGTAGTTTCGTAATTGCATTATTCTTTGTGTTCCTTGGATGATTCCTGTTCCTAACGAAAACGAAACAAATATAAAGTTTGAAAGAACAGGCTGCGTTGTAATTGCAGACTGCGATTGATTTTTCAAGTTTTATGCAGATATTAAAAGCCAATGAAAAATAAACAGTTTTCAGTTTAACAATGTATTGTTGCCCCATTGCTTTCAATACTAAATTGAATTATATAAAAGATTTCCAGGTTGTTCTGATTTCGATTGCTGAATCAGCTAAACATGAAGCCCTTTTTATGTGATTGTTTAATATGAGTCAGCATAATGTTGATTGAGTTTTTTTATTTAGAATGCTAAAATCAGCTAAAAGTGGCCAATATATTCCTCGATACAACTTCAATTTAGTGGAAGTCAAAACCAAGGTATTTTTTTTTTCATTCCTATCAACTTAATTTTTTCGCATTCTTGAAGATCCTTGCCACATATGTTTGCGCTATCTTGCTCCTGTATGGATTTACTAATGCTTCTTGTAGAAATCATTATACAAAGTGTTTGAGTTAGACTTATGGTTATTTATAACATCATAATTGCCTGTTTATTGACGTAATAATTCAATAAACACTTTTCAGTTTGATGCAGAGTTTCGTAGATTTTCACTAGATAAATGTGCCTTGGTAAAGTTTGATGAATTTTATGCCTTCGTTGAGAAAATGCATCAACTGCATGGTGTGCCTTTTGTTGTGTATTATGTAGACCAAAAAGATGGTGATTTGTTGCCAATCAATAATGATGATAACTACACAAAAGCCCTACAGATAGCAAAACCCTTGTTGAAACTTATAATTCAAAAAAAAGGTTATTGTTTATTGTATTTTGAATTGTTAGCAATTTAAAGTATTCCAGGATCTTCAACAGATGGATTAAATGGTTCTTCTTATTTACGATCAGGAGGAAAAAGTCTGTTCTCACACTTGTTAAATGTTACTCCCAGAAATCGCAATCCTCCCTTATCCATATCTTATCCAGAAGATTTCCGTCAGGTAAACAGCCTTTTTATAAATAGCAATCAATATTTTGCAGGTATCTCAAATTATTGATGTGGATATTGTCCCTGAAACTTGTCGCCGAGTACGCTTGTTGAAGCATGGATCTGATAAGCCCTTAGGATTCTTTATTCGGGATGGTACAAGTATCAGGGTGACACCATATGGATTAGAAAAAGTGCCAGGAGTGTTTATATCCAGAGTAGTCCCTGGAGGTCTAGCTGAAAGCACAGGACTTCTTGCAGTGGATGATGAGATTTTGGAGGTGAATGGGATTGAAGTGGCTGGAAAAACTTTGGATCAGGTCAGGAAGAAAAAGATTAAATTGTTATACTGTCTGAACAGGTGACAGATATGATGGTAGCCAATAGCTTTAACCTAATCATCACAGTAAAACCTGCTAACCAACGCAACTTTTATCCTAGTAGAGGTTCACATTCTCGTAACTCTCAGCTTTCCCATTTTTCACAAATGTCCTCCAGTCCACAGCAGTCAGTTCTTGGGTCGGATGAAGACCATTATGATCAGGATGAGATCCGTGATTTGACAGCTACTCTGCTGCAGACGTCAGAGTTAAACAAAAACACAGCAGTGATCCCCCATCAAGATGTAGCCACTTTTTAAGATCTTTTCGTGTTTTGCACATGCCGTCCAATTCTTACATTCCAAACTTTTTGTAAATTGAAGGCTGTGGCATAAAGCATACGCAGCTCACCATGCACAGAGTGAACATTTTTGAGGTAGTTTGAAATTATAGAGTAGTGTCAAGAGGATAAACTAGTACATGAACTATACAGCATGAGTCTGTATCTCCTCCAAGAATCTAGGTTTACAGGATTTGAAAATTATTATACAATTATTGTGATTGAGCCCAACTGGTAGTTAGATATTCAATCAGAAATTGTCTGATTCATGAAATGTCGTTATGGCAAGTGGTGCTGCTATAGTGCTTACATTTCAGCATTTAAAACTAGCATTCCTAAAATGTTTCATAGTCCATTGCAGATTAGCTTATTTTATTAGATATGCTGTTATTTTTGGAATTTTTCCATTTCAAGAATGGTAGTTATATGCCAATGATGAAAAATAATAACAACTTCTACAAATTTGGCAAACTGAGATAAAGAATATTTTGTTACAGAGAGTGCCATGAAGGGCACACCTTTTAAGAATTTTTCTGATGAATTAAAAATTTCATTTTGGAGATGACAAAAATAAAATATAAATACACAGGAAAAGAAGAAAATAATTTGGGGAGGGGGAGATTTTTTCAACCCCAAAGTATTGCTAACATCAACTGTTAAAGACCTAAGATCCTACGTACGTTTGTTTTGTTTTTTAACCGTAAAAATCTTCAACATTCACCTGCGCTCTAACGTAAGTCATTTTAAGAACTTTGAAACAAAGTGTGTGGAAATGTTCAAATTCTTCAAGGATGCTTTCGTGAAGTAGCATAAATAAAACCTGGAGTAAACTGGAAAACAAATTTTGTTATTCTGTAAAACGCGAACAGCCTTAGGAAGAATACGTGAAAACATAATTAAAATGTGGTCTGTGAGCTCTTCGTGAGCACCTTTTCTGCGGACACTGCAAAGGATACCTCGCTGAAATTCTCCCCTTTTGTTTGAGAGAGCTCCGTTTCACTTTTGGAATTACGTCACTGCAACTCCAGTCTCTTGCGAGGCTACACGATGGGCTCCCAAGGCTAGGTTAGACTTTCTTGGAGCACGTGGTTGTTCCTTTTCACGCTATCCACTTCCCGTATTCCTTGCTGTCAAATTTTTTTTCTGTGGAATATTCGGAGATTCTAGCTTTCAAACTCGGATCATGGGAGCTTTCTAGCTGATTACAGCCAACAGGACGTTCTGAAAATTATTCAGGACTTTGTATTCTGTGGATGCTCACCTTGTGACTTTCTCTGGTAAACGTCTCGTAACTGTCTAGAGCTTCCTGGGCACATTATGCTACAAGATGCTTATAAATAAAACGTAAAAAAAAAAAATACCCGTGGTCCCCGATTAGTTCACTTCTGTTGAAAATTCGTCCCTCTCCCTTTCCTCAAAAAGTCGAAAATGGACATACAAAAAGCATAGGCTGTGGAAAATTTACATTCAATTTTCGAGGAACGTGCAAACGTTTTGAGAGATCCATTTCATCCATGAGTTCGTTACAAACGAAGCAATACGCTAGTTGTAAAGATTACTTTGCGATCACTATTGCTCATTTTACATATACATATGTTTTTTACACTAGCACACTAATGAGTCGATGTTCACTTTCAGAATATGAATCAGATTTTCTTTGTATCATATGTAAACTCATCACACAGTGCATAGGAATTTTCTGAATGTGCAAGGGAGACCGAAGTTTACTGATAAACAAAAATTCGGTTAAGAACTGCTAACTGACTTTTATGATTTACTTATTACAATTTTTCATCACCTCATCATGCTTTTGCGTGTGTGCCCGTATGCCTTATTTTCATTGAGTATACACTGAAATACAAAATAAATGAGAAATTTGAAAACAGATTTAAAAAAATTTTTGTATTTTTAAAATGATAAAGTTTATTGATTAAGTTGTGTTTTCGAGATTCCGTGTTTTGACTTTATTTAAAATTTTAATCATCACACAATACAATATCCTACCAATATCAATGCTGCGATCAAGAAAACGTTAAATAATAAGGGAAGCATTGGTGTCCGATCACCAAATACTTAACGACGAAATCAAAACAAACGTTTAGTTAAGCGGTTCTATACTAAAGTGTATCAAATGCTTCATCTTCACACGTAAGAAAAATTCGATCAATTGCAGACTATCATGTTGAAAGACCCAATTCGACAAAAGATTTTTGAAGAATTTGCAACACAGAAAATGAAGGAATCTAGTACAATAATTCACAACCAATCTCCTGGAAAAGACACGTCAGGACTGTCATTCCATGGGAGAAAAGATGGCATAAAAAATCTTGATCAAAACAAGATACAACCAGAATTAGGTGGATGCGTATGAAAACCCAAGATTATAATCTTAGAATAAACAAAAACTAAATAAATAAAATAAATTCTATACTATTTTCACTCCTTGGATATGAGCAAATCAATAACGAAGAGTTCGGTGCATTGTCTTTTTTTGGTAAGCTACTATTTTTTGCCACTTCTGTATCAGTGCAGATTAACCTTTCATGTGGAAACTGATAGGCGTCCCAATCGTTGCCTTTCCATTTGGTTCATTTTCATTTTTGTCATTCATCGGTGGATGATCAACAAATCTGTCCGAAGACAGATCCTGTTTCTTTGAAAATGTTGATAATGTTTGTATTCTATGATCTGAATATGGGCCCTCCAACTTTGCATTGGATCCCAAACTGCATTTCTGTAGAAGCTATTCTCTAAAGTTAATTCTGTTTCCATTTCTTCCCCATGAATCCTCAGTTCCATAAACTCCCTGAATTTACTGATCCCTGGTTTTGTATAAAGCTGGCATCTATCAAATGCGCGTTACAATGAATTACAGTGGGAAATAATTTATCGATAGCAGTTCTGCATATAGAGTTTGCAATCCTTTTCCCTCCTCGATCTCTGCTGAGCTCATCGTAGGGAAAAAAGGACAGCCTTCATGATTCAAAATGCCGTTCACTCAGCACTTCATTATACAGCCGATCTCCTGGAAAAGGTGAGTTGATGGTAAAGACTAATAATGCATAAGATATTCAGGCTATGCCATTTTTAAAGGTCTGTTTGTTCTCGAGAACTCTTTAGCCAGGCAGACCTTAATTCAGCATGATGATCATAATAGCGTACTGAATCAAACCCATTTTTTTGATACCACCACGTTCATTCCAATATCGTTGCTTTCGTGGAACCTCATGCACCTTCATCGAGATTTTGTTCAAAGCAAAATCCGGAACGGTCCGGACGTACTTAAATTCAAGAATCAATTCGTTTACTTATCCCTAAGACTGATGAAGTGAAGAAAATTTACTCTAAGAGTGTGCCACATGCTAGATGGTCGGTCACCTCTAAAATTTAAAGGAATTCTTGTTCGATTCTCCACGACGGTATGCGACATCACATTTTCACATTCGTATTTCTGCGTCACTCAAAATTCAGTATTTTTTACTAATGTTATATGAACTCATTTTGTTTTTTACAATTACACCCATCATAACTCATCAGTGCATCAATCAGACTGAAGTCTGTTACGCATTTCAAAGTATAATTGAGTAATGATAAAATTTAAAAAAAAATCCTACTTTTGTGAATTGTTTTTCGCAGATACACCTCGTTGCAACCTACTGATGACCATAGGCATCAAGCTTGAAAGCCTTTTTCCTGAGACATGATTACTTTTGATTTGTGTGGCATAAATGTTCCGATTTTTCTTGAAAACCAATGTTTAATCCTCTTTGAAAGCACAATGAAAAAACATAAACTACAATTACATAAAATACAGAAATTTTCCAAGGCATTTTTCGAGTGAACTGCCCAAAAGCTATGTGAAAATTTTACTCAGCTTTCTGCAATGTAATTGTACAATGCAAGTAACAACATTTTTTTTTCTTTGACATGACCGTTTGTATGCTGTATTCCACTTTACTGGGAAGTGAAAATCTCATTGGATATTTTGCTTCCTTTGTGTTGACTCCTTATCCATGTTTGTCATGAGATCAACTTCAAAATTACCAATGAATACAGGTGCTGGTGTGACCAACATAAGGTGACCAACATTGCATTTCTCTTAGTTATTGTGGAAATTTAAGCTATAATCGAAATGCTTTTGCTAATGTCTTTTAAAGGTTACAGTTTTTTTGGAATCATGTATTGAAATGAAGCCCAAAACCTACTTTTCACTGTCTAGAAGGTCATATAATCTAATATTATTGGGAAAATCTACTTTTTTAATTTCTGATTCATAATTTAAACAGCATTTATCAGCCTCAAGTCAAGCATGATGGGACAGATGTGCTGTGCTGCCACTTTTTTGTGTGTATTCATGAATAAATTTACATTGCACTGCAGCAGAGTTTTTAAATTTCATAATCATCTGGCAATCACATCATAAGATATCAGTAATATCTGCAACAATTAGATAACTGAAACAGAAAATGGAGAAGGGAACTTAAATATATGAGCAAATTAAATATATGAACGCTGAAGTTTCATCTCCTAAGCAATCCAAATTTTGCATCTTTCTTGTTATGGCCAAATGTTGTAGGAGCCTCAGGATCTGATTGCTCATGATTGACAAGTTAGTCAATGTACATACGATTGCTTCTGCTTTATTGCTGGATATAAGCTTTTGTGTTTGCAGATGCCTTAATTTGTAATTACAAATCACATCATTAACACCTATGGTTTTCCAGTACTCATAATGCTTTGTAATCATTCCATAACATTGTATACATTGATATAGAGTACAACTTTAATTGACATCTGATTTCTGCATCATAGTTCCCCTGATTTTGCATTGTATGTTCTCTTCTTTTCCATCTTAAAATGATTCTGAGTTCAACAACAGTCAGTTACAATCTTAGCATTGTTCAGTGAGCTATAATTTGGAATTTGCAGATGTTATTATTCACGTTTTAATTATGTTGCATTTTAGCCTGAACTAAGCCAACAGCAATAGAAAATCTTGTTCTTGATATTGAAGTACTCACAGCAACATTGTTGTACTCCTCATGTCTTTGCAAAATGTCAATGATTCATCACATGTTGCAGTCAGAAGATGTCTTTGAGTGATATATTAATAAAGGTAGCTGTTGCCAAGTAGGTGGTCAAACCAGTCAAATATTGTTCTTTCCAACCATTTTAGCATTCTGCATTTACATATAAACACACTTGCATTCATCATTTAATTACCTTTACAGAAATTGAAAATTGATTTATACATTGAACATTGATTTAGCAAGCAATTATATGATGAAACCAATCTTCAAAACATTTGAATTTACGCTTATAAACTGTATGTTTCTTTCTGCTATAATCCCTGACGAAACTTGATTCAAAAAAAGATATGTTTGGAATGAGTTTCAACAAGCTGGCCTGTATTCAGAATTTCTTTTCTGCAGAGCAAATTTTCTTTATTCATGTAAACATTTGAACAATCCCTAGTGAATGCATTTGTGAAATTCGCCCCACACAAAAACCACTGCGACTAATTTTTACATCTTCGAAGATCGCAACTCGTTCTAACCGACGCAGGTGGTTCGTCATCCGTGCACTTCCCATCGCATTTGTTGTGCTTTTCAAGATAAGTTTGCTGCAAGATAACAAACAGTTGAATGTACTCGCATCATTCAGAACAAATCTTCCCAATTAAGGTATTCTCGGCTAAGAAATTCACAACTCGAGGAAAACAACAGATGTTTTCGTCTGGCCATCACCACAAAGCATAAAATGAGAAATTCCATGAGGAAACAGTTACGAAAAACGAGATCACATGAAACTTAATTTTCAAGATTGCAAAAGCAAAATCTGTAATTCTTCTTCTCGAAACAGGCAGTTATTTATTAAACATTCTCTTGCATGAGAGGCAGGAGCAGTAAACCTATCTGCTGTCAGATTACAAACAAAAGAACGAAAAAAAGCAAAAACTCCAAAAAGAGATAACAAGGATGGGATCTTCCAATTACAAATAATGAAGCTAGAAATAAGCCTGAGGGCATTTCCAGTTAAGAGCCGAAGAGCTAGGTGCTAGTAGTAACTTCTTTAAGGAATAGTAGTCAAAAATTCCATCATAAGGGGAATGCATTTCAGACCTTCAATCATTCATTCATAACATTAATTCCTTTTTTCCTAATTCCTAAAGATGGAAGCACTTAAATCTCGTTGACTGTATGGATAACGATACTTCGGTAATAGTTTTTCCAAATCACGATAACTTCCTCAATGTCTCAGTACTGCTGTTTAAATGCAGATGAATTCATTACGCAGAGTTCTAAAATACTGAATAAAGCAAAGTCCACTAGAAAATAAAAGCTTCGAACAGTATTACAATGTATCAGAATTCAATGGGACTAATGCAGATTGTGCATATGTTCCGGTGTGCACACAAAAGTCAGTAGGTAGAATGTTTTTTTCCCAAACATTCATGGACCAATTCACAAGCGGAAGCGACTACAAGCAATTAGGGCACAATATTTTAACCGCAAAGCTTGGCACTCCAAGATATATTTGAAAGTTGCATAGTTAATATTGAGTGGGAGAAAATTGTTTATACTTCTTTACCTCACTCTCATCTGTGAACTGATTCAGTGCATGCATGGAGTAAATTGCAGGGGTTCTTTCCGTCGCAACAAGGATACTGGGACTCTGAAAACATCAACTAACCCAGGGCCCCGCAAAGGGTATTGCATATTTGCTAATCCAGTATGCATATATATACTCTTGAAGAGCATCCTTATAGAGATAAGGCATGTTTGATAAGCAATTGATTTTTAAAAAAAAGAAATATTAAGGTCGGCTTTAAATTGAAAAAATACTTCTCGTGAAGAAATAGATGCTGTTCATATTCGATAGCATCCGTTTTGATATATATTTCCCTAATTAATGATTTATAAAGCATTAATCGTGAAAACCAGGAACACGTTCATGTTGGAAGCACAATGAAAGTGGACAAGAGAAAAAACATTAAGGAAACAGCTACCAGAAGGATATTTTGTTTTAACCACAGCAAAAGCACAAGACACCAACAAAAATCCAATTTTCCAGCACATATTGGATAATTATATACCTTTGCGAAACTCCTCACTGAAATTCAGTGAGAAAATGAAGTCTGAATTTTCAAACGCAAACTCCGAATTGCAGCTTTTCTGGCTCATGAACATAAAAAAAATGTTTGCTTATACATTTCTCATTGAGTTCAGGGATAAGAGATGGGCAAATTAATTGTCAGTATGGCAAGAAATTGAACTTGAAAACTTCAGTATCAAAGTTTTTTTTTGAAATAGGACGAATGATAGCTTACTGATGAATATCATGATGTAGCAGATTTTTCTGAGTTTCTAATCACATCTGTTATTACTGACTAGCTAGAATTTTTAGAAAGAATTTAGGAAAATTGTTAACGAGGAAAGAACGCTAACGCAATGTGGAGTACAAAAAAACGCTGATAATGAAACAATTATTTAAGTACTTAATGCACTGCTGACACGTCTAGTTCAAAACATGAATAGAAAAAGAAAAAAAAACCTTCAAGATAGCCTCAGCAGTCAAAACATTGCTGCTAAAAGAAAGACAACCTGATTCACATATTGATATAAATCTATTTGAATATAACAATCAACAGAAAGCACAGATCAAATAATTTTCATGCTTCCTTTACTTTCACACCCTGGTTGCGATCATAGTCAGAAAACATTATAAAATTTTATACAAGTAGCTCACATCCTAATTCGCCTTTGGAAGTAGAATACACTACAAGGGATGAGGAAAGCAGCGAGAGGCGATTTCAGAAAAAACAGTGAAAATAAAAAGCTTCTACGGCAAATAACAAAATACCTGCGTTTCTTCGGTGAAGCCGATTTTTCAGACTGCAACACTGAGTGCGCACTTTTGCAGCTTTGCACAAAGCCAGGGAGCCCCGGTGTAAAGAGGTGCGAATATTTGTGTGTCCTCAACAAGATAAAGCGAAAGTAATACAGCAGAGGAGGGGGGGAAATCCACTGCACATTTCACAGTCCATTACTGAAAAATTTTGAATCAATGCAAGGAAAGAGACATTCAAGTTTGCCTAGGGAACAACAGGTGCTTTCTGAAAGAAACACAGACAACTGACAAGTTTGCTTTTCTGGCTTCCTAGGTGAGATCTCATGAGAATTAGAACTTATCCACCCGTTTGCTATTCATTGGTTCACTGGCATGCATGATCTAAGCATACCAAGCAGATCACAATTCTTCAGAAGCTACTGATTTGGTTACGTTGATTGATCGGATTTCATCCATCCCTAATGACGGTTGTGAAGCTGCTTGGCAACACGAATCCATGTGATTATTTGACGGAAATTTACTATCAAGAAGGTCGTTGCTTTCTTGAAGCCTCCATAACTGGGGATCAATCTTACTGCTGTTGTCATTCCTCATCAAAGGATATCGTAAGGCAGATTTTTCGTGGTCCGCCTATATGTAACGCTTTCAAGTGCACATTTTCCATTACACACACGCAGATGCACTCTCGGCAGGTAATAAGAACACACTTGGCTGGTTTTTAAAGCACCTCAAACTACCTTTGTCAAAATGTTGCAACAACTTGTTCGCAGAAGAAATCCTTTACTGGTTGATTTAATTAATTCTCTCAGAATGCAGGCTAACCTGCATGCGCACCGGTGCACCTCTGGTTTCGTTACGTTCGTACCTCTGCGGGGAGGATTGCCTTTGAAGGGTCTGTGGTTCCGTTCTTTCAAAAATTAAGCGCTTACCTTCATTTGGTTCGTTACTGGTTCTGGATGCACACGCAATCTGTCTCAACCAGCCGATGCCCGTTTTCAAGCTCAACTACTCTAGCAGATCATCGCAGTACATGTATTTATCGATTTAACCAATGCATTCGTAACAATTTCGAATGAACTGTTGCACAGGGCTCAGAGAGAGGATACAGGAGGAGAAATCTTCGAAGGCATCATCAACGATTGTTCACAGATGCCTGCACGCTTGAGCAGGAGGAGTCACAAGTCACAAGAGACATTGAAATTTGCAGGGGATTGCGTCAGAAATGCCCTCTCAGCTCCATGCCATTTAGATTTGCCATCGAAGCCATCCTTTGCAGGATTGCGGAATCTTTTGAAGGAGACTGTATTTACCTATGCAGATGATCCGGTCTTGATGAAGAAATCAGAAGGTGGACTTCGTGAAAACTTGGCTATCCATTAATCCAAACCAATATGCACCGCTGCACTTTGGAGCAGCGATACCAAGAGAGCTAAGGAAAACTGCATTCAGGATCAGAAAAGCAAGTGTCTCATTACTAGATTACTGCGGAGTATATGATATTAAAGGAAGCCCTTTTGACCAAGTCTGTTTCCATAGGGGCCCGAGAGCAGATAGCTAAGGAAATGTTGTCCCACAGTAAAAACAGGATACCATGAGAACCATTTCTAACCCTACCAACAGCTGAGAATTTCCAAGAAATCAGTTGGATGTTCCTGAACAGCCGTACCAAGTATTTAATCAAAAAAACGCAGAATGTCCCAAACAGGGTCGCCAATGGATACGTGAGCTGCGACAGGTCAAGGGCCCGGTTTCCCCCATCTACCTGATGAGAGCCGACAGCTTCGAGATAAATAGTTGCTTCACACTCTCAATTTCCCAGGATCTGGAGAGACAATGATCCCCTCAAAGCTCTAGGATCTGTGTTCAGGAGATGAATGACTAGGCACCACCAGCAGATGCCGATTTGACGAATTCATGCCCAGAGCTGACTATGGAAAATGGAACAAACTCAGCAAGGACATTACTGGCATATTCGAGATAGACAGAGAAACTTGGCTGAGCTAAGGTGAAGTGAGCGCTTGAAAAGGAAGTAAGGAAATTGCTTCAGGAAACTCCACTTTTAACACACATGTGAGGAAAGAAATTATGGGCATTATGGACATCCCTTGATGGAAAGAATCCTGATCAATGGAAGGCATGTCCTGCGTTGGACAGTTTCCGTTCAGCGGCGAACACCGTTCCTCAGGCTATGAATTCATCCACGCGTCACGAGTCACCCTCCTGTATGGGCATTTCCTTGCCAAGCACTTCCACAGATGGCATAGGGATCGACAGTCTCATCCGCGACAAGTGCGTCGATGACAGCCCGAGAGGCAAGATGAGCTGTTGACCCACATTAGGAAAAACACGCGCAGGCGCTGGGAGCTAGATACAACCGACAGCCAGAGCGTTCCGGGCACGGATCCGGTGCTGCAGGACGAAGGAGAGTAACCTCTGATGCGGAGTGGTTTAATTGGTCCCGTTGCATCCACGAAAAAATCTAGACTGTTGGTACTTTCTCGAACCCGGGGCGGACTTCCATGGACTGATAAATTCTCATTCCTTTAGGAATCCAGGAGTCCTTTAACTCCTGGGTTTGCGTCCTCTTGTAAACAGAGACGAGAGTCCCCGCGGCCGGAAAACTCTTCCTCGCTCACATCAGATAGAAAATTGCCTCATGCACGGCGCACGATTTGACACATCCCTTGCGGGAAGACATCCAGATCAACGGTAGGCCATTTTCTTGCATTGGACGGCATCGCTCTTCAAAGCTTCATCTGTTCAACGGCGAACACCTGAGACTCGCACACACACTGCATTTTATCCCTGTGGGCGCAACTCGACCTTCGGTTTCGGTGGCAGCTGAGGGGGACTCAACCTGCTGCCTGTGAAACCATCGCTTACCCGGGATGCCGCCTATCGCTTGCGCAGAATCCGCAGCGCCGACATATCCGTAGGGCGCCGACAATACACCCAAGGTCAACGAAAGACTCAGTGAATGGCAGACCTGATGGCCCAGAAACAGTGGGATTTGGTGATCTCCGATCAGCCCATCCCAGGAGCAGATTGGAAGCAGAAGTCAGACGTCGTGCTCCAAGACGAAGAAAGGACAATCATACGTCTGACGCCGCATGACTCTTTGAGCATCAGGCATCAGCTCCAGAAGAAACGAGGCAGTGAGCGGAGGGCGAGTTCCGAACACCGACTCTCCTCTTTTCCTTCAATGGGAGCGGAACAGTAAGAGCGTTCGTTATAAGATCCCTAGGATGTAGGGATCCAACAAACTACAAAACACTGAGGTGGAAATTCTGCAGCAACAGACGGAGCATGTCAGGAGAGAAATGGTATGCCTAAACATCCAATATTTCCGAACTGTACATTGGAAGCATTGGATTGGTCATCTGTCGTACTCTAGCATTGCTGCTGCATCATGAGGGTTGATGAAGTCGCAAAGGCAATAGGATTGCCCTCTATCATTTGTCTGCATCCCTTTTCTTGACATCAATGGAAAGAACGAAATGCTAGAAAAATAAAACCATAGGGACGACAGAACTTTCACTCTTTGAAAGGTGAGGCTAGCTCCTTCTCGGAAAAGCAGCAGTTCCCTTTCCGTACATCTTGATATCCTTTGGCAGTGGAAGGTTCTGTGGTCCTCTGGAAGCGATCCTGCTCTATAGTGCCTGGATCGAAGAGGTTTCTGAGGAGTTTAGTGGTAATCACTCTGTATCGGAGACCCTAATGGTACATGTTTTGGGAGGTTTTTGAAGAGAACGGGACAATAATTCGTGTCACGCTAGATCAATCAGCTGTAGAAAGTGTATCCTAACTGAGTTTTCGGTTCCGTATATGAGCTGTGACTTCTGTATGAGGCGAAGAGGATTGCTTTTCCCTTCTGAATGCGACTGGAGAATGACGAGAAGACGAGTCGAAATCGCCAAAGTTCTTTTGTCTTCTGCAAGGGACGTTCTTTCCCTGAGCCTCCTTGTAACTCTGGAACACTTGACCAAGGGAGTCTATTAATAAAAGAAGGCTGGCTGGGTTTCGAAATCCTCTGAGGGGTCCAGAGAGGGGAATAGACCCACGAGCCAGGCGTCGTGGATAGAGACAGCCTGCCGTTGATAGGAGCACCTATTTTGCCGCACCAACCTAACCATCAGAAGAGAAGGAGGAGTTTTTGTTCTGGACTTAAAGAAACATGAAGACATGTGGCTCATGCGGTCGCTCGCTCGTAAACAGCGTGTTGGAAAGAGTGAACAGAGCTCCTGAGGTTGGTTTCTTCCTGTATCACTGCTCCTCGCTTTGCCGGAGAGTTTCTGCCGAAGGGATGACGGCTCTAAGGAAGGAGGAGAGAGGAGCTTCGAGCCTAAAAGCAATTCTTCTCTGCAACTCATGAGGGGTGGCACCTTTTCCAGTTCCCTACTATGATCCTTTCAAAATAAATGGATTTCCCATGCGCTTCTTGTCAGTTGATTAGTTCGCTACAGTCCTTCCTCCGAGGTGAAGATAACTTTCGCTCTAGATAGTAGGGATGGTCTTCTGAAGCTCACTCCTTGCACATTGTGCCGCCTACTCTGTTTCATTTCTATCACGGATCCTTTCCGAATGCTGATCCGCCTGCGTCCCTTGAGAGGAAGCGGAGATTCCTTCCAAACAGTGGAACATCCTCTGAGCTCTTCCTGCATACTGTAGGATGCCCGTTTATTTCTAAAGAGACACGATGCAGCAGTTGCCAAAAGGAATCGTCTTTATGATGGCACTTGATTTCATATCGTGAGCTCTTGGGAAAAGTACATCCTGGTTGCTGGACCACACTGAAGGAAAGCCTAACAACTTGGTACAGTCCTCGAGCCAGGACCTCCATCTCTGAATACCCCTCGGACATGCCTTTTTTTTTTTTTTACAAAGGGTCGACCTCTTGTCTAGAGCTCCACTCATGAACAGACCTACTCTGTCCTAGAAATTTCCACGCTCTCCATATTCTCTTCTCGGTTTCTAATTTCGGTCTCTCATAGAAACAGATCAACAGTACCAAGGTTAAAAGAGCGGCGATTTTAAAAGTGGAGAGCAAGTCATTTAGATGTATCTGAGACGGGGATCAGTTAATTTTGCTCGGGGGTCCTATTGCATGCTGAGAAACCTAGAGGGAAGTGCGTGGTACAGACGAGGAAAGAGGATTACTTTTTTTAATCTGACCTTCGAAGATCATTTTGTTATCCTATGGCTGCCTAAGTCGGACTGTGAATCGGAAGGATTATAGAAGGAATCCAAGCAGATTCTTGGACAAACTGGATCAATCAACTATGATTGTCATTAGCAATCTTGCTATAACTGCAAAGGAAACTGCAAAGAGCGTGAAATGCTGTTGATTCCGTGCTTTTCTGAACACAGTTTGCAGTTTCATAAACATCACCATGCATTTCACTTCGAGGATGCGTGTCCAGAAACCTTTCTGAGTTCAGTGACGGTCGACTGTACGAAGAACTAGGTCAGTACTTATACTAAAACTGGATTTAAAATAGATCCAGTTGAAGAGCTAATTAATTGAAGCACTAAGAAGCACACACAACTTCCCGTGCTATGTATACGTTCTTACCCCGTTACGCCGGGACATTTATTTATGAAAACAAACTAAGAGTTAGAGGGAAAGAGTATCCCCTCTTCAAATAGAAATACATCTTTCGCACCATATCCCTTCTGGTCATTGATTACTCAAGTCTGTCGGCTCTCTGATTCTAAAGAAATACAAACACCATCCAAATAATCCAGAAAAACTTCATGGAACATCCCAAATTTCTTAGATCTACAACTGTTTAAATGTGTTCTCCTAGAAATTTGTTTCCATCAAGCTTTCCATTGTCTTATTTCCAATTTTGGCCTCCTGTTGGCAAAATTGAGCTAACCTTTAACTAGCTGAAATGAAGGCATGATCCTTCACCTTTAGCAATGTCAAAATAAACAGATTGATGTCTGTTTATTTTGACATAAAGAACCAGCTTTCCAATGAACCCAACTTTTCGTTTCATTCCGTCTTGTATTCCGCGTTTGAAATGGATGTGGTATTCGTCAGGATATTAGCTTTCTGCACATGACCAGATTTCTTCAGGAAGGCTGCTTGAAAGTAGTCGCAGAATAAAAACTCGATCTTATGCGAGCATTGGGAGCTGAATTTAAAGAATACAAGAGTTCAAGATTCAAGGTGAGAGCTTTCTCAGACCGGAAGAACTTGCATTCATAAAGTTGTAGCGGGAAGAAAAGGAGAGAGAAGAAACCCAGAAGACAAGAAAGCTAATCTGCAATAAGAGTGACATTTTGATCTTCTGACAAAAAGTCAGGTCAATATGTGACCACAAAACGAATCAAATCAACGATGGAGGCAGACCACACTAATCAGATGATGATCCTCCACAATCATTAGAATCATCTGCAAGCCTCCTTCACCCTTTGGGTTCTTGTACCGCCAATGCTCGTTGCACATGGACCGAATCAGATGAAGAGAAATAAGGAGACATCACGAATGATGGTGTTGAAATCGATCAAGGAAGTCATTTCAATCGAACATACGACAGAGCTAGACCCATATGACATCTCTTTCTTCTGCTTTGCAAAAGAAACTCCCACTCTCTCGTCTGAAGGAACCTTTGGGTTGATTTTTCTCGCTGACTTCTCTCTCATTTGCTTGGCTTACAGAGACCATGCCTTCCTTCAGAAATCTTTCCCTTGGTGCGATCCAAACATCTCGAGAACAATAGTTCTTCACTTGATAGTGCAGTCACCTCTGCTTCCAGATTCTTTGTAAGATCCTCCGCGCAGTTGTCGTATACTGCAGCTTAGGTTTCCAATTCTGCATTGCGGAGCACACTCGGAAGACCACTGAGAAGTCTCCAAGCTATTATACATTTTCTTTTTCGTAGTCTTCTTCACTGGTTAAATAGGGTGCCAATGAATCAGAAGACTTCGAGATGATGGGGGAAGGGCATGTCTCAACCCTAGAAGAAATTTTCAGTGGACGTGGGAGTTTCCTTCTCAAAATAGAAGAGATGTCAAATGGGTCCAGTTCTGTCGTGTGTTTGGTTGGTGATCGCTTCTGTCTCTTGAAATGACTTCCTTACTCCCTTCATCTAACCGGTTCGAACACTGCTTCACGATTCTCACGCGACTGTGAGAGTTGTCACTCCCGATATCATTTTCACAGAGCATTCTTCAGACACTAATTTGACGAGGTTAACTCTCTTCGACTCTCTGATTCTAAAACAGCTCATAGGAATTTAAATCGTTTGCATTCCACGTTTCGCCTGGCTTTAAGTGATCTACGCAGCATCATTCATTTTTATGAATACGATAAAAATGATTCCCTGCGATGAACCTCTTCCATAGCAGCCGAATATTTTCCTCCTGATGGTCAGTTCTTTGCTGGCTTACTTTATAAAGGATTTCATTCGTGTTAGGTCATTTGTGTCTTTGTTTCTCATTGTTGCACTGACTCTCATAGTTGGAAAGCCAGTGAAGAGACTTGTAATTATTAGCTCCTTTTCTTCCTTCTTATTCCTTTCCTTTTCCGTTTCCTTCTTTTCTTTCCTTTACTTTTTCTTTCCCTTTTTGGAGACAAATAGGATTCTGATCTCTGAGATAAACCAGGGACGGTTTCTCCCTCATTATTCTCCGTTTTCAAGCTTTTAAGATGACAGGAAACATGAGCGATATGGTTTTGCTTACCACAAAGTGAGGTTTCAGTGTCGCTTTGATTTAGGGAAGAAGGAAAGAAGGTAAAGGGGAGAAGAGTGTGACAATCGAGAATAAAGAGGAAGGAGTCTTAGATGCATCGAAACTCTGCTTCAGTATTATGACATATACTATGCTGTTCGTTGCAACAATGGTACTTTCATAGAGCAGATTCTCTTGTAAAGTGTTCTGAAAAATATTTAAATATCAAAACGAAATAGCTATGCCACAATTCCATACTGCTCTACTGTATCTAGAACACATACATAATTGTTGAGAAACACTTGTTTAATGAAAAAAATAACATAGATGGAAGAATATACTAATTCTCTGACTTTCCGGTAAACTTCTGGTTTTTAGTTTAAAAAACTAGAGAAACAGACTTAAACCTGGATACAAATTTCGTTTTAATATAAGGTTTTAATATTTGTTGATACAGTGCACATATCCATTCTATTTTGAGAGCAAGGAATTTTAATTAACAATAATGCTGCAGAAAGGAAAGCATGGCTTCAATTTTTTACCATGTTTCTTCATTATGCAAAATAACTTGGTAATAATGTAAGGCAATATGAAGCATCAATATCAAATAGCTTGATGCCTCTGAAGCAATGTTGACTTTGTTGATGCATGAATTTTTTGTGTAATAATGTATTTTGTTCTTGAAAAGGTACGAATGGCTGTCGAATAGTATGTTTATCTTATTCTTTCCAGGAATGTTATTGCACTGGGATTTTCTTTTCAAATTTCAGGTCTTCTCCACAGAGAATTAACATTTGATATGCAAGCATTAAATTGTTTAATCCCTAGAAGACACAATGAAATTATTCATATGATTCAAATATGTAATTATCATGGTAGAAGGCAAATAGGGTCCCGTGAAGTTGTGGGGTTTGGTTTCAATGGATCATACAATTACGCGGACAGGACGGATTCTCCGTATCCTGCAATACGCTTCAGAGAACCATCTCCAGATATGGAAGTGAGTTCATAATGCTTTTTGTACCTTGAAAGTCATTTAATAATGTGAGGTTTAACGTCAAACTTGCCCAACTGCCTTTCATTTGTTATATTCTAACTTATTTCTGTAAGAGTCATTTTTCCAAAGTGGGTGTACTGAAGTAGTGTTAACCTAAACCAGCTAAAGAGTGGAATTTTTATTTCTCACAGTCTGAGATAGCCGTTTTTACAGCGTGTGAATATCATTTGCAAATTTGTACGTTGGCTGTTAATATTACGTATCTGTAGTTTTTCCATGTATACTTCTGTAATAGTAAAATTGTTGACTTGTGCATTTCATGAATGCACCGCCTCCCCCCCTAATAAGAATTATTGTTTGCATAATCATATGCAGAGAAAACTGAAAAAGAGTTAGCATAAACGTAGACGAAGCATTAAGCAAATTATTGGGATTCAAGCATTCGCACTACAAGATTTCCATAAATGATTTAAAATATTTTGTAAAATTTTGTTAATTTTTTTTAATACAGGCATATGTATTCTGTTGTCTAATATTCTCAATATGCAGTGTAAATTAGCAAGGGTATTAAGTGCAGTTGTACAATCAGTGTTTGTCTTTATGTATGCTTTATCAAGTTCCATAATCTGGTCCATCTAATTTGAAGGAAAGAATGTCGATATATGCAAGTTTGGTATTTTAAAAACATTGGAAAATTCACATGGATACTTATAAGATTATATGTAAATAGTGTTGAAAGTACTAAGTAATGTAAACAGTTTAGATTAAGGAGTATGTACTTCTTCTCACTCTGAAAATACAAATCAATTTTTCGTATTAGTAGAATAAATTTATACCTGCATTGTTTGGTAAATTCTTTTTATGTGGTAATTAAGTGAATTACTCCTTTGCAGAAAGGTTTTTAGAATAGGTGAGCCTAACATTTCTTTTAAGATTTTAAGAGCTAAAGAAAGGGGTGACTGGCGAAATCTAACTCTGGAAGAAAAGAAGAAGCTATATAGGTTTAGCTTCAGACAAACTCTAAGTGAAGTTCAAGCTCCTACTGGAGATTGGAAGTTCGCAATAGGTTCCTCATTAATTGGTTTAGCTCTTTGCTTATGGATGTTTATGGGCATCAAGTATTTTGGTAAGCTTTTCTTTTAGAAAGAAAACCAAAGCTTTCATGTATCATACTGAATTCTTTTGCAGTGATGCCTCCCTTACCAGCATCCTGCAGTCCAGAGAATCGCAAAAAAGAATTGGAACTCCTGATCCAGATGAGAAAAGACCCAGTTGATGGTTTAGCATCTAAATGGGATTACGATAGGAACAGGTGGAAGTTCGTAAAGGATGAGTGAATTCAAACATGGCCATACTTAGAGTCTCTAATAAAATATTGTGGACTTGTAAAGCTGGACTGTGCTTTTATTCACTCTCATTTCCCTTTTTCTTCTGCAAATATTAATCTTTTGTTCAGAAACATCACGTGGTGTTCTTCAACAGCTGTATTACATTATCCTTCAGCAATTCATATATCCTAGCACGTTTGTCTGTTGAAAAATGGCACTTAGTTGACAGGAGTTTTTTCAACACTAACATCCCTTTGCATGCCAAATGGTGAGCTAACATCTCAATATTTCTTGATGATGGATCACAAACTAACATTTCTTCATACATCTGCACAGTTCTCTGTGCCATGCTGATTTGTTTATCAAGCTGCTCACTCTCAGTCTGAAGATGAATAATCTCTTTTGTGCATGCTTCTAATTTCTCATCTTCTGCACTGTCAGGTAGCAGATTCTGTATGATGGAATGTTCCTCTCGTATCTTTTGGAAGATTTCTTTAAGTTTTTTGAAACATTTTTGGTTTCCAGTCTTGATTTGTTGTTGCATAAAATCATTATTCCTTTCCAAGCTACGTCTTCTTATGCGTAGATGGGCAATCCGCTTATCAATGCATCCAAGTTGATGCTAAGAGAGAATATTGCCTGAAGACAAAATTTGCTTACCAGGAGTACTGAGGTACGCCTTTCGTTAGTTGCAGACGAATTTTGTTGACTGTGTTGAGTGCTATCTGCAGCTTTTATTGATAAGGGTATCTGATAGCCTGATTTGTGCAAGGAACCATGCATGCAAAGAATGCTGCAATGAGGTCCCATTCGTTTTAAGGAGTTTGTAGAACGGGTCATGCATATTCGATTTTTATCCATTCTTCAATCAAACTAGAAGTCAAAATATGTTGGATCTCTTTTGAGTTTTTCCAACAATAATTTTTCGTTTTTAATTGTTTAAAGCACTTTTCACAACAAGTATTTCAACCTTTTCTAGGCATTATTGCCTTACTGTTTAAATACCCATAACGGACTGTTGATACGGTTTTTTATCATTTTATTGCATTGAGGGAGTTATCGAGATTCGAACATGGTAATCAAGCTGAACTACATATAATAACGAAAACATGCGTCCTGTTTTCCTGTAACTATCTGGATACTCGACTTCGAAAGGTTTTTATGGTTCTATTAGTGTATTTTGGTAATTGCGATCAGAGCCAAATAAGTATTGCTAATCAACTTTTGAAGCATATAAGTATCAAACCATAGTTGCTTTGATAAGATAAATATGATCAGCAAAGCTTTCTTTCCAGTTTGTCGCAACGTAATCAGCTCTGAGACAAAAAATGTTCAGAGATTAGCTTTGGAAAATATGACGGAAATTATTTCCCTTATTCTTTTCTGAGCTAAGTCTCAGAATTCCTAATCACTTTCTTCTACCACAGAAATTACTCTAGAATTAATCCTTGAATTCTCTGGTTCTATTGCATGATACTCCAATTTTGAGGAAATAATTGCAGGAGGTCCTTGTGTAATTTCCTGATGAAGACTTTAGAACGCACTTTTGTTGAGCGGAATAGTAGATGATAGCTCTACAGAATCTAGTGAATTCTCAAAAGCAAGTTGGTATGAAGCATGAATGCTTTTTGGATCCTTGCCATACTGGAATCTAGTCTCCCATCTTAAATGCTTCTTGTTTTTATTTCTTTACAAGATCTGATAGATTGGTTGCTTTCATATACTTCAAATCGCATATATTCTAATTCCAAGTGACCGAAAATTGTGGGTAGTCATTCCAGAACTAGAAATTGCGACTAAGAGCAACTGTCCCGAAGTGCGACTTACAGAAACAAAAATTCGACCAAAAAGTTGCTTAAACCTTGTTTCTTAAAGATAGCTCCCTTCTTAGATCCATACCATATCGACGACGCTTTAACATAGAAAAGGGCTTCATATTTTATTTTAATTGTTCTTACTTCAAGTTTCCTTGAGATTTCATAAATGACAGTATGATCCATAACTGCATCTTTTTTCACGGACTTCTTTCTTTCATTTGTTGCATTTCATGTATCAGATCTTTATGGAAATATCTGTATTTCATATCCATAGAAATTGAGACTGCATTTTTCGCGTGGTCTGAGGATTCTTGAGTACTTGAGATAGTTTCAGTTGATCATATCAAATCACTCTACATTCACTTTAATAGTCCCCTGATAGTCTTCGAATATATTAAGCAAATGGAATAGATTTCTGAATATTGTTTCTCAATAGATTTCCTTGACATCCAAGGAAAAGCACATGGAATCCAACCTCGATTCCACAGATTACTGAACTGTCCCCGTAGTAGTGAGGGAGACGATTAGGAATAGTACGTTTTATACAAGATTATAGTTATGCTTTCATTACGCAATAAAATTTGTTCTGTTTTGGAAACTTCGACTTATCGTATGAATAAGCTGCATAAATTCACATGCAAATGCACGAATTTCGAAACGGAGTGATACTGTCTCGAGTATACACGTATGCCCCATTATGATGTATACAAATGGTTACAGACGAATTTCTCAATTTATCAAGAGTGTTAAATTAGAATTCAAATTTTCGATAGCTGCTGATGATATTGAAAATGGCCAACCTGTGAAATGTCACTCTAAGGAAGGAGTAAAGTGATTAAGAACACGTCAGCTACTCTTCATGATATTGTGATTCATTTTAAGGACGTACTCAAAGAGATCGATCACTCTCACTCACTCAATGCCTTTGCCCATTGTCATCGGGAAAGTATAATTTAGAATTCCACAATGATTGGACTTTATGATTAATAATCCTCACGAACTTCATTCAAAGTTTTGAAGAGAAAATTTTCTGATAAAAACTCAATATCTGTAACTGGAAAATTTTTGCACCTCAATGTTTTTTCTGATCATGATTTATTAACTGCATTTTATCCTGTGATATCCTAATTTTATTTCATTTTTCTGCTGTTTTCATTACGTTTTCTTTACTGCTATTATGGGGACGGTACAAATGAAATTATGGCAACAACAATACTGCTTTGAGTATCTGCAAACTTCAATGTCGATCACTATCCAAAGCTGTTTGTATAAAATGCAAACATTTTAAAAGATCTTCCAGTTTAGCATGCAATCAATAGACCTTCAAAAGAACATCGATTACAGAAAGTAGTTAGCACAGACATACTAGATTATAAATAATCAGCCCCTTTTTTGTTTCCAGAAAAGTTGAAAAGATAATGATTAATAACTGATTAATAATGAATTTGTTTAACTGAATTGAATTATTGCAAGCACAGAGAGTTATGAGGAATGGCTTACAAATCAGAATGTGTTTCATGCCTATGGTGCGGAGGTGATAGACTTAGTTTCATAGTCATATGAAAAGGATGCTGAAAAGCTTATCAGAAAAAAAGTATGTGGAAGTTTCAACTGAACTCAGTTCTTAAGTCGACAATGAAACATTTATTAAAACTATTTGTATCTTTAAAACATTGAATAATTAATAATTATAAATAAATGATACTAAAAGCATCTTTCATTCGTGTTATATCTCTATTTGATGACCTCAAAAAGAAGTATCAAAATAGATGGTAGGATCGTGAAACTTTAGACTGTACAACTTATTTAGCTTTTCAAGTGACTTTCTGCTAATAATTGTTTAAAATACCACTTTATTCATCTGGAAATTCTTTTCACTATTCGGTTGTGTCCAACTTTCCATATGTATTTATTTCAATTTTAAAAAGAAATCAGTGAAACTATTGTTAAATTACGATGCTGTATGCTTTTTGCTTAAAAAAAAAAAAAAATTGGTCAGTTATACCAATTTGGTTTAAACAACTATCGTTTCTTCTCTAGCAAATGCATATGAGTGCATGTGGGTTATACAAGTTGGTATTTTGTATCATCTGGACGATTATTTATTTTGGAATTCTTTTTTTGGCGTTTGCATCTTTTCATATATGCATTTTTATGTTAAAGAATTTTACTTACGCTATATGAGTTGCTGATTAGATAGAAAACGGAAATTTTGTATGCTATATCATTTAGCTAATAAACCTTCAAATTGTTTTTGATATTGAGTTTTTTCTACGATTAATTTAGCCTATGTGTATTACATTACATGAATACTTTTTGGTCTTGGTTATCCTGCAACAGCGTGTAGTTTTAGTATTGATGTTGTATGATATGTGATGCATATCCGCTAACTTTTCGTTGGCACTTTATAGTGCAGATATCGCAAGGACAGTATGTCAGCAGTAGCAAGTGCAAGGTGGCATATGTTGGTGTTCTTGTGATTTTTTTGTTGAAATAAAATTTGTGGCATGGAAGTAATAAATATAATTAATACTCAGTATGCCATACCCGTCAGCATTGTAGTGGTTGTATTAATTTTATTTGCATTTGGAATTGATTCTTCAGTTTCTCCAGCCTTTAATCGAATTGTGATAACCAAAACCGAAAAAAAAGTCAAGAAAAGACGAAAGGAGACAAAATCAAATGTAACTGTTTTACAGTCACTATTTTAAATTTGTCAGTTCCAATTAAAAGTATTCTTATTAAGTGTTTTTAGGAACAGAAATCGGGAAGCAAAGAAAGAATCAGCATTGAAGATGTACCTGCGGAGACTAAAAAAACTGGTAAACCTGTCCAGAAAAACCAAAAATCTACGTCAGCTGATACTGATGTGAATGATGGTAAGCACACCTACTGTGGGATGTAATTGTATAATGTGGGCACATTTCATTCCTGAAGCCATTTTAATTGGTTAGGCTTTCTATTTGAAAGTTTAGTTTATTATTTCAAATTCAAAAAAAATTATGGATTATTTAAAATGCATTTATAAATATATGTTTTGAAATTCTTCATACAATCAGTAACTCACTAATAGGTTTTTAATGTGTGACAAAGTATCCTTGAGCTTAACGTCGTGTTATCAAGATCGCAAGTTTTTGTTTGCTTGTAGATCAGTATTTGATATTATATATAAAACAGTTAGGTTCCGCATGATTGTTGGTACACTTATTCCAGCATTTAAAACTTATGCATTTTCCATGAAAGCTATTAATCTCAAGAGTAAGTGCACTGAAAATTGTTTTGGAAACATTCTTTGTACTTATGATGAAAATCTGAATAAGAATTGTAATGTAGTACCAAATTTATTGACGAATGTTTATTCAGTTGATTGAAATTTTATTGTTTCATTCAAATCTATTGAATTTATAGAAAAATGTTTTGATTTGGTAATTGCAGTAGGCTTATGGTTATTATGGAGATCAACAAACAAAAGGCATTTGCACCATGTGTTTAGTTAGATGGATATCAACGAAAAATTCGTTATATACACAATAATGCTAATTTCATTTTGACAAATTTCATTCTGTATTATTTTGTAAGTTGCAAGTAAGTTAAAATAAGTTTTGATTTGAGTTCATCACCTGAATACGTAATAGAACACTTTTTAGTTAAATTGCTTTTATATTTCCATACATGATTTGTTAACGAATTAAGGTAGTAGCACTTTTGTTGATTTGAGTCTTTGGATCATTCTTTTTAAAAGTTGTTTTGCCTTGCATAAGTGACTGAGTACTTAAAGTAAACAAAAAATGTAGCCAACATTAAAAAAAAAAAACGCATCTTATAGTGCATTAACTTGTAACAAGTTTGATTGATGAGCAAACTTGAGAAAGCTTTTGTTGCAAGTTGTTTACTGATTCCGTTTTCCAATATGTGCACCATTGCAAATAGAAAACCATCTTCATTGCAGGAACTGGCTTTAGTGCTTTTGAAAAGTAAATTGAAAAGAATTGAAGCTGATAAAATGTAGCATATTGATAGACATCCAGAAGATGTGACATATATCTTAATGTTGTTGATGTAATTGCTAGGAATCATTAATTCATAGTATTCATGGAGCTTGTATATATGTTGAATTGGAAAAAAAAAAAGAAAGAAAAGATTTCAAGATGAGTCAGACTTGCTGATGTTGTTTATTTGATCTCATAAAGTAAAACTTTATGAGATAAGATGTGAAAACTTACAATGTAAAATATGCAAATATGGTTATTAGCCAGTTGAACAAGAAATGCATACTTTTTAGGTGGAAAGCAAAAGAAGAGCAGATAGGTTTTTATAAACTTAGATTTAAAATAAAAGCACTAGTGTAGCCTAAGACATTCATGTGAATTGTTTTTCTTTATAATTATTATATTAACTCGTTTATTTTCATTAAGATTTTGAAAGAATCTTAAATTAGCTGATTAGAACTCTGTATATATTATTGTTATTGATGTGAATTCATAATTCCTGCAGTTATTCTAAATACAATAATACAGAGCATACACTTCAAAATATTTAGTGGGTGCAAAAGTTCTTATAAGGAAGATTGAAAATTTCTTGCTCGAGAAATGACAGCAGTGTTTTCTGGTCCCCTTCATCTGTTCCAGGTTTGCATTATCATTCTTTAAAATATTTGCATGTGAAATTCTGCTTAGTGCAGTAGATTAGAATCATAGTAATTAGTATTTAATAAAATCATACTAGTTTCTTATTAGTTCTGTGAGCAGCATGGCTCATGCTTAATTACATAATGGTTTTCATTGATTTTACTAGATTATTTGCATTTTGTTCTGCCTTATTAACTATTGTTAGTCAATATTTTGAAATTGAATTGATTGTAATTAACAAATAGACTTGTTAGATTGTTAATTATAACAATTTTCGACCATCTCTTGCAGAAATCTTTTTTTTATTACTTTTGTTCGAATAACAGATTAATACTTTCATTGGGAAAAAAATTATTGTTGTTTTTAATTAGTATTATGTATGCAATGATTTAAAATCAACAAACAGTAATATGTATTAGCAATTGTCAGCAATTAAACCATTTAATCCTATTATCAGGTATCAGAGGTGAAAATTAGACCATATCATAAGTGCTTACTATTAGGAAATTTCATTCAGCAGTAGCCTTTTTGTCTATTGAACCATTTGATGATAATTTTTCGTATTTGTGTATTTTGAATAGCACACTGATGTCCTAATAGCACTCATATTCTGTTAATAAAATTCCTCTTTTAGGTGGATTAATATTATATAGATAGGAATTAATAATTTACTTTTTAAAACTGTATTGTGCATCCATGGTTGTTTTTTTCATGCTTCAAATCTAGTTGCACTATATGTTTTTTCAGGAGTATTGTTCCTGATTGTTGGACGTTTTTTGAACGTTCACAATATATTCGATTTTTTCTTTTTTGTTTTGTAAACTTACAGCTTGTTTTAGTTAATTGATATGTGTTACTGAAGTGATGAGAACAGTACCTATGTTTACATAATAAAATTTTTGGTTATAATTATTTTTTATCCAGTTAATTATGCTTGTAATTGCAATTATCGTTAACTTCGTGATGAAACTCCCTTTGGGAGCAATCTTAAAATTAAGTGCTCTCAAAATAAGATGGAATTCAAGGGTAGCTGGGGAAATTCTGTAGCTTTTTGTTGTATTATATTTTTGTAAGTTATCCTTTCAGGGTATTTGGTAATCATGAAGTTTTTAATCATAGAGAAATACTGCAGCAAGCATAGAATATTGGTTTTCTAACCCACCAAAACAAAATTACATTTCTAAGTATTTCTAGGTACTGCATAATATCTTGGAGATGACCAAGAATTCATTTTGAAAGCATATTTTGTTAACTAGTGACATAATATGTTTAACAATTCATATCTAATTCAATTGTTCAGATTCATACCAAATACCTATGCAGTGTAATGTTTTTGCATTGTGTAAATTGGGTACGGAAATTGTAATAACTACCAGAATTAAACCATATGCTTACACCAAAATTCTGAATGCTTATAGACTGATAATGTTATTCTGATCTGTAAATGCAGGAGATGTTTCAAGTTTAATGCATATAGGTTTGTAATATAATTTTAAAGAGACCTTTGCATTATTAGTCACTTATGTACATAAAGTGCATTGATTTATTTTCCCAAATGAATTCAATAAGTTAGAAATATTGTAAATTGCAAAAGGGAGAGGATTAATGATACCGAATAACTTTTGTGAAGGCCATTTTGTTTGTTTGTTATGTATGGATGAAACCCTTTCTTTGATGGTTATGTTTTTTGTTTGCTCAGTTTTTTTACATTGTAATTTTAATTGTATTTCGTTATTGCCTAATGTAAATTAATGTTGTAATTTTTGATGGCATTTTTCCCCGTTTTTATTTTGGGATACTGTAGTTTCAAGGCATATGGTTTTAGACAGAATTACACATAATGCAGGACTGAGTGATGATTCCTCTTTATTGAATTTCCATCATGTTAACATTTGAAATGGTACAAATGGAAGTAGAACAAAGTGCTCATATTTGTATTGTGCCTGCCATTCAAGTTTGTGTTGCTATACATAACAGCATTCAGAATAAGCAATCAGATTCTGGGGAACTTGCATTTGAATTGATCAGGAAGGTCGATTTTTATTGGGAAAAATGTAGGGACTTTGAAATCCATATGGCTGGATGGTAAAGTTTTTGAGGTTTTTGACTCGAAATTTTATTTGTCTTTATTCTCATAAAGTCGTTTTCAAAAATGGGTACTTGAGAATTTACCAGTGAAGCTATAGGGCTTTTGTTTCTTCGTTTTTTTATGTTCATTTTAGGCACAAAGTAGTCATGAGTTGCGGCAGTCTTGTTTTCATTATAAACAAATGAGTACTGATTGACAGTCATCGTGTTTTCAGTATACCATTTGTTTTGCGTATTGTGTACTATTATATGTTATATTGTCATGTGTACATGGTATGTACTATTTAATCTGTTTTTTAGGTAAATGGGTTATGGTATTGTCAGGAAAAAAAGGTAAAAAGAAGGAAGTAATTGAAGTAAATGATTGTGTTGTCAATGAAACACCAGCACAAAAACGGAAACCTGTGTCAGGAAAAGATACTGCAAGTAAATGAAGCAATGATATGTGAGCTATTGCCTAAAGGCCTGTTCTAGATAGATCAATAGGTGTCAAGGCAAATGCAGAAACAGCAAAACCAACAACGGCAAAAGCATCCAAAGGAAAAAGTGATTCCAAACTCCAAACTGATGCTACTGATCATCAGAAAATAAATGCCAAAGGAACGGCTTTGTCTGAATCATCATCATCAAAGGAACCTATAATCAATCACAATCACACTGGGGGTGCAGGAAAATCTGGTAGTAAAAAACTTGAATCACAAAATGCAAAACAAGTACCAGCAGAGGCACATAATAAGTGAGTAGACATCATCATACACAGTCAAAGTGTTTTGAAGCAAATCACAAACTTTGGCTCACAACACAGGGACTCAACCAAAATCTGCTCCAGGAAAAAAAAATCATCCAAATAAGGTAAGTCAAGGAGCTAGTGTTTAATGGTTCATGGTTTTCATCAGGAGAAATCAAATGTTTCCATTACTTCAATTCCTGTTGAAGATCCTGTTGGTGAAGAACAGTGGATGCAAGCAAAAATGTCTCGAAAAAAAAAGTCAAGAAGGGAGACGTAGCATCCATTAATTATTTGGGTTTAGTGTGCCACTTTGTAGAAAATTATGTATGGGGATGTTTTTCCTCCAATGATGGCTGCGATTTGATCTGTGATATTATATCTGCAGTTATTCAGCTGGTTAATGCCCAAGCTTTGTTAAAAAATGTCTTCCATTAATACATTGGAGTTTATGACCCTGTTCAGCACATATGTTCATAAAATGTTGAATATTAGAAATACATTTGTTGTATTTTTGATTTTTTTGCGTCACTACTGGATGTTACAGCAGTTGTTTCATACGTCATTTGAGTTTGTAACAGAAATTTTTCCAAAAGCTATTTGCAGTTATCTGTTATAATTTTAAGTGTAATTATTGTTAACTACTTATGTGGTGCTTTCATGTGTGAGCAATGCTTCTTTGTAATCTGGCAACGTTAACGATACGATTGCCAGAATAATTGTTTTGTTTTTTGTTTCTAGTTTTTTAACTTAGTGCTTTACATACGTAAATATAAGTTTCGCTTGTATAATGGCATATTCGAATAATTTAAGTCGCTCATATTTTTCGCATTGGATTTATACATCGGATGCTGTAAAAGGCTTTTATCGAGGTAGACGAGCGTTGTAAGGAAATTCTTTTTACAATCTTCAAGACTAAGACACTTAAAGCAGAAGCTTTGCCTTAAAAAGACTGACTTTCGTGTCCATACTTTCATCAAAGGAGGAAGCTATTTCTATCGTAGGACTCTGATTCGACAAAAGGATGGTGACTTCAGCGAATGTATCTCCCACAAGTGCAACCTGGAAATACTAATGATCGACCATGCCCACCGTACGATATGTGTAGATGTAGAGTGAAGGGTACGTAGCTTTTGCTTCCAGTAATGTTTACTACAGCTGGTTCGCCTTCGCATGATGGTTGTCTGTCATAATTGGATTGTTTACACTGAAGAATTTCTTGTAATCACTTCATCAGGATCTTTAATATAGTATGAGAGTCATCACGAAACTCCTCCGATCTCGGAGAATTTCAGGTTAGAAGCCATGGTTTTTCAGTTGAAGATATTCTGGTTCTCCCCAGTCCGACATGTAGTGGGGTGAATTTATTTCCTTCTTTCACTTTCACGAGCTTTTGTCACTGTCACTAATTTTCACTGTTTCTCACCATCTGGGTTATTCTTCGGGCATCCAGTCACTGAATTTGTCTGGAGATTTCACTCACTTGACTAAGTTCCTGAATCCTTCGCAGGATGTAAGAGTACGTCCAAGTGGGAATGCATCCACAACTACTGATGCCTATTTCCCTTTTAACTAATGACTTTTTTTCATGCTTATTGTTACATTCAATCAGAAAGATCAGAATCACCAGCATACTGATGAAGCTGTAGAGGCACGACGAACCTCAATACAAACCAAGGGATTCGAAGTCAGTTCAGGTGACATTCATCGTGAAAAGCACTGTATACCCGATGTCGTTACCTGGATTCGTACCAGAATTATGTGTTAAAAAAAGCTTGGTATTTAAACTGAGAAGAATTCTGAATAGCACCGGATTGCAATCCATTTGAAGAATGTTTTTGTATGAACCTTTTTTTCCATGTCATTCAACCTTTCCATATTTCCACAGCTGGCACACTGTTGATTCCGGTCCTCATTTTTGCCCTTCTCATCACGATGATCGTGATAAAGAGGGTGATGGTGATGTGGACCATTGGGTTGTACCGGTCACCTTTTAGCTTGGTCCAGTCGGGGAGCAGCTGTAGGGTAGGTGAGTACTGGAGTTGGGTTTCCCTGACTCCACGGGTCTTGCACATCTCGTCTTGAACGTTCCCTGACCAGTGCTTGGTCCTGGTGCCATTCAGGATGCCTCCGTGATAAAACATCAGGAGGTCATCCTTAGTGTCGGGTGGTGAGCCGCTTGTCCAGATCGTGGTTCCAACTGCTAACGGGTTTAAGATATCTTGTAAACGAATAACAAACTTTACAAACGTAATTCATATAAAAATTTCCTTCACCCTTTAATAAAAAATGGAGTTGCCATCGAATACTGTTGCTATCGTTAACAATATGCTGAATGCTTACAAAGTTGAGAAAGTCGAATTGGGATACTTTAAATTCATCTAGAGATCTCTTCATTGCATTGAGGCTGTTCATTGCCGTATCGTTCAAAGATCGTGGAAAATCAGCAGACTCTGAAACTCTGTCCGAGTATTGAGATTGCAATGTGGCATTGCTTTTTTTCCATGGCCTCTTTCCAAAAGTAGTTTCCGTTCAGTAGTAAACTAGTTTTGCCTTCTGGCAGAAAAGGTACAGCATTCTGAATACAGTAAAAGAATAAATAAGAATGGACTTGATGATGGTCTAAAGAAATTCAGTCAAACACTAAAGAAGCACTGCTGGTTAGTTTTAACCTGGTCGGGTTCGTTATCAACATATCATTCGGGTCAAGATTCGGAAACTAACCTCTCGTTTCCAAATACAGACTTGTCAATATGGAAGCTGCATCCTTCACTTTGGCTGTTTTGCTATGTATTGCTGCACTACATTACGCTTAATGATTGCCATGCAGAAAAAAAATCCTCTTCATTTATTGTGCACTTATCGACTAATAGCCTTAGTAGGACAACTACACCAAACTAGCTGCAAGACAACAGTAAAAGTCGAAAGCTGTGTTGCTGAATATTAAAAATATTTATAAATTCATAACATTTCGGTTTCATCATATTCGAAAAGTAAATTTCGTCTTCGAGATTATGAGTTCACTGAGTATTAATAATGAGTTGTGTTGTACGTTCAAAAGGCTGCGAATTTTTCTCTCAGGATGTGTTTTTTTTTTGTGACCTACAATAGTGAGAAACATTAATCAAATATTGTTATACTATGTTTAAAGGGTCATTGTAAACTGTAAAACTCGGATTACACATTTTACATTCACGTTATATATACATCACCTGGAGCCGATTTTCCTGTTCTTCCTATTCTTCTGGAGCATACTCTGATTATTTCCTTTTTCAAGAATACTGTTACTCTTCATTGACTTCCATGTATTCTCGTGGATTGCAGGCGTGGTCAGGGACATGACCCAGCCGGTGCGTCCAATATAATATATCTCTGCTGCTTCTTATTGTCGATGCTTCCATCAACTTCCTCGTTTTTCCTCATGTTTTCTCTGAGTGCCTAATTCTCGTAATACTCCATCATTTTGGGGATCCCACGTGCCAAGGACTCCGGCTAGGAAGGCATGCACGGTTGTCCTTATGCCCTTCTAGGAGATGGAAGCTGCTATTCCTATGCTCCCACTTTTCTTCCTTCTCTCTTCTGGTGGTGCTGAAGGTCTCTTCCCCGTTTTCAAACGGGCACGCAAAATTTACCACCACCATCTTGTCCTCCTTTTGCAACACTAGGTCGGGAAGCAATGTGGAATCCGCTTATGGGACCCATTGATTTTCGGAGATTACTCTCCATCCTTCAGTCAGGGTGGCTGCCTGTTTCAGTCTGTCCACTATTAGGTTGGTGTCGTGATTTGTACATGGAGGAGTGCCTCATACAGTGGTTTAGATATGTGGCAAAGTTTCCTCCCAAGTATTACAGCTATAACACAGTCTATCAGGCTCTGAATGTTAATGCGATCTTCTAAATTCCCCTCTTCAGTGTGAAAGGTCGGGTTATTTCTGAATCAACCCATACATATGCTACGGCGTCCTTGTATGTATTTTGAACGATCTTCGTAAGTTGAGGGCAAATTCCAGATTCCTGCATCTTCTTCTTGAGTAGTTCATGCGAGATCGTTCCAAACGCGTTTGTTATATCTAGGAACACCATTCTCAGGTCTTTTCACTGCATCGCTTGAAGTTTGAAGGATGAAATTTTGTTCTAGCATCCTGTCGAAAGGAAGGAATCCTTTTTTCCGGGAACAAATAATCTTCCGCTCCACCATCCATTCTTCGATCTTTGCAGAGAGGCACTTAGTGTATAGCCTATACGCGCTATTTCCTATAGAAATAGGTTCCCAATCCTTGATGTCACTGGAGCAATGCGATGTCTTCGGAAGCGATACGGTTCTTGTACTTCTCCATGCTTCACATTAATCAAATATTGCTATAATTTGTTTCAAGGATTACTCTAATATTACTCGATCTAAATTTTTGTCCAAGAAGGTGATATATATGCAAGATGAGATTACGTATCTCCTTTTTAACCTCCCATGAGGGTTCGATTATTATTACATGGATGCAAACTCATGTTGATTACTCAGGATTCTTTCTATTAATGGTAAAGTATTCGTACAGTCACAATCGCGTGGACTAAATATCCACGACGCTTGGAATGGTATTGAATTAAGATCATTTTCAGGTTTTCATGATGATTTCTTTACAGTCGGGAACATGATTCTTGTACTCAAGGTTCCATTCATTCTGAATTAATTCCACCAAAGGCAACATTTTTATTATTGAATCAAAGGAATCCAGCAGAAACCTAGTTTTCCGAAACCAACTTTACACCCCTGTCTGATTTGTGCTCTCGGATCAACTGTGAAGCATAAGAAGAGAATTTCAGTCTTGTCTTGTCTTGGGAAAAACAAAATACTTTTGGTCCATTCTTGCGTTTGAACCTGCCTTTCACGAATTGCAATTATGAAGAATAAAAATATCGTCAGTGCATCAACATGCTACCGTTCTATTTATTCGTCAGAGCTGCATGAAATAAATGTTGCTTGGGATACAAATCCACAGTTTATATCAAGAAATGGATTCAGGTAAATGTGGAAACGTTTGCCATTTGTTCCTTTGTACTTTAATGTATTCCATATTATGCTGTAATGGCTGGCAGACCAAAAAAGAAAAAAGAAGCTTGATCTGAATCTCAGCGTCTTGGTATTCAGCAACCATTTCCGAGAAATTCACTGCTTTTATGAGATATCTGATTCTAAACAAATATTTCAATAGTTGCTGTGGACACAAGCCCATAAATCACTTAAATATTCCACGAGCATTCTTCCTTGAGCAACTCTTTATGGATTCAAATTGATGCCATCCATTAAGCATTCCATTTTTTTGTCCATTCGTTTGGCTAGATGTCAACATGCAATTTGGCTCATAGAATAACTTTATAAGTGTCTTCTTTTAATCACATCGCATTTTCCGAGAATAAGGATCCAAACTTTGTAAATGTGGTAACTCAGTAAACCGATTTCATAGATACACACTGCTAGTGATCACCTACATCAAAATATACAATATGTTGAACAGAAAGTGTATAAGAAATGAGGAATAGTGTATTCTTCTCATAAAAATGAATCATTACTATAGTAGTAATTCTTCAAATATTGAATTTTTCGCATTTTTCTTATCATATAAGTATTCGTTTAACTCTCATTCCTACAAACTAAAGAAAAATTCCTTTGTGAATTACACGAAACTTGATCGTCGAAGCTGCTGTGGAAATCCTGGGGAAAACAGCTGAAGAAGCGGCGAAGTACACCCGGGTGGATTTCAACGTGAAGCGGAGGGCCAATCTTTGGAGCGGTGCCCTACTTTCAAAGATTCTCTTTGGAGCGGCCTTCTGCAGATTGAACAAGAACACCCGACGCGAAGTGGAAAAGCTGCAACGGAAGACTCTATGGAACACGTATCGACCAAGGGTCCGACTGAAACTCCAAGGAAGGAGAAGGCACCGGGATGCAGTCGCTAGGACACGCCATTGACATCATAGACACGCGACAGTTCCTGGACACCGCGACTCATTGGGACGACTGGCCGTACGCTGCTCATAGGGTCTACTCGTTATTCCTGAATAACTCGAGAGGCCTGATAACTGCGTTGCTAAGTCGAGCAGGGGAGTGGTTATCTATCGACCCGACCCGGAAAAGGAAGCTGGCACTGGTGCGAAAGCACCAAATCAAGATCGTGCCTCGAAACAAGGAACTCTGGGAGGAAGGAACCATCTTGGTGATCCCCTGGATGCTCCCGGTCCCTAGCGACACGAGGAGCTGGATCTACCAAGAGTCAGGCCCAGAGTCACCCTACACCGAATACAGTAGTGGAAGCGGAGTGGATTCCACCACCACCACTCCCGGATACTCCGATACATTGACATGATGACGAGAAGGTTCACCCACAAGACCCGCGAAGCGTAGAAAAACCACAACAACTGCACGTGGTCCAAGAACAATCTACGCCGCATCATAAGAGAAGACGATAAAGACACCAGTGCCCTCCAGGAAGCTGCCCATCGCTACCGGGCTAACACACTCCACCTGCTCGCGATTGGGGCGACGCTCTGGAGGAATGACCTACCGCCGGACGCCCAGGACAACTTCCTGATGTTCTATCATGGAGGAATTCTGAGAGGGTCCAAACTAAAATACTTCACAGGAGCAAGAGAAGACGAGGACCGCGAAGCATGCAGGGACGTGGACACAAGATTTCATGTCCTGACCTACCCCACAATACATCAAGACTGGCAGACTCCAAAAAGGGTCACAGGGCTGCAGAACTATTCGCCGACGGAAGTCCTGGCGAAGATGTTTCAAGGAAGCGGCAACGTCCCTTGTTACAATCCCATGGTTAGGACGACCATTGCCCTGTTTATTACGGCCATCGTAATCAGATAGTGGAAGATGAGCACCAATGGAACGGCCGTATCTCCCATGGAAATCCTGAAGGGGATTATCCGAAGAGAGATCGACATATGGAATTGTGGTAAAGTGGACAGACCGATATATCCTGAAAGGGACTGAGGACATTGTCCAAAACATCCGAACTTACCCTAGTGCAGAACCTTAGTGCAGTGACTCCCCGAAGTAAACTTCAATGGAAAAAAAGACGACATAGTCATGAACTGTGTTCAAAATGGAATGAACGAGATTGTAGCATGAATAATCAGAAAAAAAATTTACCTCACCCCTTGTGGGATTGGGGAAATGTGAATTACACGAAGCTTATTTGTAAAGGTTTTTTTATATTCAAGCATATGCTACAGTTTTTTGTGTTTCAACTTTCTTTACATATGATGTAATGACAACACGTGGCATCCCTCCATTTATTTGAACAGGTGACTAGAAGTGGCTATTCAGCAATGCTTCGTTCGATTTCTGATGATCACAAAACGAATGCAAGCATTAAATCACCTGTAGATTAATTTTCGAATACAAATGAAGGACTCGAAAAATATCCTCGTAGTCTGCGGAGTCTCCTTTCTTTTTTAAAGCTGTCGCTACACTGAGAATAAATCGAGCTCCGCCACATCTAAGTTATTCTCAATCACATTTGAATTCTTCTATTTACTGAGATGTGTCGTTGATTTTAAACTGAAATCGTTGGTTTCGATTGATTTTCGCAGATTAATTTTTTTTTCTCTCAGTCTAACAAAGTTTGTCCTTCATTGCTTTTGAACGCGCAATTGGCTCTAAAATACACTGCAATATCAGCCTTTGATATTTAAAAAATGAAACTAGTATTCTGGCAAACTAAAAACGAAGGAGAAGTTTAGGTCCAAAACAGCTAGCAGTGTCGGAGATAATTTCGATCTTATAGTAATGTTTCCTTTACAATCGGAAAGGTCGGCTCTGCCTTCCAAGAATACTTTGACACTCACCTCATTCTCCACTGCAGCCTCCTTTGCATTTATTCGGTTCAATTAATTCATTTTCCCAGTCTCACACACTTTGAAAGACTGGGAACGCATCCGGAGGCTGACTGGGCTTACCTTGGTAAGGAAATTCCACGGATGGCGAAGGAGCTACTTCACCTGCCCGCCCCTGGGAGCAGATGAAAGTAGCTCGTCTGCTGCGTGTTCTTCTTTGGAGGGATGCCTATGGAAAACCTCCATGCCAAAGGGCTTACCCAGATACTTGTACGCTTCGGACAAAGACGAGCTAGGAACGGGCATGTCACCAAAGAGATTTCATTTCGATCTTGTAAGTTCCCAAAAATCCCACCAGGAGCACACCAACCGATTGATAATTAACGAATATGCAAGCACAAGAAAGATATCTCGATGCACTTCAGGCGCATTTTCAAGAGCTCCTCCAGTGGAGTAATTTCTTGATTAGTTTCGTGTTTAGAGGTTTAGGGGGAAAAGGAACCTCAAAGCAAGAAAGTGCACAAAGAGATGAAATCCGTATTTCGGTTCTCCAGGTTGTTCCGTGCCGCTGTTGCACTTCTCATAGAAGACAACCAACGTCCTTACCAAGCTGGGGCGGCAGCACCTCAGCTGCGTCCTCTTGCATTTTGGCTCGAATTAGAAGGATTAGAATGAAAACAAGGCGAGCAATCGGAGTATCGATCCATCCAAAGAGGGATCGCACCCCAGTCACCTTTGAACCAGGCTGCTTACGGTTTCGCCCACATGGTGGTCAGTGGTTGCACACGCAGTCCGTGGGGCAAAAGTTCCAGTGGGGAGTTCGATGACGTGTTAACAATGCGACCAGCCTTGCTGACGTGTCTCGACGCAGCAACAATGGAGCGGCCGGTGTTTCGTCGCTTGCAAACGATAGCAGAGGTTGACCAAGAAGATGCTCTCCTGAGAGGTGGACCAAGCAACACGTAAATGCTGAGAATGCGTGGTCAATGAGACTGAACAGTAAAACGCATGTTCGCGTGCTGACCGGGACGATGAAGAATTCAGATGACGGGAACCTCTGGAAACAACAAAACTCGAGCTTTTCCGGTGTTTCCCAGCCACAGGAGTCCAAAGATTGCGATTTCAGCTCGGACGAGCTGGAACGCAGCATTCGTGCCCTCCTGGATGAATCCATATCCATGGAAACTGGGGATGCGTACTTTCTTCAACTGTCTGCCCGTGAATTCGATGCAACGAATCCGAGGAAAGGTATTTAATCGATTACAAGGTACAATTTCGTGATCTTAGCCACCAGAAACCATCGGATGCCAAATTGATAGCATGGACGAAGACATAAAAGGAAATGACATTTCCAATGCAATGAATTTGTCACGCAAAGTAATGGAGGAAAATGCTTATCATGATGATTCGTTATCAGGACAAAGTTGCCAACCTCATTTTTTGGAAACAGATGAGAAATCAGTCATAAATACCTCAAAGACCATTCGAGAGAATGAAAAAGTAAGTATATCTATGCATACTATTGCAAATAATTAAATTCGTCTACTGCGATATATGCCGAAGATAAAAAGTTTCCTAGTGCTTTATTTTTAAATGGAATATTTCTTAAAATGATAAATAAAAATATGTGCAGATCTAATCGATATATTAATTATGCAGCGCTACCTTTACAACACTTTAGAAGAAAAAATTTCAAAATACTCAGTTGCTTCATACTACATCGTTCACATTTCTAATGCCTTTTCATGATCAGGACGCCTCAGTATTAGCCAAGAAGCTTCCATATGAGGTACACAATGATCGAAACACAAAGAGTGCTTGAAATGCCGTACACATATATTGACTACTAATTATTTCGATTCTAAAAGGAAATCAGAATTCATTGCAAATCCGCCAACACGTCCACAATTTGGAAAACTTCTTGGAAATTCACTCCTTCCAGAAAAAATAAATCGACACTATGTTATGCTGATCAGTTCTATTTGTCTATTCGGCAAGACAAGCTGCATGACTCGTACTGAACAGTACACGCGTACTGCTTTCTTCGATGTTGACCGATAAGTCTGCAAGTGCATTATGTATAGCCCTAAAAGGGACTTCAAATTCGCGTCTGCTGACCACCATTGGAGCAACTATGCATTCGGATCTGCCGCCTTCACTTTTATACCTTGGCGGCCATATCACATATTGGTATTTTCCAATGGCTTGGCAGATGAAGTACAGAAGTGTCTTGTGTTGCAATGCTTTTGACGGCAACAAGGAAATGTGCCGAAAAAAGTGAATGGAAGATGTCTTATGTCAAAATATACTAGAGCATTCCGGAAGATTCACAGATGCCATGGATGGACAGATAACCGAGGCAGATTGCTCATGGAAGGAGAAGCTTCTCAAAAACCTTTGCTCCAGTCCTTCCAAGACCTCAAAGAAACGATACTAGGAAAACAGTCCTCTATAACATAAACTACTCACTATTCAGATTTCTGGAGCTGACCACAATCTAAGTTTTAAACAGGAAGTAAGAGAATGCTCAGAATTAGAAGAAAGCTTAAGAAAAAGTGACATGTTGAACTTAAAAAGGATCCCAGGTGACGCGACAAAAATCAATATGAAAGATTTTTTTAACGTGGGACCTCAGCAAGACGCCATTTTGAAGCGGCCAACTTGTTTCTTATGATGGTACCGAAGCATACTGTAGTGTACAACCATCTAACACAATCTGAAGGCTCACCTGTATTGATTGCTGGCCCTCGACCCATGTAGCGCTTTTCTTCTTGGTACAACGACATTGCCAAATATCAATACATAATAAAATCAGTGGTGATATTTAATTGTATCGTGAAGATCGATCAACTAAATAAGCAGACGAAACCGAATTGAATGCCTCATGAGATGATACGCCAGATGCTGTCAAATAACTCAGTCACTAAAAAATTAAATATGAGCAAGAATCAAGGGATGTTAAATAATTGAACAGGTCTGTTCCAAACACGGTGTTTCCCATGAATTCACGAAGAATCATGTTTTTAAGTGGCAAAGGAGAGTGTGAGAAATCACGTTGTGATACGAAAGAGAAATCTATAACAGGCAGATTGAAGAATTAAGGAATAAACACTCAATCCGCATGAAGCCACATAAATGAGCATCCAGCAAGTTCTGAATCAGCTGAAATGGGATTTATTTGATTTGCAAGGAATTGCGTATCAACAGATTAAATAGTTTACCATGGGTGGTACGTCCTTCTTTCGAGATTGAATTAAACAGTTTCATTTACAAAATCAACGAGTCTTTGATACTAATCGAAAAATAACAACGGATAGTTAGCAATGAGGAAACTTTGTACCAAACGATCCCATGATTTTCATTGCGTGGTACGTCTGTTGATTTATGTTCATTCTGAGAATTATTTATTGTAGAACCTCCCGAATCTGGGGCGGCATATGTAATGAGCGAGAATAAATTATAACGCACAAAACATGCTATTTGGGAGAAAACACTTCGTTGACGGATTTGACTTTGCAACCTTCATTTGATTGCCCCCCCCCCCCCCCTCCCCAATTAGTGTACTCTGCGTATAAGAACATGACTTCGAAATGAAACATCGTATCTGAGCAGATAAAGGAGAATCTTTAAGTTCTTGATCAAGATAAACCTGAAAATAAAAAGACATTACTAATAATGTATTCTTGGCAGAGATTCAGATCACAAATTATTGATGCTATTTGCCCATTCTTGGGACTGACATGGATGCTCTTCGTTCTGGACGTAGCCATAGATAGGGGGAACCCCCATTTTTTCCTGTAAATAATACCCACAAACTTTAAACAGTGGTCACTCTCAAGGGAAAAGCAGCAGTTTGACAAAAAAGACATGCAAAGCACATTTAAAAATGTAATTGATTCAAAAGTATTATGAATTGAATATTTAACTGAATGGAATAATCAAGCAAAGTAATGGTATGATAAAACTAAGTCACGAACCTATTTCAATTTTCAAAACATAAAACAAAGCAAAAAAAATGGCCAATACTCAAATACTAAATTATACATGCACACATTAAAAAATTATGTAAAATATATGTGCGCGATGCAATATCAAGAAAGGCACGATAGAGTTCCATGCGTACATGGTATGAAAACTAAAAACCACGTAATAAATGCACGTTTTCATCAATACAGATCAAAATTCGAGTCTTCATCATATAATTTAATCTTTATATAGTTCCTGACGAACACACTGAAATTCGCTTCGATAATGCATTGGAGAATTTTTGTTGCATTTCCAGGTTCCTTTCCCCTGAGGCCGCAGTTATACACCGATCCACTTTGCTTCATCCCGTACATTTAGATTACCTCTGATCGATGCCTGTTTAGAAAAGTTTTAAGAAATCATAATGTACTAAACCACGCTATTGATTAAACACCAGTGATCACTGACATTAAGTAGCTTCGATCTAATGATTTAAAGTTCCAGCGAATTCCCTACCACGCCTTCTCAGTGAACCGACTACAAACAACCGTACAGGACGTGTTAGAAAAACTGCATGTCACTTCCTGAGGGAAAGCTTCAGTGTTTCAATATTCGTCAGAACAGTTGTAACGCCACTCGAGCCGTACTTGCCATAAAACAACGTATATCCGTTTACGTACATCACAACCGACTTAGCTCTGAAGCTGTATTACTCAAATAAAGCCCTCTTTTTATACAAAGTTTAGTTAGAGGCCTTCAAATGATAAACAATTGCTTCTCTGCATTGAAAGGTTAATCGCAAATAAGAATTGACGGTAGCCAAAAACGCATGCGGAAATTTCTGACGGAATTCATTAAAATCTTAAAGTTACTAGGCGCCAAATTCTTACACATTATGGAGTAATCTGTTAACTTTAAAAATACGCAAAATTTCTGATGAACAAATAAATCTGAAAATTATGTTTCTTCTTAGAAAACATCCGCAACACTAGTTCAACATCAAAATGTCCTGCCACATGTTCCTAAAGAAGGTTCAATGGATACCTGTTTTCAGGGCAATGCGACTTTGTCTACCACTCCAAGTACTCCATTTGGAAAGACAGTGACTGTCAAAATTGGTTCTGATGAATCTTTATCATCAAGGGCAGAAGATAAAGGTTCTGTTAAACAAGATTTACATCAAGAAATGTTTGACTGGCTTGAAAAATTATCATTTATGAAAAAGGAAACCTATTCTGATAGTGAAATCCTTGTTCCAATATCCTTGAAGAGTATGAGGATTCAAGATAAAACACAGCCAATGCAACCAAACACAGCTACTATGGCTGGTCATCACCACTGTGATGCCCAGCATATAAAATTAAGAAGCTCCTACAGTTCACCAGGAATGGATGCTAACAAAATAATTATGCCTCAATCCAACTGTTCTCCTAAGATATGGCAAATTCCACAACCTGATGAGATTAATGTTCACAACATTGCAACACAAACAAAGTCTGGAACATCTGAATCAATTGGGATCGGAACACAAAGCATAGTGCCCAATGATTCAGAATCTAACTTGCAAAAAGTGCAACAGAACACAGGTTTGTCCAGAACAAACTATGATGCAGTTTCATCTTATAAGCAATGGTCACAGGAGAGTCACTGTCCACAGGAGATTCAACAATCAACCACCCTGATCAGAAATACTACAGAACAACTTCATGCACACATGTGCAATGTAGCATATTCTGAGACAAACCATTTAAGCCAAGTGATTAGGAATTCTTCAGAAGATTGCTCTGAAGATAATGAGGAAAAAGTAAAATGTGCATCACCAATACAAATAGATGCATACACCAAACAACCTATAGGTAAAACAAATGTTGATAGACTAATGCTAAGAAATACATTATAAATAACCATTACAGATCTACAAGACAAGGACTCGGCTAACTGGGATACTTTGCTTCATAATGCTCGTAAAACCTACCACCAAAAGGATTTATTGTATAAAACAAGAAACAGTATTCTCAACTTCGAGGAAGTGGACATACAACTTCCATTGCTAAACGAAAGTGGGCACTCAGAAGATCTCGCCAAGTTCTATGAAACTGGAATACCTGAAGAATTCAGAGAAGCTGCTAAAAATTGGGACCCAAATCTCATTGCACCACGATGGAAGAAAGACTGCAGAATGTGGCTATGGAAATCTTTCTCAAAGAATAAATTTCAATGATTGAGAATTAATGCTTTTATGACAATTTGATGTCTGACTCTTGACTTCTGAGGCAGATATAAATTTGGGATACGTCTTCTATATCTCGTTGACCTTTTTTTTCGTAAAGTTAGTTTTGACCACATTCATATCGAACAAAGTCCAGCACAACAGAACCAGCATCTTGCAACATGTGCCCAATTAACTTATCAGGTTCCAAAATAAATTCCTGATATAATAATCGTCCTTCTGGTTTACATGGAGTTGAATTTTGGTGTTCCAAATATTCATCATCTGCTACTATATTTTCCCATGCTTCTTCTTTTAAAGCTAATGAATTTTCCTGCTGTTTCAAAAGATCTTTTTCCTCTTCTAAAAATGCTTGCAAATCTCCAATTTCATATGGATTCATTCCTACAATACAACAACATTACCACCAAATAGACTGTGAAATGGATTTTATTACCAATAATATGCTTACAAATTTGCTGAGCTATGGCTTCATTGAATTGGCTGTTGTCTTTTTGTTGAAAAACAGCCAAAGTGCCATACCGTCCTAAGAGAACCGAAGTGTCATCAAGCATGACAGTGTTCAAAGGATGGACACATCCCAAGACATGATACACATTACTGAAATGATAGCAAGCAGCCCGACGCAATCGTATATTTTCTCCAATGTGACTGACTTCTTGTGCTACACAGTCACCAAATGGCACACCTTGTTTTGTTTCAAGAGCATTTAACTGCTCATTGTTGATTGCAATCTGAAATTTCATGACAAGATGAGTTTCCAAAGGACTGTTTCCACCAATCACAATATGGTTAAGCTTTCTCTGAATTGACCTTTAACTTTATTCACACTTTCAGAGGCTGTTTAACATACATACTCATCAGTGGACAAAATGATATTCTCAACAGTGCGTTTCTGAAGACAATATTGACTAATATTCCAATAATTTTATAGATTTACTTTTGAAATGGCATCATTGTTGACATTTTGAAAGTGAGAAAACATTAATTCCTTTGTTAGTGTTGCAACCAATGAACAAAACCGTGCATTTCTGGATACAAAGTCGGTTTCACAGTTTACTTCGAGCATTGCAGCAAAATTCCTTGTTGTTATTAGGCCAATTAATCCCTGGGTGGTAATTCTATCATCTTGCTTCACTTTTGCCCAACCTTCTACTGTTGCTTGTTTGTGAAGCCATTCTTCCGCCTAAAATCATAATGGATATTCATTGACACAAGTTAACCGTTAAAGTTTTCATTTATTTTATGCCTTTCGACTTGTACTTAAACTCATGAAATTAATGAATAGATTAAAATTTCCAAGTTTCAGAAACTATTCTTTTAAATGGTGCAAAGCAATCTAGATATAGAAATTAATAAAGTCCTCCAAATAAGAATACTCTAAAATCTGATGATGCTATTTTTCGGCTTAATTTGGTCAAATTATCCCAATGACGAAGCATCAGGCACAATAACGTTGAATAAAATAAAATAATTCATTTGCTTACGTATCACTTTTATTTTTTTCCTTTGCCGTACATGTTTAAAGGTTCTCTTGGGACACAAGTGCTTACCTTTAACTCATTACTACTATTTACTTCAAGTGCTTCTTTACATTTGATAAATGCATATCCTGTCTTTTTTCTTAATTTCAGAAGCAAATTCTTGTCAACACTCACAAGATCGGGTATCGCTGAATGAAAATTACCCCGTCTTATGAAACAACAGCATCTCACGGCTCGAAGAGTATGGTCCACAAGCATTCTACTTTATGACTATAAGGAGCTCAACAGACGCAACTTATATCAACTGTATTCCTAACAGGAACCGCTGTTTATGTACTTGGTATATTGGAACCACACATATCAGGAATTGAAGCTACCACCCCTCTACACGAGAACACTGCAATGGTAACACTGCAACGGTAATACATGGTAGGATTGTGCAGTCACCATCGTTTATGATGTAAGTTCATAACCAGCGAGATTTGTGTTTCACGATTCCATTTTATTCTCTGGACTGCCAAGATCTCTCCAATTGCACGACTTCATTTTCGTTTTTGTTTTCCTTCATTTCGGAAATGCTTACAGTGAATTAAGATCCATGGCTTTTTAAATTAGATTTTCATTAGAAATCCAAGAACACCATCATATAGCTTAATTCCACAAGGATTTCAAAGCAACAACGAGTTTCACATCTATAATTATTAAGTCTATAATTTTATATTCCTCGTAAATAAAGCATTCCATTAAGCACGCCAATTTTTCATTTGCTGCAGACATGCAATTGTTTGGAATGCATTTGCTCTGCTGTGAATGTATGCAAGAACATACAATCCAAATTTGCTAGCATCCCATTTTTTTTCATTCTGTCAGTTTGAGTGTACTGTTCCTGATCCAAGAGTTCTTTCCAGTTCGGACCAAATATAAAACATGTCTTACTGATCTCGTTAGTTCCCTTAGATTTTAGATCTAAAATCTCTTAAATCTTAGTTGCCTTACATTTCTTTGATTCTCCTCATCTTACATACACTCTCGAATGGTAAATTCGTGCACATTATATATAATTCTACTCTCTTTTCTCTCTGGGATAGTCACGGCATAGAGCTGAATCCCACATTAGTGTTTGATCTTTTATCTAGGGTGGATATGAAGAGGGCAACACAATTTGAAAGTTCATCAGTGAGAGATTAAAAAATCATTTCATTATTTTCTACAAGTTGTTTATTTTACATTGATCAGTGTTATGCTTACTCAATGAGGCAGTTAACACTTTTACCTTAGCATTTTTGGGCATTTTATTAATCTTGGCTTCGTATTAAATGGTACTGAGCTGCATGGGCCATAAAGTCTGGTAAGTGTACAAGCATATTTCGTTTAGGGGTTCAGCACTGCATGTGTTGAGGTATTCAGAGGCATGCAAACAATGTATATGAAAGCATCAACAAGAATGTCTTAGAAGCTAATGCAGATACGATATACAAATATACACAAGATATACACCCAACTGTAGTGCTTTATTTTTCCGACAGCAAAAAACTGTCGCGTTTCAAAATCTACTAACCCTTACCTACTGCTGTTTCTATGCACACCAATGAAATCACTCATAGCATTGTAGAACTTTACTCATGTTCTTCTAAAACTGCTCACTTCATTCATCAAAAATATAACTTTGAGGATGATGGGAAATCATGAACTCGTGGAGTTTTGTTTTGCTTGTACTTTGTCTTTAAAAGTGGTTTTAAAGGTGAATACAATTCGTAATTAAGTGAAATGGTTGCTGCATCCTGATTTCCCAATAGCAAGTGCTCACGTTTTTTTAAATTCCCTTTCTTCTCCTACTGAAAACTAACTTGAAAAATGCATAACTTATAATCAAGGAATGTCAGAAATAACGACGTCCAATTGAATTTGGAATGTTTACGCATTTTAATCGAGATAAATATGATGGAATTTTAAAAAAACAGAAAAGTAGGATTGCTGAACTTCTAAAGCTATGGATTCAGGATCAGAAAAAAAGGAAGCATCTGATATATTTTTGCTCGGCTTGCAACAGATTACATCAGAATGAAAATTCCGATAAAAAAGTTGTAAGACCTTAAAGTGTCGACTAAGTCTTCTTGGCTGCATCAGAAAATCCATCATTTAACCAGTATTTCTTTTTGGCACCCTTTCAAAGGCAATCAATCGAATGTACGACAAAGTTCCATGTTAATGCCAAACAAGTCTAAATTCTGAACGATTACATAACTGAAACTTTAAGGAATAGAAATTTCTAAATTACAGAATGATTTTCATCAATGAAATTAGATTGCCCACAAGAATCAAAACATCAATTTTGTTCGTAAAAATCTCTGTTCAATTTGTTGACAGTTCTGCTTGCATTTTGAACGATCACGATAGTAGAGAAAGATGAGTCACACTGTATAATACATGTTCGACAAATTGATCGACGTTTACAATAATGTAAACCATCACTTCACAGGACATAAAATGTTATTTCTGATATAGAACAAACTCCCAAAAGGTATGCACACATTTTATGAAAGTACAGAAAATGAAGATTAAAACCATGTAGTGGACAGGCACAAGAATACATAAATGCGTTTTCCCGATGAGTTTTCAAAAACCAACTGAAAATAATGTTGGGAATGATTGACATTTTGAAAGAAGCTGGCCAATGTTTGGAGCCGCATTTCAAGCAAACTACTTTCTGAGAATAAGCATTCGTTTCACTGTTTCTGCTGAAACAGTTTTCAGCAGTCTATTGTAGAGACAACATGGTAAGGTTAGGTTCGGCAGGTAAATTGAAGGACCCAGAAATTACAAGCCAAATCAAAAATGAATGAATCTGCAGTGATTTAAAAATTCCTCCATTAAAGCAAGCATATCATGAGAAGATATTCGGAAATAGTATGATGAAATACATGCTGCAGCTTAATTATCTATGAATGTATTTCAAAAGAGATCAAATGCTGAGTGGACCGACCTTGCAGCTAGAATGAACAAGCAAATGGAATCCGACATGAAAAACGGAGTCCCTTAGTGCAAAATTAAGAATGCAGCTACTGTTAACAAGATTCTCTTACAATAGCAAAAGCGATCAAGTCGTTTAGTTTGGTGAACAAAGAAGACTCTTCTGAACACTCTGAAGAGGTATCGATTAGCTCCATAGGATGAAATGGTAAATCGCCCTATCAAGGGAACTGGCTTTGTTCTTCAAACATAAAGGGAAACCTGAAGGTAACTGTCTCCTTGGTTCCAGGAAGGACCTCTGAGGGTCGAATGATACCGGACAGTTAACGGGGCATCTGGTTTCCGGCTTCCATCACATCAGATACCGCACCCTCACGACGCCTCACGGACGTGTTTTCCGTTAGCTCTGCGAGCGGTACATCGACTTTAGTGAGTATTTCGCGTGGATTCGGTGGTGGCGCAGGCAGCGATGCCTGACGCCATCACCAATGAAGACCGGGGGAAGATATTCGCATCTGCCTCTGAGACTATGGAGGTGGGGGTGTCCGCCCCCACCGAGTCGTTCCTTGCGCCAGTGGGGGCGTAAAACGCCGTGGACGCGGCCCTGTCGTCGGTAGCCATGGCTGAGCAAAGGGCCAACATTGAGGAAGGCTACAACCCAGTACTCCTCTACAAGGTAGGCTATTTGTATAGTCCGGAGAGCGCGGTCGCCTTCTCGAGGGCGATGTACGCTCACGACATTAAACAAGAGGACCTTCTCACGATGAAATCCGGAGCGGGGGCCGGTACGTTGAGGTGGTCTGCAAGCAGGCAGACCTTTCCCAACGATTGCTGAGGTCCCCCGTTGCGTTGGGCAGCAGGACACTCCTCCCGATCACGGTTGACCGCTCGATAGTGGTCCACCTTCTTGGAATAACGTTGTGGATGACAAAGTAGGCCGTCCGAAACGAAACAGAAAAATTCACAACGGTGGGAAAGTCCACTTTGTGGGGAAAGTCCCTCTTTCATGGACTTCAACGAGTTGCTCTGCGGCCTGGCGGCGGCGCGAGTCACCGTACGCGAAGGTTGTGAGTTTGCTCACAAAATTCAGGTCACCGGGGAGTTGGTTGACGTCTGGTACGTGGGGAAACCCAACGTACTGCGGTTCCTGCAACAGCTCGGGACACCTTAAGAAGAGGTGCCCGAATGTGCAGTGCCAGCAGAGCAAATGCACGGGGCACACCGGTCTGGTGTGCCCCCCCAATTCAGTCCGCGTAGCGACTGCACGTAATGCGAGCAAGCGCGCGGCAAAAAAATTAAGGAAATTAGCAGCGCGAAACGCCGCTAAGGATGCGATCAACGCGTCCAAGGAGAAGGTCACCTCCGAGACCCCGGCGGAAAACGCCGAGAAGGTCGAGGATGATGGCCAGGAGCCTGGATGGCAGGTGCTCAAATCCAAAAACAAATAGAAAAAAGAAAAGAGCGTCGCGAAACGGAGCGAAACCGCGCCGCACCGCGAAAAAACTAAAAGCTGCCGCGTGGTCGTTTGTTACCCGGTCGCGCCGGGACGTTTATTAAAAGGAAATCATCTGGGAACTGTGTTCCCAGGCAAGGGGGACAGAAGATGGGGAGGAGGGTTCCCGGCACTCAGGCCGGGCACACTGAGAGTTCGGAACGGCAGGGAGGGGACAATAAATAGATAAAAATAGTGGGCGGGTGGAAGGAAACCGTTCGCACTTGAGCACACAGCGGCATGCAACGCGCCGTACAGGAACGACGCTTCCTGTTCGGGAGCTACAGAAGTTTCACTTCCCGAGAGATCCTTGAGGATCCGAAGAAAAGAGCATGGTCAGAAAGATCCTTTCGCTGCTGCTCTGGCCTCCCTATTGAAAGATGTGGACAGCGACGTTGCGGCGAAGTGGGAGGTTATAGTCGAAATCTACGGAAGGAAGAAGAAAATAGGAGAGTGGAAGATGGGACAGCTAACAGACGCTGCGATCCTGAGTACGCCTCACCATGGACTTCTGAGCTGAGGCGCGCTGCTCGATGTTCCCATTGAACATCTGAAGTGGCCCCTGGTGCTCATGAACACCTCCTCCCTTCCCTTTAAATGGTGCTCATGAACACCTCCTCCCTTCCCTTTAAATGGCAGGAGTCGGCTCTACTGTTGCAGCACTGAAGACTCCCCTGCAGCGTCCGTCGACACCACTAGACCTGGGGAGCGGGGAACCCCAATGGTGTTAGGTGTGGGGAACGGGAGTCCTGCCCCACCTACTTGTGGATTGTGTTGCCCTTCGGCCCCTTTGGTTCCACTTTGCCCCGGCCATCGGAATCCCCTGCGGCAACCCCAGGGACGCCTTAAAAGTCCTCTACGTTGCCGACGCCCTTCGGCTAGCGGCCCCGTTAGCAGCCCTGTGCTGCCTTCGCGGGATCGTCCCACGCCTGGAGCAAGGCTACGGGAGGACAACGCGACCAGGGTGCCATCCAGCCAGCCTCCCAATTTTTGAGGAGAGCGTCGAGATGGCCCCACCTGGATCCAACCATACCGAAAGAGCTTGCCGGCATCCTGCGACGGATGGAACGGCTCCAGCAGCAACAGTGATCCCTTCCCGTACCCTCCCAACTTTTCCTTTCTTTTTTGCTTATTTTTTATTTCTCCCCCTTCCCCCTGCTGCCTTGGTGGACCGTACCGGTCTGCGAGCCGGTGACCCGGCAGGCTCTGTTTCTTGGTGCGTGGCTGGAGCATGGCTGACATCTTTTTGTACAGTTTATTTTTAAATAAACGACCCGGAGAAATACGGGTAAAAATCGAATGCTTTATGCAAATCTAATGCGACTGCCAAGGCTCTCGGCCTTTCTCCCGTCGGTCCGCACTGGCGCTCGCAGTCGGCAGAAGGTCTAGCCGCTGTTCGGCTGTCCGCCGCAACGCGCTCTTGAAGCTGCCACCCGGTGCTCGCGAAAAGGAGGTTCGCATCCATGGACCTACCCGGCACAGCGTAAGACTGCTCCGGGCTTACCACGGACTCCGCGACCTTTCCTAGGCGCGTGACCCACAGCTTCGAAAACAACTTGATGTCCGTATTCACTAACGTGATCGGACGCCAGTTGTTGAGTTGGCGCAGATCTCCTCCTTTCGGAAGGAGACGCACCCTCGCTGAGCGGAAGGAAGAAGGGACATCGCCCGTCACCCTCATCAGCGTCGAGAGTCTGAGCACCAGGGGGACGAGTTCCGCCGCGAAGCTCTGATAGAACCCCGCAGGCAGCCCGTCCTCACCTGGCGTCTTCCGTCTCTTGAGTCCTGCGATGGCGGAAGAAACTTCCTCCAACGTGAAGGGCTCGTCGAGACGAGCGCGTTCCTCCTCGCCGTTGCCGTGTGCACCCCGCGGCAGAAGTAGTTCCGAGAGGATTCTCTCCGTCGGGGATTTGGCGTAGAGCAAGGAGAAGTGACGCCTTTGTGCTCGCTGTACGTCGGCAGGAGCCGTGCATTCCCGGCCTTGGTCGTCGAGCAGAATAGCCGCCCCAGACTTCCAGACCTGGCGCTCGGCCCTCGCCTTGTACTCTGCTAGTTGCCGGACTTCCGCACGTCTAGAGAAGGTGCGAGCCTGCAGAAATTCTCTGCTATTGGCCACGCCTTCCCCGAAGCCGCGCGGTAGCAGGTGCAGGGGGAACCGGTCGCAAAACTCTCAAACCGATCTTTTAAGATGGTCCCAGTCTGCGAGTTGCCGGATGGCAAAGCCGCGGAGAAACTGGCGAAGATGCTCCGCCGCCTCCGGATGACTGAGCCAATCCGCCGGCATCCGCCAAACATTGTTCAGAGCTCCCTTGCCTGGCGGGAGAAGCTCGAACTCAAGCCTATCATGGTCCGATAACGTGGACGGCACCCTGCCTCTCCTTCCCACTTGTGAGAGTAGGTGTTCATCTAGGTAGATATGAACCACGCACGTTTCTAGTCCAGGATCGCCGGCTTTCAAGTTACGCGCGTGCACCGACGCGCATGCCTCTTCCACACGCGACCGTTCCGCCAGGGACCTCGTCTCGTTGGAAAGCAGGTGGACATTGAAGTCCCCTGCGACGAGATGGGCCACTCTGGCTCCGGAGTTCCTGAACCATCGGCTTTCCAACATGCCGAAGAACTCGACTCTTTCGACACGCCGATGAAAGCCGCTCGGCGCGTAGACGTTCGTTACGACGAGGTCGATTGAATCTGACCACTTGAGTACAAGTTGGCCCATTCGCCCTTCCTGGTCGAATCGAACGCTGCGCACCGCTCCCGCCATCCTACTATGTACGAGAAAACCGACTCCGCACGATTGTGCAGAACCTTCTCGCCAGTACAGGGTGCCACCCGCGCGCTGTTCGATTTCGGCAACCTCCGCATCGGAGATGTAATGCATCTCCTGAAGGATCGCCAAATCGAAATGTCGCAGGGTGTCTGACACGTCGCGCCTCTTTCCGTCCCTGCGCAGCCCATTGACGTTCCAACAGGCTACGCTGAATCGACGAAAAGAGGCGACTTCCTTCGTTTTAGTTCCGCCTTCCTCGTGACGGAAAGAGACATTCTCCTCAGTAGCCTAACGAAGAGATCTAAAGAAGGACTAGCAGGAAATAAACAGTTTCCATGCAATCAATCATCAAGTATTCGTGGAACACTCAAGTTCACCAATTGAGTATCCGAATGCGGATATGTACCAATGAACTTTGGCAACTCAGAATCGCTTCGTGAAGTTCCAGGATTGTTTTCTGGCAGGGAGCAGTCACGCAAATAAAAACTACATAAGGAAAATTAGGAATATATTGCTGAAAAATCAAAGATACAAAATACTAGTTGGCAAAAGTTATTGTCCCTTGACTGTTATCAGAGAGAGACAACTTCACTAAAACTTTCTGCAAAAGTGTTACTCCGAAGGTCCAGCTTCTCCCCAGCTCCTGTCGTAATCCTCTGTTAAAAATCAGGAAACAGAGGTTTGTTGGCGGATATTCCTGTCGAAACAACAAATATGTAATTTTGTCCTCATGCAACAGTTCTGAGATACGGAATGCGGACGACAAGCACGCACAACCAGACGAGTTGTAAAAATCTCCGAAGAACCAAGCATCAAGATTTCCGGAAGAAATACAGAAAGCGAAGCAAGAAAATGTCACTCTGAGTAATCTAACTTCTCCATTACCCGGATTGTGTATTCGAAGACATCAAGACGAACATCGACGCCTCCACCCAATGAATACGTCACATCCTTGTGTTTTTGAGGATCCCGAACGTCGCAGGGCATCTATTCATTGTGAGCAAACACAACGTCGTCAATTTTGAGCGCTCACCGTGTAAAGACGATTATGAGGTGGGTGAGGCTTTGCAGAAAGTGACTTCACTATCGAGTCCAAAAATGTTTGGGGTACTTCTAAAAAAGGGCTGCCACTGTCCAGCGCCATGTCGCTGGTATCGCCAAAATCAAACTTTTGGGTGCCATACGAAATTCTATGAATCGAAAATAGAGATGGACAAATCACATTATGAGTCTATTTTCAAATGCAAAACCAACACCTTTTCGCGATATTGCAAGATTCAGCCTTACTCATTTTAAACAAACTACTCGAAAGCTAATCTTGTCAATACTGCAAAATCACCTGAATGTCTACCATGACCTAAAAAATGCTTGCTCACTCATTAAATATGAACGTAGGCACGTCTTTGAACTTTCCTACGGTTCTTAAGAGAGATTTTGTGACTGTATTATTTGCTTTTATCCAATCTTTAGAGTCCACTCCTCCAAAAGTTATTTTTGTTCCGAACGCACTATCAAAAAGCAAATTTCAGATTTACGTTTTCTTCACTCCTTTTCTTACTCTCCAAGAGATAATCCGTAGACCTTTGGCCTAGAAACGAACTCTTGCAAACCCTTTAGGTCCACTCCCAAAAGTCCGTCTCCGACCATAAAATTATGCAGATACGTAGGGTTTGTGTCCAAACTGAACAGATCCAGAGTGACATCCTTCTTTACAAACGACGAGGAGTTGTCGACATTTAGAACCTGGATAAATCTCAATTAGCAGCTCTCAAGCCTTTGACTGCAGAGTTACCTCTACGATGTCTGAACCTTTTCTGGCTGTCGTTGTCAATCCCCAAAACCGTCTCTTGACGCTTTTTTTCTTATCCTTCCAGGTGCTGGATTTTTTAGGGTCGAATCGATGATGCCACTCTAAAAGAATCATGTTAAGGACACATTGGCGGTTTTCTTGGTGGACCACTCACTGCACCACTTCGTTTCGCACTCGATATCGGGAAGCCAAGTGCTTCCAAACGTGCTGTCTGGGTTAAGCTTGAATGCCTGCCGCGGTGAGCCGACTTTCACAGTGGTGTACAGCTGACGCTAAAAATTAAGGATTCGTCATCTCGCAGTAGAGTGGTGCAGTTTTTACCAAATTCGGGTTGTATCCAAAGAAGACTGTATGAACAGGGGCTTCTGCTCTGCTGTGAGCGATCCTGAGGAAACAACATGCTCTCTCAAGTATTACAGTAAAGAGTCTGTTGACACAATCACTTCAAAGACTTACCCTGCAAGGGCGAGCAAAACAGAGATCACGGCAAGCATGCTGCTGAGGATGCTGAGAGAGATTTCTCTGAAGAGTACGATTCTTCAATTGAAAGTAGTTTTTTATAGTGCAAACACGGAACGAATGCTTGGAACACCTGTCTTTTGGAATCTTGACACGTGGTCCGAATGCATCTTCTCTCGCCAACTGCATGTTGCACAAGATACTTATCTTGAGGGGGAGTGGCCAATGGATGAGATCGTCCTACAGTACAGAACACACGACGTGGGCTGAAGCCGTACTTGCCCAAGTGCATCCCTCTTGTATTTTCCGATCAGTTTTCGCTGCTGATTTCAACGGAGGCTTGGAACAAGCACGACCTTATGAAAAAGTATCTTCATGCTCTCCGGTGGGATCTGCTATTAAAAGCAGCCAGACTTCTTCCTCACGATGTATTGTCAACAGATGGATCTGGAAACGTTTTGAAAACTGAGGTTATGGAAGTCGAAGCCACTCCTTGGAACATGATTGACAGCTTCCGTCAAACCAAGGAAATACATGATCCGACACGGACTGAATCCTAATTGCCATCGCGGAGCAGCCATTCGATAAAGAGAAGCAGGAAGGGTCATTGTGAAATTCCTGTAGATGTTCAAAGAAGGAAGTGTTTCACAGTGTTCCAATGAGGCAGACGAGAAGAATTTTTGAAGCGTGTATGTCTGTTTCCTCATCTTCCAAACAATAAGCAATCTTTTTAATGGAGTTTCCACTGTGCACGCTGAAAATGTCCTTTTTTTAAATTCGGAATACAGCGCTATAGAAACGCGGAATGTAATCTGCGAACGATCTTTTTGCGTTGATGAGAGTGTTTTTCCGTTTGGAATTTACTTCATGACATTTGAGCTCAGAAATTTGTTTGTGAAGTCACAAAAGTGTGTTTCACATTCTTGATGTGTACGATATGTTGGCAAGCTTCAAGGAAAATTTGAAGCAAAATAAAAAGACCAGATTTCACGGATAGGATTTCGAGAAGCGGAAGTAATGTTTCCTCTTCTTCGTATCATTTCGCAAATATTCTTCCAAGACGTCAAGAGATCAGAATTGGAATCCAATAACCGCAGCAGTAGATAATGCATCAGACCACTTGCATTCCAGCTCTTATGGCCGCCTGTCTCACTTCTGACCGTAGCGCGTCTACGAAAGCAGGCGGTTGACCACCCTGCTCAGGTTAGAACCAAGTTGAATGGAAGCATGCTGACATCTGGAGAGCAAAAGCTGCTCAACACTGAGACTCCTGCTTTTTTTTAATGAATGGTTCAACTAAAATTTTCCTTGCTAGCAGCCATGCATGGAGGAAGCTTTAACAATTTACTGTATCCTTCTCTATTGCAGCGTTTTTTTTTCCCGTCCTTCCTGTGAGATTCCTAAATTTTTCATCTGTCCTTTGCGCAGATGCCCCATTGCCGTGGCTTCTTATCTCCTTTCATTGACGTAAAGAGTTACTTCGTCTGAGTCGCCCAGGAAGTCGCGTTGTCCTGCTCGAAAATATTTGCAGCTTTGCATTCCTCCTGATGAAGAGGTCACTTTTGCTTTGTTCAATCCATTCCTCTGTCGAATTCGTCTTTTCCAACTGCAACCTGGCAGCAGCCCCGCTTCGTCTTCGCTACGACGGGCGGTTGTGACGTCATAGTTTGAGTCGTTCATCGCGGCAACCAGGACTCCACATGCAGTCGGTGGCCAACTTACTCTCTATTTTTCGGTTGCCAACTGCAGCAATAGCGTGTCTAGCTGTGGCAGTTTACTCCGTTGCTCGTTTACATCTCAAGATGAACATTAATGAGGAAAGGTTGTTGCGTGGAGTAACCCATCAATCATCTCTAAGAGCTGCTTGAGGCTCCACAGTTTGTTTACGACAGTGCTGAATGAGCTTGGAAAGAGGAAATGGGTTTTAGAAGTCCGCAATGCAGCACAGAAGACAGGACTGCATTTACACGAGCGTAGACCAATGGAGCGATACTTGTGTGGCGCGGTGAAGTGAGTGAAAATTCCGCTTGTGCACTTCAAGAGTTGAGTAATAAAGCAAAAGTTGCGAGTGTGAAGAATGGACTCCCTAAACTACCAATGTCAAGTCGCTTCTATCGTGCTCTTGTTTGAATACAAAGCTTCGTTTTCATAGCTGGGCATCGTGAATGCTTGAAGAGGCTGCCGGAAGCACGGTGTTCCAAGTTGATTAGGAATGTCGTGATACACGGGACAAACGCAACTTGCAATGCAGGATTCATGTCAGCAGGATGCTCACAAAAGGTCGATGTTGCACCCTCCAACGTGCTCAAGGATACATTTTGGATCTTCTAGTGTTTCCTTGGAATTTATTCCAAAGACGCCTTGTTTTTTTCTCAGAAACCCTTCTTATCAGTCTTCAGGAAATTTGAATTGCATCATAAGTGTAGCAACGAAGTCAAATGTTACTGAGCTTTCCTTGCAGCTGCGTCTTGCTCTTGGCAGCACTGTCGGTAGAATGCCTCGTGTCCCCGGGGTGGAGAAGGATCAACGGCACTTAATTCCGAGAGATCGCGAGGTGTCTGCATTTTTCTACAACAAATACGAGAGATATTTTGTGATGTCATGTTTCAGTTCCATGTGAGCATTTAAACGCTCGTTGATCTATTGACTCTTGACGCGAATGCACGTTTCATGACATCGGATGCACACAGGAGCGTGAGTGCAATGGGTATCGTTCCCAGGCTCACTCCCTGGCCTCGTTACCACGCTAGTCGATACATAGTGAATGGCTACAAAATAGTACGGAAAGATTATGCGCTGATACTTGTTTAAGAAATGCCGTTCTCAGAAGGCTTCAACCAATGGCTTCCCATTTTCGGGGAAAAAAGGGTGCGATAACATGCCACATTCCATCAATGACAGAATCAACATTCCTTCAACTACGAATTGAAGCCAGGGTCTTGCAAATAATCCGCCAACCACCGTGCTTTTTTGCATCCAGCAAGAGTAGCCGTGTCTGTACAAACATTCGACGCAATTGACACGCAGGTGATTATTCTCTTGCTTCCTCCGTTTCTAAATCTCGAGAAACACCCATGCTGGTATCTCGTTCAGCCCAAGGGTTTCGCTTGTCACCACTAAGAGCATTAATGTGGCTGCTCCTATGGGGCAACAGAATTGGTTTGAAACGCACTCTTGAGTGAGCAGGTCCAGCACTCGCCGCGTTGCACTGTTACATTTCAAAGACGAAATCGCTACCCTGCAGCGAGGTGCGTGTACAGCGTGAGCGTTTGGGATAAGAAGCTCCATAGTTGAACAAACTCATGCAAGCTGCCTGCTATTGAACACACGAGTGCTCTTTGCTCATGAGTACATGAGAAGTTCTCTCGTCTTAGCGGATCTTGTGAAAACAAATGCACTCTCGCACGCATCGGCAATCCTACATTACTGTGATTCGTTTTTCACATGCAGTATGAGTTCCCTTAAGCACCGCTTTGAGGTTCCAAAGCTGGCTTGAACTTACGCTTACACTGAGGATGAGGACGCAGTGAGAGAAGGAGATGCGGCTCGCAATCTCGCAGATCTCACTAGGGCATTTGTCGACTTTACTGCAGGCGAGTGGCTCTACGGCGACTAGATGATTTTTTGGGAATCTTTCTGTTTCCCTCCCCTTTTTGTGTGGGCAGCTTTTGCACTCTCAAATGATAGTGAAGAGCATCCATAGATCGAGATTGAATATCTCGGTAAAGATCACGGTGCAGGATGCCAGGAGGATTTCGCGTCAAGGAATTGCATTCTGATTTGCACGACATCCATATGAGGACTAAAAAGTTCTCGTGTTTATCATCCGAGACTGAATGATGGTTGGGTGTGCAGAGCGGAAACCACAGAATTGAAGCATTTTGTTGCATCACCGACGACCATTGAACGGTGCGCTTATCTTGCGCTTCAACCTAAAGCTTGGAGCTCTTCTATAAGAGTTGGTTCGAACTTTACCGACGCTCTGCTCGAAAAATTTCAAACTGTTTCTCCTTTATGGGTTTTTTATGTGGGCCACCAGTCTCTGGGTTTTCTTCTCCCGATATCATGTCAATGCTTTCAGAACGAAAATTCGATGCACGTCAGACTCGTCAACCATTACCGAAATGCTCACAACGGACACAGATGAGAGCAAGCGAGAGTGCCTATAAGGGCAAATATTTTGTTTTCTGGAGCAATGTTGAATGCATGCAATCCATAACTTGATAGGTTGCGCGATTCAGAAACTTCTGCAAGGTGAGAAGGGATTTATGAACCAATGAACAAAGATCAGAGGAAACATTATGCTCAACAGGAAGTAGGGGATAGGCACACGGGAACTCATGATGGTCAAGCGACTCATGATGGACAAACAAGTGCGAGAACGTATGAAAAAAAAAGTGGTGTCCAGAAGATGGTACGGATTCTGCAATGTTCAGAAAATTGCAATGAAATTGCATACTTCCAACCTCTCTGTTTGCTCAGGGCTTTCAAATCTGTTGTGTGACATGAATGTATCTTTGTAAGCTTCTTTCAATGCATGTGTGCAGGTCGCGACTACAGCGACTTGTCCACTCGTGATGAAAGGAACAAACTCTGCGTGGAAAATATGAGTTTTACGTAGAGCAAACTTGCGTGTATGCGTTTATGCGATATTCTGAAATTTTTCAATACGAACCCATTCAATTGGCATATGCACCCTTTTCTCTGCACGAGGACTCTTTTCTGAAAAGTCGAATTCGTAACACAGCGAAAACCAACGGATCAACTTAATAAATCCTCTCATGAGTTGCAATGGATTTAAATTGATAGCAAAATTTGCTGAGCAAGGTGACTTTTCATTCGAGCATGTGAAACTTTACCAGAAACGCCTGCATAGCGAAACACCTACTTGCACTATACGATGGGAGAAAATAAAAGAGTACTCATTCATTTCAGCTACCACTGATGGAAACATGAAATGAATGGATAAGAGCATCCTGCTTTTCCTCGGAGAGTTCATGTGCATGGCAACAGACAGAATGCAGGGTGAACAATCTCAAATTTTGCATTCAGGGGTCCGCATTTGGGACTCCATCCAGGACTATTGGAAAAATGTTGGGGGAACTGAAAATGCCAAATTTTTGGAAAATTTTCGGCAAAACGGCTGCAAAATGGCTGCATGCAAAGTACTGTGGTGAAAGGTTCCCATAGGAGTCATGAATTGTGTTTTCCGCAAGATGGTGCACACCAGAGGATTATATCGCAGCATCTGCACCTTTCTTCTCCTTTGTATGGGCACTTATCATAGACCAACGGGTTTGTTACTAAGAAATTTGGAAACTCCTCTGGTAGGTCGGGTGAACTGTTGTAACGTGTCTTTAGCAATCTGCAATGGCATCACTCTAGAAGAAAGATTCGCCTGCTCATCGTTTGCTGGATTTGATGGTTTACAAATACCTAACCGTTTTCTAAGTTTGCGAAAAGGATGGTGGGGACTTGCAATTTCTCATAAAATGCAACTCTATAACAGGCGAATGAGAAAAACGATCAGAGGAAATAAGTACAGAAACAACCACAAAGAAGAACCATTTTGCAGCCTTATTTTCAACATTGCCCTCAGTTACCAAACAGCTTCAAGATATGAATGGGAATATGAAGATCACAGTGGAATACATGTTCGGAACTGCCTTTTCTCAAGATATGCGTTTACTTTCTTCACCGATTTTTGTTTCTCAATCCATCGTAGGTTGCATCAATTGATAGCACTCCGCAATGGGAAAACTTTTTTTGCTTCATCTTGCACTGAATCAATAATTGCAAAATTTCACACAGTGCAATAAACTGTTTCTGCATGTATCCAAAAGTTCCAGTCAATAGCAAATTAACCAACTTATGAGAAATGAAACTATGTGAAATGCCAACTCACAATTCCCCATCTTTTACAGAAATGTTGCCGCATATTCTACTTCTCTACATAACCATTCATTTTCCTGTATTCCAACACCTTCCAAAGTATATTTGATATCTTGAAGAATCATTTTCCCATTCATAACAGCTCTCAACAAATAGCAATTAGGCGGAACAGAAGTATCATGAGTTTCCATGATCCTTTTATTCTAGAAGACCGACAGAATCCATGAATGAACTCACCAAGTAAACACAAAAGGGAGTTTCAATCCCAACACTATTTACTAGCATGCAGCTGCAATTACAGAAACAGAAAATCCAAAATCTAACTAAGGATCTAATGGGATAACTGAAATCACTTTCTATTTTGCGATACTGCAGAGGGGAATTAGGCACGCATGCACCAAAGAATCGAAACTCTGTAATGAAAAGGTCATTTTCTCCATGAGGATTGGTTGGGGAAACAACTGTGAAAAATACGCTCTCCACCATCCCCGAAACTTCCCTGCCAGATAAGTTTGATTTTAACCTCAATACCTTTATAGTTTTGCAGATTGACAATCATTGTGAATGAAACAGTGATTGCGAAATCATCTTCACTAGATTTCACTGTCGGTCCATCTTCAGTTTTTAATTTCGATATTTCCAGAATTGCATCAAAAGATCCAATCCATGGGCAAGGATCACAGAAATGAAGGTTTCGAAGCCTTGTTGAGCCACAAAGGTCTGCAATTACGGTAATTTTTGGTAAAATTGGTAAAATTTTGGTAATTGTGAAGCAACAAGGGTTTCGAAACTTTTACTCTTCATTCCTTGCCTATGGGCAGGATCTCTTGATGCCATCCTGGAATTCTCGAAATTCAAAACCGAAGATGCACTGAAGTGAATTCCAACATTATGCTTCCGAGTGACCCACGTTTCAGGTTTGCGCTGAGGTCGGCCCAATAGCAGTGCAACGATCGCTCTGGGGCGATGTCCATCGACGCCAACATCGCCTCGAAGCAAAGGATTTCAATCGTCGTTCAACGTCGCATTCATTTTGTTCTCAGACTTCGGCGTGTTCAAGCAGAGGTTCCAACACATTCTCTTTGGGAAATGCTTGGACTTTTGAGACACTCCATCGACACGGAAGATTCTCTTAGGAGCGCAACGTTTCGCTGGTTGAACTATGCGATCGATTCACAAAAGATATGAAACATACCGAATAGTGCAGCATAATAAAAGCATTTCCATCTGAATGCCCCAGCATTCGTGGCTCCTTCAATGTCAAAATTTCTGTCCGTATTTTCAAACGGAACATGCGAATCATGGAGGTTCCACATGCAATCTTCAGCTACGTGTTGAGATTATGAGCCATCTGAAAAAGTGTTCCGAGGCCAGAATGAAATTTTTGCATATACTTGCAACGAGGAAAATGCTGTTTTCTTTTCATTTCCTATTACATATGATGGAAGATGTCCCAACTATGCAAACCACGTACCCATGGATATGGATGAGAAAGATCAACACAGCTGCCAAAGTGAAACTATTTCCGAAACAAGGAAATCACGCCCGCGACATCAATTAAGAAGAAAAGAGATTTGAAGGCACCTTTCTTGCATTGGAAGACAATTTTGCGTGCTAGGAAGGAAACGCAAGGCATCCTTTGCGTCGCTAGCTCAGAAAATTTTTTCTCCAGCTGACAGCAGCCTCTTTCGCACGGTGCGTGCACATAATCCAAATATTTCGTGTCAGAGAATTCACAGACTTCATGTAGAAAAAAATGTATCGGCAGTTGGCATGCTTGAGAATCCCACGCAAGTCGGCATCGCCTTTCAGGAGAAACTCATTAAATTAGTTTGAAAACAAATTGCAACGATGTGAATGGTTTGTGTGGAAAACGTTCATTTGCTTAACCAACTTCTGGCACTCACGCTACTGCCGTGTTAAAGAGAAATGGAATTTGGACCTAGAAACAGAATTGATGGTCTTCTTCTCTATATGCAAGCTTCAAAGCGCCCTTTAAACAAATCAGGTAATGAACCTACTTCCTAGAGGAATTAGATTAATAATTAGTAATAGAGGAATTCGATTTCAAGGAAAGAGATCTCAAGAGTGGATAAAGATCTCCTGTTTCTCCTGACGACTGTGCAAATCATGATCGGCATCATTTTTGTCTTGCCCAATGTCGTGCGCAAAGTTCCATCCGCAGGCAAATCAGCGCCCTGGGCAACGCCTTCAGTCATACTTTTCTGAGTAACTTTGAACTGCTGTGAATGAAATGTCTGAAGGAAACCTCGGTGGATTTTGAGCCAACTTAATGCTATGAATCTGCATCTAAGAGCCATCATCACACCGGAAGAGACAAGTGGCCTTAACAACCATTACGTTCACTACAAAATGACGGATTACAGCCTGATAGACTGAAATGCTGTGCGACAAATTTCAAGGTCGTCACGATTACTGATTTCTGACTGCAGGAATGGTCACAGGATTCAGCGAGTGAGCTTTTGAAGCTGAGATTTCCTCTAGGACAGGTTTCGATGCAGAGCGCAGGCTGTTCGTTCACTAGTAAGAAGCGCTTTAAAACTTGAGAGAGTTCAATCCGTGTTACGTTCGAGCTGCTTTAATAAGTAGCAGCTTCGCGAAGATAATCTCATAGGACACGATGCGCATTTTTGTAACTGTGAATTTGAGTTGGGGACGCTTTCCCAGAGTGGGATGCAACACGATAGTTTTGTATCTGATGGAATTCATGGTTTGCTGTAGCTTTTTTTTTGCATCAGAAATGTCTGACGCACATTCTCTGAAGCATACACTTCTTGCTGAATGTACGTACAGGATCTCTCCTCTGGAGCATTCTAGTCAGACCCACACGAGTTTCGCAAGATGCTGCATGGAACTGAGGGTCACATCCGTACTGCTGCAGCCGAGTGATGTGAAAATGTGATTGGAAAGAGCCATCAAATTTCTTCCAGGAATGTTGATATCCCTATCAGAGTATCCCGTATTTAATACCCTTCCTTCGACAACATGAGTTCTTATCAATTTCGAATGAGACGTCCCATTTGTTTTGCTGCTCCTCACTTCTGCATGCAGTGAATGCGGAAACCACAGCAAATTGAGAGCCGCGCCAAGCAAGGAATTGAGAATAAGTGTTTGAGAATGGCAGTAAGTGAGAAAATAAATGAGGAAATAGCATTTTTTGCTTACTCAGGGCTAATTGGAAAACGAGTTCGAAAAAAATGGTGTATGTTCATCATAAATAGAGACAAAAAATTAATGACTGCAGAAGACTGCACGTTTAACATTCATTTTCTTAATCACACTGCCACTGATTTCTTGTTTTTTTAAAGATCTGGAAACGAGATGTCAGTAGAAATGAAAAGAATCACCACGTCATCACTGAAATCTGTTACACGCAGTCCACTTACAGAGTAAAAAAGACGAATGAGTCTCACCGTTCCATAAGTGGCCGTCTCGAGGCAAAGACGCGAAGGATGCATCTGTCTGAAAACAAAAGTTTGTGAATCACGTGTCTTGAATGATGCAGCATCTTATTTTACGTACAAAAAAAACAGAAGCACCCAGAGGATGAAAACTTCTTTTCTGCTGAGTTCTCGCTGTCTCTTTCCATTATGATTCAGGGAGGCTTGGTATGAAATTTTAGTCTGTTATTCCTTCTGTGTTACCATCTTTCGCCCAGCCATGGCTGTACGAAGGGAGAAAAACCGAATTCGAGACAGAATGTGCGAAACAGTCTGCTTCCAAAGATGACGATACTCTACGATTTTAGTTCTGCAAAAGGACACAAAGGAAGCAACAGCGACGTGATGAAAAAAGATATTGGAATTGTATTGAGGTGATGCCACCGAAAACCTCAATAGACTTTAAGCACACCTTGTCAGTGTAAGGTTGAGGTTCCTTCTAGACAGGTAGGCAAGTGTCGAACCACCAGCATGCGGGAAAACAGTCGGTTGCGTTTCGTCGTGCACAAACAAACTGTTGAGCCTCAAGCAGCTCTTCGGGATGATTGATGGGTTTCTGCACGCAGCAACCTTTCCTCATTAATGTTCATCTTAAGATGTAAACGAGCAACAGAGTAAACTGCCACAGCTGGACACGCAATAGCTACAGTTGGCAACCGAAAAATAGCTCTGGCGTGGAAGAGAGTAAGTTGGCCACCGACTGCATGTGGAGTCCTCGTCGCCGCGATGAACGACTCAAACTATGACGGGCGTAAGTGACGTCAAACTATGACGTCACAGCCGCCCGTCGTAGCGAAGACGAAGCGGCGCTGCTGCCAGGTTGCAGTTGGAAAAGACGAATTCGACAGAGGAACGGTCATAGCAGCGCGAAAAATGCAAGTTGTCACATGCACGCTTGACAGCTGCAGTCATGGGAACGCTGTTCTTGTCTCTTGGAATCATTCATGCATGCTTGTCAAGTAATGGAAGTTCGAGGAAGCAAAGTGTCCGTTCTGTCGTTGTTCGCAAGCTTCCCTTGCATTGAGTCAGTCCGTGTTTTTCTCAAATATCGTGCTCTCGCCACTTCTGGCGTATATGGTACGTGAGGCAAACGTCATTCTTGAAGAAAGAAAATTCGGATTCGGAAATTTGTTCCCCTGAACACGCGAAAGCACTGTAAGCAAGGCGGCAAAATCCTTCACAGGTCATCCTCTGCTTGTGGTTTGGGGCGTGCAGAAGTGCAGTTTGTAGTGTGCAGAAAACTGCATTTGATTGTTTAATTTTTAATCAGGGAATGGGGATACCACCACCCACGCTTGGATACTCCTTCTCGTCTGTTAAGAAGCGCATTCTTAGTTTGATTCCGAAGAAGTGATTTTCAGGTGGTTCGCTCTCGAACTCTGTGGAACATCTTCTGTGAACATCTGCGGCAGCATCACAAAGACACTCCTTGTTTCTCTCTACTGGACGGGGATCCTGCTTTGCAGATGAGGTTTCTGTCCGTTTGGAAGCACGATTTCCATGGTTTGACTGGATCTCTCAAAGGAAAAGTACTCAGATCGTTTCAGAGAGCTGCTTTGTCTTCCAGATGTGAGTTTACGGGAGTGTAATTCAACAGACGACAAAATCATGAACGAGAAACCTGGCTACCGAAGCGCTCTCTGAGACTTTGAGTAGTGGATACGTCGGGAAATCGCAAGAAATCCCTGTCATATGTTAACGTTCGTTTGGTAGCTTACTAGATGGGCTTGAACGAGATGCCAAAACTGGTTAGCTAGTCCAAGAAGGTTGCACTTGGGCAAATACACTTCTGGTCTATGTCCTGTGCGCGGTACTGTAGAGCGATCTCATTAATCGTCCAATTCATTCAAGATTCCCACATGTGCAAGAGCAAGTAATGGGAGAATCAGTATTCGGAATACATGGGAAGCTTTAAAAACAAAGGCGTTCGAAACGCCTATGTTCGAAACATCTGTTTTGTGTTTGGATTATCAAAAAGTAATGTTTATTCGATGATTGTGTGAAAATCACTGAGCATCTTTTTCAGCCTTCTCGTTATGTTTTTCTTCAGTTCGCGCTGCGAGAGTAGGATGTTGCAATCTTCTATTCAGAAGACTGTTTGCTCAGCTGCATGAGATAAATGTTTATGTTAATAAACACGAACATTTAATAAATGTTTTCTCGGTGGGGTTTTTCACGTCAAAGCAGTTGTTCCGATTCATACTGTTTGTTTGGCATACAGCTCTCTTCGGGAAAAACAGCACTACTCTCCCGCGAGATGAGAAATGCTCAATTTTCAGAGTCGGCTTTTCACCATCGTGAATTTTGGCTCAGAGCAAAAGAAACACCTGTTTACCTGGACAACACCTTTGGCGACTTGTAGCTTCCTCATATCCAGTGGAAAGCGGAGTAGTAAATCGAGCGGTCCACTTTCAAATGTTTATCGATCGTTTCCTATGGAAATGAGCAGAACATTGATGTCCAAAGCGAATCAGGCTTGCCAAGCTCCAAACTCTGTAGGCCAGTAGACAGATTCACCTTCCAAGTGGCACGGGTGATTTCCTCACTGAGCTGAATCAGATAAGGTGAAGAACTCATTTTTCTTGGCACAGCGCCTTCACATCTGCGTAGTATCCAGGTAGGATGTGGTACGCCGTTTTTTGTATTACCGAATGAACACGACGACTTGATGGTTTTTAATTTGAGGAAACCTCTTGTTGCCACTTGTGAAGTCTGGAGAGAGGATAGAATGCAAGTAATGGAGGAAGAAGAGTATGAATTGACAACTGAATCATAGCAAGATATTTCCCAGGTATCATCAGTAAGAAGCATACTCTTATAAAGCGTTCTTCTTACTTTACCTCCTTCTTTATTCACATCTTCAGGACCCTCACGAGTTCGGTAGAGATGTGATTTTTCCTAACTGTCACCTCCTGACGTAATCACCAATCAACGTTTTCTGCGTTCAGTTTCTAATCTACATTAGTTTAATGAATAATATCACTTCTCCTCGTTTAAATATTTTCTAGTATTGCGAAGTCCGATATACGATCAATAAGTCCATAGTATGAGCCATGAGTGGTAGCAACTGCTTTCTTCACAGGTATATCTACGATTTCGATCTTGCCGATTGCTAAATCATTAACTTTAAACTCCATTATCCTTTGACTATTTGACTGAAAACCATGAGATTCCCATTCTACTGATCTTGTATCTGGATCTTCATCTAGATGAATACGAATGCTATGAGGTAATTCAATTTCACCGTTATCTTTATTAGCTTTGGCCTCCGTGACCACAGACTTGTTTTTGTCCTTCCTCTTGCAAAAACATTGCTATCGAGATACTTTATGAACATTTGCTCTAGAGGGAACTTCAGGCTACGACCCACAAGTTATCTTTCTTTCAAGCTATTCCAAATCTCTGTTACGAAGGCCCTATCTTCATTAAACTCAAATGATAAGGTTTTTCTTTTTGTTCTACCATTTCCAAATGCACATGGTACACCTAGAAATATCACAGCTCTTTGCCCTTTCATCCCGTCAGAGCTCTTTACTTCTAAACTTACTTTTCCCAAATTCCCCTTCCCAGTTTTGCTTGATTGATTCTTGATGTGCATTGAATTCCTGCTGAGCAATCAAGTTATTGATTTTCTTTGCGTCTACTGTATGGTTAATCTGCTTCACGTTTCAGAAGAAACTAAGTTTTTCTGTAGATCCCAATCTTCAGCACGTCTTTGATAACTTCCTATGATGCCACTTAATTGAGCAACTTCTTTCATGGCATCTGTTGGAGTAATCAGAAAATCTACTCACGCTTCTGCAGAAAAACTAGTATAAAAATCCCCATTAGAATCACTAAATATCAAGGTTAACTAATGTGCTATTACTGCAGCTCTTGACACACCAGAAGTTCCAAGTCTTATTTCAATTGACCTGGCGTCATATCCAATATCCGTGTTTTCAAAAAACAAGGTGCCAGTTAACGATTACCTAGAAATTAAATCACAAATGAATAGGAAAAAACAAAATTCACGAGAATAAACTGAATCCACGTAATAAGATCAGCGTTCCTCAGCATTACTGAAACGTGCAGTTAGCTCATCATCTTTTTGCTTTGAGGTTTCTATGGTCTTTTCCTTAAGGAATGAAATTGTATTACTGTTTCGTGATTCGTGTTAGTTGTAAGCAATAGTTGATGATTCGGCACCTGCTTTTTCTGGAACATCGAGTAGCTCTGAGCAAGACTGCATCAAAATTTCAACTAACTGTTCAGCAGTTGCAATAAATTGCAAAACTGATCTAATTAAAGCAATACTGTGGTAGCTTTTCCTTTGCTAGAGCTTTGGTAATATCTATGCAATGTCTTATTTTGTACAAATCATCTTGAACCTTGTCTTAAAGGCGTATGAAACTTCCATTTGTAGTTTTACAGTAGTAATTACTGTATTTTGTTAATTCATGAGCTCCATCAGATTACACTTCAGACTGGGAACCTGCTGCTGGCACTCAGTTTCTGGCATCTTAGCTTATTAAAATGCTTCCCTGGATTCATGAGCAAAGAGTAAATCTCACTCATAGCTAGAATTATCTATATGGAAGGTGATGATGTATATCTCAAATGAAGTCGTCTTCCGTTTTTCAATAGTACATGAAGCTAAGAGATCAAATGCTTGCACTGTATTCCTTTCACTCCAAGTTGATGAAGCACTATTATCATCAATATTATGCTTCGAAAGTCAAAACCTTCCGTGGTTTGTCATTGGTAGAATGGAATACATGTTGCAAACTTTGTCTTGCTGTAGCAAAATTCTGCTCTTTGCACAAATTCCTTGCAATCAGCATTTCAATGGGAGAAAACATACTTCAAAAACAAAGACTATGAGCGCCACCAAAATATAAAAGATCACTTGGGCGAAGCAACACACTACCTGTTGGGTTACACCTTGCTCGTGGAAGTTGTCTCACCTTTGCAACTCTAAATTTGAAATGCCTTTTGACTCCCTAGCATAAAAGCCTCTCCACACAAATCATAAACATCTGCCAGTGATATTCGGCATTATGAAAAACAATTCAATATCTTGCAAGTTAGATTATGCAGATTCACCAATTTATCCAGAATCAAGTTCATCTCCATCGGCTTCATTCAAAACTTTATAGTTTGGCTGCCCGCTGATTGCAAAAAGAGATAAGCAGTAGATAAAACCAAGGACAACTCACGAATATTTTTGTATTTCAAATTACCTTGAACAATGAACCATTCTGGCTTATTTATTACTTGCTGTGATATAGCACCATCATCAGCATATTTTGGCCACTGTGCATTCGGACAGGACTCACCACACCAGCTTGAAGCACTCTTGTTTTTGCCCATCTTTAAGTTGTTTTTCTGCAGTTAACCGTCTTTATATGTATAAGAAAACCCACTCGTTAGCATTGTGCGTTTTGACTGCTTTCAGCAGTAGGTTGTGGACTACATTTTCAAACCTCACTTTCTGTTTTTTCTCATAGCATCTGATACTGACTTATTTGTCCTATAGAAAATAAGTCAGTATCATAAAGTCAGTATCTATAATCATTTGTCTCATCAAACACATTCTCTGGTTCTGTTTCGAAAGCACTTCGCAAAACTTTCCGTGCTCTGCAGTTAGTGACAGTTGGTATCCCGATTGCTCTTGTTCCTCTTTATGCATTGATTATATCGAAAGCTTTTATTGCAAGTAAAAAATAGGCGCTAATTGGCAATCTATTCCATAGGTTATAGAGGTTCTTGCTTGAGGTTTGATCAAACTTCTCAATTCTCAAACCATCGATACCTGTTGCATCCAGGATGAACAATTTGAGTTTGTTATTGTCATAACTGTGCTTTATAACGTATACTTATGATGGAGTGCGATGAGGGAAAAGATGTTCCATGTAATTATCAGTACAAAACATAAACCGTTTCTGTCAAAGAGACAATACGATCAGGTTTAGCCGGAGTATCTGAAGAAATGGGAATGAAGATAGAACCGGAGGCATATAATACGACCTTTTGCATTTATTCGTAGTAATACCACCTCCTCTTGCTGTGACTGGTTCTGTGAAAAGAGCTAAAGGTAGGTCTTCTAGCAAAGTTTATTAAGAATTTCCAGAGCGAAAGACAATGTATTGAGGAAAGCGTGTTGGGGCTAAAGGGTTCTCCATCGCTACCAGTGGACATATCACAAACGAAGTCATTAAAGAGATCATCAATAAACGTACAATTTCACACCAGCCTCACAATATATCTAGCATAAGATTTAGTATCTTATCCTGCTTTCAGTGCATCTCTACGCGGTCCAGGCTCCGAGATGACGTGACTCCCCCCCCACACGAGGTCCACGCACGCGCTTCAGGATACCCCGCCCTGGGAACTCTGGCAACAGTCCTGAAGAGCTACTCCCGCAAAATTCTGCGCAGCCGTTACGGACCGCGGATGAAGGAGGGACTTGCTGCACACCAGGGGCTCAGCATAGGGAAGCCGAAAAAGCGTTCCAGGCGACTTTCCCTCTCAAAGATCGCCAGTCTGCCTCCGCATTTCGGCGATTTCCATTTGCCGCGATTGAGCAGCTGGAAAGCCCAGAGAGGCCGGCGCCGCTTCAGGCAGCTCCTCAGGTGCGCCATCTAACGTTGGCGACGTCCCTACGCCTCGCCATCACAACTACTGCAACCCCACGCTTCTCACTATCATCCGCGAGAGACCTCCCACAAATACACGGCTGGAACACTTTTGCGCCCACGAGAAGAGTGATACTCATTCCCCAACGAGCTGCGTAGCACGACTAAGAAGGAAGGCAGGTCTCGGAGGGAAGGCAGGAAGCGTCACCGGCAGGCTCGCTATCTCCAATTTGTCACTTCGAATTGCCCGAAAAAAAGTACCAGTGCACCGCCGGGCACTGCGCAGTGTCCTTTTCTAATCGCTCACTCGTCCCTGCAGCTGGAAGCGAAGGTTTCAAGCGCGGATTCCCCAGGCAGAAGACGGAGATCACTGCTTACGGACTTCTAGGACCGTCTGAGTGCCGACAGACGTTCAAAATAAACACACCCACGCGCATTCTGTTTATCCCAACAGATGCTCGCGTACTGCTGTTTACAAAGATGACGACGAGTGGACGAAAATCCTTCTGCAGAGTATACGTATTTCCATGTAGATTAATGTACCAGTGTATTCTCGCATAAGTATGGATAATTAGTTAGCAGCGGAGTTAATTAGCGGTAATCTCGATGGCGATGGTGGCATTGTTCTATCTTTATATATATGTTGTTAATAAAATCTCAACGTTTGTTTTCTACATTTCCATGCAGATTCAGGCAAGGGTCGCAATCAATAAATATTTTTGCTCCTGACCTAATTTCTTGTCAAATGTATATACGTATACATGCCATTCTGATACATGTGCCCATGAACTGATTAACATACAACAGTGCTTTAAAATGGATATTTCTTCATCCATAGAATCAAAGAGTATGTAGTCAAGATTGTAAGAAATGTATGCATGTGTTTATCTTCCATGTAGATGTCGATCGATCAACAGAATGATTGTAAGGAAGGAACATGTAAACTTGCAAATCTAAAGGCTCGTGTATCGCCTGGGCGAAATTGCGGCACTGAGAGAAAGTTGTTGACCAAGGCAAATCGCGGCAAACGGAAATGCCAGCTCGATTTTCCCTTCTTTTTGATTCATCAACTTCTTTTGTGTTTCTGCAGAATACTGATTCTTCATAATTCGTTCTGATTCTTCTGGATTCGAAACTTCTGCAATTCCTTAACTTATTTGAATGAACTTATGCACTTCGAATTAATCTTGCTTAAGCACTCATCGACATGCATCAAATAATCTCAAAAACATAAACGCATTAATTGAACAAACATTTTGTTCAATTAATGCGTTTATTCATCTTGTGAACTTTTACATCGGCGTACGAGTTAACACATGCAATGCACATAAGTCTTAATTTTTGGTATTTTTCGGGATATGGAGTCAACTACGAAGAGATCTTCTGGAAAGGAGTAAGACCTCGAGGATCTTCTTTCGAATAAGCGGAGTCTCTTTTTATGACGAGTAGACTAAGCCACGACTGTCCATAGAGCAATTGCGAAACCACATCACGTCCGCACGCCTCCGTTCAGCAGTCGCCGCAGGAAAGTGCCGGCTGGTAAGGTGGTTTTTCGCCTGGCACCTCCGCGACAACCAGTCTCATCGTCACAGCAGTGGCGCAGGCGTCCTCATCTGTCAGTTGGCAACTAAGAAATAATTGGTAAAAGGGAAAACAAACAGCGGAGGGGTTGCTGATGCAAGCTGGAACGAAATTTATGTTCTTCGACTTTCATCTACGACTCACCTTGCTTGGGAGGCGCGCGTGGCTGCAAAAAGGCAGAATAGAAGTGACTCACGGAAATCCCGGAGCTTCCAAGCGGTGACCCATCCTAGTAATGACCGGGCTTAACTCTGCTTAAGTTCGTCGATCGGACGAGGGGCCGCATTTAGAGTGGTATGGCCGTGAACGGCTGCCATTCGGTTTCCGCAGCCTTTGTGTGGCTCGCTCCAGGTCGCTCGCCTCTTTAATTTTCCCTCGTGGGCGCGAGGTTTTGCCCGCGCGTTCCCGCATTTTCCTTGGATGCAATTCTTGGTCCACCATCGCTCCTGCTTGTCGTCCTACGATCCGGTAGGACCACGTATCTTGGAAACTTCCTGTCCACGCGATGTATGGTTGAAGGTGTCCCCCGGGAGGTGCAACCCGCTGGTTCGCTGGATTCCGAGCGGCGCGCACAACGATTAACGGAGCCAAGGGCTGTCAGCTGGCCTACCGTCCTGCGGCTCTCTCCTTGCGGACTGGCAGCAGCTTCCGTCCAGCTCGACAGCTGATTGGTAGTCTTCACTGAGTGGCCAATGTGTCCACCGCGATTCAAAGGAATACAGCCGACCGAGATACTTCGCTACGTCGGGGGGACTTTATCCTGCGTGCTACAACGACTTCCGGATGCCCAATGTTTGCTAAAGACATCCACGAAGTTTCTTTCGAGGTTTTCGCCGCTGGAGAAGAAAGGTGTATGGAGCAGCAGGTTTCAGAAGATACACCGTTCTTCCTTCGAGGCTTCCAGAAGGGGATCTCCTAAACGACCGTTCACATCATTGGGATTGCTGGAGGCGCCACCGGAGTGACGTCCTTTCCTGGAACGTCCGAGGACAATTCCTGTCGTTCCTACCTCTGCAAAGGGGAGAAAACAAGGTATCGGTCATAGCGCCATTCCAGCCACGCGATGCTCCTCAGCGACGCTGCTGAATGGAGGTCACCCGCCGTGGTGCGTTTCCAAAGAATGCTCCTCAGGCCGTCGCAGCAACTTGACTCTCCACTAGAAGACTAGTCGCTTGTTTCAATGGACGTACACAAGGGCCTACGCTTTTGCAAAAAAAACGTCAACGCTTCGGTTGTCGTTCGAAATCCCAGCCTTATCATTTGCTCGAATCCAGTGTTACATGAAGAATTTGCGTTTCTCCGCGGTAGCACGAGCTGTCTTCTTTAAACTTGTTTCAACTACGGTGCTGCACAGTCGGAAAAAAAGGAGGTATAAGCATGATGGTCGTACCTGGACTTTGAGGTTCTATTGTTCGACGAAGTTCGGTTCGCAACCGTGTACTTTGCAATCAGATTTTGCGTGAACAACAACACAGCTGCCTGATCTGCTGTTCAATGTTTTGAAACGGTCAGTTCGTTGAACTAACTAGATGTAGGGAAATCCAGCAGTGAGAAATGCTGTCCAAGAAAAGCTTCCTAGATGGGCAAAATGAACCATCAGGAGACAATACTTTGGTTGCAGTTTGCATCATCTGAGTGAAAGATACTATCTATAATAACTCTAGATAAGTCTATTTTTTTGAGTGTGTGTGAAAGTGGACTATGGTTTTAGAGCTTGCAGATAGATTGATATGGTTAGATTGTCTTTATAATGGATCTGATACTCGCAACAACCGCCTCTGAGATCATATGACTGAAGAATTAATTAAATAAACTTAAATACCTTTATAAGTCACGTTGTTTTCCATATTTGCCTATTATTTTCATCGTGGTTAAGAAAATACTTTTGTGTTGGTGTAGGGTGTTGAACATGGTTTGGTGCTCGTGATGAGCAGCTAAGATTCACTCTCATTGAAAACACTATTTGCATCAAATCAGATCGAAGCAGATGCATTCTTGAAAACAAATTTTAATTTTAGCCTAGTCTTATGAAAGAAGTGCTTCCAAGTCAATATCAGAAAAGGAAAGCAATCTGCTAACTCTGCATGATGGCAGAGATGTCTTGAATTCTAAATTGAGTTTGATTGTTAAGGAATCAACTGCATGTTCCTGCTGCTGAGGATTTTGTGGAAACAAATAGTTTGGAATCTGTCAACTAATGAATCTCTTTTCATTCAAAATTGAACTCTCATGGTATCTCCACATAAAATTGTTGGAAGCTCTGGCAATAGTGCTGATTAGTAATGGAGACATTACTAACTTCCTACTTCCGAGGTTTTCATTCATAAAGGATCTTACGTCTTGGAATTTACCTAATAAGAAGCTTTGTTAGATTCCAAGTGAACATGGTGTTTAGGTTTGCTAATGTGTGTTGGTTTTAAATATTATTGTGATCGGTGATTTGCAAAAGCGTTTTCATGATGATATGATGCAAAATTACAAGATTTCATACAAACATTCAATTCTTTTTAAAAAAATCTAAGGTTTCCATCAGTTATTTCTGTATGGTTTTGTGCCAGCTTCAAGACCTTATTGGCAAGTGTATTTGTGCCATCACCATAGTTTATACCAAGTCTTCCTTGCATGTCCTCATTTTATAATGCTAGATTTCTCATGTGGTGCCCTATGACTGTTAGTAAGTAAAGCTGCAAGGAAAAGTTTATCTGCAAACCGAAAAGAGGATTTGGAGGAAAGAGTATGAAGTGAGTACATTATGAGTTTTCAAATGGGAAAGCTTACTTTCACGGAGAGCTTTTACTGGCGGATGAATCTCAACAAATTCATGTTTGAAATGCATGTGAACTTTTTTGAGTAACTTTGAAATGGGTTTGATATTGTATGAGAGGAAATGAACGAACGAGGAAGTAGGTACTAATTAGGATCATGTTTTAGTCAGGGAAAGTATGTGCAGCTCAACTTTGACTTGCAATGTGTGTTGAAGGACAGGAAAATAAAGGTACAATGATTGAACTCGTTTTGTGAAACCCCTGTGTTGCCTCGTTCTTTTTGGTTCTGGAGTGGATTGCCCTTTTTGTTAATCACTCAGCAAAGTGCTTATTCACATCATAGAAATCGCAGTTTTGCAAAAGGTGCATTAGATGGCAAAGTGTTTCTGAATGGAAAACATAGCCTGCTTGAAAGATAGCAATTCCTGTTTTCACCATCATTGTACATATTCAAAAAAAACAGTGACATTGTCATTTTAGTGTCAGGTTTAAAATTTATCCCAAATCATTCAAGTCTTACAAATTGTGTACAATTCTGCCATTCACAAGGTAGTTTGATTTCAGCGTTGATGAACTCAATAGCTTGAATGTATATGCAGCTGGGTATCTTTGAACGTTTGCTGAATGTGATGCTGTCAATGCTGAATGTTTTGGCATTAGAATGTTGTGCAAATATGAAGTTTCGATGAATGAGTGAAAGCTGAGGATGTGAACAAAAAATTTTGTAATAGGGAACGTGTTCCAGGTATGAATGAGTGATTGGAATGTGCAACATGGTGAAATGCCAGATTGCTTCTATGTGGTTAGGTTGATAGGCAGGAAATTTACTCAGGAGTAAATGCTTTTTGTTAAAAAAAATCGATAGAATTCCATGATAGCAAGCATGAAATAGTAGGACTGGAAGGAGGCTGATGCTTTGCCCCTCTTTTTGTTGGAAATTCAAGAATGCATTTGTCTAGGTATGAAGGTGGTACATGTTGGAATTCAATCCTTTTTAAATGATTTGATTTCAAAACTGCATATTTATTTCATTTGGAATCTGTACTTTATTCATGCTATCCTATTCTTGTGTAAGAATATTCACAGCAAATGTATATGTATATATATATATACATATATATACACATACATACATACATACATATACATACATTTCTTTGTCTTTTCCTGGGAAAGCCATGACGTTTGTGGATTTTTATTGATGTGAATGCGCCTCCTGGCATCTTTTGCAAGAAATTGAACCTTATGTCCTAACTAATAAAAGATTTCAGAAGTTCGTCTTGTTTCATCTTGAGTATCATCTTGACACTAAGATGGCATATGGTTGTTGATGAAGGGTTGTTAGAATCTGATGTTGCCATAGCTTGCTTGCAATTTATCCATTGTCCCTTCCTGGGTACTTAGTGAGGGTTGGATTTTTATTCATAATTTGTGTTTGTTACGCAGAGTGCAAGGGTGTTTTCCAGGAAGTCTGGTTCTGTCTTTGCGATTACACACCTATGAGGAACGTTTCCGTTTCCAGTACAGGGTGGTGGTCGGATATTCTTGAACTCTAAGCTCTATGGTGTTCTTTCGAGCCGTATTTCCCCATTTTGATGCGAGGTTAATTGTCTTCATTTTCAAACTTTTGTCTAGCTGGTGTACTGCAAGAATTACGGAAACCGCTGATTTTACACAGCTGTCCCGGCACAGTCGTTACGCGATGCCGAGAATGAACATCTCTTTGCCTTATGGTTGCATTGTGGTAAATGCCAGGAAGATAGTCATGGTTTTGTGAAATGCGCAAAATGGACAGTGACTTTGGGGTTGGGTTTCTTTCGTAAGGAATTCTAGGGCATTTTCGGAGTTCGTTGTTCATGAGGATTTTGTTTTATTATCTTGGTTTAGGCAAGCAGCTCTCCATCTGTGCTGGATCAGTGTGGATTTTTGTAGTTTGGCATTCTGGAATAGTAGGACTGTTGGAACGTCGCCGGGCTTAGCGATGACGGCAAGAGAAGTGACAGGGCATCCTGGCATCCTTCGCACCTAGTGCTGCTGCAGGAGGTCCATGTGATCTCCGCAGATCAAGCCTGGGAGATTTCTCACCCGGTCATGCCGGGGCGTTTATTCCATATAATCATGCAGTGAAAATTATATAACATAAACCAGTTGGGAAGGAGGCTCCCAACCGTCGACTGGACAAGGATCAAGAGAATATTGCTGGCACGCAGGACAGAATAACATTCTTGGGAACGGTGTGTGGAGACGGGGAACACAAACAAACAAAAACAAAAGAAAAACAATGAATATTGGACTCCGGGACAAGGGTCTTTGAAATAGCTCTGGTAGGCACCGGGATATAAGTAATGGCACCGAGAATTCAGCAGAGCGAACGGGGATGGAGTATGGGTGGGATACAGGTCGCAGGGGTCACCGGATTACGCCGTTCTCAAAAGTCTGTAAACCGGCGATGCATGCCGGCGATGTCCTCTTTCACCTCGTCACGAAGATGAGACCAACTTGCAGCCTTCTCCATGGATTCAGCTGCAAGCAGGTGAGCCTTCCTTCGCTGCGCTGACAACTCCAAGGCGTAGCGGGCCTTCACGATGGCACGAATGCAACACATGGTTGCGACAATCACGCCTACCGAAAGTCCATTTCTGCTGAAGAAGCGCCGCAGCACATCAATGGCAGTGCCTCCCTGCGGCATGATGGCTGAAATCAGCCTTCGCCACAGTTCACAAAAGTCACCGCAGTGCAGAAAGAGGTGCGGAAAAGACTCGATATCTCCGCACCTCAAACAGTTTGGCGAAGCAGCTCCCCCGGAAATGGTGCTTCGCTGCCAATTACAGTGGAATCCCCAGTGTAAAAAGAGCAGCACATCTTGTTTCCATTTTAAGGGGAACACGGAGCTGTCCAAACAAACGGGGGAACCACTATCTCTTCGGGGTTACACTTAAATGCTCACTCCACCGAAGCAGGCCCTTCGCCTGATTCCAAGGAGTGGTGGCTTCCACCAGCTCCTTTGTCGTCCAACCGCCCAGGAGCTTAGACCTGCTATTGTGCAAGAGAACTCCCATTCCGCCGGTAGGCAACTGTCGTTGCTTGCCCTGAGTTTAGACAGGGCTGCGGCGAGTGGTGTGGTGGCCAGACGATCCGACTTCTTGTCCTGTATGACTTCCTCCATTGGATGACTGAAGAGAAGTCACAGGCGTCGAAGATCTTCCGGGCGCGTTCCTTCGGAAGCGGCCCACGATGCAAAGGATTCCTGTCACCATGCACTTATGTTCATGGGGCGGCAGGAAATCCAACTTTGGGCTTGCAGCAGCGGGGACAGCTGCCTCAGCGGGAAGCCAAACCTATTTCTGGGGTGCCGAAAGTGGGGCGGCAACGAAAGCACTCCATGGCTACCCGTGCAGCGCCTTAGTACAAGACGTGCGTGTAAGCACCACGGCGTACACCACAGCTTGGCACAGAGCCGCAGCATAGGAAACTGCACCTGCGGCTCGATGCTGTTTATGTCGAGGATGCCCAAGCCTGCATCCTGACACGGCACCACGAAGTCTTTCAATCTTACCCAGGATCTTGCAGCATATCCATCCCTTTCTCCACAGATATAGTGACTTTCGCAAACAAAGACCGCCATACTTTAAGAGGAAAACCAGCCCCTTTAAGGTTGTCTTTTCTCACTCCAGTATGATGATTTGTTAACCAACATGTTACTTTGGTTGCAATGATCAGTACCATGCAGTTAACTGCCAGCTGCTTGGAAAGCAATGCCTGACTCGAGGTGCGCTGTGCTGGTGTGAGATCATATCTTTGTGAAGTGGGTCTGCAATCTCCGTCTGGTATTAACTCTCCATTGACTCGCCTTTACCGGATCATATCGTATGTCAGGAAAGCATAGATCCCATTCACCATGAGCAGGATCTGGTTATCCTTATACAATTTGCTAGAGTATCCAGCCGTTTGCTTCTGCCGCTAAGTTTTTATTGGTAACGCGACCATCGGTGGGTTGATAAATTGGTAATCTCCTATCTTCAGGTAAAGATATGTCTGTTACGGTAGCAAGGCCAATCTCTATATCGCCGTCCAAATCTGGAAGACCTTCACTATACTCTTCAAATGCTGCTATAAGCTCTTCTGTTGCAGCAGCTGCAGCCATATTGTCAATTAATGACCTGGTTGGAAAGAAATGATTACGACAAGTATGCGACACTATTTCCAGATTACCCAACAACACAATTGCAAGCTACAATTAGTAAACTAGACATTGCCCATTAAGGAGGGCTATACCAATTTGCATAATGCCTAGAGCCAACACCTAACCCTTCAAGGTTGTCCTCAAGTGGACAAGTTGTCCGACTCGACCTTCCTCGTCGAACTGTGCACTGCGCACCGCATTGGCGACGGCCGGCTTCAGCAGGAAGGCCACTCCGCGGGAGTGGTCTCCTCCACCACCCCAAAGTAGCCTCCCCCCTGTGAGCCTCTCGATTTCCTGGACGTCCTCTGCTCTGAGGGCATGCACCTCTTGGAGAAGTGCCAGGTCGAAAGATCGCAGGGTGTCGGCCACGCTACGCCTCTTGCTTTCGCTACGCAGCCCGTTGACATTCCAACAGGCTATACGCAGCTGCCGGCAAGAGGCGATTCCACGCATCATACTAATGATGGTGGTGGCGTGTGTATTGCCGCCTCCTGTTCGGGAGGCGGCTGGTCGTTGTCCATCTGCGCTGGTGGCGTTCCGGCAACGACCGGAACGTCTGCAGCCGGACTGAGGTCGATAGGAAGGACCAACCGGATGCTGTCGATGGAGGGATCCCGCGACCTCGCGGACATCGCCTCCTCGCTATCCGAGCGCATCTCCTCCTCCTCAGCCTGAGGGGGAGCGGCGCGCATAGGGTTGCGCGACTTCCGGCCCGCCTTCCTCTTCGGAAGGGCGACGGTGGGAGGGTTTCCGGCTTCCGCCTCGGACCCGGAAGTTTCCGGGCCCTTAACTTCCGCCGGACGTCTGACGGCCTTCTTTGCAGCCTTTGGCGTCTGCATTAAGGTGGCCGCGAGTTCCTCCGCCGCCTTCGCGAAGTTTTTCTCGTCGCTGCTGCTCGCGTGTTTGTCGCAGGATTCCTGCGGCGGTTCCGCGGCGTTCGCGACGGTTGCGGGAGTCGCGTTCGCCGATCGACGCTCTATCGACGGAACGCAGCTCGATTGTAACGCGGCATTCCTTTATGTACTCGCGCGGCGGAATTTTTGGTTTGCCGACCGCGGGTTTTTTCGGAACGCTCGCATTCTGATTTTTTGAGTTTTTTGTGGGGATTTTTTTTGTTTTGTTTTCAATTTGTTTGGGTTTTTTGCCGGAGACGATTTTCCAGCCTTCCTCGTCGGCATTTGGATCAGAAGTCTCCTTTTGAGGCTCCTGCTCCTTGTGCACGACTTCTTCTGAAGTCGGCTTTCCATCGCTCTTTGCTTTAAATTCTGCCTTCTTCCCCTCGTTTGTCGAAGGGGCTGAAGGCGTTGTCGCGGCGTTTTTCGGGCACACAGCACTAGTGTGGCCCTTCGCGCCTCAAATTGGGCATGTGGCATCCGGGCATCTCTTTTTAAGATGCCCGAATGTGTTGCACAGCCCACAGTATTTTTCCTTCCCCACGTACCAGAGGTCGACGAGCTCGTCGTTGACTTCAAGCTTGTGGGGAAGTTCTTTGTTTTCGCGGAGAGTTACGCGTGCGGCCACTCGCCTACTGAATGCGCCTCGATAAGTAGGGGCGTTGGGCTTTGACCACATCGCGTATATCTCCGCGAATTTGTTGATTTCAGTGCGGATGGCTTCATCGGTCATCCGCACCGTTGTACCCGTGAGGTGGATCACCATAGAGTGATCCACCGTGTGTGGGAGGAGATTCCGCCCTTCGAACGGAACGGGCGTGCAGAGCAGTTTGTGTGTGAGCGCTGCATCTTTGCAGATCAGCTCCGCGAACTGCCCGCCGCTCCGAATCGAGAAGCAAAGAATCTCCTTGTCAGAGATTCCCATCCTACGGATGGCGTTTCCAAATTTCCGCGTTGTAAGCGGTGAATAAAGATTTCCTACCTTCTAAAGGAGGGCTGGGTTGTAGCCCTCCTTTATGTAGGCCTGCACTTCGGCGGCCACGTCCGGCGGAGCCGCCGCGGCCACCTTGTTCCACGCCCTCGCCGGGGTGGCGGGGGCTGATTTTCTGGTGGGGCATGACCCCACCTCCATAGGTTGGGGAGACGTGGGCCTCACGTCTCCCGTCGCAGGTTTTTCACCCGGGTAAGCCGGGGCTCTTATTACTAAAATTTTGAAATTACAAAATTTTGTAACAAAGTCTATGTTGTTAAAATTTTTCTTTTTACGACGTCAGAAGTTCAGTTCAGAAGTTCAGTAGCACTTGTCCTTACCGACCCGGAGGTCGATAAGGTCCTTCACTGGCGCCGGGACGGGAAAAATAAAACAAAACAAAAACCAAAAAAGAAAAACGTCTGGAGGGCAAAGTTTTCTGGGGAGGGGGAGGGAGGGAGGGGATCACGGTGCGCCGTGAGCAGGCCTTTGCATCCGGTTTCGGATGCGAACAAGTGCTGGCAAATGTTTTTGAAGTCGGCGCCAACGGCACGCTTTCTCCAAGGAGATCGCTGCCCAGTGGATGGCATTCCGGCTGGCCCTTCCTCTCCTAGACGCGGTCTACTTCTCCAGGATACCGCGTATGCAGCAGAGCACTGCTACGCTCCCGGAGGCTGGCAAGCCGTCTCGCGTCAGAAGGCGTCTGAATAGATTTTTCGGGTGACCCTCCGGAATGTTGAGGATCGACGAGAGTCTGTCCCACATTTCGTGGAGGGCAAAACACTCCAGAATCAAGTGGGGGAAGGTCTCCCTTTCCCCGCACTCTGCACAACTAGCATCCACATTCCCCGATGTCCAGCGAGACAGGCGTGCTCTGCTTAAAAGTCCCCAGTGGAGCAGAAGCAACGCCGTCTCCTGCCACTGCAGGGGAAGGGTGCCGTTGTCCCATGACGCTGGGGGCCACTTCACCTCCTCCGGAGGTATACCGAGCAGCTCGCCCCAGCGTAAAAGTCCGTTCGGCGGGACACTCGGGGTACTAGCGTCCGCTAGTTCCCTCGGCGTCCACGCCTTCAGTGATTTCTTCCTGCCTCCGATGAGGCAGGACACTTCCCACGATGCCTGTTGGTTGCTGTCCCGAACTTCCCTGAGGAAGGGCAGCACTGGGGCAAGGGGGGTGAAGGAAGCCCACAGAAGTTTCCGTGGGTTGGAAACGATCTCCTGGAGTGGCTGACCAGCGTGCCTTCCTCTGCGGAGGCAGGAGAAGTCCTCATCGCTGGTGCCATTGATCTTCGCCCATGCGGATACGGATTCCTGAAGCCAGGTAGTCCAGTCCGCTGGGATGCAGGAGATCCAAGGGTTGTCTCTCATCAGAGCAACCAAATCCCGCAGCTGATAACCACAATGGTTCAGGCTGCGTTCGTTGGCTACCAGGATTGAAGTCAATCCGAAGCAGCCGGTTGCCCTGTGAGCAAGGAGTCTTGCTGGTGCACACCAGGGTGCTGTCCAAAACTTTGCCACAAGGGCAAGTTTTCTGAATTGGAGCTGTCGCTCCATGCGCTCCAACGTCAGGAGACCAAGTCCACCGTCCCTGCGTGGAGCGCACAAGTCTTTGAGCCGGACGCGAGGCCTCCGGTTGCCCCAGAGGGCTTTCCGTATAAGGCCCCTAGACCGTGTCCTGATTTGATACGGGGTAGGGCACACAAAAAGTAGGGGGCGAAGGAGGGGGGCCGCGAAAGCGTTCCATACCGTGGCCCGTTCCTGCAAGTGAAACTTGCCGTCCCGGAACGGGCCGATCGCCAGCTCCACCTTTTGTAGACGGTCGGACCAGGCTTCTGCAGAGCAGAAGTCCCCCAACGGAACGCCAAGGTACTTGATGTACCTGCCCGTGGGGATCCCCAAGCGGATCCAGTCCGACCGTCCGGCCCTCGTCGAGTCGGTGAAAAGCAACGACGACTTCGTCCTGTTCACCTGGAGGCCTGTCCCACGGTATAGCAACTCGAAGAAATCCTCGAGCGCCGATGCCGGGGTGGACCCGGGAAGCAGGAGCAGAAGATCGTCGGCATAGGCCGACACGGCAGGCGTGCCGGGACACGAGCTCGGCAGGGTTGCCAAAGTCTCCCTGTATGCTCTCAGCACCAACTCAAAGTAGATGCTGAAGAGCAGGGGGCTGAGGCTGTTACCCTGCCGGATGCCACGACGAACCGGCACGCCGAACACGTACCGGCCGCTGAAATTAATATTAATGAACGCGAAGCGCCAGCAGGAGCGCAGGTAGGCCAGGAAGACGGCCGGAAATTCCAAGCGCTCCAGAAGCTCCAGAAGGAGTTCCTGGTCGACGCAGTCGAAAGCTTTACGTCGTCTAGAGCGGACGTGTTTCCTCGGTGCTCCTCGTGCCGGGAACCGTCCCTAGGTGTAGGCTTCGTGTGTGGTGGTAGTCGATCAGGCAGCAATGCCTGACGCGACCACCAGTACGTGTCAGGGGGCGGTGGCAACGTCGCCTCCTGAAGAAATGGAGTGCCAGGTGGCGGCGGCAACGTCGCCTCTAGAGAAGGTGGAGTGCCAGGGGGCGGCGGCAACGTCGCCTTCAGTGGCGAAGGAGGTGGGGGCGTCCGCCCGCACAAAACCGGTCCCCGCTGCAGCGCGGGCGTGGAGCGCCGTCGTGTCGGCGCCATCGCCTGCAGCCGCGGCGGAATTATCTGCCTATGTGGAAGAGGGGTATAACCCATTACTATTCTACAAGGTAGGAAATTTGTATTCTGCTGAGAGTGCGCGCGCCTTTTCGAAGGGGATGCGCGCTCTCGAAGTTAAAGAAGAGGAGCTCTGCGCTATGACCATTCGTAGCGGGGAACAGTACGTAGAGGTGATCTGCAAACATGCAGATCTGGCCCACCGTCTGCTTAAAACCCCCGTGGTAATGGGGACACGCAGGTTCCTTCCCGTTACGGCGGACCACAGGATGTTGGTCCACCTTTTAGGAGTTACCGCGCGGATGCGGAAAGAACAGTTACGCGCCGCGTTGGGAAAAGAAGGCACGGTCCATGCAGTATGGACCAAGCCTAGTCCTTTCGAGGACTATACCACAGTTCAGTGCGGCCTCACGGCTGCCCGTGTAACCGTTCGGGAGGGCTCTACCCTTCCCCACAAACTGGTGGTCGGAGGAGAAAGCGTCGACCTCTGGTACGTGGGGAAGCCCAAATACTGTGGCTTCTGCAACACGTCGGGACACCTCAAAAGAAGGTGCCCCAACGTACAGTGCCTGGTATGCGGGACAATGGGCCAAACGAAGGAAGTGTGTCCACAATCCTCTGTGCGCGTGGTTTCCGCGAGGAACCTAAAAAAACGCGCGCGGCTGCTACAGAAAAAACTGGCGGCGAAGGCTGCCGCTCAAGCTGTGCCACCCACTCCCGTGGTCCAGGCCTCAGCCGACACCCCGGCAACGAATGCCGAAAAGATTGACAAAAGCGGTCAGGTGTTGGAATGGCAAGAAGTCACAGCGAAAAAGAAAAAAAAGTCGAAGAAAGAACGACGAATCGAAAAAAAGCTCGCCTACCAAAATAAAAAACAGCAGGTTAGCGAGAATTTAAAAGAATGCAGCGTCGTCGTGGAACGCGTCCCCGCCGAACGCTGCAGGGTAGAAATCGCTGCTACCGACGAGCAACCCACTGTTGAAAATGTCAACAGCGTGGGGAGCGAACCGGCGGAAGCGTCCGTCATCGAGACCGTGATCGACGACGCCGCCTTCGAGCGTGCGACGGAGGAGCTGGCTGCATCGTTGAAGCCAGCCCCCTCCGCGGCCAGTTGGAGGACGTGTTTTTCCTTCACTCCCCAAAGAGTAGTAGGAAAGCGCTTTTTCTTCTGTGTGGTGTTTTGTGTACATCGTCGGTGTCCAATGGCCACGACGCTAGAGGACACCGCGATGGAGGTGGGAGTGGGGGAGGCTAGTTCGCCCCCACAGCCTACTGGAGCAGGGGCAGCCGCCCCGGAATCATCCCCGGCCACGCCGAGGACATGGAGCGCCATGGTGGCCGCGCCCAGCGCAGAAGCCATGGCGGAGATGGCCGCATACAAGGCCTCCTGGTACAAGCCATCGCTTGTCTACCAGGTAGGCAACTTGTTCGACGGCCGGACAGCGCGCGCCTTCAGCAAAGCGTTGAAGGACGCGAACGTTACTGAGAAGGATCTGGACGGCCTCTCCGTCCTCAGCGGCGGGCAGCGGGTCAAGGTGGTCTGCAAAGATGTCACCTTGGCTCACCGCCTAATCCATGCGCCGCCGAACGTAGACGGCCGAAAGATCCTGCCAGTATCAATGGACCGCTCCGTGGTGGTCCACATGACT